>OX235262.1:181793558-184193558 GCA_944472135.2 Trichobilharzia regenti
CTACTAAAGGCTGGCCAGGGCAGTAGTAGGGGCTGAATTTGCTTCTTTTGAACACAGAGCGTTGGTTGTTTGAGGCTAATTGCAATAGCCTCTGCTGTTTGGAACATATGGTGCTTCGATGATTTTGGCAATTTATTAGGCACCCGGTAGATTATCGAGGAGGATTCTTCCACGCTGGCTTTGTGGCCTGCCGATTTGCACCAGATGGTCCAATATTGAACTGTTAACAGTTTTAACTACACCTTTACTTAGCCATGCTGGGAGATGTTCTCGAGCACAAAAATCAAGTTCCTAGAGCGACGGCCAATATAACTCGCTCCAGCACAAGCGCAGTTGAATATCAATTTAGGGTTAGAAAACGAACAGGATGAGTTGGCCATGCTAGACTGTAGAATAAAACCAAAAAAGATGGTGGGTTAGATACTAGCATTTACTGGAAACTGATACACTGTAATAAAAAAAATACTTAGACTTTAATTCATTCTATTCAGGATAGGTAAAGAGATCTTTAGTCAAAATTTGTATATAATCAGGCCAGGAACGCAAATAGTAAATCGGAATATTTAAATAATGAAATTAAACAAGTAAAGGAAATAATTCTAGTGACTAACTATCCACCAGGATTTATTCAGAAATGCATGAAGAAGAAAGTGACAAAGTAACAAAAGTAATAAAAAATTCAAAGTCTCTGTAGTTCTCCTGTACAAAGAAGGAACATTGGAGGTCTTACATAGGATTCTAAAAATGAGACAGGAATTACAGTGGAATTTAAACCAACCCACCAACTCTCTCATAGATAAACTTTGTCGGCTTAACGACCCAATAGATCCAATTAATGAAAACAAAACATGTAGATCAGCGAAGAGGCTCTTTTCGGCGAATTCATTTTCTTAGCTATACAATCGCAAATATATATGTGTTATTCTGTATGTATGTGTACATTAAGTTTGTCAAACAAAGTTACGATTGGTTAAGGTTACTTTTAACTAAACAAGTGAAGGTTGGTAATACAGGTCAAGAAAATTAAGTGTTAATGAAATTAGGGTAGTAACAAAGGTGATTAGTTGTTACAAACAGTTGTTAAAAGAAGTTATGTAATAATATGAATAGTTTGATGAGTGAGTTTTACTCAGGATGAACATAGAAACAAAGTAGATCATACGAAATTACGTAAGAGTTCTGAATGAATACAAGAATTTTAAGCAAATAGAGAACAAGCAAAGAAACAAAATTAATTCATCAAAATAAGAAAACCCAAAGCAAATCAAAACATTGTTACCATGACAGTAAAAGTGGTTGAGTAATCTTCTTTTGTATGCACAGCTCCGGTTTTTCTATGTAAATGGCCAGAGCTTCAGCGATACAAAGAAGACGAAACCATATTGCCTTTGATAGGTTATTCTTGACTCTGTATATTAGTTTGAAGGAGGCGTTTGTTGAGATGGAATGATCAGTGTTAACCAGGTATTCAATTATCACACTCCTAATCGCACCACTACTGACTTTTCGCAACCATGCTGGCTGGATAGTGTTCTTGAATCCTCTTGGACAAGGTGCGGGTCGAACGACCGATGGACCTGGCTCCACAGCAGCAGGTGAATTGATATATGTACATAGAAGTGATCAGATGCGGAATCTTGTCCTTGGGGCTTCTGCAGATCAGAGGCCGACTAGAGAACACTATTCTTAGCGTTTCTGCAAAGAATGTTCTTCTCAGAGATGATGAGATCCTTCTCTTGAGAATATCGCCTGCTAAATCTACCTTGAAATCCAAGCTCATGTAGAGTTTCTTTTTAGGCGCAATTAATGTTTCGTTTCTCCGAATTATTAGTTTCATATTGGTTTCACTAATGCCTAATGAATTGAAACCTAGCAAAGATCCAATTAAGAAAAATGATATAATTCACCAGATACCAAAATAATAATAGCTGTAAATGAGGTCATTCATGTATGTCAGTCAAAGTTGTAAGTCGGGGGTGAACTAGATTATTGGAAAATAAAAATTTATTTTGAACTAGAAGGAGTGACTCGGCTTAGTTAAATAACCTAGAAAAAAGCTCAGCCGTTGCACTGCATTCACTTGCACGTAATCACAAAATAGGCTGGGACGGGGTGAGAGTATTAAAAAGTAATGTATATAGGTGGAGAGAGGGGTTAATCTCTGAAGCTTTGTTTGTCTATGCAGTACCTCACATATGAAACTGGAATGACACGACACCTACACCGGAGATATGGAAAACGACAACAAAATAGGGGGAAGAGGGAGAGAGAGAAGAGGAGAGAAAATATATACAAATTCTGAAATTGTGAAACTGTGCTGCTGAATTGATTTGAATATGAGCAATAATTTATCCTTGAAATGACAACCAGTTGTTATTATTGCATCATAACTTTGTGATATTTAAAATGAACTTATCTATTAAGATGGTAACCATCATCATTTAAGTCTGATTGCTGGACTGAGTGCACAAGGCTGTGTCAACGCCATTGGGCCCGCTGTTGTGTTACTTTCCGTCTTTCATGCACAATCCTCAGCTAGTTAAGCAATCATCATCGCTCTAGGTTTCCCATACCGAAATATATCTCGAATTGCGGACGATAAAATGGTTACTGGATTTTCATCATGAGCTGACATTAGTTAGAGAACCATTGGAAAACCTGAGAGTACTTGGCAGCTGTTTCGTTCTAGTTTGAGACTCTTCAGCAGTACGCACCCACCGGGATTCGAACCTAGAACCTACTGATTACAAGGCGAGCTCGTGTTCGGTAGGGTGCAGCAGGTCGGGCGTGAGGACAATACTCGCTGAAGACATTGGCTGGGGTAGCGCTATGTCGGGAATTGGCAGAAGTTAGAATTCAAGGAACATTGGATCGGGTCCCAGTGGCTCAGTGGTATACGAGCTAGCTCACCTTGTAACCAGAAGGTCCTGGCTTCGAATCCTGATGTGTGCGTACTGATGAAGACTACCAAACTAGGACTAAACAGCTGTCCAGTACTCCCAGGTTTTCCAATGGTTCTCTAACTATCGTCAGCTCATGATGAAAATGCTGTAAGCAATCAAATCCCTACAAACCAACACTTGGATAAAATGGTTGTTTTGATTTGTTCTCTTGAGTCTGAACAGAACAAGGACTTTGCACATATTCCATCTTGTGTAACACCGTCAGCATCCATCAACTCTTGAGGGTGAAATTTGTAAATTTGTTAGTTTAATTAGATTTAGTCATCTGGTTACACTGCATACATGATTATTTAAATTAAATCGAACCTTAAATAATGAGGAGGTGCTGATAAAATATAACGTTTTGCGTTCGAAAAGTACACCACTGACAGGAAACCAGTTGACAAATTACAGACAGAATTGTAAAAAAAATAGTGATGATATTCACAAAAGTGCACTTTAAAATTAACCGATGAATCGTTATGTTAAAACACTTGTAATTATAAACATCTAGACATTAGGAAGTATTGATATAATTGGTGAATTTGTACATAAACTAAACACAGAAGTGATGAAAAGTTTTCAAATTAGATAATTCATACCCAAGAAGTAATTTGAATAGCATCAATAGACAGTGTCAATAGTGGATCTTATACTCTGAATGAAGCTGTGTCTAGGTAGATTTTAATAATTTCATTTGATGCCCAAAACTAGCAACCTTAGTAGTGCAACGTGTGGTGTTGTTAAAGTTCATTACTTATCTTATATCCTATTGGACTCATAGTTGATTTTAGAAATTGTCTAAGTATTTATCCGTGGCATTACATGTGTTTAGAAACCATTCAAAGTTTAGACTAATTAACTTTTATGAAATAAAATGTAGACTAAATAATGTGAAATTAGATAATGAAGAGAAAAAATTTTGATTTTGACATTATCAGTTTACATAAACAAATATCTGTAAATATGACTATAAAACCGGCCAGGATCAAACTCATTTCTAAGCGAGAAGTAGAACTTAGAACCAAAGTACTACTATAAAGCATTATGCTAGGAGTGTAGCTATAGCTGATTTCTTCTTCTTATTTATTATTATATCCTTTAATTCCTAGAGGAACATAGGGCTTCAGATGCGCGTCTCCATTGCCTTCGGTTTTTTGCCAACTTTTTCACTCCGTTCCAAGTCTACCCACACGCTTTCATCTCTTCTTCACATGACCTCCTCCGAGTCAGCCTTGCACTGACGACCAACTCGCTGCTTCCCTTTTGGGTTCCAATCGAACAATGGCTTGTCTAATGATGTCACTTGATGGTTTCCTCAGAGTATGGCCAACCCATCTCCATTTCTTCCTGATATATATAACTAGATATAAATTCCAAGGAAATATGTACAAATAAACTGATCGAGTTGCCATCAGGACATCAATACCCCCGATAATAGCAGATACTATTTATGGATATGTGGTAAAACTTAGCGACTGGAACGTTCATTTCTACCCTCTAAGTATTGCGGAGGTATATAGATGACATATTCATCGTACTCAATGCACAATGCGTAAATAGGCTCTTCTAACATATCACTTGAATTTTAGAGGCACTTTAGTTCATTTATGAATCGGGAAGTCATCAGGGAGCACTTTGGATGTTAGATTTTAGTATAAAAAGGAAAGAAGATGGGAAGCAAAACACTACTGTTTGCACGAAACCCACAGATTTAAACCGACATTTTGATTTCAGTTCATCCCAGCTTATTTAAGTAAAAATAGGATTAGTGAAATGTTGAAAAAATAGGGGAAAGCTGCTAAATAGTACTAAACAAAATTTAAGGTAAGAAGTAAAGGATATAAGTGAAGCTTTGAAGTTCACTCACCTAGAAAAAGGAAATCCTATTGGCCAAAGAATCATTTGGAGCGCAATAAATAAAATAACATGGTTTATCTAATACCCTGCAGTGACTGCTAAATCAAATACATAGGCCAGGCTTGTAAGATGTGGTCAGTTAGGTTAGCAGAGCAAAATCTTTATTAGTTGATTTTAATAAGACAAGAAATTGATGGAATGGCTGAGATGTAGCACTGCATACATTTGCACACAATCATACGATATAATGAGATAAAGTTACAGTTCTAAAATCTAATAGTATAGCTCGGAGAGATGAATCAATAATAGAAAACTTATTCATCGAATCAGCTGAGAATACATGCACCAGGGATAGTTTAGTGACTCTCCCGAACATTTGGAGAATTCTACTGCCCTACGACAAACAAGAAAAACTAGCACTAATAACAATCAGGTTAAGGGGTTGTGTAGTTACAAATGATATGATCAACGAATAATGACAAATTACAGACTGCAACTCCTGTGTAAATATGTGCGAAGAAATAGTATGTTTCAACCAGTCATAAAATGAAAAACAGTTTGACAGATTTGGTTGACATGCAGGTATTATATAATTAATGAAAGCAAACAAGACAAGCTGGGGAAAACTGTTGAAATACCATTGTGAATAAAATTTATTTTAATAAGCGTCTCATAGTGTTTTACAGTAATATTAAATGATAACTTAATAGGATTAACGATATTGCCAATCGTAGAAGATATCTTTATGGATGGCTGGGATAATATAGCCCTTAATATGCTTCATCTAACTCCAAAAATATTGTGGAGATATGTGGATGACATTTCCACAGTATTGAAAAGCAGAACATATATCTAGCTTCTACACACGCACACATAAATTCACTAATGAAGTAAATAAAATTCACATTTGAATCAGAAAATAAACAAGAAGAATTTGCAATGTCGGACTGTAAAATCAAACCAGGAGAAGATGGTAAACTGCACACTAGCGTTTATAAAAAACCAACGCATTCTAATACATATTTAGACATGAATTCATCTCATCCGTTATCTTTGAAGGCAAGCTTAATTACATGTCTAACAAACCGAGTAATAGCACCAAGAGGTACAAGAAAGAAGCTAAATGATGGAATGAAAAAGATAGAAGAATAGCTGGTTCGTGTCATGTCATAAAATGAATAATACTATATATATTTCAGTGTGACATACCCATTAAACCAGTTAATATGGAATCACATACAGTCACACTGCCAGTGGTCAGCACATATATCTGGGGATTTATTTCTGTTAAGAAAGATCCTTAGTTTCCAGTTTAATGACAACTGTCTAAATGATTTTCATATTTCATCTGGAAAAGCAATTTATATAAAAACACCGAGACCTTTGAGAATCGCAGATAAGCTAAACATTCTCTACTGCATAACTGGAAATCACTCGAAATATCATCCGTTTATAAACACATTATCACTGTGTTCTACATCAAGTAATCGTATACCAGACAGTTGGAGGTGATCTGTACACTGAACCTCCGTTTCGCTCGTTTGAGGATGATCTCATCAGTAGTGTATCAGGTTTGTCTCAGTTCAGAGAGTCAAACCACCCCACATTTTCGCTAACCACTTGAGTGAACAAATGACACCATGACACAAATTCATAATTTGCAGTTCACACAAGTAGTTAGCCAGAAATTGGGTGATTTGACTGACTCAGATCTCTGAGCTACGACAAACCAGATAAGCAGCTGATGAAGTCTGCCCAAAACGAGTGAAATTGCTGTCCGGTGTATTGATCATCTCGATCTGGCTGGCCATCACTATTGGTTGATTTCAGTGGTGTACAACTCTACTTATCATTTTCATTGAATGACTTCTTCAATAAATAAAATTGCCCCCCTCCCCTAACTAGTCCGTTATTTCCACCAGATATCATTGCAAACTCTCCTTCTCCTCCCCTCTTGTTTTGAAATCCTGTAACTAATCAGTGTGCATGCGCTTCTTTAATAATAATAATAATTTACTTTATTCCAAAAACAGTACTTGTGATACAGAATGGAATTTTCAGCATTAATCACAATATTATTGCATCTAATTTCCTCAAATTATAAATAAAAATTAATCACACAGAAAATTTTCCACATTTACAATAGAGGTAGTGTCAAAAACATGCAGCATATAAAATGGAAATAGCAATAATAATGATAACAGCTAGGGTAATAATAATAATAATAATACAAGTGAAAATTACCGTGGGCTTGTGTCACACAGTATTGTCGATGTGGTATAGAAATCCTAGCATGTTTACGAATATTGAATATAATGTTCTCTTTACATGATATGGTGAGGGGAAAAAGAAAGATTACATCCGTCATGGAGATAAGTTGGTGTTTGCAATTATGAAAGTAAACAAACAAAGAAGCAACAGGACCATAAATATAATAGAAGTAATAAAAGTAAAACTTCAAGGTATATAAGGATGGAGGGATGGAGGAAATTGTATATTTATTAGATGAAAAAAGGTTGGTTAATTCTTGCCTGACACTATTTTCATCACATAAAATACGTGCCAAGTATGGTATTATAGAATTTCTATACTTAGACGTGCGAACATACAGTTTTCTGAAGTTACTTCTTGTTCTACCTGAGGAGATGCAAGGTGAGAGCTGAGGGTAAAGTGGATGCTCCAAGTCAGACAAAATCCCTCTAGCAAATTTATTGCACGAAGCCAAGTGCCTGTTGACAACAATGTTAACTATGTGGTCCACAGGGACACCACTCACCCTACTGACCGTCTTCAGTATTCTACGAATTGTGACATAGTCTTTTTTAAGCAAACCAGGAAAGAATAAGGGTGAACAATAAAAAGAAGAAGAATAGGTAGGATACAAGGGTTTATAAACTGTGAGAGGAAGGGTTGAGTTATCCCCAAGTGCCTTAACTTCTTAATGTAAAATGTCAGGCAGAATATTTTACTGGAGATCGCTTAGACATGGGAAGAGCAGGAGAGATAAGAACAGAGAATAAGTCCGAGATACTTAATTTCTGATTTAATTCCTATATCACTGTCGTCAATTTTACAACTGTCAAGAGAATCGATGACTTCTTTTAACTGTCTTTCACATCTTAAACTGAAATTAACAGTTTGACACTTAGAAGGATTCAGTTTAAGACCGTTAGACTCAGACCATATGTTGACTCCCGACAGAAAGCTAACAGCCATTATATCACATGTATATTCACTGGCTTCCTTTACATTTGTTGTACACGTGATGACTAGTCGTCATATGAACTTTAACAAATTCTTTAGCCCACTAAGCTGGAAAACTACAGGAATTAAACTCTGAAAACTAAACGAGCAGAAAGATTGAATATAATGTTTCATAAGAAATGTAATATGAGTCCATGAAGGTTCACTGAAGTTTAACCAATGAAGCAGCCTACCAATAGTTGCTCAATTAGATTCAAATTTAAGCTTCTGCTTTCTGATACTCCTTTTCAATTTTCTCGCCTCATTAAGTGACAATATATCTGTTTACGTTCCCACTCGTTTTATCAGGTTACGAAGTCCTACTTTTTAAAGCTTTCGTGTCAACTACTTACAGTTATTAAGTAGTCTCGCGCGTTCTGCCCTTTTTTGTTGGCGGGTGAACAACATTTTCAGTCGTTAAAGCCTAAAATGTCACTAAAAACGTTAAATCCCACTTAGCCTTGATTTCGTATCCATCAAAACATTTGATACACATGTTCTATCCGAAAAATCGAAACGATTTGCCTGTAATTTTTGCACAAATCTAGATTTACATGTTTCTAAGTCGACAATTTAATGATAAATTTAAATTTGTCGTATTTCCCAAACGACATTACGCAACACGTACGAATACACGCATGCGACCTATAAATGTGGTATATTTTCAATTAAATGAAATGGGATATTTCCATGTTTGGCCAAACTGAGATTATTCACTGTCATTCTGCCTGTCTCTGGAAATTTTAAATTCTTCAGGAGAGATCAGTACGTGAATTCTGTACGTGATGCTTTTTCATTGATGGGTTTCAAGCTATTCGCAGGCTTCTATTCAGACCTCACCTGATAACTTTGGGAAAAACAGCAAAGATGATTCAGCAAAATAGGAATTCTGAGAATAATTAGTTATCCAGTATATGTTGTTTTGGGAGTATAAATAAGGTTCATCGAGACAGAAAAATAATCTACATTCCGCTTGACGTAGTGGTCCCAAACCTAAGTAGATAAAAACATACATACTTAGGCTAGATTGGCTGATACTTTGACAGCGCAATTCTAGATGTCCTACACACTGACTTCTTTGGATATTCACTTACCTAGTTTGAGTATATTTCTGAAAGAAACGGATTGACGTATTTAACCAAAGCGAACATTCTTCGGCTGCAAATAAATACTTCCTATAACCAAACATGCCTGTTGATTTATTCACAAAATTCAGCAACTTAAAATCAATAATAAAATGTGGATAATCCTCCAATATCTATTCAGACATATCATAGCTAGTCTCTAAAAAAGTTAAGTGATCAATAACCTGTTAACACCCATGTTGAACATCTTCCATTTTATCTTTTTTCAACGTTTCACTGGTAATCTACTGATTGATGCGTCCTCTAGAACTCTGTCTATAAACACATATGTATATTTGATGTACAGGACGGGTGTGGGTTTGTAGGAATTACTGACGAGTTATCACATCATCAGTAGTTTGTTTTATCATAAGGACTACTAAGAACAGATAAATGAATTACATGAGAAAATATCACTGATACGAATAAGTTAACTGTGAAAGAGCATACAAATACAGGCAATTGGAATTCATCTGTACAAGTCAAATCTGTGTGTACGAAAGCAGTTCGCGCAGCCCCTTTCTTTGCTATGACTATCAACATAATAGGCATTAAGGCTTACAAATGAATTATCCTTATATTTATAATATCATTCGAATTTACTATTCTCTTACGATGATTTTCAATTAGCTAGTTTTAATCCTTCCACACCCTTCAGGATCTGAATTGCATAGACTAATTTAGTGATTCATAAAATCTTAAGGTCTATGTAACCCCTGATTTTTAAATCCAATGTGAAGTTAGTGCTACTGTACGGATAGGAGACTTGGCGCTTCGAACAAACTACACGCCTTCATCAACAGCTGTTTCCGCTCAATACTCAAGTTCAGATGGCCGCCAGAAAAGATCAGCAACAGAGATCTCTAGGAGAAAACCAACCCATCACGAACCAATTGTGCAACAAATCTGCAGGAAGAAATGGAGGTGGATTGGCTGGCCATACTCTGAGTAAGCCATCAAGTGACATCCCACGCCAGGCTATCACTTGTGTGGAACTCTAAGGGGAAGTGGCGAGTTTGTCATCAATGTAACGGTGACATGGAGGAATTTATAAGTCTGTACGTTGTGGCCCGTTATATATCATTAGCGCATATTTACACTCGGTCACACCCTAATATCGGTAACGACCCCACAAACATATTGGCGACGACACCATAACAATTACCATTAACAAAACTCATAATGGTATATAAACCATTGAAATATAATTATACTTTATTGGATCTATTCCACAACGCTCAAGCTTTTTACTGACATTAATACACACATTGTTTCTCCTAATTTATGGCACTTTGCATTTCCCTTTGAATCATTATTTAAGACCACTTCTGTAATGTAGGCAATGCAGTAATGTTTAAATTGCCATCACGAAAATAATTCAGGCTTAACATTAAGACTAATACTTGCTCCTAGCCTAGACAGCATGCTGTTGGTGCAAACTGATACCAGATGAGCATAACAGAATTTTTGGTAATGCTCAAAGAAAATTTTAATTTCACGTCAACTGTTTTTCAAAATTAACAATAATAAATGGAGTTTCATGATTATTTTCACAAGATTTTATAAGCTATTGGTCAGTTATGATGTCCGTAATATGAATAATTTCAACTAACTAGGCATACAATTTTGATGATTTAATATCAGTAAAAAGTTTGAGCATTGTGGATTAGATCAAATGAAGTATAATTATATTTCAATAGTTTACACACAATGATAAGTTTTGTTATTGGTAATATTTCGAGCAAAATTACTGCCCGTGTTCACACCACTGTTGGAATTGTTTTATTCACACATTTATGTGTGAGAATAGAAGACAAGTTAGGTCAAGTTAAAAGGACATATTCAAAGTCAAAATAACAGTGAAGACCACTAAACCAAATAGCAGAGGTAACAGTATATCTACCCTGGCTGGTATCAAAACAAAATTTACCAAGGAGGAAGGTTTAATGTGATGACGAATTGTTTTTGAACCCACAAAGGTGGCTTGAACTTTCTAACTACTAGGGCTTCTACAAACTTTAGGATACGCCCCAGACACGTTTTATAGATAGATTTAAAAGATCTGTTAACGTCAATTTTATGTCCTGTCTCTATAATATATAATTCCATGCTGTAAATTGTTATTGTTGTGGAATAAAGTGATTATATTATTATTATATGTTTCGCAATAGAAGAGCTAGGTCTGCTGTTCTCACCGTTAATAGGTTCTGAAGATTCCATTTGTTTCTAGGGCCATTTAGGAATATGCTCTGAAGTCAGCCCTTACTTGCAGAGATCGATGAGTCCTCCCTATGTATGTGTGTCCACACGTACATTCAAATTGGTAAATACAGTGGGATGTGATGTCATTTCACGCATGTTCGAAGGGTTTAGATAGATATATAGGCTTTACATTCTCTATTATTATTATATTAGCTGTATAAAAGTCTTTTTAACAGCTGCGTCCAATCTTTGTCTAGTTATCAAGCTGCTTTGATGTCCCATATAGGGTAGCTTGATGTACACGTCTTTCTTAGGGGCGAGTTGGAGAGTGAGTCTTGGTGTTCTGACTACTTTATATCTCCTGATGAACTTGTCTGGATGATTGTTATCAATCAGAATTTGTGTCAATATTCTTTCTTCTTCATCAAGCGTGTCTTCAGTGCATATTCGTTGGATTCGGCTGGAGACTCCTTACTAAGGCTCTTTTGTGCCGAACAGGGAAGAAACTGTGGTAATTAAGATATTGTCCTGTCCAGGTAGGTTTTCTATAAATAGATCTTTTTATTGACCCATCAAGCTGTCCACTAAGCAATATGTTTAGGAAAGATAAACAATTATTTTCCTCTTCTACAGATGTAAATGGTATGCTATCCTGAACTTCATTCATTAGATTAAAAATTGAAGTGGCAGAACAAAACTTATCACTGATGACTACGATATCATCTACATACCTTCTATAAAGTGACACATTTTCGATTAAATCCTCCGATAAATTCTCAATGTACGACATATAAATATCTGCTAAATAATAATAGTAATAATGGTAAAGCTTTATTTAAGACAGTATGCGAATATACATTACAAAAATTTTCAGCTTATTCAGTTCCAAAGTACTTTTTTCTTTACACAGGATTCACATGTAAAGTAATAATCTGAAGTATATCTTCATTTCGTTGAAGAATTGTACAGCGTTTACTTGGGAGCAAGTCAAATCATCGTGCAAGTTGATGCATAGGTCATTTGATATAACTGGACGAATAAAACAATGATAAATCCAGATGAAATTAAGCATTTTGGAAGAAAGTAATTTCGGTAGTCCAATGATTTAAGCAGGCCGCCTTATTGATAAAAAAGCCCTAACATACTTCCCATAGCAACACCATCAATTCGGTGAAAACAATCGGCTTCAAATGTAAACCTAACATTGTAAGTACATAGAAGTAATAAATGTCTTAAATAAGATATAGACGACGGGATGAAAAAATTGTTTGTGGAAATATAATCACACAAAATATCAACTGTTTTGAGCAAAGGCACATTAGCGAATGTACGTGTAGACACACATACATAGGGAGGACTCATCGCTCTCTGCAAGTAAGGGCTGACTTCAGAGCATATTCCTAAATGGCCCTAGAAACAAATGGAATCTTTAGAACCTATTAACGGTGAGAACAGCAGACCTAGCTCTTCTATTGCGAAACATATAATAATAATATAATCACTTTATTCCACAACAATAACAATTTACAGCATGGAATTATATATTATAGAGACAGGACATAAAATTGACGTTAACAGATCTTTTAAATCTATCTATAAAACGTGTTTGGGGCGTATCCTAAAGTTTGTGGAAGCCCTAGTAATTAGAAAGTTCAAGCCACCTTTGTGCGTTCAAAAACAATTCGTCATCACATTAAACCTTCCTCCTTGGTAAATTTTGTTTTGATACCAGCCAGGGTAGATGTACTGTTACCTCTGCTATTTGGTTTAGTGGTCTTCACTGTTATTTTGACCTTGAATATGTCCTTTTAACTTGACCTAACTTGTCTATTTTCTCACCTCTTATCTCTTTTTTTGATTACAGCTTGATTCCACACCGTAATTGTGGTACAAGTATGGAATTTTCAGCATGGATATCGTTAGCCCAAATTTCGCAGGCCGACCATTGATATCGGATGTGCGTCGGCAGGAGATCGAACCTCGAACCATGTGTATGGTCGGCGAGAGTCCTAACCACTGTGCCATCGACGCACACGTATATATTCCTATGACAAGTCCGTGTGTGATCAGATTGTTCGAAATGTGTTAATCATAATAATAATAATAATATATTCTCATTTTGTACGTGAGGGACGCCAGTTTACAAGCATATACGACTAGTAGGCATATTTAATAGTAATGATTTCATACATTACATATTTTTTCTTAGCTGTGTATTATTATTATTTATTGTATCCTTTAGTTCCTAGAGGAACATAGGGCTTCAGCTGCGCACCTCCATTGACTTCGGTTTTCTGACAACTTTTTCAACCTGCTCCAGGTCTGTCCACATGCTTTCATCTCCTCCTCGCATGACCTCCTCCAAGTCACCCTTGGACGACCAACTCGCCGCCTCCCTTTCGGGTTCCACTCGAGGGCTTGTCTAGTGATGTCACTTGATGGTTTCCTCAGCGTATGGCCAATCCATCTCCATTTCTTTCTGCCTATTTGTTTCACAATCGGTTCCTGATTGGTTCGCTCCCAGAGATCCCTGTTGCTGATCTTTTCTGGCCATCTGATCTTGAGTATTGAGCGGAGACAGTTGTTAATGAAGGTTTGAAGTTTGTTTGAGATGCTCTTTATGACTCGCCAAGTCTCTGATCCGTATAGTAGCACTGACTTCACATTGGAGTTGAAAATCCGGATCTTATTTTTGATGCTGATTGCTGTTGACCTCCACACAGATTTGAGAGTAATGAAAGCTTGTCTTGCTTTTCCGATTCTGGCTTTGATGTCCTCGTCAGTTCCGCCTGTAGTTGAGACGATGCTTCCCAGGTAGGTGAAGGAGGTTGTTTCTTTCAGGTTCTTCCCATTTATGCTTATTGTGGTCTGTTGTTGTTGTTGGTTGATGTTGGCTAGGAATCTTCATCATCTCTGTTTTATCTATGTTCACGTGAAGTCCTATCTTTGATGCTTCTTCTGCCAACTTGTTACTTTTCATTTGCATATCTTCCAGTTTATGGGAAATCAGACATATATCATCGGCGAAATCCAGATCCTCCAAGTCTTTTGTGTCAGTCCATTTTATGCCTGTTCCCTCGTTGGTTGCCGTTGTCTGTCGCATTATCCAATCAATTGCAATCAGGAAGATCATTGGTGATAGTAGACAGCCTTGCCTCACTCCCGTCCTCACTTCGAAGGCTTCCGTAAGTTTCCCGTTGTGGATTACTTGGCATGCAGCATTGTCGTATAACTGTTGGATGAGGTGTATAATTGTCGATGGGACCCCGTAGTAGCGAAGTAGTTTCCAAATGACCTCTCGATCGACGCTGTCGAAGGCCTTTTCAAAGTCGATGAAGTTGAGATAGAGAGGTGACTGCCATTCCAAGCTTTGTTCAATGATGATCCGTAGAGTGGCGATTTGATCAATACATGATTTGTTTCTCCTGAATCCAGCCTGTTCCGGACGAAGTTTTTCATCTAGGGCTTGTTTGATTCTCTCCAGGATGATGCGACTTAGTATCTTGCTTGGAATGGACAGAAGCATAATTCCACGCCAGTTTTTACATTGACTTAAGTCTCCTTTCTTTGGAAGTTTGAATAAGTAACTGTTCTTCCAATCCTCGGGTACTTTGCCCTCTTTCCACACCTTCTCCAGTAGTGGTGTCATCAAGTCCGCTGTTGTCTCTGGGTCTATTTTCAAAGCCTCTGCTGGGATTCCATCTGGTCCCGGTGTTTTCCCAGTTTTAAGCATCTTGATTGCATTCAGGACTTCTGATTTCGTCGGGGGGTCAGTGTTCACTGGTAGTTCTGCTTCCGTTGTTGGTATTGCTGGACGTGTTGTAGGTGGCGGACGATTTAGAAGTCTTTTGAAGTGTTCAACCCAGTGCTTTCTCTGTTCCACCTCTTTGGTGATTGACTTTCCATTGTCGTCCTTTATTGGCTTAATCTGTGTCGAACGTTTGCCCGAAAGGTTCCTAGTTGTTTGGTAGAGTGTGGCGAGGTCTCCTTTGCCTGCAGCTTGTTCTGCTTCGTTTGCCATGGTTTCATAATATTTTCTTTTGTCTTCCCTGGCACTTTTCTTCACTCTTTTGTTCAGTGTATTGTAGCTTGCATTCAGCTCCTGTTTTTGTTGCTCGTCCGTGCACTGGATAATCTTTTGCTTCACTGTCCTTCTCTCTTCTATTAGTTTCCAAGTGTCCGTAGTGAGCCACTGTTTGTCCTGTCTCTTTTTTCTGTGTAGGACACACCAATTGTACAGGCATGGATAAGTATTATTTAAATTACATAAATTTGGTTTATGGTTAAATTACATGGTTGCTGTCGTTTTAGTCTTTGGTTTGTGGGAACAGTATGATAACTAGTCATTCAATGGGGCACATCAAGAAATATAGAAATATTGTCTTCGCACTTACAAAAAAAACCCAAGTCTGTTTTGGATGGATTACAAGTACTTGGGAAAAAATACACCTTGAAGTTAATTCCTCCCTATAACTTTGGTGTGTAAGGCATCGAGTCTTATTCTTGATTTATATCCAAATTTGGTAATAATTAAAATAAGTGATACACTTGTATAGTTTTTCAGCATTTTCATAGCAACATCACACGTAAAATGTACTCAGTGTAGACTAATAATAATGATAGTTTATATTTTCATATAAACGAGTGTTTTCAAGAAATGAAAGCTATTTTTCTAGATTGCGCAAATACATTACACGATTCAGACAAATTACGTCTTCTTATTGCTTTATCTAAAATGAATATATATTTCCTAAATAAACTAATTGTTACACTCTACGGCTTCGGATGAAAGAGGCGGTAATGTCAAACGAATTTTGAATACTTGCTAGTTACTGGAGTCCTACACACTGAAAGTAAAATTTCATTTCACAAACAACAGCATGGTGAAAAATGTTTAGACATCTACTGTCTTCTGTCATTCTGATTTGCCATGGGTTTCTTAAGTGCCTTTTACCAACTTAAGTATCAAATATGTATATAAAATCTATTGAATTATTCAAAAACGAACAACTATCTGAATACAAGTCAGAGCAGAAGTGACAAAGTACATTTTATAAAGACATTATCGATACTATGCACTCATGCATTTATTCCCCTTGATAAATTTGAATAAAGCGAGAACAACATTGATTTGTGCGGAATAACATGGTACCATCATTTATTTCGTTGGCTTCTCGTCAGCTGCTTACAGCCTAAATAAATTTTCAGGTTTAATTACAGAAACGTTTTAACGTACTTGCAAATTTTACATGTTGACAGAAAGTTTCACAACTAGTAAACAGTGCTCAGAAAATTGCGCTTATATAGTTTTTACACAGGCAGTTCAAGTCAAAAAATAATAAATAAATGTATGTATATAATGGTAAGGGATGTGCGTTGGATGCATAGTGACTAATAAGTTAGGTAACAATGTACTGAGTTGAACTCAAATCATAGAAACAAGAGACAAACAAAATTACAGATTATGCACTCATTTAGCACCAAGCTAAAGTATTTTTATAAGTGTGCACATTTCTACCAAAATGATTTCGCAATACGCCAAAAGTAAATTATCATATATTTCCTATATCTAGTTGACCATCATAAGTTGTCTGTCAAAATTATAAAAAAATCCCAATTTCATACAGCCAACGTGAACTAATTATGCATGTATTTACAGTCATATTTTAACAGAAATGTCATGTGCCAGTAAAGTTGAAAAGAAATTAAAGTATTCGTATTTATAGATATAAAAAAAGTGTGATTTAATCACTCTAGTGAAAATAAATGCATCTGTGCTTCTATCAACTCATTTGGCTCACACAGAATCACAACTATGAGTAATCATATTTTTAATATTTTCATACCCCTCTGAAGCTGGCTTAAAAATTCAGTTTCCCTACTTGTCCTACAGCGCCATCGTTGAGTCAACCGGTTTCATTATTTGATCTTAAAAAAATCTTTTTAAAGTTACTTATTTACATTCTAATACATGTAACACACTCTAGTAATGATTTTGAAAGAAAATGTATTCAAACAATTCACTCTTGTAAGCATGAAAACAGCTGATTATTTTGTTCCGAAATTCTCACAAACATTTAGATTATTTGAGTAAGTGTAATCTGAGTGCGAAATATTCAATGAAATGAACTAAAGTCACCAATATGAACTACGAGAAACAGAGTAATAATTCACCAGCTCTTATTCTGTATTATACGCCATTGTTCAAAACATCAGTGAATTCTCACAAACGTAACCAAAATTCATTCCATTATAGGAAACATTTGTTTTGATGAAGTCTCACAGTTTTATACAGATCACATTTTATTACTACTTATAATCATATCAAGGTACTCACACAACTTTCTATCTTCTTTTATACAATCCAATTATTTTCCATCGCTTGATTTAATTAGTAGTAGTAGTATTTTCCATATTTCCGGTAGAAGTGTTGTGTCATTCCTATTGCGCGTTTTGGGTGTAAACTCGATGTACAAGAATTCAGTTATCAACCCCACTGTCTCCACCAACCTAGATTACTTTTTGGAATTTAAAAAATTACTATTCTAAAAAGTAATCTAGGTAGGTGGAGATGAAGAGGTTGATGAGTGAATCCTTCTACATCCTGTCTATACCCAACACGCGCAATAGGAAAGACTCACCATTCCTACTGGAAATATGGAGAATACTACTACTACTACTAATCAAATCAAGCAATGGAAAATAATGGAATTATTTAAACGAAGTAGGAAAGTTGTGTGGTTACCTTGATATGATTATGAGTAGCAATAAAATGTGATTGAAACATGGTCATCAGAGTAAATATTACTGTATAACACTGTGAGACTTCGTCAAAATAAATTTTACCCATGATAGAATTATACTCTACCACAGTGGACACATTTTTCTTTTATAACCAAAGTCAAATTACACTCTAAATACACCGTGAATGCTTTTGAAGTGTAATTCTGTAATTTCGTTCAATGCACTGATGCTTGGTGAAGTGACTGTTTTAGATACCCTGTGTAGTCAATGTGACAGATGGGTGTATTTCAGGTACTAAATAACACACACACTGACCGTAAATTTCACTTCAGAAAATATTTCTCATATAATATGACACTGGAAGATTTTTCAAAGTGCAACACAATAAAGCTGCTTCGAGTTTTTTGAAAAATGCAATTTCATTAGGACAAAAGTCTTATTTAAGGACAAGTCATTTAACTTTACCGCATTCAAAGAGTCCTCTTTGACTGTCACTTAAATTGGTGTATGATAACTAACACATCGTAGTTCAATGTCCAATATTGTTGACATACAGTCATAGTAACAAAATCAAATAGTGTCCAAATTATGTCTACTTTTAATACGTATATGTTTCAATTTTCCATCTAATTAATATAGATGCCAAATGTAAGTTAATTTGATGCATTAAAATATTGTTAAACCTCCCGTATAGTTTTATGTCAAACAACTTTCATTTCGCCTATCCTTGTAGTCTATTGGTAAAAATATATTAAAATGTTAATAAGAGAATTTAGCAGACTGAACTTCATCACAGCACTAATTACACAATCGTTTAGATTTATGTTTATGTGAAGAAAGCAACACACTGCCCAGATAGCTATTTGATTTGTTAGCTCCAAATTTCACACCGTTATTAAGGGCTAGCGAAGAATACTAAATTGTCTAATAACCTCAAATATCATCTTTGATATTCTCCTTTGCATTAGAGACTTTTCACTTACTCTGGTAAGCAATTCTAAAATATCAGTAAATCTCAAGTTTTTTTGGCAATATTTTCTATTGAATGGTTGAATGATTTACCATCTAATGAGTATACTGTTACTAAAAAATGTTTTGAATTTTATTCGTTCATAATAGGATTTATTATAGGGCTATTCTCAGATGTTTGTGTAAATGAAATTGTGAATATTTCTTCATGCTACTTTTAAGTATTATATTTGTTTACGCAGAAGAAATGGTTCCATTATCAGCTATAACTTTTTTAATAATAATAGCTTTATTCCAAACAGTGTATGTGATACAGGTATGGAATTTTCAGTGTGCATTACATTATATTGCATCTAATTACCTCATAAATTTTATAAGATTTTAAAGTCAAAAAGCAACACCCAAAAAACGAAGATAAATAAAAAAATAAATAAAAGAACAACGTTGCGTTTACATTTTAAACAATGCACTACAGGATATGAAATATAAAATTGGTGTGTAATATAAGATGAGAATAACAGTGTAATAGTAACGAGGAAAAGAAAACAAAAAAAACTAATGGGACTATTTGTTAGAGTGACGCAGTAAGTTGATCGTGTCATACCTAACGGATTTCTCATCACATAACAGCTGTGCCAGATATGGTATTGTGGAGTTTTTGTACATGGTAGTTCTAGCATATAGCCTCTAGTTCTACCAGATGAAATGCAGGGAGAGAGCTGCGTATAGAGAGGATTCTCGGGGTCTGACAATATTTTATTCGCTAGTTTCTTACATGACATTATATGTCTATCCACAATAGTGTTAACCAGTTGATTTAACGATATCCCACTTGCCCCACTAACGGCTTTTAGTGCCCTTCTCAGTGAAGCAAAGTCTTTCTTAAGTAGTCCAGGAAAGGTTAACGGGGAGCAGTAATGGGGGATGGGTAGAATACAAGAATTGACGAACTGAGAAAGCAAAGACTGCTTTATACCAAACTGCCTATAACGTCAAGCAAAACATCTCTCTGGTAACTAGCAAGATGTGGGAGGAACAGGAAAGATCGGTGGAAATACACAGCCTAAAGTAATTGACGTTTGATGTAATTTCAACCTCTATGCCGTTAATGATAGTGAGACCATGTGAGCAAGCTAGTTTTTGTAGGTCACGTTTACGTCTGAAAGTGAAACTGACTACCTGACATTTAGACGGATTCAGCTTAAGACCGTTTGAAGAGGACCACTGACCAATTTCCGACAGAAAGTTAACTCACGTATTTGCTAAAGCACCCAATGTTATAGAATTATATAATGAATGATATTCTAAACAGAATGTGCTGTGACTAATCGTATCAGAGGTGTTGTACATAAATTCCGATCAAGATTGTTTTGAGCTGTTTCACGAAGATTCGTAGTAATGTTACATATGCACAAGACAATTATTTACATCACTTAATTTATTCACATGAATACATAGTGTATTTCAGTCGAATCTACGTGACTTCTTCCCTCACCTGTTTCGATTACCTGACTTTTCTAGTCGTGTACATAATTACTTAGCCTAATTATTGAATTTTCCAACAAACTTTACTCATAAGAGAAAGACGTAAATACCGAAGAAAGTTCTCCTTTCGGCGACTCATTTTTATAAGATAATTAAAAAAAAGCAAATTTATGATAAGAACTTTGCTTTGGCCACAGTAGGGCGAGCGAATTTATGTAGCGCTTTTGAATGCAGAAGTCCGATTTCAGATCCCGAATAGCTTATGATTCAGCGATGTACAGATGGCGTATTCGAAGTCCCTTTGTACCATATTGATGGATTCTATGTAGCACCATGAAGCATTCGTGCACAGGTGCTCGATGTCGAGAGTTGACAAGGTGTTCGAGAATGGAGGTGCTACTATACTTCCTTACCTCTGTGGCTGACCAAGCTAGACAATGTTCCAGAATACATTTGTGGACTTGACATTGTGTACGCCTGATATACTTTGCTTCACAAGAGCAAGTAAACTGACAAATACACATTGTGGAGGCCAAAAGCGGTATCTTATCCTTAACGTTAAACTGGATAAATTGTCTGCCGGAGAATGTGATGCGTAAGGTGGCTGCTCGAAATGTTCTCTTCAGAAATTTAAAAAGGCGGCTTCTATGCCACCTTTGAATTCCAGGTTCATGAAGACAGCTTCTTTGGGAACAGTTGTGATATTTGGCAAAGGAGGCTTTCCTTTCATGTTTTTGACTACGAATTTTTGTGAATACCAATTCTTTAGTAGGGTTTTGAGTAATAAATTTAATTTCCTCCCTATCGTGTCTTCCAAACAGATTTTTCTAATCCTTGAATTTAATATACGTACCAGGTTTTCCTTTCGGATCAGTGGGACGAAGCTCTGGAAGTTAATAAACTATCCCGTCCGTGTTGGCTTGCGGTATATTGATCTTCAGATCGTACAGTTTTGTCTTCCGCGAAGTAATACATCGAGGAATGAAAATGCCATTTTTGATTCACGTTCTAAGTTGAATTTCAGTGATGGATGTGCTGCGTTGAAGGTTCTGAGGGATAGACTAAGTCAACCTTTTCATCACAAATTATGAATCTAACATCTACGTATTTCCTGTATAAGTGCAATTGACTTATCATAGGATCGAGGATGTGGAAACATGCCCACTTCATAACGTTAATCCATAGTAGTTCACTGACGAAAATGAAAAAGTATTGTGGAGATGAAGTCTACCTACATAGTTTTGAAAAGATTTTGTAAAATCGATTACCCTAAAATGTTCACTTACAGGCACAAAAGATGTGAAGGCTCAAATGCCAAACAAATCATGGCTAGGAAAATGCCCATCTTCATACAACTCCACTTTAAATGCTATAATTTCAAAGAAATAATTAACAGAAGATTGAACACGTCACCTGCCAGAGCTTATCCTACAGCTAAGCTGGTTTCCGTCTGTCGGACAACATGCTTTTGATGCAATCAAAAGTTGACAGATATCCTTCTCACGTTAACTCCAACTGTGTATACAAATTTACATGTGTCTGGGTGAGCAGTTACATTGGGAGAACAGACAGAAGGGCATACCTCCGATTTTCTGAACATGTACCACAAAGTCTACGTCTCAAGAGAACAAAGGCATAAAATATGAGCATAAAATGACTGTTTATAGGATATTTAGATGATTATTCATGAAAGTAGACAGCATACAAAAAATTTGGGTATCAGAGAAGTCCTACGAAAAAGCGCAAATCAGAAAATATGTTTGCCAGCAATAGCATAAGAGAGTAGGGTGAGGGAAGTCCGAATGAAACAACAGGACTTTCTAAACAGAATCAAGATTAAAATGCTAAGACATGACGCTCAGAAAATTCCAAAACTTTCGTCTTGCAAGTATTACTACTAAGGGAATGCAGACTTCACCAATGCCTCTTTCTGAGTATAAAAATTTGGTTTTAGTCATTTAATGACGATTTCTCTTGTAGAATACCACAAGATAGGTCTCTTTGTCCCTTGATTATTCTGAATGACTTCATATTTTCCACAGTGTGACTAATGTGCGATAGATAAAGAGCAATCGCACTGTTAAATGCTTCAGAATCGTTTCGTCTCAGGTTCTTTAGTATGCGTTTAGAAATGCGAATAATAATCCATCTCTTTCTTCTTTGAATGTCTGTAGTTTGTCGTGTACATATGAAATGGTAGTTGTAGTTGAAGTATTTCATCTCCTGACTATAATAGACATCACTTTCTTCTATATGCACGCAAATAAGCTTGGTGACTGCGCAGGCTGTTATCAGGATAGCCTTCAGTCTGTGCCTGATTCTACTAGCAATATCATCATTTTTGAAGGCAGGCTGTGTGAAGGTAGAATTTTCCATCACACTACGTTTTCATTGTTCACTGATTAACCAAGCATTAAGCTACCTGAATTTCCAACCAACACTTTGTATAAAAAGTTTCTTTACTGCTCTTTGTTTTGACCTTTCAGTGATGTCCGTTGGTCGCCACATGTATTTCAACCTCTTGTTGTACATTTCTAGGCGAAGAGAGTTAAAATACCATAAGGGATTATTATATAATTCTTTAGATCTGATAACATTGCGTCACATGATATACTTAGGACCACTATTTCACTTTAAAATCCTGAATAAAGCGAAAATATAATGCCATAAACTAGGCTGAAAATTCTGGATATTGTGTAAATATTCTGTGCAGATTATTGCTGTTATTATTATTATTTTTCTATGTTTAATAACCACCTGCACAACAGATTTTGAGTTTTCTTCATAAATCGAAATGAAAAATTTATTCGTTGCTATACATTATGGTGAAGTAAGTTTGGCAGTTGTAAGTCTGAACAAAAGCTTCTCATAGACAATAAGACTTCTGTTGCACATACATCTTTCATCTTTCGAAAAATTAGTGAAATGTGACAGTGAACTAGAAATCTTTTCAAACTGATCGTCCAGTGAAGCATTTTTGAAACCGTGTCACGACAGTCAACTCTTCTGTAGAATCTTCGAACCAGTTAACATTATTATGGTGAAGTTTGGCCGTATAACATAGTCTGCTTTTTGACATATTACTTGCCGTCCTCCATGTTCAAAATCAGAGTTGTTGACAGGATTCTTCAACATCTTTATCTGAGAAGTCTTTTTGTATGGCGTCACTTAACTATCTTTTCAAACTCCATATTAGTTTGATTATTAAATGTATCACACAGTGAAACAGTATTGTATACTGGATGACGTTTCGAACACAATTTATTGTTCATAATCATATCAATTTTTGTCACACGACTTCGAGATTTGATTTTTATAGTTTTCTCTGTCTTCTCCTATTTGTTGTATGGGCAGTAGAATTTTCCATATATCTGGGACAGGTGTTGAATCATTCCTATTACATGTATTTGCAGTTGATTCGATAAACAAAGCTTCTGTTATCAATCTCTCCCTATACCCTGTGACATTAGATTTTAAAACTGTCATCCTATCCCATCCTATTGTATGGTTGTGTGTAACTGCATGTAGTGCTATAGCTGAACTACTCTCTAGATTTCTTATCTTATTCGGGTCAACCAATCTAGATTTAGCTAGGTTTTTATGTTCGGCTAGTCTGACTGCCCCTGTTCTACTAGTTTGACCTATGTATTTGACCTCACAATCATTGCAGGGTATTAGATAAACTAAATTGTTTTGTTTTAAAGGCTCTACAGGATCCTTTAACCGACAAAGCTTGTTTCTAATTGAGTTTGTGGGTTTGAATGCCACTTTTATTCCTGCCTTGTTAAGAATTCTGCGTAAGGCTTCCGAGGTTCCTTCTTTGTATGGAATTATTGTTGATGATTTACATTCCTTATTGCTGGTGTCGTTATTAATATTATTATTATTATCACTATTATTATTACCATTGTTATTATTATTATTGTTATCATTATTATTATTATCACTATCTCTGTTATCATTATTTATTTTATTTTTACATTTACTTACATATTTCTTGACTAATTTATCCGGGTAATTATTAAGTTTCAAGGCTTCTTTTATGTGTGTCACTTCCTGTCTTAGATTTTCCTTGGTACTACTTAGTTTTTGTGCTCTGTCATTTAAACATTTCACTAATCCTATTTTTACTGACATAGGATGGGATGATCGGAAATCCAAATATCTGTTTGAATGTGTGGGTTTTCTGTAAACACTAGTGTTTAGCTTCCCATCTTCTTTCCTTTTTACGTTGCAATCTAACATTGGAAGTTCCCCTTCCTGACTTTCCAATTCATAAGTGAATTGAATTGCCTCTACCTTCGAGTTGATGTGCTCGAAAAATCTATCTATATCTTGTGTTCTAAGTACAGTGAATGTGTCATCTACATACCTCCACCATACTTTTGGGGTGGGGGTGAACGTTTCAATCGCTATCTTTTCCCACCTATCCATGAATATATCTGCTACCACTGGGGATATTGGTGATCCCATGGCAACTCCCTCAGTTTGTTTGTATATTTTCCCTTGGAATTTAAATACTGTAGAAGTCAGGCAAAGCTGCACTCCCAGCATTATGTCCTCAATTGGCACTTTTGTCCTAAGTTCGAGTTCTTGGTCAGAAATGAGTTCGTTTCTGACCGCCTCTATAGCCATATTTATTGGTATACGTGTATATAAACTGACAATGTCAAAACTAACCATTTTTTCTTCATTATCTAATTTTAAATTATCTAATCTGTGTTTTAGTTCATAAGAATTAGTTAGTCTAGATTTCGAGTGGATTTTTAGGGGATTTAATACCATGGCTAAATATTTAGATAATTCATAGGTAGGTGAATTTCTAAAATCAACTATAGGCCTAATAGGGTATCCTGATTTATGAATTTTAACAACACCATACATCCTACTGGGGTTATTAGTTTTTGGCATTAAATTAAACCACTTAGACTCACCTAGAAACGGCTTCATTCGGCGTATAAGGTCCGCTGTGGATTTCTTAACTTTATTCATAACTGTGTCTATTGATTTATTAATTTCCTCATATGGTCCTGTTTGTATGTGAGTATTTACCTTGTCCAAATAGTCCGATTTGTCTAATACTACTGTTGCGTTCCCTTTGTCTGACTTTGTGATTACTATATCCTTGTTATTCTTGAGGTGTTTTAGGGCTTTTGTCTCTTGTTTTGTCAGGTTAGGTTTTCCACATTTTTGTCGTTTTAATGTAAGTGCACATTGTGCACGTACTTCTTCAGCTGTTGTTTTGTCTATCCCACTTAGTGCTATTTCTATTTTAGGGATGACATCCTCAGGTTTTAGCTTGTCCACCGCTACATTGAAGTTTAGTCCCTTTTCTAATACACTTATTTCCATCGGACTTAATATATGTGATGAGAGATTGATAACCCACTTTGATTTATCGATCGCCGTTGATTTTGGATTGTTGACTTCATTATTCTGAGATGAAGATTTCTCCTCTAATAATTTGTTGAACTTTTTGATTTGACTATTTTTTGACTTTTTGAAAGTGGCTGATTTTGCATTGTTGGAGGATTGTGTTATAAGATCATAATCTACATTGGTAACTATTCCTTTTAGCTTTTGTTTTAATTGCTCAATTTCACATCTGATATGTTGTAATTTTCTAACGATTCTGTGGATCTCTTCTTTCAGGCATAATTTTTGTAGACTTTCTATTCTGCTTCTAACTCTGTCCGTTGGAACTGGAGCTCGTAGACGTAGATATTTAGGAATGATTTCATTTTTTAAGCATCGAATGTTAAAAATACGGTGATTTTCATATCTTGCTTCAGTTTGTGAAAGTCGAGTGAGTTTATTGATAAGTCTTCGTACAGGAAGACCATAAGTCATGTTAATATATGTGTAAAACTTGGGCACTGTGGTATTAAGTAATTCCATATTAGTTTGATTATTAAATGTATCACACAGTGAAACAGTATTGTATACTGGATGACGTTTCGAACACAATTTATTGTTCATAATCATATCAATTTTTGTCACACGACTTCGAGATTTGATTTTTGTGTGATACATTTAATAATCAAACTAATATGGAATTACTTAATATCACAGTGCCCAAGTTTTACACATATATCTTTTCAAACATTGCAACAAAATAGTGAAGATCTCTTTTATCACTATTTTTATCTAACTAAACCCACATGATCAACAAAATTAACACATTGTTTATTTGTTATAAAACTGAAAAGAACGTGACAAATAAATTTAATACTAAGTAATGGATTTAAGCCACGTCTTTATTTTAAATCTGTCGCTTGAAGTCATACTAACACAAAAGATAGTTTTTCAGTTCCCAAATCGCTTGTGATAATTCAGCAAAAGAAATTATTGATACATCCAGAAGAATTAGAATTCAAAACTTCTCTCTTGTCCTCACTACTCTGAGCCTGACTGCTTGTTTCTCGAGATGTTTTATCGCCTGCTATCTTTTATTTTCCTTCACGTTCCCAGTGGAACATAGGGCCTCAAGCTAGTGACTTGAAGTTTCTGTAGGAGTGTTTATTTTTACAGGATGGGTTCGCTAGCCTCATGCTCAACCTTCCCACTTTACCAGTTTTATAACTGGATAAATGTGGTAAAGAAGTGCGTCTGTGGCCAGGGATCGAACCTCGAACCATATGCATGGTCGGCGAGAGTCTTAACCGCTGTTCCACCGACGCACAGTCGCCTGTTATTAGCCAGTGAGTAATAAATTATTAGCAGTTAAGTATGTTTATTTTGATGTGGATGTGTTCTCTGAGCTGAATGGTTGATTTGCGAAGCTTTCATCACCCTACTAGGCGACATCTTCAGCACATACTTCAATTTGAAGTGAGCTTTTAGATTTCTCCACGAGTTTATTAATCACCTCTCCTGGTGACTTTAGACGTGATTGGTTGTTTTTGTGTGTTTTCATACCTTCTAGGTTACTTGTATTGGAACTGATTGTTTCTTTGACTTGAACTTTGACCCTTTGTGTGTGAAGTTTATTTCTTATCGGTTGATAAATTTTATCTACCTCGATGTGTCTATTGACGGATGATTCACTGGAATGCCAAGCGGGCTTCTAAAAATTCTCTAGCATTCTTGTTGTTTCCTCTGTCTAATATTTGAACATTGTCCCAGTCGAATTGATGTCAGTGGTTGTCTGTATGTTGGGATATGAGCGAGGGAGTGGATATCATGTCTTTTGACGGCTAACTTATGATCGTGGATACGAAGACGAAGAATACGTCCACTTTGGCCAATGTAATGTTTTTCGCAGTTGTTACAATTTATTTTGTAGATGATGTTGGTTTTATCTTCGTTCGCTGTTGAGTCTTTTGGTTGACATAGAATTGAGTGAAGCGACTTTGTTGGTTTGTGTACGACGTCAATTCCTAAAGGTTTGAAGAGTCTTGTAGTGATTTCTGAGATATCCTTTATATATGATAAGGCGATTTTCTTTGTGTTTTCCTTGGTGGCTTTTGCTTTGGTAGGTTGGCTTGGGAGTATATGTCTCTTGATAAAATTCCGTGGATATCCATTCTTTTGGAAGACGTCCATGAGATATTTTTCTTCAATTTTCCTTAAGATGGAGTGCTGCAGTGAGTCCTTGTCCTCTTGAATAGTGTTTGTATGCAATTCCTTTTGAAGATGTCACCCAGTAGGGTGATGAAAGCTTCGCAAACCAATCATCCAGCTCAGAGAACACAACCACATCAAAATCATCCACCTGAGCTACAAATCTTCTCTAGTATGTTTATTTGCTCAATGTTAGATGGTTTTTAATCAGTTTCTTGCAACCAGGTGAAGGAAAATGTTTGTTTTCAATTCTATCATCATTCTCTTGGGTTCTCAGAGGAAAACAAGACCACTTCATCCTGTTCTCTGCACTCCTCTTTAGCTGAAGCCACGGTTTCCCATAGTCTGGCGTCTTCTCCTCGCACGATGTCCCCTCTATCAGTTCTGGACATCAAACTCCTCACTTTTCACTCGGACTTCACTCAAGGACCTAGCGTGTGATATAACCCAACAGTCTCTTGATGACTGGTCTCTTTATTCAGCCAACTATTGTCCTTACTTGATTAGCCTAAGAATTATTTATATACGTCCCATTCTTACTGGTGAATCGGCTCAAGTAGTGAGCATTTCACTTTTCCACTTTACTTTTTGTACAAGATAATCTCTGTCTCAACGTAGAGATGTTCAGCATTCTAGCTGTTATTCTACAATTAACTGTTTATAAACGTGCCATGTCTAAGTAGCCGTATACGCGACAGAACTAGCAATATGTTGAATCGAATGGATTCCCTAGTTACAACTCACGATTCAATGTCAGATTTCACCGTAGTGTCCTCTAAAACAGATATCATTCAAGTTATATCATGTGGTCTGTTTGGTAGCATAAGCAAAGATCCAGAAAGTGAATATAAATGTAAGATTGTATAAACTGCCAATTGATTGATATGGGTAACCGGATGATAAGCACATCAACCAGTGCTAGTATATATGGTTTCTCCCACTACGTTTCTCCTTATTCATATTTCAGGTATCTGTAGTCTGTCATTTTCTGGTCCTCTCTTTTCCTCTTGTCTAAGATAATTCTACGAATTCCCTTCCATTTCGCTTCCAGAGTATTTTCCAGTGTTCTTCCATGTAGATTTCCTTGACAGTGTTTTCCAATGCAACTGACGCTTTTCATCTGTTGAAGTTCGAATTTCAGTAAATTTCTGGCTTCTTTGCAGGCTTTTCGAAAGAGCCTGAAGTTTCCGTACTTAGGATACCTTAGAATAGCCCAAAACTATACATTTCCCATTGCCTCTGAGATTCGAAAGATTTTTATAGGTGTTCTGAATTCTCAATTCGAGACTTACACAGTCTGAAGAGATGTGAACGGAGTGTAACTACGCATAACAGTCACCCAGATGGAAGACACCACCTCATACATACGCTTATTTCCTGGATCACCGTATGTGCTATCAAGCAGTCCCCACATTGTAACTTAAACAATTTTATTCGTAAAGGCAGATGTTGTGAAACTGCACCTTAAACTATGTGAATCGTAACTTGGGAATAATTCTGCTAATGGCAAATGTGATTCAACATATTGCGAGTTTGCCCAAATAATTGGTTAGAATTCAGGTGGTTCGAAGGGATTAAACTCTCTGAGCTGAGTCAAACCATGTACATCACTGGTGAGCTAAGCATCAAACAAGCGAAAATGATGTCAGGTGTTAAGACTTCACATTGGAGTCGAAAATCCGGATGTTATTTTTGATGATGAGTGCTGTTGTCCTCCACAAAGACCTGAGAGTAATGAAAGCTTGTCTTGCTTTTCCGATTCTGGCTTTGATATCCTCGTCAGTTCCGTTCGCCTGTAGTTGAAACGATGCTTCCTATTTAATTCCATTATGGGTAAATTTTGTTTTGATAAAGTCTCACAGTGTTATACAGTAATGTTTACTGATCCTATTTAGGTAGGTGAAGGAGGTTGTTTCTTTCAGGTTCCTCCCGTTTATGCTGGCTGATTGATGTCTGTTGTTGTTCTTGCTCTTGGTGTTGGCCAGTGATCTTCATCACCTCTATTTTATCTATGTTCACCTGAGGGAAGTTCTATCTTTTATGCTTCTTCTGCCAGCCTGTTGCTTTTCAGTTGCATATCTTCCAGTTTGTGGGAAATCAGACATATATCATCGGAGAAGTCCAGATCCTCGAAGGTTTTTGTGTGAGTTGACGAATAACGCGATTAAACTAGAAAAGAATTATGAATTCTCAGGTTGAACTTGACTTTAACTGGAATCTATTGTAAAGGCGTAGATTGGCATAATGAAATTTTAATACTGTGAGAAAACGCTAGTCAAATAATTAATTAAGAAAATCATTCACCAGCACTTGCCGCATTATTTTCATATTCGAACTCGTATTTGCATATCTGTTCTCCAAGTTTAATTGTGGCTCCAAGATCTGTGACAAATTCAACTTTTATACCTCTGTGCAAAATTCTACTTTCATTCATCAGTCAACCATTCGGCAAGTAGCATGATGTATGCTACTTTAGGCGCTTCGAAACTTCAATTCCCTTTAAATTCACTATTCATTAATTAATTAATTTACACACTATGTCATCGTAACACGTGTGCTATGGATATTGTATTGTTTTGTGAATTGGAGCATGTTATAACGTTTCTACTTAGTGAATTCATTCCACTTCCTATTAACTGTAATAATTTTACTTCAAAGTTAACTGACTTCACTAAAGAGATGTTGACATAAATTCCAATTACCTTACGAATTATGTTTTATAATCTTGGCTTACATATTTGCTTTAACGAGAGTGATTTCGAAACCGAATTCCCATTGTCAAAAAGATAGATTTATAATAGCTATTATCGAAAATTGATGCAAGTTAGACTTCATTGGTAACATGTTTACCTCATAAATTGAGAGTTTCAGATTCCATTTCTGGTGGGGTGCACAGTCCTGGAGAATCTGAAATGAGTGTAAGATAGCTGTGCAATACTCTCTGTTTTCCAATGTTTCCGTAACTAGTGTGGTGAGAGCAGGCAGTGAGAAAATATGAGCAAGGCTGATTCAACAACCAATCACAGCAAAGTTAACGTGGCAAAATATGATTCGCAGATAGAAAACTCTATTTGTCGAGGAATCCCGAAACAACCAATCAGAAGCCTGCGTTTGTCTGCTTAACTTCTGATAAACAACCAATCAGATGACTGCGCTTGTCTACTTGCATAAGCTATAATAATGTATGTGAAATATGTATAAATACGTGTTGATTTTCATAATAAAACGATCTGTTGCCTGGCCCTTGTCTTCTGTTGTTACACTAGAATTATTTCGTGAAGAAATCTAACTTGACTATAATATTGTGTTCAAAGTATTAACATTAGGAGAACACAGAACTCCAGCATACAATGTACTCTGTTTGAGCATATTGCATCAGCTATAAATGATATAAGACTTTTGAAAACAATTATTACAAAAGCGGCTTTCCGTAAGTACGACAACAATCTATTTGTAAGACAAAGTTCTTTGAAAAAATCAATTATGTTGGTTACAGGATTTCATCATAAGCTGACATTGGTTAGAGAACCACTGGAAAATCTGTAAGTACTGGACAGCTGTTTCGTCCTAGTTTGGGACTCTTCATCAGTACGCACCCACCGGAGTTCGAACTCAGGACCTTCTGGTAACAAGGCCAGCGAGCTCGTAGACTAATAAGCCACTGGACCAGATCCAATGGCCTATGAATTCTAGCCTCTGCCAATTCACGATATAGCGCAACCGCTAGCAAATGTCTTCGGCGAGTATTTGTCCTCACATCTGACACGCTGCACCCTACTGGTCACTACTTCCCACTGGAACCCCAGGTAACTACCTACCTGAATAGGACCAGTAGCTAGTGAGCATCTCATTGGTATTCAAGTATTGGTTTGTAGAGATTTTATTGATTGGTTACGGGATTTCATCATTAGCTGACATTGGTTAGAGAACCATTGGAAAATCTGGGAGAAGTGGACAGTATACGAGGTTGCCATGTAACCAGAAGGTCCTGGGTTCGAACCCCGGTGGGTGCGTACTACCGAAGTGTCCCAAACTGGGGGTGAAACAGCTGTTCAGTACTGACAGGTTTTCCAGTGGTTCTCTAACCAATGTCAGCTCATGATGAAAATCCTGTAACCAGTCTAATCCCAGAAACCAATACTTGAACATCAGTTATATTCATGACCATAGTTGGCAGTTCGATTCAAGTAGATGAAATGGGAATCTCGAGATCAAACACGACAAAGCAAACGGAGTTGGTCTTTTGACGATAAAGCCACAATGCATAAAATAAGCATAAGTTTCGTCTAATATTTTTAAAGCTACGACAATTATCTACTATTCAATGCCAGGCAAACTGGCTTAACACATTAAACTAAGTACTATGGAAGATATCTAAAGTCACAATGAAAACGCCACAAAATGCTACAGTTCTAAAAGACCCAAGGTAACAGTCCAAATCACTGAGATCACGTCTAAGTGTTAACTACAATGGTTCAGGTACTCTATCTGTTTAGTTAAGTTTAAAGAAAACATTCTCAAACTTACTCAGTGAATAAATTTCGAACCCGGAATATAGTCAAATATATTATCTGCAATGGATACAGAATTCCGCCAGCCGAAGACATGCTGGATTCAAAATAAGCAAATCATGTGCTGATCAAATTTTAACCCTATATATCATTATCGGACAAAGCATGGAATAGTAATCAAATCTCCACCTTAGTTTCATCGACATTGACAAGAACTTCGACAGCGATGACTGAGAAGTAATTTGGAAACTGCGTCAATACTGTGGCATTCCCCAAATCTGTATCGACCTCATTCAACAGCTATATGATTATAGAACGTGTCAAGTGATCCGCAGCGCAAAAATCAGCGGAGATGTAAAAGTGAAGACAGGGATAGGGCAAGGCTGTCTACTATCACCCATGACGTCTCTAAATGTTGTGGACTGGGAAGCGAAAAGACAGAAATACGTCGGACCGACAAGGAAAGTCTAAAAGACCAAGGTTTCGCAGATAATTCAATTTTGCTAGCACATAGACTCAGAGACTTGCAGGCGAAAACCAACCAAATGACAAAAGAATCAGTCGACGAGTACTACACTCAAAATAAAGCTAGAGAAGATGGAGGTGATGAAGGTAACCAACCCATAACAACCAGCACCAATTACCGAACGGAAGGGAAAAAATTTGAAAGAGGTCACTTTCCTGACTTATCTAGAAAGCGTGGTTTCAACTAAAGTCGCTGGAAATGATGAGGATGTCAAAGCCAGAATGAGAATGTCACGGTACACCTTCATCACTCAGGAATCAGTGTGAGAATCCTATGCACTCAACAATGTTGTCTCTTGTTTAAACAAAGGTGCTAAATATGTTCGTAGTGCTTTCTTAGACTACACATCTGCTTTTGACTCTGTACCTTGGGGCCTTTTATTAAATAAGCTATCGTTGACACAAACAGGATTCTTGGCTAAGAGTTGGTTGCATTCTTACTTTTCTGATAGAATGCAGTATACTGTATATAACGGCAAATCTTCTTCTACCTCGCTTACAAAATCCGGTGTTCCACAAGGTGCCGTCCTCTCTCCTTTTCTTTTTTCTTTCTTCCTACACAACCTACTTCATTCAAACGAAACTAACTTTGTTAAATATGCAGATGATCTGACTGTATCACTGCCTATCACTTCTGAGTCTGACTGCTCCAAACTCAATAGCTTTCTGTTGGAAATCAGCAAGTGGTCTAAGTCAAATGGTCTTATGTTAAATCCTTCCAAATGTCAGGTGCTTGACTTTACTTTCAAGCATCGACGTGACTTACTTGAACTAGTTAACTCTCATGATCCCTGTAGCATAGATGGCACGGAAATTGAAACCAAATCAAGTATTAAATACCTTGGATTAGTTCTTTCCTCTGACCTTTCATGGTCATCCCACATCTTATCTATCTCTAAGAAAATGTTTCGTCCTACCTTCTACATTAAAAAGTTAAGACAATCAGGTATCAACCAACCTTTAGTTTTGCAATTTTTAAACTCCTGTATTTTACCTATTGTACTCTATTGCTCTCCCTTAATCTTTCCTGGGCTTCTCATAAAAGATTATATCATATTACGAAGAGTATTAAATGCTGTGATTAGAGCTTGTGGACTACCACTGCATGAGCTCGCTAATGCTATAGTCGAGAGGCATATAAATTCCTGTACGAAATGGGCAAAGGCTATATTGTCAGACCCTCTGCACCTCCTTTATTCACACCTGTCCCCTTTTGTCTCATCAGGTAGAACGAGAAGTCAATATAAAAAGTTATATGCTCGTACCACTAAGTATAGAAATTCTACAATACCCTATTTAGCCCGTACTTTATGTGACGAAGATTCTGTTAGACGTGAAACACATAAGTTACTATGTAATTAGCAAAGTGAATCGACCCTTTCATCGTTCGTTCATCTTTTGTATTATATGGTGTCACACTTTCTATCGTTTAATTATAACTTTGCTATTTTATTTTAGTTGTTAGTACTATTATTTCTACAATTTTGTACTTTACGCATATTTTTCTCCTTATTGCACACAGTAATTTGCTATGTAGCTGCTATAACAATCATTTTGTTAATATTATTATGTAATGTTTACTTTTATTATACTTTTTGTCGTTTTTGAGTAAATTAGATGCATTATTGTACTGAATGCTGAAAATTCCTTGCTATATCATTCATTAGTACTGTTTTTGGAATAAAGCAAATTATCATCATCATTATAATCAATAGGTTTTCGAGCGGAATCCGATTGGGAAACGACGATTCGGGGTGTAACATGAAAGTGATCGTATAGTGAGGAGGAGACTTGAGGTTATGGTCAATTTTAGGCCCAGCTATACAGGACAGATGCAAAATGGAACAAAGTGGAGACGAGATGTTGAAGCTCTATGTTCCACTCAGAACAAAAAGGAACAACAATAAATGATAGTACATATTATCTGTACCTTCAAATACCCGCTTCACATGATTCAGCACATAAGTAACAAGCTTTCACACACTATTGTGAACGTAATTTCTACTTCTTGCGTGGTTTTGGAAGTAGAATAAAGTCATTGGTGTGTTTATAAGAAAATACTACTACTTTAGGTTTATAATTTTAATGACATAATTAGTGTTAATGTCATGTTGATCATACTTGCCTTACTGTACAGTGCGAAGAGAAAATTTAATACAAAGTTGTACTATATAATGAGAATTCGACACAGTATAAGATGTACTGTTTGGCATAAAGTCATTGTTATTATTTTAATTAGTGGTGTTATTATTATTGAACTTAGTGCAATAATTGCAGGCGTCGTCAGTCACCTTATCAACTCATTTTTCTCAGTGAATTTCATAATATTTTCAAAAAAATATATCACTTGAATTTATTTTCCTCACTACGACGCTTATTTTTGTTCTCAAAATCATTTTCTTAGACAAGTAACCACTGTCTTTCAAAACATTTCACTTTATCATGGTACAAAATGGTAAACATAGGCGTCATTCATATCATAAATACGTTTCCTGATAAAAAATTATGCTCATAATTGTCTCGTTGACTTTTATGAAGTTTAGATCATGTGTCATGCTTATCATTGATGGTATACAGTATATAAAGGGCTGTGAGATTGTCACAAACTAAAATACTAAATTCCCAAAATGCAAGCCTTCCAAATGATATTATTTGTTAGCGTTTTCCTAACATCTGCAATTTTGGGTAAGTAGTTTGTGTTTAGTAATGGATTTTTTAATCGGTTTCATAGTATAAACTCCGTTTTTAATTACTAATGTTTTCGTCTAAAGCAGAAACATTGTAACTAAATGATTACTACAGGAACTGAGACACAGTGTTAATAACATAAAAGACTGTTAATGACCCTCTATAACTCTATAAAATCGAATCTCCATCGAAATTAGCCAATTAATTTATGCTTGAAATTACCATGCCTTGTAGAGGAATGAATGCTGCAAAAAAAATCCTAAATTTAAAAAGATGTAAAGTGATATTTTGAATTTCTAGTTCCCGTAGAACAACCAGGGGTCACTCCTCAAAATATGAGCGCATTTCACAGCCTTAGTCAAGTAACTGTAGCGGTTGAAACAAAAACATTTCTAGAATGAGCAGCTGCATATAGTATGTATTTTCAGGGATTTCTCCATCAGCTACAGATGATTACGCTCAGTTACTAGGTGGACAGTACCACCGTGAATGACGCAACGGACTACAATAAAATCATTTTATTTTGGTGAAATATCTCTATGTTTGACAGCTTTGATCTGATAAACCTAAGTGCTTAGATATCCTGAAGATGTGTTTTGTGTGTCAATATGGTGGCAGGTAAGAATGCTTATCTGCATTTTTCCTTGAAAAATCTTGGACTGTTGTATAGAACAATTTTTGTTCCAAAAATGTTGACTACATGTTCACCTGGAACATTTGACTGACTATCATTAAAAGCTTCAGGAAATATGTGAAATTAAAAATTCCATTTACAAATATTTTCAAGATGTTCTCTGACTCCGTTTGTACTTTCTGTCACTTATATCTATAGGAGTTTCCACTTTAAAAAACCATAATCATAATCACATTGTGAGTGAAACCCTAATTTAATTTTTTGCGAACATTTCACATAGCTGATAACAGCTGTAAGTTAGTTGAATATTTCAAGTCAAAACTGTTTATCGCTATGTAATTTTACAGGGGAATATACTACATAGAGTAATTATTCCTTTTATATGAAGAGAAATTTTTATTACATAACATTTCTAAGAGATATAATACACTTATTGTGAACAACAGTACACTATCATGACGATCGAAATAGATCAAGTGCTGAATATCCCCAATAATATGAGCATATCACCACTCTTAAATTACTTTGGCGTAAAATCCATTTCACTTAAGGACTGTTAAGTTTTCTTGTAGTAATCTTGTTGTATGAATTGTCCTACATTTTGAATGTCTGTTTTGGAAACGTTTTTCAGTTTTTTCAAAATATATGTGTACATTGGTAAACTGTTCTTCGAACTAAACACGTTTTATGGTTCTCAATAACCTATTCTGCCTAACTCTCTAGTTACTTCAATCCACCAATGACATGGACACTTCAGATAACTCATCATTGTATCATACAGCCGCCAGGGATTCCAGTCAGAAGACACTTATTGTTTCATCTAGATTTTCATGAGAACAAATATGAAAAAAATGTTATGCTTAGTCGACGTGATTCATCCAGTGTGTGGAGTATGAATATGTCTGCAGCCCGTCATTTCAAAAGCTATGGTATATATTATGATATCTTATGTGTGTTAAGATAATTAAACAACCTATTAGAGCTTTGCGACCTACTCCTTCAGATACCATGAAAACAAATACACTCATATAAGTTGGGTGACAAGGGAAACCTATATAAAAAATATTACCATTGCATACTCCAAGCATTATGAAAAACTCTAAGAATTTTTTCCTTCTTATGTAAATAAAGATTATTATTCTGGTATGTTTCCCTTGAATATTACTCAATATTTTTTTGATATTTTCTATTCATACAAGATGTGACAAGACGTTCTTTGAAAATTATACATTTCGCCATAAGCCTCAGTTATTCGTAGCTTCCATAGGTTTTTCAAAGGATGATATAATCGATCACTAACTATTATTTGAAGTGATGCAAATTGTTGCTGTTAAGGTGGAGACTGGCAGTAGGAATTGCTCATAACACATGATAAATACTGAAATACACTAGTCATCTTTAATACAGCTTCTGTTCAGTTTAAGAATAGAATATTTCACTTTCAACTTTCAACTACCTTTAGACCAGATGATAATCATTGGAGTAAAACAGAAGCGTTATAGAACACTACTGGTGAAATAAATAAGTACGTGTTCCATGTATCACTTAACTTTGAAGTTCAGAGTGACAACTGTACTAAAACTATGGCAGATCAAGAACCAAGGTCTTTGATGGACTACATACATTCTTCTTTTCAAAAAGGACTATTTATGACATTCTGAATAATTTCATATACAGAACAGTTATGTCAACGGAAGTGAGGAACACATATCTGTATGTGTTCAAATAACCAGTTCATTTAAAGTCTCTGTAACGGATATCCATTACCTCTCCTAATTTGTTGAACATAACTGAAGTTGCTCAGCTGTAGATCTCCATTGTAATCAAATATAAAAGGAAAAACTAAAATCGTTTATTAGCTTGAGAAAATTAACAAATAATAATTCATTTCAGAGAACAAAGTTCTTGGTGTTTCGAAAGATTTAAGATGTTAATCCCCGCATGCGCATTCATAAACCTGTATAATTAATGAAGAAGCATTCAACAGACTCAGAATTAAACTAACTACTACTTCTTCTCAATAAATCAGATAACGAATATAGAACACGTGAGTATATTTTACAGACGAAGAATATGGTCATAAGCAAAAACGTAAAACTTCATTTTGTAGTCGCTTTAATGTTTTCTACTAAGAAACAGAATCGTATGGTTAGGAAGTTATTGCGACTGTGCACTGAGGTAATGATGAAAACATACACTATTTGTTTTATATAACAATGCTAATGGACGCTCCTATTAGTTAGAATCTACTCAAGCCAAACAGTAGTACTCGCTATCTATATCAAAGCCATAAGAATGTGGAAATACAGCCTAGCTGTACTTGAAACTTCCTCGAACCACCTCAGAAAGTTGATTTCAACCATTAAAATTCTGAGGCTTTCTGTTAGTACGTAAATTCAAATAGGCAAACCACAGATTTTGACGAGAAAACTCACCTTGATTTTCAAAGGTGAATACAGAACTAAGAACTGTAGGCAAAAGATAACGCTTACTTTAAGTAGGAAAAATCATAATACACTCATCGTAGGGATAGAGTAAATAATTCTGAAGAAGTATCCATCACTTTGAAGATTTCATCAGCATATTCAGTATTTTACTTAATTTATTTATTATTAAATAAATCCATGGTCAAACTCGTAAAAACAAATCTCATCGTTACAAACCAACGACTGAAATCTATTCTGACGCTCGTTAGTGGCTTGTTACAGAATGGAGTTTCTTATAATTCTTGTGAGAAGTTGTGACCAGTGAGGTCCATCAAATCAAGTGTGAGGATGGATTTCCCACCGAAGACATTAGCTGGTGGTCGTGATAAATCACGAATTGGTGGAAGTTAGAATTCATGGGCTGGCCACTGAATCTGGTCCCAGTGGCTGAATGATGTATGAGCTTGCCTTGTAACCGGAAGGTCCTGGGTTCGTAGGTGGGTGTTGGGTGCATACTGATGCGGAGTCCCAAACTAGGATGCAACAGCTGTCTAGTACTCCCTGGTTTTCAATGGTTCTCTAACTGATATCAATCCGTGGTCAAACTCCTAAAAACAGATCTAATCCTTACAAACTCTTGCAAATATTTATCTATTTATTAAATACTTTCGCAATGCATACTAAGGCATGCATAAATGCAACTTATGTGACAGAGAAAAACTACTCAATAAAAACGAAATATATATACATATATATGTAATGAAATACCACAGGTTAAATGATGACGTACCATCCACATTCATTGACAAGTGTGATACGACCGAAAGTCCTTACTCACTTAAATGAAATACTTTGTTTCTTAATTTCACGACAAATACTGGTCAACATGTTGGTAAAGGTTGTCTCCTACCTCATTTGGGAAAACGTTTATGTATATAAAGATATTTTCCAACGATAAATATTCTTTAACTCATTTTCTATTCATTTAAAATTCTGTTTTTTTAAACCTCCAGAGGTACAAAAGGCCGTTCAAGGTGAGTTTCAAAAACTACTGGAAATGTCAAGGTTAATAGGCTACTTTACTTCTAAAGGTCTTAAAACAGATGTGCACATTATGACTATTCAGATAACGGCTAGACTAATCATGACACAAGTTTTCACTGGCAGTAGATGAGCATCCTATTGTCTGGACCTTTGAAAATGACAATAGTAAAAACGACGACCCTCATAGTGGTGATACACATAACTTACATTTTGTCAGCAAGCATATGCACAAAAATAATCTCAAAATAATTCATATGGGTTTAAACCAATGCCGAAATGTTGCATGCCAGAAGACAGATTTATCCAAGACTGTAATATTCATCTGCGTATCATCTGCTACTCAAGGTTTCCTACATATAACTTGTTCCACTAAAGGCATTAGGCAATGTAAAAATAAAAATAAAAATCTTCATTGTGTGACAAAAGGAAATATATTCAGCAAAAAGGCGGCTCTTGTCAGCGACTGACTCATCAGCTGTACTCCAAATGTATATAAGTACTCCATAAACCAGCGTGTGATAAACCCGTTCGAATCCATTATAAATAAGGTATAGTTAAGTAAGTAGGATAAAATACAGGAAATTATGAGGCGAAATTGTTTGCATTGTAGTGTGTGGTATTCAGGCTTTCAAGGATAAATATTTTGATCTCATTCAATATATTGAAAACTTCAAAGAATTAATTACTTTAAGCTGCTGACAACTCATCTTTGAGCTGAAGTGTTTTTAAGAAACAATGCATTCGAAAGGGTCAATAAAATTCAAAAATATTGAGGATACTTAAAATAAAAGTTCATAGACTCAAAATAACGACAATAACCGTCGCAAAATTAAAAAATGATACATGTATAAATTTAATATATGGCTGACACGTTGAAACGTTCAAACGAATCAAGTTCTCATTTTCCAGTCACTTAGGATTATTTTAAAAAAGCTCGTAATGATTTAATCTGCCTTGGCGCCCAAACTCTTCCCGGAAATTCCTAATAACTATGGTCTGAATATTTATAATCTAAATATGTACATTAGTTCAGATAACAAACTATAGTTGTAGCAGTGTTATTCTAATAATATGTGTTCTTTCATAATGGCGTATCAGCACAGAAGGAGAATTAGAGCATCGCTGTGAATGTAAATCTTAACAATCTTTATTTCATGTAGAATGACGTCAAAATAGTTTTAACATTGTTCATTTATGTTTTGATTGCTTCATTTTTAGGTTTAAGAAAACTTACAGGAGGTAATCTACCTTTCAAAGAGTACTGTGCATTTACATATACTTGCAGATGTATATATATTGGTTTACCGTATCCATACATTACCAGTAGGGGCAGTCTCCACTTGTTTTAAGTCGCTATTATTGCACTACTGAAATGTCTCACTAATCAATCCTGATTTCTCTGTGAGACGATAAAGTAGTGTTTACAACGTTATCACTAAAACATGTTTCACTAATACTTGCTGTCATTCTAGACAAAACCATACCAATGGGCACTTTCAAATATCGAACCACTTTTTGTCAAAACCTTTAGTTACACTGGAATCAGATGACTAAGATTGAACAAAGGTGAATAGGAGGCCATCAACAGTTCGGTATTAAACCATCTGGTCCAAATCGTACACGAAGCCAGCATTAAAGAATCCTTTCCTATCATCCACCGAGTACCAAATAAACTTCTAAAAGCATCCAAGTGCTAAATACTCTGAACAGCAGAGGCTATTGAAATTCGCCTAAAATAACCAGCGCTCTGTGTATAGAAGAAACAGGTTCAGCCACCATTATTGACTTGGCCTGCTATGGAGTCTGAAAATTCATAAATACCTTAATACAATGGCCAATTTCAATATGGCCCTCCATCCTGTACATATAAATTCCCCTACCGTTTTTCATCACACTTGCATTAACTCACCTCTCGTTTTCTTGCGTAAACGTAGTGATAACTTACACGCCGACACACACACACATAACGCACATAAAATGCTACCCTAAAAGGTTTTCTCTACCCACGTCCTTGACATGATCATGCATCCACCTGAAGGTTATAATCACTATTCATAGAATTTAACATGAACATGACTGGAGAATTTATTACTATACATTCAATGTCACTCATAAACATTTACGTGGTATTATTGGTGTTTAATTTAGTGTTACAATTATACTTATTATCACATATATTTTGGACTATAATCCATCAACAATCTATTTGCAAATATTTGTTGGAATTATGATCAAAATGATTCAATGTTACACTTTAAGAAGCCCTAATGCTGTCAATAACACTCATTCGTTCAATATTATAGATATTTAACTGTAGTGCCTGATGATGAAGTAATCGAAAGGAATACTCTCTGTCCAGTAATAAATCTTTTGAATATGATTAGTTTATTGCGTAAACAGCGAAATTTTAATAAGAAATTGTAGGTGTTTCAAAATACACATTACAAAATGAAACTTTGCACTTTTTTCATCGGTGATGCCTTAAATTAATCGCTAATTATATCATTATTATATACAAAATCTTTACTGGAGTAAAATGTTCTGCATAAAATTTAGTAATTTAAAAGAAAGGAACATAAATGGTTGACTTAGTTTTATTTTCACCTGCACTAAGTTACCAAACAACAAACTTCACACAAGCACTTATTACAGTTTATATTAAGTCAATGTTTTTAGTCTAAAACAATTCTTATATTCCATCTTCTAAGATGAATTGGGGGGTAAGTCTAAAAGCCTGTTGTATATACTGCAGTTCTTGAACTCTCATACATTTAGAGTAAACCTCCAGTTTGGAAACTGCACCGTAATAAAAAAAATTTACCCATTTTCTTCTTGTTTCACTCAATCTATTTTATTATCTTAAATACTGTTAACACTTAGTTGAAAACTATGTCAAGTGTCACATTTTCAGTGATTGAGAACCGTAGCAGAAGATATCAATACCTTCCTTTTAAAGATGAATAAGTTTGCTTTTTGAAAAAAGTGGATATTAGCAAAGATTACAGCAAAATATTTCCTATTCTTCTTAACAACATTAGCGTAACACGATGTCCTTAATCAATGTTTTATTCAAAAACAGGGCTTCAGTCAAGTGTTCAAAGGTAGTTCAGACTAAGAGTCTACGGAATTATCACTATACACTCATTTCATCAAGGCAAAGTAAATATTCTTGTGTTTAAGTAATTTTGTAATCACTGATATTAGATTGTATTATATTTTCTCCTGTACTCAGTTGATCGCTGTAAGTTGTCAAAAACAGGGATCACTGTTTGATCTCATCAGTTTATGGTTCAGTTATTCATATTTTTGAAAGTCATAACCTAATCGGAATGTTGTCGCTTTTACTTTCATTGCAGTATTCACTGGTATGCAACGCACTAAATACTTTAAAATTGGTATTCTTATAAATTTTCAAAGTCTATCGAATAGGTAAATTGGTATTCACACTTTTAAAGTAGGCCAGGTGTTGTAAAAAATTAGAAGTGTGATAATGATATCAATAATGATCACGAAGATGACGTGACGTGAAGTGGAATAAATTCAAGTGACAAAGTAAACTTCTAAAAGAAGGAAATCAATGTTGACCACAGTTAAGAAAACGACATAAACAAACGTGTTTAACTTTACAGTCTAGGTTTTTTCCATGTATAGCTAGAGAGTCGGCCATATATAAGCCGAGAAGGTGTAAGCTCCTAGAGCAACTAAAATTTGGCTCTGTAGACAACTTTAAACGACGAATCACAAGAGCAAGAGCAGCCTGACTCAAAATGTTCAGTTTTGCATTTCCAGGGAACGTGCCTATAATATCCGAAGTAATCAGCGCCATAGAAGCATGTAAAAGAGTAGACGCATGTAGAAGTAGAAATAAGAGTCAGTTTGACATTGACACAGTGACAGATAGTAGTACTTCGGCTACATGTAAGTGAGAATTATAGAAAGATCATTGGATGAAACCGTGAGTTTTTGTCACATCAACAAAACGTTCACCTATGAATTCTCTGACACTATGATTTGTCTAGGAGTAGTTTCATTTTTCATGTTTTGTTCAAAAAAACGAAGAGGTTTTCTGGTTCTTTATTTAGTGTATCAAATTTTAGATTTCAAGAAATTCAGTGTCATAACTCGTTACAGCTACAGTGTTTTGATTATCCACCTACAGAAGTTAACAGTAAGTTGATTCGTTTTGTAGCATATTTAGTTGTTCTACACTGTAGCGTGATGTGGTCATGAAAATCGTTTGTTTAACGCTGAAGGTTGTCACTATTTCTGTATAGTCTTCATATTGTAGAAGAACAAACTAAAAGGTTTTAATATATGTGTAAAACTTGGGCACTGTGGTAGTAAGTAATTCCGTATTACTTTGTTTAGTAGATGTATCAAAGTAAAACTGTATTATTCACTGGATGATGTTTCGAACAAAATTTATTGTTCATAATCATATCAGTTGTAATCACACGACTTCGAAACTTGAGTTTTATAGTTTAGATTGCAAAGTAAGAAGGAAAGAAGATGGGAAGTTAAACACACACTAGTGTTTACAGAAAACCCACAAATTCGAACAGATATTTGGACTTCAAATCATCCCATCCTATGTCAGTAAAAATAGGATTGGTGAAATGTTTAGGTGACAGAGCACAAAAACTAAATAGTATCAAGGAAAATCTAAGACAGGCAGTGATACACATAAAAGAAGCCTTGAAACTTAATAATTACCCAGATACATTAGTCAAGAAATATGTAAGTAAATGTAAAAATAAAATAAATAATGATACTAGCGATAGTGATAATTGTAATAATGATAGCAATAATAATGATAATAATAATGATTATAGTAATATTAATATTAATGACGACACCAACAATAAGGAGTCTAAATCATCAGTAGTAATTTCATACAACGAAGGAACCTCGGAAGTCTTACGCAGAATTCCTAACAAGACAAGAATAAAAGTGGCATTCAAACCCACAAACTCAATTAGAAACAAGCCTTATCGGTGAAGGGATCCTGTGGAACAGCTAATAAAACAAAACAATTCAGCTTATCTAATACCCTGCTAGAGTGATTTTCAGGTCACATACATAGAACAGACTAGTAGAACATGGGCAGTCAGACTAGCCGAACAAAGAAATCTAGCAAAATCTAGATTGGTTGACCCAAATAAGATAAAAAATCTAGAGAATAGTTCAGCTATAGCACTACATGCAGTGCAGGATGGGATAGGATGACAGTTTTAAAATCTAATGTCACAGGGTATAGGGAGAGATTGATAACAGAAGCTTTGTTTATCGAATCAACTGCAAATACATGTAATAGAAATGATTCATCACCTGTCCAGTCGGATATCTGGAAAATTCTACTACCCCTACGACAAATAGGTGAAAACAAAGAAAACTATAAAACTCAAGTTTCAAAGTTGTGTGATTACAATTGATATGATTATGAACAATAAATTTTGTTCGAAACATCATCCAGTAAATAATACTGTTTCACAGTGTGATATATCTAATAAACAAACTCATATAAAAGGTTTATAAACTTTTCAAACTATCTCGTATTTTAAAGGATATATATTCTTGCAAATAAATCTCTTAACCATGAAAATAACAAGCAATTTCATTATTCAAATGCAATAAACATTTAGATTATTTCAGTAAGTTTAATCCATGTATCAAAGATTTATTCTATTGAACTGAAACAACTGACATGAATTAGGAAAAAGAAACGCATAATCAAATACTACTCCATTACACGCAATTTTGTTTAAGGCACCAATACATCCTCATGAAAGTAAAGATAGTTTGCTCTTAAGCTAAGTGTGAGCGCCGACAACAGTAACTATGATTATCAAATTTTGTTTAATACGATCAAACTTCCAAATAATGATCGCTTGAATCTACGCAATCCCTACGCGTAAAAAATGAATGTGTTTCACACATTCTACTGACAAATACTTAACGTGAATTCCAAACTTCTTGAAAGACCATTCAGAGAATCTATTTCACATTAAAGACAGCAGAGTAAAGCTGACTCAGATTGTTTTAAAAATTCCATTCAGTGAAAATTGACTATTTGATTTACCACTCTTAAGGCCTTTTGTTCCGACGCTAATTACTTTTCATTATTACGTGAAGAGAACGTTCTATAGTATATATACCATAGTTTGAAGTTGAATGCCGGTAACATATCCTAAAAGTGATAAAAGCAAAGAAGATCTATGTTTAGAATATATGCGTAAATAAATAAATAAATAAATTTTTACAAATTTTCTGATCAATTATTACAGGTTCCAAATGTAAGTTGATTTGCATAGCACTGGCTTTCAAGTCAAATTGTTATCATTTTCTCATCTCAAGATAATTTGTGAAAATAAGTTAAAAAAATGACAGAAGAGTTCGACGCATCTGACCCTAATATTGTTCACATTTCAAGGCCTAGTGGGCTATTTTATTTACAGAAACCATATCGTACATGGTTTTTGATCATTTGTCAAGCTATCTAGAAGCACGTGGAACACTATCTGGCCAGGGGTTTTGAGTTTAAAGTATTCTGATCGAAATACAGGCATTCAGACACAATGGATTCTCAGTGAACAAGAATTTAGACTTGTTTATTTTACTGTACTAGAACAAATAAGCAATACTGCTCAGGTGTCCTAAACTAGAATGAAACAGCTGTCCAGTACTCCCAGGTTATCCAGCGGTTCTGTAACTGATGTCAGCATATGATGAAATCCTCCATCTAATATCTCATAAAAGTTTAGAAGATTTACGCGTAAGGTATGAAATTTGTTCACTAATTCGAGTTCTGTGACTCAATTATCCACCTGAATTCTTTCATTTGTCAACAGACCAAGTCTGTCATTTTTCAGTAGGCCTCAAAACTAGGTGTTACACATAAGAAAATATAAAACATAATTTAGCATGTATTTGTTGGATGGCGGCACTTCATGTTGTAAGGCAGAATAGCGAACATACATTCTAGAAAGTTACTAAATTGAAATATTAGTAACATCCTGATTGCAAACAGATAGAAGTCCAATCAATTACGGAAAACTGAAATTATAGGTGAAAGTTTTTAAGATATCAGTCACCTTTATTTTCTCACACACCTAATAGTGAGGATATTTTGAAACCAGTGAATTTATTTACCTGAACAAAGGCACAATGCGTGAGTTTAAATCTTGTCCATAATGGTTTTTGACAAGCATCATATGCATTTTCATAGAAATAGCCCCATGACAATTCAATTTAGACTTAATATAGAAATGGTTATAAACATCAAAATTTTCATAAACTTCGTATAAATTCCATCACTTCAGCACCTAATGGGAGTAAGTTTATTTGAATAAAATTTGTCTGATTGAACTTTAGATGTAGACATCCTAGAAAGTGGAACTGAATAAGTTGAAATAAAACCATGAAGCCACATCGAGCATAAGGAATCAGTAACTTCTTTTGTGTTACAAATTATATTCAGTACAGTCCTAGACTTCAGGGGTCAAACACTAATTGAAATACCTCTCAAATCCTTAATTGTTTCAGTGTGTTACCATAAAAGCATCAGTTCATCAGTCTTCACGAACGCTCAGTTAGACTTCATTAGGGTCTGCATCCTCGAAAACATTACCTGTTAGAAATGAACCAACCTGTGAATCAAATTAACATTTTGTCGAAGATCATTACTTTTGTACGTTGAACTATTTTTGTTATATCGTTTATAAGAGTAAATATTATGTGGTAGACGCCCACATAACTCTTCCAAAGGTTTTGCTAGTTTTCAGTCTACTGTACTACAATTTTCCAGGTCTTTCTTCTAAAGTTTTTTTTATCTGTTCTATCCACTGTACGGAAGATTCTGCTACTTGTAAGTCCATAAATAAATATGTGTTTAGATTACATTTTCTGGTAGTATTTTATGTTTATTTCAAGAAATTCAATTAAGATGTTTAAACATCAGTCCGGAAAACAATGGCAGGTTTTACAAGTCGTCACAGCCTTTGTGATCCCTTTCTTCCAAACTAATTTTATCCTATTCGAATATGAAATGAACGATAATTTCAAATTTTTACTTCGAAAATTGTAAAGGTCGTCAAAGTAAGTCACTTTAACAGTTTGAATTTCTTTGCACTCTCAGTGGAGCACTGAAGTTTCGATAACAGTGGTTGTATTTCTAAAGAGTGGTATTTCTAGTCTTACGCATAAGCTACTCTTCTTGCCAGGCGTACCACCAGCTCAAGCGAGGCTTAGGAGCGTGTCGGCCAGAGATTGAACGCTCACCCAACTGCGTGGTTGTCAAGCACTTCATCCCTGCGCGACAGCTGCACCATTTCTCCCTAAAACTAATAAATATTTTCAGTATGAAAAACTTTATTCCAACAAAAGTGCGTTCGACTTTGTGTTTGTTTCGAAAATTTCATTAACCAGGCTGTTTCTTATCAAGAACGAAATCATTCAAATGGAAAATTTACATCATATTTTAGTTATGTCCTGTACCTCATGTATCTAACGTATCTTAGCATTGTGAAACCTGAAACTAATGTTTAATCCTTGACCTTCAGAAGGTTTCAAAGTATTTTAGTTCACGGAGTAAAATAAACGGTTAATAAGTAAGAAGGCATAACCGACGACATTAGGATGATTCATCTCTAATGTAAGTAGGCTAAGAAGGAAATTATGTATTTTGAAATTATATAACATTAGAGACACTAGTGAAGAATGATTAACCGCATCTAGGCAATAAAGAAAACAAAACTCATCGTTCAGCAAAGAGGATTTCTTCAGTGAATTCATCTTCTCTGCCCCTACAACCGCATATATATCACATCACTTTATGACAAATAGCAGTAACAAAAGGGGATTGATGTCAATCACTGCTTAGAAGGCAATGAATAAGTGTTTTTGAGTTAGGAGGTAATATGATTAAATAAATCTATGAGTTGTAATCAGGATGCTCACAGAACAAACAAATGGAAATATGGAGTTATATAAGAGTTATAAAGAAGTAAGGGGTTAGAAAAACATACGAAAATCAAGCCAGTAGAAATCAGCAAGACTGTTACTATGATGGTAGAATTCGTTGAATAGTTTTTTTTGCATCAATAGCTTCGGTTTTTCTATCTTAACGGCTAAAATTTCAGCAATGCAGAGAAGACGAAAGAGTTTTGTATTTGGCAGGTTGTTCTCCGCTTTGTAGATTGTTTTGAGGGAGGAGATGGAATCATCAGTGTTGTTGTGAAGGTGTTCGATTATCGCATTCCTTATAGGGTCACTATCATCTTTCTGTAGCCATGTGGGACAGTGTTCTTCAACTCTTCTAGATAGGATGCGCATCTAATGACAAATATGCCTGGCTCTACAGCAATAGGTGAAGTGATATATGTACACAAAAGTGGCGAGGTGCGGGTCTTGTCCTTCTGCCTACCAATTCACGACTGGAGAACACTACTTTTAGTGATGCTGAGAAGAACGTTCTTCTTCTCAAAGATAATGAAATTCTCCTTGTATAAATATCGTAGGTTAAGTCCCTTTAAAATCCAGATTTATGTAAAGTTTCTTTCTTGGAACAACACATTAATGCACTTATGCAACTCCTCTTATGCATTGACTAATATAAGCAACTATCATTATGATATCTCATAAAATTTTTATTACCTTATTCCGTGAAATGCCATCGTATAGCTAAAGAAAATGACCTCTTTGAAATGAGCCTCTTCTCTTAACCACATACTTCGTTTTCATAAATGCTCAACCAACATAAACAATGTATTTTCAGAAAAAACTGATACACCTTCCATTTTTGCATACCATCTGACCAAGTTTATAGTAGCTCTGCTAAGAAATTCATCACAATTCAAGAAAAATTTTAGTGACATCTTCATTTAGTCAGATGTTTGTAAAATATACCCAACTAAACATTTCATTCATGAGAAGTATTGTTTATTTGAGGGACTTATCAACAATTCATTATGAAAAGTAGGGATCTTTTTGGGAAAAACACCTGCCTTTAGTTAAGCATAACAAAAAGAGTGAACCCTTTATTCATAATATAATTGGGAAACACGTCATTTAACGACTCGAATATCACAATTAAACTAATAGATAGAAAAGGACGTATTTTAAATCCTGCCGCTATTTTTTACTAGAATACAAGCATTAACATATACTGGCAGATTGTTTAAAATGTATTTTTCTCATATCCACTCAAATTAAATTAATAGTGACAAATTATATATCTCCAATATTGTTGAGATGATGTGCGGAAATAAGTCTCAGTCAAACCTGTAGTAGCAGCACCACAAAGAAAAAACAGAACAAATCACTTAATTTGTGTATACTTTAAACTATTAATTCATTCTTGAGCCTTTCAATGTAGGACATATTTACAGTTGTACCGAAACTAAGTTACTTAACTTTGTCTTTGCGACACATAATTTCATGTATTTCCTCTATCTTGACATTTAGACTTTATGGGTAAGTTAGTTTGTATGTGGATGTAATGCAAGAAACATATAAATAAAAAAAACACCACATGTTTTGAACACTAATCAATAGAATGAACAGACATTCAGCTAGAATAACCAACTTTGAACCGTTGAACCACCACAAATTGCTTGGCATCAGAAAAATGTTTACTGAATTACACTGTTAAAGACTTTAATGGAACGCATTTATATATACATATGCTATTCTCAATTGTAAGCAATCCACGACATTTATTAGACGAGGAAAATTTTTAAACATATAGCTCTCTTTTAAAGTCCTAACAAGTTTAAGGTTGGTAAATGTAATTGATTTATGATCTCAGCGCTTAAAGATGCACAATTTTTCTTCTGATCTATTTACTGATCGTGTTTATTCATTCAAATGCTATGCAAATAAATCATTTTAGTCTAATGTGTTGGCAAAATATTACATCGAATTCACCATTAGGTGGTCACTAATCTCCTTGAAAATTCTTTTGCTATTTAACAGAGTCATTATGTAAGTCATTCCTAACGACGACGACATTAGATAAAACATGAGGTCATTTTATACCGTTTATTGGCGTATTAAAGTCCTACATACTGGGACATTTCTCACGACAACTGCTGTAGTATTCTTTCTGGAGTTAATCAAAACTTATTTGTCTTCTTACCTATCATTCGGCGTGTTAAAATTATTCTAAATTAACTCTGAACACAAGCAAAATACGTCGAAGGATATTTCTCTAAGACTCTGAGAATTCACTACAACAAACTGACCTTCAAGTAACTAAAATATGGTGTTTACTTTCCATCTTGATATGGAATATTTAACCCTTACAGTTGTTCAAATACTGATTTCAGGACTCATTTTCTCCTTGTATTTTATTCGGAAAGTAATAATTAATAATGATAATACTTCAGATTCTGATTATTTAATCTAATTCCTAAATATTTAGTGAGACCTACCAGTGATGTCTAAGCAGTCATAGATTCGCCTTCAATAACAGCTGTCGAATTCCTTCTAAGACTTCTGTGACCCCAATAGCCTAGATATAAAAACGTCTACCACAGGTTAGTATGTACTAAAGTGGACTCATAGTAACGTTGGAGCACTAGTCGGTCGTTGGCATAGCGGTTAGGACCTCGCCGACCATGCACATGGTCCAGGGTTCAATCACCGGCCGACGCACTCCTTTACCTCGTGGAGCCAGTAGTGAGAATGGTAAAGTGGAAAGGTTGGGCATGAGGCTAGCAACCTCATCCTGTAAAAATTAACATTGCTACAGAAACTTAAAGCCTCTAGCTTGAAGCCCCATGTTCCACTGGGAACGTGAAGGAAAAAAACACTTCTGATGACTAATTCAATCTGTCAAAAATCAGAAACATAGACTTTAAGACGGAGATCATCTGTGAAATAAGGAATCACTCACACAGAAAGCCTTTATTATTCCCGCTAAACTTATCCAGCCATTGCTTTACGGCTGTCACAGTAATGACTGCATGAACAACTTATATAACTGGTCAAAGGCGGCTAAAGGCAAATTTTCTTGGGCAGAGTATGAAAATAAATCCCCACAGATAACGTAGGATAACACAGAACTACCACTGGCATTCAAGTATACCAAAAACTAATAGAATCTCAAGTTTGATAAAATGTTTACCAGGAAAGCACATTATTGCTTAAAGCAGTATGATGTTATTCGAAACAACTTAACATCCGAGAAATGCTCAAAGTTGATCATTCATATAGACACAATTGCTGTTTTTATTTAAACCAAAAGGCTACAATTGGGTGGAAACAGACAAGCTGAAATCATTCCATTTATTTGAAATAAGCTTATAATACTTACTTTCCTCGTAAAATTTCTCTATGAATGACGACGCAGCAAATGTAAAACCTTGGATACATGTTTAACTGTGAAGAAACATTGTTGATCCTAGTCTTTCAACTATGTTTTTAGTGGAGGGTGAGTTTTTGTATTTCGAAGCATTTATCTATATAAATGTAAACTGTTGAATGTGTGACTGGTAGTCAAAAAGTGTTGAATATAAATTCAAAAAACCTATATTTCTTTAATGTTTTAACATAATAAAGCACAAAGTTGTGAGTTTCAGATTTGAAAAACGTTCTTTAGCAAGGATTTGAACGACTCTGAGGCTAACTAAGAAATCTTTTCAGTTGCAGAACCACAGAAAAGCGCAGAGCACTGGAAAGCTGTTTTGTTTCTTCTTGAGACACCTCACCGTTACACACCGATGATTCCATCAGAGACCAAACCCAGAGCTTTGTAGTTTCAATGCGATTTTGTAGCCCACTGAACTGCCAGGACGGAATCCAGTAGCTCAATAGGTTAGGGCCTTGCCTTGCAAATTGAAGGCCATGAGTTTGACTATTGGTGGAGTCATGGGTGAGTACTGCCTTAACTTACATGTCTCATGATAGCTGGAGACAGAATTCAGGACGTCCGTGATATTCTATTTAGAATTCATCAACTGGATGTTCACTACCAACGGAGAGTAATGAAGTAACTGAACAGAAAAAAGCGCATTTTCTTGACTTAGCTTCCAACCACTTGTAAATAAGTACCTCCTATTTACCATTTATGGTAACTTGGTGACATATGTTTAAAAAGTCACTTCGATTGAGCATATCAGTCCATATACATTAGCTGTAACTCACAAATATGTATAAGTACCATAAATATGTGGAAAATGGAAGAAAATTCGCTATTTAAAAGCGCCAATGTACCTCTGGAAATCACTGAACGTCATAAGGAGACACTGAAATCGAGTTGAATGGTTACATGAAGCATTTCATATCTATACAGTAACACCACAAAAACTAAGTATAGAATTATTAATAACCAAGAAACGCTTGAATTATTTTTTGCGATTCGGTCTTCTGAACACTCGTTCGATAACACTTGTGTGTCATCTTCTGCAACACTTCATTTCGTTGGTAGTATTCTGTCCATTTCATTTCTTATATTAGCGAAACTTTCTGCAGGGTGTAAATTTCAACATCAATTTTTTTGCGCCATCCTTTTTAAATATTTTCAGTTCCTGGTAAGAAATGTTCTCTTCCTTCGATGTTTTGATGCTTTATCAATGTGCTAAAATTCAAGCTACATGTCACTTCATTGTTAAATGATTTGGTTACCTTCTCCACAGATCATACAGTTGCTTGTTCTATAAAAAGCAACAACAAAATAAGTCTTGAAGTCAAAAATACCTTACAGTAAACGCGCGCTAAATATACGCTTAAAAATCAGCATTACGTTAAAAAACAATAACACGTCATCTAACATCTTCACTCAAATACTACATAAGAGAAATCCTTAGACTGCTATTTAAAGCCATATCTGTTAGACAAAGAACTGTACAGGAATAAATTAGAACAGGTGAAAATGGAATTTAGTATATATCAAACAAAAAAGAGAAAAGAATACGGCGAAGTTTTGAAGTATTGGAACGGGTTTCAGTGGCCTAATGGTAAACGAGCTTGCTGGCCTTGTAACCAGAAGGTCTTGGGTGGCGGTGGGTGCGTACTGATGAAGAGTCCCAAACTAAGACGAAACAGCTGTCCAGTATTCCCAGGTTTTCCAATGGTTCTCTAACTAATGTCAGCTCATGATGAAATCCTGAATTTTAATTTCATTTATCACATTCTATACATGTTTGTCTTAACCTCTGTCATTCAAGTATCCCAACTATTTTCCCTCTTCGATACGTTTCTTCAGCTGAAAAGCGTAAGCAACATTTTGAGTTTGAAATTAAAAAAAAAGTTAAGTCTTTTGATTATTTTCAATGGAAGTTATGTGTGTCATTCTTCTTCGACTAACGAATTTTCATGTACACAAAGGTAGTGTAAACAGAATCAACAAAATATCAATATACTATATTTTATGTCTTGTTTTGACCAGTATGTCGTTTTATATAGTCATACAGTCATTCAACAATTGAATACAACTTGTATTCAAAGCAAGTTACTTAGGAGTATCATTAAGGTTCACTCAGTTTCAACTAATTTCTGCCTGCAGCAGCTGTAAATGACATGTTATATAGTAATATAACAATCACACTTTGCAAGTGGTTGCCTCAATATTCTGCATTCAGCTGTCTTAATTCTTTCCATTATTTGATTCATTCCCTAAAGTTAAGCAGAGTACGTTGTCTCTTTACACTTTAACATGAAAATACCTTTTCATTTTGAACAGAAGTTTTGTACATAGTCCTTCTTACGATTAAATATAAGAAAGTCTTTTGCACTTTTTTACAAAGTGTATATCCATTTGTCGGATTGCATATACTCTGTTACTAATCTATATAAGATATTCAATTTATGCCAGATGATGTTTTGCCTCATAGCTTTGTTTGAATTATTTGATTTGCATAAAGAAGTTGAGGAACAGAATTCATTCGGATGTCTGTTGACATTCCAGTAAAAAATGCATTAAAATATTCTGAATTAGAACTAAAAACGCTTATTCTTCCATTTACTAGCTGCTCAAAGTAAGTGAATGGAATCCATCTATAAAATGTAAAAAAAACTATTTTATTTTTGTGCCAAATGTTCAGCATTCCAATTTCGATGGATTTCCCTTTTGCAATTGCAAATGAAGCACTACAGTACTAGAATAAACCTTTTATTTTTCAATGAGGAATGAACTTTGAAGTAGCAAAAAATGAAGGGGAAAGTATAAAATGTATGTTAACCTCCTGAATTACTGAGAAGTGTAGCACGAAGCCTACTGTGTGATCATGCGCAAACTATTCAAGTATTTATCAGTAAATTGTTTGAAGCCTAATTTAAGTTAATCTATTCAACATTTCCCTTAGGGAATGAATCGACTCTTTTACTTATCTCCTTACACTCATTTGATTTATATTTACTTCGTTTTTTATATAATTTATTCCTCTATTATCGGACTTATCCGCATTTTCTTTAAATAACGTTATTTCATCAGATCTCATCAGTAAGTTTACATCTTCAAGAAAATTGTGTCTACAATAAATAAGGTGTTAGGCGAAATTTTTAAATTTTTCCTTCCTTTACGATCTCAGTGGAAAGTAGGGAATCCAGCCAGAGGCTTGAAGTCTCGTTAACAGTGATGTGTATTTTAACGGGGTATGTTTGCTAGCCTCACGCCCAACCTTCCCTCTTTGCCAAACTTATTACTGACTTAGCGAAGTAAAAGAATGCATCGGATGGGGATCAAACCTAAGACCACATGCGTCGTTGGCGAGCATTCCACTCTTGACGCACAATTGGGCCACATAAGCGGTAATATTTCGAACGGTTAGTCGTATTGTTCCTGAAGACCGTCGTTTAAATTTCAAAACTATCAGTACTTATCAGTATGGTGTTACCAGTAGTAATGTTTATGGTTGCAACACTGACTGGCCTACGTTCCTACCTATGAGGAGAAATCCCTTACGATGATGTTGCAGATGAGTATTACTATACATGTAACCTAGCTGCAGGAATTCTTGTTGATTGCCTCTAACTACCACAGATCACCAATATCATCAGACACTAATCCTCATGACGACATTGCACACTAGACGCAGAACGCTTCGGTACACCTAAGGAGCAGATAATATGTGACGGTGTAAGCTATTTGTTGCTTGATCTTGATGGCTTATCGTTGATTTTCATGTAGCTGTGTTGCAGTTCTATCATATTTTTTTTGCTAATTATCCGCATTTCGGTAATGCTTTTAGTCGTTTCAAAGTTTTGATTGAAATGAAGTGTGCCGTTATTAGTCGGCGAAATTGAATTTATTCAATGAATGATAATCTTTATGCCTTAGACGACTTTAGCAACGTTATCATTATATATTACAGTATCACTGCGTAGTTTTTATGAAATAAAAGCATCCAATGATGGGATTATAGTCTACTGCAGTTTCTAAATTCCACTAATATACAACCAGAATTACTGGTAGCGCGGCTATACAACATGAATATTCAGAAATATTATCTGTCTAGTAAAATATGACTGTTGTTCAAGGAATCTAAAGACTATAGACTAAGATTAATATATTTGAATAACTATTGTCTACTTTGCAGAGGGCATATGTGAGTTCTTGAGATTTGGCTGTTCAACCAACTTTTAAATTACTGAATGTTTCACAAAATATCTGAAGAAATCTTCGTAGAAGAGTACCACATAAATCTTCTTGTTGGGAAGAATACTTCACTAATAAAAATAAACTGTGGTAATGAACCAGGCAAGAACCGACTGCTCAAAAAATGTGCCGGAGAAAATTGAATTGGATCGAACGCACACTCAGGGGACCGTTGGATAACATCGTGCACCAGACTGTTGCTCGAGTGGAATCGAACAGTCGGAGATGGGTTCGAGGGTGACATTCGAGGAGACTGTGTGACGATGAGATGAAAGCTTACGGGAGATTGTGAGGTAGTTGAAGAGGACTGCAGAGAACTGGACAAAATGAAGATGTATCGTTGAGGCCCTTTTTTGCACTCGGAATCCAAAGGAATAGCAATACATTTGACGACAGTTCCAGCAAGTGAATTCATTGAACCCCAAAGGAATCTTAATAATCACTCGTTAATACAGATATGACCCATATAACCTGAGATGAGGATTTCCAAGAAGAAAACGTTTTGCACACTTATGTTAAAAACAGTGAAAATTTTATGCATATGTGACTTGTTTAAACATTCAATGTGAAACAGATTGTTAGCAATGATGGAAAATAGTTTTTGATTTGTATCGGAAGTAAAAACTCAAGGGTGAACATGTGTGAGACTTCAAACTGCTCACAGGATATGTAAGAGCAATGAAAGTCAAATTTGTAGGGTCAAACAGAACAAAGAAATGCTGCCAGTGATAATCACAGACGGAAATAGTAGCCAACGCTTAAGAATTGGTGCATAAGTCGAGATGGAGAGTAAGTGCGTTTCCTGTTAGTAAAGGAAAGTTAACGTCATTCTCCTAAACTCATGGGTCGCTAAAATTTAGAGCCATAATGGATAAGCTACAGATATACAGAAGCCAATCAAACAGCTTTCGACTGAAAACAACTCTTGTATTTCCACCACTGACAGATACTGTGAGACACAGCAGGAGTGAGGTTTTATCGTGATAAAACCTTGAGTCCAACAGTATACGATTTGTTTTAACTAATATACATATAGCTGAAGTACAGCGGATTCATCCACTATTCACGCCGTAAGGGATTGATTTTGAAAAAGTTAATAGTTGAGCGTTGGTTAAATGTAATATTTACAGTGATAATCATGAAATATCTTTCACTGTTATCGCAAAAAATAAAACACCCGCTTTTGGGTGTGAGTGTTCCACTGCTGTGTAGGAAAGTTAAGCATACTTTGTCTACAGGTCATAAAATGTTATGCTTCTGTTATCTATTATTCAAACGATTTTATTTATCACAACAAAATTTCCATAGCTTTGTGTGGTAAGCGTACCAGTTAACTCATAATCAAATTAATGCTTTCCCTCTTCTATTAATACTGTGTATCATAGGGGCAGATAAGTTCTTCCTTAGTTACTGATAATTCCTGAATTTCAATAAACGGATAATTACCTCCTTCTCGAGTAGATACTGCTTAAGTCATATTTCCCGCTGTGCTTACTTCCAGTAGTATTCGTACTCCATGCAATATGGGCTACTTCGTAATTTCCTACAGGACAAGACTTTTCTCGACTAGTCTAATAAACTTTGATTTGGACATTTTATGAATTTGAAAGTCTAAACTATTGTTTTAGTAGTAACACCGGTGATGAAATCTAGTAGTCTGCAGTGACGATAAAATACAGCAACACTATCTTATTTCGCTTCCAAGAAGAAAATTTTAAGGAAATAGTAGTTATTAAATTACCATAAAATGTTTACCTCGAAAGGAAACATCCATTACATTGTGCATACTTTGAGATAGGTACGTAAGTAATCTCAGTAATGAGGATGACGTAACCGCAAAGTTACAACTCGTCGTGCTTCTCTGTGATTGTATCTACCAAGTTTACTGGGATTTCAGGCGGAAATCATGCAAAAATGTTTACATAGGACACAAATAAATTTACTAATTCTAGCTTAATATCTTGCCCTAAAACTTCAAGTATTTGAGAAAACAAATGGAAATATTGTCAACCGATATTTACCGTGTAAGCGTACACAACAGATACGCTCCCTCTAAATCACTTAGCATTTCTAAGTGATTTCGCGGCTGACAATGACTAAACTGTCCCGTTTGAAATCCTACTGTGTCAAAAATAGAGATTATCTTCTATTAACATCACCCCTGGCTTATTTTTTGCATAATGTTTTTCATTCGGCTTCTCATCATTGCTGTTTTGAAATTGACGGCACACAGTTTCTCACTTTCTTACAGCATTTTACACAAAATTTTGCCGACAAGGATGCTTTGATTGCATGACATACATAACAAAGAAGCAAATCTTTTACTTGATTATAAAAGCAACATACCCATACTCATTGTGCACCATCTTTTGATTGCAACACATCCACTTTTTACCCGGAGTTGGCAAACTGGTAAATCACTCAAAGAAGTAGTAGTTAAACATTCTACATTTCATGAATTCTGTCAAGTGGTATCAATTTCCTTTTGATACGTGAATGCCCTCTGCTATTTTACAGATGAGAGAGATACTCTCTTTCTTTCTGTTGACTCTGTGATACTTGAAAACGCAATATTTTTCATTCCTGTTGCATGTGATTTTTAATTCAATGTGGTACCAATTCAACTTACTATTGTGTGGGTTTTGTTAGTGAAGGCTTTAGGAAAAATTTGCAGAGGCGTCTGTTAAAACTTTACTTGTTATTTTAACACCATTCAGATAGTGGAAGTAAGTACTGATTGCCGATAGCACAAGTGCTGTGAGCTGTTATTGTTACTATAAACTGAAATGATCTCCTCTTTCCCGTAAACCGCTCAAGTATCATTTTCTCTGAATAAACAGTAATTGTCAGAAATAGCATTACTCGGACATGGGTGTGAATTCTCAATAGAGAAAACTTCGATAACGTTTTCCAAATTAATTTAAATACACTTTCCTAACTCACTAAAATAAACTTCTGCAGAGTGTTGAACTGCAAATTTTTAAAGTGCGATAATTTTTGGATTATTCCACGAAAACAAGGTATTTTATCATCTTGGTACTTTAGCGGAAGATCACTTCCTCGTTGACTTCCCGAACAGAGTTTATTGTTCACAATCTTGTAAGCTAAGAATATACAACTTTATTTCATCTCATTCCTCGTAGACATTATAGCAAAATCTAGATTACTTGACCCTAATAATATGGAGAATAGTTAGGTTATACCATTATATATAGTTACACACAACCATACAATAGCATGGGACAAGATGATAGTTTTAAAGTCTAATGTAATAGGGTGGAGCGATAGACTGATAACTAATTGAGACTTTATTTATCGAATCAACGGCACACACGTGTAATAGAAATGATTCAACACTTTTCTAGCTGAAAATCTGGGAAATTCTACTCCCTCTAAGACGACGAATAGGAAAGAATAACGAAAACTATAAAATGAAATTTCCAAAGTTGTGTGGTTATAAGTGATATGACTATGAACAGTTAAATGTGTTCAAAGTGTCATCCAGTGAATAATACTGTCTCACTGTGTGATATATCTAATAAAAAATTAAAATGGGGGTCTGGAATTTTCAATAAATCTGGAACAGGTGTTTATTAATTCTAAAGAACATCAAAGACATTTTAGTAAAATCCTAAGACTTTATAAAAGATGTATTCAATCATTCTGTGTACAGGATCTTTGAGTAAGTTTTCACTATGATGATTATTAACAACTCTTCACCACCTTTTAATTTCCACCACTTAATATTGAATGGAAATTGTGTCGACGTTCACTGTGATAAAAGAACTCATTTACACATTTAACTGAAATAAAGTTCATACTTGCGAATAAGATATTACAGCTATTTCGATAATATTAGTAGCTGTTATTTGATGAATTCAAAAACGTTTATTGATGTGTTTCTAGATTAAACCATCATTTCACAGATTATCCACACAGATCAATCCTTGCGGAAATCTTAACCAAATCTGGTATAAGTAAACATGAACATCACTTTTTCAAAGTGAAGTTTTACGAAACAAAACTTTGAAAGCTACAGAACTTCGGTGATTTTTAACCCTCGGTAGAAATTATTTTAATTTTAATTAAAAAAAGCAGTTACATTTGTTTCAAGCAGTCTCATTCATTCAAGCTCCAACTATTTGATAAATAGAGGCCCTGCGTAAGTCCACAGCTATGTTTCTTCTTGTGATAATTTCTTTGAATCCTAAGTGAAAATGCAAATAATATAAAGCGTTGCCACTCAATAACAATGAGAAACTGTGACGAGTGATTACCGAAGTATGAAACATCATGAATAATCAGTTAAAAGAAAAATCTTTACCATGAAACACAACTGAAACGTTATCATTCCTCTATCTAATTCGAGTTATTTTATGCAGGTCCTGAAACCAATTTTAAAATATCCACATTTACTTGCAGCTGCTAGACAGCTTTAAATTATTCTGAATTTTCAGATTATTAGAGCACTATTCATTAGATTATTTCTTGAATACGAAATCGAACGTTCAGTGTCCTTAGTGTTGCGCTTACGAATGTGACATACCAAGGTAAAACAAATTACAACATCTTTTCCATATGAATAGCTGCATAAAAGAATACAATGCTCTTGAATAGTCAACATCATAAGAAACAGTGAAGTGATAAAAGTCACAACTACTTTCCACAAACTCATTTTTAAGAACGCTTTCTTAAAATTTCTTTTGATCTTTTATTCTTCAGGGTCTGTTGCAAGTGAGTGAAAAATAAGGTTGATAGAACTTTATTATTGAGAAGAAATTCCTATATGCCATTTTGTGAACCACATTTTTTATACGTGGATTGATGATTCTATCCAGTTTCTCGTGATAAAATAGAAAGACGAGTATTCAGGCCGAAGATAAACTGGTTAAAAGTTGACTGATGAAGGCAATCAGCCACAACTTTAATTTGTAAATTAAAAGTAATACTGGACTAGATACTAAAACCGAATAAACACATTATCACACTTTTGCACACATGAAAATAATTTTATGTTTCATTTGTACTCATAAATCTCCGCTGTACTCTTTTTATGAACCTATAAATACACAAACCTATACACCACTAGCCCATTAAGATGAGTAGTTGTGTATCATTCATAAATACGTGTAGCGTATGCTGGTCAGATCAAGGTGATCTAGACACCGAACGGCTGTTTTGCTCATCTGAAGCCAAGCTTAACAAAGCTGCACCTAGTTTGTCTCAATTCAGAAAGTCGAATCAGTTCAAAACACCTGATTGTCGGCTAGTTACTTCTTTGAACTGGTTATGCTATGAATCAAATTTACAATTTGCAAATTGGTTAGGAAATTGAAATCTGCACAGTCCAAGTGGTGAAATTTCAGCATGGTTTCCTTTGCTTGGGTGGGTGGTTTGAACTGATTTGGCTTTCTGAGCACAGTCAAACCGAGTGCACTACTGATGAGTGTTTAGATCGCCTCGTTCTGGCTAACTAGCACCACTATCTTGACTAAAATTCATGGTCTCAAGCAGGAAACATACTGCAATCTGAAAATTATGATTTCAAAAGGAAAATATGGTGAAAGTTGGCTACTCGAACTGTGTAGTTTGTGAATTGATAACCACGTGCCTCAAAATTCACATTCCTTTCCAATATACAGAGAGTGGCTTCGCTAGCATTTTCAGTGGGGTTAACTATGTCAATATTTCGCTGAGGTAATTATTAGTTACAAAGATATTTCCACATTGTGTGGCCAGCAGTGATAAATGGCATTTCCATACATTTTTGAATGAAGCGCTTTAAAAACCTATTAATGATACGTTTTTTATTGACTATTTTAAAGATGGAGGTAAGTGGATAACAAATTCTAACCCACAGTTTGATGGATTCTCTAGTTTATTTTACTACATGTAACAGAATGTAAATATCTCAAATGACCGATAATGGACAGTTAAATAAACGATAAATTGTAGGCCTTTGAAACACATATTTAATTCAAAAACATATATTGCTGTGTTCGCCACCTAAAAAGTAAATACGTTGTTATGTACATGAGGTGCTGTTTCTGCAGAACAAAACATTGTCAGGCTACAGTTCCGAAACATTTTCATATTACATGACTCCAAGAATTTTAACATAGCTTCACCGGAATTCTGTCATCTAAGTACCAAATTAAATGACTGTGTTTCACGCTAGAAAACATGTAACGCAGTGCAGGAGCACCCAAAAAATCTCCATGGAATTTCTTATGGTTCTCTAACTAATGTCAGTTCATGATGAAATCCTTCAACCAATCAAGTAAAATAGCATCCATTTGCGATCATTTTTAAATAATTCCGTCTATTTTGAAATATTCCTCTGACTGTTTACTGCACATTCACACATTTCAAAAGGAAACGACAGATATTCACAGTGAAACATTACAAAATCTGATAAGTGTAAACGACCACTGATCCTTCTCACATTTATACATGTATGAAATGAGGCGTCTACATATTACATGAAAAGCCCTTTAGAAAGAACAATGTGTCTGACAAAGGAAATCAGTGTGCAGTGATATTTATAGTCTGGAATGATGTTTGTCACGGTGCATACTTTTAATGTTATAATTTGTTCATCTTATTTTCAAGATGAAACAAGTAAGTTTCTTGCAAATGTAAAACTAAAAAGAACATTACAAATCTGTCATTAAAAATAAGAGGTATGAATTTCTACACAGTAAAGACGTTATGGAAACTAATCTTCAGTAAGTGCAGCTTCATGTCTTTTCAACTACAATATGAAGATGTAAAAGACAGGATCCCAGAGGCAAGATAAATCTTCATTAATTAATCTCAAGTGTGGAAATCTGCCACACTAAGCATAAAAGACAAGATTCAGTCTATTCTTGACTATGGTTTTAAGACTTAGCTCATCACTAAAAGCACCTCTAACAATGTACTTCAGGCTTTTATCAAGAGCCGACTTCGCTGCATACTGAAGAAAAGATGGCTAGTCAGAATGGATAAGTAACGTAAAACGCTGGCAGTGAACCAATCAAGAAGCAGTCACTTGACAAATATGCCGAAAGAAAAGGAAATGGATTAAACAATCGCTACGAAAACTGTTGAGTGATATCAGATGCCAGTCACCTCTTTAGTGGAACTAGAATCGGATACCACAAACTGGTTATCAAAGGGCGATGTGGATCAGATAGTGTGTGAAGGCGACAAGAGAATATGGGAAATCGTGAAGCCAGATAAAGATATTTGCAGAGCACAGGATGAAATAGAGACGTGCTGTTGCAACCCTACGTAGCACATGGAACATAATGGAATGGTAGTAATAATGTGTAGCCTAGTAGAACAGAAGCATTTGTTGTAAGGTGAAACTATCAAGGCAGTGCTTACTACTAAAGTTACGGCAGTTCTAAGTAAGAAGGTAATCTATTTCCGCATAATACATACACTGCATAAGCCAATTCAGCTTTGTTGATATGGTCAAAAAATGAACTCTTCCGGGCGATTTCACGCTTTGTAAATTGACTACCCGTAAAAGTCCAGTATTTTCCAAACGCTTTCTGAAGGCAATGTTTTCTTGCTAGTTCAATGAATTAGAAGCAGTGGTTGGAACAGAAGATTTGACTGAATAAACTTGACTGGTAATACTGCCGTTAATTTAATTGGATAATGCATGTTCTCATCTAATTATTTTGCGATGTCCAGCTCACTGGCACACATCACATCAAAATTAGATACTAAACGTCAAGAAGATTGCTTTACAAACACAACACACTAAGATAAACTTCCAGAATATGAAACAATAAAATGAGGCACTTTAAGACTTAAAAACAAATAATAGTTTGTTAATATTTGTTTTAATTAACCACGTACAGAAATACTCGGTGAGTTTCCACTGACTAATAAACTTTTATTAATGATAAATATACTACAGGTGAAAAACCATTTCCTGAAATACAATACGCTGAAGTCTAAAAAAAATTGAAAATACGAGCCAAAACGTAAACAGGACATACAGAACAGATATTGCAAATCTGTGACCGATTCACTTGGCAACTTGAGATGCAGTAAAATAATTAGTGGTAATTGAAAGTACTTTAGAGTGTTGCGTGAAGCAAGAAAATCAGTTGGTAAAGTTGGAGAACCTCATTGCTTCAGACAGCTGAAGAATGCATTGAATATGCTGGGCCAATGTCATCGCAAGGCAAGAGGTTTTGGCAGATCATGTAAAATTGAAAACATGAGGTTCAATATCACCAGTATTATTTGTGAAAGATCACAATAACTCCAGTGACTGAAGTGCTCGAGAGAATCTATCCATCAGTTATATACAATCTTAGTCGATAGTAACGCTTCATGTATCAGAAGAATAACTCCATATGAATCTCAAAACTCTTCCAGAGTGTTTGGGCAATTCCCTGAATACTATGCACAAGCAAACATACGTTGATTGGTTTAATTTTCTGTTATTATTATTAAAGTATAAAGGCATTGATGATTAACGTCGAAATTGATTTGTTTTAATCAAAGATAAAATTGTGTATGTCATAACACTTCTATTTCTTCGTTTCATACATAATTATCCCTGTAATAGATCAATTGCGTAAGTTCTTAATTTCGTACGAATAATGATCATTTAAGCATGGTGAATATTATGTGAAAACGTCATTAGCTAGTGAATCAAAGTACCTGTGCTTTGGACAAATATATGTAATTCTCCTTCGAAGTCATTGTAGTTTAAGCGAACTTACCTGATTCACGTACTGACAACGCAACATGTAGAATATTATAAAATATTTAGTTGACATGTTTGCTGAATGAAACGTTGAAATTATTTACTTCAGTTTCCCCCGGTTTCACAAACATAGTTTTCGCATTTTCCTATTCGTCATTGTGGAACCACTTTTCAAATCTTGATCACAGTCCATGTGAACCATTTAGTGTTGAGCTTCTACCGCACTTATACAGAAATGAACAAATTTGCTAGGCTTCCTAGATGATCCATGTTGATATCGCTCCTGTAAAACAAATAAAACATACATTATGCACATCTACTAAGGCCAGGAATAAGTTTGTGACTACACATCCTAGTCACAGAAATTAACAAGTGTTATATAGCGCTTAGAATAATCTGTCGGCATCCAGTATCGTCATTTCTATATCCATTATACCTAACAAAATTTGCTATATGTCGGTATTCTAAAACATTTAAACTCATTTTGGAAGTCATCAGCTTACAAAACCATTATGTATTTACAAGCACAGAAAGTATAAAATTAAAAAATTTGAGCACTATACAATAAAAGTTTGTTACCACTTTCTGTTTTAGTTGAATCAGCAAGTAAGTTAAAAATCTGATATATTCATCGAACAGAATGCAGCTTTTTCCAAATAAATTCACATTTCTCTTACCATGAATTTCAGTTGTCTAATAATTTTATTTATATATATATTATAAAATTACTAGTTCTTACAGGACCAGATGAAAAAGAGGAAATCAGAAGTACGAGCAACTATGCTACGATTCCGTAGATAGACAGTCAGTCAGTATAGCAGTAAAAGTGTACTTCTGATGTACAGTTAAGGGATTTCTGAATATCTAATTTAAAACGCTGATTAACTTTTAATCTACTGAAATAGTAATACGAATAGAGTAGGGGAATCTCGTTTCGTAAACAAAATGAGTACTAGTAAGGAGGAACTAGTATTCAGCTATATAAAGCTTTTCGAACTAAATCTAAGAAAGTTTCACGATTCAATTTAGTTCACCAATAACACTGAAAAGCACACCACACGAACTTCTACAGAATTTCGCTAGCCTCTAAGACGTGATCACTGCCTCCATGAATGTGCCTTCTAATGTAAAACAAAATTGTATTCTCTTTTGCAGAAGATGGAAGTGAGTGATTAAGATTGTTTTACTTGGTAAAGTAACACACTGCTATTTAATTTTACCAAATACGTTTCCGTATTTAATGCAAAGACTCATGTATATGAAAAGAATTAGATGTTATGAATTTCGTGCTTAATTCTTATCAGAACTTAATATAATTCCAATGTTTTATTTATAAAAAAGTGTTGAGGGTCACATAGTCTGGCCGAATGTTTTTGACCCTGGTAAAATTAGTAAAAAGTGTTCGTTATTTCTGTCTCTACGTCACATATGACACTGCGATTTATTGGTAGTATATAAAGAGACATCCATCAGTACAAAGGAGTATCAAATAGAGAAGAGATAGATTTGATATCAAAGAGAGGAAATGAATCAAGATTGCAAAAAATCACTGAAGACATGAAAATTGGACAGAGAAACACAATACAAACGGTAGAAATTGGTACAACACGGGTGATCTGTGCAAATGACATAATTAGCTTATATGCAGATATCGAATTCCAAACAAACATGCTGTTACCAAGTCTCCAGTCTTCTACCGTTTCACCTACATATGCCTTATACGTAGAATTCACCTTGAAAGGGATAATAGCAATAATCACAAAATGAAACTACCAGATTTCTTTCCGTTAGGGAAAATTTATGTTTCGGGAGATCAAAATCTCTGATTTATACGTGCCTAATGAATGAAATAAGCTATTTGTTAATGAACGATTCTGAAATAAACTCCCCTCGGTTTTGATGCAATATCTTGACTGATGGAGCTTATCATCTCAAAGAGGAGAGACGAGATATTTTGAACTGGAAATGAATATTTACTCCAAAGCCATTGGTTCTGAATCCATTGATTGGGTTGTAATTTGCTTTCCAAATCGTCTTACTGTCTTAGTCTTAATTTTTTATTGGTTCATGTATGATGATTTGTACAGCAGCCTCTTCTCAAAAGTAATTCTGTTTGTTGTCCTTTGGCAATAAAATCAACCATTAATTCTTTAGAATTGGTTATCAATGCTCACGGATTTAGAATAATTAAAAGAATAACTCACAAAATAGACGCAACCAATTAAGGTGGTAATATTTTTCTGTTATACGATTTTAAATTCAGTTGAATACTGTAAGTTTACATTTATCACTTTGAGTTATCTCTCAAAAACAACTTCATAAATTAAAACACTTCGATGAGGCATTTGCTAAGGATATAAGCTTTTCTCAAATATTCTTATAAACAAATAACCGTTTGACCGTTATGGGACGATTCATCCTTTCGGACGTTTAGCTGTTTTAGGCAAATAGTTTTTTTATACGAGCTTTCCCTGTTAGGTTCGAGCCTCACTGGCTGTAAACTACTGATCAGCTCGAAACTGAAAGGAAACAGCTGTCCAGTACTCCCTGGTTTTCAATAGTTCTGTAACTGATATCAATCCGTGATCTAACTTGAAATAAATAGAATCTGTATAAACTACTTCTTGAAAATAGTATTTTCATTGAAAACTTACCACACAGGCAAACGATGAAGCAGAAGGCCGAGTGCTTCACATACCTTTGAATGACTTCCTTAACTGAATTTACACCTTACTCAAATACTGGAAGACAGTTAGCATCACAATAAACAAACCATCTGTGATACATGAAATATGATTATTATTCATGTAGATTGACAAATACTGTGAACTGACTGGAAAACGTTACAAAGCAAAAGATGAGATACGAATGTCGTAAATAATCTAAGGGACTTTTATTTTTACAAACTAGGGATTTTAATGGAATGTTACTTAAACGGGTGGAGATATCAATGCAGGTTAGAGTCAGAAAAACAAGATACGCCTTCATCAACCGAAAATCTGCTGCACGCATTCAGTTTAAGGAACAAGATTCGGATTTCCAACATAAATGTGAATTCAGTCATTTCTTCCACATGAATAACAAACTTGATGTATCAAGAAAAGCACATTCAACAGGTTATAGAATTTCATCGACAGCTTACTCCATATTGATGATCAAATGACCAGCTAGACAGAAAGAATCAGAAACAAGAAACTCTGGCTGGAAACAAACCAACCAAGAGTTGATTGCTCAAAAAATATTCTGAAGAAAATAGAGGTGGATTCATAATACTCTGAGGAGGCTATCGAAAGACATCGCGCGTCAAACCGTCGAGTGAAATCCTAATGAGAAGTGACAAGTGGGTCATCAGTGAGATAGTGACATGGAAGAGATCGTGTTAGGCAAAAGAGATGAAAGATTATGGGCAATCGTATGGCTATCCAGCTTAAGAGGTCGGCAGAGAATAGGACAAAGTGGAGATGTGTTTTTGAAGCCACATGTTCCACTGGAAACCCAAGGGACTAATAACAATATATGAAATATTTCCTTGAGGGGATAATGTGACTGAAATATTCGAAAAATAACTCTGTTTTCAACATAAATATATGAATTATGGAATATTTTCAGGTTTAAATCGTATGAGTGAGTTAATGTTTGATTTATGTAATGATATTAAAATGAAATTTTAGCTTCCTCGAGAAACCAGTAAACAAATGGTATAAACTGAATAAGTAAATGCAATTAATTCTTTACCTGATAATATAATTGCAAACCAGTTGCCATTTAGGGCTAAATAAAATGTCGACCATCTAGAGAAATTAGATGGCAAATGAGTTTTTCAATTAAACTAACCTGGTAAACAAGTAAGGAATCTTATTTTACCATTTGTAATTCCTCTTCAACGAGATGGTAGTGCATAACGCCAACCAACTAAGTGAAAATTATGCCTGACTTTACGACATGATTTCTTTCCCTTGGTAAATGTTTTGATCAAATTCACAGTATGAATTCTTTAACCTGCAATGCACTTTTCCCCACAACAATCAGATGGTTTCGATGGTAAGCTCATTTTTCTACAGTTCAAAAACATAAAATACTTTGTATATGTTGATTTATTTTTCACCAGGAAAATTCACTCCTGCTGAGAAAGGCTGAAAGATGGTTTTGAATAATTTCAGGGTTTTTTAAACTTCTCAAATTTACTTGGTGTAGAAGTAGAAAAGACTTCCATAAAACTACGTATTCTGTAGACATATTGAGCACTAACGTTAAGCATTCGAAGACTAATATATGAAAATTCACTTCACAGCCGGAAAAAGTAAGTCATAATTTAACTTTAAAAATATTACTGAACAAAAATTATATGAAGACGCCTTTTTATATAAAGAATATTAATTTTGTGATAATTTTAAGAATAATTCTCAAGAGTACTACTGCTTAACGTACATCTTCAAACATTTATATTTTATGTAACGTAGTGCGAAACAGTCAATGGTATGTGAGAATAAAGTAAAGACAGAGGCCCCAGGATACAGTCACCGACATTTTTGCAGTTCTCATAGCTAAAGCACCTCAAGGAATGAGAACATATGTGTGAAACATAGCTGAGTAGAGAAAAATGGCAATCAGATCCCATATAAGTTACTTATTCCGTGCTGTGTGTTTACAAACACAAATTGCAAGTAATGTGTAGAAGTTATTTAATTCAATTTGAGATATTCCCGTCGATTGACTGGATTACGCTTTGGCGTTTGGAACCAAGGACACTTGGTTCAAGCCTCGGTGAGAACATCATCACCCACTGTGGAATGCAGGTACATTCACCTGGTGACGACTCCTAAATAGGTTAGCAAAATATGCATCCTGGATTCCACTGCTAGTCACCATCTAACATTTAACTTCTATTGTGTAAATGTTTCACTAATTTCTCGTTACAGAACTCTTGGAAGTACGTTCATTCTCCTACTACAATTCACTATCACTTTTCATTAACATTTGTCAAAGTTAACATCTGTCATTTAGGCGAATAAGATCAAATTTAGTAGATCTCATGTTGTTGTTAGTGCCATTTGTGCACATTGAGGAAGATATGATTCATCAGCCTGCATGGAATCGATTTTCTTCTGCAAATTTCCTTCAACACAAAGGAGTATGACCCAAACGATGAAAGCACAGAGGACGCTAAAAAACTTGAATGTCCAGAAGATATTTGTGAAATATACAATTACAAATTTCATACCGAATTATCAATAATAAGAGAGAGTATAAAAATATTTAGATAAACAACTGAAGCAGCAGTTATGTGATACTTTAAAGATAAGAATGAGCACTTCATGGCACCTGACTGAATGAAAAGGCAGACAGTGAGTTGAAGAATGATGAAAATTATTAGGGAACGTTGGTTCTGTAAAAAGCATAGTTCAGTGATGTGAATCTTATTTTGATAACGGATAAAACAGCAATAGTTGTTGACGAGAAGGAAATCTGCTTAAACGTGTATCAGACTTCTTTCCAACTACTGTGTTCGCACTGAGCACTGAGGAAGCTGATAGTGTGGATTCCAGACTCTTTTCAAAGATTTACTGTTTAAAAACTGAAGTCTAATAGCTAATCCATCGATATACATTGTTAACTAAAATCATTTATCCCTCCCCCATAATAATTTTATGACAGAGAATCAAGTAAGTTCTTTTTTCATGAAATAACACAGAAAATGATAAACACTCGAAATTTAAAAGAACCCAACTTTGAGACAAATGCCAGTACGAAATATACTTAAGCTGCATTACTACATATTCCAAAGTAGATTATTATCATAATTAACGTGAAGAGTGAAAATGGTCTTTCTGAAGGCAGATCGCTTTCCTAGAAGATACGTATTCCATCCTACTGGCACTTACGTATGTTTGGCCTGTATACATACAGTGATATAAGTAGTCAGGACCCAGTTACCCTAAGCATATTTCTCAGTTACAAGTCCATAAGCCGTGCTGATTGTGTGTAGGCTAGTGATACCCTCAGTAGCTTAAATTCAAATAATTCTGGCTGTATTCAATACCTGGACTAACCAATCAGCGGTCAAGGACTACCGCTAATAACCAACACGTCCACACGAACGTAGCAGCATTTTATTGTTTCAGAGTTATTATAATAATAATAATAGTGGAATCATAATCTTGATTGATGTTAAGAGTCTGCGCTGTATATGGAAGACTTCTACATGTTAATTATTGACCTTCATTTTTAATTTGTAAAGCCCATTCAAGAACTGAATGAGTAAGTATTTTATCGCAGGAAGTCTAGAATTTGTGATAAATATTATTTCTTCTGTAATGAAGGTCAGTGAGACATTTCTCAAGCTATTAACCAGAATGATACTTAGAAATGCAGTCATAATTAAAAGAATTTGTAACACAAGCAGCATTTTCTATTGGGAAATCAGACTCCTTTCCCGTTGGCAGGTATTGCTACTGTTTAATTGACCAAAGAAATAAAGCTGAGACTCGGCTTATCCAATGAGATACCAACGCCAAATGATTGGCGAAACTGCAATCCAACATTTACACGTGTTCAGTGTATAGACACCATTCCGGTGGCCATTTGCTGGATATTATTATGTGGGAAGATGCTTAAGAAGTGATAAATGATATGAAAGTTCCGGAATGTTCGTCACTCGAAATTCATAATGGATCCTAATAAAAACCAATAAATCAACTCTACTGTTAAATTATTCAAGAGCTGCAAATTCCAAAACATGACTGAGTAAAACAAAATGTGAAGCAGTGCAAACACAATGTATATTCATTATGTAATGGAAACAATTCAACAACCATTGCTGTTAGTTTTCATTATGAGAACTCTTCCATGAATTCGCATAACAGATCAGAGTTTACTTTGACAGTTTCAAATGTAATCAATTATTTACTGCACAGAAGATGGCTTTCTCCATAAATATATTTCTTTTTCATTTTACTTTTTAGGTAAATATATGCATACAACGATATCACGCGCTGCGCGATAACATTTTAACTTTTTAAACAGTAATAATTTCATAATAAATCAATTCATTAAACAAAATCAACTTCTAAAACATTTGTAGTAGTGAAATTAATGAGATTTTACAGGAAGCTGTTAATATAAGTACATATATAAAGGCCAGTTATAGTGACAATGATAGATTTATTCTAGACAATATTTGTATAAGGCACAGAATTTTCAGTGAAATTTATTACATAATATTTCCCTCTTCGTCCAGGATCTCGATGCAAAATAGTAATTAAAAGTAGACTGCTTGACACAGTGATATCTGACCTGAAGCGCAAACGTATCTCTTAAGATATTTCTTCTTCTTTGTCTCATTCGACAGACGCAAGACATTCCGTTGAAAACCTTTTAAAAAAGTACAAGGATAAATTTGGAATCCCAAGGACGTAAACGAATGATTTAATATATTAGATAGTTAGTCTTATTTCTCTGTCAATGAGTGGCGGGTTGTACTGAAAATATCTCGAACGGCTATCTTGTGTTGAGGGACAGGTTGCTATCCACAATTGTGTTTTTTTCTTAAATTTCGCAGAAACATACAAATCAGTAGTTCGGAAGCACGTTAAATACTCGAGAGAGTAAATATTACCATTTGAGGTTGGTTTCTAACAGATTTAAACAAGGTGAACAAGCGAAGTTATATGCAATTAGACGATGAAGATTTCTGGCAGCTACAGTACTTCTGTGCTGAAGGTTTACAATGTATTAAGTTTCTTTGCTTTTCTTTCTGATACATTTACCGCATTATAAATAAACAAGCGATTCAAAAATGAATCTTCTCCTACAGTGATAAGATGTCATTATGGGAAGGTAGTGACAATAGCAACACTGCATTCTGCGTGTATATCTCAGGTCGCGACTTCAGCGGACACATCGTTAAACCGTTATAGTTCATTCTGAACCATATTTTCATTTACAGAAGTGAGATGACAGTTATTTTTAGCGCACAGACGGGAAATTAGACGAGGTTTGGTGAGTTTTAGCCAGGAATACATTGTCCGAAAAATGTCTAGAAAGAAATAAAGACAGTTTAACCACACGAATGAAACCATCGGGAGATATCATAATCTAAGAAGGCCCCAGACTGAAACCTAAATAGGAAATGATGATTTCTACGGCCAAGAGTGACATGAAAGATATCGTTTGGGAGCGAAACGAAAGCTTATCTAAACTAGATTGAAAATAACGGAGTAATTTCCATAAGTGCTGGCAAAACCTTATGTTCGATCTAGATTTTAAGTAGTAGCATTTTGATTCCTGTGAAAAATATGTAAACAGGGAGGAAAATTTTGATTCCGACGATTCATTTTCATAAGCTGTGCAGTTGCAATTAATATATTCAATAAAGAATTCATAAGACAAATCAGATACCAGTAAAATGTGTCCTCGATAACCGTATTACGTAATGTAAAGTATGACCTACGAAACATTTCATAAAGTCACCCTACTTATCACAATCTTCAGCAGACAATTCATCCAGTTTAACATTAAGGATAAGATACTGCTTTCAGTCATTTCATTGTCTATTTATTAGTTAACTTGCTCGTGTGTAGCAAAGTATGTCGGCCGTACGCAACGTCGAGTCCACAAGCGTAGTCTGAAAGATTGTCGAGCTCTGTAAGCCAGAGGAAAAAATAAGAATAGTAGCACCTCCATTTAAAATAGACTGAAAATAAAAGAGTAAATTGGATAAGTGCCACCAAAAATTTATGTTCGATCTAGATTATAAAGGACTAATTATAATATCCGAGACCAGATGAAAACGGTTGTTGTTTGGATGATAAAAAGTTTTAGGAAATACAGTACAATCTATCAGCTAACTATGGTCGTCTATCGAAGGCCCATATTGTAACAGCAGAAGGCGAGCATCGAAGCCAACTTACATTTGGAAACACCTATTTATATCTAAACAGTTTATATTCTTTAACCCATCACCGAGCTTGTGATTTTGGTTTACATTTAAACGGCATGATATAGAATGTTCATATATATATATATATATATATATATATATATATATATATAGCATTATGTTTCTAATGCACTAATGAACCATAGGAATAGTATTCAGACGTCAACACCAACAAGCACAGTGATTCTAACTGTGAGACTGATATTCCTTTGGAACCCATTTTTCTGTATCACACCACCACAATATGTATAAAATAAAGTCTCGATTACTAACATGTGGTGTTAACCGCCTTAACAGTGGTGACGTAGGAATCACACGTTTTTCCTCCTCTTATCGGTTGGAACGATCCAGAATCAGGACAATCAAAGATTGGGTGAATCAACTGCTAATAGTTCATTCAATACGATTCGTTCCTATAATGTATTAACTGACAGCAAAAATAAGAAGTCGCATTCAAAATTACCAGGTTGAAATAAAAGTTTCTTCTTTTTTTCGAATTCGCCACTACTGTCGCTTCCCAGAAGATCATCAAAGCATTCAGAATAGATGTATAACCCAAATAATATCTTCCTACACTAAAGATGCTCTGTGTTATTTATCCTCATGCAGCCGAATCGAACGAAAACGTGGTTAAAAGTTGTGATAAACAAGAGAAATTAATCGTTACGGTTTCACTTCCAGAGTAAACCAATGAACATGCAATGTTTTTATTAGGCTGTTTAGATGCAAAAATTTTGAAAAGGGTAATAGTGATTATTTTAGTGCACCATTTACCAAAGCATATCTGACTCCATAGACAGACGTAGCGGACAAAGATGCTGCGGAATTATATCAACAAATCAAGTTTTAAATGACATAAGTGGTTAAACATAATTTCAACACTGTAGACTGTTATGAACAAAATACTATATATCTATGTCACTGACATGGTCTAAATTAAACGAAGCGTAATGGACCATCACATCCCATCAATAAGTACATAAATCTTACTCAGTGGATGGAATTAGGGAGCGATGGAGAATGAACGAGGAATAAAATGTCCACATCTCATTTAGTAATCAAACTGTATGGTCGTGATGCATACCATATTTTATTTATTTTCATTATTTTACACCTTTACGTTCCGAGTGGAACATGGGACTTTGGTGTTTCGGTGGTAGTGGTTTTATTTTTACGGATTAGGTTTTCTAGCCTAACGCCCAGTCTTCCTTCTCTGCCGGCCTTACTGACAGCTTAGTGAGGCTTATGAGTGCGTCGGCCGGGGATCGAACCGAGGACGATACATATGGACAGCGAGCATTCTACTGCTGCATCACCGACTCACTATACATATCATGTGATGGAAGACATTTTTTATACAACTAGTGTTCACACCCAAACGAATATTCATTTTATATAGAAATGATCACTTGAGAAGTAGACATCAGAGGATAAAAACACGAGTTTCATATCTACAAATGTGAATGCAAACTAAATATTAACAAGGTACCAGTAAAAACGCAAAAAAATATCTTGATTAAACACAATGCTTAGAAAACTAACAGAAATATGAAGCACTAAAATGGAATCATTCAAAGGCCATCGAAAAACAAGCAGTGACGAGGTGCAAAAAAGAAAACGACAGGATAGAATAAAGGAGGACAAAGACTGAATACGTACTACGAGATATCACTGGAATACTTTGGAGCACGGACTAGAACATAACAAACGAAAGAGAAATAATTCTCAGACAATTAACCTATCAAGATATCTCTTTACTCATCGTTGTGTGGGAGTTTATATCTCTTAATGCGTGTAAATAAGAACATGTGGGGTGACTTAATTTATGCAATATCAGACTTGGAGATCAGGTGACACATGAAACTTGTGGATGGAGAACGCAGCTGTTATCAGAAGTTTCGTAGGGTAGAGAGAGCAACTATCCATGTACTAATGTGTTCTACACTTTCACAGGCAAAATTTTCACAATGCATATACAACAGTTGAACAGAATACGGCTGTCTCAGTTAATCACCTGCAGTCTTTCACAAAATGATCAACCGATATAAATAGAGAATAATTAACTTTCAATTGACTAATATATGTGTATGTTTGATCAATAGTGGATTTAGAAATGCAGTCAGTATTGGAAACTGTGAAGTAAACCATTTAAATTAAAGTGCCTTCACAAAACACCATCTGAATTGCCCTGATTACTGATAAGACCTTAGATAATAGAAATTCAATCGAATTTCATGAATATAGCATGAATAAAATAAGAATTTTATAGAGTCGAGAAAATGAATGCGATTAGGCGAAGAAATAACCCAAGAACTTCCAATTTTGACGAATCTAATATTTGTTTTTGAGCCTATTTACCTCTGAAATCTAGTTAGACAAGCTGCTCAAAATCCACTCTTTTCAGGTGGAAAATTAACTAGCATGGCTATCAGCAGTTCACTACAAGTGAATCACTAACTCAGCTCTCATGCATTTCGCAAATCCGTGTCAGTTAGCTTCATCACAGCCATCTCAAATTACCTACATTGTGTGCCAGTGGCACCAACAATTCTTACATTCAATCCTGATATGTACGTGCCAAGAAAGTGTACTACTTTGTGGTTGAATTAAGTAGTAACTTCGGTCCTAAATGCGAACTATAACCTGTATGTGAAAACAAGATGAGGACTGTAACAGTAATTTAACATTAACAAAATAACTTAAATTCAGACAGACAGTAAGGCAGACAGTAGTCGCATCGTTTTATAATCATCAATCGAACCCAGAGATACAACACTAACAAAATCACAATCATAAAATGTCAGCTGAATGACAACAACCACTAGAACTAGTATCATGAACTACTCCACCACATGTACCTGTATACTAGATATAAAAAAGACTTGAATAAACAAGTCCAGATATCTCTTATCTGGCTATTTCTATGTGCATATATCAGTTCACCTGTTGCTATGGAGCCAGGTACGTCGGTCGTTTGACGCGCATCTTGTCCAAGAGGATTCAAGAACACTACCCAGCACGATTACGAAGAGGCAATAGTGGTGCAATAAGGAGTGCGATAATTGAACACCAGGTTAACACTGATCATTCCATCTCAACAAACGCCTCCTTCAAACTAATATACAGAGTCAAGAATAACCTACCAAAGGCAATGCGGTTTCGTCTCTTTTCTATCACTGAAGCTCTGGTTATTCACATAGGTAAACCGTAGCTGTGCATACAAAAGAAGATTACTCAACTACTTCTACTGTCATGGTAACAACTTTTCTGGTTTGATTTGAGTATTTTTTATGTTGATGACTTAATTTTGTTTCTTTGCCTGTTCTTTAATTGCTTATAATTCTTGTATTCATTTAGAACTCTTACGTAATTTCGTATTATCTACTTTGTTTCTGTGTGCTTCCTGAGTAAAACTCACTCATCAAACTACTCATATTATTACATAACTTCTTTTAACAACTGTTTGTGACAACTCATCACCTTTGTTACTACCCTAATTTCACTAAAACCTAATTTTCTTGACTTGTATTACCAATCTTCACCTGTTTAGTTAAAATAACCATAACCAAGTGTAATTTTGTTTGAAAAACCTAATGTACACATACATACAAAATAAAATATATATATTTGCGACTGTACAGCTAAGAAAATGAATTCACCGAAAAGAGACTCTTCGTTGATCTACGTGTTTTGTTTTCATAACTCATTACCTCAAAAACTCACTAGACATGTGGACGTAAGAATATTTACAAAGCACAAAATCCATGCTTCTATGGTCTTAACCGTTAGACTCTAATCTGAGTACTTTATTCACTATCACTCCTAGCGTTCAGTCTCCCTCCACATTCTTCACATTGTCAAATGGACACAACTAAATTCTCCTTTACATAGAAGAAACTATCATGCCAAATATCACACACTTAATTCTGAACTCTTGTCCATTATTACATACTTTTACCGCTGCATATGCGCCAAATTAAAATGACTGTTTTAGTTAAGTCAATCAGCCTTGATACATGCTCAAAGACTAATATACATTTTTACTGATTTTAAATAAGATTCTACAGCTTCTGAAGATGACTTCAATAAATAAAATTTTGAATAAAGCAAGAACAACAATGGTTTATGCAGAATAATATGGTACCATCATTTATTTCGTTGGCTTCTCATCAGCTCAGCTGCGCACAGCCTAAATAAATTATTAATAACCTCATGAACAGGAAAGTTTTAACATACTTGCAAATTTTTCATAGTGTCATAGTGCTCAAAAATTACGCTTATATAGTTTAAAAACAGGCAGTTCAAGTTTAAATAAAGTAAATGTATGTATACAATGGTAGAGGAGTTACGTAATAAAGACGCGAGACGCGTAAGATGAAGAGTGACTAATAAATTAGGTAACAATGTACTGAGCTCAACCGAAATCATAGAAACAAAAGACAAGCAAAATTACACAATGTCAAAGGGGTGACGTTCAAGCTAGAGATTACATAATCAAATGAAAGACAGTTAGCAAGGTAAGGAAAAAACTGATAACTGTTTCTTTCTGAACATATAAGTCGGGTTAAACGCGTTTGATAGAAACTGCTTCGGGAAACTTGAGAAGAATTGAGCTCATTTGTCTATTGATCATTTTAAAGGATTTCGTGATTTCCACCTCATGGCCCGTATCAAGGAAATGCCCGATAGAGGCACTGTTATAAGAGTTTGTTCCCTTGAAACGCAGGCCTTTTGGTACATGTTCAGAAATCGGAGGTGTGCCCTCCTTTCAGTTCTCTCAAAATAACTGCTCCGCTAACTAGTCTTTCATTTTCAGCAGATATCATTACAAACGCTCTTTTTAATCCCTTCCTTCTCTGTAACCATGTAACTACTTAGTGTGTACGCAATTCTTTATCCACGTATTATATTCCAGCAGAATATATTATATTATTATTGTTTCGTTGAGTTCTTAGAGGAACATAGGGCTTCAGCTGCACGTCTCCATTGCGTCCGGTTCCCTGTAAATGTTTTCATCTGGCTCCATGTCTGCCCACATGTTTTTATCTCCTCTTGACGACCTCCACTGACGACCAAATGGTCGCTGCACTTTTGGGTTCCACTCGAGCGATGGCATGTCTAGTGATGTCACTTGATGGTTTCCTCAGAGTATGGCCAATCTACCTCCATTTCTTCCTGCATATTTGTTGCACTGTTGCTTCCAGCTGGGTTGGTTCGCTCTTGGAGATACCGTCCTGTTTCTGATCTTTTCTTGCCGGTCATCTGATCTCAAATAGTACTGAGCGAAGATATCTGTAGCTTGTTGAAGGTGCTCTTCATAACGCCTCAAGTCTCTGATCCGTATAAAGTGGTACTGAGTTCACATTGGAGCTGATTATCCGTATCTTATTTTTAATGCTGAGTGCTGTCGATCTAGAAGAAGGTAGATAAGGTGAAACATGTATCGTTTCAAACTTATTTTATGAAAACTCTAATATCCGATTAGTGGTTGACCAAAAAGCATAGCGAATATAGATTAAAATTAAGACAGCACTTCACTGGTCAGTGAACATTCCTCTACCCGATACATGAAGTAATCAAACTATGACAGAAATGCAAGGCTGCTATGAATGAGCTATAAATGTAATGAAGCGTTCAACACAACCAAATCAATATGAATTCAATAAAAAACCATAATTTTCCAAAAGATTATATCATGGAGTAAAAATGAATGTCCCTTAATTCAGAGATTTAACAACATTCAACAGTCATCCTGTAGTAGCAGCCCCTTAATAAGTTGTATTTGAGAAGGTGAAAGCAACTGTGAAACAAATTTTAATTCTGATCACATTAGATGGTTGGAGGCAATCGGCCACAGGACGCCTTGCACCTATGTTTCGTGCTAGTTGCCACTCGTCATCAAGGCGTAACTGCAACCGTGAAAGAACTCAAATCCATTCTGAGATTCGAACCCGCTTCACTCATCGCTGCAGTCAGAGACTTTACCACTGAGCTGTTACGGCTGGCTTCTGACTTGCTGTAGGAGCTACCTAGAATTGTGGCCACAGTGCGAACCTGACTGATAGAATTCAGTCTGCACCAAAAAGTACTAGACAAATCGCACTAGTTACTAATGTCCAATCAAAAATTTCAATTCTTTTCCATCACACCACGTAAGGTAAATTCATTAGTTGCCTTTACATTTGTTGTGCGCAAAGGTGACTGGTTGCTATATTAATTTCGATACATTCCATTTATCACTTAGCTGGAAAATCACAGGAATTATTCTCTGAAAACTAAACGAACAGTAACATTCAATATTATATTCCGTAAGAAACATGAAATGAATTCATGAAGGTTGGCTGAAGTTTAACCAATGGAGCAGCATACTAATAGTTGCTCGGTCAGCATCGAATTTGATCATCTCCATTTTGAAAGTCCTTTTAAATTTTCTCACCCCAATAAGTGACAATTCTTTATCTGTTAACGTTCCCGCTCGTTTTATTAGGTCATGAAGTCCTACTTTTTATAGCTTTTCTGTTAACTACTCACAATTATTAAGTAGCCTCGCGCGTTCCGCTCTTTTTTGTTAGCGAGTGAACATCATTTTCAGTCGTTAAAACCTAAAATGTCACTAAAAACGTAAAATTCCACTTAGTTTATATATGGTATCCATCAATACAGAGACTGCACATGCGTCACCTGAAAAATTGAAACAATTCATCTGTTAATTTGGTACAAATCTAGTTTTACATGCTTCTTAGTCGATAATTTAATGATGAATTAAAACTTCATGGAGTATTTAATCATGAGCTGACATCAGTTAGAGAGCCACTGGAAAACATGGGAGTACTGGACGATTAAAGCCTCCATGCAATCGAACAAAATACCTACAAAATCAACATTTGAGAATTAAAATTTGCCGTATTTTTCAAATGTCATTACGCAGCACTCACAAACACATGAAAATATTGCGACACATAAATGTGGTATATTTTCAGTTAAATGAAATAGGATGTCTTCATGTTTAGCTAAAATTGAAAGAATTCACTCTCATTCTTCCCGTCTCTGGATATTTTAAACTCTTCAGGAGAGATCAGTACGTGAATTTTGTACCTGATGCCCTTTCATTTATATGGTTTCAAGTTATTCACAGGCTTCTATGCGGACCTCCCCTGATAACTTTGGGAAATACAGCAAAGATGATTCAGCAAAATAGGAATACTGAGGATAATTAGCTATCCCGTATATGTTGTTCCAAAAGTATAAGTAAATTCATCGAGTCAGAAAAAAATAATCTGCTTTCCGCATAACGCAGTTCTTTTCAAGTTCATCAGACGGCTCAGTAGATAAAAACGTACATACCTAGGAGTAGACTGGGCTGATACTTTGACAGCGCGATTCTAGATGTCCCACATACTGACTTCTTTGGATATTCACTTACCTAGTTTGCGTATGTTTCTGAAAGAAACAGACTGACGTATTTGATCACGGACAATGCGCATTTTGTGAAAGACTGCAGGTGATTAACTGAGACAGCCGTATTCTGTTCAACTGTTGTATATGCATTGTGAAAATTTTGCCTGTGAAAGTGTAGAACACATTAGTACATGGATAGTTGCTCTCTCTACCCTACGAAACTTCTGATAACAGCTGCGTTCTCCATCCACAAGTTTCATGTGTCACCTGATCTCCAAGTCTGATATTGCATAAATTAAGTCACCCCACATGTTCTTATTTACACGCATTAAGAGATATAAACTCCCACACAACGATGAGTAAAGAGATATCTTGATAGGTTAATTGTCTGAGAATTATTTCTCTTTCGTTTGTTATGTTCTAGTCCGTGCTCCAAAGTATTCCAGTGATATCTCGTAGTACGTATTCAGTCTTTGTCCTCCTTTATTCTATCCTGTCGTTTTCTTTTTTGCACCTCGTCACTGCTTGTTTTTCGATGGCCTTTGAATGATTCCATTTTAGTGCTTCATATTTCTGTTAGTTTTCTAAGCATTGTGTTTAATCAAGATATTTTTTTGCGTTTTTACTGGTACCTTGTTAATATTTAGTTTGCATTCACATTTGTAGATATGAAACTCGTGTTTTTATCCTCTGATGTCTACTTCTCAAGTGATCATTTCTATATAAAATGAATATTCGTTTGGGTGTGAACACTAGTTGTATAAAAAATGTCTTCCATCACATGATATGTATAGTGAGTCGGTGATGCAGCAGTAGAATGCTCGCTGTCCATATGTATCGTCCTCGGTTCGATCCCCGGCCGACGCACTCATAAGCCTCACTAAGCTGTCAGTAAGGCCGGCAGAGAAGGAAGACTGGGCGTTAGGCTAGAAAACCTAATCCGTAAAAATAAAACCACTACCACCGAAACACCAAAGTCCCATGTTCCACTCGGAACGTAAAGGTGTAAAATAATGAAAATAAATAAAATATGGTATGCATCACGACCATACAGTTTGATTACTAAATGAGATGTGGACATTTTATTCCTCGTTCATTCTCCATCGCTCCCTAATTCCATCCACTGAGTAAGATTTATGTACTTATTGATGGGATGTGATGGTCCATTACGCTTCGTTTAATTTAGACCATGTCAGTGACATAGATATATAGTATTTTGTTCATAACAGTCTACAGTGTTGAAATTATGTTTAACCACTTATGTCATTTAAAACTTGATTTGTTGATATAATTCCGCAGCATCTTTGTCCGCTACGTCTGTCTATGGAGTCAGATATGCTTTGGTAAATGGTGCACTAAAATAATCACTATTACCCTTTTCAAAATTTTTGCATCTAAACAGCCTAATAAAAACATTGCATGTTCATTGGTTTACTCTGGAAGTGAAACCGTAACGATTAATTTCTCTTGTTTATCACAACTTTTAACCACGTTTTCGTTCGATTCGGCTGCATGAGGATAAATAACACAGAGCATCTTTAGTGTAGGAAGATATTATTTGGGTTATACATCTATTCTGAATGCTTTGATGATCTTCTGGGAAGCGACAGTAGTGGCGAATTCGAAAAAAAGAAGAAACTTTTATTTCAACCTGGTAATTTTGAATGCGACTTCTTATTTTTGCTGTCAGTTAATACATTATAGGAACGAATCGTATTGAATGAACTATTAGCAGTTGATTCACCCAATCTTTGATTGTCCTGATTCTGGATCGTTCCAACCGATAAGAGGAGGAAAAACGTGTGATTCCTACGTCACCACTGTTAAGGCGGTTAACACCACATGTTAGTAATCGAGACTTTATTTTATACATATTGTGGTGGTGTGATACAGAAAAATGGGTTCCAAAGGAATATCAGTCTCACAGTTAGAATCACTGTGCTTGTTGGTGTTGACGTCTGAATACTATTCCTATGGTTCATTAGTGCATTAGAAACATAATGCTATATATATATATATATATATATATATATATGAACATTCTATATCATGCCGTTTAATGTAAACCAAAATCACAAGCTCGGTGATGGGTTAAAGAATATAAACTGTTTAGATATAAATAGGTGTTTGCAAATGTAAGTTGGCTTCGATGCTTGCCTTCTGCTGTTACAATATGGGCCTGCGATAGACGACCATAGCTAGCTGATAGATTGTACTGTATTTCTTAAAACTTTTTATCATCCAAACAACAACCGTTTTCATTCGGTCTCGGATATTATAATTAGTCCTTTATAATCTAGATCGAACATAAATTTTTGGTGGCACTTATCCAATTTACTCTTTTATTTTCAGTCTATTTTAAATGGAGGTGCTACTATTCTTATTTTTTCCTCTGGCTTACAGAGCTCGACAATCTTTCAGACTACGCTTGTGGACTCGACGTTGCGTACGGCCGACATACTTTGCTACACACGAGCAAGTTAACTAATAAATAGACAATGAAATGACTGAAAGCAGTATCTTATCCTTAATGTTAAACTGGATGAATTGTCTGCTGAAGATTGTGATAAGTAGGGTGACTTTATGAAATGTTTCGTAGGTCATACTTTACATTACGTAATACGGTTATCGAGGACACATTTTACTGGTATCTGATTTGTCTTATGAATTCTTTATTGAATATATTAATTACAACTGCACAGCTTATGAAAATGAATCGTCGGAATCAAAATTTTCCTCCCTGTTTACATCTTTTTCACAGGAATCAAAATGCTACTACTTAAAATCTAGATCGAACATAAGGTTTTGCTAGCACTTATGGAAATTACTCCGTTATTTTCAATCTAGTTTAGATAAGCTTTCGTTTCGCTCCCAAACGATATCTTTCATGTCACTCTTGGCCGTAGAAATCATCATTTCCTCTTTAGGTTTCAGTCTGGGGCCTTCTTAGAGTATGATATCTCCCAATGGTTTCATTCGTGTGGTTAAACTTTTTTTATTTCTTTCTAGAAATTTTTCGGACAATGTATTCCTGGCTAAGGCTCACCAAACCTCGTCTAATTTCCCGTCTGTGCGCTGACAATAACTGTCATCTCACTTCTGTAAATGAAAATATGGTTCAGAATGAACTATAACGGTTTAACGACGTGTCCGCTGAAGTCGCGACCTGAGATATACACGCAGAATGCAATGTTGCTATTGTCACTACCTTCCCATAATGACATCTTATCACTGTAGGAGGAGATTTATTTTTGAATCGCTTGTTTATTTATAATGCGGTAAATGTATCAGAAAGAAAAGCAAAGAAACTTAATACATTGTAAACCTTCAGCACAGAAGTACTGTGATAGCTGCCAGAAATCTTCATCGTCTAATTGCATATAACTTCGATTGTTCACCTTGTGTAAATCTGTTAGAAACCAACCTCAAATGCTAATATTTACTCTCGCGAGTATTTAACGTGCTTCCGAACTACTGATTTGTATGTTTCTGCGAAATTTAAGAAAAAACACAATTGTGGGTAGCAACCTGTCCCTCAACACAAGATAGCCGTTCGAGATATTTTCAGTACAACCCGCCACTCATTGACAGAGAAATAAGACTAACTATCTACAATATTAAATCATTCGTTTACGTCCTTGGGATTCCAAATTTATCCTTGTACTTTTTTAAAAGGTTTTCAACGGAATGTTTTGCGTCTGTCGAATGAGACAAAGAAGAAGAAATATCTTAAGAGATACGTTTGCGCTTCAGGTCAGATATCACTGTGTCAAGCAGTTTACTTTTATTTACTATGTTGCATCGAGATCCTGGATGAAGAGGGAAATATTATGTAATAAATTTCACTGAAAATTCTGTGCCTTATATAAATATTGTCTAGAATAAATCTATCATTGTCACTATAACTGGCCTTTATATATGTACTTATATTAACAGCTTCCTGTAAAATCTCATTAATTTCACTACTACAAATATTTTAGAAGTTGATTTTGTTTAATGAATTGATTTAATATGAAATTATTACTGTTTAAAAAGTTAAAATGTTATCGCGCAGCGCGTGATATCGTTGTATGCATATATTTACCTAAAAAGTAAAATGAAAAAGAAATATATTTATGGAGAAAGCCATCTTCTGTGCAGTAAATAATTGATTACATTTGAAACTGTCAAAGTAAACTCTGATCTGTTATGCGAATTCATGGAAGAGTTCTCATGATGAAAACTAACAGCAATGGTTGTTGAATTGTTTCCATTACATAATGAATATACATTGTGTTTGCCCTGCTTCACATTTTGTTTTACTCAGTCATGTTTTGAAATTTGCAGCTCTTGAATAATTTAACAGTAGAGTTGATTTATTGATTTTTCTTAGGATCCATTATGAATTTCGTGTGACGAACATTCCGGAACTTTCATATCATTTATCACTTCTTAAGCATCTTCCCACATAATAATATCCAGCAAATGGCCACCGGAATGGTGTCTATACACTGAACACGTGTAAATGTTGGATTGCAGTTTCGCCAATCATTTGGCGTTGGTATCTCATTGGATAAGCCAAATCTCACCTTTATTTCTTTGGTTAATGAAACAGTAGCAATACCTGCCAACGGGAAAAGAGTCTGATTTCCCAATAGAAAATGCTGCTTGTGTTACAAATTCTTTTAATTATGACTGCATTTCTAAGTATCATTCTGGTTAATAGCTTGAGAGATGTCTCACTGACCTTCATTACAGAAGAAATAATATTTGTCACAAATTCTAGACTTCCTGCGGTAAAATACTTACTCATTCAGTTCTTGAATGGGCTTCACAAATTAAAAAGGAAGGTCAATATTTAACATGCAGATATCTTCCATATACAGCACAGACTCGTAACATCAATTGGAATTATGATTCTACTATTCTTATTATTTTTATAATAACTCTGAAACAATAAAATGACGCTACGTTCGTGTGGACGTGTTGGCCATTAGCGGTAGTCCTTGATCGCTGATTGGTTAGTCCAGGTAGAGTTTAACCACACGAATGAAACCATTGGGAGATATCATACTCTAAGAAGGCCCCAGACTGAAACCTAAAGAGGAAATGATGATTTCTACGGCCAAGAGTGACATGAAAGATATCGTTTGGGAGCGAAACGAAAGCTTATCTAAACTAGATTGAAAATAACGGAGTAATTTCCATAAGTGCTAGCAAAACCTTATGTTCGATCTAGATTTTAAGCAGTAGCATTTTGATTCCTGTGAAAAAGATGTAAACAGGGAGGAAAATTTTGATTCCGACGATTCATTTTCATAAGCTGTGCAGTTGTAATTAATATATTCAATAAAGAATTCATAAGACAAATCAGATACCAGTAAAATGTGTCCTCGATAACCGTATTACGTAATGTAAAGTATGACCTACGAAACATTTCATAAAGTCACCCTACTTATCACAATCTTCAGCAGACAATTCATCCAGTTTAACATTAAGGATAAGATACTGCTTTCAGTCATTTCATTGTCTATTTATTAGTTAACTTGCTCGTGTGTAGCAAAGTATGTCGGCCGTACGCAACGTCGAGTCCACAAGCGTAGTCTGAAAGATTGTCGAGCTCTGTAAGCCAGAGGAAAAAATAAGAATAGTAGCACCTCCATTTAAAATAGACTGAAAATAAAAGAGTAAATTGGATAAGTGCCACCAAAAATTTATGTTCGATCTAGATTATAAAGGACTAATTATAATATCCGAGACCGAATGAAAACGGTTGTTGTTTGGATGATAAAAAGTTTTAAGAAATACAGTACAATCTATCAGCTAGCTATGGTCGTCTATCGCAGGCCCATATTGTAACAGCAGAAGGCAAGCATCGAAGCCAACTTACATTTGCAAACACCTATTTATATCTAAACAGTTTATATTCTTTAACCCATCACCGAGCTTGTGATTTTGGTTTACATTAAACGGCATGATATAGAATGTTCTATATATATATATATATATATATATATATAGCATTATGTTTCTAATGCACTAATGAACCATAGGAATAGTATTCAGACGTCAACACCAACAAGCACAGTGATTCTAACTGTGAGACTGATATTCCTTTGGAACCCATTTTTCTGTATCACACCACCACAATATGTATAAAATAAAGTCTCGATTACTAACATGTGGTGTTAACCGCCTTAACAGTGGTGACGTAGGAATCACACGTTTTTCCTCCTCTTATCGGTTGGAACGATCCAGAATCAGGACAATCAAAGATTGGGTGAATCAACTGCTAATAGTTCATTCAATACGATTCGTTCCTATAATGTATTAACTGACAGCAAAAATAAGAAGTCGCATTCAAAATTACCAGGTTGAAATAAAAGTTTCTTCTTTTTTTCGAATTCGCCACTACTGTCGCTTCCCAGAAGATCATCAAAGCATTCAGAATAGATGTATAACCCAAATAATATCTTCCTACACTAAAGATGCTCTGTGTTATTTATCCTCATGCAGCCGAATCGAACGAAAACGTGGTTAAAAGTTGTGATAAACAAGAGAAATTAATCGTTACGGTTTCACTTCCAGAGTAAACCAATGAACATGCAATGTTTTTATTAGGCTGTTTAGATGCAAAAATTTTGAAAAGGGTAATAGTGATTATTTTAGTGCACCATTTACCAAAGCATATCTGACTCCATAGACAGACGTAGCGGACAAAGATGCTGCGGAATTATATCAACAAATCAAGTTTTAAATGACATAAGTGGTTAAACATAATTTCAACACTGTAGACTGTTATGAACAAAATACTATATATCTATGTCACTGACATGGTCTAAATTAAACGAAGCGTAATGGACCATCACATCCCATCAATAAGTACATAAATCTTACTCAGTGGATGGAATTAGGGAGCGATGGAGAATGAACGAGGAATAAAATGTCCACATCTCATTTAGTAATCAAACTGTATGGTCGTGATGCATACCATATTTTATTTATTTTCATTATTTTACACCTTTACGTTCCGAGTGGAACATGGGACTTTGGTGTTTCGGTGGTAGTGGTTTTATTTTTACGGATTAGGTTTTCTAGCCTAACGCCCAGTCTTCCTTCTCTGCCGGCCTTACTGACAGCTTAGTGAGGCTTATGAGTGCGTCGGCCGGGGATCGAACCGAGGACGATACATATGGACAGCGAGCATTCTACTGCTGCATCACCGACTCACTATACATATCATGTGATGGAAGACATTTTTTATACAACTAGTGTTCACACCCATACGAATATTCATTTTATATAGAAATGATCACTTGAGAAGTAGACATCAGAGGATAAAAACACGAGTTTCATATCTACAAATGTGAATGCAAACTAAATATTAACAAGGTACCAGTAAAAACGCAAAAAAATATCTTGATTAAACACAATGCTTAGAAAACTAACAGAAATATGAAGCACTAAAATGGAATCATTCAAAGGCCATCGGAAAACAAGCAGTGACGAGGTGCAAAAAAGAAAACGACAGGATAGAATAAAGGAGGACAAAGACTGAATACGTACTACGAGATATCATTGGAATACTTTGGAGCACGGACTAGAACATAACAAACGAAAGAGAAATAATTCTCAGACAATTAACCTATCAAGATATCTCTTTACTCATCGTTGTGTGGGAGTTTATATCTCTTAATGCGTGTAAATAAGAACATGTGGGGTGACTTAATTTATGCAATATCAGACTTGGAGATCAGGTGACACATGAAACTTGTGGATGGAGAACGCAGCTGTTATCAGAAGTTTCGTAGGGTAGAGAGAGCAACTATCCATGTACTAATGTGTTCTACACTTTCACAGGCAAAATTTTCACAATGCATATACAACAGTTGAACAGAATACGGCTGTCTCAGTTAATCACCTGCAGTCTTTCACAAAATGCGCATTGTCCGTGATCAAATACGTCAGTCTGTTTCTTTCAGAAACATACGCAAACTAGGTAAGTGAATATCCAAAGAAGTCAGTATGTGGGACATCTAGAATCGCGCTGTCAAAGTATCAGCCCAGTCTACTCCTAGGTATGTACGTTTTTATCTACTGAGCCGTCTGATGAACTTGAAAAGAACTGCGTTATGCGGAAAGCAGATTATTTTTTTCTGACTCGATGAATTTACTTATACTTTTGGAACAACATATACGGGATAGCTAATTATCCTCAGAATTCCTATTTTGCTGAATCATCTTTGCTGTATTTCCCAAAGTTATCAGGGGAGGTCCGCATAGAAGCCTGTGAATAACTTGAAACCATATAAATGAAAGGGCATCAGGTAAAAAATTCACGTACTGATCTCTCCTGAAGAGTTTAAAATATCCAGAGACGGGAAGAATGAGAGTGAATTCTTTCAATTTTAGCTAAACATGAAGACATCCTATTTCATTTAACTGAAAATATACCACATTTATGTGTCGCAATATTTTCATGTGTTTGTGAGTGCTGCGTAATGACATTTGAAAAATACGGCAAATTTTAATTCTCAAATGTTGATTTTGTAGGTATTTTGTTCGATTGCATGGAGGCTTTAATCGTCCAGTACTCCCATGTTTTCCAGTGGCTCTCTAACTGATGTCAGCTCATGATTAAATACTCCATGAAGTTTTAATTCATCATTAAATTATCGACTAAGAAGCATGTAAAACTAGATTTGTACCAAATTAACAGATGAATTGTTTCAATTTTTCAGGTGACGCATGTGCAGTCTCTGTATTGATGGATACCATATATAAACTAAGTGGAATTTTACGTTTTTAGTGACATTTTAGGTTTTAACGACTGAAAATGATGTTCACTCGCTAACAAAAAAGAGCGGAACGCGCGAGGCTACTTAATAATTGTGAGTAGTTAACAGAAAAGCTATAAAAAGTAGGACTTCATGACCTAATAAAACGAGCGGGAACGTTAACAGATAAAGAATTGTCACTTATTGGGGTGAGAAAATTTAAAAGGACTTTCAAAATGGAGATGATCAAATTCGATGCTGACCGAGCAACTATTAGTATGCTGCTCCATTGGTTAAACTTCAGCCAACCTTCATGAATTCATTTCATGTTTCTTACGGAATATAATATTGAATGTTACTGTTCGTTTAGTTTTCAGAGAATAATTCCTGTGATTTTCCAGCTAAGTGATAAATGGAATGTATCGAAATTAATATAGCAACCAGTCACCTTTGCGCACAACAAATGTAAAGGCAACTAATGAATTTACCTTACGTGGTGTGATGGAAAAGAATTGAAATTTTTGATTGGACATTAGTAACTAGTGCGATTTGTCTAGTACTTTTTTGATGCAGACTGAATTCTATCAGTCAGGTTCGCACTGTGGCCACAATTCTAGGTAGCTCCTACAGCAAGTCAGAAGCCAGCCGTAACAGCTCAGTGGTAAAGTCTCTGACTGCAGCGATGAGTGAAGCGGGTTCGAATCTCAGAATGGATTTGAGTTCTTTCACGGTTGCAGTTACGCCTTGATGACGAGTGGCAACTAGCACGAAACATAGGTGCAAGGCGTCCTGTGGCCGATTGCCTCCAACCATCTAATGTGATCAGAATTAAAATTTGTTTCACAGTTGCTTTCACCTTCTCAAATACAACTTATTAAGGGGCTGCTACTACAGGATGACTGTTGAATGTTGTTAAATCTCTGAATTAAGGGACATTCATTTTTACTCCATGATATAATCTTTTGGAAAATTATGGTTTTTTATTGAATTCATATTGATTTGGTTGTGTTGAACGCTTCATTACATTTATAGCTCATTCATAGCAGCCTTGCATTTCTGTCATAGTTTGATTACTTCATGTATCGGGTAGAGGAATGTTCACTGACCAGTGAAGTGCTGTCTTAATTTTAATCTATATTCGCTATGCTTTTTGGTCAACCACTAATCGGATATTAGAGTTTTCATAAAATAAGTTTGAAACGATACATGTTTCACCTTATCTACCTTCTTCTAGATCGACAGCACTCAGCATTAAAAATAAGATACGGATAATCAGCTCCAATGTGAACTCAGTACCACTTTATACGGATCAGAGACTTGAGGCGTCATGAAGAGCACCTTCAACAAGCTACAGATATCTTCGCTCAGTACTATTTGAGATCAGATGACCGGCAAGAAAAGATCAGAAACAGGACGGTATCTCCAAGAGCGAACCAACCCAGCTGGAAGCAACAGTGCAACAAATATGCAGGAAGAAATGGAGGTAGATTGGCCATACTCTGAGGAAACCATCAAGTGACATCACTAGACATGCCATCGCTCGAGTGGAACCCAAAAGTGCAGCGACCATTTGGTCGTCAGTGGAGGTCGTCTGAAGAGGAGATGAAAACATGTGGGCAGACATGGAGCCAGATGAAAACATTTACAGGGAACCGGACGCAATGGAGACGTGCAGCTGAAGCCCTATGTTCCTCTAAGAACTCAACGAAACAATAATAATATAATATATTCTGCTGGAATATAATACGTGGATAAAGAATTGCGTACACACTAAGTAGTTACATGGTTACAGAGAAGGAAGGGATTAAAAAGAGCGTTTGTAATGATATCTGCTGAAAATGAAAGACTAGTTAGCGGAGCAGTTATTTTGAGAGAACTGAAAGGAGGGCACACCTCCGATTTCTGAACATGTACCAAAAGGCCTGCGTTTCAAGGGAACAAACTCTTATAACAGTGCCTCTATCGGGCATTTCCTTGATACGGGCCATGAGGTGGAAATCACGAAATCCTTTAAAATGATCAATAGACAAATGAGCTCAATTCTTCTCAAGTTTCCCGAAGCAGTTTCTATCAAACGCGTTTAACCCGACTTATATGTTCAGAAAGAAACAGTTATCAGTTTTTTCCTTACCTTGCTAACTGTCTTTCATTTGATTATGTAATCTCTAGCTTGAACGTCACCCCTTTGACATTGTGTAATTTTGCTTGTCTTTTGTTTCTATGATTTCGGTTGAGCTCAGTACATTGTTACCTAATTTATTAGTCACTCTTCATCTTACGCGTCTCGCGTCTTTATTACGTAACTCCTCTACCATTGTATACATACATTTACTTTATTTAAACTTGAACTGCCTGTTTTTAAACTATATAAGCGTAATTTTTGAGCACTATGACACTATGAAAAATTTGCAAGTATGTTAAAACTTTCCTGTTCATGAGGTTATTAATAATTTATTTAGGCTGTGCGCAGCTGAGCTGATGAGAAGCCAACGAAATAAATGATGGTACCATATTATTCTGCATAAACCATTGTTGTTCTTGCTTTATTCAAAATTTTATTTATTGAAGTCATCTTCAGAAGCTGTACAATCTTATTTAAAATCAGTAAAAATGTATATTAGTCTTTGAGCATGTATCAAGGCTGATTGACTTAACTAAAACAGTCATTTTAATTTGGCGCATATGCAGCGGTAAAAGTATGTAATAATGGACAAGAGTTCAGAATTAAGTGTGTGATATTTGGCATGATAGTTTCTTCTATGTAAAGGAGAATTTAGTTGTGTCCATTTGACAAATGTGAAGAATGTGGAGGGAGACTGAACGCTAGGAGTGGTAGTGAATAAAGTACTCAGATTAGAGTCTAACGGTTAAGACCATAGAAGCATGGATTTTGTGCTTTGTAAATATTCTTACGTCCACATGTCTAGTGAGTTTTTGAGGTAATGAGTTATGAAAACAAAACACGTAGATCAACGAAGAGTCTCTTTTCGGTGAATTCATTTTCTTAGCTGTACAGTCGCAAATATATATATTTTATTTTGTATGTATGTGTACATTAGGTTTTTCAAACAAAATTACACTTGGTTATGGTTATTTTAACTAAACAGGTGAAGATTGGTAATACAAGTCAAGAAAATTAGGTTTTAGTGAAATTAGGGTAGTAACAAAGGTGATGAGTTGTCACAAACAGTTGTTAAAAGAAGTTATGTAATAATATGAGTAGTTTGATGAGTGAGTTTTACTCAGGAAGCACACAGAAACAAAGTAGATAATACGAAATTATGTAAGAGTTCTAAATGAATACAAGAATTATAAGCAATTAAAGAACAGGCAAAGAAACAAAATTAAGTCATCAACATAAAAAATACTCAAATCAAACCAGAAAAGTTGTTACCATGACAGTAGAAGTAGTTGAGTAATCTTCTTTTGTATGCACAGCTACGGTTTACCTATGTGAATAACCAGAGCTTCAGTGATAGAAAAGAGACGAAACCGCATTGCCTTTGGTAGGTTATTCTTGACTCTGTATATTAGTTTGAAGGAGGCGTTTGTTGAGATGGAATGATCAGTGTTAACCTGGTGTTCAATTATCGCACTCCTTATTGCACCACTATTGCCTCTTCGTAATCGTGCTGGGTAGTGTTCTTGAATCCTCTTGGACAAGATGCGCGTCAAACGACCGACGTACCTGGCTCCATAGCAACAGGTGAACTGATATATGCACATAGAAATAGCCAGATAAGAGATATCTGGACTTGTTTATTCAAGTCTTTTTTATATCTAGTATACAGGTACATGTGGTGGAGTAGTTCATGATACTAGTTCTAGTGGTTGTTGTCATTCAGCTGACATTTTATGATTGTGATTTTGTTAGTGTTGTATCTCTGGGTTCGATTGATGATTATAAAACGATGCGACTACTGTCTGCCTTACTGTCTGTCTGAATTTAAGTTATTTTGTTAATGTTAAATTACTGTTACAGTCCTCATCTTGTTTTCACATACAGGTTATAGTTCGCATTTAGGACCGAAGTTACTACTTAATTCAACCACAAAGTAGTACACTTTCTTGGCACGTACATATCAGGATTGAATGTAAGAATTGTTGGTGCCACTGGCACACAATGTAGGTAATTTGAGATGGCTGTGATGAAGCTAACTGACACGGATTTGCGAAATGCATGAGAGCTGAGTTAGTGATTCACTTGTAGTGAACTGCTGATAGCCATGCTAGTTAATTTTCCACCTGAAAAGAGTGGATTTTGAGCAGCTTGTCTAACTAGATTTCAGAGGTAAATAGGCTCAAAAACAAATATTAGATTCGTCAAAATTGGAAGTTCTTGGGTTATTTCTTCGCCTAATCGCATTCATTTTCTCGACTCTATAAAATTCTTATTTTATTCATGCTATATTCATGAAATTCGATTGAATTTCTATTATCTAAGGTCTTATCAGTAATCTGGGCAATTCAGATGGTGTTTTGTGAAGGCACTTTAATTTAAATGGTTTACTTCACAGTTTCCAATACTGACTGCATTTCTAAATCCACTATTGATCAAACATACACATATATTAGTCAATTGAAAGTTAATTATTCTCTATTTATATCGGTTGATCATTTTGTGAAAGACTGCAGGTGATTAACTGAGACAGCCGTATTCTGTTCAACTGTTGTATATGCATTGTGAAAATTTTGCCTGTGAAAGTGTAGAACACATTAGTACATGGATAGTTGCTCTCTCTACCCTACGAAACTTCTGATAACAGCTGCGTTCTCCATCCACAAGTTTCATGTGTCACGTGATCTCCAAGTCTGATATTGCATAAATTAAGTCACCCCACATGTTCTTATTTACACGCATTAAGAGATATAAACTCCCACACAACGATGAGTAAAGAGATATCTTGATAGGTTAATTGTCTGAGAATTATTTCTCTTTCGTTTGTTATGTTCTAGTCCGTGCTCCAAAGTATTCCAGTGATATCTCGTAGTACGTATTCAGTCTTTGTCCTCCTTTATTCTATCCTGTCGTTTTCTTTTTTGCACCTCGTCACTGCTTGTTTTTCGATGGCCTTTGAATGATTCCATTTTAGTGCTTCATATTTCTGTTAGTTTTCTAAGCATTGTGTTTAATCAAGATATTTTTTTGCGTTTTTACTGGTACCTTGTTAATATTTAGTTTGCATTCACATTTGTAGATATGAAACTCGTGTTTTTATCCTCTGATGTCTACTTCTCAAGTGATCATTTCTATATAAAATGAATATTCGTATGGGTGTGAACACTAGTTGTATAAAAAATGTCTTCCATCACATGATATGTATAGTGAGTCGGTGATGCAGCAGTAGAATGCTCGCTGTCCATATGTATCGTCCTCGGTTCGATCCCCGGCCGACGCACTCATAAGCCTCACTAAGCTGTCAGTAAGGCCGGCAGAGAAGGAAGACTGGGCGTTAGGCTAGAAAACCTAATCCGTAAAAATAAAACCACTACCACCGAAACACCAAAGTCCCATGTTCCACTCGGAACGTAAAGGTGTAAAATAATGAAAATAAATAAAATATGGTATGCATCACGACCATACAGTTTGATTACTAAATGAGATGTGGACATTTTATTCCTCGTTCATTCTCCATCGCTCCCTAATTCCATCCACTGAGTAAGATTTATGTACTTATTGATGGGATGTGATGGTCCATTACGCTTCGTTTAATTTAGACCATGTCAGTGACATAGATATATAGTATTTTGTTCATAACAGTCTACAGTGTTGAAATAATGTTTAACATATGATTTAGTGTTACTCACTATTCCAAGAATAGCAATCTATATTTGAAGTCAATCTTTTTACTGCTTTTTGTTTTCCTGTTTCATAAACAGTGCACTAAAATTTAATTACAATGAAATTCACTGAACACTGAAAAGTTCTACAATAAAAAATATAAGTAAAATAATGTTATATGAAATAGTTAATGGAGAATACTATCCTTCGTTTGCAATCGAATAACTCAGAATTATCAACATATTGAGCGAAGTAATATATTCCTTATCAATGAGTTCGTCATCATCAGCTCTACACTACATCAAAATATTTTACGAATCAAGCGGTTATTTTAGTTAATCAGCTTTAGGCACGCGGGAGGGTTGAAACTAAGAGGTTTAAGGCCATCAAAACATATTACAAATAATAGATTTTAGTAGCAAGATATCCAAGTTTTGAAGAAGGGGTGGAAATTAATCACGGGATTTAAGATAAGTTGATTCTTAGATGGTAACTGAATATTTATATTTGTTCTAAGATCGCGTTCACAGTGCTTTTGCATAGAGTTAAGGCTCCCATTTAGTATAGTGCTCCCACTGCTTACTTCCACCTACATTTTTGTTAATGATGCCCTCTTAATATGGTATTCAGCTCAAAAATCCTTTCCGTCACTGGCAGCTCAATCGTACAAAATCTACTTTCGAAATGATCTTCAACTCCACGAGCAAGCTGTCAAAGAAAATGCTCATTCACCACCTATGATTATGGTGAAACAATTGTGAAAATAAAACCACAAATTCACATACGGAATAAAATTCTTCATTCGCTTCCACTATGATAGTAATAACAACGTTATTTTCAATTATTTTTCTTAAACTTTTCTTATTGGTTTATTCTTTCAAATTCCTATTTAATATTCTCTTTCCTTTGTTTCTATGTGTACTCTGATTATAACTCATTGATTTAACAATTTAGCTCATTATGTAACTACGTGACCCTAATTCAGCCTCTCTTATGCGTCATTTTATACAAGCATGTAATTATATCAGTTTATCATTTTCGTAAACATTATGTATCTTGTAATAAAGGTTTATATAAAGACAACTGTAAAGCTGTAGGGCGTAAGATATTCTTCTCTTAAAGATGTCGGCTAGAAGGTCGGTTTTTGAACGCCAAATTCATGTACAGAATATTCTTCTGTACAGATATGGGTTGTTCTTTGTTGAGTCTGAGCTTTATATGTTTATTTATAAAGCGTGTTGGAAAGCTCTTATCAAGTGTCTTCCTGAAGAGAGTGTTGTCTTCTTCTGTTGATTCATGTGTGCATATTCTACGGATTCCAGTTGCATGAGATATTACCAGGTTCCACCTGCGACTGATGGGTACCCAACTGTCAGCGTTCGTCGATGGGTTGTTCCAAGTAGGCTTTCGATATTTTGATCTCTTTAGGATTTTATCATTCTCCTTTGTTAGTCGGACGTTCAGAAATGAGATTGTCTCTCCAGTTTCTGACTCACTTGTAAATATGATGAATGGGTGGCAGCTATTAAAACCTTGAAGGACATTATTCAGGTTACATTTGTTGTCACGGATGATAAAAGTTTCATCGGCGTACTTTTCTGTGCAGATCGCATAAAAGTGAGTTCATTGCTGAGCTACTTCTTCCGATTATTTTGTCATGTTGCCTTATTTAAAGACCATATACAAGATATCATAGGAGATAATTTATTCTTTTAACTAATATCTTTTTGAAAACCCTTTATTCCTCATGGTCTCATTGCATCGGTCATAATTTCAAGGTTTTAACTGACTAGCTCTACTAATTACGATTTTCAATATTGGGTAAGTGATGTCAAGAACAGTGTTGGAGTAGGACACATGGATTTGATTGGCCACAGGTTTTATCACGGGCTGACATCAGTTGAGGAACCATTGGAAAACAGGGGAGTAACGCAAAGCTGTTTCGTACTTGTTTGTCAGTAGTTCTTCATCTGTTGCCAGCTCGTGATCAAACCTATAACTATTCAGATTCCTGAAAATGTACACTTGAAAATGAATATAATGCTAATTAGCGACCACCTCTATTCACAAAGTTACTTGAAGATCTAGTGGACTGTTACCAGCGAAGTCCTCCAAGTCAGGTAAGTGGACTGTTACTCGCTGATTAAAATGGCTGGTGGATGGGCTTCATATATGTTCAACTGGCGTAAGTTTGGATTTATGGGCAATAGAATGGAGTCCTGGGAGCTGAATAGTCTACAAGCTCACCTTGTGGCCGGATGCTGTTGGTCCGAATATCAGTCAGGTTTTACTGCTCAAGAGTCACAGACTAGGACAAAACGGGTTTGCAGAGACTTTCGTCTAACTGCTATACCCTGATCAGTCTTTGAATATATATATTCGAATACGATTTGAGAAAAAAGTCATTGAATTTTTGATAAGGCGCTTAACGTAACTGAATGATTTCCTGAAAGATGACTTTATTTTATTTGAAATACAGTTAATTTAGAGACAGTGTCCTGATATTGAGTCCACTCATTTATTCTAACCATTACATGAAGTAGCACCTACAGATTTATAACGAGGCCTGTTATCTAATTTGAGGGAAAGAATGGCCACAACAGTAAATTTAAATGACAGAAAGGATACAATCCGTATTAGTAGGAGAGCTGAAATTAACCACTACTGATTTATCTTGCTAACATTTATTAGTACGTGGACATCTGATATGCATTAGTATAATTTTGCTAGTGGTCATTTTGGGTTTCATTCTCATAATCAATAAGCTAGACTTTGAAGGAATCGTTTGCACATAAATATGAGTAGTGACTTTGTTGAAAAAATGTCAGATAATTTCCTCTATTTTACAAAATGTAATGGTAGTAGTACTTAAAAATCAATGGAATTGTTAACAATCGAAAGTTTTTTGCTGATAATTTAGTGGTTTCGAAGATTATGCATGTAAAATCTACCTACACTGTCATGAGATAGCTCATTTACTTCAAAAAGAAATTAACAAATAGTTGATCGTGCAACTTTTTTCTGAGAAAAGTGAATAAAGGGAGGTACCTACCAAACATTCTTCGAATGCTCAGTTTGACCTAACGAGTGAGATTTTACTTTGTCCACAATATTTTAATTAAACAGTTGTTAAGCTTTTTAAAACGATAGATGCTTTAAGCTGCGTCATATACCAGACAGCTTTTATGTAGAATCTTTGAAACAGTGAAATAGAATATAGGGGATTTCAATCTCTTAAAACATTTTGCTGTCTGACATACTGTTACTGATAGGATCCCACATATTTTGGTATTGACTGTTTAATCTTGCATATATGGTATGTTATCATTCTCACACATTTTGGTATTTACTGTTAATCTTGTATATATGGTATATTATCATTCTCACACATTTTGGTATTGACTGCTAATCTTGTATATATGGTATATTATCATTCTCACACATTTTGTTATTGACTGTCAATCTCGCACATATGGTATATTATCATCTCTCACGCACTTTGTTATTGGCTATTAAGATAAATTATTTCAAATGCTGTTAGCTGTCCATATATTTGAAAAATGTATAAATACCATGGCTTTCTTTGTCGTTGTTGCACTTCAATACACAGTCACAGTCCAGCCTTTGTCTTTTGATATTTGCGTGCTTTACTAAATCGGAAGGTACGACAAGCAGATAGGCAGATTAGTTCAGGCGCAGACAGAGCAAGGTGAAAACGTCTTCATTCAATTCCCTACAGTTATAACAGTTACCAGTAATATTTCTTAAAACTTCAGTTGTTAATAGAATGCCTCAACATCTTTCTCCACTACGTCTGTCTATGGCGTCAGATATCCTTAATCAAATAGTGCACTAAAATAATCACTATTTGCCTTATCAATGCTTTTTCATCTAACTAAACACACACGATCCAGAATAAAATACACTGAATGTAGATTTGTTTACTGTGAAATTGAAAATGTAACAATTAATTTTAATAGTTTATCACAACTTCTGACCCCGTTTTCTTTTTTAATCTGCTGAATGAGGATAAAATAACACAGGGCATTTTTTGTGTAGCAAGATATTATTTGGGTTATACATCTATTTAGGATGCTTTGAAGATCATGTGTAGCGAAATATCCGAAAGAAGAAACCTCTATTTTGGCCTAGTAATTTTGAGTGTGATTTCTTACTTTTAAGACTATTGTATCTTTTTTCTTGTCAGTTAATGCATTATAAAAAGGAATCGTCTTGAATAAAGTATTAACACAGTTGATTTGCCCGATGTAAGATTGTTCTAATACAGTCCTCTACACCAACTGATAAGAGGAGAAATATAAGTGTGCTTCTTAAGTCACAACTAATAAGGCAGTTAACATCACACTTTAGCAATCGAGAATTTATTTTACACATATGAGTCTGTGATAGACAACATAGTTACTCGATAGATTGTACTGTATATTCAAGTATTCGTTATATTCCTAACACTACTGTTTCGGTTTGTTCTTGGATATTACTATAATTTCTTTGGGTTCTAGGTCAAGCATTAGGCTTCAGCAGCAATCTTTCATTCCACTGTGATCTTTTCAATCTATTTTAGATAAGTTTTCATTTCCCACTATTCTGTATTTCATTGTCGAACGTCCAAATCGTCGTTATCCATTCACATTCCACTCTAGAGCCTCCTTAGCCCTTGACATTACTCAAGGGTCTCTTTATTCTGCCTTTATTTCATTTTAGACATTTGTTGGACGATGTGTTCTTGCCTTATGCTCACCAAACCTCGTCTTATTTACCGTTTATGCACAAAAAATAACTGTCACCTCAATTATGTAAATGAAAATATCGTTCGGGAAAAAAGTTAACGCTGCTTTTGTACTTTAAGGATGTGTTAGCTGAAGTCGTGACCTGAGATATACACGCAGAATGCAGTGTTCCTATTGTCACTACCTTCCCATAATGACATCTTATCACTGTAGGAGGAGATTTATTTTTGAATCGCTTGTTTATTTATAATGCGGTAAATGTATCAGAAAGAAAAGCAAAGAAACTTAATACATTGTAAACCTTCAGCACAGAAGTACTGTGATAGCTGCCAGAAATCTTCATCTCTAATTGCATATAACTTCGCTTGTTCACCTTGTTTAACTCTGTTAGAAACCAACCTCAAATGGTAATATTTACTCTCTCGAGTATTTAACGTGCTTCCGAACTACTGATTTGTATGTTTCTGCGAAATTTAAGAAAAAACACAATTGTGGATAGCAACCTGTCCCTCAACACAAGATAACCATTCGAGATATTTTCAGTACAACCCGCCACTCACTGACAGAAAAATAAGACTAACTATCTACAATATTAATCATTCAGTTACGTCCTTGGGATTCCAAATTTACCCTTGTACTTTTTTAAAAGGTTTTCAACGAAATGTCTTGCGTCTGTCGAATGAGACAAAGAAGAAGAAATATCTCAAGATATTAGTTTGCGCTTTAGGTCAGATATCACTGTGTCAAGCAGTCTACTTTTAATTACTATGTTACTTCGAGATCCTGGACGAAGAGGGAAATATTATGTAATAAATTTCACTGAAAATTCTGTGCCTTATACAAATATTGTCTAGAGTAAAGCTATCATTGTAATTATTACTGGCTTTCTAACCTGCTCTTGTAATAACAGCTTTCTGTGAAATCTCATTTGCTTCACTACTACACATATATTAGAAGTCGATTTTGTTTTAATGAATGATCTTAGTACGTCTTTTATGGAATACGTTACACAAGTTAGTGAACGCAGGGCACAGAAGAGGCAGATAGAGCTTACAAGAGGACTTGAAAGGAATCTAGAAGCTGTTAAATTTCCAGCAGATCCTAAAAAGTACGTCTACAATTATAGTAGTGTCGAATTAAAAAAGGTGCAACTTAAAGTACTTTCCCTTGGCCTTCGATTTTGTGATATACCCAAACGAGTTAATCACTTAGATACTGATATTGAATTTGAAAGCTTATATAGTTGAAGAAGGATCCAGTTCCATCATCCACCTTGGAACTAGAAAGCTTCAAATCCAGTCTAGTGGATTGTTGTTATCAGTACAAAAACCTCAAATGCGACAGTATTTTTTTCTTGACAAAGAAGAACTAAAATAACTGATAAATGATGAGAGACCGATAATCACAAAGCAGGATAAAGGATCAGGAGTAGTCCTCCTTGATAAAAGTGACCATATGAAAAGGTGAATGATATATTGAAGGACACATAGAAGTTTCAAAAACTTGAGGAGAAGAAAGAGTTCAATAACAAAATAAGGAAAGAATTAACCAAACGTTTGAAGAAACTAAGGGAGGAGCAGATATTTTCCGAAAGTTTATATTAAGAAATCATACTAATGGGCACGTCTACGCCAAGAGTGTATGGCCTACCTAAAGTGCATAAACCAGGGGTACCGTTAAGACCAATACTTGATATGCAAAATTCGTTCTACCATACTCTAGCTAGATGGTTAGTAAATATTCTCAAACCTATGCATAAAAAGATAGTGAAATATAGCGTCAAAGATGTATTTGAATTCGTAGACAAAATAAAAGATATTAGTATCAAGGACAAAACCATGATATTTCTGGACATAACATCGTTATTCACAAATGTACCTCTAACAGAAAGAGTTAATTACATAGGTGAACAAGTGGACAAGCTGTCGATAAACATTGGCATACATAGTGAGATCCTAAAAAGAATTGATATTAAGATGTAGCATGAATTTAAATTTCAAATTTAACGGCATGCTTTACAGACAAGTGGACGGGGTGGCAGTGGGCTCCCCATAGGGTCCCAACCTGGCTGATTTCTTTCTAAGTAAGCTAGAAAATGGACCTCTGAACAAACTTATCAGTAAGCACTCATTTTATTGCCGATATATGGATGATACCTTTATTCTTTGTGATAATGGTTCTGATAGGAGTACAATAATTACTGAATTCAATGAAGTACATTCGGCTATGAAATTCACATGCGAAGAGGAATCTCAAGACAGAATTGCCTTCCTGGATGTCCTACTTACAAGAAAACCAGATGGTAGCATAAAAAGAAATTTGCATAGCCAAAGCACTTGGACAGGAAAATATACACATTTTCACAGCTTCGTTCCTATCAAGTACAAAAGAAATTTAGTGAAGACCCTCAGCCACAGAGTTAGAGCTATATGCTCAAAAGAAGTGATTGAAGATGAATTAAGCATTGTATATGATACTTCGATAGAAAATGGCTATCCCGAAAAACTTATGAAGAAACACATGACAAAGAAAACGGAAAAGGACTACTCACTACCTGTAAAAAAAGCCTCTTTATATACGACTAAAATTCATGGGCGATATACCAAACGAGATAATTTCGAAGAAATTGAGAAATTCAGTTCAAAGAACCTTAAATGCTGCAAACTACACGTATTATTCTCTGTACGACCGATGGAGATATCTTGACTGAAAGATAAAGTACCTAGACTAGCCACTTCAAATTGTATCTACCAATTCAATTGCGCTTGTGGAGCCAGTTATATTGGCCGTTGCTCTACAAACTTGATTTTTCGTGCCCGAGAACATCTTACACTATGGCTTAGTAAAAATGTAGTGAAAGCTACCATCAACAGTTCGATATTGGACCATACGGTTCAGACCGGCCGGCCACAAAGCCAGCCAGCATTGGAGAATCCTTCTCTATCATCTACCGGGTTCCTAATAAATTGCCAAAATCATCGAAGCACCACATGCTGCAAACAGCAGAGGCTATTGCAATTCACCTCAAACAACCACTGCTCTATGTTGAAAAGAAGTAAGTCCAGCTCCTAATATCGTCCTAGCCTTCAGTAGAGACAATAGACTCATGAATCTGTAACATTATCTTTCCTAATTCTTCTGACATTCAGCTTATTTTATGTTGATGCTATTTAGCTGCAATCTATCAATACTACTGATTCCATGTTATTTAAACATAAATGTTGTTTATAACGCCAACTCATTGATTCACTGTAATGTATATATAACTGTAGAGCCTGATGATGAAGTTATCGAAAAGAATACACTTTGTTCAGTATCCATTTTTTTGAGAATTGATATATTATGAATTTATTATTATTTTAAAAGTTAACATGTTATCACTCAGTGTGTTGTTTGGTTGTATGTATATATCCACCTAAAAAGAGGGGGAAGAAACAGAAATAAATTTATTGAGAAAGGCATCTACTGTACAGTAAATAATTGATTACATTTAAAACTGTCGGAGTAAACTCTGATCTGTTATGCGAATTCATGTAAGAGTTCGCATAGTAAAAATATCAGCACTAGTGGCTGAGTAGTTTTCATTACATAGTGAATATACACTGTGGAATTAAGGAAGTTACAGCTCTTGTGTAGTTCAACAGTAGAGTTGATTTATTGGTTTTTATTAGGATCCGTCATGAATCTCCTGTGACAAACATTCCGGAACTTTCCTATCATTTATCACTTCCCAATCATTTTACCACATAATAATATGCAGAAAATGGCAGCTAGAATGGTATCTATACACTGAGCACGTGAAAATCCTGGATTATCGTTTCTCCAACCATTCGGTGTTGGCATCTCAGTGGATAAGCCTTATCTCACCTTTATTTCTTTGGTTAAGGAAACAGTAGCAATACCTGCCAGTGGGGAAGAGGTCTGATTTATGAATAGAAAATGTTGCTTGTGTTACAAATTCTTTTATTCATGACTGTATTTTTAATGTATCATTTTAGATAATAGCTTGAGAGATGTCTCACTGTCCTTCATTACAGAAGAATTAATATTTATCACAAAATCTAGACTTCCTGCGATAAAATACTTACTCATTCAGTTCTTGAATGGGCTATACAAATCAAAAATGAAGGTCAATATTTAACATGTAGAAATCTTCCATATACAGCACAGACTCTTAACATCAATTGGAATTATGATTCTACTATTATTATTATTCTTATAATAACTCTTGAACAATAAAATGTCGCTACGTTCGTGTGGAGGCGTTGGTTATTAGCGGTAGTCCTTGACCGCTGATTGGTTAGTCCAGGTATTGAATACAGCCAGAATTATTTTAATTAAAGCTACTGAGGGATATCACCAGCCTACACACAATCATCAGGGCTTATGGACTGTTAACTGAGATATCCGATCAGCGTAACTGAGTCATGACTAACTATATCACCGTATGTATACAGTTTGAACAGACGTAATTGCCAGTAGGATGGAATACGTATCTTTTTGCGAATCGATCTACCTTCAGAAAGACTATTTCTACTGTTCACAGTAATTATGGTAATTTTCTACTTTAGAATATGTAGCAGTGCCTATTAAGTATATTTTGTACTGGCTTGTCTGAAAGGTTTGTTTTTTAAAATATTTTGAATATTTATTTTTTCCCCATTATTTCATGAAAAAAGAACTTACTTGATTCTCTGTCATAAAATTATTATGGGGGAGGGATAAATGATTTTACTTAGCAGTGTATATCGATGGATTAGCTATTAAACTTCAGTTGTTAAAGATTTAATCTTTGAGGAGAGTCTGGAATCCAGACTGTCAGCTTCTTCAGTGCTCAGTGCGAACACAGTAGTTGGAAAGAAGTCTGATACACGTTTAAGCAGATTTCCTTCTCGTCAACAACTATTGCTGTTTTATCCGTTATCAAAATAAGATTCACATCACTGAACTATGCTTTTTACAGAACCAACGTTCCCTAATAATTTTCATCATTCTTCAACTCACTGTCTGCCTTTTCATTCAGTCAGGTGCCATGAAGTGCTCATTCTTATCTTTAAAGTATCACATAACTGCTGCTTCAGTTGTTTATCTAAATATTTTTATACTCTCTCTTATTATTGATAATTCGGTATGAAATTTGTAATTGTATATTTCACAAATATCTTCTGGACATTCAAGTTTTTTAGCGTCCTCTGTGCTTTCATCGTTTGGGTCATACTCCCTTGTGTTGAAGGAAATTTGCAGAAGAAAACCGATTCCATGCAGGCTGATGAATCATATCTTCCTCAATGTGCACAAATGGCACTAACAACAACATGAGATCTACTAAATTTGATCTTATTCGCCTAAATGACAGATGTTAACTTTGACAAATGTTAATGAAAAGTAATAGTGAATTGCAGTAGGAGAATGAACGTACTTCCAAGAGTTCTGTAACGAGAAATAAGTGAAACATTTACACAATAGAAGTTAATTGTTAGATGGCGACTAGCAGTGGAATCCAGGATGCATATTTTGCTAACCTATTTAGGAGTCGTCACCAGGTGAATGTACCTGTATCCGCAGTGGGTGATGATTTTAGCAACAAGGCTTGAACCAAGTGTCCTTGGTTTCAAACGCCAAAGCGTTATCCAGTCAATCGACGGAAAAATCTCAAATTGAATTCAATAATTTCTACTCAATATTTACAACTTTTGTTTGTAAACACACAGTGAGGAAGCAACTTAGATGGGATCTGATTGCCATTTTTCTCTACTCAGCTATGTTTCACACATATGTTCTCATTTCTTGAGGTGCTTTAGCTTTGATAACTGCAAAAATTTCGGAAACTTTATCCTGTGGCCTCTGTATTTACTATATTCTCATATACCGTTGACTGTTTCGCATTACGTTACATAAAATATGAGTTTGAAGACGTACATTAGGCAGTACTACTCTTGATAATTGTTCTTTAAATTATCACAAGATTAATATTCCCTGTAAGAAAGGCGCCTTTTTTGTTGAGGAATATTTTATAAGGTAAATTATGACTTACTTTGCGCAGCTGTAAATTGAATGTGTATATATTAGTCTTCGAATGATTAATATGAGTGCTCAATGTATGTACTGAACACAAAGTATTATGAAAGTCGATATCTCTTCTACTTCTTCACCTCTCAAGTAAATTTGAGAACTGTAAAAACCCCTCAAAGTATTCAAAAAATGTTTTTAGTTTTCATCAGCAGGAGTGATTTTTCCTGGTGACAAAAATTCAACATATACAAAGTATTTTATGTTGTTGAACTCTAGCAAAATAAGCTTACAATCGAATCCATCTGTTTGTCGTAGAGAATAATACATTAAAGGTTAAAGAACTAAAATTATGAATCTGATGAATACATTTAGCAAGGGAAAGAGATCATATCTTAGAGTCAGACTTAATTTTCACTTAAAAGGCTGTCATTCAGAACTGACACCTCTTTGAAGAAGAATTATAAATATCATACACGTAAAATAAGACTGCGTACTTGTTTCTAAGATTAATTTGATTGTGAAAAGCATTTCACTTCTAATTTATCCACTAATTTGGTATATTATTTAGCCTTAAATGAGACCTGATTTGCAAGTATATCATCAGGTAGAGAATTTCGGTATATTAATTTATTCAATGTATAAAATTGATTCACTGATTTCTCGAGATTACTAAAATTTCATTCTAACATCACAATATGAATCGCTTATTAACTCACTTAGTTGTATTATGGCTGAGAAACATTTCATATTTCATAAGTAAATGTGAAAAACGTAGTTATGTTTGGTTTATTTAAGTTATATTTTATTCTCATTATCTTCTCAAGGGAATTGAATGTATGTGTGTATGTAAATATAGAACCCTTTTTCACTATTAATAACACATTGATATTATCTTTTACTTTGCAAATTTGTCCAGGCATTCATCGCTGTTGGTTAATCCACACGAAAATTTCTCATATTCCATATGTCACAGATGATTTAGTTAAACATCTACTAAGTCATGGCTAAAGATTGAAATAAAGTTTGCAGAAGGTGGTGTTACCTGTTTTTCAAAAGATTAGTGAGATGTTGATTCAGTTAGGGTTAGCCATATTTATATGAAGTACTTGGTCCATTGCCTCGTTATATACCTGTGTGGTACGTTTTTATTTGAAAAACACGGTTTGACTAAAACATCTTTACATTTAGAAGAATCAACCGTCTCATAATATTCATATGCAAATATGTTTATGAGAATATGTAAGAGATCTTGCATCTTAAGCAAGTGCTTTTTCTAAATATCTTCATTTGTTTAGTGGTTTTAAGGAATAGCTTAGAGTGATAGATATAAACTTACCAGATTCAACTGAGTTTAAGAATATATGGTATAAAAGAGTCATCACTTCTGTTGGTTGAGTTTGTTTTGCAGCAGTTATCTATTTAAGTGTATATGCATCTCTAACTACTCATAAGGATTTTATGCTTGATTTTTTTACCAAACAGCGTCATATAGAATTACTTTGAAGTACTAGCTAATTGCGGCTGTTTACTAATGCTTATGCAAGAACCAATGAAGGACTGGGGCTAAGACAGTAAGACGATATGAAAAGCATATTGCAATCCAGTCAGTAGGTACGAATCAATGGCTTATGCTAAATATGCAATTTCTATTCAAAATATCTCATCTCTACCGTGTGATATTACCACTAAGTATATGTCCTCATACCCGACGTGATTAGCGCATTCATTCACGATATTGCATCAAAACTGTGAGAAATGTATTTCAGAATCTTGATGTGTGCAAATTCACTATCCAGGTCAGAGAACACAACCACATCAAAATCATCCACCTGAGCTACAAATTTTCTCTATCATATTTATTTCAGAATCGTTCATTAACGAATGGCTGAATTCATTTATTAGGCGTGGATAAATCACAGATTTCAACTTTCTGAAATATAAATTTCCCAATATGGAAAAGAGTCCACTGATTTCGTTTTGCAGTTAATGTTACTATTCTTTTTAAGGTAAATTCTAACTAAATATGAGGCCTATAGGAACAGAAACAACAAACACTGTCATCTAATGTTAACGTGGTCAAAAACACAAAATTTTACATAGATCTGATAAGAACCATGCATAAAACTCATGGCATCTAATTATCCTCATATACATAAATATTTGTGTCAAATACGATGGTGTATTGAGTAAATTAAAATAGCTTTGTATTACTTTACCAAGTATAACAATCTTAAACACTCACTTCCGTCTTCTGTAATAACGAATAAAAATTTGTATTACACTGGAAGTTAACTGCAAGCAGATTCACTGAGGCTGTGATCACGCCTTATAAAAATAACACAGTTCCTTAAACGTTTCAGACAGTATTCCCCTATTCTTTTCAGTGTCGTTGGTGACTGAACGGATTGCATTATGATGTTTTCTTAGATTTAGTTTCAAAGGTCTTACAAAGCCAAGTACTACTTTCTTTTTGACTAGTGCTCATTTTTTAAGACAAGATTTTATTGTAGTCGTCTAAATGATTCAAAAAATTAAAAGTTAATTAACACTCTGATTTAAATATTCAGAAATTCCCTAACAGAACATCGGAAGTAGGCCTACATTGCTTCACTGACTGACTGACTGCATATCTGCGTAAAAATATAACACAGTGCATTGCACTTTTGAATTCCTCTTTGTTCTTTGGTCCACTTGGAACTGAGTACTTTGTAGTATATGTAAACAAAGTCACTGGCCGACTGAAGGTTATACTGATAGAAAAATGAACTGATTTAAAATGAGTTACGTTCTGTTTAACCATTAACGTAAAATTACAACTTACTTGCCAATTCAGCTAAAAAAATAAAGTGGTAGAGAAGTTCCATTGTATAAGGCTTAAATTCTTAAATTTATATTTTCTTTGCAGGAGGAAATACATAATATTTGGGTAACTTGATGAGTTCTAAAAAGAGTTTTGACATTTTAAGATATTTCCCTACAAGTAACTTTATTGAGTAAAATGTATGTAGAAATGAAGATACCTGGAATTGATAAAGATATTATGAGATATATGTCTACTTCTATTAATGACGTTGTAATAAACTTATTTAAAGCCTTAGAAGCTGCACATTGAAGACGTTTTATTTCCTTTACGTGAGAGGCGGTGGACCTCATTACGAATAATCACTCTGGCTTATGAAATTTATTCGTATTTTGCATAGATGCGGTAGGAACTCTTGACTGCGTATTGTGCTGTCAGCATGGGAAATTAGAGTAATACATTAAATCTTCAATGAATTCAAAGCAGTATTATGTAAACTAGTTCGTAGCCGAGATATTTTTTCACTAGCTTATTTACTATGTTTAAATAATTATTATCTGTAAGAAATTATGAACTTACTCATATTTCCTATTGCAGAGATAATTATGGATAAAATAGAGGTGAAAATGTTATGACATAAAATTTTAAATTTGACCACAATAAGTCCGCTTCGACGTCAGTCGAAATGCCTTCGTGCTTTATATAATAACAGAAGGTGAAACTATGGACATATTATTGATTATTTTATTCCTGTACATTCCGAAAGGAGCGTACGGCTGCACACTTGAGCTTTGAAATTTCGGTAGCAGTGGCTTTATTTTCACAGGGTAGGGTCGATAGCCTCACGCCTAATCTTTCCTTTTTACTATCCTTACTACCAAATCAACGAGACTTAGGCGTGTTTCGGCCGGTGGGTGAATCCCAGACCGCATTTGTGGTTGAAGAGCTTTCTACAGCTGAACCCGACTTAGAATACGTTTATGTAATAATACTTTTCTGTGAATTATTGAAAAGCCCTGGAATAGGTTTGGGAACTATAAGACAACTTTTCTCTAATACACAGGCTGTATAAATCGATTTTCAAAGTATATGAGTGACGAATGGATTTAATCAAGCAATTAAGTCATTACACTTAATCTAATCTTGAGTATATCGTGTTGCTTTTGCGTGATGAGATTATTCCAGTATTTTTTCCTGAAGTGTTTGTATTTCAGCTGAAAATTTTTATCAAGGAAGCTGATGGCTTAACAAACTAAATGCATGCCTTACATGACAGGATAAGTGTAACTTCATAAGCAGATCAGCTAATTTTCTCACTGTACATTCCACCTCAATACTGCCTAATATTTTACTTCACCTAGTTTCTGGAGGTACACTAGAGATTTTTTAATCAAAAATATGCAAATTGTTCGACATAACTTCCGTCAGGTCGTAAACCTGTTAGGTATTTTCACGGTTTGCTTGGAGAAACTTACCGAGGACATCTGTAGGTGGTGTAGTAAAGCAAATTAAAATGAACTGTGATGTGTTTATAAAGTTTTACTACTTCAAATCTATCTAGAAAGCATTACTTTGTCAAACAGTATGGAAAAATCGCCTTGTTTCACGGATTTTATTTTTGATGTTTCATATGTGAATAAACCTCATATTGTTCAGTAACCGGGAATTCACGTATACTTATCACTTAAAATATCACTAATATTGCCTAGCCAGTCCCGAATTTCCATCACTGCTCCTACCACAATTCTCCTTAATTTATTTGCATTCTGAGTGGAACATAAGGTTTAAAGTTTTGAGTTGTCTGTTGAAGTGATGTTGTTTTTACCAGATGCAGTGACGCCCAGCCTTCTTTAGTCCCCCAGTTTACTGAACTGTTAACTAGCAAGAAACCTTTCTCCTCAAAAAGCTTTTAGAAAATACTAGGCTTTTTCCAATTGATCTGTTGGTGTGACACAATGAAGATATTTAATAAATCGAAAATTTAATCTTTTCAGACTATTTAATCTGCTTTAAGAAATGTTAGCATTTTAAGGAAATTTTTCACCCTCTTCCTCAGAACCACATTAATTTTCCTCATTATGCTGTGCATGCCCCACATCCATCTTCATAATGTCTTCATTGTGACAAAGTTGACACTTTTATTTAAAAACGAAACTTTCAGTGTTCTCTTCGGTCTTACATTCATATGAAACTTACAACGATCGTCTTCAAATCAAAAGAGAATTAATAATACTGTATTGTGCAACATGGAAAATGTCAATCAACACACTAAATAATTTCCCTTATCGAATATACTCTTCGTTAGATATGATTTATAACGTTTTATCCAGAAGCACAATAATGTGCTTGTGCACCTGTAAGAATAAGTCTGGCGGTTATCTACATTATTATCATATTTTGTGATGCTTCATTGAATTGAGGTCATTGTGACTGAAACTGTGTGGATAAAAGTGAAATGGTAATCATTATTTCACTAAAAAGGTAGCACTATTAAGAAACTGTTTAAACAGTTTTGGAGATGCCATTTCTCTTCTTAATCCTCGCTGCACTGTGGAGCACATCCATATGTTTTTAATCGGAGAGTTAGATGACGCCATTTGAGTAATGTTATATTAAAATTCTTGGTAAAAGCACATAGTATGCAAGTGATTCAGAACTATAACCTTAGCATTTTATGTTATGCAGTAATAGCTGTACCTAAACGTAACTTTAAAAATTTATTTAAGGATGTTTTGGCTGGGAGACACAAAATTCCATTTTTGTAATTAAATCTGGGATACAAATGAGTTTAATTTATCGTTTGTTTAACCGTACATCGGCGGTCATTTGAAAATGTCTACTACCTGTGACATTATTTAACTACCTGCAGACACAAAGTTTGTGATTCACTTACCTCCATCTTCAAAATGGTTAGCAGAAAACATTTGTATAATGGGGGAATGGTCATGGTTAGGACAACGTATCTTCAAAAACTTTTATTGAGGACTTTTGCACTATATCAAATGCTGGCCCAAAGTATTAGGACATCTCGGTAAGTATTAGTTACCTTATTGAACGATTAATGATCTAAGAGGTTGAGTGGGTACTTCACTGAAATATTTTTACAAATCACTTCTTTCGTATTAGAAGGTTCAAATATCACCAAATCTATTCTTTTTAGATTTTTTTCTTACATAGAGAGGATATAATTTAGATTTATGAGTATAACTGAAATATATAGTGACATGAAATGTGAACAAGAATGACGATATGCTCATCAGCTTTTAGCTTCTAATCAAGTGCATGCATTCTTCTGTTGATCAGGCATGTGGCTCACCAGCCTAATCACTTTACTTTGAACCGGTGATCTTCATGCGGAATCCTTCTCCTCCTCCTAATTCATCAATGGAAACTTGAGAGTATTATCAACTGCCCTACATTAGGTATAGTTTACAGAATGATAAATTAAAGTATGTACCAGGTAAGTAAGTTCTAACAGCAACTTTTTAAACTTACTTGCGACATAATCTGCAGTGAAAAAGGTGAGAAATGCAGCACATTTTAGGTGACCTTCCATCACTTCTAAAAACTAATTTCTGAAAACGTTTCTTAGTTCTCATCAGTTTTAATGCTTGATGGAAATGAAGGTTTTAAAAAGTTCACCATTCAAGGAGATTTCGTTGTTTTTCAAAATCACTCGCTTGGAGACAAACTTTATGCTTTAGATTCATATATAAAACACTTAGGAAAATCAATATTAAGGTGAGTATTCAATAAATATTCTATTTAAGGTTAACCTCATTATATGGATTATGGAGACGTTTGACTGCTTTCTGACGGTTATAGATTAAATGTGAATGTTAGGAAATTTCTTCCCTTTTTACATAAAAGTTCATGAAGTAGGTTTAAAGAATTGTGTAACTGAGGATTCAGTTTTATCTGAGTTGTTTCTTACACGTAAGGCTTTGTTTTCTTTCTCATAATCACTACATTTTATGATCTAAGAATTAAGTGTCAGGAATCCCATCACTTCTGTAAAGTATTATCGCATATTGTTTTCAATTCACTTATAATTCACTAATTGTTCACGAAATAAAGAAAATACTTTGAACTTACGGAGGGCGTCTGTTAATCAAATAGTTTGGGATCAAATTAGAATGCTTGAATAAAAATACAAACTTCGGATCTAATTAACATCAAAAATAGTGTTATGGTATATATATATCATATATATATCTTTTTCAAATAAAATAGCACCAGTGCACAATGGTAGATTATAATGTCATCAGAGAATCATTTTATGTGATGAAAACTGTAATACAGCGTTACTCAAGGTAAGACATTTTGAGCACAATTTATTCCTCCTAATTTTATCACATTGTTGATGAGTAAATTGTGTGCGAAATGTCATCAGTAAATAATACTGTATCACGGTGTTGTTTGACTAGATAGCATGATTCTGTTGTGGAATTAAACTCTACCTAAGTGCCTAAGTTCCACTTTGATAAAATCGATCAAGTTGGCACTTCACAAACTTTGTCATACATGAATACGCAAACAAGTGTTTCTATCCCATTCTCAATGTAAACGCTCATAGAAATACCATTACGTGGTAAATGATTTATAGCGAGAATTCACCAACCAGTTTATAACAGTCATAAGTATAGAAACTCACTTAAAACTCCTGTGTGAAGCATGAATAAATAGAAGATTATTGTTGATGAAATCTCACCTTTTTATCAGGAGTTCAAAGATGTTTCTTTAGTTACATCGTAGATGTCAGGGAAAAAACTTTTATATTTCGTGGTTTTGTATAACGATTATGCCTATTGGGTAGTGACTGAGGTGCAGTGGAATTCGAATCGTTAACTGTCAGATGAGCTTTGACAAGCAACTGCCAACTGCGACATCTCTGTAACTGTATTAATTACTAAATACACTGATATCAGTCTCTCAATTCAAATGTATTTCATAAGGTATAATCAAAATTTTATGGAATGTATACTAAAGTGTTCCTTTGTGTTCATACTTGAACTATTTACAACTATTAAGTTTTTTTTTCCTTCACGTTTCTAGTGGGGAATAGGGCCTCAAGCAGTGTTTAATTTTACAGGATGGGGCTGCTAGCCTCATGCCCAAGCTTTCCTATTGAGCAGCATTATTTCTGGCTTAGCGAGGTAAAGGAATGCGTCTGTGGCCGGGGATCGAACCCGAATCATGTGCATGGTCGGCGAGCGTCCTAACCGCTCTGACACCAACGTACAACTATTAAGTACTATAACAAAATTTGTAGCCATGTTTTTTATTTTTGTTACCGAAGTTTAGGTCTGTGTATGAAAACTCTGTTTAAGATATTGTAATTATTCTCTTATAGTTAAACATTACCTTCTATATGTTCTTTATTTGTATACCCTTCTCTTCTGAACGTAGCCTATATTGATCACTTTATGCTTTCTATGGCATTCGATCTGTGTTTAATCTCCACGTGGGTCGTATCTCACACTGTTTTGCTGCTTTTTATTCTAAAGCACATTAAATGTTCATTTGACGGCATTCATTCAGAAAGACCTCACAGTTCTAGGTTTGTATGTTATATTTTGTTACTTTATGTATACTATAATGCTGTATTCCAAACAAATTCTGTCATTTTGGATTGAAGGTGTCACTCAACGGGTGTGTAGCTAGATGATATATGCCTCAGTCATTTGTACGGCACTTAAAAATTCTCAAGTATTGATTTTGTAGGGATTTTGTTTGATTACATTCATAATGAGCTGACATCAATTAGAGAACCAGTGGAAAACATAAAAATTCATTATAAAGGAATGCATGATGTCAAGTTGAATAACTTAGATTTGTCAGTAAGTCATGTTGTTTGTGATCAGACAAAGGAAATACTCTTTTATAATTGTTTTATCTTTAAATATTTTGTATTTCATGGTTGGCTGTAAAATAAATGTCATTGTAACCTTTGCGTTCCAGTGTCATGAAAAATTGTAGCTGTGGACCGTAGCAAAATGTATTTTAACTGGCTTGCTCAACATTATCAAAGTGTCCACTAATTCGAATGCAAACCTATAACTATATTTAACTTGTCTAATTATGCCCGTTACTATTCTTGACATAAACTATTTCATCTAGAAAAGTTTCATTCTCAAAATTGAGTGTCACATGGAAAAAAGAGGACACGAAATGACTGTAATAGAGCAATAGAGTATTTGTGTTATTGGCATTATTTACTCACTTGTGCTGTCTAGATTGTAGTAAAGTGATAAATATACTTTTATTAGGCATCATTATATAAAGTGAGGTAGTTGTTCAAGAAAACTATACTGAGAAATCACAAACAATACTCATGACATAAACCATTTTGAAGCAGATGGTTTTGATCAAATACGGGGAAACTCTGTTCTGGTCATATGTGAAGTAGAAATATGCAATTACATATTCATATCAAATTGACGTGTCTCGATAGGTTCACCATATTAAGATGATGCCACTCAGTGTGATATTTCAGCATCGTAAAGCTTACATACAGTTACTGCCATCTTGTTTTACTAATCCTTTACATTTAGATCGACAATTCAGTTAGCATAAATAAATGTGATTTTGTTGTCTGTCCACATGTTTGTGCACTTTGACTTTGAGATTGCATTACTGTTGGTTTTTATGCGTTTTTTATAAAGAAACATCTAAACACAGCTGTTTGTAACTTTACAGGTAAGTTGTCACCTTTTGCGAGGATATTTAAGCATTACTCTTCAAAAGTGTATAATCCTATGAATTTTACATTTCACAGTAAAAGTTTGATGATAAGTTTATTACTGTAGTGTTCATATAAGTGTTATGTACTCGTCGCCAAATTATTGCTATGTACTGGTCGAGAATTTAATAGTCCTGACGCAAGAAAGACGGAAATCAGAATACCACTAGGTTTGCGATGATACTTCTATTTTCCAAACACAAGGAGAATCAATGTCACACAAGTGTGAGAGAGCAATTTTGTGTGAATATCCGAACAAGTGTGTGAAAACAAGTGTGTGAGCGGATATTCAAAATGAACAAATCAATAGACAGTCTTAACATGATTGGCTAATTATAATGGAATATCGATCTATATATACATAGCAAAATATATCAGACTGTCAAACAAAACACACATATTATATGGATATATATCAACAAGTCCTTGAGAAAGAAAAATAAGATAGTATGAGATAGTGTTCACTCTGTGCTCTGGATTTCCAATCTTCGCCATTGTCTTTGATTCTCAGACCACGATTTAAATTATCAGACTGTTACTTGATTATTCCATAAAATGCATTTACCTATCCACGCGCTCCCATGAAGTTACATGCATAGGCCGTACCAGCAGGACAATGTCTAGAAACGCCCATATATACCTAATAGTATGGTTGTCGAAAGCAGAACTTAGAACGGTTAACAGCGCAATTTGTTAGCATATTATGACCTGTGATTATGCGGTACCACCAGCGGTACAATCAAGTAGCTCGGAAGGATTTCGCCTATATATTTTTCTTACAGCCGAAGCTTCAGTAATCCATAAGAAGGAGCCTGTGATTTATGTTCAGAAGTGTTTTATCCAACCTCTTTTACTACCATGGCCTAAGTACTCGTTTGTTCTCTGTTTTACTTTCCTGAATAGCTGTGTAATACGCCCTGTGTAGTCGTTTTTATGATTTTTTGTTTCATAGTCTATTTTCGATCCTTGGTTCTCTTATTCCTTATGAACTGATTCCAAATGATTACTAGGCACTTGATTTATTACTTGTCAACCGTCCTTATTGCATAAGATTACTTTCAATCATTCCAAAGTAGTTATGATTCATACAATGCTTACTGCAGAAACCAATTAGCTAGTTTAGAAGAGTCTTACTACCTTGGATAGCAGCGAAGCACTTTATGATGTGTTCAGTGTATAAATTGCAGAAACTGAGAGAAATATAGTATGCAGTATCAAATCGACTAGCGTGAAGTAAATAACCATCTCCAGAAGTAATTAATGAATGAATGTAAAGGTATTTTCATTCATGGATTATCCAAAACACGTTTGGAATCAATTATGATTTAATTTGAATACTTACCACACAGGCCTATGGAAATTTCGTAAAAATGTTTGAGATGAAATTTTGAATAACATTACTATAAAATTACAAGTACTAAATTATATACTTCCTCAAAAGAAGGTGATTGAAAAATCAATTGTAATGAACTTACTAATGCCTCCTGCAAAGTAGATAAAATTTATTTGAATGTCTTATTCTCCCAGCATACTCTTGAGTTTGTTTAGACCTGTAAATAGAGACAATCACATTTCACCAGAAACACTTTATGGCCTGTGGGTAGGCTGCCAAGCATAATGGTTTCATAGACATCTTTCTTTTCTGAATGAGCCATAAGAAATAGCAATTACTCGATTAAAACGATGCCAGTGGATCATTCATCCTTTACGTATCAATGTTAGATCATTTATGATATCAAAGATCTTTTAAAGACTATGTATCAGTTTTTATTCAGAATCATACAACAAAGGCTGTCACGTGTAATATCTGTTGTGGTTTACTTTTGGATTCACCTTAATTTGCTTTCCAGTTCTGTGGTACTGGATATGCGGTTACTTACGATAGAAATACTTGTTACTACCAATATAACAAAATTTGCTTTTAACATGGGTTTCTTCACAAAAGATCGACTTTCAGTACTCATAGTCATTGAATATCATCGTATGTGTCGTTTAAAAGTTTCAAGTCATGACCTCTTTCGTCACCTTCATTCTTCTAAATTCTATATTGCTTTTATGTCTTATTTTTTTCTTTACTCTAGCATCTCTTAACATCTATCTATTTTATTGACAAAATGCCAAAATTGTCGAAGGAAAATGAATCACTTTTCACTGGATGACTTCATTTACAACTCCAGTTTCGAACAACGATTAGCATTATCGAATGGCACATATGATAAGACGAAGATGAATGAACTTTAACACAATTTTTATTTAAGTCGATGAATCGTGATTAAGAGTAAATAGCACGTAGCAGTGTATTTATGTATCACTAGAGCGTTCACACCATCACATCTTATCCGCTTGCTAGTGTGGTGTGAATCGTTCTTTTTAGTATGAAGAAAAGTCATGAGAGTTATATGCTATATGTTATACATGTGGGTATCTGTTCACTACGCATTCACACTGAACGGTGAGAAGTATTCAGCAGAAAACCATGGACGTAGATTAAATGCAATATCGACGGTAATCTATAGATTCAATTGAAAGAAATATTGTTCACATATAGGGAAATGAGACAACGGGTTGTGAAATCAAGAACACTGCAGCTGATAACGTCATAATAATGACTACTGATAAACGTAAACTTAAATCAAGATCTTCCAAAGCAGTACATCTAACAACCCAACGTATTCTTGCACAAATATTTAAAATATGTCAACTTACTGATGAGGGCTAAAATAAAGATTCATTTTTCGAAAACGTTGACGAATTTGAAATTCAGAGATAAATAATATCATAAAGTAAACGCAGTTGTAATTCGGCTGACTTTAAAGGTATGCATGAAATGGCTTATTCACCCCTTAAACGTTTATTTTCATTCACGTTCCCTACTGGAACATAGGGCTTCAAGCTAATGGCTTGAAGTTTCTGCAGCAGTGTTTATTTTACAGGATGGGGTTGCTAGCCTCATGCCTAGCCTTTGCTCTTCACTAGCATTATTTCTGGCTTCGCGAGGTAAAGGAGTGCGTCTGTGGCCGGGGACCGAACCCCAGACCATGCGCATGGTCGGCGAGCGTTCTAATCACTATGCCACCGACTCCCAAACGTAGGGTTAATTAAACTGTCTTAAATTTGGTTTTCTTGTGGTTTCAAATACTGTAACTGAAAATTTCTGTCTGATTCGAATGCATAACATAACTCGTTTTATTTGTCAGGATTTTAGTTTTCAAGTGTTGGTTCGCAAGAATGTAGCTGACTTTACGTTGGATGAAGAAGTGACACCACTTAAAGTACACTTAAAATCCAGGGAGTACCAAACAGATGTTTCGTTCTAGCTAAAAGCTCATTAGTAATGCCTATGCATCAACTCAGGATCCCAGGTAATTATGCCAGTCATTCAGAAACTTGGACGGAATCCAGTGTCTCATAAGTTCTAAGCTATATCCAACCACGATGCATATATATATATAACTGTCTCCAGCCAGTTTCACCTGTTAAGACACTCGACTAATTCTCACTAGGACTCCAGGAATTTCCAAGTTTTAAATTCCAAGATTTTGTTTGATGAAGAAAATCGTGTTGCATGACTTATGTTATCATTAGTTTCTGTCTAACAATATATATATATGTCTTGCAATAATATCCCAGATGTAACTAACGACTATCCAGTGGGTTAATGGACAAAACGAATTCAAAACGATTCAAGGGGTCATTTTCTGTTAGCTTAGAGATCATTTCTAAATCAAAACTTAGCAATTTAATTATTTATTATTGTTGTGCTTCATTTGTAGTAACGACAGTGGAAAGCATCAAAACTTGAATGTTCTGAATTAAAATAAAGTTCTCATGTATTTTAAAATATAAGAATTTCACTTACTTTGAGCAACTGATGAAACAGAAAATAACAGTATTTAGTTCTTCTTCAAGGCATTTAAGTAGATCTCTGATCAAAATAGGAAAAGGTGTCTAAATGGATTGAATACCTAAACTAAAAATTTCATCTTGCAGTGATCAACTGGTCAGACATGTTTATGGCGAAATCTTAAACAATAGCTTACGCGATTTTACTGAAATAAAGGAGTCAAATGAAAAGAGTCACAACATGAAGTACTACATGAAGTATTGTATGCGATGGATGCAAACGATTAAGAAAGGAATGAATTTTCGCTGTTGAATTGTAGTGAGAGCAGGCTGCTAGCCAATTAGTAGACATTAATTTACGTCAGTGTCTAGGTCACTAATATAGGCCGTGAGAAAATATGAACAAGGCTGATTCAACAACCAATCATAGCAGACTTAACGTGGGCAAATAAGATTCGCAAATATATGGCTCAATTTTCCGAGAAACCAGAAACAACCAATCAGAAGACTGTGTTCGTCTGCTTGAATAAGCTATAATAATGTACATGATTTATATATAAATACGTGCTGATTTCCGTAATAAAACGATTTGTTGCCGGCCCCTGTCTTCTGTTGTTACAGAATTACTAAAACCTCTCACCACTTGTAGTTCTTTTTTATCTTAATAATAATGTATGAATACTCACTAAATTGTATTTGGCAACACAGAGTTTCGCCCTATTGAATGGTGATACAACTCTTTCTTATTTCAGTACGTGGCAAATTATCATTTGTTAATTGTCTCTTTGGTGACCGCTAGAGGATTACATGCTACCAGAGGGTGATGTGAGTATCGAGGAAGTTTCGCTCCATTTCAGTGAAATATCTACTTCCTCTAGTTTGAACATTAACGCACCTGTTTGTGATGTTATCTGCGCACAGCAACTATCAGCCGCACATTAATATGGAATGCACCTTTAGTTGGTAAAATTGGTGAATATGTTTCAAATGGAAAATACTGTGAATTAGGGATTTAATTGGCAGTGCAGTGAGAATTATTACGAAATGAAATAAGCGAGAACACGTGGAAGAACTCAGCATGGTACAAACGTTTTCTTCCGGTTATTTGTGAACAGCTTTCACATGCGTATTCTGAGATTCTAAGTGGGTATTGACGTATGATGGGTAGAAACTAGAATCAAGACACAGCCTCATGACAATATTTTCATTACGCATGTATGCATCAGTTTTTCACATGGTCATGTGTGTCTTTTACGGAAACACATGAGGAAATGATAAACCGACTATGCGGTGTTTCCTCGTTTTTGGTGATTCTTAAGCGATTGTCAATAAGTAACAGTTTTCGAATTAGATTCAATTTAATTCCAACAAACTATACATTTCTACGGTGGGTATTTGCTCGTAATTTTAACGATAGCTGGCGGGCAGTCAGTATTCATTCCAAACTGTCCTGTCAGTTAGTAGCTTATTTAAAAACTATGAGCCTATTCTTATACAATTAGCAAATCAAACAAAGGCGTAGTAGACTGAGAGACTGGATACTAATGTATTCAGGCTATCGTGCGATGATCCTTGTCACATTAATTAAGCTGAAAAAATAAGGGAATCAGGAACTGAAAACAATAAATCCCAAATGCTATTCTATTAAATATCATTTGAAAGCGGTTGTAAGTGGTGTTCAAGTGAAGAGGCAAATATTTCTTAGACAGTTTTCTGTTAACAGCTTACGACCAATACTATCTGCGTTAAATATGCGGTTCAAACGTCAATGTTCGTCCACGTTTATGCATGTACTCAATGTTTATTTCTTCGAATTTATCTAATATTTCAGAAGCAGGAACTACATATGATATAAAGAAATGGTGGCTATATAATTTGACATTTAAATGGTAGGATTACATAGGTCGAGCTTTTAATACATTTATTTGAAATGAGAAATTTCTCAAAATATCACTCACATCTTTCACCTGAAAATATTCAAAACACAACGTCACCATAAAAGTGTTACTGAAATATACCATTCAGTGAAATCTCCACTAATTTAAGAACAGAATTTATCAGAACACCACTAACGAAAATATTCAAAGTTGCGTTTTTAAAGAAGATATATTGCCTCGGGAAACCCTGGAGAGATTAAATGATGCACTGGAGACAGAACGCCACCCAGAACAAGCTGGATTCAGGAAAGTATAATCATGTACTAACCAAATTGCAACTCTACGCATCATCATCGAACAAACCATGGAAAGGCAATCAAACCTCTACCTCAACATTAAAGACTTTGAGAAGGCTTTCGACAGCGTTGATCTTGAAGTAATTTGGAAATTACTCGAGTACTACGGCGTACTTCAGATATTCACCAACCTTATTCAACAGCTGTACGACAATGGCACATGTCAAGTGATCCACAACGAAAAACTCAGTGAGGCGTTTGGAGTAAACACAGGAGTCAGACAAGGGTGCTTATTATCACCAATGAATGATATTCCTAATTGTGGTGGACTGGATTATGCGTCAGACAGTGAGTGGGAAACGAGAAGAGAGGGATATCCTGGACCAACCTGAAGAACCTAGAAGACCTGGATTTCGCGCATGGATGATTTATGTTTGATGTCACACAAATTCGAAGACTTACAAGCGAAAACTGACAAACTGGTCGAAGAAGCAGCTGGTGAATACAGGACTCCAAGTGAACATAGACAACCGGAGGTTATGAAAATAACCAACTAACAACGACAGCAGCAACATTCAGCGTCAGTCACCATAAACAGGAGGGATTTGAAAGAGGCTAATTCATTCACTTATCTAGGGAGCATTGTCTCAAATACAGGGGAGCGGACGAGGATGTCAAATCGAGAATCGGGAAGGCGAGAAACACATTCATCAACCTAAAACAACCAATCTGGAAATCTTCGTCACTCAGCAAGAATCAACAAAAAAATTCGGTCGGATTTTCAATACAAACGTCAAGTCAGTCAGTTCTTCTATACGGATCAGAAACTTGGCGGGCGGGTCACAAAGAATATTTCTAAAAGGTTGCAGACGTTTATTAACAACTGTCTTCGCTGGCTCTATACTGAAGATCAGATGGCCGAGACGGAAAGAATCACCAACAAGAAACTATGGGAACAAACAAAACAAGAACCAATCACCCAGCAAATATGCAGGAGAAAGTGGGGATGGATTGGACACTCGCTCGCTGAGGAGGGAGGCCGCTGGGTGACATCGCGCGTGAAGCCCTCGAGTGGGACCCGAAAGCGAAGCGGTAAGTGGGTTGTCAGTGCGAGGGTGACATGGAGGAGATCGTGTGAAGAGGAGTTGAAACAGTATGGACTAACATGGATGCAGGTGAAAAGTACAGCAGAAGGAAGACAGAAGCAAGTGGAGACGTGCAGTTGAAGCCCTATGTTCCACCAGGAACCCAAGGGAACAATAATAATAATTCGAAATTTCTCCATACCAAAATAATGGTTTTAAACACTATTTTGTTATCAGCGAAAGTGTATTAAATCTCCTTCATTTAGATGGCAGATGATGGATTTAACCCTTTCCTTCGAGTTAAACAGTGCTTATTTCATAAATTTATTAATTTAATTACAGTTTAAGCCACAAGCTACTTTTAGTACAAGTGTGGAATTTTCAGCATGTGATATCGGTAGCTCAAAATTTGCAGTCTGACAGTTGTTATCAAGTGTGCGTCGGCAGGGGATCAAACCTCGTATCATTGTGCCACTGACGAACGCGTTGACTCAGTAATTAGCGAATTCTCTACTTTACAGAATATTATCATGCTTATTTATACCTGTGATTCCTAGTTGATTTTTCTCTCTTGAGTTGATTCACCTCACTTCGGCCTACGGGGCTGTTTGGAAAGTTTCAGAGTTATTACCTTGATCACCAGTTTGAGGTCACTTGGTTGGTGGTGCCCAACAGTGGAATTCACGATACGCATTCCAGTATTTTCGGGAACACCATGAATAGCTGGAGAGTAGGCACGTATAGTCCACTACTTAACAAGTGTCTTTAGACTTTTATTGTAAATTCATGTACATAAAGATGCATAATACTATTACAATAAGACATATATGTATTTATATGTGATTTCGTGGAGTTTGTAACTCACTCTTTTGCACTTTAGTATGTTACAAAAACGAAAGAAATATACACTAGTCAATTTCTTTTTAACTTTTGATGGTTATTAATTTTACAATGGACAGTCTAGACATCTGAGGTTGACAGTTTTAAAATTCAAAAACTCACTTTGCACTGCAAAATATTTGAATGATAATGATCATTAAAGGGCCTTCTGAATTCGGTGAATAGATAGGAATAAATTTCCTGCATTCGTATTCCTTAGGATACGTTAAAGATCATGTGAGTTTGATAAACCTGTTTACCGGCTAAGTGAAATTTTAGTATGTCGGTTCGTTTCTTACAGCCTAGCAGTAATCCCTCAGCCTCAATGGATCGCAGTAAACCTACTAACTTATCCTCAATGTAACTCTTTTTGTATAAACATTACTAATCAAACTCAGATTTATTATTTATTCTTCATATGAGTTAGGTTGCGTGGATTAGCTTCCTATTGTCTTATTTACCAAGCAGATACATTTCTGATGACAATGGTTTCACACCTAGAAGTCATTCGAATCCGATAATTGTCCCACATTATAATGCTGTATTTTTGAAAATTTCTTTTCGAACTTTTTATGGATATTAGATTGTAGGAAGCAATCGGCAGGAAACTTTGAACCTAGGTTTCGTGCTTGTTAGCACTCACCGATCAGCAAGTCGTATCTGTAATCTTGAAGGGACTTATGTCCCCTGTGATATACGCACTTGTGCCACCCAGTGACATAATAAGGTGAGCAATATTGAGGTTAGGCGTCAAGTGCTAGGTAAGCAGGGGAAATCCATCGACGAAGTTGTGAAGTTACAAAGACTGAGATGGTTAGGACATGTGTCACGTATGTCTAGTCATCGCCTTCCTTGACGAGCAATGTTAGCGGATATAGGGTAAGGCTGGAAAAAAGCTAGCGGAGGTCAAACAAAAACTTGACACCAGTCAATGAAATCTACAAGAGTTAGTCTAAGCCACGTAGGAAGGTGTAGACGTCCTGGCTGGGGTCCGTGGGACGGTAAAAATCTATGGTTGGAAACAATTGGTGACATGGCTCAAAATTGTTCTCAGTGGCGCAGATGCATCCACTCCTTGTGACTTATGATCTCCAATGAAACTGTTTTGTTCTTCGTTATTACTCTTCCTTTGTCTTACACCTCTGCTCACTGTCTCCATTATGCTTTTCTTGTACTTTCTTCCCTTGCTTCGCGTGCTACACGGAGTGTGGTGACTTGAACTGTCGCACATTTGTGCAAAGTTCTATGTCAAAAACAGACAGACAGACAGTGCTTCAATCAAAGTCGTTACCATTGAGCTGTTCAGACTAGCAACTGACTTCCTGTAGGACTGCATTAAATACTTTACGCTGGATACTAGCTAATGTCATGCATCTGGTCTTTTGTTTTGGTGCAGTGTGGCTATCATGCTAGGTACACTCAGTGTTGCTGATATTAAATGGTTAAAGAAAATTGGAAGGACGCCTTTGAACTTTTTATGGTTAATCAATCTAAGGTGTTTAGAATTTATACGTATTCCCCTACTTATGACAGAGGGTGCAATTCATTTTATTTATTTATGAATGTTTCTCGGATTACATAAACTTATGCAATTGGTCTAGAGAGGTTTATGGAATACTTATTGCTTCCAGCATACTTATTTATAATTAAGTTTATATACGGAAAGGTGTGCATAAACCGATAAATATGGTTACAATGTAACACAAGCAATAGTTGTTACGCTATTTCAGTGAGACGAATTTTCATTTAGGTCTCAAACTAATTTAGTTTGTGTCATATCTATAGAATTTTTTGAGGAAGATGCTCTACTTATGTATTGCAATATGTGATCCGACTATATCTGAATCAGTCATATGATATAAAATGAGAGCGGTGACTTTTCTGAAAAGGTTAATGTTGCTACAATTGTTAGGATGGTATCATAGAGATAGTGACCAAAGTTATTAACTCCATATGCACAGTCCACTATCTAACATACAGGCAAAGATTAGCCTGTTATATTTAAATGAATATAGGTGGCTGAGTAAAATACTTACATAGTCCCACTATAAAATCACAAGGTAAATTAACGTCAGGTTAACACCTGTATTATGATAAGTTGGCTGTCTTTATCAACACTTTAAACTGAAATGCGACACTGAGATATGTTCATCTGGTAGTACAGAGGAAACGTTTCTGATGAATTTACGAGCGTAAATTTAAAATTACGATTGCCTATGTTACAATCACTCTGCTGAAAGTGGTTAGAAATTAATGCTCAGAAACTACCAATAATCTGATTAAAACAACCTGAGTATTTATTGTGCACTTGTGATAAGTCATCCACACTTTTCACATTTGCCCACTTCAGGAATTTAAAATTCTGTCTGCATTTCTTCTCGTTTACCAGGTGTCTTATAATTTTCTAGAAACAGAATTTATCCACATATTGCCTAATTCGTATCAGCATTGTAGTGATTCCAGCATTTTACCGTCGCCAGGCGGTTAGTGTTGAATTTTTTAACTTAAGCTGGTCATTGCAACTGAATTTCTGTGCATTTTATTGCCAAGTATTCAAGCACTAAGATACTTTTGCTAGTACTTTGTCCTGTGCATCTATTTCACTTCAAACAATAAAGTGACTTACTCATAAAGTCTGTTTGTAAAGATAGCAAAGATATAAAAATTCTTATGTCATGAAATGTCAGTTGAATCTTGTAATCGACGGTCAGTAAATTGAATAGTTAAATTATTTGTGGCAATGGAAACTTTCTTCACACTACTGCTATAATTTCTAATGTACCTTGACTAGTCATGTCACTTCAACACTATGTAGGTTATACATTATGTTACTTTGGTTTAACTTAGATTAGAATGAATTACCTTTCAGATATAGGGTTTTTTATATGTCCTGGTACATCCTAGACATTTTGACAATTTATTTTTAAGATTGCATACCAATAAAATACTGTTTTTATTTAAAATACATCACTTTTTGTCCAATACCGCAATTTAGACACTCGAGTAGTTAATTAACATACTCGATTATAGTATGAAAAGTGATTTACTCATTTGTGACACACTCAACTGCAGGTAGACATTTTTATGTAGATAACTAATTTTCATAATGAATTCTTGACAGGTTCCACAAGAGTATAAAAGTATTCAAAAATGAAATATTTAATAGATGTGTTTTGAAGGTAATACACACTTTTAGGTGAAACATTTAAATAAACGTGGAAAAAAAGCTGTAGGCTTTTCTAATGATAGATTTTTTGTCGTGCGAGCGGTTGGGGAAAAATATGATTTTCGAAAATGACTCACTTTTGCGACCTTCATGATTTTTGAGAAGAAACGTTTAAATTATTAGTCATTAAGTATTCAAATAAGATGACATAAGTTGAAGCCAGGTCGAAAAAGTGAAATGTGGACAGTCCGTGTAAATGTGCGTGTGTTAAGTTTGAAATTTTAAACCCAAAATAAACTCAACAAGAGGTTAAAATAAGAGTGGGTATTTGATTTCAAGTAGGTAATATGCTTTTCGCAGGTCTTAGTTCTCTTGGGCAGAAGGGTAATCATTTCCATAATCGGTGTTTTCTGTGTAAACTATGAAATAAAGGTTCTGTTTTAACTAAAATCAAAGGTTATATCATTTAATTTTGATCGGCACGTTACTTGACGGTGAGGTTTAGTAGATTAAGGTTGTAAGTTATTGCAAATGTAAATAACTCTAACAATAGTCGCAACTCCCAGTCATTCACCAACACAGTTTGCCTTCTATGGGTTCTGGTAAGTTGTATGCTGTCGTCTGCTGAAGTGATGCACGCAAGTTACAGAGGGTTTCCTAATTTACAACCCCTTCATATGATTGAGTCCAAATCAAGTATAGTTCAGTCATTTCAGGTTAAAATTACCATATTACCTCACTCAATGATAAGGCGTGATAGTAATTTTGCTGTTTTATTTGTACTTTCTCAGCTGTTGGATACAGTAACAAGCAATATGAATTTTCGCTTGGAAGACATCACCAGTAGGCTTCACATGACGGTAAAATATTGTAATCTAAGGCTTTATTTTCAGGCTGAACTTACAGTCTGCAGGTTCTTTTTATAGTAAAAATAAAAGATTAAAAAGTTAATACGATGATCACAAAATTCAAGTACACTAGACTTAAGCTCATTTAGATGTTTTGAAGGGTTGGTCACCGTTTGAGAAAAACTGCTTTCACAGATAATCCAACATAAATTCGATAATTTGATTTACTGCTAGAAAGTAGGGAATGACCACTGTATTTTACACTAGTCTACTATGTTACACGATATTGTTTGGGTGCTATTCTTAAATTCAGTTGAAGTTTTTCTTCAACCAATACATTCTTGGATATGCTTACTGAGCTTTTATTTAATTCACATTCTTGCATTTAATTTACCAATACTGGTAATCGGGATAAAGAGAAGTTCCGAAAAGTTTTTCAAGTGATGATATTAGTCCATTCGGCCCAGCGTTTGCTCGAATACTAATCTTAATGCAAAGTTATTGATTTCTTATTATAAAACTGGCTGCTCGGCATTGCTCTTATTATTTACTCAGGTTAGAGTTATTTTCCACAATTATTTTCCAAGATATTTATATTTGGAATTTCATATTGCAATTTTAATTCAAACTAACTTACCCCCTTCAGTTGCTAAAGTAGTGTAAATTGCTTTAAATTCACCAAGACGTTTATCTCTAAATTGGTATGTATTGCTATTTTGATCAAGATGTGTTTGTAACATGGTATAGACCGTTACTAAAGAAGTATAAACTATAACTTACGGATTGTGCCTTTTAATTACATGAAGATATTCAAAGATTTAGAAATGGGTTCACTATTAAGTACTTGGGAAAATATGAGGCGTGGTGGGGGCGAAATCTAAGCAAAGTTTTTTTCTGTAAGATTATATTTCTATTGCAACACTTCGCAGTCAGAATCTGCATTTTTTGTCCTCTGAATGACAATTCATGATGAACAACTGTGTACAACTATCAGTCCGTACACAAAATAACTGAGGGAGAAGTGGCTTTTAAATATCCTAGTGAATAATATAATAAAAATAAATTAAACCCATTGTGCGCTTAGTATTGAAAGGAAGAGTCAACACATCTGAATTTTCCTTGCTTCACTTTAACAGAATTTCCTCAATTTACTTAGATTAGAATAAATGATTATAAGTTTCCTTAAGAGGCCAGTCCTAAATGGTCAACACTTTGATGCATGCAAACGACTTACATCTGGCACCTGTTTACATTGTACGAAAATTGTTTGGAAGTTATTCAATTTGAAAATACTTACTTTTCGACGTACATATTTTTAAAATAGACATATTCGTAACTCTTCAGTAGTACGCACCCACTGATGAAGAGTCCCAAACTAGGACAAAACAGCTGTCCAGTACTCCAAGTTGGTTTTCCAGTGGTTCTCTAACTGATGACAGCTCATGGTGAAATCCTCCATACAATCAAACAAAATCCCTACGAAGCCAATACTTGAAAATATTCGTAACTGTCCTAGGTTATTATCGCTTCTGATATATTACCAGTTTGTAACTTCAAGATATGATGCTTACATAACAAAACATTATCCCAATGTTTTAGGGGAAATTACTGAGACTCAAAAAGGGAGATGAATCAAATAATTTAATTTCACAACCAGGAATTTTTGAAATAAATTGAAGCAGATTTATTAAGTTGCGTACAATGTAAACTAGATTCTTCTGGTTGTTTTTCAGAAAGTACTGTGTTTCTGTAATATAGTTGGAAGTGTTTGTCAGGAGTATTCATGAAATACATTTATTTGTGAAATATTTGACCTGCATACATTAAAGTACTTATTAAGTCGAACATGAACTTGTGGAGTCGAATGTCGCAACCATAATTGCTGATATTGGCTCTCAATCCTGTGTAATTTCATTCAGGGTAGATGGTGACTCTCGTTACCTTATTTCAAATGTGTTATTATCTTGAACAAAATCATGCATTTTAGAATACAGTCTATTTTTGAATTGCTTTCCCTAGACTATCTCAGTCCCTTCATCTCATTTCAATTAATTGGTGATATGTTAAATAAACTTACTGAAATAGTCTAAATTCGGGTTGAATTTGAAAAGTAAAACAGTTCGTTAAGTGTATGTCTCATAAAGTTATTTGTATGAATATGTTTTCACTAAAATACAAGATATAGACTGTAGGTCTTGCATTTTGAAATAAGGTAAATAAGTGAAGTAATTTAAAGGGTCTCGAAATATCTGCTTTGATGAGGTTTGTTAATACTGTGAAAGGAGTAATGAATTTCAGCAATTAAGTAACAGCGTTGGTGGCTACATCATGTAACGACGTCAAATAGTTCAGTATTTTACTAAATGAATCAACTTACTGTCAACCTCTGTCAAAGGATTACCGAAACACTGAAGCTGTAGAAAGTCATAGCACTGAATTTCTTTAACCTAAATATATTGATATACAAGTTTATTATTATTATTTCTTTGAGTTCAGAGTGAAATATAGGACGTCAACACCATATCATCACAATTCCTGTAGTCCTCAGTCCTTTTTAGCTTGGTCGTCGATTCCACATGGGCTATCGTATCCTGCATGTCACTCTCGGAGGCAACACTAGTTGTCTCCCAGTGAGGTTCCACTCGAGGCTGTGCCTAGGGAGCAACTTCATTCAATTTTTTGCTAAGCGTTTGCCTAATTCGTCTCCATCCTGTTCAGAATATTCGTTGAGCAAAAGGTGCTTGATTGATCAGTCCCCAGAGTTAATTATTGCCTATTTTTTCTGATCAACCATCTGATCTTCAGTATTAAGCTAAAGCAGGTAATGATGCAGGTCTGAAGCCTGTTGAAAATACCTTTCATGATGCGCAGTGCAAGTTTCTGACCCATACAGAAGAGGTGAATGACTTAATATTGGTGTTGGAAACCCGAATTCAGTTCTGTATGCTTGCTATGGAAGTTTTTCATACTGAATTCAGATTAGCGAAGTTTCATCCTGATCGTTTTTTGTCCTGATGCCTGCAGGTGAAACGATGTAGCCTAGGTAAGCATCTTTCAAACTTCTCCTGCTCACTGTTAACTAGAAAAAGTATATTTGTCCGAAACCTAGTGATTACACGACAGTTTTCCGTCAGTGACACTTATTTCAGTTCATTTTTGTTGTGTTTTAACGACATTTTTAGTATTATTATCATTATTGTGCGTTACATACCAGTGAGTACTGAAATAAGAATAAAGCAGCGATATCTCGATTAGTAATACGACTTCAAAAGACATGAGTTATTCTGACATTTTGACTGAATCAAATAAAAGTTCCGTTGTTTCATTCAAACTGATAACTTACGACGGTCGACTGAATACAGTGAAAAGAATAGCACAGTCTGATATCTCTAGTTGAAAAATGATTTTCAAAGGAGAATATTCACTTAAGACGTGTTTGAACGTGTTACTAAATGAGTAAAGTTGTGTATAGTAGTGATTAGGTTAGTGTTATCATGATTGCGCACTAAGTCGTAGTTTGAACTGCTTTCGACCATTTAAGAGATCATCTACCTTCAAAAGGTACACCGAATAAAAATACCGATTTTTGTTAAAGTTGATAAAAGTGATAAAACATGATTTCACCATAGATTTAGCTCATATCCACTTTTCAAAGTAAAGCTCATTCAACTTTATAGAGAAGACGTTGATATTTTTTTTATAGTTCTTAGTCACTGAACTCGATATAGCTTTCAAATATGTGTTATCAAGATACTGAATAATAAAATGCATTTGATGATACCGAAAGAAAATGATTAATTATTGCAGTATATGGAAGTTTCTGGAGTGCATATTTACTCTCAATGCGAGAGATTTCAATAACGGAAGACCTTAAGACTTACCTCCCAATTCATCTGAAACAGTGTAATATGGGACGTGTTTTAGATTACAAACACTTACTTAATAAGAACTGTCATAATCACTTATGTGAAATTTTCTGTTTGATAATTTCATTAAGGTGGAAGAAACCATATCAATCATCCATGTTTGTTCCGTTTAACGTGATAAATTTCATGCAGAACATTTATCGCCTGTAAAGATTTCGTATGTACTACTTATGTGATTAACGTTTAACAGTATAGTGAGCTTATACTATTATAGGCTAATGACTGGTAAAGGTGTTTAACATAAATCCATTAGGGCAAATAGACAAATTTATTTAATTAAAGTGGCAAAAAGTCATTTAATAGCTTGTAAATGAGCCCTTCAGCGTTACGCGGAAAATGACCTGACTAAATCTCTAATTTTAGCCGTCACCGATGACAAACAGCTGGTAAAAATGCCTTAAAAACATTGCGAAGTTTCCCTTTTATTTTGAAACACTTTTAACTTGTTATAAAATTATCCCTGTGCTCGCAAAAAACTAATCACATTCGTCTGACTTCAACAAGTCTGATGGTTTTGGGAAAAACATCTTAAAATTCCTCTGAAAATACCCATTAGCTTGCTGTTATCTAGAATGACAACAAGTATTGATGAAAAGTGTTTTAGTGATGGCAATGTAGATGTTACTTCGTCGCGGTGTAGGAAAAGCATGCCTCATCAGTGCAGCATTACAGTCGTGCGTTGGTGACGAATTAAAGGAAGTGTAAACTGCCACTACTAGTGATGTATGGATATGGTGAACTAATATATGTGTATATATCTATCTGCATATATGTGTGAATGCACAGCAATAATTGAAAGGTAAATCACCTCCAATAACCTTTCTTAATCCTGAAAATGAAGTAGTAAAACATAAATGAAAAATATTAAAATTATTTTGACTCCATTCTACATTCAATTAAGAATGTTAAGGATTACATTCAGAGTGGAGGGCTAATTTTCTTTCCGAGCTATTGCAAGGTAATGAAAGAAAATATCTTATCATTAGAATTACACGGATAAAACCGTTACTTGTCATTTGAACCATGTACGTCTCTATATTATAAACATACTCAGACCATAGTTACTGGGAATTTCCTGGATGAGTTTGGGTGCCAAGGCAGATTAAACCATTATGAGCTTATTTGAAATAATCCAAAGTGACTGGAAAACGAGAACTTGATTCGTTTGAACGTTTAAAAATGTCAGCCACCTATTAAATTTTTACAAGTATCATTTATTTTAATTTTGCGACGTTTATTAGCCTTATTTTGAGTCTATGAACTTTTTATTTTAGGTATCCTCAATTTTTTAAAATTATATTGACCCTTTCGAATGCATCCCTTCTTAAAACACTTCAGCTTAAAGATGAATTGTCAGAAGCTTAAAGCAATTAACTCTTTGAGGTATTCAATATCTAGAATGAGGTCAAAATATTTATTTTTGAAAGGTTGAATACCACACACTACAATGCAAACAATTTCGCCTTAAAATTTCCTGTCTTTTATCCTACTAACTGAACCATACTTTATTTATAATGGATTCGAACGGGATTATTACAGTTTGCTTCATGGAGTACTTTTTTACATTTGGAGTACAGCTGATGAGTCCGTCGCTGAGAAGAGTCACCTTTTTGCTGAATGTATTTCCCTTTATTACATATTGAAGATTTTCATTTTTATTTTAAGTGTCTACTGTTTTCAGTGGAATAAGTTATTTTCTGGAAACCTTTAAGTAGTCAATAATAGGCAGATGAATGTTAAAGTCTCGGATAAATCTATCTTCTTGGTTGAACATTTCGGCATTGGTTTTGTGTATATGCCTACTGACAATGTGTATGTTATGTGTATCACCACTATGAGAGTCGTCGTTTTTACTGGTGTCATTTTCAATGGTCTAGACAATAGGATGCTCATCTGCTGCCAGTGAAAACTTGTATCATGATTAGGCTAATCGCTATCTGAATAGTCATAATGTGCACATCTATGTTAAAACCTTTAGAAGCAAGGTAGTCTATCAACCTTTTTCTACAAATGACCGTTGAAAAAGGATTGAAATTTCCAGTAGTTTTTGAAACTCACCTTGAACGGCCTTTTGTACCTCTGGAGGTTTAAAAGAGCAGAATATTACTTTAATAGAAAATGGGTTAAATAATATGTCTTTTTAGAAAAGATGTATATATATACATAAACTTTTGCCACAGGGGGAGGGAGACAACCCTTATCAACATGTTGACCAGTATTTGTCGTGAAATTAAGAAACAAAGTATTTCATTTAAGTGAGTAAAAACTTTCGGTTCAAGTCACACTCTTGTCACTGACTATGGATGGACCGTCATCATTTAATCTGTGGTATTTCATTACATATATATACATATTTAGTTTTTAGTGAGTAGTTTCCATCTGTTACATAAGTAGCATTTATGCATTCCTCGGTATGCATTACGAAAGTGTTTACTAAATAAAAAAATACTTAACAATAAAAACTGAATATGTTGATGAAATTTTCAATATGATGGACAATTTGTCATAACTATTTATTGTATCCCTACGGTGAGTTTATCAAGATCTTTCCTATTCAAAGTAAGAGTTATCTTTTGCCTACAGTTCTTAGTTCTATAATCACCTTTGAAAATTAAGGTTAGTTTTCTCGTAAAAATCTGTGCTTTGCCTACTTGGTCTTACTAACTTACAGAAAGCCTAAGAATTCGGATGGTTGAACTCACCTTCCTGAGATGATTCTAAGAAGTCTGGAGTACAGTTAGGCTGTAGTTTCATGTTCTTATCGTTTTGATATAGACAACGAGTACTACGGTTTGGTCTGAGTGGATTTCAAACACTTAGATAGTCAAATATTATTGTTATGTAAGACAAATAGTGTATGTTTGTGTTTTGAAACTCTGGGCATTAAATATTATGGATTATTGCTTTTAGCTTTATACGATTTGTTATTCATTGTTAGTTGTATGCTTATATTTTTTATCAATTCTCAGTTGGTCGGTTTCAGTAAACTGTTACACATACAGTTGTGTTTTTCAGTAGAAAAGACTAAAGCAACGACAAAATGAGGTTTTACATTTTTGATGATGACCATGTTTTTCGTCTGTAAAATATACTCACCTGTTCTGTATGCTTTATCTGATTTATTGAAAGAAAGAAATGGTTATTTTAGTTCTGAATTCGTTGAATGCTTCTTCATTAGTTATACAGGTTTATGAAGGCAAATGTAAGGATTAACATCACAAATTTGCCAAAACACCAAGAACTTTGTTCTTTAAAACAAATTATTAATTGTTATTTGTCTCAAAATAATCAGCAATTTTAGTTTTTCTTATTAAATTTGATTTCAAAGGAGACCTATAGCTGAACAAAAAATGGTGATGGATATCTGTTACGGAGACTTTAAATGAACTGGTTATTTAAACACATACAGAAATGTGTTCCTCACTTTCGTTGTCATAACTGTTCTGTATGTGAAATTATTCAGAATGTAGTAAATAGTCGTTTTAGTCAGAGGGGAATGCATGTAGTCTATCAAACGGCTCAGTTGTTGGTCTACCGTAGCTTTAGTACAGCTGTCACTCTGAACTTCGAAGCTAAGTGATCCATGGAACACGTAAATGTTTCATCAGCAATAGCCTACAATGCCTCTGTTTTACTCCCTGGATAATCATTTTGTCCAAAGGCAGATTTAGTTGGAAGTGAAGTATTCCTCAACTAAAGAGAAGTTGTATTAAAGATAACTAATATATTTCAATATTTTCCATATATTATCAGCAGTTTCTGTTGCCAGTCTCCACCTTAGGAGCACCGATTTGCATTCAACAGTGATCAAATATAGAACCGTTTTAAAAATCTACGAAAAGACGAATAACTGAAAACTATGACGAAACGTATGATTTTCAAAGAACTTCTTGTCACATCTTGTATGAATAGAAAATATTTTTAAAAAATATTGAGTAATATTCAAGGAAAACATACCTTTTCGATAATCTGTATTTGCATACAATGAGAAAATTCATAAAGTTTTTCATCTGAGTTGAAGTATATAAGGTAATGCTTTCCATGCCATATAGGTTTCCATTGTCACCCATCACAAAGGTATGGTAACTTATATGGGTATCTTTGTTTTCATGAAATTTGAAAGAAGGTTGCAAAACTCTAATAGGTTGTTTAATGATTTTTAGGTAAATTGGATGTGATAGAATTCCACAGCTTTTAAATTAATGGCAAGCAGGCATATTCATAAACCATACATTGAATCATGTCGACTTAGTATAACAGGTTTTATCATATTTTTCTCATGAAGATTTATATGAAACAATAAGTGTCTTCTGACTGGAATCCTTTGACGATATATGACACAGTGATGAGTTATCTGAAGTGTCCATGTCACTGGTTGATTGAAATAACTTATAGAGTTAAGGAGAATAAGTTATTAAGAACCATAAAACGTGTTTAGTTCGGGAAACAGTATACGAAGGTACACATATATTTTGAAAAAAACGTGTGCAAAACACTCAAAATGTAGAAAAATTCACACAGTAATATTACTACAAGAAAACATAACAGTCTTTTAGTAAAATGGATTTTACGCCAAAGTAATTTAAGAGCGGTAATATGCTAACATTACTGGGGAAATTCAGCAGTTGGTCTATTTCGATCGTCATGATTGAGTACTGTTGTTCACAATAGGTGTATTTTATCTCTGAGAAATGTTATGTAATAAAAATTTCTCTTCATATAAAAGGAATAATTACTCTATGTAGTATATCCCCCTGTAAAATTGCATAGCGATAAACAGTTTTGACTTGAAATATTCAACTAACTTACAGCTGTTATCAGCTATGTGAAATGTTCGCAAAAAATTAAATTAGGGTTTCAGTCACAATGTGATTATGATTATGCTTTTTTAAAGTGGAGACTCCTAAAGATATAAGTGACAGAAAGTACAAACGGAGTCAGAGAACATCTTGAAAATATTTGTAAATGAAATTTTTAATTTCACATATTTCCTGAATCTTTTAATGGTAGTCTGTCAAATGTTCCAGGTGAACATGTAGTCAACATTTTTGGAACAAAAATTGTTCTGTACAACAGTCTGAGATTTGTCAAGGCGAAATACAGTTAACCATTTATATCTGCCACCATGTAACTATACAAAACACATCTTCAGGATATCTTAACACCTGGTTTATCAGATCTAAGCTGTCAAGAACACAGATACTACATCAAATTAAAGTGATTTTCTTGTAATCCGCTGAGTCATTTACAGTGGTACTCTCCATCTGGTAACTAGTTGAAATTATCTGCAGTTGATGGAGAAATCCCTGAAAATACGCATTATATGCAGTTGTTCATTCTATATATGTTTTTGCTTCAAAGGCCACAGTTACTTGGCTAAGGCTGTGAAATGCGCTCATATTTTGAGGACTGATCCCTGGTTGTTCTACAGGAACTAGAAATACAAAATATCACTTTAACAGCTTTCCAAATTTATAATCTTTTTTCGCAGCATTCATTCTTCGACAAGGCATGGTAATTTTAAGCATAAATTACTTGGCTTATTTCGATGGAGACTCGATTCCAAGAGTCCTATAGGGTCAATAACAGTCTTTTATGTTATTAACACTGTGTCTCAGTTCCTGTAATAATCATTTATTCAAAGTGTTTCTTTAGATGAGAACCTTAGTAATTAAAAACAAATTTTATACTATGAAACCGATTAAAAAATCCATTACAAAACACTAACTACTTACCCAAAATTGTAGATGTTAGAAAAACGGTAACAAACAGTATCTTTTGTAAGGCTTGCATTTTGGGAGTTTAGTATTGTAGTTTGTGACAATCTCACAGCCCTTTATATACTGTACACTATCAATGATAAGCATGACACATGATCTACGCTTCATATGAGATAATAAGACAATAATGAACTTAAAGTTTTTTATCGGGAAAAGTATTTGTGGTATGAATGACGCCCATGTTTACCACCTTGTAACATGATAAAGTAAAAAGTGAAGAAAGGCAGTGCTTATTTGTTCAAGAAAATGATTCTGAGAACTGAAGTAGGCGTCATAGGGCGAAAAATAAATTCCAGTGGTATATTATTGTGGAAAGATTGTGAAATTCATTGAGAAAAATGAGTTGATAAGGTGACTGATGACGCCTGCAATAATTGCACTAAGTTCAATAATAACACCATTAGTTGAAATAATAACGATGACTTTATGTCAAAGGGTACACCTTATATTGTGTGGAATTCTCAGTATGTAGTACAACGTTGCATTTAATTTTCTCTTCACATTGTACAGTAAGGGAAACATAATTAACATGACATTTACACTAATTATGTCATTAAAATTATTAACCTACAATAGTAGTATTTTCTTATAAACACACCATTAACTTTATTCTACTTCCAAAACCACTCAATAAATGGAATTTATATTCACAGTGGTATACGAAACCTATATAAATATGGCGTATGAAAATAGAGGTGATATTTATCATCATTTATTTCTGTTCCCTTTGGTTCTTAGTGGGGCTAGGGGCTTCAACAGCATGTCTCCAGTTTTTTCTATTTTACGCTGTTCTTATTAGTTGGACCTTCAATTGACCATACTCTCTGATCTCAACCTCATGCGATTTCCTTTATGTTACCCTCCTACACGCGCCTAACTAGTCGTTTCCCTTTAGAATTTTATCTCTCCAGGATTATGCGACTCAGGATTTTACTTGGCGTCGACAGAGACATGATCCCTCGCCAGTTCTTGCAGAGTGAGTCCTAAGTCGCCCTTTCTTTGTAGTTTCACGAGGTAACCTTTCCTCCAGTCAGTAGTCACCTTTCCCTCCTTCCAGACCTTTTGCAACAATGAAGTCAGTATATTTGCTGTAGTCTCTGGGTCCGCTTTTAGTGCTTCAGGGAGTATTCCATCTGATCCAGCTGCTTTTTCCAAGGTTTCATTGAACGAAATTCACTATGAAGTGTGAAAAGTAACTCTTCGTCACTCAAGGGCTTCTCTATACCCTATGATATCCAATTATTGATACGATATGACAGCAGCTTTTCTAGCTATGCCATTGTGATCAGAGTAGATTGTGGCATTGTTTTTTATAGTAAGTCACTGGTAAACGTTTAGGTACACTATGTATGTATATAACTGTCCCATACGTGTGAAAGAAATTATCTATTAATAATATGTGATGCTAAATGCCTTAATGGTGGTCATTTAGGAAACGCGCAGTTACTGCTTGTGTCTTCGGTGCGTTGGACTAGTGCAGAATAATTCAATTTGGGGCAAATAAACCGTTAAAGCCTCATTCAACACATTCTGTTTCTACCATGCATAACAAACGATATAATAATTTCACAAACAAAAATTGACGTTCGAAATGAAAATGACCGAAATAGAGGTTTCAATTCTTTTTTTAATTTTGAATGTACCACTAATTCTGCTTCCTTAGCAATCACTGAAATATCCTAGTAGGCAATATAACCCAAAAGAAATCCTCCTGAATGAAATGCTTTCTACACCATTTTGTCATGGTGTACCGGACTTGAACAGAAACGTGGCTAAAACTTGTAATAAGCTATTAAACTTAGCTGTTATGCTTACAGTTCTATAATAAACAAACATAGGTGCACCGTAGTTTTTTTGAGAATCGTATGGTTTTTAGTTAGTTAGATAAAACACTGATAAGGGAACTAATGACTTTTTGATAAAAGAAATATTTGACGCCATAGGCAGGTGTTGTGGACAAAAACTATGAGGAATTTTATCACCAATACAGGTTTTGATTAGTGTCATTGGTAAACAAGATGTTTGAAAGCATAATGCTTCAAGAGATCAGAATTCACTGTATTTCCTTCAACTGACTGTAGATTCTACAGACAAATTTACTAGCGTGTAACGCAGTTCAAAGCATTTATTGTTTTAAAGATGTTTTCAACTTCATAGCTTGATTATTGATGGACGAATTAAAATTTCAATTGACAAGTCAAACTGATCATTCGAAGAACGCTGTGAAGATACCTCACTCTGTTCACTAGTCTAGAAATAAGTAAGCATTATGATGCAAAGTTTTCGGCTAACGCATCTTATGCATTAGAGTACTGATCAGTCATTTCGTCCTGATTTGAAACTCCTCGGAATTACGCAAATACAGCATAAACAGGTACTGAAGCTATGACACTCAATTTATGGAGTGAGCAGACTATCATTCGGCTACCAGATAGGACTCTGATGGTCAGCGAAGTAGACCTGTTATCATTTCATTATATGACAGTTGCTATAAATTTATTTCGATACATTCGGAATCCTATTTTAGAAATGAAAGTAATTCACAAGGCAAATGAAATTTTCTTCTTCGTCTATGTCATACACTCAGTTGACTATAAAAGAATGAGATTATAGTAAAATGATTTGGAATAAATTAATTAAACAGAAACAACTCAGATCATCACGCTTTGCAGAGTTTTCTTCATTTATAACAAGCATGTTTAAAGAAAAAAATGCTTACAATCCTCAATGAACAATGCAGATGTAAAATCTAAAGAGTGACCTTGCTGTGTTATGCAGTTAAAAAACTTTCTAAGTGACATTTCGTAGAATTGTCAAAATTATTAGTGAACTGTAAGTTCGAAGTGCTCAATGCAACTTGCATAATATCGCTTGTTAAATGACAAGCTGATGATCTAGTGTGATACTTTGCTCAGAGGCACATGATTCAGACTTGTCATACTACATAAAATGCAAAGTATATAAAATAAATATGCATTGATGATTTAGCAGCTCATCATAGATGTGAAGTTGAGAATGTTGATTGAGTTATATCGGATAGGTACTTTTCACACAGTTACGCCAATAAAGTTGATGATAAAAATTACCGGCTTATTGATATACGTAGTTGCTTACCACTCACAACAATTAGCATTTGAGACAGAGCTGATCTAAACACCTGACGTCAGTTTTGATTGTTTACTGGGAAGTAAACCGGTGATATACTGGGTATAACCTAGCTCAGAGAGCTGAATCACTTCAAATCAGCTGAGTGAACTCTTAACACGTGAAATCGAATTAACTATCGACAGATTAGTTCTCAAGTTTAATTCGCATTTTTCAGGGTGGAATTTCATCACAGTTACCTCTAATAAGTAAAGCCTTCTTAGGCATGAATAAAAAGGATGACAATTAATGACAGACAACAGACAACTGGAAAGTGATGAAGGAGAGAAAGTTTCTGAAGCAGATAATTATCACTGCAGCGATGAACGACGAAGATAAGAACCTGACTACAGTAGGCAGCTTAAAGAACAGTATGTGAAATAACAAAGTAGCTATTCAGAAGTAGATCAAAGCAGATAACCATAGTGGAGGAAACTGGACCTACCAGCAATCGTTGATGAAGATGAGATCCACTGACTCAACAGAAACCATTTTTCATTTCTACCTACTTTTCAGATCACCGCTTAAAGTATTAAGCAGACCACATATTGTGAATTAAACAACTTCAATTTTGATGAAACGACGTTTAGATTTCAGTCTGAACTATGTAAATTATAACTTGAGAGCTAGTATGCAAGTCAGTGACAGTCCTGCACTTTGATTTTACTCGTGTATTTTCAAAATTGTATTCGAGAATGTCTGCCTGCGTAAAGGTGGAAATAATAAATTAATATAATTGTTAACTAATACTGAAAAGAATACGAATTTTATACGAAAATAAAGCACTATATATCCAGTCACCTTCCATTTTTATCACTGGCTCATACGTTTACAACGAAATATCCATTTCTTATCCCTGAATTCAACCGAAAGCCAAGACAATAGTTCACATTGAGCATTCAAAAACTGTTTGGTAGGCACTTGTACGTTAAGTAATTTTACCAAGAGAGAAGGATGTATGGGCAGTAGAAGTTTTATTGTCTCTGAGTTTTTTTCGGACTCAGAAGTACCTAGTATGTAGCACCTAATGAATTTGTCGCTTTGGTTTATAAATACAGTTAGAAACTCTTGTGCATGTACTCAGTAAACATAGAGGACTGATAACGATAATAACAATTTTGACCCACGCAAAATGTTTACGAAAATGAAGAAATTTCAGCTGAATTTAATGCACTATATTTTCTCTTCATCCACTATCTTTAAGTAAAATAGCAATTTAAGGTACATCATATAGGTCACTGATGCTCGATCTGAAGAATAGTATAACCCCTGATAATATTTCTGCTGCATCTCTGAAGAGTCTACAGCAGTAAGTTGAAGCCAATTGGAAATGTTCATGAGTGAATTTGGCTACTTACAGACATAATTATATAGTCGAAAACAAACGGAAATAGAGGAAACTGGAGCATTGTATTGGATGGAAATTCAGACATCCTAGGGCTTCAGTCAGGTCACCGAGAAAATCAAGTGAATTTATTGATTAACACACGTCCGTTAACTAAATAAAGCCGTACCTCTGAAATTACATTATTTTGCATGTGGCTGGTTTATTTACTTAGATACTGCAGTTATCTCTTCCTATTCACTTATAGTCCACCACATTGTAGCACTAAATCAAAGTGTAGAAGACATTTAATGGAGCGTTGAGGAATTCCGAATGCAAATTAACAAAACAAAATCTCAAAAAGCTAAAAGGAATGCTACACTTCTGAGACACAAAGTGTCAAATATTGAGAGGAAACCTTTGCCTCGGAAAATTTTGAGGACAAAGGTGATTAATACCATGGATTCTAAGAGAATACTGAAACCACAGCATTTTATTTTACGTTTGTGAAAAATTCTTACTAGACAACAGCTTTAATATACAGACTTCTAGGTGAGACGTATTTTCTTCTGTCAGAAAACTTACAGAAGTTATTCTACTGCATTAAACAGATGCTGGACTACCATCAGATGAGATTACAAATTCTTTTACCCGGAAAACAGTTCAGGAGACTGTTGAGTGACATCGCGCGCCATGTCATTGCTCCAGTGAAATCCTAATGGGAAGCGATGAGTGGGTCGTACTTGGTTGAAAGAGAGGAGATCGTGCGAAGAAGAGATAAAAGATTGTGGGCAATCGTGGATCAAGCTGAAGAGGACGGCAGAAAATAGCAGAAAGCGGAGATATGTTACGGAAGCTCTCTGTTCCAATCAGAATGCAAAGGAATAATAAAACATAAATTAGTGGAGCCAGTGGATAGTAGGAACCAGTGAGAAGACGAACTGACATAGAGCAAACTATATTTCCGTAAGTAATCCAAAGGTATGTATATAACAGTGAAATTGCCTAAAGCAAAAGTCATGTATGGTACGTCCATCTGTGACATCTGACAAAAAATATACAATCTTATTGTCCAGGACTCCACAAGACTGAGCGCCACACATAAACACACATCACCACGAACGTGATAAAATATACTTCACATCACGAGAGGCGCATTTATCACAATATGTCTAGAATATTCAGACAGTTAATGTCATATTGAGCACTCTTTATGACCCAGAGAAATAAATGAATGAAAGCAGTCGCCGAGAAATCAATATATGCATACGCTAAATGAGCAAAGGTGAAGATGAGGTCATCTGAGAAGAATGTAAACTAAATCAGTGAAAGAAAACAACAGCAACAGCAAAACAACAACAACAAAATACTGTCGAAATGATCGCCACTAGTCTGGAGACCACTACATCAAATCATTCTTTAAACAATATTTAACGTTGCTTGGCCATGATTATTTCCATGGTTATAAAGACGTATTTCCACAATCCACCGCAATAGTTGTGATACAGTTTAGCGTAGTAAATATGCAGAAAACTGAAATAATTCATGATGAACAAAAGTTTAAAGACTGGTGTTCAAAATAATTCCTGACATAAAAACAAAAGTGTAAGTAAAATCTGTAACACATTTAAATTAAAGCATTCAACTGACGAAACACGCACGCTGACATTTCATTAAGACAACCAGAGACTGAATCCAAGGATCAATATTTCTTATCAACAGCTCCATATTCACAACAAGAATAGTTCAGGGGAACAGTCATTTTCGAAAAATTCTCCATCAGATTCTGTAAATCCATCCATGGGTGTTAGAACAAAGTAATCAGTAAGCACAAATTGAAGGCATGTCAAGAATTGTATTAGGGTTTGATATGACTGTTAACACGATTGTTATTTGCGCCAACGAATTTCCCACCCAGTCGATTCATGAGCCACTGTTAGCAAAAACAGCGACAAAAGTGAAATGATACCACCAAAAACTAGACGTAAGAAGACAAGAAGAGAATTCTGACTGTTGACATGTAGTTTTTAATGTCTGGTATCAACAGTGATGATGATTGACAGCGCTTACGTATGCATATGCATTAAAACGACAATGAGAAACAGTAATGACATTGAATAATTAAAACGGTCAACAATCAATAGGATTTCAAAGGTCATAAGTGAGGTGAGAGATATAGGCACGTAAAAAGACTATATTTCAAATCAAATATGGTCTCCAACGGATCAAATGTTGGTAGATTTCTTTCTAAGTAGGCTAGAAAGTGGCCGTTTGAATAATATTATCGGGAAACTCTCGTTATATCGCAACTAATTTGATCATATGTTCATCCTTTGTGAAAATGACTTGGTTGGCCTGCAATTATGGCTCAATTCAGTGAAGTCCATTGAGCCATAAAGTTCACATGTGAATAAGAATAGCAAAAAAGAATTGCCTTCTTAGATGTCCTACTCACAAGAAAACCAGATAGTGATACAGAATCAGAGCTCTATAATTAGAATATGCAACTGAAGATGAACTTAGGATTGTATAGGACACTCTAATTTAAAATAGACATCCAGACACGTGCATCAGGAAGCACGTAACCAAGATTGTAGAAAAGAACTATTCTCTATCTTTAAATAAGAAACCTTTATATCTACGATTGAAATTCAAAGGTGGTAGGTCAAGTGTAATAATTACCAGAAAGTTAAGAAAGTCTATTCAAAGAACTTTAAATGCCGACAAACTACAAGTCATATTTTCTTCACACGGCCGGTTTTGATTCATCAACTGAAAAATGAAGTACCTTTACTAGCTACCTTTTCCTGTACCTATTATTTCAGATGTGTTTATGGAGAGAGTTATATTTGCCTTTTCCCTAGAAACGTAATTTTTCGTGTCCCGGAACACTAAGTGTAGCTAAATAAAGGTGTATTGAAAACCATTAACAGTTCGATATTTGATCAAGTGATCCAAAGCATCCAAAACGCTGGCATCTTCCTGAGTCATCTCTATAGTATCAATTAAATTTCAGGAAGCATTTAGTTACTGAATTCTCAAAACACCAGAGGCCATTGCATTTTGTCTTAAAAAACCGACGTGCTGTGTTTAAAAGAAACAGATCCACCCACCAGTGTTATCCAGGTCTGCTGTGGAATCTTAAAATTCATAAATGCCTATTGCATCGACGTTTTAGGTATTTCCCTCCATCCTGCTTATATAAATCCCCTTCCCCATTACTATAACACATAAAACCTTTTTTCTTATTAAACGTAGTTATTAAATTACGCAACTCAAATAATCTTCTACTTAATTTTGTTTTCCCTAGGTACTAGAGGTTATTATTTATTCAACTGCAGCCCTTAATCAAAATGTCCAGAATTCATTGTGAACATCACTCAGGAGAATTTATTGCTATGCATTCACTGTTATTCATAATCATTTACTTCGGTAAACTGGTGCTCAGTTTAGTGTTACAATTATACACATTACCGCATAAACAAATCTTCGACTGACATATATGGCTTTATCCAAGCATACACGTGAACATGCACATATAAGGCTAAGTACTTGCATAAGCTATAATAATGTACAGGAAATATATATAAATACGTGTTGATTTTCGTAATAAAACGATCAGTTGCCTGGCCCTTGTCTTCTGTTGTTACATATATATATATATATATATAGTAGCCTAATCATCGTTCACTAGCATGAGTTAATTTTTATATTATCAATCTGGTCAACGGGTATCGATAACAAACCCACATGTAGACTGTTGGATGTGATAAGCGCATGAAATTATAAAAAAAACAACGTGTTTACATAGTGAGAATAGCTTATCACATTTGTGCTGATTCCGTCTTTTTATGAGAGAGGGAGGTATTGCAATCACATCAAATTCTGTTTTAGTCCAGTATTCCTATGTGGGAGGTCTGGATTCCATTTTGTATGTTGTGCTTCAGACGTTCTTTGTGATTTTTGAAATTTTGCTGAATTATTCAGTATTGTCGAAATGAATTTTGTGACTCAACTCTGCAGTGTGTAGACTTATATCTGATGATTTTTCAGGCTTTCCTAGTTCAAACGGATTTCTTGGTGATCGAACCTGACAACGTAAAAATTACCACATACTAATGAACGACGACGAAGTTACTATATATAGGCTGGGAGTTTGTTAATTCTGATTTAACAATACTTTGATATAGCCGTTAGTATTAAATAGAGAAACGTCATAAAAAATAACTGTCTTGTCTTTCATGTATTATGAAATACGAAAACTTTTCTAATAATGAGTCCTTTTGCATGCAGAACCTACCTATGTGTATTTGAGTGCATGAATATGAATCCCCTTGCATATGGTCTAGATAACTAAATTCACAGGAGCAGTTCAATCGGCATGCAGATATAGACATGGTAATCAATGATAACCTTTCTTTAATGCCGTGCGAAAATATGAGTTTGGCTGAGTAACTGACATGTTTCTCTGAGTCACTAACATTTTATCCAGTAGATCTAATCAAGCTGAAACTTTAGGTCTTTTTTCCTTTACGTTCCCTGGTGGAATATAGGGCTCCAAGCTAGTGGCTTGAAGTTTCTGTAGCAGTTTTTATTTTACAGGATGGGGTTGCTAGCTTCATGTCCAACCTTTCCTCTTCACTAGCATTTTTTCTGGCCTAGCGAGGCAAAGGAGGGCGTCGACTGCTGATCGAACCCTGGACCATGTGTATGGTTCACTGGATATTTCGTCGCCGTAATGTGCTCTTGTTCAAACCTGTTTTACAAAATCAGTTGAATAACCATTTCGCTGCGGTCTAATTTTCAACGTTACACTGTGGATTTCATTTATTAAATATTTCATGGAAAAATATACCATGGTCTTTCATCGAGATTGATATATGGAGCGGTGATCGTAATCAACCTGATGCATTACCGAAAATAAAGAAAAATTTCTTATTCTGGAGCAATTAACGAACAGCTAGAAAAAATTCAACAGATACTCATATAAAATGAATACCTCACAAATTTTGCCAACGGAAACATGAGCATAAGTCTTATCAAATTCAAACCGTTCCAGATAGATGACAAATTATTAATTTCAAATTTTAAGTTGTTGATGTGTCTGCGATCCTGAAGAGCCACCTATGAAGACTACTGAGTAAGACTTTTCATCAAAAGAGTTACGGATTAGCTTCTTTAATCGGTAAACTGGATGTATATATATGGATGAAAATTATTCATTTTGTGCCACTTCAGTATTTCTTTACAAATTAAATTGTTCCTGTGTAGCTAGTCGTATAGCGGTATCACTGATATCACTGAGTGGATATAATGACATTGGAAGTAATGAATATCTCATTTGATTGACGGATATGACTTTCCCTCCTCAGTATCTTTCTATTCCAGTGAGCCTTGCAAGCATCAAATAAAAAACTGGTAACGTTTATTAGTGAAAAACAGATAATATTTGTATATTTTAACTCATTAAGTTCGCTCAGGTTAGTGGAAAATAAATTATTCTGAGTAGTTGTGATTCACCAAAGATTAGATAATGAAATGAATAGGTTATACAATGAGCTCCATTTTATCATGTCCACATAATCCAGTTACAGACTTGAAAAATAAAATTCCCTACCGCTGTGGCCATCGGCTTAAAATATTGATTACAACTGCATACTCTTTCTATCAAAAATGTGGCATGACTGTCAACATGACAATAAAATTGAATCACTAGCCTAATTCTGATACCATGAGACTCCGTTGAGTCCCTTTCCTGAATTTATTAACACATTGCTTAGGATTTGTGCAAATTTCGGTACTTTTCTATCAGGGTGGCGCATCAATATTGGCAATACGTAGAATTATTGTCATCTATTTTGCCTTTTCTAAAAGAACGTGAAAAGATACCTTTGACACTGTTCTAGAGGCGTTGTACCAATAAAACTCTACCTGCTTTTGCTGTTACAACATTGAATACAGGACTCATAAAATTTTAGACATAACGATTGAAAAGAAACACTGGAATTCTTATTGAAATTTAAAGATTCAATGACTGGAGAAGTTGCTCACTAGGTCACAAAAAGAAAGAAAATTGTATGAAATAACTTAATAGTAATAAGTAGGCAAGAATAAAAGCTTGCAAATATTTGAAAATATGCTCACTTAATAGACGTGGAACTTAAAGAAAAGCAGACAGTAGAGCACAGTTAGTTAGTGAGGCGAAAAGTGTCAGTAACGTTCTCAGATGCCAGTAAATTTGAAACTAATCAAGATACATAGTTTGGCAGCTTGATTATAAATGCATAGTAGATTAACGTTAAAGTAGTATTTGGTCACTTAGGTACACGTTCATGCCTATTTTAATATTTCTAATAAAATACAGTTCGTCATGTTTCCCTTCGTGCAGCTTTCGGAATATTATCTTATCAGTTTTAAAGCCAAGCAGGTTTAAAAATTAAAGTAGACTAATATATGGGATGGAAACCATTGTTTATACTAAATATATTTTTAGGACAGGAAATATTTGAGCCAGTTTTTCCCACTTCGTTTGTAAAAATTAAATACAAGACTCTAAAGTTATTTCGTATTGTTTTATCGGTGCGTGTTATCCAGATATAACATGAACTTAGGTGTTGAATCTAGCAATTTGTTGGTCATATAAAGAACAGTATAATCAAAGAGCACAAATTAAGCAAACATGGGCGAGAATTACAATTACGTAATAAAACTTCAGTCGCAGACATTTGAAACCAATGTAGTCCAGGAATTTGAATTAGTGAATTATAGTCAAGATTAACACAGAAATAACCACAAAGTCAAATTCATGTAAGTGTTTCCAAAATCTAGGTGGTCAATTTTGCTTATTGTCTAAATGGAGCATGTATATTTGTAGGGATAAAGGCGAAAGGGAGGTAGGAGTTAGTGGACTCAGATAATCACAGATATTTTCACACTGAGAATCAGTGGCAACGTCATACAGCTGCACTTTATTTGCACTAACAACAATAATTTCAAGTGTCTATACTTGATGTTTTGCTGTGTATCTGCAGAACCTGATTAACAAAGGTACATATACGCTTAAAATTGTTTTATAAAACACAACATAATCGAGCAATGAATATTCTTTTCGGTAAATTCCTCTTCTGGCTCTACAATTATATACATGTTTATATACACAGAATATTCAAGGTTGGTAGTTAATATCAATATTAGTGTTTTTTAAATAATATCGATTTGTAAAGCAAGATCGATGCAATTACAGTTCACAAAAAATACTTAAATTATAATTTTATCATGGGAATAATAAAACTAAAATCAGCTTCGTTGAATAGCAATTTTCCCGGAGAATTGCATATTTCTTCCTCACTCACTTATCTATGTCTTTACACTGTGGAAACTGCTGCCCAGTGATCATTTATTTTTTCTCGATCATCAGCAGCCAATACTCCTATGTATTAAGCAGATTATGCTAGAAGATAATACTTGAATTTGATTAAATTTCTGACTTAACAGACACTTAGATTAATTTCCTAATGTAACTTGCGGAGAAATGTGGCTTCTTGGTTTAGATTTCTAATAACTTGGTTGTGCTCAGTGCTAGGGTATATTTATGTAAATTTCCATAACAGTCCTGACCTTCACTCATGAACTAATCACCTCATATTCTGGGTGGAGGGTTGTTTATTGACCAGCACACTGCTTTTTTAGTTTTGATTCGCTAAACTGATTGCTTAGCTACTCATTCCATAAGGTAGGTTTTACAAGCTAGATTTGAAATGATACATTTTACAATTATTTCATCTATATCTACGTTTATCTGGGATATGTAAAATAGACGAATGAAGAAGTGCGCATGGCATACGAGAAACTGCCGATTTGTTATTAAATTAGGAACAGTTTATTATTTTAAAAATATTAACAGAAAACAACTTATTTAATGTTTGGATGAAACAAAGGACAAATCAGTGGAGGGAATATTACTTACAGAGAAAGTCACTGTTAGTTCCTATCATATCTATCCTTTATCATTCTTTCTTTGAAGATCGGTTTTATACTACTTATTAGTAGTAAGTAGTATGAGTTATATTTTGTTACTGATGTTTAGTGTTGAAGTTTTAACTCCTTTCATGCATTAATAGTTTATTTGATAGCGATCATTTTCCTATAGTTAACTATTATCTGATGTACATACTTTACTTATACAACCTTGTCTGCTGAACAGTGTTTATACAAATTTCTTGAATCTATGATATTCGCACACCGTCCAGTCTGCTCCTGGTCATCATTGACACGATTTTGTTGTTTTCCTTATTGACGAACAGTGACTGTGCATCTGACGGCATCTAGCAGCAGGTAAATATTACCAACTACTTCATAAAATTAGAAGCAGACAAGTAGGACCATAGTAAAATTAAAGATTGAAAAACTCTTCCTTCAAATAACGTCTCAGCTTGGGCTTATTAGTTGCTAGAGCCACTGTTTTGCAGATGACTTAGAATCTGAAAACACCTGTACATTTCGGTCTTACAGAGGAAACTATTTCAGAAGGGGAATTGGGTGTGACCGCATGATGTGAATTTACTGAATTCATTAACCCCGTGACAGCCATGCTGGATAATGTCCTGAATGGAAAGTGGCGTACCTATAAAATTAGCTCAGCAGATGGAAGTAAATGCAGAAATAAATATTCGGTAAGTCGAAATAAGGATGTCGCGAACGAACATCTCCCATATTAGTAGCTTGGAAACATTTCTTTTTAGTGCTTTTTTGTGTTACCCATTGAAGCCGAAGCTTATACGGTGAATTTACTGATACTTATGAAACAAATAGGCAGGAAGAAATGGAGATGGATTGGCCATACACTGAGGAAACCATCAAGTGAAATCACTAGACAAGCCATCGCTCGAGTGGAACCCGAAAGGGAAGCGGCGAGTTGGTCGTCAATGCAATGGTGACTTGGAGGAGATCATGTGAAGAGGAGATGAAAGCATGTGGGCAGACTTGAAGCGGGGTGAAAACGTTGGCAGAAAACCGAAGGCAATGGGGACGAGCAGCTGAAGCCCTATTTTCCTCTAGGAATTAAAGGATTTAATAATAATGACGTGTTAGACATAACTGTATGAAATTAAGCACTGAGGAAGCTGTATCTTCATCTGTCTTTTACTCGTTAGAAAACTGCCTAAACTCAGGTAGCGTACTGCAGTTACATACGTGGATTGAATGCACATTCATAATGTAATGTGTCGTGGAGTCAAATCCTTCCAGCTATTCACCCTTTAATATGTCCTTGACTTTACAAACTACTTATTATTAGCAAGCAATATTCATCATATTCACTTCATTTTGTTCAATTTTAAGTGTTCTTAGTCGTGACAGTCATCGCAACAGCATTTTGTGCAATGCTTTTTATTCCAGTGATTTGGTGTACATTATTCGTCATCGATATCACTTTTACTATTTCTCTTCAGTATGCGTAAGCATATGAGAGTCACTCGATAATTATTTCGTCTTGATTTTCTTAGTGGGTTAGTGAAAGGTTAGCATTTTTTTGACTGCCCCTGATTAATTGACGTAAGTGTATTCTATTTAACTGTTATAAGCGCAGAGTCGGAACTGTGATTCTTTCAGTGTGAAACACATGTGAATGCCTTATTGGTATTTTTTAATACGACACGTGCAGGCCCATCGAACTCATGTTCTCCGTTAGGTGGTTGAATGAACACCTGAAACGTATATTCTGAAAATTCTTTTAGGAAGTTTACACACATGTTTATTTGCATACATCAGAAAACGCAGACTTGAACAGTAAGAGTGGCCGAGATATAGGCAAATCTGAATATTAACATGTCACCTGTTTCACAGTTTTGTTAGTTTATTTGGCGTGTTCCGATCTAATTTAAAATACTAATATTTTAAGATACTCATGATCTCTTCAAACTTCGTATATCTCTTTAATTATTTACGACTTTGTCTTTCACTTTTGAATGTAGAAGAGACTGTTACATACGCTTTCACTGGTAACGGCTGCACATCTTAGAGACAGACATTTCCATATCAGAATTGAGTCACAGCAATTTTTCATCCGTTGTCCTGATAGTTGTAGCGTAAACCGATTAAGAAGTGGCTGAACAAGCTCCTTTTTAACACTCAGCTTTGACCTCTGTACTTTGATGACTAAAGCTTCAGAAGTATAGATTAGCTGGATGTGAAATGATTTCGGCAAGGTGTTTTGGCTTATACGTAACTCTAAAGGAACAGGATGTGGAGGTGATATGACCACTGTGGACCAGATCTTGACTTTTTATGTTGCTCCTTTTCCATATCTTTATAATCATTCAGGCTCAAATCTTTTTCATTTTTTGGAAAACACCCGGCTGAAATACCTTCATGCACCTGTGCAGGGGAACTGGTAAATACAGATGTAGTCAATCAACCATGGTATCTTTTAATTCAGGTAATTCAAAATTAGTGATGGACTCGAAAACACTCACGTAATTTTGTCGTTAGGGTCGTAGTAAATGAAGTCGACAAAAAGTCTCTCTTTGCTCAATGAGATATTTTTGTTAATGTAGGTGTAGAACTTGGGCACTTTGGTAGAATTTAATTCCATTTTAGATAAGTTTATTTTAATGTAATGTAATCACACAGTAATGCGGTATTAACAACTGGATGAAGTTTCGAGTACAAATTAATGCTCATAATCATATTATTTTGGACACACGTTTTCACACTTTGTCGAATATATATATATATTCTCTTTCTATCTCCCAAATTCCCTTTGTTGATACTTTCTATATCTTTGGTATCATTGGCGTCGCGTCACTTCGATTGCGTAAGTGCAGTGTTGACTCGACGATAAAACAAGCTTCAGTGATTAGCTTTTTCTATGCACCTCTATACATTGCTTTTTTTTAATATGCTCACCTTGCTCCAGCCTATTTTTTGACTACATATGAGTGAATATATTGCAGTGGCTGAGATTTCTTCGAGGTTATTTAACTTAGCAGGATCAATTATTCTAGGTCTAGCTAAATTTTTATATCCAGTAATCTAGTTGACTCTGACCCCTAGTTTGACCTATGTTAATGAACTAAAAGTCAATACATGATATTTGGTAAGTTCTTCATATGTGGATGTGCTTGTCTAATTGCAACTCTACACATCGTCATCACATAACAAAGCATGGAATGCCAGTCAGGCCTGTACCTTAACTTCATCGACTTCAAAAGCGTTGACAGAGAAGAACTTTGGGAGCTGCTTCAGCACTATGGCATACAGTGCCCAGGTAGTTATCAATCTCATTGAACAGCTGGCTATATGACGGTCTCAAGCATCAGGTAATCAAAAACGGAAAACTCAGCAAGGCGTTCTAATTGCATACAGGAGTAGGATCAGCTGATTGTCTACTATCACCACTGATATTCTTACCTGTGGCTGACTAGATTATGCGTCAGACTCTGTTTGGGAGTGATAAGACAGGAATACGTTAGGTCATTGAGAAGATTCGGGAAGATCTGGATTTCGCGCGCAGATGATTTATATCTGGTGTCACACAAACCCGAAGACTTGCAGGCGGAAACCAACAAATTGACTGAAGATACAGGAAGCGAAGACAGGACTCCAGGTGAACTCAGAGGAGATGGAGGTGATGATGAAGATAATCAACCAACTGTCAGAGCGAGAACAGCCAGCACCAATCACAATCAACAGGAGAGATTCGACAGCGGTTACATCGTTCACTTATCTAAGAAGCATCCTTTTAACCACAGGCGGTAGGAACAGATGAAGATGTCAAAGTCAGAACCGGGAAGGCAAGATACACTTCCTTCAAACTGAAACCAGTTTCGAGATCTTCTGCACCTCACCCAGCATAAAAGACACAATTCGTATTTTCAACACAAATGTGAGGTCAGTTAGTGGTTCTATACGTATGGGAAACCTGTACTGCACGTGACGAAAAGTATTTCCAACAAGTTACAGATTTTTGTTAACCTCTGCCCACTTCGCTAGCTCTATACTGAGGATCGAATGGGCCACAGAAAGAATTGGCAAAGAGAAACTCTGATTAGGAACAAATCAACCAAGAACCGATCGCTCAACAAAAAGCTAAGAGAACTTGGAGATAGATCGGGCATAAGTTGAGGAGGCTGTCGAATGACATCACGTGCAATGCAGGTCATCGCTGAAGTGCAACCCTAGTGAGTAGCGGCGACTGCGTTTTCGGTGCGAGGGTGACATGGAGGAGATCGTACGAGTTGGAGGAGAAGATTAGAGGTTGTGGGCAACCGTGGTTGAAGCTGAAGGTGATGGCAGAAAATAGAACAAAGTGGATATTCGTTGTTGAAGCCCCATATTCCACTCACAACCCAAGGGATTAATAATAATAATATTAAGACAATATTTCCTTTTTATCTCTTTTACTTTTGTAGGCGGTTTTTGATTATTGTGGCGTCTCACGATGCATATACTATTGTCACTTGTTATTCGCATGTAAAACCTTGGATACAGAACTCATATACTTACCATTTGAAACCTGCTACTGTAATTGTGATGAATAAATGAACTGAATATTTCATCGCAAAATGTTTGGTGTGCTTACTTTACAAGGACTAATAAAGAGAACTAACTGTATAAAATAAGGAATAATTTTATGATAGAAAGCAGTGTCCAGTAGGCTGTTGGTAAACTGATGGACGGGAATCATAGGCAATCTCTCAGTTGAATCTATGTCAGTCATGATAGACTACCGAAAATTGTGACGAAAAACAAACAAAAACATCTGAAGTAGTCAGTATGATTTGTGCAGAACCGTGTCCTCTTCTGTTGTTCAGTGAATTATGTTCTTTAGTTTGCAAAATGTCTTTACCTGCTTCAATATGTGCCCTGATGTTTTGTGATTTACTAATGCTTTATTAAGTTGCATAATCTTATTTGAAGATCAACTGTTAGGTATCCTATTGTACGCGTATTTATTTAATTTTATAATTAAATCCATAGAAAGATAATTTCAGCTAAGCAGTTAAATATATTTTCAGCATGCAGATGGATCAGTGAAATGCTCACACACTGCTCAACTTTTCTGCAGAGTCGTCAAAACAATAATCAAAACATGATGTTCTCCGACATCTTGTTTACCAATGATCATATATAAAAATAAATTTGTTGAAGTAGTTCTTTAACGTGCTTACGAAATGGTATAATAAAAGTTACCATTTGCATTGTCAGAGTTTATACCTCATTAACTGCCTAAGGAGCAAAAATAAAATGCAAGTTTGTTTATTTTTTGTCGCAGAGATGAAAATGTGGTGACTAAACACATTAGTTTATAAAAACTTTTGACAACTTTTTCTGTTGGGGCTTATTGCACGATGGCGAAAAGGTGCTTAACACATTTAGTGGTATAGGATACATTTTGAGCTCTCTATGGTTTTCATTGTTTGTATAATTAGTCATCTACTTCGAAACTACATTGGTTAGTTTAATGAACATTTAACTGACACCGTAAGTGACAGATTTAGGACAGATGATCATTTTAGAATATTCTATGTATACAAACATTTATAAATAAAACTGCAGAGCCAGAACAGGAATCTATCGAAAAAGATATTCTTGGCTCAATTTTTTTTTGTTTTTATTAACAGGTTAGTAGCAGACGTTTTTTACTGCACATGCGAAGTATTAGTATGGATAGACAAGTACTTGGTAGACTCCAATGCAAATACTTGTTGTGTTCTGAAAAATTGGTATTATGATTAGATTTGCTTACTATTTCTGCATTGCTGGTCTCAGAAAGACTTTTCAAAATATGCAAATTGGGTCAAAGCCTAGGATAATCACAAGCTAATAAATTCTATTGTTATGAAATGAAGACCAAAATTTTGATGTAGTTGTTTTTGAAGTCAAATTGAAGTATGCTATGAGGATGTGGCCTAGTAGAGGAATGAAAGCTTCACAAATAAACCATCCAGCTCAGAGAATACATCTACATTAAAATCATTCACCTGAGCTTCAAATCTTCTCTTCTTCATCCAAGCCGAAACGTGGAAGGCATCAACCCACGTTGTTTGAAGTCTAAACTATTCAATATATATTTTTTTAATGTGAAAATAAGCCTATCCCACTCCTATCCTCAGGTTCACTTTTAAGCGAAAGAAATTTATGCATATTACTTTATACCTGTTAATTGTTTCTGATCAGTACTTTCCATTCTTTGACAATACTAACAAATATCAACTGACTAAAGTTTTAACATACTTCTTACTGATTAACCAAAATGGTTCTCATCGTTGAGAGTGGCGTTGAAGTTCCTTGTGGTAGACTTCTGTTTCATACAGCCACAAAAGATGCTAAATAGAGGCTTATTTGTGATCCTAATTATCATACAAAGAAAGACTGAGCTGTCGTTATACTAACTAGATGTATTTTACACAGTATTATGTGAACAAGGTTACTACCTTATATTTTAAAATACTGCATAGAATTATCACCTCCCATATTTATTAAAAAGCTACGAAAATACCTTTAGAAGCTTAGTGTTACCATTATGAAAACATTACAAATTAAAAGTTAAACTATCTTTATGACAAATGCTAAAGACATTTCCATAGTAAGTAATGACTTGTACACTATATGATTGAGAAACACATTCAATGAATTTTACTTTTATTTGAATTTTAAAGATTATCAAACTGGTATGTTATTTTATTCATTCTTACTTTCTATTCATGGTAGTTGTTAAAATAAGCTATTCTCCATTTATCTCAAAAGTCTACACTCTGCAATGGCGGCCTGTTTGACATCTGGGCTACCTTTATTCTGTATCTACATATTGCATCTAATAAGTCATGTTTTCATTCCTAATTTTAATAAAATATGATCACAAATCGCATAAAATACAGTAATTCATTCATTAAACGTTTTAAACCATATGACTTTCATGCAACTAATAATGCATCTAATAAATCTAAGAGAAAACATCACGCTGGCTGGCAGCGTGCACTTAAACAGACACCTTTATATCGTACAACCATTCCTGTTATTGTCACTTCAAACTGCCGTTCACTTCCCAACAAAATTATGCATCTCCAGTCTCTCTTATCATCTGATACTTATCACAATACGGCGATTGTTGCATTACAAGAAACATGGCTCCATGAACTCTATGATGACAATCTGGTTTCCCTAAATGGTTTTACATTGTTTAGACAAGATCGACTATGCTCCAGAAAGAAAAGAGGTGGAGGTGTTGCAACTTTCATTCATTCTCAATGGTCAACTTCAAATAACGTATGTTTTTCTTACTCTAATGACTTTATTGATTGTATAACGGTCAAATGCCGCCCGAAACATTTATCCAAGTTTAAATACGTCTTCATCTCTAACATTTATGTTACTCCTGGCTGTTCTGCATCTGATCTATCTGATTTTGCTGATGAATTCACTGAATTCGCCGTTACACATCTTGAAAACTCTTTATCAGTTGTCACAGGAGATTTTAACTGCTGTGATTGTTCTTTCCTCGTATCATTAGGTCATGCCAATATTGTTAAATTCCCTACTCGACTTGATAAAACCCTTGACCTGGTGTTCATTAATGATGAGGAAATATATGAAGTACGCCGACGTGCTCCTATCATGAACTCAGATCATTGTATTATTCGGATATTACCTAAGATATACAGCAGATCTCACTTTAATATCTTCTCAAATCTGTCCAAGAAAACACAGCAAAGGTGTTACTCACAAGAAAATATGCTCAAACTAAGATGCATGCTAAATGACACTAACTGGGAACTTTTCAACGAACAAAAACTGGATGATACTATTTCCAATTTGACTGACTATCTTAAATTCTGTCTTGATATATGCTGTCCAAAACAGATAATTTTCAAAAGAATGGATCGTTTTTCTTCCCCTCATCTCAAAAAACTTCGTAGAGAAAAAGAGAAGCTGTACAAGACAAAGAATAAATCTGGTCTTAAGAAGATAAACACCCAAATTAAATCTGAAATCAAGAGACTAAACAACATTTATAATCAAACAATACTATCTTGTAAAACATCAGAAAACATATGGAAGCTTTTTAGAGAAATTACTGGTTGTGGTAAGCATAATAATTTTGCCTCTTCTATTGATGTAAATACTCTCAATAGATCTTTCATCCGCCCTCCAAATGTCCTTTCTGCCTTCAATTTAACTAATAACACGACCAGTGACTTTCATCGTTTCAATACTTCTGATGTTCTTAAATGTTTGAAATCTCTTAAACCTTCCCAGAGTCTAGGCCCTGATGGTATACCTGCCATTGTTTTAAAGAAATGTGCTGATATTTTAAGTAACCCACTTACAAGCATTTTCAATACTTCTTTTTCTAATAATAATGTACCTTCTCTGTGGAAAGATATTAAAATCATCCCTGTACCCAAGTCTGGTTCTGGAGATAGTGTTAAGTTTAGACCAATTGCCATTACCTCTCCTTTTTTGAAACTGATGGAGAAATTACTGTTACAAAAACTCATTCCCTCCCTAAGCTTCTCAAACGATCCAAAGCAGTTTGCTTACAAACAGGGTAGAAGTACTTTGGATGCTGCTGCTGTGTTTCATCACAACATTGTATCCTCCTTAGACAAAGGGGCCAAGTATGTCCGTTGTACTTTCCTTGATTACACATCTGCTTTTGACTCTGTACCTAGAGGCCTTTTGTTAAACAAGCTTAGCCTTACACAAACTGAGTCCTGGGCTATCAACTGGCTGCACTCTTACTTCTCCAATAGGATGCAGTACACGGTATATAATGGTGTAGCTTCCTCTCCTTTGCTTACTGAAGCTGGTGTTCCTCAGGGTGCTGTTCTCTCGCCGTTTCTCTTTTCCTTCTTCTTACATGACTTACCTCTCTCAGACGAAATCAACTTCGTCAAATATGCAGATGACCTGACTGTTTCGCTTCCCGTTAAGTCTCAGTCAGACTGCTTCAAATTAAATAGCTTCCTGTCGGACATCAGTCAGTGGTCTAAACTAAATGGCCTAACGCTGAATCCCTCAAAATGCCAGACTGTCGACTTCTCCTTTAGGCATAAACGAGATCTACAAACACTAGTAAGCACTCATGATGTCTGTAGAATTGAGGGGACTATAATTGAAACAAAGTCTAATGCAAAATACCTCGGATTAGTTATATCTTCCGACCTTACTTGGTCATCTCATATCCAAATGATTTCCAAGAAAGTGTTTCGTCTAACCTACTACATTAAGAAACTCAGACTAACTGGAGTCCCTCAACCTCTGCTTTCACAATTTGTCAACTCTCGTATCCTACCTATTCTACTTTACTGTTCCCCGTTAGTCTTTCCTGGGTTACTGAAAAAGGATTATACCATCCTGAGAAGGATGTTGAAGGTAGTTAGTAGGACTAGCGGTGTAAAACTCAGTCAGCTCGTCACAACATTAGTGGATAAGCATCTGAATACATGTGAGAAATGGTCTAAAACCATACTCTCTGACCCCCAACACCCCCTCTATTCCCAACTCTCTCCTTGCATCTCATCAGGTAGAACCAGAAATCAGTACAAAATAATATATGCTCGTACAACCAAGTATAGGAACTCAACGATACCATATTTGGCCCGTGTTCTAAGTGACAGAGACAATGTTAGGCGTGAAACCTATGACTTGCTTTGTTGTTAATAACATAATTTTGGCCCTTGTTATTTCCCCCTTACACTCTCTTATTTGTACTCTATAGTGAACAACCTTCTTAAACATACTTAGCTGCTTAAAATTATTATCATTGGCTTACATTTTTATTCTTTATTCTATTCCTTCTTTATACATCTACTGGGTCCGACTATATTATCACTATGATTATTAAAAATTGTCCCGTCATTAACCATCATGTAACATTAGTTTTGTGGTTGTTCTTTGTTCGGCACTATTTAACTGACAATCTTGTTTGTTATTGCCACTATCACCATCTTAAAAAATTTTGTATTATGCATGATTCCTCACACTACCACTACAAACAACCGCATTAGTGCTGACAATAAAAAAAAACACAACCTGAAATGTTTATCTTATGATTGCTTAGTGTTGTTCAATCAAATTAACTGATCATCTTAGCTATAAACATTTTTTTAAGAACATCTCATAATTTCCCGTATGATTATAGCTGTTACTGTTCACCACGCATACTCATATCGTAGCTTCCACTAACCAATACTGAAATATTTTTTCATTATTTGTGTTTATCTTCCTTTTTACTTGGCATTTTTTATTGCATTTTTTTTGTTATTTCTGTGTTTCTTTTTGGTTTTTTTGTTGTTATTGTTTTTTTGTTTTTTTTTGTTTTTTTTAAATATTTTATTTTTTTTTATAATACTCCTTTTAAATGCATGATGAAATTAGATGCAATATTGTAGATATGTGCTGAAAATTCCACACTGTACCACAAGTACTGTTTCTGGAATAAAGCGAAATTGTTATTGTTATTGTTATTGTTATGGTGTGATGATCTTTGCAGGTTTTTTTCGGAAGATTGTATGACTAGTTACCAATTATGCATATGATAAATATTCTTACTTGCTTAGAGAAGCGTTGCAGTAAGAACTACTCAGATCCACATCAAAAGACAGATAACGCGTAGTAATCGTCACCTTTACAACTTCTGGAAGTTTAAAGACGAACATTATTCATGTTTAGTCATGACAGCCATCCTAGGAGTAAAACTAAGGATCATTTATGGACTAAAAAAACTGTTCCTAAACAAAATCTTCCCATAACACCTTAAATAGTTTCACGGACTGAAGTTGTTTGATAAAATAAAACAGTGTGAACAACGTTAGTAAACTGGACGCTTCTGCATGTATCCTATCACCTAGCTCATTACCATCGTACACATTCATTAATTTATCAGCTACTTTTAACACAGAATTATCGAAGTGAAGAATACCATAAGATTGTGGTATATTTAAAATACACTTTACATGTTCTGTATTAAACCAACGTACTGACCTTTGCTTTTTTCGATAAATAAGACGAACAATATAGAAAAAGTGAGTTTAATTTACTGACAAAATGTATTGTAAGATTGAAACATGGTTACTGCTACCTGCAAAGTAATAAAGCGAGAGTAATTGGTTTCCCATAATTTCATGGCAGAAATATGCACATAAGTCTATATGTATACTCACATGTATTCTGTCAAACTTTCCGTGTAGAATACCACTGGCGGGTATGAGTAGCTGAAGACCACTCACGTTAATTAATATTGCTTGTTAGTCAGGATGAGCATTTCTTCGCTTTGCACATTGATTAGAATAAGAGCTGAAATTTAAGCCACTTCAAAGCAATTTATCTGTGATTACCTTTTTAAGTGAACTGATAATGCACAGATTCCAAGCTAAATTGCTTATGTGATGGCGGAAAAGCATGTTTAAAAAGTATGGAAAAAAGTAAAAACTAGACTTAAGGGATTACTCTACACTGAATGTGTAATGACAATGGTGGATTTTTTCGAAAAAGATATATCAATGGATGGATGAATTTGAGGTTAATTTCGATTCCTTTGTAGAGCAACAAATAGTTTAAGTAAACGTGTTTCTAGCTAATGTTTGACTTAATTATAAATTGCTTGCAATTCCTCTTCCAGGTAATTTTAGTTGCAATCTGTTCTGCCGGTGGTGTTTTCTGTGGAGATGCCTATAAACAAACACTCTTTATGCTAAGCTATAAATAAATGACTACATATAGCCTATAAATAACAGAAACTAGGTAGAATTGTTTCGGCCTGTGTTATATTTATCGAGATGTTTCCAGCAGGTTGCAAGTTAATAGGGAAATCCCGAAGGATAAAATTCACCTCTGAGCTACTAACGATTTAAAAGTCAATCTGAACGAAGAATATTCTTTCCAATAATTTCTCTTCAGGTTCTTACAATTATGAAATATAATATTTGTTGTCGTTACAATAAAGGCCATTTATGCGGCGGATACATTCTTTTAATGTAGAATAACAGATTAGTTATGGGGTCTCAAAATAAATAATAATGTTTGAGTGGCAATCGTGCTAGGCTGAAATCGATTACAAAATATTGTAAAATGGGAGACAATGGTGGTGGGCATAAATTATGACGGATAATAATAACTGTAATAATAATATTTGTAATAATAAGCAAAGAAAAAAACCAAGAGTGCTTCTTCCCCTTAACCCTCTTGGCTTTTTTCCTTTGCTTATTATTACAAATATTATTATTACAGTTATTATTATTATCCTCATAATGTATGCCTTTCATGCAGACATTCCCTCAATACTATCGAGTTTTTCATTTATACTATCCGGACTTATTATTAGTGATATTACCTCTTTTCTCAATATATGCCTCCACCTGTTTCATTTCACATATTCGTTATTTCACTACGAACGTCTCATTGCAGTCTTACTATCTCCCGTTTTATACAGACCACTTTTTACTAGCCACTCACCTGACACCTTTTATGATCTTGAACTGGTTTGTCACTTTTTCTACCCTACATTCTACGAATCTCTTATGACTAATTACCACTATTTTCTCCAATTTTACAATATTTTGTAATCGACTTCAGCCTAGCACGATTGTCACACAAACACCATTAATTATTTTGACACCCCATAACTAATCTGTTATTCTACGTTAAAAAAATGTATCCGCCGCATAAATGGCCTTTATTGTAACGACCACAAATATTATAAAGTTATATTTGTAAAATCTCAGCGAAATTGAAATAATTAATTCCAACGTTTCGTTCGGCAATCTGGTCCGAACTTCTTCAGGGAAATTAATCGAAATTAACATAACAAAGTTTATATATAAAGGGACACATCTTGTTTTTAAAATTCTTGTCCAATCATGAATCGTGCAACAGGTATCAACATGTATCATAAATAAATAAATAAATAGAATTGTATGTTTATATAAAAGTACATCTCTTATTTTTAATGAAGATATTGTCCAATACTAGGAGAAATGATGGAACGATTCAGCGCTCTATTTTTCGTAAACAGACGTGGAGTGGACAATATCTTCATTTTACCAGTTTTGTTCCTATCCAGTATAAACGTTCCCTGGTAAAACGTTTGTTCTCAAGGGCTCGAAAAATATGTACGATTGACACATTGATGGATGAGATTCGACATGTACATTCAGTTTTACTAGCCAATGGTTATCCAGAAAACTTCATCAATTGTCACGGTAAGGATAGACCACATCTTGAAAAGAAAGCTTCTGTAACAAAGAAAGCCATCTTTATTAATCTACCATTCAAGGGCGACCAGATTATGCAGTTGACAACTCAAAGACTTCGATCAGCCATCAAACGCACATTCTACGCCGCATCTCTTTTTCTCACTAGCCGAACATTTTCGATCCCTGTTCCTACGATTAAAGGACGAAATTCTGTGGACTCTACTTCAAACTGTATCTACAAGTTCACCTGCAGCTGCGGTGACACCTATATAGGTAGAACTAACAGAATGTTCCAATGTCGTCGAAAAGAACATGTTCCAAAATGGCTAGTAAATAAAATCGAAAATCCTAACGCGATTAATCTTAATAGAAATCCAGCATCATCCATTGCAAAACACTTATTAATGTCTGGTCACAAAATAAATATTAATGACTGTTTCACAATTATTTCACATAACTCTAATTCAAGGTTATTGAAGGTGATGGAAGCACTTTGGATTAATCACATACAGCCTAAACTGTGTGTACAAAAATCAATAGACTTCAATCTTCGCCTGCCCTGGACTGCATGACCTATCTTAATATGATTGGTCATTAGTATGTACTTTTGTTTTTATTTAACTGAGTAATTTTCATGAACTTTATTTTATCATTGTTAACCATGTTAGTTGTAAAGCGGATGTAAAGAAACTACGAAAAGATATCATCTCGCGAAATTTGTCTTCTTAATGCCTTATTCAAATTTTTATAAATATAATTTAAAACAATTAGTCCCTTTGATAAATTTGAACAAGGCATTAAGAAGACAAATTTCGCGAGATGATATCATTTCGTAGTTTCTTTACATCCGCTTTACAACTAACATGGTTAACAATGATAAAATAAAGTTCATGAAAATTACTCAGTTAAATAAAAACAAAAGTACATACTAATGACCAATCATATTAAGATAGGTCATGCAGTCCAGGGCAGGCGAAGATTGAAGTCTATTGATTTTTGTACACACAGTTTAGGCTGTATGTGATTAATCCAAAGTGCTTCCATCACCTTCAATAACCTCGAATTAGAGTTATGTGAAATAATTGTGAAACAGTCATTAATATTTATTTTGTGACCAGACATTAATAAGTGTTTTGCAATGGATGATGCTGGATTTCTATTAAGATTAATCGCGTTAGGATTTTCGATTTTATTTACTAGCCATTTGGAACATGTTCTTTTCGACGACATTGGAACATTCTGTTAGTTCTACCTATATAGGTGTCACCGCAGCTGCAGGTGAACTTGTAGATACAGTTGAAGTAGAGTCCACAGAATTTCGTCCTTTAATCGTAGGAACAGGGATCGAAATGTTCGGCTAGTGAGAAAAAGAGATGCGGCGTAGAATGTGCGTTTGATGGCTGATCGAAGTCTTTGAGTTGTCAACTGCATAATCTGGTCGCCCTTGAATGGTAGATTAATAAAGATGGCTTTCTTTGTTACAGAAGCTGTCTTTTCGAGATGTGGTTTTTCTTTGCTGTGACATGTGATAAAGCTCTCCGGATAACCATTAGCTAATAAAACTGAATGTACATGTCGAATCTCATCCATCAGTGTGTCACTCGTGCACTTGGAAGCACTTTGGATTAATCACATACAGCCTAAACTGTGTGTACAAAAATCAATAGACTTCAATCTTCGCCTGCCCTGGACTGCATGACCTATCTTAATATGATTGGTCATTAGTATGTACTTTTGTTTTTATTTAACTGAGTAATTTTCATGAACTTTATTTTATCATTGTTAACCATGTTAGTTGTAAAGCGGATGTAAAGAAACTACGAAATGATATCATCTCGCGAAATTTGTCTTCTTAATGCCTTGTTCAAATATAATTTAATTTTTATTCATTTGTTATTCTCTCCATAAGAATACGTAGACAATCGGGAATTTGACTAAGTGTGACTACTTGATGATACACATCAAATTTTATTTTGTTTATTAGTCAGGATTTGCCATGCATCGGCTAACACCACACCTTCACGTCTGTTTAAACTGTTGGGATTCACTCATATATGTAGGGCTTCTGCAGTTAGTCTTTCTTGATATGAACCAAAACCTTTTTGTAAAACCTTAGTCTTATCAAAGTCGATATTGTGTCCCGTTTCTATTGAATGTAGCGCAATCGCTGAGTTGTTTTCTAGCTTCTTCAAGTCTGCAGAGCTCTTTGGAACCACCTTTAGACATTGTTTATGCTCTTTCATTCTTATATTTACCTGTCTAGAAGTTTCTCCTACATATACTGCCTTATAATCCCCACAATTGATCTGGTATACGCAATTCTGCTGGTTTTCTTGTTCTATTTTATCCTTAACCTTCACCAGCAATGAACGTAAGGTGTTAGATGCATGAAAGTACACTCTTATGTTCGTTAAGGATTATATTATATTTCATAATTGTAAGAACCTGAAGAGAAATTATTGGAAAGAATATTCTTCGTTCAGATTGACTTTTAAATCGTTAGTAGCTCAGAGGTGAATTTTATCCTTCGGGATTTCCCTATTAACTTGCAACCTGCTGGAAACATCTCGATAAATATAACACAGGCCGAAACAATTCTACCTAGTTTCTGTTATTTATAGGCTATATGTAGTCATTTATTTATAGCTTAGCATAATGAGTCTGAGCTGATAGGAATCTGCAAAAGTGTAACAAAATCAGAAATCGCCACATATTTAGGTGAAACAGTTTTTAGTGAACCGTCAGCGTTTACACCAAAATAAGTGCTGAGATATTTGGCCTTATGATGCCGACAGTGTTTTCTTATCAAGTGAGTTGACGACCGATTTCTATAGTCAGCGAAGGGTCAATAGATATGTGAAAGACAACCTGCCACTTAGGGCCATTTTACTGTGTATTCATTTATTCAGTTGCTCTATTGGAGCTAGGTGCCTTGTTTACACAGTGCACACGCTTTTCAGACGCATCTCTGACTAGTGTGATACACAAGAGGACAATCCAAGTCAATTACTAGGTTATATCAAGAGTTCGAAGTGAACACGCAGCACTGCTGGAGTCTTCAAAAATAACTCGTTCATGTCTTTGTCAGAAAAACAAATTTTTCTTGGCAAGTTTATATGTTTCTCTAGAAAAGATTGGAGTTTTGTATTTGTCAGATTATTGCCAATATTTCTATAAATGTTCTAATACTCAAATTTAGAAAACAATTCATTTTTTGATACATCCAGATGTACAGAGTGCAGTTCGAGGTGAGTTGTAAAAATGTTAGGATTCTCCGTCATTGCTCAGAGTTTAAGTACAAATATCGTTTGATAGGTTAATAGGTTTCTCCAATATTAGAGAGGAATGCACTTCGATCGTTGTGAAATGTTTTATCTACAAAAGTAAATCGTATTTTGACAAATAGTAGATCGGCACACTGTTTTACTTCTACCGAGGCAGACTACAACAGAGTGAAAACTCAGAATAGGTTCTATGCATTCACCTCATGTTTTGATGGAAAAAAATTCATAAAAATATTGTAAAATGATTTAGGTGGGACTCAACCAAAAATTTCATTCTACTTGCTAGAAGATGAATTCATCAGTGATTTGAACAATCACCTAAACGCTGAAAATGTTAACAGTAGTTTCAGAGAATTAAAATTAAGAAGATAAAGTCATGTTAGCTGCATGATCTTGTCATGAGCTGACGTCTATTAGACATCACGGGAATCTTTAGCAGAGTCCCAAACTTGAACGAAACAGCTCTTCAGTACTCCCAGGTTTCCTAGTGGTTCTCTAACCGATGTCAACTCATGGCGGAGTCCTGTAACCAGTCAAATCCCTGCAAACCAACAGTTGAAATTTGTATTAGTTTATGACTACTGATCGTGTATTAGTTATCATAGTCGCTCAGAACCAGAATTAGAACACCATTCGGAATAAAAATGTTAAAAGGGTCATTTCCTTTGTTCTTTGAATTTATTTTGAAATATTCAGAAGTAAATTAGTTTGCATCCATTTTCATTACGTCTTCATTAGGTCTACGAAAATCAATTGGAGGTGATTATAACATTTATAACTATTTTTCATTTGTATATATATATATATATATATGTTATACATTGATTCTCCTTATGACTTAATTATTAGGAGCTGCCGTTCACATCTGCATGCACTACTCCTTTTTTTCAATGTTTAACCACGTTTTTTCAACAAAGTGGTGAAATGATGTTTATATCACTGTCTCTAGCTGACTTCACGCCTAAAACCTACACTTTAACCAGAATATTCAGGTTTGATGATACAAGATAAACGAGATAAAATTGCTGCATAGTTTAAAACATATAACTTTCTAAAGGGAGTTTTTATTTGTCCAAACACTTTCAAGTCATTCATTTGTCATCCTCCTTGTACAAAATATGAGTTTTATCAAACTATTCATACGTTTTGAGTGGGACAGTCTGTGTGAAATCTGAAGAGCCTACATGAAAGCCAGTGGAAAAGCTTTCATGTATTTCAAATACATAATTCACCTTAGAATACTCCAGGAGTATTCTGCTTACCATTTTGTCAGATGTAATTATATTCTGCAAGCTCTCATTTCACTATGAAACATAAATAATAACACTTAGGGAGGAAAAATCTTTATTAACGGCAAACAAATCCAAATAAAGCACAGATCCTCTCGCTACGATAGATACGATAAATTTAGTGGTTCACTCATAATGTGTTCAGACAATTGACTTAATATCTATCACCATATTAGGTTATCAGTATTTAAAATTTTCACATGCAACTACGTAATTACCTCTAAAATAGCTAAATAAATAAATGATGTTATAAAACTGGTGCATTTCATTGTTTCAGATGAATTGGGAGGTAAATTATAATGTCTCTCGTAAAAAATGCCAGTTATTGATATCAAACACATTATGAGTAAATTTATACCTGATTTTCAAATATATTTTACCAACTTAAAGATTAGTTACATTTAGTTGAAAGATGATGATTAGCATTGGAATCCAAGATGCGCATTTCGGCCTATTTGGGACTCGTCCTCTGAGTGTACCTACATCCCGCATTGAGTGGTGACTTTTCCCACCAAGGGTCAAACCCAGTGCTCGTAGTTTCAAACGACAAAGCTTTATCCACTCGACCACATCGGCTACTAAAGCCACTTCTTGCGCAACGAGGCATATTCATTATTTAATTCAATTTTAAATTTTAATGTCTACTGATTGGGCCGAAGGGCTCATCTCAGGTTACACTTGCTTGAAAACTGTGCCGTGTCATGAATGTTGAGTGATTTATAACCAGCGACTAAAATGCCGAGTAGGTCAAGTAGCGCAATAAACGTATACAAGAGAAAACGTCTACTATTAAGGAATGGATATCAGTGTCGACTTTACAATAGAGATTTCCTCCATCAGTATTAGTATTAATCGTGAAAGTATAATCTTCTTTCAGTGTATTATCCAACACCATACTTCAGCGGAGTGCTTCATAATACTTTATAACAGTAGCTTCAAAGTTATTTTTACATGGACGCGACATAATTACGACACTATCATTGTTATGAAATCGCCGCTTTAAGATACAACATAAGGCAGAAGTGGAACTCCACATGGGGAGTTTGTCCCACTTAGGAAATTCCTTCATCTTTGTGATTGATGAACTCCCCATCGTGACTTAAAAGCAATGCCAAGGAATTAACCACCATTAATCAAATAACATAGTTTTTACGAGTTGATCACGGATTGATATCAATTAGAGAACCATTGAAAACCAGGTAGTACTGGACAGCTGCTGTTTCATCCTAGTTTGAGAATCATAGGCAGAACGCACCCACTGGGATTCGAACCCATGACCTTCCGGTTACAAGGCAAGCCCGTGCACCATTCAGCCACTGGGACCCGATTCAACGGCTCATCAATTCTAACTGATATCAATCCGTGATCAGCTCGTAAATACATAACTAACCCTTACAAACCAAACTAGAGAAAATTAATCTGATGCTCACTAGTGACTTGCTACAAGTTGCAGTTTCCTGAGTTTTAGTGAAAGTCGTGACCAGTGAGTTCCAGTTGGATGTCACGTGTGTGGAGGGATGTCCCACCAACGACAACGGTTGGGGTCGCGCTAAATCACGAGTTGGTAGAATTCATGAGCTGGAAATTGAATCGGTTTCCAGTGGCTGAATGTTGTACGAGCTTGTCTTGTAACCGGAAGGTCATGGGTTCGAATCCCAGTGGGTGCGTTCTGCCTATGATTCTCAAACTAGGATGAAACAGCAGCTGTCCAGTACTACCTGGTTTTCAATGGTTCTCTAACTGATATCAATCCGTGGTCAACTCGTAAAAACATAACTAACTCTTAGAAACCAAACTATAGAGAATGATATAGTGTTTAGTTGAAGAAATCATCAAAGCGTCAGAACTAGGGGCTGAGAGAAGACGAACATTCGGTTTACTGAAATCAGTCATAATTCAAAATAAATCCCGAAAGACACAGACAGTTCCATTGAAATCATTCGGTAATTTTCGAAAATACATTGCGTCATATTCCCTTCATTATTCAGTTGACCGTCGTAAGTTGTCAGTTTAAATCAGTAAACAAAACGATGTTTGAAAAAATTGAAACCAAAAGATTATTCCGCTTTTCCAAAGTAATATTCTAACAGGAAGACCCTTACTTTATTTATGTTCAGTCATCGATGGTACGTAGCTCACATAGTGCTTTATAATAAATAACCCTATAATTATGGTTTAAAACACAACACTTTTGAAGGAGAATTAATTTGTCACTGAAAAAGCTGTTTAGTTTACTAATATAGAAATTCCGTGTGACCATCACACTGTGAATACTGGTTTTTTACTGGCTTATCTATACACTGACATATTGGGCGCCTACAGGATCAGTATTTTGACTGCAAACGACTTCACTGTTTCGATATCCTCTTTAAAGGAGTTAATGGTAAGTTGGTTCATTTTATACAGTATTCAATTGTTCGGCAATTCAATGTTATCCATTCATAAACACTGTTTAACACTGAAATGTATTACTCTTTCTTCATTGCCATAAGTGTGTTAATAGTGCTTATTGTAATCAATTTTCCAAAACTTCTGAAGTAACTTGACTCATCTAAGTTTATTTTAAAATGTGTCATGGGGTCTAGTTCTGATGTTTTAGGGAAAATGTATTTAAGCACATAAGTCTGATACGTATGAAATTAACGAGTCAATTTATTTCTTAATTCTAACCCACGTCTAGACTACCTCAGTAAGTTTTTTTCCGGGGTGAATTGTGGTAAGTGATATGAAGTAAGGAAAGCAGAGTGAGAAGTAAGGAATCTTTATTTCATATCTTATGCTTGTGTTTGAAACATCAATGCATTCCTATTAAGGGAGAAAAGGTCTACCTTTACACTAAACACAATTGTTTAGACTTGTGAGCTACTATCATTAATTATGATAACAATGTCAAATTCACTTCGTTCATATTTGACGTCATGGGTAGTTCAGTGTTAGCCCACGATCATTTCTACTAGTGTATGTGTCTTGTCAGCTATCCTGGAAAGTATTCAACACTATCTGTTACTGCATACACTAAAAACCAAGGTTTTTGAAATATTTCTGTGGTATTAAACATTCTCATATCGACCTATCCAAACATTTCTTCGGCATCAACAACAGCGTGGTAAAGCTGATTAACGTTATTTCAACATTCGAGTTGTATGAAAGTTCTATCTGAGAGTAAATGTTTCAATCTTACCACCTTTAGTAGGTCACAGGGAAACTCGGGATGCTGTTCTACTTCTCTTTTAATTATAGTTTCATGCTTTTTATATCTTTTATATCACAGCGAAGTAAAAAAGTTGCTAAACTAGTTAGGAGCACACTTAATTTTAAAACGTTTTTGAAGATAAGTCAGTATTTTACTGATAAGCAACTTCAAAATATTTTCCATTCAATTAATACAGGTGCCAAATGTGAGTCGACCTCATGCAACAGTGTCATATTCAAGTATTAGTGGTATTTCCTTTAAGTTTATTAAGGAAAATAGGTTAAATGAGGTAGAAAATTCAACTAAGTTGAATGTCCTCTCACTAAGATATGAAGTGCACAATTGTCTATATTAATTTGACGGTGAGCATTCTAAATTACTCACTAAGATATTTGCTTGCCGTGAGCTATTTTATTTACTGACTCCTGATAGCACACTTTCATTCGCCAGTTATTGAGTTTACCTACAGTTTATCGAACGAGTAAATGAATGATTTTCCAAGAGCCCTTTGAGTAAGTTATAGCACATGAGAAAGTGGAAAAAATCTAAGGATTACTATAGACGATGATAATGTATATCATACTAAGCAAGAGAAAAAATTACAGAGAAAATTCAGCATTCTTCCTAAGTGAATAGACAATTATGATGTCAATACAAGGAGTTGAAAACATAAAAGTCGAATCTATTCTAAGAAGTGAATTCACCGGTAAACCTCTTTTAGATTTCAGCTTACCTTTAATTTATAATGTACACCATTTTAAAACTATCAGATTCATTTATCTGATTAAAAGGTACAAATCGTGAGTTGTAGTTTGCACATGGTCAGTAATAATCTTATCAGCGGTTATGTTCATTTAGTAGAAAGTGTTATGATGGCTATACACACCAAAATAAAGAAAAACCAACATCCATAAATGCAGTAAAGTTCAACTTCAGACACCGCAAAAATTTGAGCATACCAACTGGATGATAAGCAAATATTTCAGTTACAAAATAGATATATTCATGAAAATAATGAGTATTCAAACCATGAAAGGATAACATATGGTAGCTTTCTTTAACATTTTTGAAGAAATATCCCAACTTTGCACTGGGGCATCAATGGGGAAATCAAACCAAATTCTATGTATAAATTCTTTGAAATGGTTTTAGATGACTGTGTTCTGTGATATGATAATGGCTGTAATCTTATCTCCCAGTCTTCCCTAATATCTTTCAACTGAGTGTTTGCTGGCCTTTGTATTGAGTTCTAAGCATTCAGCAAGACGGTTAACTCTGTGATAAACGTAACTAAACCACGATATATCCCTGGACCCGCACCATTCATTTTTGTGTATTGTGGATCCAAGTTATACCAATCGTGTGATAATAAGTGTTTAAGTGATGGACACCATGTCAGGTATTATTTTTTATGAATCCTATCCACAAACTGATATTGTTTAATCCAAATTCTCAGACACTATTTACTTCTTCACGACGTCAACTGTATTTTAGTTCTATCAACACTACCACCCACCAATAAGGAAGTTAAGCTCTTCATTTTATTGAATGCGATGTCTCTCCACTGCTTATACTACTAAAGGATTAAGACGAGAGTACTTTTGGTTTCAGTTGCCGTAGCTCCCACATAATCGTTTAATAGCTAGTAACTGAAAATATATCAAGTCTAAATTAGTCCAAGGTATGACCCAACAGCAAATGTTTCTGTGGGTGAATATATAATCATCAGTCTCTTCGAATAAACACTACAACTTTGTATTTGTCCATTAGTAACTCTCCTCAAGCTTTCACTACTCATGGTTCCTGCACAAGAACAGATTCTGGTACTTTGAATTCTAAAAATACTGAGGTATATCTTCTGCACCAAAATTCAAACGTATATTCGTTATAACGGACATTCAACTTGGTGCCTATAATTTAAATTTATCTTATATGTGAACAATTTGGTAAGCTAAACATAATTTCATCTTTTCAGCACCTGATGGAAGTAAGTTGACTCCAATCAAAGATATTTATAGCACCAAATGATCTGAAAGTCTTGGAAAATCAAAGCAGACCAATCACGTTTAATATTGTCTTGGAGTGAAAACTGAACCAAAATAACTAAGACCATGAAGTCAAGTGTAGACAAGGAAACCAGTATCTTACCTAACTATAAAATTTTCATTTGGTTGAATTCTTAACATTCAGAGCTCAATCTAGGCCTAAATTATCTGAAGAAAAGTGTTCATTGAAAAACAAAAGCTTTCAACGTCTCACAAATCCTCCACGTTGACAGTCACTTTCAATATTAAGACTGCTTAGTTAGAATCTCTAAGTACAGATTCTGTTCAAAGTCATATATTAGTTGAAGGAAAATAGTGTGAAGTTTAAGTGAGAATTAGAAATGAAATGAAACACTTGCGTTATGAACTTCTGTGGAGCGACTTAATGTATTTACACTTACTCGTGTTGTTCTGATCACATAGTAATACGAACACTTTTACTGACAAATTCACAAAACTTTTCACCTCTGTTTATGTAGGGCTGTCATTTCATATTCTCTGATTTTAGAAGTGACATAAATTTAAATATGTCCAGTATCTGAAATACAGGAATAATCTAGCATGTAAACAGTTTTGATTTCAAAAATATGTATGGTCATAGGCCTCTTTCTTTGTCTAACAGTACTGCTTATCAAACTCCTCCTGCGTCCCATCATAATGAGTATTTAAATGTTGAAGTACTAGGGGTGAATTTTTGAGATTTCATGCTTAAATGATAAAACCCTAAACAATAAGTAATATATTTACTGAAGAAGAAATTAGATGGGCATTCTAAAGAGCTTGAGCAAATTCTCCGTATTGTGAATGTATGAAATTACAAATAGAGTTGTCATTTTTTCGAAGGCCACAAAGATTATCCATTAGGCTTACCAGGCAAATTTCTTCACAACTCATTCACATGTTCATCTTGTATTACATGTGTTCTGATTTCAACGCCTAATCTCTGATATCTCTTGTTCATTGTTTTTAATATACAGAACCATCCGCAGATTGTAAGTCAGCATTTTATATAAAACTTTAGCTTGTATAACCTGCTGAGATATTCGACATCTTTTAGCCACTGTCATATACAGCCTACTAGTGAAGGCTTCTTGATAATTAATGCATATCTTCTATCACTGTGTTCTATAGTTTAGACCCATGAAAACTAAACAAAATTTAATTCATACTTCATGGACTACTTGATAGTATTAACCACTACTCTTAATTTGGAATTTCTTCTAACTGAGTGGCCGTGAACTAGAAAGGGTGTTATTATTCTCCTGCGCACTTCAGAATACAAAAATATATATTATTTCTATTTCTAGAAGGCGTGGTTATACATTCTGAATAAGAAAGATTTATTTTTACAGAAATAGGCAACTGACCAGAAGTTACAGGCTTTTGAAATGACCAACAATTTTAAATGTTGTCCTGACTGGTTTGCGAAATACCAGAAAAAATACATTGTCACGATTGTTTATTTAGGCCGAATGTTAAGTTCACAGGTTACATAAAAAGTACTGTTTAACAGCGTCTCGACTCTATTCTCACATCCCTTATGTTGTTTATTTCAAGGGATACGATTTAGTCGACGAAAATTAATACATATGTGCATCGACTATCGTAGATTACAATATGTACACTTTTTATACCTTATTTTCTCAAACCTCATGAAGGTCGAAAAGGTGAGTCTTTTTCGACTGAAACTGACAGAAAGGTTTATGTAGAAAATTCACCGCATTGAAATAAAACTTTCGTCTGTTGTCATGTTAGCTATAAATCTGTAAATGAAAATGGCTTGTTACGTTTGAAACATATGTTTCCTAATACATTTGTTACATTGGAATTTGAAGAGTTATCCAATTTTGGACTTCACTTTCGGTTACTTTCAAAATAATTCAGTCCACAGGGCAAATAAAGAGTAAACGAAACGCTTGACCAAGGTAATGAACATAACTGTGCTTGAGCGAACCAATCGAAAGAACTGAGTAATTGGAAAGTGATAAAAATATCGGTAATCATGGATTACCTGATATTTCAGATTTTTTCTTTGATTAGAAAACAGCTCTCTCACCTGTTAGTACTGTTTTACATATAGGAGTCGAATATTTCAAACAATTGTTCATGTAAATAGATTTTATCGAAAACATTTTTTACATCGTAATATTTGCAAACAGAATTTATGCGTAAGTCATTCTGAACGTGTAATAAAAGTGTAAACTCAAAGAAAAGACATAGAACCAGGATAACATTTAGTGTTTCAATACTGAGTGAGAGAATTCACACACACTAGATTGTATTATTCAGCAGTGGGTTAGAAAATCACTACAGATTACCCGGCATTTGTCGATGATTAAGTGATACTAATAATAAGTGTTATATAGTTTACATATGTACATATATATATGTATTACTGGCACTGTGTGAGACATCTAGTGGATAAGGGAAAATTTGAAACCACCAGTTTAAATGAAGCTCCAATTTAAATTCGTAAAAAGCGCAAATGGTAGTTACACTTGATTTGTGAGCTGCATGTTACGGAACAATCTGATTATTTCCGTGTGTTTATTCATTAATTTCCATCGACTTTTCAAAACTTCAAGATTTATCGTTGATAGACTTTATGATGTAGAAAAGTGTGGCTAGAAAAAAAAATAATTGAAACCAGCTCCTTATGGTTTGGATGCTGAAAATCAATATCTCCGTTCCACTGTATAGCTGATTAAACTTCCTTGAGACATGCACAGTGACAAAAGGCTCTAAAGACAGCGAAACGACGATAATTGTTGGAAAATGTTGAGATTCTATTAGGCAATAATAAATTTGAAACCTCAGAAGTGCCTCAGCAGTACCTTTAGGTAGCAATATAGTCCAGTCTAAGTACAAACCGAGAACTTAGAATATTCCCAAAAAGGTGGGATCAAAACGCTGTCCACATGAATAGCACACCAGCGCTTCCAGCAGACAGTTCAAGATCAGAAATGACCTTCATTTACCCAGACATCACATAGTGTAATACATTACCACTGCTGACACAACGCCATTCAGAAACATTAAAAGTAGGAATGAAACTGTGACAGAGACAAATGACAAGGATCAGATCAACATCTGATATGCAAATGTCAAAATAATGATAAACAGCCTGGGGGTAAGGGGATAGTAATTACTTAGTCAGCTGAAAAATCCAAATAAGTTTAAAAGTTGTGAATACATAGCTGAGGAGAGATTTTCAAACAATATTTCCGTTGCACATAATACTGCATACACACTCGGCAGTCATTCGTTTCAACTCAAAATGTTGATAAATTGTACCTGGAGGCCCGTGTCTAAATAAAATAACTTTAAGTTGTTTACTTTACCATCTGTAGTGGAATTAAGTAAGTATAATTTTGAGCCTGTTATGTTCAATTAGGCATGATGGTAGCACACAAAAAGGGATTAATTTGCTTTCTTGTTAAGGTTTTAAATCGGGAAATTATTCTTAATACTACTAAGATTTTGATACTTTTCAAACCAAATATAACGTATTTTAATTTCACTTTAATTAGCATTTCCTGTTAATTTATTTTATGCTTGGTTTATATTTCACTAATAATCACCGCCAACAACAACAAATAAAACCTAGTTTAGACAAAGCAATAAGAAAACGTAATTTGTCTGAATCGTGTAATGTTGTGTTTGCGCAACGTGTTTCGAATAATCTGATCACAGACGGATTTGTCATAGGAATATACATATGAAATTAATAAAGAGTCAATAGGTGAGAAAATATACATAGGTCAAGTGGGTAAACTTTGTTTTGATACCATAGCAGATGTACTATTACCTGTGTTATTTGGTTTAGTAACCTTCATTGTCATTTTGACCTTCAAACACGGGCAGTAATTTTGCTCGAAATATTACCAATAACAAAACTTATCATTGTGTGTAAACTATTAAAATATAATTATACTTTATTTGATGTCCTTTTAACTTGACCGAAGTCTATTTTCTCACCTGCTAACTTTTTCAAATCTTTAAATATTCCCATACATAATATTACAACAAGACATATAAGCGAACAATATTGTTGTTTTCAATTAGATCTTCTTCAGGCTTTACTTTAATTTACATAGACTTATAAATATAAAATTTTAACCAATGACGGTGATTTTGTGGATCAAATAATAATAATAATAATAATGTGGTAAATGTTTTGAACGAAGTTAATAACGATGATTATAATGATATCAAAATATTGATAATAAGGTTTATGCAGGTGTCGATAAGAATAACAAAGATAGTATATGCATATATGTAGACAATTCAATAAATAAATTAGGTGAAATCTTAAAAGGTGAAATGGAACGATAATCAGAGTTTAAATAAATATCATAAAAGTACGTAGGAGATGGAAAATAAGAAAGGTTGGGAGGGTTTTGAATAGAATTAACCTAGGCCAAGGGAGAGACAAAGGTAGAACAAACTTCTTTTGTATACAAAGACTAGGATTATTGAATTGAATTTTTTGATTGTCCCGTCGATTGATTGGACTGAAGTGCTCTGTCTCAGGTTGACATGTCGGCTTCTTGTGCAGATGCTTCGACGATGTCTGGGCATTTAATTAGTATACAATTGGTGGATGGTGGCTAGCAGTGGAATACAGGATGCGCATTTCGTCCTATTTGGGACTCGTCAGGGACTCGTCGAGGCATCTGCACAAGAAGCTGACATGTCAACCTGAGACCGAGCACTTCGGTCCAATCAATCGACGGGAAAATCAAAAATTCAATTCAATAATTAATATGACCCGTTGCACAAGAGGTGTCTCTCATGGATCAATTGGTCTAGTGGATAACGCTTTAGCGTTTGAAACTATGGGAACTGGGTTCGAGCCTCAGTGGGAACATCATCACTCATTCACTGAGAAATGCAGGTACATCCAGCTGACGAGTCCCAAATAGGACTAACTGCGCATCCTGGATTCCACTGCTAGCCACCATCCACCAATTGTATAAAGACTAGGATTGTTCTCTCGAATTAATTCACATAGCTTTGGCTAAGTGTAAAAGACGGGTTCGAATTCCGTTCGAAAACCTCAATGGAATGCGATAGATAACTTTGAAAGCACTATTTTTGTCCACTTGATGACCGCTATCAATCAAATGAACTTCGTATGGATTTTATTTGACCTTTTCCGAACCATGAAGGAAGATGCTCATTAATACATTTGTTAAGCTGTCTAGTTGTTCGGCCTATATAACTTTCTCCACAGGAGCAACTAAATTTATAGATACACATGGAAGTGGCACAACTAGGTAACTTATCTTTCACTTGAGCAATCAAAATTGGTCGGTTGGAAAATGACAAACAGAGGATGGCGGCAGTATAAGTCCGTTTTATCGCTCTTGATAATCTCAGATGTAAGACTTCGCTAGCTTCATCCCCATTAAATTGCAGTTTCATGAACAGTTATTTCTTTTTAACTGTTGTCAGTTTTTCTGAAGTGTCAGATTCAGTCAAAAACAATTTAATAGCAAAAGGGACAATAAATGGCGAATTTCATCTACTACATATGATAGATAACAAAAAAGCATAGTGACAGCAAACCATGACTGTAATTCAATCCCCTCTGATATGAAATAAATGTCAAGCTTGAAATCCCATTTAGAAATATAAAACAAAATTATTGAAAACAAAACATTATATCTCAAACAACTGGTGAAAGACTGGTCATATTCATATTACAAAAACTTACTGTTTCGTGGGAACAGATCGCCTATCAAGGTAAAGATTTCAATTATCTAAAAATATGTTTATCAAACTCACTAACATTTTTATGCTACTGTGCGAATAATTATGCAATGAATGTAAAGTCTTCATACTTTCTTATTCGCAACCATTTAAATGTTTTGTAGAAAAAAGTGAGTCTATTAGCTTAAAACGACGATTGTTAGAAATGTAGGTTTTGCTCGATTTAAGAAATAGTCACAAAATATCGAGTGGAATTTAACAGTCTATATTTCTTTCATTTAACTTTTTAATTCACTAATGAAGTTCCATTTTGTGAGTTAAAAGTTTATTCAGATGCTATATATTACTCTTCGGTGAACAAAAGACAGTAGATGTTTCGTTTCAACAGTAATAAAAAATATATTTCCATAAAATCATGCAATATAAAATCTGCTCACTATTAATCGAATGCAGCAGTTTCAAATAAACTCTTGATATACAACATATTTACAATAAGATTCAGGTAGTAAAGTTTATTTATGTTTGAAGGTTTGTAAATTTTACAACATATACGTAAATAGGCTTGAACCTACATATTTGATGATGGCTGGCTGTGCAATTTAGGACTCACGTGCCATCCTATTTAAGACTTATTGGTTAGATTCATCTTCATCCCGAAGTATAGTGTTGTTTCAAAACTGGACAAAGATTGAGTCCGGAATTCAACTTCAACCATTAAATAGATAGTTCCAATGCATATAAAAAGCTCTTAATGAACTGCATACCTCTGAAGTAGAGAGAGGGGATGGCACATATTATTTGTTATTGAAAAAATGATACAATAAAACTTAGATATATAGCTGCTGATAACAGAACAATAATAAAGGTAGCTGTTAGCCTCTCTTCCTTTACTGAGGAAAATTTCTTTGAGCAGCGTATTTTGAGTTTACTTTTTAGGCGTTACTTTGAAAATATTTTTTAGATGAAGGTGAGTAGTATTCTCTGGAAGCGGTTGTTATTTTTATCAGAACGATATATAGTTAACTTGTATAATCGTGTCATTTTGCTTGCAGTTCATTTTATTAGCTTTTTGCGTACATCATACACATACATCAAGAGCTAAACACGTAAAAACCAAAACCCTCGCATCGACTGTAGCTGTCATAGATTACTTACTAGTATCCATGTAATGTCTGCATCTTAAAATAAGACCACCAGATTCAACTTCAAAGGAAGGAGAGTGCCAGTTACACAATGCTATGCACCCACGAAAAACTCATCACGAAAAGAAAGAAGAGTTCTACAGACAACTACAGGCAACAATGCATAATAATCCAATTTGTGAGATTAAAATGCTAATGAGAGACATGAATGCCAAACTGAAACCAGAGGACAAAGGAAGAGAACTCACCATGAGTAAAAAAGCTGTCGGAGAAATGAATTAAAATGAAGAGGTATTCCCTGACTTCTGCGCCTTCAATGAACTAGTGATTGGCGGCAGAATATACCAACATAAAGATATCCACAAGGTAACATGGGTTTCACCAGATGGGCAAACCAAAAACCAAATTGACTTCATCTCAATACTGCTCAAGGAAGTGGAGGCGCAGCCTACTGGACACAAAAACAAGAAGAGGAGCAGACGTTGGTTCAGACCACTATCTCGTAAAAGGGACAATCCAAATCAAATTAAAAGCTTTCAGGGAAACAGGAGCTGCAGATAGACCACAAGCCAAGTTCAACACTCGAAAACTGAAGGACCAAGCTACAGAGGACATCTTCATTGCAAGCATACGGGACAAAGCCGAGACACAAATCAGCGCCAACAAAGAGGTCGGCGTCGAAAAGCACTGGGACAACTTGAAAACGGTGTGGAGCCAAACCTGCATGGAAGTTCTAGGCAGAAAGAAGAAGCAGGACAAACAATGGCTCACTATGGATACTTGGAAACTAATAGAAGAGAAAAGGATGGTGAAACAAAAGATTATCCCGTGCATCATCCTGGAGAGAATCAAACACATCTCGATGAAAACATTTGACCAGAACAGGCTGGATTCAGGAGAAACAAGTCATGCATCGACCAAATCGCAACACTACGGATCATTATTGAACAAAGCTTGGAATGGCAGTCTGCTCTCTATATCAACTTCATTGACTTCTTTGAAAAGGCCTTCGGCAGCGTCGATCGAGAGGTCGTTTGGAAAGTACTTCGCTACGATCGGGTGCCACTAACAACTGTACTTCTCATCCAACAGTTGTACGACAATGCTGTATGACAAGTACTACACAACGGAAAACTTACGGAAGCCTTCGAAGTGAGGATGGGAGTGAGGCAAGGCTGTCTACTATCGCCAATGATCCTGCTGATTGCAGTAGACTGGATTATGCGACAGAAAACGGGCGATGGGGAAACAGGCGTAAAGTGAACTTATACAAAAACTTGGAGGATATGGACTTCGCCGAAGACAATGTCTGATTTCCCACAACTGGAAGATATTGATGTTAAAAGCAACAAGTTGGCAGAAGAAGCATCAAAGATAGGATTTCAGATGAGCATAGAGAAAACAGATGTGATGAAGATTCCTGCCCGCCATCAGCAACAGCGACAACAACAGACAACAGTCAGTATAAATGGGAGAATTCTGAAAGAAGCAACCTCCTTTACTTACCCAACTACCTGGTACTCATTGTTGTTTCAACTACAGGCGGACGGAACTGACGAGGATATCAAAGTTATGATCGGGAAAGCAAGGCAAGCTTTCATTCCTCTCAAGCCTGTGTAGAAATCAGCATCATTCAGCATCAAAAATAAGATCCGGATTTTCATCTCCAATATGAAGTCACTGCTACTATACGGATCAGAGACTTGGTGCGTCATAAAGAGCATCTCAGACAAACTTCAGACCTTCATTAACAGTCGTCTTCGCTCAATACTCAAGATCAGATGGCCATAAAAGATCAGCAGCAAGGAGGAATCTGTGGGAGCGAACCAACCCAGCAAGAACCGATTGTGCAACAAATATGCAGGTGGATTAGCCATACTCTGAGAAACCCATCAAGTGATATCACATGCCAAGCCATCTCTCGAATGGAACCCGGGAGGGAAGCGGTAAGTTGGTCGTCAGCGGGAGGGTAATATGGAGGAGGTGATGTGAACAGAAGATGAAAGTAAGTGGGCAGACGTTGGGCCAGGTGAAAACAATGGCACAGAAGCGAACGCAGAGGAGACTTGCGGCTGAAGCCCTACGTAACTCTAAGACCTAAAGGAAACAATAATAACAATCAACTGCTATAAAATGTCAACAAATAGCACAAAACTAGACTTTGTTCTCAAAAGTTCATCAAAATCACGAAGAAATTAGTGTTCCTACGTGACTGATCATGTTCAACTTTAAATACTATTTAGTTTCGATTCGTTGAATTTCATGAGTTCCTATTTAGAGCATCCTCACGACTTTTCTAAGCCAAAGATTCTTTGCAAACTACTGTGCGACTGACAGCAGTTGTATGCAGATTGTATTGAACAAGACTGAAGACTCTGCCCGCTCCAACAAGAACCAATTTTGCTGAAACCCAAGTTACTTTCTGAGAGTAAGAAAAGAGTTAAAAGTTGTCAACTTCAGTAATACAGGAGCTTCAGAAAACATAAGATATGGTAAAAATTTCACTACAGTGAAATGTAAACTACGCTTTTAGCTGCGCATGTCAAATTAGTAAATTATTACACATTATTATGAAGACAGGAAGGAACCATAAGTGATGCAAGCTCATTCGTACATCAAATGCAAATATTTACATTTCTTTTTTATGTTCATTCATTTTCAACCAGTTTATATCCTGATCACCTGTGAATGCAAAGCAATACTCAAAAAATAATGATCTTAATTTTTGAATGTTTCTCTAAATATAAAAGTGGAACTTTGATACTGGATAAATTTAATTCATACTTCACACAGTGATGTAGTAATAATAACTGGATCACTTTTTGACATTAAGTGATTGCTCATTACCATGTCAGTGCATTCCTGTGTGACATAAACTTATCTTACATGGAATGCTTTTCTACATTTTTCACTTTCAACTATCCTAATCCTTCTCGCTTTGCAATATTATTCCCTCAGTTGAGACCAGTAAGCAATGCTTTGGATTTCATTGGGAAAATACTAGACATTTTTGTTGTCCTTAGAATCAGTTAACAATAAACTGTTTTACTTTAGCTTATTTCCATATTAAATGTTTTCCTTGATTATCAATGGAGTCAGTGTCTTTTGTCATATTTATACAGAATGACTTTTTAAACAGCAGTCTCGCTGGAACTACTCGTTTTCTACTATTGTAGTCTAGGAATACAGTCAATTTGTACGTCTTATAATACACCAGTCAGGCAATGTTAAACTTTCAACACAACTAACAACCAATCAGTAAACGACCCTGAACGGACCAATCACATTAAAGAGGCATACATGATAAATGGAAACGTATGTTTATAGAAGAAAGCGTAAAAAAGCAAAAAACTGTTACAGGGGGTATCTTTCCCTAACATGTGAGATAAACATCTCCCAGTTAAGCATCAGACTGTCAATACAAAAGGAACACCATATTCATCCAGATGACTATAAATGAGATTCTTTTGAGATCCATTTATAGCCCTTATCCTATTTTTAACCTGTCTCAAAATCCTTCAATAAAATTTGTATGTGTCCTTGTAACGGGATCGGCAAAATCGCTTGAATGGTTGACTCTATGATGAATATATCCCAGAGGTGACAGGAAATTGTAACCTTCCCATTCGTTCGTATGTATTATAGATCCTCGTTTTACAAGTCTTGTAATAATAGGTATTAAAGTAGTTGCTTTTCTATCTGCTGTCCTTTCGACGATTCCCTTTCGGAGGGAGGTGTCATACAAACCTTTTACCCAAATATAGTTCACTTGCTGCCGACCACGGTTGTATTTCTTTTTCACCAACACAGTTTCATCGACGTTCCCAACAACGTCTTCTCCACCCAACAAAGAAGTGATTTTCTCCATTTTCCACGAAGCAATACCTCTGCAATGCTGAAACCATTGGACTGCTGAGACGAGGCTATTCTCCGACTCAGCAGCTGCAGCTCTCATTGGCTGTTTCAAGACTAAGTTGTTGCCCCAAGGAGAGGTGTGACATTGCAAAAATGTTCCTACGAAATAATAAAATTATCAGCTTACCCTCTCTAATGCTAACTCGTTTCAAGCATATTGTACAACGATGGACAAATCCATCGGTTGACCTGCTAAAGTTTTTTAAAGTCATGACACCACCACACGAACAAGTTTTCTTCTTCCGGACCAACCTTTAATCCAGGCAATACTGAGAAACACTATCCTCCTCTAATTGCAGCCGTAACCTTCTTAGGGCACGCATTTTAAATGAATCAAGCGCTATACAACATTGAACTAACGTTCGTGAATCTCAATGGATAATTCGACATCATTCGCTGATTGGTGGTGGTGATTAAAGTTTAACTTAGCCACCAGTCATAGAAGTACTCGAATAATATTAAGAAGAAATAAAAAATTATGTTTCGATCTATTAGCTGCCAGAAGTGAGTTATATCATTTCAGAATCCTAAAATCTTGATCTTACTTTTCATGTAAATGTTCGACACTGAGGCTAATTACTATTGTAATTACGAATGTTGCCCTCAAAGGGTCCCCAGTAAGCTTTACATATTCAAATTAGAAATGGAATCTACTTTTTCTTGCACTACCAAATATTTTTAGGTCAACAGAAGTCAAGGATTTTAAGCGCTTTAGTTTATACTTTACTTTTACTTCGTTTAGTAATATTCCTGAAAACAAACTCTCCACATTGTACACAATTCTAAATAAATAAGAATAAACTACATGTTTCATTGGAATTAAATAACAGGGAATCGGGTGTACTCATATCCTGTAAGGGATTTTCAGCTTCGATATTTACAATCCAAATGAAAGTCGTAATTGAGAAGATTTATCAATAAAGTGTTTAAAACTAATTCTTGGGTAGTGGAAATAATACTCCGTTAAAATTATGAATCATATATTAGATGTTAATCATCCCAAGTAGGTGACTTGGAATCATTTTTATTTTGTAATATAATTTATCTCTTCATGTTAAACTAGCCAACCAATTTTTGAAAACTGACATTTTTTCAGCTCTAATCAGTAAGTTGATATATTTCAATATTTGCGACGAAAATATTACGGTACATGCGTGATAATAAGTGTGGTGGTCATTTATAATAACCAGGAAGATATTGACCTAACTTTCATGAATAATGGCGGTTGTCACTCATGGTGATGTTCATTTTTGCAAGTCTGACTGACATATGTAAGTTCATACAAGGCGAAAGCGAATCCCACGAAGTGGTAGATGAATGTCAAAATGTAAGCAGTTTAAGTTCACAGAGTTCTGCTGATGATTTGACATTATTTAACATGAATTCATATTGCACGGTTACGTGGGTATCTATCGTTTATGGCAACCTTGCATCCTAGACAGACAGAATTCTGTCACACCTAACTACCAGGTGACGTGTGATGGCTTACACTCTAGTAACCATTCATCCTTCAGCTCATCACTAGTCTGAAAAACAGTGATATTTCTGTCATTTTTATTGCATAATACTAACAATAGTTTCTAGTTCCGAGCAATAATTTGTGCTGGTAACGTCATCAGTTAATATTACTTTATAACAGTGTGCGATGCATCAAAATAAAATCATATCTATAATGGAATAGTTTCTAACTGCTACCTTCAAATGAGGCCTGTATTAATCCAAAAGTGAAACTGAAGTTTCTTGTTGAATGTCAATTAATGTACTTTGATCTGTGATGAATTTTAATAATCATTCATATTTCAAAAGTCTTCTTAGTAGAGACTTGTGTCTGTTAGAGAGCCACTGGAAGAGAGTATGAGACAGCAGTTCCATCCTAGTTCGAGACTCTTCATCAGAACAGACTAATCGAAGTGAGAATTCAGGGCGTTTCATTTACAGGGCAAGCTCGTGGGAAGTTCATCAATTGGGGTACGATCCAATGGTGCATGAAACCCAACTCCCAAAACTTATGATTTCGACTTGACTAATAGAAAATGTCATTGATGAACATTAGTCCTCACACCCAATTTAGCGGACCCCAAATAATCACAAAATCTTACTAGAAATCCGGTCTATATTTTCCAGTAGGCAGTAACTAGCTAGCGTTTGACTGGAGCCGAGTGGTTGGATGTTCTGCGATTTTGTTTTGTGGCTGGAAGTTCCAAACCCCAGTTGACATCTACTACCAAAGAGCCCTAAACTAGGACAAGAGAACTGTCCTGGTTCCCACTGGTTTCGTTATTGGCCTAAACCCATAATCGAACTAGGAACAGATCATCCGAATGTTAAACCAGGGCAACTTTTCATTATGTAAAATTTGAATTCACTCTGTAAATAGAGCCATGACTATAGTTTGGACAGACTTTTTCATTATAAAGAAAACAGACGAGAAATCTGATGAACAATGGCGAAGAAAAATTTACGAAAATTGTCATAATTAAACCCTTGTGTTAATCTGAAACTGAAAAGTATTTTGATTACAGGTATATACTTCAGGAACATAGATTTCGAGTGACAAAATACCTAGTGTGATAAGATTGATTTCTCGATTCTGAAGGAAAAACAGCAGATAATTCTCCATACTAGATACGTTTACTTTAATTATCACACAGTGATATAATATTAAAAACTAAATGACATTTTGAGCAAAATTATCGCTCATACTGTGGTGAGAGCAGGCCGTGAGAAAATATGAGCAAGGCTGATTCAACAACCAATCACAGCAAAGTTAACGTGGCAAAATATGATTCGCAGATAGAGAACTCTATTTGTCGAGGAATCCCGAAACAACCAATCAGAAGCCTGCGTTTGTCTGCATAACTTCTGATAAACAACCAATCAGATGACTGCGCTTGTCTACTTGCATAAGCTATAGTAATGTATGTGAAATATGTATAAATACGTGTTGATTTTCATAATAAAACGATCTGTTGCCTGGCCCTTGTCTTCTGTTGTTACAATACTAATATCAATTTAGTCACAGGTTTTTACAATTTGTCCTGTATATATTTTCTCTCTTTCTACCTATCTAATTTCTCTTCGTTGTTTGTCACCACGTTCCATATCTCCGATATAGGCGTTGTGTCATTTTGATTGCATATATGCGGTGTTGAATCGATAAACAAAGCTTCAGTGAATACCTTCTGTCTTCACCTAACTATATTACTTTTTATACTCCCACTCTGTCCCTTCTACCATATTTCGTGTTTACATGCAAGTGAATTCAGTGCGATTGTTGACCTTTTTCCAGGTTATTTAACCTAGCTGAGTCAATTATTCTAGGTCTAGCTAAATTCTTATGTTCCAGTAATCTAGCTGATCCCGATCTACTAGTTTGAATGACCTATGTAATTGACCATATTTAGAGTTATTATATGGTATTTAGTGAATTTAGTATCACTTTCCTTAATTAGAGCTGTTGGGCCCCTAAGCTGGCAAAGATTATCTCTGAGAGAGTGAGCTGGCTGGTTTAAATTCTATGCTAATTCTGTTGTCATTGAGAATCCTGTTTAAGGTGTGATGTTCCTTCTATATGCGGCAGTACTACAGAGGCTTTTAACTCCGTATTATTTTCGTCATTTTCCTCACTTTTATTGCAATATTAGTTCTTTTATTGTTCTTCATATATTCATATACCAGATAGCCTTGTCTATTCATACCAAAACGATACTATATATATATATATATATATATCCAGCATTCAGTAGAGCGTGTCTATACGCATATATAAAGCAGCAAAACAATGTTCTTCGTATGGTGAAATTGTTTGTATTTCAATGAGTACACTAGGATTATTATGTTCCAATAAATATCGTCTATTTTGCAGAAGGCTTATGTAAGTTCATAGCAGTTAACTTTTCCATTAACGTGTTTTAAACTGCTACATGTTTTGTGAAACATTCAGAAAATAATTACAGTGTGTCCTACCACCGTTGAAACAACTGTAGAAAGAAAGCTTCTTGTAATGACGCAACATCTTATGGAATAATTGCACATAAAATAGCTACAACAAATTCAAGAAAACTCCTGGTGGCCTTGTTTTCAAACGTTGTCTTCAATTTGAGAAACAATTAACGGCTGAGCTATTTCAGACAGCTAAGTAGGAATGTAAGGTCAGTGATATAGCTGGACTCGTTATTAAACATAAGAAGGAGTTTCAAGATGATTTAAAGAAAGACATTATAAAGGTTGGCCAATAAAACTAATGATGACATAGTTCATACACTTGTGAAGTCATGCATACATTAATTCGTGGCTGTCATAAACAATGATTCAGTGCCCTTTTTCTTTTATTTTGAACATGCGCATATCAAGTTGAGGAGAATGAGATTGAGTCAGAGGGAAATCTAATGTTGCGCATGACTTCCTAAATCTATTGAATTTGGTTGATGCAGTCCTACTGAAAAACTAAAGAAGACAGTTTCGAAACGTTAAATTTCAAAGTAATCACTAAGTTCCCAGTAACTTGTCTATTATTTTCTATCATCTTGTTCATCATAACATGATATCATGGACTCTGTTTTAGTCAAAAGTCTATGTAAAAGGTTTTCTTCTGGTTATTAAATGTCAGTCTACAGCATTTTCGTCATTATCTCCAATTGGAGCGTAGGAGTTCTTAGGCATTCCCCCATTTCATACTGTTTTTTAAAGTCCTATTTATCTGGCTTTACGACTGCCGATAAACTCTCATCTCTTCATACGACCTCCTCCATGTCATTCTCAGACGCCCAACTTTTCGTTTCCTATTCAGGTTATACTTGTAGACCCTTCGAGCGATATCACAAACAATGTCCTCGGCATGTGTCTAAATTGCCTACGTTTCCTTCGGCATATTTGTAGTTATTAGTCACAGTTCCTTGTTTCATTCCAGCTGTCCTTCTGATCTTCAGCATAGGACGAGTGCGGCCGTTTATAAAAGTCTGAAACCTTTTGGAAATAAATTTTGATACAAACCAAGTTTTGGAACCATATAGAAACAATCACTTGATAGTGTTGAAAATTTGAATCTTGTCCTTAATGTTTAGTGCAACAGATTTTCAGACTAATTTTAGACTAAAGAAGGTTTATCTTGGCTGTCTGGTCCTGGCTTCGACACTTTCATCTGTGCTGCCCACGCCTATAGAATTACAATGTAAAAGTGTAAAATGAGTGAATAGGTTTTGTTCTGTGTTTGCAAGCTCCACATTGTAAAAACTATTTCATGTTTGATTCTCAGTTGAAATATGTCGAGCGAAACTTAGTAAAAGAACATTCCTGTCTTGAAAACTTTCTGTTTGAAGCTACGAAATCTTCTGTGACAGGTTCAGGTCGATAATAATTAGTTTGTGGAACCAAAAAACCAAATCGCGAAGCTCTTAACTAGACACAGATGCTGGCTATGTGGTGCTACGTGAAACTAGATGAGTTTAGTGACACAAAATTAAATTTCACTGAAATAAGCGAAGTCCCATTTGCTACTGAAAGTGACAAAGATCGAATTCGAAATATCTGACACCAGTTGCACAGGTATTTAATTATTTACGGAACGTAGCAGTAACATCCACAAAAAGAGCTAAAGTGTTTCACAGAGATAGAGAAATGTTAAACATGATCTATCTGCAGATTCATACTCACCACATATTGTGCGTCGGTGGCACAGTGGTTAGGACTCTCGCCGACCATGCACATGGTCCGGGGTTCGATCCCCTGCCGACGCACACCTGATATCTATGGTCGGCCTGCGAAATTTAGGCTACCGATATCCACGCTGAAATATTCCATACTTGTACCAAAAATACTGTGTGGAATCAAGCTGCAATCCAAAGAAGGTATAAAATTTGTGATTTAAATTTTTATTTGTTATAACAAAATTTCCTTAGTTTTATGTGGTAAGTTAGCTTCCCGTGTATTAATACTGAGTACCATGAACCGAGACGCCTTTTCCTCAGTAGCCCGCTATTCTGGAATTTCCAAAAAGTTTATTGACTTTATACTTATCACTCAGATACCGCGTATCATTATCTTTTGCACTATCCAAACTTCCAGGTACATGGATACTGCACACAGTATTGACATCAGTTCTCTAAACTTATCCAAAAAACTCTAACGTAATCGCAATGTGAAGTAAGGCAATAAGAATTTAATGATCTAAGCAGTAGCAAAAAGGGATTATATACACAGAGCAAGTAACAATAATGCCTTGATATGTGGTCAGAAAATGTAGATAAAATATGACCACCGAATGTGCATGCAAAAATGTAAAAATCCAAAATCACTGTATTAATTTATACTTGATTATAAAAATTTCCTGCAAAAGCGCAATGATTTAGTAGAAGTAGATCTATGTGATTTCGCGAACATTTTGTCAGGCTGAAACATTACTGTGAGAGATAGTATCTAAATATTAAATACTGTTGCAAATATATGGAATGATATGAATTTGATATGAATACGAGACTATATGCCCATATTTTGCATAAAAAGGAGATACTACAATTTTTTATTTCTTATGAGGGATCTTTTACTTTAAAATGCCTTATATTACCACTATTATATGAGATATTTTAAGTAATTTAGTGAACAATCATCTCAAGCTATTTTTAAAGAGTTTTACAAATGTTATAACTGAGTATTTCTGAAGGGATTAACCAAGAAGTACGTTTAATATTTTAACAATATTCAGATAGTGCAAGTGAGTAGCGAGTTGTCGTAACACAAATAATCTGCTCTGTCTTTGTTGTACAATTTAATCCTATTCTTTCTTCTTCAATATAACACCGAATTTTGAGGTAAAAACATTTTCGAATATAAAATTTAGCATCAAGAATAGCAATAGATCTACTTTGAGTAGTCACACGTAAAATACAAGTGCAGTTTTCAGTTCTAAAGAAAGAAAACTCAGTTGATTTAGTTCAAGTCAGTTAAAATACATTTCTCCACAACACTAAGTTAAAAGTAAACGATTCAGCTGTCCAGTATATACAAAATGTTTTTCATCACAACACATAAGTGGGAAATTATTTCTGTTGTGTCACTGCATACAATTCATAAATATGCAGTGACGAATCCATGTAAAGTGCGTCGGTGGTACAGTGATTAAGACTCTCACCGACTATGCACATGGTCCAGAGTTCGATTTCTTGCCGACGCACACCTGATATGGATGTTCGGCCTGCAAACTTTGGGCTACCGATATTGCATGCTGAGAATCCCATATTTGTATGGCAAAAATACGGTGTGGAATCAATCTTTGTTGCGTTGACGGCACAGCGGTTAGGACACTCGCTGACTATGCAAATGATCCGAGGTTCGATCACTGGCTGACGCACTCCTTTACCTCGCCTAGCCAGTAATAGATCTGGTGAAGAGATCAGGATGGGCATGAGGCTCGCAACCCCATCCTGTAAAAATAAACACTGCTACAGAAACTTCAATCCTATAGCTTGCTGGTGTTTTCTTAACTACATTTGGATTGACACACTAATATTAATGTAGTGTCTAACGACTAAAGCTGAGCAGATTACAGGGTTGATATATATGTCTTATAGTCTACCTAGTACCGAGCCAGGTTAATTCATCTACCACTGGTATGAAGCTTGCCGTGACTCAATTACTACATATATTCATAATCGTTGTATAAATTGTGAAATTTATTAATTCGATTCTTATATTGCTACCGTATGACGTTATAAGAAAATCTTAAATGCTTCAATAAGAAAGACAACATTTCATATTCAATATCCCTGTATAATCATGCTGTGTGTAGAATCCATGAGTAAGTTTCCTCAGTTGCTACTTCTATTCGCTATATGTGAATCTTTATATCAGATCATTACAATGTGAAATTGCATTTGCATCTAAATTCATTTTGAGTGAGACAAGTAGAAATTCTGATTCGTAACTGTATAAAGTTCGTAGTTTTTAATAGGATACTTCAACTGTTTCAATAGCATTAGTGGTTGTTGACTGGTGATTTCCTTAGCGTTTAACCTGGTTTGCAACGAAGATAAATGGGTGAGAAATGCATTTTTGAGAGCGCATTATAAATATCAACAGATTGAATAAAATTATTTTCACTAAAGTTCATCGGAACAGTATAACATATAGATCAATCCAAGCAGCCATAGTGACGAAATTAGATTTGAATATCGTGTTAACACAATTATCTTCTGTAACACACTATCAGCTAAGGTGTTTATGTTGAAATATTTTAATTTTACTAGAGGCCTCCTATATGTTTCAAGCAATCCAGTTTGATGTACAACTGTTTGATTACCAGTATCCCTCTGTGAGTTCATAATTGCTTCTATTTTCAGATAATTTAGTGAATCATATTTAAAACGCCGATAATATGCATTAATACTTGTGCTTTCATCGCGATCGCAAAAGTTTAGAAGACTGAAAAGGTACCTATTTATTGGAAAAAGTTTTACCATGTCAAGCCAACAAATAAGAGAGACTAAGGCCTCTGCAAGAACTTGCATGACATCATGTTGTTATCCACGCCAAGGAAAATATCATGTCACATCACTCTGGAGAGACTAAAAGATGCAGTAAATGCAGAATTCCAACCAGAACAAACTTAACCCAGGAAGAGCAAATGACTCGCGAATCAAATTGCTACTCTACGCATCACCGTGGAACAGAGCGTAGAATAGCAGTTACATCTCTACCTCATTTTCATCTACTCTACATAGGCCTTTGATAGCGTTGACGGTTGAGTAGTTTGAAAACTACTTCTTCACTAACCTTAATCAAAAGCTACATGATAGTGGCATAAATCAGGAGATCCATAACGTAAATTTTAGCGAAGCATTTGAAGAGAATATAGAAGTAAGACAAGGCTGCCTATTATCACAAATGACATTCTTAATTGTGTTGTACTGGATCATGCGTCAGACTGTGCGTTTACAGTGAGAAGATAGGAATACGCTTAGTAGATGAGAAGACTTTAGAAGATCCGGGTTTTGCGCGTGGATGATTCATGTTTAATTTTGCACAAGCTCGAAGACTTACAGGAGAAAACCAACAAACTGGCTGAAGAGCATTGCAATGACGAAAAGCATCTAGATGGACATAGATAAGATGGAGGTGATAGAGGTAACGAACCAACAAGAACAATAAGCATCGACCATTATCAACGGGGAAAATTCGAAAAGGATAACTTTCTCCCCTCATCTTGGAAGCATTGTTTCAACTAAAGGTGAAAGCATGAATGAGGATGTCCAAACCAGAATCGGAAAGGCAAATCAAACTTTCATCAATCTAAAATCAGTTTGAAAAGAACAAAAAAGTTGGTTTTAACAGTAATGTCGTGTCTTTCAGTTCCTCTGTATTGATATGAAGCTGGTTGCATGATCAATATTATTTCCAACAGGCTGCCGCAGACGTTTATCGACGGCTACTTTTTCTGGCACCAAAGCGAAGATCAGATGGTGAGAAATAATAAACAACAAGGAACTATGGAACGAACAAACTGAGAAATTATTGCTCAAGAAATATTCCGAAGAAAATGAAGATGGATCACATAGAGACCATCAGATGACACTTTACACTAGGCGATCGCTTGAACGGAACTCGAGTAGAAAATTATGAGGTCAGGGGAACTTGACTGCGGAGAGTAGGGTGAAATGGAGATCTACTGTTGAAGCCTTTTATTCCTCTCTGAATTAGCAAGCGTGCAAAGGTTATAATAGTACTTTTTAGTGTTGATTCGAAACACTGACAGTTTGTTATTGGTGAATAGAAAATTTGAATTGATAAGGTGAGAGCGAAACTTTAGTCATAGCCTAGTAATCAAACGTCATCAACCTCCTAGCTGGTTTAGCATGACATACAGTTTTTAAAACCTATTTTGTGAACTTATGTGCATGAAAATGTTTCTAATTCTTATTTTTTACTGGTAACTGTCATACAGGACCAAAGTTTTGCAAAGTTCCATGCTGTAACGTCAAGCTTTATTAGGATATTTGATAAATGAGATATTTATTTAAATAATGTATGTGGGTAAAAAAAGAAAAACTTTGTTCTCGGATACCCCTGAATAGTAGGCGGCATAAAACGTTGAATGTAGACTACATTCTTAATTCACGTATATGAGTAATGGATATTACAACTACACTCCGAAAAATGATACACAATCATTTGAAAGTGTGACATTTCTATATTTTTCACTTCAGTGTCTGTGACACGTGAGTCAAAAATTGTTTTAATATTTTGGTTAGAACATGCATATTTTCATATACCGTACTTTCAGCCATATTTATTACGTGTGTAATGGTGACACCAGTTAAACACTTAGGAGGGTATAGATAGATGGAGACTCAGACCCTAAATTACTGACTGAAATTCGAACGACCAACATAACTAAGCAAAATAGTACAAAAATAGTGCTTGTACTTGACTAGAAACTTAAGCACTCATTAATCTACATTATACTACGCTTATAATCCTGTGAATTTAAGAAAATAAACATTTGTGGAGAATAAGTAGTCCAGTAGACCTTAAAATTCACAAATCTTCTTCCTAATGTGTTATTGTTCTGGAGGTGAAGAGTGAATACATTAAATATCTTAGGTGAAATAATTATCTGCACACTTGAAATATGAATGGTTTCATACGCAGATTATTTGCTAACGAAATATTTCTATAATCTGGGCCAGCATTCGGTTTGGCGTACAAGGTGATAACAAACTTCTCCACATGCACAGTTTTCAAATATATATTCTTATAACTACGAGCAACCTCTAAATATTCAAAATGCTTTTACTGACTATTTTGAAGATGATGGTGAGTGGATTACAGATTCTAGTTTACAGCTTGCTGCAATCGCTTCCACACTTTATTATATATAAAAGAAAGTGATTATTTTCAAATGACTATTCATGAACAGTTAAACAAGCGATAAGTCAGGTACATATTAAAACCCATATTTAATTACAAATATGGAGTTTTGCATTTGTCAGTTGATGTGACCTTTAAAAAGAACCTACAGCGATAGGTGCCTACAAGAGTAACCATTTCCACATAATAGACTGTGCTAAGACTGGATTTCTGAATTACGTGTAAGCCATATGGTTTTGTAGAGAATTTTAACATGTCACTACTGTAATCGTGTCATCCAACTCTCCGATTGAAAAAACGTTGAATGTGTTCCCCACTAGAAGACGTCTAACAAAGTGAAATAATATCAGCGAAATCACTGTAGAATTCGATAGAAAGGCTGTATTCGTGAACAGTAATTTCTCAGTAATAGAACCATTTCAGCAAAATAGTCATGAATGTTTCCTTTTAATCCACAAACTAATAATTAAAACAATAGCTTTTCAAATGAAATTCACAAAATATTATAGTAAATGTTAACTGTAACTGGACTTCATCTTACACGCACTCAAGTGTACTGTCAGGTTTCTGCATACCATTTTGAAGCCATACATAATGAAGAGTATATTAGGCAGTATAACATTATTCATTATAGTTTAATGAGCATAACCATCCTTTAATCTAAGGAACAGTTATGCAAATTAATACCTTTCCATACATTGATTGGAAGACCACGGTAAGTGAATTACGAAATCTAGCCTACAGCTTGATGCCTTCTCTTTCAACATATACTGCATTTCATAGAAATTAAACACTCTTAAATGATTCAGAATGAACGGTTAAAAGCATACATTTGAAACAAAAATCTAATTGGAACTTTATAATTTTGTATCGTTCACCTGCAACATACTTAAACATAAATTAAAATTAATAATTTTGCCTATTGAAAAATGTTACTGTTACTAAGATCTTTTGAGAAATTACATTTAGGACGATTCATGCAAATCCATGCTGCAATGATGAATTATTAATAGAACCATTTGACTGAGAAACTTCTAATTAAAGCGATGGGTATCTAATGAAACGTAACAAAATGTGACGGCATGTGTCAATGATTACTGAACCTATTATAACACTTATACAACAACAAAGCAAGACTTTTGCGTGCCTCATAAAACGTCATCGAGAGTGAATGGTAAATCCAATAAATGCGTTTTGTGTTGTTTTGCATTCCTGAATAATGTTTCACCAGTTTCATGAAATACTTTCATTGTTTCCCTTTAAATTCAAGAGAACTTTCGTAAGTTTCGCATGGTTGTTAGAGTTGATGGAATGTTACATATCATTCTTACAAATAAAGGTGTGCAATTATCCATTGCGATGAAGACATTCTGCTACGAGTTGAACAGTCTGTACAGCTTTCATTATACTAGGATACGAAAGTAGGACTGCTAACATTACCAGGACTATGAATGAAAACGAAGACATGGCATAACAAACTGAATGCTATATTTTGATAATGTGGTCAAAAGTCTTTTCAGTTTGCAATACAAATTCTGGGCAGCACACCACCTTATAATTGGACCAATTGCAGAAATCCTCCATACAATCAAACCAAATCCCTACAAAACCAACACTTGGAAAGTATATTTCTCCAACTAATTAAATCCATAGGAGTTGAAGTTGAGGGCACGAATTTCAGTTATTAGATTATAAACTTCTACAATCGCTAATAGGTGCATCGGTGACACATAAGTAGAATGCTCGCAAACGATGCTGGTGGTTCGGGGTTCGATCCCCTGCCAACGAAATCCTCTACCTCGCTAAGCCAGTAATAAGACTGATAAAGAAGGAACGTTACGGGTGGGGCTAGCAACCCAATCCCGTGAAAATAAATATCACTGCTATCAAAAACACCAAAGCTTCAGCTTGAAGCCCTATGTACTACTGGAAATGTAAAGGAATTGAAAAAAGTGCCCGCGAGTTGGGAAGCATTAGTGAAACGTAACATTTTAGTCCGTGAAAATAAACAACAATTCGTTTCACCAATTGGCTCTAATTCACCATACAAATACCTCGGAATTTAAATCTCAGGACGTAACTTCTCCCGATCCAGGCCAAAAATATACTTGCAAAAGTCTGGTGTGTTTCAGGCTTGAGAGAAAATGGTTGGCACAAAGATTGCCAGTTTATGACTAAATGATATCTAAATAGGTAAGTTAGGAAAATGAATCTATGCGGTCGTTAAGCAATTAGGACATGCGTGATGTATGATGGTTTGCCATCTTCCTCGATAACTGAGGTCAGTTGAGATAAGACTAGATTGGAACAGGACTAAATCATGACCAATGTTGCATTTCATATTGCAATTTCGGCTTTTGGCTTACTGTAGAAAATCCAAAAGAATCCAGTCATTAGGCGACTTGAAAAATTCCTTGTGTCACTCTAGTTACTGCGCAGTAATTTGTCATTACATACGGAAATGACTTTGAAAACTTACTTATGAAATGAATATTTCGAAATTTCATTGTTATATATGTCTCAAAAATTTTACAACTGTAATTTAAATTAAGTAGCTTCAATACCTACAAATTCACTGCGCCATAGTAAAAACCGTGATGACATTAGTAATGGATATTTCCAACTGATATACTTTAACTAAAGTTTGATTAGTGTAAATATTAGTATTTTCAAACACATTTTTATCCATAATTGTGTCAACAATAGGTGCTCTAAGTAAGCTTTGAAATTGATACCGCTGCTAAAATGAAAAATTACTTTTCTGATAACTCTTTAAGTGTTCTCAATAATTCATTAAATAATATGCACTTCTTAAGTAGGTTACTGTTCCGCATTCTCGGCGTTTTACATTATAACAAATCAAGCTATTATCAGATTTATTTTGACTGAAGTCACAGCCTCATATATCAAAGTATTTTCAAGTACATTTCTTTCACAAATACCTCTCCGATAGACCAGTTGCGTAAGTTTTTTATCTTGTACAAATAAAAGCTAAATTGAAAAGTAAGAGCATGAGGTCAAAACGTTTTATGAGATTGAATCAGTTGGGCTATGGATCAATCGCATGAAACCTCGTCAAATCCTTAATGCACTAGATTAATATACTTCATTTTAGATTTTAGCAACAAGATAAACAAATTAAAAGAATGAATACTATTTTTGTTCAAAACATGAATTGTTCTGATAAGGTTAACGAGGGATTCACTGTAATATTTTCAGCAAGCTCTTCTAAAAGACGGCTGTTGCGATTTAAGCTAGTCCCAAGAATCAACATCTGTTGTTATTGCAAATATCTCATCAGTATTTTTATCTTAAACTGTATCATACCGAAAAGCATTTATTACAAGAAAAATACCTTAAAGTCTCATTATTAAGAATCACCAGTTTGCAAAGTGATGAGGTAGCCCACAGCGAAAAATTAAAAATAATGAATGTATGCATTACTTAATGAGAATTTGCTATCTCTTTGTCTTTCAGTTGATTCAGCAAGTAAGCTTTAGCAATGTAATAATCTCAGTGCAGAACGTTAATTTTTTTCCAGATAACTTGATTTTGTGACGAACTTGACCTTCAGCTTTTTCATTAGTCACTCGTGACTTTTCCAGGAAATACCTACTTATGTAATATAAAACAATTGGTCCCTTTTATAAATTTTGATAGCGTTATTAGAAGACGGAGACTGTCTGAAAAATGTGATGTATTAGCGCTATACATTTCGAACAATCTGATCACACATTTACTTGTCAAGTCAATATATATAGAAAGGTTAAATTAAACAAAGTGAGAGAAAACGGAATTAAGAATAATTAACACAAACGTTTGGTAATCCAATCAAATAAGGATTACCAAGGTAGGTTAAGAGTAATGACAAACTGTTTTTGAATACACAAGGGGGGCTTAAGTCTATGAATAGCTATAGCCTCTGCGTATTTCAATAAACGCCCTTGACCGTTTTTATAGATGACCTTAAAGGCTGAGTTAACATCAATCTTATGGTTCATCTCGATTAGATGTTTAGCTATAGACGAATTTGGTAGTCTGCCACCTGCATCTATTAGCTTGTCACAATTCATCTGTTTTTTTAACCATTTTGGGATATGCTCTCCCGCGCTTTGCACGTGAGGGTGGGAGAGCATATCCCAAAATGGTTAAAAAAACAGATGAATTGTGACAAGCTAATAGATGCAGGTGGCAGACTACCAAATTCGTCTATAGCTAAACATCTAATCGAGATGAACCATAAGATTGATGTTAACTCAGCCTTTAAGGTCATCTATAAAAACGGTCAAGGGCGTTTATTGAAATACGCAGAGGCTTTAGCTATTCATAGACTTAAGTCCCCCTTGTGTATTCAAAAACAGTTTGTCATTACTCTTAACCTACCTTGGTAATCCTTACTTGATTGGATTATCAAACGTTTGTGTTAATTATTCTTAATTCCGTTTTCTCTCACTTTGTTTAATTTAACCTTTCTATATATATTGACTTGACAAGTAAATGTGTGATCAGATTGTTCGAAATGTATAGCGCTAATACATCACATTTTTCAGACAGTCTCCGTCTTCTAATAACGCTATCAAAATTTATGTAATATATATCTACTCAATATATTTACACAGGAATGTTTCTGATATACCGTCAGGGATATTTTTATATGACGTTTATGGTGTTTCAATTAATCGCTGAACTATTAAGTCAACAAGAAGATTATAATGAAGTGTCGTTTTAAAAACTGAGTAATTGCCAAATTGCAGCTAGCGTTTGGTTGTATAAAGACTTCTAAGGAAACATCATTGCCCGTGTACCGTAATTGGTTCATTTAGGATGGTATTGAGAAGTAAAAGAAAGACTCATATCAACTAATTCTGAATGCTACTGATTTTAAAGTTGTAATCACTGCTTTCCCCGATCTGCTCATAATTTAATAAATTGATGTAAAACGTAATTTCATTCTTGGTTTCAGAAGAAGGAAGTGAGTGATTGAAAATTGTTTTTTTTTAATTTTTCGTAAATATCATCAAATATGATACAAATCATTCGCAAATAGTCTGCCATATATCATATGCCAAGAGTAGTTGGAAAATGAAATCCTTAAATGTCATGTTTTCTTTTGTCACGGACAAGTGAAAATTAATAGCTGTATGAAGATATCATCCGTGTGGTCCATCATGTCGACAGTCGGTTTAAATGCTCATTATTGGTATCAAATAGCGAAGAGGAGATTTTGCTACTCTGCATTGGATCACGTGTAACCTGTGGCAAAATAATTGTCAACTAATACCTAATATCTTAACGGTACCTATTGCTATTCCATAGACACTTCGACCTTGAGTGATCAATTTAAGAGCACATACGCTACAAATCCAGTCAGTACAGGCTTTAACCATTAGTTTGCATTATTTATTTTTCATTTCAGTAAATAAATGTTAGTTTAAATATATAAAAAGAATAAACATGAACCATTTGTTTAAGTTGCAATACAATTTACAGATATTAATTGACATATTAATATATGAATATTATGGTACGGTTCTCTACTCTGGATGTGTGAATGTTTCAGGTAAACAGAACTTTTCAGTAAATCTATGTTATACAGGCATGTAGATAAGCGGATAGCTAGTACTGGTAGATTTATTTAGTGCTTCACTAAATGGATTTCTTAACCAAAGTTGCATCTTACCATACTGTTAGAAGACAATAAGCATTACATTATGCATACTAATTTTCATCTCAGGCATTACAAAAACAAAGCACTTACGAAACATGAATTAGTAAAATTGCTGACGTATATACACGTCACCAAACAATGTTGAAGAAATTTAATTAATGAATGGTGACTAGCAGCGCAATCCAGAATGCGCATTTCTTCCTATTTGGGACTGGTGAACTGGATGTACCTGCATTTCCCAGTGAGTGATGATATCCCACCAAGACTCGAACCCAGTGCCCATAGTTTCAAACGCCAAAGCGTTATCCATTAGACCAATTGATCCATGGGAGACACCTCTTGCGCAACGGGTCACATTAATTTAATTGAACTTGAGACTTCCCCGTCAATTGGTTGGACCGACGTGCTCGGTCTCAGGTTGAAATGTCGGCTTCTTGTGCAGCTGCTTGGACGATGTCTGGGCATTTAGTTTGTATTTAATTGGTGGATGGTGACATGCAGGTACATCCAGATGGCGAGTCCTAAATAGGACGAAATGTGCATCTTGGATTCCACCGCTAGTCACCACCCACCAATTAAATACTAACTAAATGCCCAGACATCGTCCAAGCAGCTGCACAAGAAGCAGACATGTCAACCTGAGACCGAGCACTTCGGTCCAATCAATCGACTGGAAAATCTCAAATTCCATTTAACGTTGAAGAAAGCCTGAACAGTTCTGCAAGGTGACCCCTAAATAAACTTATGACTTTTCCAATAGTGCGTCAGTGACACAGCGTCTAGGACCCTCACTGACCATGCACATAGCCGACGCTCACCTGATACCAATGGTCGGTTTGCAAAATTTAGGCTACCGATATCACATGCTGAAAATTCCATACTTGTACCAAAAATGCTGTGTGGTTTCAAGTTTTAATCAGAATATTTTAAAAAAAATAATAAGCTTTCAGATTTTGCTAATAAAATATATCATAAAAAAGGAGTATGAAACCTATTTTCTACAGAAAATAATGAGATTTAAATTTTGACATTGGTGTTAAAAAACAGACTTCGTCATTCGACTGAACGCCTTAATTTGTTAAATATTTTACAGGTATCGGTGACCTGGGTGAGTTAACGCTATATTTACATACTAATATCATCCTTTAATTACATATGTTTGGGAAAACAAACATAAATATGAAGCAGACTGAATAAACACCCAGGTTTAACTATTGAGTGTTGGTTATTTAATCGTTTTGTAGTAATTAAAAGAGCAGTTTTCATACAAGATGACGTAACCTATTCACGTCCTCATAAAATTCGATATATGGTATATTCTCAGGATGAACTGTCCAATAAAAGACTTATACTGTCTTGGTTTATTAGTGTTGAATTTTTAGTTCAGCTCTCAAAAATGGTCATTTTAAATGACAACCAATTAATTATGAATTCCAATGTGCCCATTTACTCTGAGCAAAGAGATTAAACTAGCTTTCTACACAACATCTGCAGGTTAATTATGAAAAGTACACATTTGAATTCTCCATGAATATCATCATTATATCCAGTTTTAAGATTTTACCTTTTATCTCTACTAAGATATACTGAACAAATCCACAATTTACAGTTTATAATCCTAAATATGCTGTTTTTTTCATCACTCAGAACATTTCAAACGTGAGCCTCTTTTTCTGAAGGTCAACGTATAAATCGGCTTGTGTACACTGGATTCAATTTCACAAAAAGCGATATTAGTTTGTTTTAAATACTTTTATGGTGTCCTCCACTTTTCAGATTGACCTATTGCATGCGGAAGATATCAGTTTTAATAAAAATATTTCTTATAAAATACATACTCCTGTTTGGTATTTAAAGATTAAAATTTGGAAATTCACTTTACAGCTGGAAAAGGTAAACAAACCATAATTTACTTATAAAAGTATCATCGTACCACAGTTAAACAAATACTCTTTTTCTATGAAGAAATCTTATTTTGCAACAATCATTTTGACAGTCCTTAGGAATACTGCCATCGAATGCAGTTCTTAAAACTTTAACACCCAGTAAAGAATAGTAAATGACTTAAAAAGAAATGTTAAAATGCACAAAGATCCTGTCCGATTTTCTGATCTTTTCGTTATAATAATCGTAATTTTTTTTTCCTTCACGTTCTCAGTGGAACATAGGGCTTCAAGCTAGGGGCTTGAAGTTTATGTAGCAGTGTTTAATTTTACAGCATGGGGTTGCTAGTCTCATGCTCAACCTTTCCTTTTTAGCAGCATTACTTTGGCTTGGCGAGGTAAAGGAGTGTGTCGGTGGCCGAGGATCGAACTCCGGACCATGTCCATGGTCAGCGAAAGTCCGAACCGCTGTGCCACCGACGCATTTTAATAAGTGTCAAAGTTGAAGAAGCCTAAATTTTCATTAAGTCACATAATCTGTGCTTTTTGTTACTTATCACTACTGAAAATTCAAATTATAAACATTATTTTTGAATCGTTCATTTATTTTTCATAACAGAACTATTGGAAGTATGTTCATCCTACTATCTATGTTTATCATTATTTTTACCAGTAGTTGATGAGGTGAATTTCTCAAAGTTGTACAGCGTCGGTGGATCTGTTATAGTTTGTATGTTGACAGTGGTGGAATATAAACAAAGTGAAGAAAAATGTGATTTACCCGCCTAGGTTAAAGGGGGACTTCCCTGATTTTTCTCTTTCACTGCACATGACATCAACAGTTGACTGTTACGATGAAATATTTTGATGTCAAGCAGTTATTTATTAATGGAACGATAATACATTTTATAAGGAAGCCTTCTATAATTTTACCCTAAAGTGATGAAATAACAGATGAGTAACTCTTTGAACACAAAATCAACATTTCATTTTTCGATTGTACACTAGTCAGCAACTAGTGTAATGTGTCTAATCCTATCTTCGGTGCGGACTGAATTCTATCAGTCGAGCTTGCAATGTGACCACCATGCTAAGTTGCTCACTATAACGGTGCACTGTGAAATGTTGGTATTAGACGGTTGGAGGCAATCATCAGGGGGCCTTGGACCTAGGTTTCGTGTTAGGTGGCACTCATCAGCAACGCGTATCTGCAACCTTGAAGGAACTCATGTTCTTTCTGGGATTTGAACCTGCATCACTTTCTGCTGCAGTCAGAGACATTATCACTGAGCTATTCAGGCTCATACTGTCGTGAGAGAAAACAAGATCAAAGTGTTTACTTACAAAGTTGGCCTCTTCGTTAATTTAAAATCCATGGAATTCCAAATGAAGAGAAAACAAAATGATACTAGGATTTAACCACTTATAGCTTATAGTTTCATTTGAGAAATGTATAAAAGTTACTGTTGAATTCCGTTTCCACTGCATATAAACATACTTAACAAATTTAGTTCCAAAGTTTTTAGTAATGTCCAGTGTTAGATAACTGAACTGTCGTAATCCATCCGGTGATTATCACTGAAAATAATGAATAATAATATATTACAAAATTCTATTAAAGCGATTACAGTACGTTATTCATATTATGAAAAATTGCTGACAATGGAAACGACTCGAAAATTTTGAAGTAGAAGACATTGATGCAAACAATTAAGCTGTAATGCTGCATAATAAAAAAAATTCAAAATGGGCATATACATTTTTTCAGAAAAATGGTCCGGGGTTAGACCCCCCACCAACGCACACCTGATATCTATGATAGGCCTGCAAAATTTGGGCTACCGATATCACATGCTGAAAATTTCATACCTATACCAAAATACCTGTACGGTGTGGAATCAAGCTGTAATCAAAATAAATAAGAATAAAAACAGGCAATAGAAATAGGGTGTAACTGCTTGTCTTTGTGTGATTTATCAAAATAAAATCTTATCTGCTTCTCTCTGACAAAATGTGAACCATTTAATTACAAGGCAAATATATCTACCGACTACCAGGTGCACCAAATTAATTAGTCTTTTAGGAGTCATTCACCCTGTCAGAAGTTACATTTATCACTCAGCAGGCAATATTCATTATGAGTTGGTTGGTGAGACTGCTTAGTCGTCCAGTGTGAAGTAGTTAATCTGGATATTAGACTAAGCCACATTAATTGGAGATTATGACTCAGAGCTAGCAACCCACATCACCAAACCAAATCAGTGATCTCCAATTATTTAAAGTTATTGGTAAAAATGATTGCCATTCTGTTACTACATATCTTATTTCAGGCTTTAAAAAACAAAACACGAATTATTCAAGCCTTACTTATTTATCTTAATTTTTTTCATGTATAAAGCCCGTTCAAGACACAAACTGTTCCTTCCTCTTAAGTACGTAAGTATTTCACTACAAAAATCCTAAAATTTTTACTGAATCACATGTCATCAAAAATGAAGGCTAAGGTGCATCGTTCAGATTGTAAACCAAGATAGTAAATTGAGTATGTGGTCAAGACTAAAACAATTTTACTGACCATTGGATAAAGCTCCTAATAAGATTTCTCTATTTCATATGCAAAGGGCTTCCGGGCTATTGGATGTATTTTAAAGTATTTGAGACAGTGATAGCTTCAGCTATTCAGAAATACACTTCTTGCTAGCGATCCTAGAAATCCAATAAAAAAATAACAGTAAACAAATCAGAATAGTTTCAAATATCGATCTTTTTGAACAGATATAATATAACAATATATCCTTCCCCATGAGACCACGTACCGGCAGTGTTTAATTTTATAGGATGGGGTTGTTAGCCTCATGCCCAACCTTTCCTCTTTACCAACATTATTTCTGGCTTAGCGAGGTAAAGGAGTGCGTCGGCCAAGGATCGAACCCTGGCCCATGTGCATGGTCGGCGAGTGTCTTAACAGCTGTGTCACCGACGCACCAGGAAGTTCATTAGTAACTCCATATGTGATATATATATATATGAATGAAAAGCTGCAGTGATTGAAACAGTTAAATGTATAGACCCCTGACTCCTTATATATATTCAATTACATTCTTTGGGTAGTTTTTCATTCAACACTATATCAATAGACAAATAATTATTACAATTACAAAACAGATTAAGAATAATTACACGGTCTTCAGATTGCAAATCATTTGTTACAATAAACTTGCCTGGTTTCCAAGTGAAAAATGATTGGATTGAATGTTGAACCAATTAAACTGCTGTGAATGTTCAAAACATTACTAAGTAAAACATAATCTCAACATGAGTATATTCCCCAAGCATTGAAAATCAAGTGGCAATAACCTCCATATTTTAATTCACGTAACTAGCCAGCATTTTTATTGAAAGGAATCAAACGCGACTAAGTATCAGCTATGAACAAAATGCTCTTCTCAGTAATTTATTCCTGTTTATTTTTATATTTTTAGACAAATGCTGATATGATAACAAAAAGATCACTGGATGATTAGATGGGAATTCTTAAAACATTTTAATAATAAATTAATGCATCAAAACAGAACTTACTTTTGAAATATTTACAGTGATGCAATTGAAATGATAAAAAACGGATATGATTTTAAGTGCATGTATGTATGTGGTGTAAGAAATCGCCACCTGTTATGCTGAGGGAAATATAGGCTGCATTTCTATGAAACAAATCAGGGAAAAAAAAGAAATTCAGGACGATTGTATCAAAGACAGCAGTAGAATCTGCGCGACATACGTTTGGGCATATTTAAGATTCTGCAGACGAATATGCGGAAGCGCATAAGAGGGATGATGCTAAACAGTGAGACTCGAACTTAGAGCCCACTGATTCAAATGCCTAAAAGTTATGCACAAGATCAGTAGGCCGCCATTTTTCGTGCAGTGGGAACGATTTCCTGTCGATGATTCTCATTTTTCAGCTTTGGTAATTTCATTCGCTGCTTTCACCTTTCCTATGTCAGACTGCATTCTACTTGGAATATATCTCACAAAAGTAAGAACTAAATAGCAGGAATGCAATACCCTGAAGAAATGAAATTTTAATATTTGAAAGCACAGATGTAAAGAGGTAGTTGAAAAATAGGTTGCAAAATACTATTGGAAAGGTAGAAAGCTTTAAAGTAAAGATTATAATAATGCGACTGGATGAACTGTGAAAAGAGAAAAGTCTTCGGCTTTGTGCAAAATACATTTGCTTGGTTTGATTCCCTATTAACATTACCCTGAATAGTTTATTGTACAACATTCCTGTTTCAATAAAAACATTGGTAAATATTCTTGATTACATTTTATTTGATATAGATTATTCGTAGGCATACATTTCACATTGAAAGTTCAAAATTAAGGCGTTATAAGTAGGTGTAGTGTCCAAAACTAAAACAATGTCGTCTATTTGCAGCAGTTTCCTTAACGGATGATGATTGAGCTTGATTTGAAAATGTGAGTTGCAATAAGATTCAACCCATACATGTACTGTTTACTGAATCCGAGTTTTCTCACTCTAGGTTGTCATATTACCGCAGTGATTAAGAATAATGCTTAGCTTTCATATGAATGAATGGTGTGTTTTACTTCTGGAAAGAGACACATCTAATAGTGAGGCTGAAAAATTTATTAAACCAAAGTGACAACGATAAAAACTTATTTGTTAGTTATTCCAAGCAGCTAATAAAAATTAGATTGAGTATAAAAATAGACAAAGCAATACGAAGACTTAAATAATCTTATTTCTTATTGCTTTATCTAAATTCATAAAGGGAACTAATTGTTTCAAATTCTATAAAAAATAGAATTTAGGCACTGTGGAAGAGCCTAATGCCATTACTGAATAATTTTATTTATCAGAATCCATTCATGCAGTATTGTGTATTGATGAAGTTAGATAATTACATTACATGTGATTTGAGCAATTTTATGATAATGAGCGTGAAGTTGTGTTTTATACTTCATCAAGAAAACCACATTGTGGTTGTGGATTTTATGAAGATAATTTAGCGGTCGAATTATATTCACTAAGTAATCAAAATAGTAATATGCAATATTACTTGTTATTATTAGCTAGTTTCAAGGTTTAAACAGAAGTATTGGTGACATTCCACCTTCAGGTGATGTTTCTGAAGACAAATGCTGACTGACACGTTGCTAAAGGGAGCTTTTCTCATTTGTTTATACCAACCAAATATTCTTCCAATGGATTTGCGCCATCACTTTCAAAACATTCGGTGTCGATTTTCAAAGTTATGATTAAGTCTCAAGTTTTACAGAGCAGAATGTATCAGTGATGTTGAAGAACAGTCATCGAAGTTTCGAAGGTGATATTCATTATAACCCAGAAAAATGCACCCAGATGATTAATCATTCTAGAGACTAATCAATCATATATCCTTTCAACTTCGATGACGATTTCAATCTGACTTTTTCATTCCGTATGAATTCTGTCAGAATTTTCTAATTAGCTTTTGATCTTATAGGGATTCAGTCATATGTCTTGGACTAAGTTGTCCTAATTTGAATATTTCGGATTTAACTTCTTCGAAACTTAAGTTGAATTTATTGAAAAACATGTTATGGTTCGTATATCTTTCAAACGTGTCCCCGAAGGTAACCACTTATTTCGAAGTTTGATAAAGCATAACCATTCTCATTAGGAAAAAAATAGTCATGGTGAACAATTGTGGTTTCAATAAATTCTTCTTCAGGCTCTACAAGTATAAATCTATTAATTTAGGCATACAATAGCCGGTAGAGGCAAATAAAAAATCATATCAGAAAGTGTATTGTGGAACAAGTATAAGATGGGATGAAACATTAGTGCTTCACTATTATTGTCGATAAATAGATGGTACCTTCATCGTTTGTGGTAGAAATCTAAATAAACTAGAGCTTCCGAATTCTGCTAATAGTGTTCTCCCAGCTATTCAGTTTGTATGTGAGGAAGAAGACAACAACAGTTTGACCGTCCTAGACGTCCTCCTCAAAGTGAAGACAGGCGGATATCTACAAAGCAAGTTATTTAGAAAGAAAACTTGGACGGGTGAGTAGACCCATTTTCATCGGTTCACACCGATTCAATACAAAATAAACTTAGTTAAGCGTTTAAGCAATAGAATATAACGCATATGCTCAGAGAAATACAGTAAGGAAGAAGTGTATAACTGAAACTTATACTGCAAAGAAAATTGATATCCAGATTACTTCCTAAAAAAGTATATGTAAATACCTGGAAACAGAGCAAGATGGATATCGTAAACAAAAAACCTTTGTATCTTAAGTTACGTTACAAAGAGGAAATCGCAACCGACATTCTAAAATGTTGACTTAACAGAGCGGTAGAGAGAACACTTCCTGTAGCTTAACTGGTAATCAACTTCCCAACTAAACCACTACTCACAGAGCAAGTCAAGGATAAATTACCAAAGATGCGTATCTATGAATTCATGTTGAGCTAGTTACATTGGCCGTACTCAGAGGGCTCTATCCATGCGCGCGCGTGAACATGTAGCTGTACGGTTGCGTGAAGGGTGACAAAATGCATAAAAATTACAGTCTTAGCCACTTGGTAGATACTGGACACTCGATAAAACTTGACCAGGAATTCTCAGTTATTTACCACGTTCCTAGTAATCTATCTAGAGGTGACCGACTACGTCTTCTATCAGTAGATAAAGTGGATGCAGTCAATACCAGAAGACCGACTCTTTGTATACAGAAGAAGTATGTTGAACCACTTGTTTACCTTGGCCTATAATAAGGCCAACAAATTGTTCATAAACATTAGCACTTTAAATTCCTATCAGAATTATCTTTTCTTCTTCTTATATATCTATGAAAAGTTAAAGTATAATGACCAAAGTCAGGGGTTGTCAAACGTTGACCATTAAGAACTAATCAGACTTATGGAACGTCATTCAAATCCGTTTGTGACGGTAGATACAGTATTCCGATAACTCCTAAGGTACTTTCTCTGTCACGGTTTAGAGTAAGTTCAAATAACAGCGTTAGGGATATCAACGAACCCCATAGCACCATAGTAAACGAATGTAGGTATGGTCACAAATATTAAACCTACAACACACAATTAGCGCAGTAGTTACACACAGCGTTGCAGACCGCGGCGTACCAAAGACAATACTGACAGACCAAGGTCCCTGTTTCAAGAGTGAAGAATTTACTTTTTGTTTGCAACAGCTGGGCATCAGGAGGATCAGAACGACCCCATATCATCCACAAACAAATGACCTGAAGGAGAGAAACAACCGTACACTGAAGGAGTGGCTGGCCTCGAAGGGCGGGAACTGGGAAACGGCACTTCCACTAATTTTACTAACACATCAGGCTACCACTCAGGAAACAACGAAGAAGTCACCCTTTCAACTGATGTATGGCAAAAACCACGATTATCGATACACAACGAGAACTGGCTCCTTCACCAAAAGTGGAGTACGACGAAATTAAGAGCGGAACGGAAAGAAGCAGTCAAGAATGTAATGCGTGAGCAGAGGAGGAATGTCACGAACACACTTTTGCAGTCGGGGACCAAACGAAGTGTAGAGAGAGAAGATATGAAGTTGGATGCGGGCCAGGTTCACGAAAACTCATTCAAAAGTGTGAAGGACTATACATAATCACAAAAAGATGGGGTAAAATGTATGCCATCAGAAGAAGTGACAAAGAAAACGAATTAACGCCAGTCAGACCCAACGATAGATACAATGGGACAAGCCTGTCCGTAACAATCATCAACTAGAGGATGTATCACCCAGAAGGTCGGAACGCCTGCGCACGAAGCTATTTGACAGGGGGACGAGTACGGTGAGAGATGGCTGCTAGCCAAATTGGCTGACAGCAATTTACGTCAATGTTTATGTCCCACATATTAGTCATGTGAAAACAAGAACCAAGACTGACAGCAGACTTTGCGTAGGCGGATACAATTTGCAGATAGATAACCTGACACTCAAGAAATAGCCACAAAGAGATGAAAGATAAACTTTTAGTGAGAAACAATCAATCAGAAAGTCGTGTTTGTCAGTTAACAATAATCTATAATAATGTACATGAAGATCTATAAATATATGTTGATTTCCCTAATAAGCGATCTGTTGCCGGACTCTTGCCTTCTGTGTTTACAGACTTACTTGGGTGCTGGTTTATCGTGCGACCGGTTTAAAACGCGCAACCATTAAAGCTAATATACAATGTTAGTCTTCTTTCACATCTAGGAAATGGGGTATTCTATGGTGTGATCTGAATACCTTATAAGCATCGATCAACCTCTAAAGTGATAGTTATCAGTTTACAACAGGAGACTAAACATTTAATACCTCTGCATATTTATTAGATTCCATTGAGACTTCGTGTACAGTAATTATAATGTTTCAAAATACCAGACTTCTAAGTACTCCATGACCCTAATTTCATCAGTTATCGGGAAAAATAACAACAATCACCAATCACTATCAACAGGAGAAATTTGAAAGAGGAAATTTCTTTAACCTATTTACACAACAGGTTGAAGGGTAAAATGGAGGAGGCCGCGTGGAGTGTAGATGAAAGAGTATGGATAGTCGTGGGGCTAGATGAAGATCATTGAAGAGGAAGGCACAAAATGTTCCAATCGGAACCTAATGGAATAATAATAATAATATATGGTTAATGAAATGCCACTATATGTATTCTACCAATGAAAGCTGTTTGAAAGTAGAGTAAAATTTGTTTGCGCGTTATTAACACTAAACTACTGGCTATAAAAGATGTCTGTAGAGACGAGGTGTTTCCAAATTCAATAATTTCCCTGCCAGGCATCATTAAATATGTCTTCTTTCAGAATAGTGAAAACTCATCGTTATGTTATGAAGTAACTGCTGCGGTATGGTTTTGAACAAATATTGTGTTTGCACTGTCATTCAGTAAATAATCCCAATGTTTTACCTTCTAATTATTTATTTTTAGTAACCAACCTATTACTCATTAATAGATCAAGTTAATATCTCAAATTTCATTCCTGGAATATGAGCCACCCTGCATTATGTCACGAACACTGTGATGGAAGAATATTCAACATTTATTTTGGTGATATCAAATGAATCAGGAATGATTCAACCAAAAAAGTGGAAACATTGACAAAAAACTTGGAAACCACTGATACATTTAGGTTATTTTCTTAAGTGAACAATCTAGCATTCACAGAAAGAATAACAGCAGTCTTTCTGGACACTATCAGTCTTCTCAAACCTGAGGCTGCGAGTCCGTCGCCTATATCTAATACTTTGTCCCAGCTGCTGTAAGGTGTTTGGCTTTTTTACATCGATGGTAATCAAACATACGGCTGTGGCAGGCTAATTATTTAAATGTTCCATTTTGTCGAACTGGTACAACAGAAATCGTTGAGAAGAGGAGCAGTGAAATACATTGAACCATGTTAAACTTTTGCAATTTAACTTGTGTTCGGAGTTTAACAAACTTTCGTGCATGTTTCACAACTGTTTTGCATTTCTATTGCGGCACTTGTTCAGAAATTATTTTCAATAATGAATATGTCACACATTCAATGGATTCAACTTTCTTCAGCCAGTCTATGGAGATGTTGTACAAACGTTCCAGCGGAATTATTTGTAAGAGGATTTTGATTTATAATCTAAGATGTATTTGTTATAACCTTTTGGAAATAAATTTATTAATATGAATTCGTTTTAAGATTCTTAAACATTGTATTCTACCCACGTATATGATGACTTATTGTTAGCTTCTCTAAACAAGTTGACTTCCGTTCATTTGCGTTTCACTTATCTGTTATTGTATGTAAGCTAGTTTAACCTGATATCTGTGATTAGTTTCTCAAAGTCTGAGTGTGTGTGTGTGACTAGTACGCATGAAAATTTAAGGTTTTCAAGGATAACAGAACAAAACACCGCATTCCTGTTTGTTCATTTATATTATATTCTGAACTTCCTGAGCACAGTTATCCAATTTGTCCGTGTGCAAAGGTCTTCTCAATTCTTCCACTTTCCTCAGAAATTCAAACCTTGTGTTTTTATTTACATGTGTCCAAACCAAGTTCACTTTTAAGAGTTTGAAAAAATTTGGACATTGGGTATATGATATTAATTATAATAAAGGTTTCCGTATTTTCCAATGAATGAAAAACAAAACGATATTGTTTTAACTGACGTTTCGCTATTTAATGCTAATGGCTTTCTCAAAGTATTATTCAACCGGAATTTACAAAATCTCAGCATATATATAACAAAGAGTTAAGGGGTGAAAAAATAGACTTAAAGGGACATATTGAAAATCAAAATAACAATGAAGATCACTCAAACCAAATATCTAAGGTAATAGTACATCTGTTATGATATCAAAACAAAGTTTACTAACTTGATCATCGTTCGTTAGTCTGGGGTCATTTTTTGTTGTCAAATTGGTAAATTGGTAAAGATAGCAAAACCAAGTGTAGATTGTTGGATTTGATCAGTATGTGATATTACGAACTTGCTTATCACATTTCTGTTGGTTTTGTCGCTTCGCTTGGGAGGAGAGGGAGGTGTTGTAACCACGTCAGATTCTGTTTTAGTACATCATTCCTATTCAGACAGTTTGAATTCTACTCTATATGAAGTACTTCTGATGTTAGACGTTCTTTGTGATTCCTAAAGCTTTTATGGATTAAGATTTCAATATTGTCAAAATCAATTTTGTGGCCAGATTCTATAGCGTATATACGTATGGTTGATGATTTTTCAAGTTTTTCTAGTACAACCGGGTTTCTCGGTGGTCGAATAGATGCTCTACGGTGTTCATTCCTTCTGATTTTGATTTCGCGAGATGTTTGTCCGGTGTATATCGCATCACATTCAAAACAAGCATTTTATTTTATAGACACAATTATCACTGTTAATTCCTTCCTCGTATATATATTGGCGGCCTGCTTAAATCTTGGGCTACCAAAATTTCCATCCTACATATTGCATCTATTTCCTCGGATTTATTTTGTTTTAATTATTCAATTATGTATCCAAGTCGCATTACTTACTCTCGCGATTATTTAAAATGTTTGCAACCTGTTGATTTACGAGTATATAATAACGTTAAGAAAAAGCATCATGGAGGTTGGCAGAGATCATTAAAGTGTACTCCAATGCATCAGATGACTGTTCCTGTGATTATGAGCACAAATTGCAGGTCATTATCGAACAAGATTAACTACTTGCATTCTCTATTATACTCAAATGTATATTGTAATACTGGTGTAATCACTCTTCAAGAGACTTGGCTCCATGATTCATATGACGATAATTTAGTCTCCTTAAGTGGGTTCACAATCTACAGACAAGACCGATGCAGCTCAAAGAAGAAGAGAGGTGGTGGTGTTGCCACTTTTATTAATTCTCAGTGGTCTACTGCCAACAACGTCTGCTTCAAATTCTCAAATGACAATATTGACTGTATAACTGTAAAATGTCGACCTAAACACTTACCTAAGTATAGCTTCATTTTTGTCACAAATATCTATATCACACCTTGTTGCAGTCCCTCAGAACTATCTATCTTCGCTGATGAATTCACTATTTTTGCTGCTGCTTCGTTTGGTAACTCCTTATCTATAGTGACCGGCGACTTCAACTCCAGCGACTGCAGTTTTATTACATTGCTGGGCCATGCAAATGTTGTTAATTTCCCAACTCGACAAAATACTTCACTTGATTTAGTATTTGTAAATGATTCTGGAATATACGAAGCTCGTAAAAGAGCCCCGCTCTTCAATTCTGATCATTGTATTGTACGAGTCTTACCCAAAATTTACGGAAAGTTACACAGTAAAGCCCTCTCAAACTTGTCTAAGAAAGTTGTTCACAGATGCTACTCAAATGAGAACGTACATCATCTTAGAAACATGCTCAGTGACACAAGATGGGATTTGTTTAATGATGATTCACTTGATGACAATATCTCTAATATTACATCCTATCTGAAATTCTGTTTTGAAATCTGTTGTCCAAAAGAAACACTATTCGTCAAATTTGACCGTTTCTCCTCGCCTCAACTTAAAAAGCTTCGTAGAGAGAAGGAAAAACTGTATAAGATGAAAGATAAAAGTGGTGTAAAAAGAACTAACTTCTTAATTAAGTCTGAAATGCAGAGGTTGAATGTAATATATAACCAGAAATTCATATCCTGCAAAAATCCTTCTAATATGTGGAAACTATTTAAGGAAATCACTGGTGGTAAGCAGATAAACAATATTCCATATTCTTTTGATGTATGTACTCTTAACAAATCTTTTATTTACTCTCCCTCAAATGCCATGCTTCCCAGCATCACTTGTGTTAATAATAGCCCCTTTCCAGGTTTTAACACAAATGATGTTCAAAAGTGCCTCAAGTCTCTAAACCCTTCCCAGAGCTTAGGTCCCGATTATGTACCTAGTATTATTTTTAAAAAATGTTCTGATATTCTGTGTCACCCTCTTACTGATCTATTTAACAAATCTTTTTCCGATAATATTGTGCCTGCCGTTTGGAAGGACATTAAAGTTGTACCCATACCTAAATCATCCACTGGAGCATGTGTCAAATTTAGACCCATTGCTATTACCTCTCCTTTTTTGAAAACTATGGAGAAATTACTTTTACTTAGTCTTGTACCTTCGCTTAAATCCTTTAATGACCCTAAACAATTTGCCTATAAGCACAGTAGAAGCACTTTAGATGCAGCTGCCGTCTTATATCATAACATTGCTTCCAGTCTAGACAAGGGGGCTAAATTTGTTCGTTGCGCCTTCCTAGACTATACATCTGCTTTCGACTCGGTCCCTAGGGACATCTTATTAAATAAACTTGCTGCTAGTCAAACAGAATGTTGGGCTGTTAACTGGTTACATTCCTATTTCTCAGATAGAAAGCAGTACACCGTATATAAAGGGAAGTCTTCCACTTCATTGCCTACTGAAGCTGGTGTCCCTCAAGGTGCTGTTCTTTCTCCTTTTCTTTTTTCTTTCTTCTTGCATGACTTGCCTCACTCTGATGAAATAAACTTTGTGAAGTACGCTGATGATTTAACGGTTTCAATGGCTGTTAACTCCCAGCTAGATTGTACTAAAATAAATAGCTTTCTATCGGAAGTCAGCAAATGGTCTGAGTCTAACGGTCTTAAACTGAATCCTTCTAAGTGTCAAACTGTTGATTTCAGCTTAAGATGTAAACGACAGTTAAAAGAAGTCATCGATTCTCATGACAGTTGTAAAATTGACGACAATGATATAGGAATCAAATCAGAAATTAAGTATCTTGGACTCATTCTCTCTTCTGATCTCTCCTGGTCTTCCCATGTCTTAGCAATCTCCAGTAAAATATTCCGCCTGACATTTTACATTAAGAAGTTAAGACACTCGGGTATAACTCAACCCTTCCCTTACAGTTCATAAACTCTTGCATCCTACCTATTCTTCTTTATTGCTCACCCTTATTCTTTCCTGGTTTGCTTAAAAAAGACTATGTCACAATTCGTAGAATACTGAAGACTGTCAGTAGGGTGAGTGGTGTCCCAGTGGACCACATAGTTAACGTCGTTGTCGATAGGCACTTGACTTCGTGCAATAAATTTGCTAAAGGGATTTTGTCTGACTTGGAGCATCCGCTTTACCCTCAGCTTTCACCTTGCATCTCCTCAGGTAGAACAAGGAGTAACTTCAGAAAACTGTATGCTCGCACGTCTAAGTATAGAAATTCTATGATACCATACTTGGCACGTATTTTATGTGATGAAAATAGTGTCAGGCAAGAATTAACTAACCTTTTTTCATCTAGTAAATAAACAATTTCCTCCATCCATCCTTATATACCTTCAAGTTTTACTTTTATTACTTCTATTATATTTATGGTCCTGTTACTTCTCTGTTTTACTCTCATAATTGCAAACACCAACTTATCTCCATGACGGCTGTAATCTTTGTTTTTTCCCTCACCATATCATGTAAAGAGAACATTATATTCAATATTTTTAAACATGTTAGGATTTCTATACCACATTGCCAATACTGTGTGACACAAGCCAACGGCAATTTTCACTTGTATTCTTATTATTATTACCCTAGCTGTTATCATTATTATTGCTATTTCCATTTTATATGCTGCATGTTTTTGACACTACCTCTATTGTAAATGTGGAAAATTTTCTGTGTGATTAATTTTATTTATAATTTGAGGAAATTAGATGCAATATTGTGATTAATGCTGAAAATTCCATTCTGTATCACAAGTACTGTTTTTGGAATAAAGTAAATCATTATTATTATTATTAATTTGTATCTGCTTTGTTATACTTTCCATCGTGTTTATTTTTTACTACTTAGCGATATTCAGTAGTACAAATTATACTCGTAATTCTTAAGCAGGACTTTGTTTGCTATTCACGTTTGACTCACGTATTCATATTGGATGTGTAGTAATCACTTTCTCATAGTTAAGCATTATTTACTGTGTATGTCGTATTAATATATTGTTTACTGCTGAGTGCCGTTCATCAGCATCTCTTTATGCATGGCAGTCACGCTCTGCTTAAATCTAAACCTTGATTGCGTCTGATACAAGTATGGTGATTTAATTTTTGACGCACATTGACTGTGATTTTAATGGCATTGGAGCACAGATTGTAATGGACAAATTGCTTAAAAAGATCCCATCCGGATGATCTATTTATGATGTTTGTACTTGTTTGGACACTTCAACTAACTTTGTAATTAGTTCTCCTAAACTGTGTATCATTAATGTGACATTTGCATACCATATGTTGATTTTCACCTTTATTATTTGCCTTTGTCGTTGTTTAATTTTCAATTGAAATAATTCTCTGTGATTGTGTGTATATTGAAAACGTAATATTTCAATGATATAAGTTTGTTTTTAAGGTCATTCTGGCCTTGATGTGTGGATCTTATGAACAGAGCACTTGTTGTCACCTCATAGGGAATACTATTTTGATTCTAAAGTTCATTTTACAGTTAAACTTTGGCTAACTAGTTTTCTGTTGCAGTACTCGCTTTGTATTTAGGGACATATCTTGTCTCTATGCCTGCCTTACGGCAATTTGGAGGTTATTTTGGGTCTTTTTGTTATTATTGTTGAATAAAACTGCTAAAATATTGGAGAACAATCTTCTTTTCCTGCCTTATGAACGTTTTGTGATAGCACGTGTCTCAATGAAGCTTTGTCGGCTATAAAGTCGAATGTAGATCAGAAAATAACCGAATAAATTTGGTGGCTAAACAGCAGCCCCAAAATTTGTATATTTTATTTCATTATTGTTATGTTTAATATAGTACCTCATCCTAGACAGATAGTGTGCTTCGGATCTTGTATATCACTCTGCGTGTGGTTTGCATGATCGTATGGATTATAGCTCAGGGATTTTTAGAGATTTGCAACCAGTGTATTACAAATGTAATAAATTATGCAGGTGTTCAGGCTTTCATTACTGTGATTTATCATCAAAGTCAGAACAATTATATATTATTTTTATTTCAACAAAAAGTTGATTTAAGTATAAAACTTGGGCACTGTGGTAGAGTATAACTCCATTATGGATAAGATTTTATTTTGATAAATCACACAGTGTTGTACAGTTATATTAAATGATGACGTTTCGAGCACAAACTATTGCTCATAATCATATCAAGTTACTCACACAACTTTGTTCTTTCATTTATATACATGTGTAGAATCGATTAGACATTGGATTAAAAATCAGTGTGATATTATGTACATTCAGAAATAATAGTACGAATGTTGTTGATCAATTGCAGTTAGATGGGAAAACAAGACGAGTGTTTTTTACAGTCATCATAAGCTACTTGTTAGAATGTTGTGCTTGAATGTGTTTGAAGATTATTCAATATCTTCTTCTGATTTGGCTGATGGCAATAATACGAGTGTTAATGATCAACTATAATCAGATGGGAAATACGACGAGTGTACTAACAGATGGATAAGGGTCCAAATATGGAAATTTTAGTGATTTAGAGATTCTCTAACCTCTCAGATTGCAGTAAACTGTCTCGACAGGATTTATTTTTCTTTTCAGAGGGTGGTACATTGGTGGCCTCATTTTAGCATTGAGTAATGCTTAATGAGAAGTTGAGAGAAAGAGAGAGGTAAATGTACCACTGATTATATCAGTCCTAATAAAGCGAATGACATCCGGTGTCAAATATATCATGATTCTGGATATCTATGAAGTGCCGTTAAGTCCATGGCAGTTGCTTATTTTCAAGAGTTCAAGTGTAGATGGTTGAATTCAATGCATTCTTGTGGTAATACACCAAACATTAATTCCCAGTAGTATAACGCAACAAAAAGGAAAACATCCGTAGCAATGTAGAATAACCTTCACCCATTCTCATGTGTGCTGAATGAATAACAAACATCATAAAAACCATTCCAAATCTTGGTTGAGTTCGTTCATCAGGAAGACAGGTGAATGTATGATTATTATACTTGAGAATTCAGAAAATATTTGTTCACAGGCAAAGAGATAGTTTATCACCATTTCAACTGCATGCAGCAGTTCCAAATAAAAACACAACCTAACAGTTATCACCCAACATAGACGGTAGTTTTCTGTTCTCTTAAGAATATAAAAGAATTATCAGATGTAGATTGTATATTTGATGTGAATCATGTCTGTCTATAGTAAGTGAGGTGTCATTTGTGATATGGCAGAGAATGAATAATTTCTTGCAATAGCAGAAGGTAGACAGATAATAAATGAAGCCACACAGAGAATGCGAGATGATGAGACTAAATGTTTTGAGAAAGATGGCGTCACTTCAACAAGCTAGGCTCTAAGTATACTGGACGGCGAAATCAACACGTCATGTAGCATAAAAGTTAACTAAATAACGAAGTGTTCACATTCGGTTTCCCGCTTAACTGTGATAAAATTAATATTATCTAGTCAAAAGGTATGCACAATTCCAAGTTTGTTCGGTTAAATCTGTGGTTTCAATTGCTACTTCTGCGTATTTAATTAATAAGTAAACGTTGTGTTTAGAAATCTGTTCGAAAGACATGGATGTCCGCTGGAGATCACGTTGTCAGGTGCGCTTTTGACTTAAAGTAATTTAGTGGGTCTAATGCATTTTGCCCACATTATCAAATTCATATGAATCAAGTTTAGAATTTTTGAAATTACTCAACATGAGTTAAAATTTCACCATGGTCTCTTCTGGGAAGCGAAACTATTCAGATTGCAATATGTCATCTACTTAATAACATAAATGGTAGTCAGGAAAGAAAGTATCAGTGTATGCCAGTGCATACTAATGGCTGAATGATTGATGAGAGTTGTTTTAAACTGCTTGCACTAACCAGCAATGGGTGCTAGCAATTAGTTAAGCTTCATACCTCTCGGATAGGCATTTCTGTTCACTTAATGTAAATATTTCTATATGAAATTCACATTAAACCGTTTTAGAAAAATATTGGTCATTGAATATATGATATTTATTGTAATAAAAATGTTTCTACTTTCTGAAGAATAACGATATCAGTTCAATTTCAGTTTTTGGAAAGAAGAAACTTTTTGATTACTGCTTTCACAATTTTTCCACTTGGAGGAAACAGATTAACTTTTGACTCAGAACTACTTCACTGTTTGTAGTATGACTTTATTATCCTGAAAATTTTTATTTTATGGCGAGGTACTTTTATTCTTTGAGCCTTATTATTGACTGCTCCGCATGTCTTCATCAGGTTGAAATTAAAACTTTAATTAAGGAGTGCGTTGCAATTATTTTTGTTTTACAAGCACTTAAAACTCACGTTTATCCGAATAAAATTAAAGTGATTTAATACAACTCTCATCTGAGATAGGATAACTGTCATTCGCTACTAGAAAACAACATGGAACAACTACTAAATAATGTTTTGTGCTGGACATATTATTGGCCTTAGATGATGTTGATATGGATTGCGTACAAAGTTTGTATCACACTGATAAAATCGAGGTAGAAATCTGTGTATTATTTACTTCCATGGAAAATATTTTTCAAAGCTTCATCAATTACCTATTGTAATAATTGGCAGTAAAGACTGCTTAAGACTGCAGTGTTTCCGGATTATATAAGGTCTTCCAAATAGGTTGTTAAAGTTCCCTAGACTAACTGGGAACTTGCCTTTTTTCCGTTATACTGATTCTGGTACGCTGCATCTCTACTATTCTGAGGTCAAAAAGAAGTCCACTGAACATTCCGGAAGCTTTCCTTCAAATTCACACCACCTAAATTATGCAGAGTGCTAAAGAATGTAGCATAAAGACCTTATAATATAGTTCAACTCTTCACGCAATCTGTCTTCATGGAGAGGCAAAAAAGAGCTGTCAGAAAGCCTTTGAGTCAATCATTGTATGTAATTTATGGGAAAGAAAGTGCCAAACTTTATGTACTGACCTCTTGTTGAAAAAATCAGGATTTTCGCGCTCATAATAGAAATATAAAATCAGTGACTCTTTGAAAATTATTAGAACTTTGGAATAAATTACCTCATATAATCCTTCGAAACTACCGAGTTGCTCCGCTGAATAATTCTCATGGTGGGGATCCAGATTAAGAGTAAGATCAATCATTAATTTCTAGTTGGATAATTCAATGAAAGCAGACTCCTTACTCGCTCTGCAAATTCACAATCCCTCATTCATGTCTCTATTGAACGGCAAACGACCGTTATTCAGTATTTTTCGGAAGGTGTGGCAACTGCATTTTTCGTTATTTATCTTTGATGTGTTCGCTTCATTTTAAAAAGTATCATGAATATGGAGCTCATTGATCACATTTTATACCCTGCTGATATCAATAAATGTGAAAAATATAAAATGATGGTTCACCATTAGTTAGTTAACACTTGTGTCGAAGAGTGAATTAATAACCTCTCCATCGACTTCTTCTTATCCCCAATGTGGCAGATATAATACATAATTCGTCAAGCAACATGTTAAGTACCGCTTTCAAATTTATTATTCATCCGTTAGATTTCCACATTCGCTAATCATCAAATATGTAGAAATCAGAAAGCAGATTTACGAAGAACAAATCCAACTCAAACACAGTTACAACAATGAGAACAGTTTTAAAGCGTACTTAAGCTAAGACTGGCGAACATACGATCTTGATGTGGTTTTGTTCTCTGAGCTGGATGGTTAGTTAGAGAACAAAACCACATCAAAATCATCCACCTGAGCTCCAAATCTTCTCTATCATATCTGAACATACGATCATTTCACTCATTTTAACGGGCAGTTAAACAATTCAAAATGAATCTCCTGTCAGATAGTAACACTATTCTTTGTCAGTTCAGATTCGTACATCACTTTCATGCATCAGCTTCCATTGCAAACATTAGCTAACGGTAATCAAAAGTTTTTGATTTTAGTTGTCTAGTTTTGAATTCGTGTGGAGAAAAAAAAAGCGAATTTCTTTGATTGTAAACTTGCTATCAACTAATGTCATATGTTCAGTCCTTTTTTGGCGCAGACTGAAATTGCAAGCTAAATGTAAATGACAATATACTGAATTTGTTCAAATGAACTGTCGTCAAGATTTGACAGAATAGTTCTAAAATATTTGGGCGCCGAGTGAGAAGTAGACATTTGTGAAAAATTATATTTGTAAAATCTCAGCGAGATTGAAATGACTAATTCCAACGTTTCGTTCGGCAATCTGGTCCGAACTTCTTCAAGGAAATTAATCGAAATTAACAAAACGGAGGTTTATATATATAAAAGGAACATTTCTTGTTTTTAAAAACTTTGTCCAATCATGATTCATAAAACAAGTATAATAAATAACACTGTATGCGCTTTGATGAAAATTTGACCTCGAACTTACAAATATTGGTCTAACTTTGTTAAACACTTTAATTTGTATCCAAAATAAACACGCCCAACCCCTGTCCCTGACATGGCCATCATAAACAGGTAATTGTTTTAGTAATGCCTATCCCATTGCCTTTCTTATCTAAACTTCCTGTTTACTCATGTTATTTTTAGGTTTTTCTTAATCCCTGTTTACACTGCCATATTCTCATACCCGAACTTCGTGTTTATTTTGTCATTTTACTATTTCTACATATTTAATCTCTGATTGCATAATCAATTATTCATCATATTAGGTTTTTTATCCAAACATCCTGTCCATTTTGTTATTTCTACATTTCTAACCCCTAATTGCACAATGTCAGTCTTCTTAGTTATTTTAATGCTACTTTGTTTGTTTTATCCATCCCCCTGTTTATTATGGCATTCTAATTCCCAATTTTAATTTTTATTAATTTGACCCTTGACCGGATATTATTCTGGAACTTTTCTATCCATTTGATATAAATACACGAATGTACAGCCTAGCTGATGATGACTTCGTCGAAAAGAAAATTTTCTTCGCTGCAACTGTCTTCTCAATAACTCCTATGACCCAGTGTGTACATTCCTGAATTTAAAAGTGAAGAAGAGTGCGAGAAATGCTATTAGACATACCTAGAATACTTTGGAAACTGAAGGGTATTTGTCTTCAGGTGAAATGAACTCACACTTATTAAGGTTCAATACTAGTAACATAAAACGTTACGTCACCTGACTCACACTTCTACCTAAATCAGTTATGCGAAAATTTATTTCCTGGAATAAACACAGACGAACATCATCCATTCGAGAAGACACTAGGAATGTTCAAATTATTATTGCTATTCGGATTAAGTGTACCATATGAGAGAAAATATACTTTAATGAGATTATCAATACCCTTCACGGTGAATGTATGCTATCAACCCTCAAACGTTTTTTTTTTGAGATTAACATTTGCTACTTACATTACAGAATCCCCAAACCTGTAAATGGTGAGAAGGGATGGCCATTACTTCTACCATAAAACTCATTTAAGATACATGGCACCAATTTGGCATTAATACTTCTTTTCAACCTGTCTATAAAACCCTTCGCGAGGATCATCCTAAATTTTGTAGAAGAACTAAAGAACAGTAATTTTAAAGCAACATTTTGTATTCAGAAACAATATCCCATTAGCTGGAAGGTCCTGGGTTTGAACCTCAGTCGGTGCGTACTGAGATGAGTCCCAAACTGAAACGAAACGGTTATCCAGTACTCTCTGTTGGTTTTCCAATGCTTCTCTAGCCTATATCAGCTCATGATAAGATCCGTTACAAATTAATGCTTAAGAACATAATCCACAACAGAAATACAAGACTGAATACATACCAGCTGTATTCATTATTTTATAACTGGCTTTAGCGCCATAGTTATAAAAATCTTCTGCATGAGTGTTAAATGACATAGAACACTTTTAGTTTAAGAGGATTTCGTTCGTGTTATACAGGATACTCTTATAATTGTGACATTTAAAGAAGTTTAACTTCTACATGTTTAATTCTATTTTCATGGCATAAATGTGATCGTCATGTTGTTTCAACCAGCAAATTTTAAGTATGATTCGTAGAATATTTTGTTTTGCGATAATAGGTAGACGCAAATACCCGCGTGAATCTGTCAATAAGCTGTCGTTTAAAAGTGTAGCACAAGCTTAGTTCTATAGCTGTAAATTCCTACCACTATTTTAACCACAGGCTTCATTGCTAACACTTAACTGTAAAAGTATTCCATGAAGAAATACATTGCCAGTTGAGATTTGATTGATGGTCTCATGTTTAACACTGTTAACCTGTAAATAGATTTTAACCTACTTTTCATACAGATTTTGCAGACTTGTCAGTCAGAGGCGAGTGCTTCTAAATTATTCTAATCAGCCTTTAGTAGACATTTTTTTCTAGATGTTTTATTAGAAAACTAATCACGTATAATTGTTTTTGAAACTGTGTCAATTAAACCAAGGAACAGTTGAGTTGATTTTTACATTTTATTAGTGTTATTTAGTTTAAATAAGGCCTTAAAAACAAGACTGAATTAACTGAGTCACATTTTCAAAATAGCTGCACACCTCTCATTAGTTGTCATGTATTGAGGTTTGAAATTCAATTAGCGGTAGATAGTCCATGTTCAGTGTTGGCTTTCAGGAGAGTATACAACTAAGTTCCATAAGATGCATCTGAAATCTAAATAAATTTGACACAGTTACTAAATATCAGGGATATATTTTTCCATTTAGTCACCTGGACATGAATGTCTATCACTTCGACTGTTTACTTATTACTGTTCTTTTAAGGCACTATAAAAAGCTGTAGATTGGTGCGATAGCTATCAGTGTCAGATATCTTCTGTAAGTTCATATTTTTTTTATATTTATTTTTAGATTTACAGCTTGATTCTACACTGTATTTTTGGTACAAGTATGGAATTTTCAGCATTGATATCGGTAGCCCAAATTTCGCAGGCCGACCATAGATATCAGGTGTGCGCCGGCGTGGGCTCGAACCCCGGACCATGTGCATGGTCGGCGAGAGTCCTAACCACTGTGCCACCGACGCACAGGTTGATACTGTTTCCTTAACTAATCTGTAATGCAGATAAGACCACAATCTGAGCTAATTTCATTACTTCAGTGCAATGTTAGCATTATTACTGACTTCTCAAAGTAGCATCCTACTGCTGTTAAGGAAGCTTTACACTTGATCCGGTCGTCCTCTTATTCTGCAGCAGATATGTTGAAGATGTAAAATAAAAATTAACATAGTGTTCAAGAAAACAAAGAGCTAAGTACAATCGTAAATACATATGGTCATTTTGTATGTGTGTATACTTACTTCGTCAAACAAAAATACAGTCAGTAAGTTTTTGATTGAGTGACGAAATACAAAATGTATTCAAGGAACTCAGGATTTGATATAAGAGGGTGGTAAGAAAAGTGATGATTTGTCACAAACGACTGTAATAACATGAGTGGTTTGATGAAAGAGTTGCGCTCAGGGCGAACATGGAAACAAATTAAAATACTAAATTACGTAAGATGGAATGCAAAAGTTTTAAGTGGTTAGGCAAACAAACAAGAAAGCAAACGTTAAATCAGATCAACAGGGTTGTTAGCATGATGGTATAAGTGGTTGAATAATTTTCTTATGTATGCATAGTTCTGGCTCTTCTAACTGAAAGGCTAGGGCTTCTGCAATGCAGAGAAGACGGAAACGTATTGTTTTTGGCACTTTGTAGATTACTTTGAATGAGGCATTTGTTGAGATGGAATGATCAGTGATGACGAGATGTTCAATGATTGCAATCCTTATACTGCCACTGCTTTCTTTCTTCAGCCATGCCGGATAGTGTTCTTTGACCCTTTCTGACAGGATGCGCATCAAACGACCAATGTACATGGCTCCACAGCAACAGGTTAACTAACATATGCACATAGAATTGGTTAGATGCGAGATTTGTCCTCTAGAAGAAGAAGAAATGTCTTCTTAAAGAAGTGGAAATTCTCCTCTTGAGAATATTTCTGAGTAAGTCACCTTTGTAGTCGAGGTTCATATAAATTATCTTTTTTGGCGCGAATGACGTCGCTTACTTTTGGATTTTATGTCTGATGTTTTTTGTATGAATCTTAGTGGATAGCCGTTTTGTGTGAAGATATAGTTCAGGAAGTGACGTTCTTCTTTCAGGGTATCAGTGCTGCAGATGCATTGGAGACGAGCAACAAGTGATATTATTATGCTTCTTTTTCGACTGATTGGTACCTAGCTGAAGAAGCTTGTCAGCTGGCCATTCAATGTGTGTTTCCTACGGATGGAACTTCCTTAAGTGCCGTCAGCTCTTCTTGTAAGCTCAACATCAAGAAAAGAAATTTTAGATCTGCCTTCTGTTTCAAGAGTAAACTTTGTAGCTGAATTGCAGTTGTTGAATATTTGTAGTAATTGATTAAGTTCTTGACGACCATCACAGATAATAAAGATGTGATCCACATATCTAGTATACAGTTAGCACTTATCAGTAGTTGATTTGAGAGGGCTATTATTGATGTTTGCAATGAAGCAGTCTTCTAGCGGTGGGCTCAGTGGAGGATCCGTTGTTACCAACCTCTTATATCAACATCAAATTTCTTTGAATACTTTTTGTATTACGTAACTCTACCAAAAACTACTAGTTGTATTTTCATTTGGCAAAGTTAATGTACACACAAATACGAAATAATCATACATATTTGAGACTGTAAAGCTGTCAAATTGAATCCACTGTACTACTGGTATTCTTACAATTAATGTTTGTATGAGGATTCATCATAAAATAGAATGAAGATCTGTTTCCATTCTCTGAAAAGCAACAATTATATTCATTTCTGTTTGTAAAATCATTAATTTCGTTCTTGTATACAATTTAAAAGTCATTTTTGTTTTAATGCATGAATTTATTGTTAATTTGTTAATGAAAGAGTTAAGTAGGTTATCGTATACAGTCAGTTAGTTGTTAGCATATCAGCATTTGTCTAAAAATGGAAAAAATAAACAAGGATAAATTTATTAAGAAAGGCGTTTTCCATGCAGTGTTGAAATGTTTTTGATAGCTTTATTTAACGTCAAAAGAAATTATTTTCAATTGTGACTACATCTTCAAAATATTTATTCGACGTTAGGATTTCAAACGCAGAAGAAATTTTACACCATTTGCGATAAAAACTTACACTCGTATTACAGGAAATTCAACTAAATGGGCTATACAAATTTTTAAAAAATGAGGTTAAATAATCATTGTGCAAGTCACTTATGTTTTATCGTATTTAAAGTTTACGTTTTTGACATCTATAACCAATTTAATAGTATTATACTACTGATATTAACTTTGGAGCGCTGGGACGTCACTGACTTTTTGCAGAGATGTGGTTTATAACCTCTAGTACTTGGTTTTCAGTCAGTATAATGGGTATAATTTCCATCAATGATTCACCTGGTTTAGCACTGGTGACCCATAATTACATCAACAATTAGGAGATAAGTATGACTTACAGACTGTTAAGCGGAAGGTCCGTTCGGAGTAAATGTGTTCTAACTAAAGCACTACACTATTGTATAAATACAGCTGAAACTTTTTTTGAGAACTTTGTGTTAGTTTTAATAGTATTCTACCTTTATTATATGATATTAAACCTTTAATTTGTGATTATTAACATCGGTCTAAAGGATTTTTCCCTTGATAAAATTGTGTATCTTATATTTTCCTCAATTTTTCCATAAAATGAAGAACATACTTGCATCGCTAGAGTTGAATTAGAAATACATTGTTCAAAAGACGTAAAATGTTCCAAATAATATTGCTTATATTTAGTTAAATTATTAAAATTGAGTTACTAAAAAATAATGTCATTGAGAATACTCTACAACCTGTATGGTGTACCATCTCAATGTTTAGTGTGAACACACCATTCAACAATAAGTGTGATACTATTTTAAACAAGTTCTGTCGATACTTTAGATTTTATTAGAAAAATACTTTTGACTTCTTATGAAGACGATATGAACAACCGTGAATTGTAGACATAATGAAGAAGATTTGTAGTTCAGGTTGGTGGGAACACTTGTGTTCCCTGAGCTGGAAAATTTACTTCAGAAAGTTTGATTGTCTCACTGGGTAGCATTCTCAGCTCATACTTCAAATTGAGGACTTTAAATTAAAGTTTTTCAAAGTTATGCAAGCTTCTCATGTAAATCATTCAGTTCAGAGAACACAACTTCATCAAAACGGTGAGTTATCATCAATACAAAGTTAACTTAAATACATCTGTTTAGATCAAATATTCCACAGTTCGATGTGTTTATTTTCATTCATTCTGATGTGATTAAAAAAAGGTACTTTTTCCACTCCAGGTACCACGCAACTCTTTTGGTCATTGTCAAGATATTTTAAAGTGACGTCTTATCACACAGATTTCCATACAACATTTATCACTGTATGCTCGAGTATTAACCACATCACTTCTAGGTGTTTTATAGTTTTAAAGTTATCATGATAGTAGTTGGAGGTGTTACAGGAGAAAAAGCCGTTTTACCCGGACTTGTAAATCATACCTTTCTACCTTTGTCTGTATTTCACTAATAGCAACACATTTGGGCTATTCACAGTCGACGGTCTCTGTTTAATTTTGATAAAGTTAACCTTCTTAACAGTTGAAGAAGAATAAAAATGAATTTTTACGGCGAGGTGAACATACTTCTAAGAGTTCTGTCACGGGAAAGAAATGAAAGGTGTACACAGTGTTCGTAATTAAAGTTTTTTGTTGTGAGGAACAAAAACCTCAAAATAATTAATTCAGTGAGTTTGTGGAATTTTTTTGAAAATGTAACTGCACTTTTACTATATATATTATTGGTGTTTGATAAAAGTAGTTTAGTTTCATGAGATACCGTTTTGCAAAGCAAACTTGACTCTGACTATTGTAAAAATATCCATGACTTTATCCTTGGGTTCTTAGTTAATGACCTTCAAATAAACTTGTTAAATAGGTTACGAAATGTGAAGGTATACTCTGTGACTATCGAATATTTGAAGTCTGAAACAATTTCTCCAGCATTTCAAACGACAAGAGGAAGTTATGAGGTTCCATTTATCACAGTATTGTTGAATCACAAAGTTTTGTGTACTTGAATAACAAAAAGACGTGAGAGATCCGAGTGTAGTAGGAAATACCCCATGAAAATCAATAACCTTTGTGATCACAGTAGCTTTCACAGTTAACTGGACGCACCGTTGCAGATAAGCATAGGCGCAAATTTTGAAAACTGTTTAATCACTATAAGTTGTTTACACAATACATTTTGCTTGCTAAGTGACTGTTATTTTTCTCAGAAATGTGATGTGATCTTATGTTCAAAATACGCTGAATAGAAAGTTAACTTCAAGTCCTTGAAAGCGTTAATGATCAATAAGTGAGTAAACATCATTCATTCAACATTCAGAAGATTCTGTTTATGTATTATATACTGAATTTATCATTTTATGTCACATACACTGTATTGCAAAATGCTCAAGCGTTCTAAAAATTATGAAAAGGATTGTTAATAAACTAATTCGCTTCGTGGAAAAGCTGTGTGTATTTAATTGCGGTGAGGCGATATTTAAAAAATTATAACTTACTTTTTCCAGCTGTGGAATAAATTATCATATATTAGCCCTCATTTGCTGAATATTAATGTGTATTATTAGCAAAGAATAGGAATTTGTGGCGGGGGCTATTGACAGGATTTATCGGCAGTACATTAAAGAGACGTTTATAGGCACAAAATATCAAAACAGAGGAAATATTTTTATTTTCTTATTTTGATTACAGCTTGATTCCACACCGTATTTTTGATACAAGTATGAAATTTCAGCGTGGATATCGGTAGCCCAAATTTCGCAGGCCGAAATATGGATTTGACATCCACTTAAGAAAATTAGCAAGTATTGCTGTGTAACATTGAGGACACGAAAATAAGATAAGAAAAAGAAACACAATGCGAAGAGCAAGAGCAGAACAACAGGAAGTGCATGTGCAAATGACGACGTTATTGTCTGGTATACATAATTTCCCTATATGTGTGCATCAAATTACCCACCACTCTTGTTACATTTAGGCAATCATCTATCTTTGTCTTGTTTTTATGAGGGAAACCCTAGAAGAGTTCATCACCACCAAACCACCTTTTGGATATTAATCAATAGCAGTGAATAGTTTTGATGAAATACTTTCAACATTCACAAGCATCTTTGATTCTTTTTAACTTTAAAAACGAAGCTTACCGTCATAACCACCTGATGAGTGAAGAAAACAAGTACATCGAACATTAGTAAAGTGTAAATTTGAATTTTAAAAGTAATGTTAAGTGCTGGGAAAATAAAATTTTGTAGTTTGACACATTTTTGCTTAGCTGATTTGGATTTAGAAAGACCAGTTCCTCTCGGTCGAATTAAAAGTTCACAACCAGTAAAATAATCCGGTACAATTATTTTACTGTAAAATTTCAAATTTCATCAGCAGACGAATACATTATTTAGTCTTAGACAATATCTGCGAATAAACTCAACATTAAATCACTAAATTATGATAAGTCAAGGACATAGTTTATTTATTTATGCAGTTTATGTCATTTATGTACTCAGGTTTTAAGAGAACTGCTATTCTGTGATAGCGTTTTAGCATAATCGAACATATACATTATTTAAGAAATCATACCCTGTAATGAAACCTCAAACAAAGGTATGAATACATAACGTAATAATACCATTGAATCCACTTCGAATGTCTGTAATTATAATCATGATTAAACTTCCAGTGGCAAAATAAACAGTTTTCAATTGTTGATTTTTAAGGATTAGATATGTATTTGCGAGTTCATCAGAGAGTGATAGCAGTTAGAGAACCACTGAAAACTAGAGAGCGCTAGTTTGAGTGTCATTGGCAATACGTACCCACTAGTGGTCGCGCTAAATCACGAATTGGTAAAAGTTAGAATTCATGGGCTGGCCGTTGAGTCGCATCCGAGTGACTGAGTAGTATACGAGCTTGTTTTGTAACCGGAATATCCTGGGTCAGAAACGCAGTGGGTGCATTGTGCCGATGAATCCCAAAAAAGCACGAAACAGCTGTTCAATACTTCCTGATTTCCAATGGTTCGCTAACTGATATCAATCCGTGACCAACTCGTAAAAATAAATAGTGTTGTATTTTATAATATTCAAGTGTTGCTTTGTAGAGTATTGGTTGGCTACAGGATTTCATCATAAGCTGACACCGGTTCAGCGAGGTGCTGATGAAGAAATCCATACTAGGAAGAAACAGCTATAGAGTACTCCCAGGTTTCTCAAAAGTACTCTAACCTCTTTCAGCTCATGATGAAATCCCCTAACCAATCAAATCTCTTCGAAACCAGCACTTGAATAATAATCTTTTACTCATGAGTGACTAGACTTATTCAGATGTCTAGTTACCTGGATTTTAGTCATTCGTGACCATTCGGTTTACAGCAGGTCGGGTGTGAGGGCAAATAATCGCCGATGACCCTGGCTAGTGGTCGCGTTTTATCGTGAATTGGTAGAAGTAAGAATTCACAGTTTTGTCATTGGATAGGGTCGCAATGGCTTAATAGTCTACGAGCTTGCATTGTCACAGGAAGGCCTCGGTTCGAACCCTGGCCGGTGAAAGGTTAGCGCTGACGAGGAGTCCCAGTCACTAGCATGAAACAGCTGTCCAGCACTCGCACTTTTTATAGTATATTAGAATGCTTAACAAAAGGAATAGGCGGTGGGATGGGGATTAGAATAATAGGATTATTAGGCAAATAAAAAATTCGTCACGTAACATGGTGTGAAATTTGAAATACTAAAACTTAAAACTCCATATTTCCTTTGGAAAAATGGAAAAAAAAGTGAAACAATACGGGAAACTGTCCAAATTGAGGATGATAATAGTAACAATCGACATAATAGGGGTAGGATATTCAAACTGAATATAAAACCAAAAACTATTCACAACTAAAATGTGAATAGCGATTATCACAAGTTAGCATAGACGGATTAACACCATGATATTTGGGGGTATAGAAAACAACGTCTTCTGTATACACAAATCTGTCTTTTCTATTTCGATGGGCAAAGCTTTAGCAGTACAGATGATTCGGATACATCATGATTCACGTATCCGCACCTATCTTTCAATTTTTTCACAGGATATGATTTCATTAAAAACCATAAACATCCGCTTATACAGCTTATGAATAAATACGATGAGGAAAGTAACTTCTCTGAATCACTTGTTTTGATTTTCTATATCCCACTGAAAATCTTAAGATAAATATAACGTTGACTCACCCAAATCTTGAATACCTGTAAGTGTTTCAAGACTTATAATTTCATTTAAAAAGTGGGTTGACTTTTTAAAACTCTTTATCTTTCCACGCTTAATTTTTAAATTTAGGGTCTATTGGTTGCATCGTGAAATTATTTTATTTTTGCTTGACACTGATTTTATTTACCTCCCTTTTTGGCAACTTGTGCTGGTGTTACTTAGTTATGTTTGATGAGTCCAGTTCAGAACAGTAATTCTAATGCCCTTTGTTTCACAAATGCTTCATTTTCATATTGCCTGATAGCAAAAATTTGAAATAATTTAATTTTATTATATCTTGACTCCTCAAAGCATTTTTGATGCAAATATGTAATTTTCAGCATGTTATATCAGTAGTCTAAATTTAGCAGGTTGACTAGTAATATCAGGTGTAGGTCGGCCGGAGATCGAACACCGGACCATGTGCAGGGTTGGAGAGCGATCTAACCGCTGTGTCACCGACGCTGAAAGAATTCAATAACTGTTGTTTTCTAATAAATCCCGAAAGATGTCACCTAGGGTAGGGAATTGACTCCAATGCTTACGAAGCAGTTCACAAATCCACGATGTACTCATACCACAAGACTTTGATCAAAACTACGGCATGCTGAATAGGGAAGACCATTTTGTAATTGTTAGACGCTTATGTGTTTATAAGAATACATAAAGACTAGTTTAAGTGTATAACTTAGGCAATGTGACAGAATGAAATTCCATATTAGATAAGTTTATTTTAGTGCTCACGCAGTGATGCAGTATTAACAACAATAGTACAGTTTTATAAAAAATTTCACTAAAATGTATTCAATTTATTTAATGGCTGTTATAGACAGCTCAAAAGGATTGAATTACACTCACGTGATTGAACTGAGTTAAAAAAGAAATAACTTGAATAAAAACTTTACTAAAACTACAAATATCATCAAATATTTGTAAATGATTGAAGTTTAACTTTCTCATGTAATAAGAACAGTTGGAAGTACCTCTTAACTATCCATCGAGAGTTAGTTTAGAAATTTTCATCGATGATAAAGCCGAACTAATGTAATACCCAGTCCAGGATGATCAGTCAATTAGGTAAGCATATAACGAATCGGTCAGTAATCTAAATTTCAACAGTCTGTATTAGTCTAAGCTAACGAAATGGAAAATCTCAACAACACTATTTGACGTTACAAGTGAGTATCTCTTCTTAAACTCCATATATGAGAACCCATCAGTCAAAATTTCCTGTAAAAGTTGCTCAGTAACAAAGAGACGACTGGAGTTTAATTGTTATCTATGGTTATATTAGGAATCTTGCTTTTCTAAAACAAGAGTTTAAGAAGGTAGAAAAGGATCTATGAAATCCAGTTTCCGGTTAACTTTATTGTTTCCTTCAAACTCATCTAGTTACTTAGTCACTTCTATACCTGTAGAAAGTGGAAACGTTGGGTTTGGGGTCAGAGACACTACCTTGGAAAATCAAATCACTCTCAACTTAAATGTAAAAGCACAGAAAACTTGTTTTTGAGTGTCGAAATTACTTGGGCTAATGGATGTCTTCGGAAAACCAATAAGCCGATACGTCTTTATATTTTGATGAAAGCAAAGATAAGCATTGGGACATGGAATGTTTGAGAACATGTGCGAGGTGACAGTTGTTTCACTTGACAAACGCGTCAAAAGTTAGGTACATATCATCTTGATATTGCCCAAGAAGGTGTAAAATCAGCCTACTGGACACAACATCAGAAGGGTAGGTGTGTGCACAGGCAATTATCTATTCATGCTGAAGAGAGTAAGAGAAGTTGTGGACACAAAACGCAGCTGTCAACACATGCTGGATTCAAGAAAATCAAACTATGTTCTGATCAAATTTTAACCATACGGATCATATTCGAACAAAAATAAAAATGGTAGTCAGATATATAACTCAACTATATAGACTGTTGGAAGACTTTTGTCAGCAATGACTGTGAAATGATTTATAAACTGCTTCCACACTACACGTGCTGTGCACAAAACTTTATCAGCTTCTTTCAACACCTATTTGACAAGGCCACATACCAAGCGATTCGCAGCGGAAAGCTTAGTAAAGTCTTTGAAGTGGGGACAAGATTTGGGGATGTCTTACTACTATCATCAGTGATATTCCTGACCACGTTGGACTGAGTCATGCGGCACATCATAGTGAGTTAGGAGACAGGTATACTTTGAACGTATGAGAATACTGTAGAAAACATATTCATTGTGGAAAACTGATGTTTAATGTCGCACAGACTCGAAGATCTGTAAGCGAAAATCAACAAGCCGTTAGAGGAATCAAGGAGTGAAGAAAAAACTTCAAGTGAACATAGAAAATAATGATGTGACGGAGGTAATCGTTTAATAAAAGGCACCAGACAACTTAAATGGGAATAATTTGAGGGAAGTTATCTCTTGCACTTAGTTGAGCAGCATCGTCTCAACTACAGGCGGCATGGATGATGATACCAAAGCTGGACAGATTTGAAAAAAAGTACAGACCCTTTTTAATATGAAGTTAGCGCGGACATATGCTGCACTTGGTATGAAAGGCGAGATGTGGATTTTCAGCACTAATTCGATGTATTGCTTATATGGTTCGAAAATTTCGTATACTAAGAAAAGCGTTTTGAATGGGCTTCAGACCTTAATCGACAAATGCCCTTGGTCAACAGTGAAGATCAGTTGGTCAAAAAGAATTTGAAATACGGAATCCTTGCAATGGACAGACTTAATAACCTAACTCAACTATTATGCCGAAGGAAATGGAAATGTGTACACTTTGAGAAGAGTATTTAAAATCACGAACTAAGCTCAACAGTGAAATCTCAGAACATGAGGGTGGCGCGGAAACAGTCGCCTAAGGAGTAGATAGGATCTTGTGAATAATCACGAAGGCAGCTAAAGAGAACTAACTGAGAAAACAGTGAGGTTGAGATGGGTTGTTGAAGCTCTATGTTCCACTCAGAACTCAAGTGAACAATAAATAATATTAGTATTATTAACAAAACCAACATTAGTCGTTCCTAGGAACATTATTAAGTCAGTTCTCATAGTAGTGATTGTCCTACTAGGTTTTTTATCCAAAGTTGATGTATAATTTGTTGTCATCACGTCTTCAACTCCTAATTACACACAAAGTCTACTTTCTCAATAATTATAACCGTATTATATTTTTGTCCGATCTTATTTTTTATTTGGTTATCATAATGTCCTGAATTAATATCAGTAAAAAGTTTGAGGATTGTAGATTAGATCGAATAAAGTATAATCATATTTCAATAGTTTACACACAATGATAAGTTTTTGTTATTCGTAATATTTCGAGGAAAATTACCAATAACAAAAACTTATCATTGTGTGTAAACTATTGAAATATAATTATACTTTATAATGTCCTGATCCCTATTTGTAATCTTTCTAATTTTACCCTTGACCGGAAATATTTCTGTAACCTTCTCACCCTTTTACTATATGTAGACACGAGTATACAGCCTAGCTGATGTCTTCGTTGAGGAAAAACATTTTCTTCTCTGCAACTATTTTATTTAATTTTTCCTATGGTCCAATATGTGTATTCCATAAGCTAAGTAATAAATGTTGTTTTACAATCTCGATGACACAGATTCTATATCTGAGGCATCTTGAAACAGAAGTAACAGATATTGTTCTCTAATTTAAACACTGAACAAAATAAAGCCGAGGTACGTAACCCTGAACAGGTCTTTACAACTCATAATTGAAATTTTTCAAGATACTATAATAACATAGTATGAAATTATTGCTATCTAATTGTCTCTATATTCATGCTTTTCGCGTCATGTTCAATGAAAAAAAGACGAGTTTAAGCGGCCGAATTTCATTTCAACATGTAAACATGTGAGTCACTCACTTCCATCTTCTAAAATAGCAAAAAGAATTTTATTTTGCAAAGATAGTTAAATACATACAGTGGGCGGAGGTATTCTGCAATAATTAATAAAGTGCTTTGGATATTTTTACGCTGTAAATGAACGAATTATGCTGCGCAGCTTTAACAAGTTTCCTCTGAAAGGCCTTGTAAGGCTAAACGCTAGATCAATATAGTTAGGGCTATAGTAGGTAGAGTGTCACCCAGTGTCTACATCTCCCTAAAACTGGACATTTGAGCCAAACTCACAATAAAGTTCAGGTCAAAGAATTTCCTGTTAGTACATGATATCCAGCTAGAACATAGTTTTGTATTGTAAGCATATAACTTATGGGTGGTATCGACTTTTTCTCAGGGCAATAAACCTTAACTTCTAAGTCAGTCCGCTGTCTCTTCCCAGTCTCAAAACAGGGATCAACTTATCAGTAGAAAAAATTCCTTTTTTGTCGAATCAACAGTGCAACAAACGCACAAATCAAGTATTATCTCTATTACAACGAATATTGCTAGTACTCATTTTTTGAATCAAAGTTTTCTATTTTATTTTCTTGGTGATTTAATAGTTTAAAAAAGTTGGTTTAAAAAAACAGAATACAGAAAGTTCCTGTAAGACTATTTAAAGCGTTCCTTTACTAATATGTCGACTGAAAATGCATTATCCATGAGGGGTAATTTAAAGCAAATTTGACTTTCTTCACATTCTCTAGTCCAGACAAAACTAAATGTTCCATGGAAATGTCACTATCAACTGACTAGGCACTGAGCTAACTAGTTTGAAGATAATTTAGTCTCTGAATGTTGATAACATTCAAACTGTCACGTACTTGCTTTTTGTTCTAGAAAGCAAAACAGGAAAACAAATTTATCATATATCGCTCGATTGTTTTCCGAATTTTCTCTGACGAAAGGAACACATACTGAACCAAAGATTTCCGAAAAATACCTCTGTGAAAATTTAGGATACTTCCTTGCAATAACTATATAACATGCACGAGAATGAAGAAACTAGAGAAAGTATTTTGAAGAAAGACACAACATCTTGATGCTCGTCGTTTATGATTCATTTCGTTTATGAAAATATCATTACGGATCATCTTTAGGGCTTGTAAAACTCAATAATGGTTCACTGATTAATTTATTATACACAGTCCAATGAATTGATGATCATTTTATTCAAATATCGCACCACACTTTCACTTATTGTTAATAATGCCAAAATTATGATTATGTGAAGCAAAATTCAAAACTTACGTATTTCCTCTATTACACAGATCATTATGCATAGAATAGGCTTAGACATCCTACTACGTATACAGTTCAAACTTTGGTCAAAATACATCAGTTAGAACGTTAATTACTAAAGTCATTTTGATGCATATCATACTCCCACTAAATTCACAGGTTATGAAACCACCCTAGATGTGCTAGTTTTTGCATATTTATCTGTCAATTATTAAAACACCAACAAAACGTTTTGAGAAATTAAGATTTTCAGCAACCACACTGAAGTATACTTTTAGTTTAATTCACTTGTTATACATTCTTAACGCATGTAGCATTTAAATGTAACAGCATCATTTTATGGACTACTGAGTGGGGTCCAATTGGCTTGATGGTCTATGGGTAAGCCTTGTAATCAGAAGGTCCTAGGTTCCAAAGTCAGTGAGTGTGTACTGCGAAAAGTCTCAAACTAGGACAAAACAGATATCTAGCACTCCCAGATTTTCCAGTGGTCCTCTAACCGATGCCACTGCATGATGAAATCGTGAAACTGATAAAATCCCTACAAACCAACAGTTGACTAATCTGTAATGTGTTAGAGTTGATTCTGAAGGTAAAACTGCCACATGGAATGTCAATGATCAGTGAATATTTGGACCACCTCAATCAGCAGAAATCCCTTTATTTCCTACAGTGATTGCTGATTACGTAAACACCCAAATTAATAATATGAAGTCAGCATTAAGGACAGCATGGTAGCTGCTATTTGCTTTCTAATCTAATAATATTTCAGTTGTCATTTATCTTTAAAGTTTACAGTGGTTCAACATATATAACGCTTGTAGGCATCTTAGTCGATAAAGCTTTGCAGCCTCATGGATGTATTAGCAGCCCTACCTAACACTTTACATCCAGTCTCAATTTTACAGACTATGCTCAACCTAAGGGAACTGATAGAATTAAGACACCTTTTAGACGCAGATTCTCAGTCCTTCTTCAGGACAGCCCCTTTCTGACACCAGAGCTGCCTGATTTTTGAAGTTTATTTTGGGGCCAAAATGTAAGATATTTTATTCTTCGTTAAGATTGTAATTCAGTGCCGTTTCTTATTCTACAGAAAACTCACGAAGTTTGCCTGTGTGTAGTGGAGTAAAACAAATTAAAGTGAACTAGAAATAATATTTCAGGCTTCAAATGTTTCATTACTCAAAATCTACAATCGAATTACATCGACTTGTTGTACAGAATGAAAAGGCATCTTGATTCATGTTAAATTTATGAATAAACCGTGCATCATTAAGTAGCTATGCATTAATTTGAATGTGTATACCCTATGGTTGTGAAATTTATATAATATAGCCAAGAGATACGCGCATTTTTTGACTTATTTAGTGTTTTTGATTACTGCATGTATGTACTTATTCAGTAAGTAAACGTTACGCTTAGAAATTCTTTTCGAAAGTACGGAATTTCTCTCAGTGATCGTGTTACCGATGTTGTGGTGGCTGAGAGTTATTTAACCAGTCGGAAGGATTTTCGTTCACATTATCAAAAGAAGAATGTAATTGGCTGGAATTAGAAATTTGCAAATTACAGATTACGAGATGCGATTCCTCTCATTAACCATCAGTTACACTTTGTAATACTTAGGGAGACTGGATCGTGAAACTGAGGTATGTTTATCCAAACTATATTCAGACCCAAGTCTTTATCAGCAGATGGCTATATGGCAATGCCACATTTCAGATGATCCACAAAGGGAACCCAACGAGGCGTTCGAAGTGAATACAAGTCTGAGACTGGCTGGTTGTCTGTTATCACTGATGATATTTTAAACTGGTGGACTGAATTATGCATCAGACTGTGCTCGGCAGCGAGGAGAAAGGAATATTCTGAACCGCCGTTGAGAGAAATGTAGAAGATCTGGATTTCGCAGATGACATATGTCTTATGTTACACAAACTCGAAGACATATAAGTGAAAAGCAACAAACTGGCAGAAGAAAAAAGGCAGCAAAAACAGGACTGCTGGTAAACATAGACAAGACGGAGGTGATTAAGGTAACCAAAGAACCAACAGCAACAACAACAACAGCACCAGTCACCATCAACGAAAGAGATTTAACAGTGCTCGCCTCCTTAGTTTATCCAGGAAGCATCGTTCCATCTACAGGCGGAAAGGATGAAGATATTAAATACACTTTCGTCAACCTGGTACCAGTTTGAAAATCTTCTGCACTGCACCCAGCCAGCTTAAACAATAAGATTCAGATTTTCACCATCAATCTGAAGTCATTCATTGCTTCCATAGCGGTCAGAAACTTGACCTGTGTATCACGAAAGGGATTCGCAACAGGTTGCAGTCTTTTATCAACAGCTGCTACCTTCACTAGCTGACTCCATACTGAAGATTAAATGGCCGGCTGGCCAGAAAGAATTATCAAAAAGAAACTCTAGCTCGCAAGCGACCAACGTAGAGCGGATCGCTTAACAAATATGTAGGAGAAAATGCGGAAAAGGGCATGCACTGATAAGGTCATCGAATGACATAGTGTACAATGTTGGCCATCACTCGAGTGGAATGCAAACAAGAAGCGAGGGTGATGTGAGGGAGTTCGTGTGGCGAGGAGGGGATGTGGGATTACGGGCAATAGTGGTCCCGTCTGAAGAGGACGGTAGAAAATGGACAAACGTGAGTATGAGTTGTTGAAGCGCCAAGTTCCACTCAAAACCCAAGGGAATACTAATAAGTTCACACTCAGCTTTTTCGGAATTAATGGCTGTTGGATATGTGATATTTGTTATAATAAAAGATTTTTTACGTCCTGATGAATGAAAAACAAAATTATTCCGTTGTTTTCATTCATTAGGAAGTAGAAAATTTTCTACAACTGTCTGAATAATGTTTCCGTTTAGTGGAAATAGATCAACTTCTTGCTCAGGACTTCCAGAATGTTAGTAGTAAGAACTTAATATCTTAGAATATTTGATTTTATAACACAGCCGGTTTTCCTTCTGTGATCTATCTGCCTAATGTCTTCATCTTGTTGAATTTAATTCTTTTATTTAAGAGTGATCTGTAATGCTCTTTTCGGTTTCACATTTTTATGGAACCTACTTCAAGTTTCTTGAAATAAAAGCAATGTATTAATGCAGTGGTATGTTGAAAATAATTCAAGACCATAAAAAAACACTAGACATAAACTGAATAACTTTCTATATTGGCCATACTAGTCATTTTGAGGTGATTTTTAATTTAGAATGTAATAAATGTATGTTATACTTCTACAAACTAAGGGATAAATCTGTGTATTGCTTGGTTTTATGATCATTTTTTTCAAAATTCATCAAACATCTATTTTATCATTTGTCAATAAAGGGATAAACGACTATTTAAGATCCCTGAGTCAGTCGGTATCAAAGAGGTATGAAAGCTTGCCAGACACTCAGGTGGTCCGGTATTCGATTCCCAGCCGACTCACTCCCAAACCTAGCTTAGCTGGTAATAAGCCCGGCAAAGAGTGAAGGTTGGGCGTGAGACTAGCATACCCACCCAGTAAAAATAAAACCACTAGTACCGAAACTTTAAGGCTCTAATTTGATGTCCTTTGTTCCTTTGGGAGCGTACAGGAATAAGTAAATAAATAAATAAATAATAAGACTCCTCAAGCAATTTCTCTCTCTACCTACACTTAATGTTAAACTCTCTGCAGAATATATTCACCATTTTTAAATTCATAATTTGATTTGAGACAAATTTGTAATGTTTTTTCGGTTTTACATTCAGTTGAAACTTACGTTCAATTCCTTGAAATTGAAACGATTTATCAATACTCACTTGTGAAATATGTCGTATATCACCGAAATGTTGTAAACAGAACGAATGAATTATGTCGGATTATTTTGTAATTTATTACGTAAGAAGTTTATATCGTACTTATACAAATTGAAGAACAAGCCTAAGTATAAATAATCTTTCCAACAACTATTTACGACTGTCATTTTTGTGAAATAATTGTAAGGTCATTAGGCAATTATCTAACTTTACATTGTTAAAGTTGAGAGGGGATGCAGAAAAACTGTGAGAATAAATCTTTATTTCGCATACAGAAATGAAAATTGTCATGGTTAAAATGATTATGACTTCGAAATTAACGAGACAAAAACATGTCGAAGTCCCTGTTTCTATAACAGTTGTGAATAAAAAGACTGGCGTATTCATCTGCTCTTGGTTCCTGGTAGAGTAAAAGTACTGAATATTTCAACTGGAAATGTGTTATACAGTCATTCAATTTTAAACCAAGGTCCTCAGATTTAAATCTCCCACTACTTACTTCATCTTGAGAAACTAGTTAATTTCCTTAATTCCCCCAGAAATTGTTTTACTAACAAGGTAAGTGCGTCGGTGGCATAGCGGTTAGGATGCTCGCCGACCATGCACATGGTCCGGAGTTCGATCCCCGACCGACGCACTCCATTACCTCGCTAAACCAGTAATGAGACTGGTAAAGAGAAAAGGTTGGGCATGAGGCTAGCAGCGACGTCCTCTAAAATTAATATTAAACACTGCTACAGAAACTTTAAGCCACTAGCTTGAGGCCCTACGTGCCACTGGGGAACGTGAAGGAAAAACAAAACAGGGTAAGTATTTTTGCTCACCGTTCACAGTCACTATAGGGAAAAAAAATAAAACTCATGGCGTTTTTTAAATGGTCGTCAAACGTTTTAATTGGGTTTAATTTGTGGATAATAGTTGCGCTTTCCTCAATCCTATCCATCGGTGGATTTTATATCGAAAAATTTCAAACTGTTGATTATTCATGTGCTTTCTTTAACTTATAAATTTCTCTCAATTAAGGGACTTGTTTCTTTATATTTTCCACGGTTATTTGCTAAATTCATATTCTGGTCATTGAATAAAGTGATAAGTCAAATAATGTCTCATTTTATATTCACAAACTCTCGCAGTACAAACCAACTTAATAACATGTAACCATAAATGATATATTGACTTCTGATAGCTTTAGGTGAAATGTCATAAAATTAATCTCCTTCTCATATAGGGACAGTGCATTTCACCTAAGCTTTAAAATTTTCTTGTGACAGCTCAAATTGGCCAGGGGTATGATGAAATTTGAGTTGGGTGTTGAGTTGAACATTCTGCTTTCCACAAGTATTAACGCATATCATCATTGTTTCACTTATGATTCGCCAAATTATTATAAAATGAAAATAAATGTGAACTTACAGAGGGCTTCTGTTAATCAGACAGTTGTAAATCGGGTTAGATTGCTTCATAAACAAATATTTATTCTCTTTATGATCAGGATTGAAAGGGTTTCAGTAAATAATTGGAACACGCTGGTCTTATTTAGAAGTAAGGACGTCGTCACAGTTGGACAATTAAATGCATTATTTCTACCTTATTCCCTCAAAGTTAAGGTAGACGCAAATTCTATTCATGTTAAAATGATACAGAGAGAAGATTAAAAAGTCGTGAATAATAGTCATTTAGATGATAAACTCACGCGTAGTTCCTGAACACAACATTGACGAACACACAAACATCTTCCATGAAATCTCACCAGTTATACGAAAAAACGCAGGATGCTTGTAACACTTCATACGATAAGGAGATAGGTTTCATGGTTGTTTAGTAAAAGTATACCTACTCGAGGACGATTTATGTAAAAGTGAAAACCTAGGTTGCATGGAAGTTTGAACAACCTGCCCAAAGATTATCAGCCCTTATTTCTACTATCTCAGATATGAGGAACACATAACGAGCAAGTAATGTAAACTGGACACATCCGCGTTATTCGGTGGATTTACGGGTGTATACTGTTAACTTGCGGGTATTCAGACAACAGAAATGATATCCTAGTAACATTTCGTGATAATAATACTCTGTGTAAGTAGCTCTACGATTACTGTCACTGAAGATGTTCATTTATCCCCGCAAAAAATCGTATTTAAATTGATTTAGGAGACATTATCTAAATTTCCGTTCATGGCAATTAAACAAACAGATAAATTTTAGTATGCGACTGTCCACATCTCAGTTCTTCTCGCTGAGTGTTTCATTCTGAATTTGCAGCCTCAGAATCCGGCTTAGGTGGAAAGAAAAGGATACGAATTAATTTCAAATCAAAATTATTCATGAACTTTTTTGTTATCGATATTCAGTACTCACTTCCAGTATCTTAATGGTGTTCAAAAGTAAACATAGTCCTACTTAGTTTCATTGAATATATTGTCGTAATCTTTGAAACTGCAGTAAAAATCACACCATATTGAAAATATAACACATTTTTAAATAAAAATAAGTTTCAGCAATAAAGCGGAAATACTAACTTGCTCATATGTGATGTAAGGATGTTTACTCATGTTCCAAACGAAATGTTCATTACGCTATGGGACAGCCAAAATATTTAGATACCACTTAGTGGACTAATGTTGTAGCCTCTCGAATCCCGGTGGGTTCTAGCATGTTTATACTTGAAAGATAAACCGTTTATAATGGTTATACAGTTGAAATGATCTCAATGTTATTTTCACAGTCACTTTACAGATTCACTTTTGTATTACTCATTTCGCGTGATCAAATACTGTTTTTCAGTAGGATTATGAGTAAAATGTCACATGTAAGTAAATATGCACTGACGTTATGAGTTGCTATATATATCATCGTCAGAGATGATGATAAGGATGAGAGGCTACTCAAGAATGTTGAGTGAAACATACGAGTCGACAATACAGATACTAACCAGAGTGTACCATACTAAACCCATAAGTATACATGAAATACAAGCCAATGAGATCAGATGCTACATTTAATCTAAATTTGAGCGTTGTACTCATTAAGTGTGAATTTAGAACAGTACAGCGTCCATTACAATATCAATTAAATATATCAGGTGGTTTACTGCACATTAGCAGAAGTTGGAATTTATAGGCCACTGAGTGGGATTCAAGTGGCTTAATGGTCTACCAGCTTGGCTCGTAACCACAAAGTTCTAAGATCGAACCCAGGTGGGGACGCACCGTTGGAGAGTCTCGAACTAGGATGAGTCAGCTATCCAGTACTCCCTGTAGGTTTTTCAACGCTTCTCTAACCGATGTCAGCTCATGAAAAAATCCTATAACCAATAAATTATTTGTTTGCGCTGATTGAGTAAATTTCACTGAGCACTATTTCCATCTGCTGACACTAATCCTTTAAACTTTTTCTGCAAAACGTTCACTTAGTAAAAATTAGTAAACAAACTCATTCCGTCTGTTTCATGATTTCTGCTTGAAATATCAATGCACTTAGTAGTTATGCCTTATCTTTATTTTAGAGAAATACATCAAGTCATAATTGGTCTTAATAATTTGTCAGCTTTCAGCATCTTATTTTAGTTTTGTTCTTCAATGCCTTGCAATCCGATGAAATTTTCATTTCATAGTAACTATTTGACGGCAACTTTTACAGCTGTCGTTCCCAAACAAATACGTTAGAGTGAAAAATGTCATAAAATAAAACAGCTTTTTTTCATCGCTGACTGCAAACCTGAATCAGTGATTTTGTTACTCAGACAGCGTTACAAACCATCGAATTCTTCCTTGAAACGTTTACGCTTACTTTTATTGAATTGATTCAGGAAAGAGAGCATCATATTGATTTACGTTCTGTGGAGTGCATATTGTACTGGGGGGTTGCACTGTGAGGTAGGTATACTGTACAATTTCAGATCGACTATTTAGAAGTAACTAAGCAAACCCAGTAATAACTAGTGATACTGTGGATCAGGTTTTCATTCATAGCTCGAAGTATTACATAATAGGAGAAACCATTTTAATTTAAGCATGGATTAAACTATATGCTTACCACATAAAACTTTAGAAATTATATTGTAAAATGTAAAAGGTTTGAATTTCTCAAAGCGAAATCACAAACCATAAGTATTTTACATTTGTCAATAGTGTTTATGAATAAACAGAGTAGTCACGTTCAGCTTTTCCGTACCACAGTGATACAAGCAAAATCATAAGGGAATTATCTGCTTTTAACCAGAAAATTGAAAGAGCATTTTGCGAACGTTATCGCCGACTCTAAATTTTATACATGCTTAAATTTAGCTTTCATTTCTCTGTGTGGAGGTCAACATCACTCAGCATCAAAAATAATATCCAGATTTTCAACTCCAATGTGAAGTCAGTCAGTGCTACTATACGGATCAGAGACTTGGCGCGTCATAAAGAGCATCTCAAACAAACTTCAGACCTCCATCAACAGTTGTCTTCGGTCAATACTCAAGATCATATGGCTGGCCAGAAAAGATCAGCAACAGGGATCTCTGGCAATGAGCGAACCAACCAGGAACCGATTGTGAAACAAATAGGCAGGAAGAAATGTGGATGGTTGGTCACACTCTGAGGGCACCAACCATCAAGTGAAATCACTAGACAAGCCGTTGCTCGAGTGGAACCCGAAAGGGAAGCGGTGAGTTGGTCGTCCAAAGGTGACTTGGAGGAGATGATGCGAAGAGGAGATGAAGGCATGTGGGCAGACTTGGAGGCAGGTGAAAACTCTAGCAGAGAACCGAACGCAATGGAGACGCGCGGCTGAAGCACTATGTTCCTCTAGGAACTAAAGGACATGATAATAATAGTAAATTTAGAGAACATGTCAGGGAGAAACATTTGTTTTAAATAAATTTTATCAGACTTTATTCTGATGCAAAAAAAATTGCAAATAAGTATTCAATGTGAATTGACCATGCTGCTTTATCAATACAGCCACTTGATTGTGAGTTGAAACTGTATTATAATGGCAATTTTATTGATAACGAAAATGGCAAAGTGCAGAGATTTTCGATAACAAGGATAATGAAAAACTGCATAACTGAGCAGATATGTGTTTGAATAGACGACATCTGTAATGTCCGAGAAAAACAAATATTCACAGTCTGTAATGCCAGCTTACAACGAAGTAGACAGACTAATGATTAGCGGCCTGTCTGAAAGTTGGGCAACCTGATCTACTATTCTCAGATTGCACCCATGTATCGTGTTTTATTTATTTCTGTGAATCAAGGTATGAAATCAGGTTGCATCGTTTACTCTCGCGAATTTCTAAAATCTTTAAGATCAAGTGACTTCCAGGTGTCTGACAAAGTTGGTCAGCAACTAGCATTAAAACGTACATTAGTACATCGTCAACTGTTAGGGATAAACGTGATTGAAAATAAATAGAGAGCAGTGGTAGTTGGTATTAAATGGACGTTTGTCATTTTATCACCAGGAAAAGTCGACAAATTTAAGTCAAAATATGCAGTGAATGGTCTTGCATCTTATTAGTGTTCAAAGAAGATTTCTAATTTTTATACAACTGAAAATGTTTTTTATTATTGTCCCTATCCATTACTAACAGTCGAGGACAACTGTCGATTTCAAAGACAATTCTACTGAAAAATTGATTCTTTTAATTTCTAGTGTTCACTTCACTTGGATGATAATCATTTCATTTCTTATGAAGGTATTCTTTTCAGCAAAAGATTTTATATTGTATTCTCTTTTTCTACACCCCTCAATGACACAAAGGTGTTTTTAAATTTTTCATCAAAGTTTCACTGAACAGATCACGCATTAAAACAAAATCAATTAAAACGTCAAGGGTGATAAGCTTACACAAGCCATCTGCGAGTAGATAGAATTTATCGGAGTATATCAGTCCTAAGGTTCACTGATTTGTTTGCTTAATCGATGAAATATACACTCTTCAACGTCACCAGAAAGACTGTGTGTTTGAATATTTGTGGCCTGAGAAAGATGGTTTTACCAAACTCTGTTTTATTAAGAACACGTAGTAAGAATTAGCAAAAAATCAATCACAGTGGTGATGGATAGAGTGTTTTAGTTATTTGACAGTGTTATCATTTCTAATACCACAGTTGCTATAGATGGCCATGCAGTACGACAATGTAGTTTCAAATTTGGGATCGGGAAATTAAACATATCATCTTTTTAGGAGCTGATCACGGATTGATATCAGTTAGAGAAGTACTGAAAACCAGGGAGTACTGGACAGCTGCTGTTTCATCCTAGTTTGGTAATCATCAGTAGTACGCACGCAGCACACTGGGGTTTGAAATGAGGACCGGTCACAAAGAAAAGTAATATACCATTCAGCCAATGGAATTCGATTCAATGGCCAACCTATGAAATCTAACGTCTACCGATTCGTGATTTAGCGCGACTGCAACCACTGCGTATTGCCCATGATTCTCAAACTAGGATGAAACACCCGTCCAGTACTCCCTGATTTTAATTCTTCTCTAACTGATATCTGTGATCAACTCGTAAGAACAAAACTAATCCTTACAAAACAAATATAGAAAACTTATCATATTTTCTATTTGATTATTCTCAGTATATTTGTTTTTACCTAGAAAGTTTTTGAAAGTACTTATTGCGCTTTCTTCTGACGATTGTCAATTTTAAGTGATCGTAGATATAAATCTCTGCTTTCTCTTCTACTCACAATGAAAGGGTCAAACCAAACTCTAAATCATAACCTCTTACGTAAAATAAATAAATATTGTAAGATGTGCCTAAAACATATTTTAATCAGCAAAATATCATTCTTTAATTTTTGATTTACAGCTTGATTCCACACTGTATTTTTGGTACAAGTTTGGAATTTTCAGCATGGATATCGGTAGCCCAAATTTTGCAGGCCGACCATAGATATCAGGTGTGCGTCGGCGTGGGCTCGAACCTCGGACCATGTGCATGGTCGGCGAGAGAGTGCTAACCACTGTGCCAGACATACCCATCTGATGAAGTGTCTATACCATTAACCCTCAATTGTTTAAAAGCCTTCGATAGCATTGAAGAACAACCACAAAGTTTTCAAGGGCAGATGGACTACAGTTCGTCAAAAAAATCAATGCAGGCTTCATTGAAGTGTGCAAGTCAAAGTTACTGCTGGGATCACTGAACTACATATACTATGGAACAGAAATGCCAGAACTAATACACCCTTGGATGAAATATTACAGTGTATTGTCTGTAAAATCATCTATGTAGCTTGACCATAAGTGCAACAAAGGAATAAATCTAACAACATAAACCATCATAGTGCTAGAGGCCTAATGTTTTGTTTTATTCTAGACACAAATATTTAGATACAAACTTACCGATGAGCTCTGAGAAAAATTTATTTTTTGAGAAAATAAATTGTGCACTTAAAAGTTCAGGATAAGTTATATTTGGAAAAATACCTGATTAAGGTGAAACCAGTGGAACAGTTGTTCGATACCCTTAGCGAAACAATAATTCAAATAACGGAAGTTTGTTGTTCAACACATCATTGTTAAATCTGTGAACATTTAACGTACATTTTAGTCTTTAAATAAAAAAGCTTAAACTTGTATCTAGCATGTTAGTAGTAGAAGTTCACCGGAGTTTGATTCATTTTGTTGTTTGCGCAGAACGGTGATCGCTGTAGGAGCTCTTTGTGTTTATATATTTGCTTCTAATAAAAATATTAGTTATTCAGTATAAATGTTAAACAGTTTGACGGCATATGTACTGTTAATTTCAGCTTAAGATGTAAAAGACAGTTAAAAGAAGTCATCGATTCTCGTGACAGTTGCAAGATTGACGACAATGATATAGGAATTAAATCAGAAATTAGGTATCTTGGACTTATTCTCTCTTCTGATCTCTCCTGGACTTCCCATGTCTTAGCGATCTCGAGTACAATATTCCGCCTGACATTTTACACCAGAAAGTTAAGGCACTAGGTTATAACTCAACCCCCCTCCCTCTCACAGTTCATAAACTCTTGCATCCTACCTATTCTTCTTTATTGTTCACCCTTATTCTTTCCTGGTTCGCTTATAAAGGACTATGTCACAACTCGTAGAATGCTGAAGACTGTCAGAAGGGTGAGTGGTGTCCCAGTGGACCACATAGTTAACGTCGTTATCGATGGGCACTTGACTTCGTGCAATAAGTTCGCTAAAGGGATTTTGTCTGACTTGGAACATCCACTCTCATCCACCCTCAGATTTCACCTTGCATCTCCTCAGGTAGAACAAGGAGTAACTTCAGAAAACTGTATGCTCACACGTCTAAGTAGATAAATTCTATGATACCATACTTGGCACGTATTTTATGTGATTAAAATAGCGTCAGGCAAGAACTAACTGACCTTTTTTCATCTAGTAAATAAACAATTTTCTCCATCCATCCTTATATACATTCAAGTTTTACTTTTATTATTTCTATTATATTTATGATCCTTTTGCTTCTTTGTTTTGCTCTCATAATTGCAAACACCAACTTATCTCTATGACTGTCATCTTTGTTTTCCCCTCACCATATCATGTAAAAGGAACTTTATATTAAATATATTTAAACATACTAGGATTTCTACACCACATTGACAATACTGTGTGTAACAAGCCAACGGTAATTTTCACTTGTATTATTATTATTACCTTAGCTCTTATCATTATTATTATTATTTGCATTTTATATGCTGCATGTTTTTGACACAACCTCTATTGTAAATGTGAAAGATTTTCTGTGTGATTAATTTTTATTTATAATTTGAGGAAATTAGATGCAATATTGTGATTAATGCTGAAAATTCCAATCTGTATCAGAAGTACTGTTTTTGGAATAAAGTAAGTCATTATTACTATTATTTTAGAGGAGATTTCATATTCGGAAGTGAATAGTTTATGCGCTTATGGTAGGGCTTCTTTCGAACTTTCAAAAGTGGAAGACATCGGATAGCTTATGTCAAGCAATTAGTTGTAACTAAAGTTCTTAGAAGTTTAGGTTTTACTTACTTTTGGCAGCTGATGAATCAGAGAATAAAAAGTTTTAGATTTTATTATTTGAGTAAATTATTGGCTAAAATATTGGGAGACATCGAAGTGAATTGAATTCCTAAAGATCTTAAGCACACGGTAAGCACAGACAAAGGTAACATTGGGAAATTAGGCCTAAATAAAGAAAATATGTCCATCAAATGAGGAAATCCAGTGTACACTTACTTGCTTTAACTGGAAAAATAGAGTCAATGAATGTAAGGAATTGCAACAGTTGAACGCGAAATATTTTAACAGACACATACAGAATGTCAGCAACATATATTTGGCCTAATGTCTCATTTGTAATTGCTTCAGATATGTAAACGTGTCAGAAATAAATTCATGTGACGTGAAGTCTAGGTAAATTCACTTGAATTAAGGTTTTATACAAGTTCAGTGAACTGTATGACAGATAGTGTCAGAGTATTGGCGGATACCGGTGATGTATCACAGAATCACAACATTCTGCTGGTAGTGTTTACAACTTACAGTTTTTTTCGATTGTCTTCAGTTATCGTTTTATAGGCGTAAGTAGTTATCTACGTATAGCTCGTAGGGGGAAGAATGGCCTTATTTAAACTAATTTTAAGACGAGTGACGTTTTAAAATTCTGGCAATTAAGACAAGAACACTGATAAATGTTTAATTAAATCTAGAAAATGGCCTACCATCGTTATCTAAACGAAAATAACCGAGAAGTGAGAAAAATTAGGATAGCTGAATGAAAAAGGTGTAGGCGAACATACACAGAATGCGATCATCGTATTGAGCTATCAAATATCACTTCAAGCTGTTCAACATTCAAACGACTTGAAAAATAATGCGCTGGAAAGAGAGATTTACATGTTCTATTTCTCAATATAGGCTGTATTCACTCGTCAACATTAGGTTTGTCCGTTTTAATTAATACATTCTTCAAAGTAGGGTCTGTGAGGCAGTTTTATGATGTTTTTTGATGGTATTTACACTGTAGCTCGTATATGACTGCTTGTTATAAGTAAAATTTAAAAACGTTTTGCTTTGATTTCGCAAAAGAAAGAGTGACATCCCTTCAGTTCATTTTAGGCACGATTGTGTATCAGATTTTATTTGACTGTGAATAAATGCCTAGACATATTCCAAATTAAAATCTAAAATCAACCTACCATATTCATCTGTAATAGAAACCATAAAAGATTTGAAAAAAGTCCGTATCGTAGAGTGCAGAATATTCAGAAAAATATTTACGTAAAATGAACAATGTAATGTGGTATTAAATATTATTCGAAAGTGCTCCATATGTTATTCAGTTAACAGTAAACGATCTTAGGAGAGAACTGTTTTGAATACAGATTTTGTTCAGTCATCATTGAACCTTGAGACTGTGATAAATGTACGTCGGTGGAAGCTTGTTGTTTAATAGCATTGTTACACCTGATATTTTGTTCTTTGAAAGGTCGTCTCGTTACATTACTATTACTCTTTACTAACATTACATTTTGTCAAACAGATTTCATCTGATCACTTTGCGTATTGCGCTATATTTTCGGCAGTTTGAACAATCTGGTTGGTTGGGTAATTTTCCAAATTACTGACTAGTAACAACTTTCATTTCCTAATCTTCAGCAGTATGTCATATCAAAGATCAACCCTTGCATTAAGTGAAGCGTACTGTATAGCGAAATTGCCTGTATTTCATTAGCTCTATGAGTTATCAGTTTGATGTAAAATACGATGGTAATGGCATTCACAATGACCAGTCGAACAGGTATTTTCTCCGTCTAACTTTTGAAGATCAATTATGAGAATTCCTGCGTAGACAAATTTCTTAATAATATTAATTGACTGTGTATCATATCATGGATTATTTGTTTAGATGTAAGAGTGTTTTCGTTGAAGGATATATGTTTCCAGCTTTGTATCAGGATATTAATAAAAGGACGATCACAGCAAAGAAAATTTTCTTTTCGATGAAATCATCAACTAAGCTGTACATCCGTGTACATACATTAAATGTATGAAACGTTTCAGAATTATTTCCGACCAGAGGTCAGATTGATAAAATTACTAAGTGTAATAAACACAGTATAGGTAGTGGTACTATTCAAGAAATATTTCAGGTCACAGGTCAGATTTAAATTCCAATGTGTAATAATCAGGAAGATCCGGTGGCGAAGACAAAATAGGATTATAATTACTGGAAAACTCGTCAGTTTATATAATTACGGATTAAGGACGTAGTATTAACGAAATGCGTAGGAGTTTCTGAAATATAAAGATAAAAACAGCAATCAAATGTAATAATGCAGAAAGGGATTTAAAAAGGGTAAATATCACAGCAATAAATGGGAAGGTTGGACAAGAAAGGTAATAGGATAATCATTAGAGGTGAGGCTGACTTTTCATTATGGCCATGATAGCGGAAACGGCTGAACGTACTATTTAGACACATAGAGTAGACCTGAGTTTTCTGGATCGCCTGTCCTTCAGTTATTGCTAGGTGTCTTGACTCACTCCCTATGGTAGGTTGGATCGGATCTTGTGTATGACTTTGAAGGTCTTATGGAACGGGGCTAAATGTCAAGTATTTACCAGATGTTCTGTTGTCGACATATATACCCCTCTGCGTTCTCCCTTTGCTAACCACACCGGATAGTGTTCCAGCGCGTGTTCTACAAGCAAACGCATGTTATGAACAATGTACTCAGCTACACATAAGCGTTTGAACTTTTGTATACATATTTAAGTGGCCCAATGTGACAGCTTATCGTTTACGTGCTGGGTGAGCAGTTTTTTGCAGGAGAATATTATTCGAAGGCTGGCGGCGAAGTATGTTTTACTGAGAGGTTTCGAAAGCCGTCTATGGAGAATTTCTGCTTCGATATCGCCTTTAAATTCGACATGTGATATTAGCATCCTTTTGGGGACCACTTGGACCGTCTCAGGTGTTTTTCTTGGTTTTAAGTTGTTGCCTGGGTGGGAATCCACTCTCAATCAAGGTCACTCAGAGATTTTGTGATTGTTCATTGATTGACTCTTTTGTGCGAATCTTCCGGAACCTCAATCAAAAAGAGTTTAATAGGTTTCTCTTTCTGTTTAGCAGCACACAGCCTCGAAAGTTAATATATTGTCCGTTCCATGTAGGCTTTTTGTCTATGGACCTTCTTAGTGAGTTGTTTGCATCCTTTCGTAGTTGAAAGTCGTGGGATGAAACATCCAGTAACGCCCAACTTCCAGGATGAAATCGATGTTTAAGTCAGCATTATTGAAGATTTGAAGTAGATATTTAGGTCACAATTCTCACCACAAATAATGAAAGTATCATCGATGTATCGCTTGTAGAGATGGAGGTCATCAATAGTTGATTATAAGGAGCTTTTCCAGGCTGAAAATAAAGCAGTTGGCGAAAAGAGGTATTATGGGAGAGTTCATTGCTACTGCTTTTACTTGCCTATATATTTCGTTGTTGAAACTAAAGTATGCGTTGAAAGCATATCGTGGTAATATTTCTTTTAACTTTCTTATCCAACCTTCCCATTTATTGCTGTGATATTTACCCTTTTTAAATCCCTTTCTGCATTATTACATTTGATTGCTGTTTTTATCTTTATATTTCAGAAACTCCTACGCATTTCGTTAATACTACGTCCTTAATCCGTAATTATATAAACTGACGAGTTTTCCAGTAATTATAATCCTATTTTGTCTTCGCCACCGGATCTTCTGATTATTACACATTGGAATTTAAATCTGACCTGTGACCTGAAATATTTCTTGAATAGTACCACTACCTATACTGTGTTTATTACACTTAGTAATTTTATCAATCTGACCTCTGGTCGGAAATAATTCTGAAACGTTTCATACATTTAATGTATGTACACGGATGTACAGCTTAGTTGATGATTTCATCGAAAAGAAAATTTTCTTTGCTGTGAACGTATTTTTAATAGTTTCCCAACTTCCTAACAAAATAAAAAGGCGTTTGATAGAGAGCAATATGCTGAACTGCTTTCGTTTATTGAAAACATATGGAAGTATTTGGAATGAAAAATTCAAAGTTCCCTTACATGGTATATCTGAAAGTAAACCGTCAGACAGTAGAAGTGATTAGAATTATATAACGCGAATGACAGAATATACATACTGATCATAGGTTTTATCAGAAAGATGGTTGCCGCGTGTTTTGAATAATGCTAATGATTCCAATAAAAATTAAATAACATGATTGTTTTATTTTACTATGCGATACTCATGACTGCTCCAGAAATAAATGAGCCGGATAAGAATGAACTTGAAATAGAAGTCTAGACATTGCCATTTTGAGTACAGCTTGTGTCCAGCTTCTATGGAATCGTGTGTCTGTTTTCATTTGTGTATTAGTGGACACCATTTAGATAATACAATATTATGACATTTTGCTAATGGTCTTTACTCTGCAGTATAAAATTATCTGGTTGTTTCCACGTAAAGCCATATACGTGGAATTATTTATTTTCTCCGGTTTCGTAAAGTAGGAACAGTAGACTGAAAATCTGATGATAATAAATAAACTGACAGATATTTTTCAAAAATTAATATTTAAACTGCAGCTTACATTGATTGCCTGAAAGAAAATCACCGAACAGTGAGGAAAATCAGGGTAAATAAGTTCTTAACACTTATTTTGGCTTTAAGTAACATAAGTTGCTATTCCAGGTGTAAATTCGACTGAGGTGAATAAACTTAAAAGACAAGTCTGATGTAATAAACTTTTATAAACCGTGAGACAATGTTAGTCAATACATTTGTAGAAACCATTTTTTTTCAATTTATACTCTTGAGCTGGTTCCAGTTTACTACGTATTGCAAAGGGTGTTATTCATCAAACAGTTGAGACTGAATTCATGAACTCAGCAGAAAAACCCGTTTTTAATCTCTTCACACTATGAAAAGTATATGTGATCATAAGTATGATCATTTTAATTGTATCCTTTACCCTATCGTCATCCATGATTGAACCAACTATTTTCTGACTTCTTTTCAGTTCATTTATTAACCCCTACATAATATGTTTTATCAGTTCTACATTTATATTCCATAAAAAATCTATTCCTAATTCTAGAATATTTTTGTAGTTATATATATATATATATATATATATTAACAAGCTCAGTTACAATTTCTATTCCTTTAACTAGGTAAAATTGGACGCCTTAAACTTCATGCTCAACAACCTAAGTATGTGGATATTTTCTTTAATAATCCTAAAATTGTTTAAGGCTATGTACATTTGAGTAGAACTAGCAAAATGAAATGAAATTATGTTATCCTGCTCAATCTGTTGTTCTTTATTTCAGTTATCTTTTTATGAAAGCAGTGTAGTACATTAGTAATTTAAAATTCAAGGGTAATATGTATATAGAATGTATTAATTCGCAGAATGTTTCAATTTGAAATCCAAATTTCAACTTACCCTCGCTACCTGAACAAAAACCACCGAAGGGTAGGAAGATGTGATATAATTGAGTTGTTGCAGCAAACACATGTGGTATGCGGTCATTATGATTTAGTATTCCATATAGTTTATAGCTGCGCCAGTATATAAATGAGACGAACATGAATGGACTTGAAATAGAAGTTGTGTGGTATTTTAGGAATACACCTCCTTTTCAATTTTAATTAACCTTTCTACTCTACTAATTGGAAACCGGTGATATAATGACTATAATGACGTTTTGTCAATGATATCCGTCCTTCAACATAAAGTTATTTGCTTACTAATACATAAAATTATGCAAGTGTTCCTACTAAAATCGGCATGTCGAGGTCTGACATAAACGGAACCAGTCGTTGAGCTCCACCATGTAGCTCACCAAAAATTTTTCAGATACAAAACAAGTACTGTGCAAGAAAACGAATTGACTAAATCAAACTGTCTTTGAGAATGAAGCAGAATATTCCCGACAAGGTGGGATCAAAACTCTGTTAGCAAGAATCAGACACACTAAACACTTCCTGAAGATGGCTTACGAGCACAATGTCCCACAACAAATATTGACTTCACTCAAACAAAATGATAAATGTAAAACAACACATCCTTAACAACATCACACAACCAAGAAGAGCAACATTTAAATTGGGGAGTGAAAGAGAATAAGAACAAAAAAGTAAGGAGTTCATTAATGAGGGATGTGCTAATGCTAGAAAAGTGATATGCAGCCTAGGAGAAAAGAGGATAATAATTAAATGTTAGTTGGAGCATCCAAATAAGTATCAACATTGTGAAAAGATCGTTCAGGAGGAATTTGTCAAACAATCATTCCATTGCAGTAACTATATCTGTACTCTAATTTGGCAAACAGAAAACAGACTTACTTTAACTGACCTTAGGACTAACTATTTATTATAATTATTATTGCTCCCTTGGGTTCCTAGTGGAACATAAGGCTTCAACTGCACGTCTCAATTTTCTTCTGCCTTCTGCTATACTTTTCGCCTGCATCCATGTGAATCCATATTCTTTCAACTCCTCTTCACACGATCTCCTCCATGTCACCCATGGACGTCCCACACGCCGCTTCCCTTTCGGGTTCCACTCGAGGGCTTGGCGCGCGATGTCACCCAGCGGTCTCCTCAGTGAGTGTCCGATCCATCTCCATTTTCTCCTGCATATTTGTTGGGCGATTGGTTCTTGTTTTGTTTGTTCCCATAGCTTCTTGTTGTTGGTGATTGTTTCCGGTCATCTAATCTTCAGTATTGAGCGAAGACAGTTGTTAATAAAGGTCTGCAGCCTTTTGGAAATATTCTTTGTGACCCACCAAGTTTCTGATCCGTATAGAAGAACTGACTTTACTATTTTTGTATTGAAAATCCGAATTTTGTTGGTGATGCTGAGTGACGAAGATTTCCAGATTGATTTCAGGCTGATGAATGTGTTTCTCGCCTTCCCGATTCGGTTCTCGATTTGACATCCTCGTCCGCTCCTCCTGTAGTTGAGACAATGCTCCCTAGATAAGTGAATGAAGTAACCTCTTTCAAACCCCTCCCGTTGATGGTGATTGACGCTGGATGTTGTTGCTGTTGTTGGTTGGTTATTTTCATAACCTCCGTCTTGTCTATGTTTACCTGGAGTCCTGTCTTCGCCAGCTGCTTCTTGGACCAGTTTGTCGGTTTTCGCTTGTAAGTCTTCGATTGTGTGTGACATCAAACATAAGTCATCCGCAAAATCCAGGTCTTCTAAGTTCTTCACGTCGGTTCAGGATATTCCTGTCTTCTCGTTTCCCACAGTCTGACGCATAATCCAGTCCACCACAATTAGGAATATCATTGGTGATAGTAAGCACTATTTACTAGAAAACATTTGATAATGAATAAATAACTATACATTTTAAAGTTAAAGTGCAAACTCCAGCTTACTTGGTGCAACTGAAGTAAAATTATCGAAGAGTGGAAAGCATTAGGTTAGGTTAATGTTGAGGCCTTACACAAATATTCAAATAATATTGAGATCATTGTATTTTGGTTTGATACGTCATTTGTTTTTGCTGCAGAAGTAAATTTGAGGAAAATGAAGGATCTCGAAAGATAAGTCTGAGTGTTTTCTTTTGAATACAGCTTGTATTCAATATTCATTCACAGTGTGAATGTGTTAATCAGTACATTATTGCAAACCGGTGATAAAATGCATATTATATGAAATAATGCATCGTCATATCGTTTAGTTGATTACTATTACTCCGTTTGTTTATAAGTATAAATGAGTCAGTGTTTATAATAAAATATATTTAATCTGTTTTGCAAAGAAATGGATTATCGTTACGCAGACGGATAAAGAGTACCGCAGAGCATTTTATTTAACTGTTCAAACTGCTCACTTAGAAGTGTTTCACAGCGTAGTTTGGGTTTTCTTCACTTTTTACTTTCGCTGCCTTCGTTGACACCAACTATTACATATAAACATACTGAATTCCATGAGTACTCATTCTGGTTTGTTCCTCTACAATTCTTCACCAAATACCATCGAATGACACAGAGCGTCAGGTTCTCCAGTGGAATCCAACTGGAATGCGACGAGTGGGTCACTGGTGCAAGGCTGACATCGAGGGTATCGTATAGTGAGGAGGAGACTAGAGATTATAGGCAATCGTGGACCCAGCTGAAGAAGATCGCGAAAATAGAGCAAAGTGGATGAGTGTTGTTGAGGCCCGATGTTACACCCGGAACTCAATGGAATAATAATAATACTTTCTTTCTTATCATATTACATAACGTGTAACTGCTCCCTAAATTTGTGGAAAGGAGTAGGCATATACTAATATGCTTTGAGCGTAAGAACGCTGCAATCATATTTAAAGGCATTATAAATTTATCATTTCACCACACCTTATGAAGTGTGCCCTGATCGCGCATATGTTTACCTTGTGTATAACTGTTGGCTCATTCCATTCTTCCAGGAAAAGGGATGGATTTCAAAGAAAATTTGGTGTGTACTGAGTGAAAAACTGCCTTATTCTCATTCATATATTTATAAAACAGATTAAGATACAATTCACACTCGACAGTCATCACTTATATGGAAATTTGAAATGTAGCTCTAATTGAAAAAAGCGGTACATTGGTAGTCATATTCAAGAACTATAGTGAATTCGGAGGTAGGGAACGTTAGGAGTTTGGCGTCAACTATCATGAATCGACATTAGGCAATACGGAATAATCTGGAAGTGCATATTCAGAGTTTCTAACGTGTTTGTTATGTATGACATATGAAATATATATATTTCATTGGGCCATATGGGGGTTCTGCTGAAGAATCAGAAACAATAGCAGTTCAACATTTTGGTTCCATGTGAATGGTCCATGCTTATCTGGGAAGTCTCCCTAAAGGCATATGTTGTCTTTTAAATTAAAACCCGTGCTCCTACATACACTCAACCAGCTAACTGAAAAAGAAGTGTCCACAATTTAAGGTTATAGGCAGCTGAAAGACTTGATTAGTAAAATAATGCTACTATAACTTCAAACAAACAAACTGTAATAAATATGAAAATGTCAAACTGGAACTATTTGGCGGGAAATGTTGTTTGGTTTTTCTTGATGTTTCGAGGTAGTAGAACTAGAAATTAATACTTGAGTTAAAATGTAAATTTCACTTAGAACAGCACCTGACGGATGCTTTGTCCTCTGAGATATGTCTAGTCAGTAACATTTAACGTAGGTTTTACTGATTGAATCCTTATTTCCTGTGATTCATCATTTGTTTCAGAATCAGCTTCTTTGATTTCCACAAATGGTGATCAATTAACTTGAAAATGAAATAACTCGATTATCTAAGTCGAAGTTTCACAACACCATTAAAAAGTAGAAGCGAAACGAAGGGTTATTACTCACTGTCTTTATCTGAAATTATTTTAACAATACAGAAGCATAAAAGTGGTGGTGAAATATAGTGTCCATATTAGCATTCATTCATAAAAGGAAGAAGCTGACTAAACTAGCAAAAAAATAGTTAAAATGATTGCCGCTCATCAGTAAACCAGACGCTGATAGACAAATCGCATTCACTTTATTTCAAACTCCTAGTCACAGAATAACAGTTTCAAGTGCTACTCTTATTGTCAGTTTCATAGTATTATTCGGTAACTCATTGAAACACTCAACCCATCTGTCAATGTAAATCCTCCTTCACTGTATATTTCTCAACGAACCGAAAGATTTGAAAGCAAGATGAGCACACTAGATTTCTTTCTTCCCAGCTTGGATCTATTCATAAACACATTTCCGAGATTCCAACAGAGATAGAGAGAGCAAGATTTTGATGTGACTGAATTTTGGCCTAATCAACGAACGAATTTCATGGGTGGAATCCCAAATGGTATCTCTGACCAGTAATGCTGAAGAGTCCCGAAATGGGTCGAAATGGTTGTCTCGTGCTCCCTAGTTTTCAACGACTTCCTCTAAATAACTTTGATTTGTGATCAAATCTACATTGAAATGAATTCAACTCTTTTCTAAACTAAAAATCTCGACAATCTGCGTATCATCAAGTGATTTTTATACGAATCTTTTAATTAGCGAAATTTTCGCAACTTTTATTCTTATTAATTCATACTTATCGTTACTGATTGGTCTTTAAGCATACGGGCCTTTGACGAAAATGTACTGGTATCAAGAAGCGCGTCTGAAATATTACCGGTCACCGAGTAGAGGATAGATATTGCCGCCAAGCCTTAAATTGAAGTAAACATGAGTCCTGTTTTTCAGTGTCTGTCATGATAAAATATGTTTTTGAGACTCTTATTGTGTGTTCATGAATACATATTTATATCATTTTATCATAAGACTAACGTAACCTATGGCATAACTAAAACTTATCTCCCAAACATTTTCCACTGAATTTAGTGTAGAAATATTTTTCTAATATAATACTGCTATATTTGATAACTCTTGAATATAGTTCCAGCCTTTTATTGTCTGTGACTATTGCACTCTATTGCTGTTTCCTCCTCATTCTAATGGGATATGGGATCCATGCCATGTCTTTGAAGTTGCAATAGAGGTGGTGGTTACTTCGGCCTATTTTTCCCACTTTGCAGGGATTACTACCGACCGGACTGTTAAGAAGTATGCCGACGGTGAATAAAACCGCAGATATCTTGCGTGGCTGACGAGCGCTCCTCTACTTAACCAACGACGCACCATTTGATAACGTGGGGGCAGGATATTCATTGCATCTTATATTCAGTAATAATGGATCTATTCAACATTAGTGGGTTAATGACTTACTTTTAAATACTTTAATATTATTATATTAATTCAGAAAACAGTAAATAACCTATTAGTTTTCGTTTTGCCCTCAAATACCATTAGTTTTATGCAGTACAATAAGATAACGGTTAAGATAAGGTTCTTTGAAATGAGAAGACTCACTTTCCACTATAAAATATATGAATATGGATATAGTTGGTAATGCGCCTTTTGAATAAGTCAAATATAAAGTCTTTAAATATGGTGAATTCTTATTGAAATAGGGACGTAAATTACTATATGAATATGGCAGTCTTTTATTTCACCTAATGAGAATCTCTTAGATTCATTAGACGGCCAGACATCTGCATGGTTATCCCTAGAGTAGAGTGTGTCTACATTCACATATTTAACCTAATGCCAGTTTAGCAGTCAGTTTATAGGTTGTCTGGGACACCATCATACTGATTGTAATAATGCTGCTTTGACCTCTTAAAAGTCTTACTGGACATAGTCCGCAAGCAAATTAGTTTTCAGGTCATGTTTATTTCATATTCAGAAAGCTTGAATCCGAGGAATAAATGCATGATATTCTACCATATATCCAGAAGTTTGTTTCCACACTTTGGCCCTGAAAATTCATCTTAATTTGGAATTGATAGTGTTCTCTGAGCTCCTTGGTTTAATTGCGGAGCTTTCATCGTCTTTCTGGACGACATCTTCAGCGCAGTATTTAGGATAAAATGAAATGATTTAAATTTCTTCATGAGTCTCCCGGTAACCATCTTTAGATATTTATTGACCGTTTTCTATTGATTGGGATTTTAAACTTTCTGATCACCTGATTTACTTCAATTCCAAATCATCCACCTGAGTTACAAATCTTTTCTATTAATTCATCTTAATTGTTAGCGATTTATGTTTCTTATTTTCGACAAAGTAAACAATTTGCTCGGTTTTTAAATTTCATATTTTCGGACTGCATAAATCACAGTAATCTAGTTTATGAGACGATAGGTGATAGAATTAACTTTCGATGTATGTCACTCTCTATGAGTGATATAATTGTTAACTGTCAATTCCAAAGAAAATTCATAAGAACAACAACTACTACTAATGAAGTCTGTATTTTGTCAAGCTTAAAGCATACATTACCAGTTGAACAAGGACGAAAAGCCTTTACAACAGACAATTGATAATGGTGGCTAAGTGGATGGCATGATGGCTATAAACGAGGAAATCTACTTCACTTCACACATACGACCGTTCTACACAAATGAAGGGACTAAAGTAAATTGAATACTGTTAGTTAGCCTAAGAAAATACTCACCTAGTTTCACTACAAATTGGAAAAATTAACACCACGTTATCATCTGCATTAAAAAAATCTGCTGTCTACTCTTTTGAGTCAGTGTCCATTTCTGTGACATACTTGATATGGTATTTCACGGATATCTTTTCTAATGAACTTAGTGGTAATAAAGAAGAATTGTAGCTCAAGTGGATGATTTTAAATTAGCTGTGTTCTCTGTGTTCGTCGTCCTTCGCGACAACACCTTCAGCACAGGTTTTAGCACAAAATGAACTGATCCAAATTATCCTGGCAGCCATCTTGGTGGCTGGTAATTTATTTACACCTCTATTTATCATTTTTATTGACTTCAGATTTGAACTTTTTTGTCACGTGATTTACCTTTTATTAGCTTTTAAATTTTGTCTTTACATGAAAATTTATTCCCTATTATATAACATAAATCTCTGAAATAACGGTTAGAGTATTAAAACCGTTTGGAATATATATAACACGCAAGCCAACCAATACAACCACTTCATTCGATATTGTGCTAATGGAAAGATCCAACAAAAAAGAGGATAAAATTAATACCATTTACAAAACAGACTGTACGAGCTGTGGCAGACATTACGTCAGTCAAAGTAGGAGATCCCTTTAAATCAGAATCAAAGAATACAAATTAGCTGTAAAAAGGCATGATATATATTCTTTCTCAGCAATGCATGGAGATAATTATGGGCACCAATTTGATTGGAGTAGTGCAAAAATTTTAAACAGAGGAAACATCAAAAGTGCAAGAGAATTTCCAGAAGCTTGGTACTCAAATGAATCACAGGTTAACAAACATGTTAACATAGACCGAATTTTAATTTGACACTAGTACATAGTGTGATGTGACTATTCCTCTGATTGGTGTAGACTGAATTCTATCAGTCAGGTTGTAATGTGACCACCATTCTAGCTATCTCGCCATCACGGTGCACATCGATTTGATGGTATTAGATGGTTTGGAGTTAATCGGCAGGAAGCCTTGGACCTAGGTCTCGTGCTAGTTGACACCCGTCAGCAAGGCGTGTCTGCAACCTTGAAGGAACTCATGTCGCTTCTGATGTCTCTGACTGCAGCACTGTGTGACGCGGGTTCGAATCTCAGAAGGGACATGAGTTCCTACAAAGTTGCAGATACGCCTTGCTGACGGGTGCCAACTAGCATGAGACCTAGGTCCAAGGCTTCCTGCCGATTGGCTCCAACCATTTAATACCATCAAATAGACCAAATTTACCAGGTAATACAAAGGTAAATCACGTGACAATAAAGTTCAAACTCGAAGTCCATTAAAATGATGAATAGTGGTGTAAATCAACTACTAGTCACGAAGATGGCTCCCAGCAGAATTCAAATGAGTTCATTTTATACGAAAACCTGCACTTAAGATGTTGCCCAGATGGACGATGAAAGCTTCACAATTAAATTAACCAGCCCAGATAACATAACTTATTCAAGAATTTAGGGGTATATTTTCTGAAATTACGATTTCCTACATTACAGTTATCTTTAGTAGTAAGCACTGAAATTTCTAAACTTAAAGTCTATAATACATTAACGAATAAAAACAATCAGTAAAAGAATGAAGTGGCTTGGACATTTTACAGCGTAGAGATTACAGATCAACCAGAAGTTGTCCTTCTGCCAATTACATGGATTCAAAATTCATTTGGATTCACAAGAGTCTTTTCATAAATTTCTCCTTGTTAACTGAACGTCTTAAAACTGATGGAGTATATTATCTTAATCTCTTTAGCAGTAGAATTCATTTGAGTTTTCAGTCACACTGTGTAATTTATAGTGATCTTCTACCCTCCCCCTCATCCAGGCTGGTTATTCTAAGTGTTCACCTTATTGTTAGGCTAAATCAGCATACTTTTGATAGTTTTGTATTTCGTGAATAATATCCATATTCAGAGTAACTCACCCAAAAATTCTGTTACCATGGGTGTACATAATTACGTAAAGTTTGGGTTGATTAACTGTTTACAGGAATAAGTATTAAGATGTTTGCGTACTGATATACTTAATAGTAGGTAAACATATAAGTGGAGGTATTTAATAAGTGTGTAATGTAAGTTAGTGATATATTCTGAAAGGCTAGTTAATGGACTGGATAAATATAGTGGGTATACTAAATAAATGATTGATATTTTCAGCAAATAATTAACACTCTTCGTCCCCAAACGTCAAGTATTCATTTTGGCTTGCTTACCAACTCCGTCCAGACAAAGCGCCTGACATTCTTTTTCATTACACAAAATACATTCCGTAAGAAGCTTATAAGAAACTTGATCGGCAGTCACTCAAAAAGATAAACACACCTATTTTTCATTTGATAAGTAAATTTTGCTTATCGGTTATAAGCTATGAAATTACTCCGTTCTTTTCTTTACTTTTACTTAAAGTTATTCTTTAGCAGAATCCTCTACTTGGTGTCGGACATGACCTTTATTCTGTTAGCAACTTTGTTTCATTTCTTTGGATTAAATAATAATTTGAAAGTAGCCGGAAGTCAGGCCAAAACCAAGTTGCCCCATAAGTTTGGTTCTCATGATAGTTAAGTGCACTGCAAACAACGTACATGAGGAAAAAAAGTCTTTTCAAAGTAAGTAGAATCTCATGTAATACCTTCCTATGGATTTATGTGTTTCGAAGGTGAAATTAATTAGGCATTTACAATTAAACTAAATATACGCTTAAGGTGTTTTTGGTTTTTAAAAGAAATGATTTCGAAAGGGACTCACGTTTACGACCTTCATGGTGTTTGAGAAGAGAAACATTTAAATTATTAATCCTCAGGTATCCAGTTTGGTAAAAATTGAGATACACAGAAATCGGAAAATGGGAATCGAAACAGATAGACCTACTGCTCTTTCATTGTGATTTAATTATGATTAAAATGTCAAATGTGGAGAAATAAGTTGGATACGAGATTAAAATATCATGCATAACATAGTTATTCCTGTATGTGCTGGAATACACCAAGTGTACAAGTATGGATAAATAGTATTTAAATTATTAAAATTTGGTTCGTGGCGAATTTAAATAATTGCTAGCATCATGTCCAACCTTCCCTCTTTACCAGTCTTATTACTGGCTTAGTGAGGCAAAGAGTCCATCGGCCAGGCGTCGAGCCCCGGACCAACGGAAGCTTGTTTGGCGAGCATTCAACCACTGTGCCACCGACACACTGTAGAAAACTGTAGAAAATGTGATTTGAAATAAATAATATGTTGCGTTCAACAGTTTCCAAAATGCAGCAGTATTACGATTTTTTGGAGAGAGTTTTCTGTGACAGCTATGGGCTAAAAAAGTGAGTCTTAGATCAAGGATTATTCGATTACCACAAGCTGAGGCGAGTGTTATCGTTTATTTCTCATAAGTTCCAGATTATAAACCTTAGCAGCGGAAAGTATGAATCTGTCTTCAAATATCGTCATCACTTGGCTTTATATAACGATAACGAAAATGATATGAAATTCTTAGTGCTGACTTACAATGCTCCCGTTTCTCTATTTAGTGATAAACGCAGTTGAGAAGCGTTAGAAGGACGATCAATAAATTAACGTATGATTAAAATGAAACTCAAGTTTTAGAGAAATAGTTCAGGTGTTCATTCAGTGAAAATATCCCCTATAAAGACAGTGTACCGTAAAGGGCTTGATATACACAGATAATAATTTAATCGATTTAAGCAATTCGATTCTTAAATTCATTTACTTTGCCCAAGTAAAGTTTGCCCGAGAATGGTAATGCTTAAATGTGCAAACAGAAACATCATCTGTATCATAAAAAATGACAGAACTATATAAACACAGACAGAGAGTTTTGTATTTACCATAATATTACCATTTGAAATATAATATACTCATTGCGGCGTAACATATTGTTTCCTTATGGAATTATGCCACATTACATTATTTAATTTCTGTTCCTAATCTAATTTGGACTACGCGTAATTTGTTTTCACGCAAGTTCCAGAATCTGAGCAATGAGCTAATAGTCAGCTTTGCGCCGAAAAAAATATGCTGAAGAGAATGGAGATGGATACGACGCATGCTAGGAAGACCGTTCACTGACATGGTGGAGGAACCGAAACGACGAGTTAATCGTCCAAGGGTCACATGGATCAGTTCATATGAAGAGATTTGAGCCTATTTGCAATCGTAGAGTCAACTCAAAGACAACTGCAGAGAACAGGGAGAAACGGAGGTATGCTTAAGGCCTATTTTCAACTCGGAATCAAGGAAAACAATTAAGATTAATATAATTGACTCCATATGTTTCTTGTTTTTTATTTGAATGAATTCATTATCACAGTGAAGGATTCTTGGCGTTACGAGCTTCTACTTATACCACGAAAATTTTCTTTCCGTTCAAGTAACCTAGATTAAGCTGTAGTCTTCAGAATTTAACCGAGTACAATTTTATATAAATATGTTCTAGCTTCAGTTCAAAGCTGTTTTTGAACCATTGTGACCAGTTTCATCTTCTAAAAAAGGCACGTTACTGATTTTACAAAATAAATGTTATTCAGACCAACTTACTTTTGCGATCTGATGAAGTAATGCAATTTAGTTTACTGTAAATTTTACATATATGGCTGGTGCCAAGATCCAGAAATCAGAATGTGTATCTATCCTGAAGCTAGTTCCATCAAAATTTTATAACGCATGATAAAGAACATCAATGAAAATTTTAAAAAGTAACTCACCATCTGTGCCTATTAGTCAGATTAACATATTCAAGAATTTAAAGAAAGCTCCAGTACTAAGTACATCGAAAATTAAAAGAGGCTGATATTTACAATAAGTTTCCGGCATATTTCGGCTTTTTTTAAAGTGATTTTACCCGCGCTATTTTCAAATCATTACAGGAAGTCTATTTTGCTTTACTGATAGGAGAAAAACATTTCAGTATTCTGTGTTATTCGAAGTGCTAAAGAGTAGCTTTTAGTCTGCCACTTGATATGCTTTGGAAGGTACACAACCGTATGACGTTGGGGCATGTCTTACACTGAACACTATTCCATTGCATGGTATACTGTAGATTACTATTTTACTTTGGGATTCTATTCGTGGAGTAGATCAAAACATGCCGAAAATTTCATGCTGGATGTAAATGTCTTGTTTAGCAAAGACTTATCATTACTGTTGTGATCATTAAAGTGCCTGAAAATTTCTTGAAATTTTGATTTGAGGCCTGTCGACAAATCAGTTCCTTCTTTTATTGACAAACCAAAGGAGGTTAAAGTACCTAATAGAATAAGTCCATTCAGATGACAAAATTGTATTTCTTGAAATTCTGATTTGAGGCCTGTCGACAAATCAGTTCCTTCTTTTATTGACAAACCAAAGGAAGTTAAGTACCTAATAGAATAAGTCCATTCAGATGACAAAATTGTATATCTGATGGATGTATATGGGCTAAGGATATGTGGCATTTAGATATAGCATTTATGTATAGTATGGTAAATAACTCCTAACTTCAGTTCATTCAGTATCCTGTGAGTTTGAATACCTCAATAACGCATATTATTTTATGTGTTTATTTTCCAGTTAGAACACTCAAACACTACAGTTTATACCATCCGATAAATAATTGGTATTCTTCGGTAGATCTTAATAACGGTGTGTAACTTGGAGCTAATAAATCAAAGACTCAAATAGGCAGTTTGCAGCTCCATTCACTTAAAGATAAATCTAAACGATTGTGCAGTTAGTGTTGTGATGGTGTTCAATCCAACAAATTCTCTTATTAGAATGTGAACATATTTTGCCAGTAGAATACAAGGATAGGCGAAATGAAATTAGTTTGACATAAAACTATATGGGAAGTTTAACGATATTTTAATGCATCAAATTAACTTACATTTGGCATCTATATTAATTAGATGGAAAATTGAAACATATACGTATTAAAAGTAGACATAATTTGGACACTATTTGATTTTGTTACTATGACTGTATGTCAACAATATTGGACATTGAACTACGATGTGTTAGTTATCATACATCAATCTAAGTGACAGTCAAAGAGGACTCTTTGAATGCGGTAAAGTTAAATGATTTGTTTTTAAGTAAGACTTTTGTCCTAATGAAACTGTATTGTTCAAATAACTTGAAGCAGCTTTATTGTGTTGCACTTTGAAAACTCTTTCAGTGTCATATTATATGAGAAATATTTTCTGAAGGGAAATTCACCGTCAGTGTGTGTTATTTAGTAACTGAAATGCACCCATCTGTCACATTGACTGCACAGGGTATCCAAAACAGTCACTTAGCCAAGCGTCAGTATACTGAACGAAATTACAGAATTACAGTTCATAAGCATACACGTATTTAGAGTTAAATTTAACTTTGGTTATAAAAGAAAAATTTGTGTACTGTGAAAGAGTATAATTCTATCACGATTAAAATTTGTTTTGATACAGTCTTACAGTGTTATACAGTAATATTTACTGATGACCACGTTTCGATCACAATTTGTTGATAATCATATCAAGGCGCTCACATTACTTTCTGTCTTCGTTTATACAATCCCATTATTTTCCATCGCTTGCTTTCATTAGTACTAGTATTTTCCATATTTCCGGTAGGAGTGGTGAGTCTTTCCTACTGCGCGTGTTGGGTATAGACAGGATGTAGAATGGTTCCTTCATCAACCTCTTCATCTCCACCTACCTAGATTATTTTTAGAATAGTAATTTTTTAAATTCTAAAAAGTAGTCTAGGTAGGTGGAGAAGGAGAGGTTGATAACTGAATCCTTGTACATTGAGTCTACACCCAACACGCGCAATAGGAATGACACAACACTTCTACCGGAAATATGGAAAATACTACTACTACTAATTAAATCAAGCGATGGAAAATAATTGGATTGTATAAAAGAAGATAGAAAGTTGTGTGATCACCTTGATATGATTATGAGTAGCAATAAAATGTGATCTGTGTAACACTGTGAGACTTTACCAAAACGAGTTTTCCCATAATGGAATGAACTTCGGTTATCTTTGTGAGCATTCACTGATGTTTTGAAGAATGACGTACATTATAGAATAAGAGCTGGCGAATTATTGCTCTGTTTTTATTAGTTCATGGAATATGTCACACTCAGACTACACTTACCCAAATAATCTATATGTTTTTGAGAATTTCGGAACCAAATAGTCACTTGTTTTCATGCTTACAATAGTGAATTGTTTGAGTACATTTTCTTTCAAAATCATTACTAGAGTGCGTTACATGTATTAGTGTGTAAATAAGTAACTTAAATAAGATTTTTTCAAAAACCAATATAATGAAACCGGTCGACTCAACGATGACATTGTAGAACGAGTAAGTTAACTGAATGTTTTTGAGCCAACAAAACAGCAGAATGAATCAACTTACGGTTAACTTCTATCAGAAGGTTATCAAAATATTAAAAAATATGATTAGTCATAGTGCTGATTCTGTGTAAGCCAAATGAGTTGATAGAAGGATAGGTGAATTTAATTTCACTAGATTGATTATATCACAATTTTTTTATTTATAAATACGAATACTTTAATTTCTTTTCAACTTTACTGTCAATTGAAGCATAATAATAAAATTAACAACTATTAAACACTATGTCTGTTGCATACCATCTACAACTGAAAAAGAAAGAAAAGTAATGACATTTCTGTTAGAATATGACTGTAAAAACGTTCATAATTAGTTTACACTGGTCACATGAATTAGGGTTTCTTTTTGTAATTTCAACAGACAACTTACGACGGTCAACTAGATATAGGGAAAAATATGATTATTTACTTCAGCGTATAGCAAAATCGTTTCAGTAGAAATGTGCACATTTTTAAAAATGCTTTAGCTTGGTGCCAAATGAGTATCAATAATGTCTTTATGAAATGTACTTTGTCACTTCGGTTCTGACCTGTACTCAGATAGTTGTTCATTTTTGAATGATTCAATAGATTATATATAGACATATATGTTTGACACTTTAGCTGGTAACAGGCACTTAAGAAACCCTCACCAAAACATAAAGACAGAAGAGATTGACTAGTATTCAGAATTCGTTCGAACTTACCACCTCTTTCATCTGAAGCCGTAGAATGTAATAATTGGTTTAGTTAGGAAATGCATATTCGCGTTTTAAATATAAAGGAGAACACAAATCACTTGTGCGCATTTTTGGTTTAAAACTCTAATTAGATGCATACTGTTTGTGTTAACCTGATTTGCGCTTCCCTCTGATTAATTCACCGATAATAAATGTTTTAGACAGTCTCGTTGCATGACAAAATTTTAATAATGAAGTAAGTTTGTTGTGTGTAACAACGGGTGTTAAAAGTATATGGTGTCGCACCATTAGATGCAGACCAGTTTAGTTTAAGTATCGAAAAGATTTTTTATCCGCTTACAAAAAACGTCAGCGTAGTTGTGTGCTTAGTTTTTTTCAAATAATCCATATTATGGACATCATAAATGACTAGAAGTTTATACAATCTAGTGAAAGTATCAATGAAACTCCATTCATTATTGTTGATTTTGAAAAGCCATTGATGTGAAATTGAAGTTTTCATTGAGCGCATTAGGCGCATTGAGCATTAATATTATGCGAAAAATTCTATCTTGCTCATCTAATATCAGTTTACACTAACAACATTTTATATAGGTTAAGCACTTCTCTAGATGTCAAGCCTGAATTATTTTCGTGATACAGATATAAGCATTACTGTATTGCCTACATTACAGAAGCAGTCTTAAAGAATGACTCAAAGAAAATGCAAAGTTTCATTAATGCATAAATTAGGAGAAATAATTATGTATTAGTGTCATTAAAAGTTGTGAGCACTGTGGAATGGATCAAACAAAGGGATTCAGAGCATATTCCTAAATGGCTCCAGAAATAAATGGAATCTTTAGAACCTATTAACGGTGAGAACAGGAGACCCAGCTCTTCTGTTGCGAAGCATATTATAGAGACAGGATATAAATTGACGTTAACAGATCTTTAAAACCTATCTATAAAACGTGGTTGGGGCGTATCCTAAAGTTTGTGGAAGCCTTGGCAATTAGAAAGTTTAGGCCACCTTTATGCGTTCAAAAACGATTCGTCATCACATTAAACCTTCCTTTGTAAATTTTGTTTTAATACCATAGTAGATGTAATATTACCTCTGCTATTTGGTTTAGTGGTCTTCATTGTTATTTTGACCTTGAGTATGTCCTTTCAACTTGACCTAAATCTATTTTCTCACCTCTAACCTCTTTATTAATGTCATGTATATTCCTATGACAAGTCCATGCGTGGTCAGATTGTTCGAAATGTGTTGCGCAAATACACATTACACGATTCAGACAGATTACGTCTTCTTATTGCTTTATCTAAATAAAGTATAATTATATTTCAATGGTTTACACATAATGATAAGTTTTTGCTATTGGTGATATTTCGAGCAAAATTACTGCCCGTGTTCACACCACTGTTCTAATTGTTTTGTTTTTTAATTCACATATTTTCATGATTTGTACTCATACACATATAGTTCACTTTTTTACTCATTCATTTTTGTGTATTCAGAATTATATTCCAGGTTTATTATAAATTATTTAAATTATTCCCAGCGTGTTAAGAAAATGAAAACAAGATCTGTTTTCGGAACGTTTCGCCGTGTAAGCCACAGCTTCTTCAGAAGATTTATTCGGATTATAATTAATCATAAAAATATATAGTCAAAATTTTTTACATAAATTGAAGTCAGTTTATTTGAAGGTCATTTGTCCATGGAAATTTTTTACCTATACCTATAGAAGAGTAAACACAACAACAATTTGACATTAGTCATTACAAATATATGTGATGACTGCTTAAATATTTCTATTGGTAAAAAATGTCCACGGACAAATGACCTTCAAATAAACTGACTTCAATTTATGTACAAATTTTTGACTATATATTTTGATGATTAATCTAAATCTGAATAAATCTTCTGAAGAAGCTGTGGCTTATACGGCGAAACGCTCAGAAAACAGATCTTGTTTTGACTCTCCTAACACGCTGGGATTAATCTAAATAATTTATAATGAATCAATCTGACTCAGCGCCCAAATTATTCCAGAAAGTTCGCAACACCTACGGTCTGGAAACCTATAATTGTATTCCAGGTTGTTGACACTTGTACTGAGTCACTCTTGTTACACGTATCCGGTGTGACCTCAGTTAATATAGATACTGTTATAAGTCTCTCTTTCCATTTATTTAGAATACAAACATTGTTCCAATCGATATTGTGGTTTTTGTCCCATGCATGTGCAGTTATAGATGAATATTTTTCTAAATATTTGTAAGCTTGTGTTCCTGTTGGTTGACATTTAGTTAGGCGTTTATGTTCATCCACACTTATATTGAGTGATGTGGACATTTGACACACATATTTAGTTGGACACTCGGCACAATCACATTGTTTTTACACATCCTTTTTATGGGATCATTCAGTATATGTATATAAATGCATAATAATTATGAAAGTGGTAATCACCTTTAGTTAGAATTCTTAACACTATAAAAAAAATTGATAAAAACGGGGAGTAAACGTTTTTCTCTTGGATATTTAAAAATTAATTGAAAGTTATAAAAAAGCGTAAACAGTGAAAGACATTTTCTTTAAGACGATTCATCTTCATGAGATATACAATTGTAATTAGATTTAACAAAGAAATCTTTAATTGGTGGATGGTGACCAGGAGTGGAATCCAGGATACTCATTTCGTCCTACTTGCGACTCGTCATCTGAATGTGCCTGCATCCCCCAGTGAGTGATGATGTTCCCACCGAGGCTCGAACCCAGTGCCCAAAATTTCAAACGCCAAAGCGTTGTCCACTAGACCACTTGGGATACGAGAGCCACCTCTTGTGTAACGGGTCATATTAATTATTTAATTGAATGCTAGACTTTCGCACGGACTGATTGGACCTAAGCGTTCGGTCTCAGGTTTACATGTCGTCTTCTTGTGTGGAGGCTTCGACGATGTCTGGGCATGTAATTGGAATTTAAACCAGTCAGACACTGGTGAACTTTGTCCTTGGAAAATGTGATCTACAATGTAAGGTGTAACCTCGAAGGGATGACTAATTGTAAGTTAGAAAAGAACCAGAAGTTGGTATGACTTATAAGTGTGAGAAAATGACTAATCAGTAAGCTTGTTTAGAATGGACAGGAACTAGTGGAAAGGTAAAAAAGTGTTTTTATATAAAATATGTCTGAAAAAGCAATGTCATTAATAAATAGTATTAGAGCGATAGATGGTCATGGTAATCTAAACTTGTATACTGAAGAATATGATATCTACGAAATGCACTCAGATTGACTAACTAAATCTGCTTTATGGCGCAACATTTTTATGAAAAAATACCTTGTCTCCAGCGTTGAAATAGTATAATTAATTCATTCTATTCGAAAATTGCCTGTATTCAGTTTTCTGTGAAGGTAATTATATTAAACCAAGGTTTGATTTAAAAGGCAATGGGGTTGATTTGTTTTAATTTCTGTTATTTGCTGCTTTCCGTGTCAAAACGTTTGAAATTTAATCCTCTCAACATTTTCAAATTACTATGATCCTTTGGTGGTCATTTTTTTATTAAACGCTATATATTTCGATGTATGGACCGTTTAGCTCTGCTGTTTGAAAGATATCGTTGAAATGCATTTGGTTGGTTTTGTTATTTTAGCTAAAACAATGTGCAAACCGTTATACATTTATGTTTTCGGTTTGGAACAGTAATAAAACAGTATATCAGTATACAATCGGTCTAAGCATGTTTTCATTATCATTGAGACCTTCCGTAAAGATTGAAGTGATCAGTGATGGCTGCAGTAATTTGCACAAATCAATGCCGAAACCTCCGAGAAACGAGTGATCATTCTAAATATATTTGCATATAAATATATATATAAACATATAAATCTTTAGTTGTGAGATGGATGGAGTTAATTCGTCTGAAGCATTGAATCCACCTTTTGGTTCTTGCTGGGACTCACCAGTGGGCAAGGAGTACCTAAAGGTCTGAAGGGGCTTATTTTCCTTCCAAGATTCGAATCTAATCTCCGAGTATTACAGTCATATACGTTACCACTAAGCTGTTCCCCCTGATGGTTACTTAAGATAGGTCTACAATGGATAACTTGATTGGATGTTAGGCAATAATGTATGTCATGAATCTATTATTCAGAGATGGTGTGGTCAAATCTGCATTTCGTTTTCATTTATTTCCATATTTGTTCACATCTAATATACAGAATTACTTTGGTGATTAATTTCCATTCAATGTTCATGCTGCGGGAGGTTATGAGACTTGATTTTGTATAAAGTAGTTTATGAAAACTGAATGGAAAGTTTTCCTTCATTTGTCATACAATTTTGTTAGAATACTTTTGAAGATTGCCTCGTTTGTTTATGATTTTATAGTTCCCATCAGTGTTCCAATATTTTATGGGATTATTCGATGTACTTCACGGATGCTTGTTGAACTAATAAACTTAGAAGCATTGTTATCTTTTTGGTAGTATCCATGTGGTTTTGTTACCTCGTAATTTAATTTAACAGGAATTTGATCTAGTTCTCTGCTATTAGTCCGATAGAATTCAATACTGGATAAAGGACTAGACTCATGACATTGCCCAGTACCTAATGTCAAGTATATTTACTGTACAACCAGAGAAATTCTCAATTATTTCTGAAACTTACTCCTAACTGCATTTCGCCAGTCTGGAAGTTTTTAAAATAAACTGATTAGTATTCAATGCAACAAACTGCTCACTTTATTTATGGTTATTCGCACTCTTGAACAGAACTGTTTTAATTGGGATATAAATGTCCAACTGGCAGAGGAGAGCATAATATGAGAACTCATTATTACTCGAAAATGGCTTAGTGAATTACTCTTAAACTGGTTATCACACACAGCTTGTTCAGACTTGTCATCAGTTAACACATAACCACCAGTGAACACCTACTCTTTGTAGGAAATTGGAGGTATGATATCATGTAAGTCGCTGGAAGCTGGAAAAGAAGTAGAAGAACATAGGATTTCTTCAGAAGCACTGAAAACCGGCTCAGAGATCTCAGCAGGCATTCATAAGCTACCGGTGCATATATGAAAAGCAGGTAGGTCCGCCTACTGAAATAAAGACTACTTCGTGGAAACCTCAAAGAAGGAGAAATTATGAATGTGCAAGGAAGAAACGATGTTCCCTTCCATCGTAGGCAAAATATCAAATGTGATCATGCTGGAAATGCTGTAATTTGTCATATATTAGAGGTTTTTCACTCATAACAGAATATTCTAGAATAATGAAAGTTGCGATCCAAAATGCCACATTACATGTTATCAACTCCGTATTTGAATTTTGTTGACTTTACAAAGACCTTTGACTGCGCTGACCGCGAAGCAATTGAGAAACTACTCTACTGTTACGAAATGCAGAAATGCTACTTGAATCTCATGCTATATTTCAATTTACTCATAGTTGGAAATTCACCAAATGCGGCGAGAAGTAAGACACGTTTTCATATTGCTTCAGATTATTTTCTTGACCGTGGTGGACTGAATCATAAGACAGACTTTAGACAGTGAAAAGCAAGGTGTATAGTGTACTCCGAAAAGACCCAAAGGATTTCCATCTCATATCAAACAAACTCGAAGATGTACAGACATAAACCAATAGTTAGAAACAAAGATGAGCAGAGGCCAGTCTTCAGGTGAACAAACAGAAGATAGACATGATTGAAGTAAACCACCGACATCAACCAAAACAAATGGGTTTCAGTGAGGAAAATCTGAAGATAGCCATCACTTCAGTTTATCTCAGCAACATCATTTCAACCGCAAGCGACGCGAATAAGAATGTCAAAGTCATTTAGAAACGAGTTGAGAAAGAAAGGAATGCACTAATGGCGTAACAGTTAGTGGAAAAATTTGCTGTACTCAGCATAATAACCGAGATCAAGGTTTGCAACACCAGCGCCATGTTGCTTAGTGCTCTCTAATGATTCCGAGGCTTGTTGGGTCATAGCATTTACTGGCTTTAGACTTCTATCAACAACTGCTTCCTTTCGACACTGATGATCAAAAAGAAAATCAGTCAACCAAGAACCTTTTGTTTAAAAAAATGTTCAGAAGGAAATGTAATTGTTTTGGCTATGTCAAGAGGAAATCATAAAGGGAAATTGTGGTGTGTGTTACTGATAAGGATTTACGTTTAGTATATTGTGCACTATGTCATCTGCAAAAACAGTGGAGCGACGAAATATGTTTGGTTAAGAAGAAATGAGAGATTCTTGCAGAATAAAATATCGATAATTTGATGAAAAGGGAAGAAGCACTGTATGATTGAATTTTGCAGACTGAGGAATTTTGAATGATGTAAGCGAGTAAACAGTTCTGCTGCGAAATATTTCTATGCCCTGTTGTTAAGCGGATAACACTAGCTCCTGTTAAACAACTCGAATGGAATGCAGTGACATGCGCGTGGCTCCAGAGGTGACATGGAGATGATTCAATTCTTCTGGGTGGTTGTAAAGGAAGGTGGAAGTGAAAAGGAACAACCGAGTAAGATGGAGATTTAATTCTAAGACCCTTTACTCTATTCCGAAATCTAAGAAAGAATAAAAATTAGTCATATAAGTTAGGCATATCCCTAGCTTTCTTATTCAAGTCAAAAGTCGTCTCTTCTATGGAGATTTTATATCTGTATTTTATTTTGGAAATGAAAATAAATTCTAACCGTTAAATTTGATTCTGTGTGTTACTAAGTCAGTGAAAGAGCCAGCCAGAATTGGGGTCATCTGAAGTGATTATGCTTCCAAGGTGCAGTCTCACCAGGTGACAAACTAGTGAAACACTTTATGGATGTTTAGGTCGTTTTGATCAGACTGTCATGTACTACTTTCTAAGTCAGTGGTTTCCAAATAAACATCATAAGTGGTTTTGTAGTATATGAGGTTTTGGTAGAATAAATCAGGCATATTTCTCCTTTTAAATAATGCAGATGAAATTGTTCACTTAAGGTATTATTTTCAGGAGCTGTATAAATATTCTGCATTAACGTTCTTATTTTAACCTTATCTCTTAATTTTCGTTACTTCTGAGATAATAACAATAATTTCGCTTTTATTCCAGAAACACAACTTGTGTGGAATTTTCAGCACATATCTACAATATTGCATCTAATTTCATCGCACATTTAAAAGGAGTATTACAAAAAATATATAAAAACAACAACAACAAAAGCCAAAAGGAAACACAAAAAATAACAAAAAAATGCAAATAAAAATACCAAGTAGAAAGGAAGATAAACACCGATAATGAAAAATATATCAGTATTGGTAGTGGAAGCTATGATATGTGTATGCGTGGTGAACAGTAACAGCTATAATCATACAAGGAATTATGAGATGTTCTTAAGACTATTTATAGCCAAGATGATCAGTTAATTTGATTGAACTACACTACGCAATCATAAAATAAATATTTCAGGGTTTTCAATTTTTATTGTCAGCACTAATGCAGTGTTTGTTGTGGTAGTGTGAGTATTCCTGCATAATATAAAATTTTTTTCGATTACCAGTCCAATAGTTTTTCAACAGTATAATTTTATTTCTTCCTCTGTAAGGAGTATTGTTTCTGAAGTTTAAAAAATTTAAAGCAAGTGCAACAAGTAGGTTACATGTGACCATGTATTTAGTCAATGAAATATACTCACTTTTTACATAGGCTTCTTCTGATTTATTACAAACAAAATCTGTGGTTAGCATGTCAGGTTAATGCAGAATTTCTGAAATGTAGTTTTACTAGTGTTTTATGTTCTTGAAATATTGGTTGGTTGTTTGAATAAATACGAATTCATGCGCTTCACACAATTGTTGTCGATCAGGTAAGCAAAATTCAGTCTGTGAAAATTATTTAGGATGTTATAAAAACTTTCTTTGGCGAAAAGCTTTCAAATATGCGTGAATATTGATTTACAGTATTGTTAGTACGGCTATTTCAGTATATTGTGGTAAACTTCCATTTAAAAAATTCATAGAACAAGTCCATGTGTTCAGAGTGGTGTTTCAGTTTAGGTTCTGAAATGGCTAATGCCATCTAAAGTTATGTAGTTGGCAGTTGGCAGTGTGATAAACTGTTAGTGAAATTACGAAACATTTTTGCAAAAACCCATCGACACATCTAAATATCATCCTTTACAGGCGTATTGTAATGGACTTTGAACGAAAATCTGCTCTTTGACACCACAGAATCCTCTTGATGGCTGATTAAAAGAATTAAACTATGCTCAGTCAAATGTTTTAGTATAATGCATGATTGTAAAATAATTTTTGGTAATAATTAGTATGCGAGGAAATTTTAAAATGTATTGGAACGATTTTCAAGTTGAACATACCAGATGGAAGACCTTCATTTTAATCAAGGAAATATTTATTAAATTCAGAATCGATACTCAAACTTCAGAAAAGAATATTTCGAATTCAAATCATCCTTGTCATGACTTCAAAATACAACAGAAATTTTGCATTAGTGGTGTTTACTTTCAAAGCTTTTTGTAGAGTAGTACATAAAATCACAGGATTGTGTTTTAGGGACGTAAAAAATGTCGCACTCAAAAATACTATGCAATATGTAAATATAAGCATATAATAGTTTAAGAAGATTTAGTAAGTCATATTTTGAAGTTTTTTTAGCAATTATAAACCAATAATATGCAACCAACACAATTTGGCAGTTCGCTGGAAAGACGTGATTTAGATCGTGGTAAACACGCATATTGACATTAGAAAGAAGAGAACACGAAGTTCAGCAAAGATATCTTTTCGGCGATTTCATTCTCAAAAGCTGTACAATCACATTTAAATACATAATTTTACATGGATACAATTCTCGTTTGATTCCACATGATTACGATGGCGAACAAAAGGTGATAATTACTTTCAACTAGATATGGTTTTTACGAGAGTCTTAGAAACAAAATTGCACATGATTATAACGGATAACAAGTGTGTAAAAATGAGCATGGAAACAAATTGAAATAATAATTTTCAACTTGAGATGGGAGTTAGGAGGTGCGAATATAGATTGCAAGAGCCTTAGAAATGTAATCGATTGTATTAGTTCACGCATATTAGAATTGCAAAGAAAAATATCACAGAGATCTTACGCTCTTTGTGAATTATCGTTATGCGAGAGACAATCGTTCAATGAATACGTTACACTGGTGCAGAACAGAAGAGCGAAAAATGTCAAATCAGATTTGAACAAAAGCCCGAAACCCGTGAAAGTTCAGAATAAATTCCCCAGCGATTATAATAAATTTGTCTTCAATCACTCTTCAGTTCCGTTATCAACGGTACAAATGGAAGCTCCATCTCTTGGACTAAAATTCTGTGATGTCAATCTTTAGAGCATAAGACTTCATACGTACATTTAATTCGAGAATCTCATAAGCCAAACTCATAATATTTGTATGCTTCCAACTTCTCTGCACTGCAGAATCCCTCGCAATATGCATCGAGTAGCCAGAGCTGTGTGTTCAAAAGAAATCAGTCTAACCTCTACAACTACTATGGACCTAGTTGGATATTTTCCTTTAGCTTCCGTTTTTTTTCTTTCGTTCCCTTTTTACTTTTTGATCTTTTTTCGTTCGCCGTGTGTGTGAATCTTTCTCCCTCAGTCTGCATTCGATTTACCCCATTTTTTCAGTTATAGAAACAGTTATTTTAAATTTGCTTCCATGCTTTTCCTGTGCACATTTATAATAGGTTTAAAATTAACTATTTAACAATTATATCTTAATCCTGTGCAGTTTTTCTGTAATTTATATTCGCACCTCCTAACTCCCATCTCAAGTTGAAAATTATTATTTCAATTTGTTTCCATGCTCATTTTTACACACTTGTTATCCGTTATAATCATGTGCAATTTTGTTTCTAAGACTCTCGTAAAAACCATATCTAGTTGAAAATAATTATCACCTTTTGTTCGCCATCGTAATCATGTGGAATCAAACAAGAATTGTATCCATGTAAAATTATGTATTTAAATGTGATTGTACAGCTTTTGAGAATGAAATCGCCGAAAAGATATCTTTGCTGAACTTTGTGTTGTGATGTGATTTACACGAGATTTATCTAATAGGGAAACAATTATCAGGTATCAAGAATATTTTTAAAACATTGTAATTGCTTATGGTCTCCTGTAAAGCCATCATTATTTATCCTATTCCTTTACGTTTCCAGTGGAACACAGGGCTTCGAGCTAGAGCTTTGAATTTTGCGTAGCAGTGGTGTATACTTTTACGGAATGAGGTTGCTTGTCTCATGCCCAACCTTCTCTCTTTACCAGTCGAATTACTAGTCTGACAAGGTAAAGGACTGTGTTGGCTGACGCACATGGGAAATTATCATCCTGAGTAATAACTCTTGTTACAAAAATATATACTGGTTCATATTTGCTTCAGATTTAACAAATAATTGCGACTTACGGATTGGAATCCCTGTGTAAATGTTCGAAGTAGTAGTATGCTTAAAATAGTCATATCATGAGAAACGGTTTTATATATTCTGTAGACATGCAGGTATTATATAAGCAACGAAAGCAAGCAACTATAAGAGAAGCTACGGAAAACCGTTGAAATAAATAAATATATATATATATATATACATAAATATTTGGATGAATATCACTCAACAAATTCATCGTAATGTATTCTGATATCTGCTGCAGACATGGCTTTCTGACGACTTCTAACAGGTTCAAAGCTTCGTGTCGTTTGTTTCCGACCACCTAAGTAAATAGATTATTTCACCTTCGCCTGTATTAAGAAGAAAATGATTTATGAACATTTGGGTACATCTGATCTAGGAAAACAAGCTTGCATATGTAGTCGAATTCCTCTTATGACATTTATTTCAGTGACGTCTGGAAAATAATCATCAACTTTTCTTCCATTTTGATTGATATAGTGAACACATTGGATCTGAAAATCTGTGTAGTTTTTCAAATAGTAACTGTATTTATGTATTACGCAAAAGATTACACTGACTAAGCATTAACAATTTCCCCTTATGAATTTAGACAAAGCAATAAGAAGACATAATTCGTCTGACTCATGTGATTCATTTGCACAACACATTTCAAACAATCTGATCATACTGGAGTATCATAAAATTTGTGGAAGCCCTTGTAATTGAAAAGTTTAAGCCACCTTTATGGGTTTAAAATCAATCCGTCATCACACTAAGCCTTCTTTGGTAAATTTTGTTTTGATACCTCCGTCATTTGGTTTACTGATCTTCATTGTCACTTTTGCCTTCAATATGTCCTTGTAACTTGACGTTGATTTGTTCTCTCGCCTCTTAACTCTTTATCAATTTCATATATATTCATATGACAAATTTGTGTATGATCAGATTGTTCGAAATGTGTTGAGCGAATACACCACATCATTCAGACAAATTACGCCTAAATAAAAAAAATTTCCGGAGAAATGGAATCAAACACTCATATTCTCCTCATATACAATCTTTTGAGGTTAATGACCGCAGTAAAACTTCGGTGACTAGCTGGTTAAACCAGAAAACTTATCTAATCTGAATATAAAACCCTAGAAAACACTGACTAATCCTTCTGAAGGCCAGAGTGATTGATGCTTTAATTGTTGATGACACATCCCTGACAGGTAAAGAATAATATACATAATTGTCAAGTATTCAGAAGTGGCTTTGTGACAGTTAGTGGCGTGAATTCCCCGTTCAAATTAACAATATGCAATAGATCAGTCAGCAGAATAGACTGAACCAAATATCCATTACATTATCGTGCAAACAACATACAACAATGCTTTTCATCTGTGAATATTAGTATCTCAGAGTGTTTTCTCCCTAAATGAGTAGGATTGGGGGAAAATAGGTTTCAAAATACCAACATACCATGACTGTTGCCATTTTCAGAAGCTATACATAAATATATATCTAGCATAGTTCTGAAAGATATAGGAGGGCGTAATTTAAAAATCCACCCTTTCAATGTGCTTTAGGCGAGAGTGATCTGAGAGTTGAAGTGTGCTCAGGTATTAGGATCCTCTAGCAGTTGTTTAGTTACTAATCACTGGGCTGTTATCTGCTTCTATTTAAGTTAATTACATTTATGGGAAGTGCTAAGTATTTAGAATTGTTATTGACATTGAAATCATTCAACATAATATAATGGATGGTAACATAGCTTATTAATATATTATTGTTTGATCTATTTTTGAACAATAGAACTAACTTACTCCTAACTTTGACTGTGTTGAATGACCAAAGAAAAATAAGACTTCACTCATAAACAGACAATGAAAGCATCTGATATATGTTTTCGCTTATGGCGAAATTCCGTAGCATATTAAGTCCGAGCACCTTGACACACCAGTATATTAAAAATGTTCGGTATCACCTTATATGTTTGTCGAAATGTATTCTGATTACCCGTAAAATGTTTGATATGCGATTCAGGAAATTAATATGGTGAAATTATCCTATTCAGTATCCCGAGATGTTTGAAAGCCATATGCACTAAGTCATTTTGTCCTTTACTGCATCATCACACGAAGTAAATCTATGATTACTCAAATACTTGGATTCATTTATAATCGAGAAGAAAGGTACGTACATATGATAAATGTAAACTGGTGTTAGTTATTTTCTAGCCTTTCCAACGATTGAATCAAACGTGTTTTGTGTACTGTTTACTGATATAATGAACACACTGGATGTGACAGTCAGTACAGTTTCAAAAATAATGAGAAGAAATCCTATTCTTGAATCTCGTAGTAAATTACATCAAATTAGAATAACGAGTATTTCATGTTCATTCCTAAGAGAGTTTATATAAGGCGGTAACATTCCCTTGATATGTGTCCTCTGAAGATTCTTGAAAAGAAAGCATTCTATGAATGGCCTTGAAACAGTTGTAACCAGCCTCTTATACCAGAAACTTGACCTTACCTGTAGGGTGTTTACCTGGTCATCTTCAAGACTGGAAACGTATTCCAATAATGACCAGAAATGACTGACAGGTATAAAGTATTACGCATAACCCGTGTGTATCCAGAAGTGACCTTGCGATTGTTACTAGTACGATTTCAAGCTCTGATAAATAATATTTTACAGGTGGACCAAATGAACACATGAAAATGAAAACCCATTATAATTTGGTGGAAAAAACATATACCAATGCTTTTTATCTTTGAATATTAGCAGCTTCGATAGCCTATCGGCTGCTGAATATGTAGAATTATGTGAAATAGCTTACAAAATACCGACTTCGCATGTATACTGGTTGATGCAATTGTAATATTTCAGTGTATAGTTTTCGAAATTCCAGAGAATTCAACAGAGAATACTTTGAAAATTTGGTACTCTTTGCAGAGAGTACTGCACCATAATTACATTTAACCGTCCGCATTCACGAGATATATCAATTAGTGAAAGTATTCCTATCATCAAGCTCTCGTTCGATTTTGACTATAAAGTTAGTGTATTCTTTCCCATTAATCGATTATAATTTTGAGAAATGTTTATTGTTAGAATTTTTCACTGTTTAATGGTAATATGCACTACATATTATATTTTCCCAGTGTTTCCATCCTTGATGGTATACAAAAGTCTCATTTTTATATATGTGCATTAAATCTGACTTACCGCCTTTTGTTGCTGTTTATAATTTTCAGAAAAATATACTAAGCTTACAGCAATCATATCATTATGACTACAGTTTATAAACATTCCAAAAGAGATCGAAGGAAAAATATGTGTAAAACTTAGGCACTGTGGTGGTAAGTAATTCTATATTAGTTTGTTTATTAGATATATCACACAGTGAAACAGTATTATTTACTGGATGACGTTTCCAACAAAATTTATTATTCATAATCATATCAATTGTAATCACACGACTTTGAAACTTAAGTTTTATAGTTTTCTTTGTCTTCTACTATTTATCATAGGGGTAGTTGGATTTTCCAGATATCTGGGACAGATGTTGAGTAATTTCTATTACATGTATGTGCAGTTGATTCGATAAACAAAGCTTCTGTTATTAATTTCTCCCTCCACCCAGCTGTTACATTAGATTTTAAAACTGTCATTTCATCCCATCTATCAAATTGTATGTTTGTGTGTAATTGCATGCATTGAGTGCTATAGCTGAACTATTCTCTAGATTTCTTATCTTATTCGGGTCAGCCAATCTAGACTTTGCTAGGTTCTTATGTTCGGCTAGTCTGATTGCCCCTGTTCTACTATTTTGACCTATGTATTTGACCTGACAATCATTGCAGGTAGGGTATTAGATAAACTAAATTGTTTTGTTTTAAAGGCTCCACAGGATCCTTTAATCAACAAAGCTTGTTTCTAATTGAGTTTGTGGGTTTGAATGCCACTTTTATGAAGAAATCTAGAGAATATTTCAGCCATAGATAGCACTACATGCAGTTACACACAACCATACAATAGGATGGGATAGGATGACAAGTTTTAAATCTAATGTCACAGGGTGGAGGGAGAGATTGATAGCAGAAGCTTTGTTTATCGAATCAATTGCAAATACGTGTAATAGAAATGATTCAAAAGATGTACCAGATATCTGGAAAATTCTACTATTTCTACGACAAATTGGAGAAGACGAAGAAAGTTATAAAGCTCAAGTTTCGAAGTCGTGTGATTATAATTGATATGATTGTGAACAATAAGTGAATTGTGTTCGAAACGTCATTCAGTAAATAATACTGTTTTATTGTGTGATACATATAATAAACAAACTAATATGGAACATAGAAAAGAATTATATACACACTGTCAATTCAAAGGTCTACTTAGAGTATTTCTTTGCTTCATGTTTCGTTGAAGTGTATACTGATAATAATCTGCGGAATGTTTTGAAGTGAACATGAGGCAAGCAACCCAGTGAAATGATACTGTGAATTATCCGAGGGTGTTTCATCTTCTGTCGTACCACCACAGCAAATTTAGGAATACCCATACAGTTGTTATCACCATATTTATGTATTTGAACATACAAAATTTTGATTTTCCAGTAAATTGAGAGCCGCTTCCTGAAAATATGGTGATTATACCTCTTGACCATACGTAAAAATATAGAGGTCAGTATAAATAAACCTAACCGATGTGTGAAAAACGTATATTAATCATCTTTGTTCACCACAGGCGTGGCACAATGTTGCTACCTACTTTAATATATTGTTATATCCTTCTTACCCCTTTTCACCTGGTTTACTTCACACTATAGTTAGCATCACTGTTTATCAGCCTTTAAATTTACACCATACTTGTCTCTACCGTGTGATTACAGTCCACTGTATCATTACTATATTATATCATTTTGTCTGAAATTTGTCAGAATATCATATTTGTTTGCTTATGCACTATAGCATTCATATTCTAGTATTTTGAGCATCTCCGCAGTTTATTTAGAACAAGAGTGATTCTTCACCTTTGGATATTTTTGCGCACCATGTAAATGTTTTCAAAAATACAGATCCTTTCATTACTTTTTTAATTTCACTATACCCTCAATCCAAAAATTTTCACTAAATTCTAGTAGATGGGCGTCTTGAAAACGACTTATGAGGTTTGTCAATAGATAGGACATTCCACCTAGTGCAAATAGTGAACAGCTGACTTTAACCTTGACGTAATCGAATTTAAGTTCAAGCACAAACCTGAATGACTTAGAATGACCTTCTGTTAAAGTTCAAAGTTCAGTATAAGAGGATATTTCATAAATTTACTGTTTCTGACCAAGTGAGAATGAAATGAGCACATTTTATTAGTTTACACAGCATCTGCTGAGTGATCGAGTGCTTGTGTTGATAAATTCAGGAGAACATCAAAATATCAAACAAATATGCTGTACTCCGCAGTCGATGACACACTGATTTACATAGTCCAAGACTTACCATCAATTAAGCATGTTAAGAAAACACTGAAGAATATTATCACTTGGATGGCTTTCATTTTGCGAATTACAGTTGGAGCCTGTGATATTCACTGAGCCCTTTATATACTGTACACAATGAGATAACATGTGATCCTTACTATGCACTGAAGTTACATGAATAAAGTGTATGCGTATAACTTGGCTATGGAAGAAAGGAAATTTTTGTTGTTAATTTGCAGACATTGTTTCAGAAGTCAATCATGAGAAAAAAACAAGCATGTTATTTTAACATACCATTTTGTGACAGTTAATTGTATGAGGGAGAGAATATGGTAATCTGCAGATTAATTAGTCTGAAGAGATGATTGATTTGTCTTAAAAACAGGTCTTCATTATATATGGGGCATCGATTTTTCTTACACAATTTGTCACAAGGAAACTTCTCAATTTATGTCATATTTAAGACGTCAGCATCATGCATCGTGGTAAATATTAGATCGAATTTAAAGTATCACTTCAAGAGAACAATCATAGTCTCTGTATACAGCAGAATTATGTTCAACCTTTGTCTCTATCTTGGCCTAGGTAAATTCTAATCAAAACCCTCTCCCCCTTTCTTATTTTCCATTTATTTCGTACTTTTATGATATTCATTTAAGCTGTGATTACCTGTCCACTTCACCTTTAGTATTACTTAACTTTTAAGATTTGACCTAATTTACTTACTGAATTGTATACCTATACATATATTACTACCCACTCAGCTACCAGGCCGTAGATGGTACGAATTTACTGGAATAATTTGAGCGCAGAGTCAGACTTAATCATTGAAAAATTATTTAAAAATAATCCCAGTGTGTTTAAAGAGAAATCAAAACAAGATTTTTCTGAACGTTTCGCTGTGTAAGCCACTGCTTCTTCAGTAGGTTTATTCAGATTTTATAAATCAGACTTAATTGATAAAATCCAAATAATTCTGATGAAGAATCTGTGGCTTACACGGCGAAACGTTCAGAAAAATGTTGTTTTGACCTTTTCTTAAACACACTGGGGTTATGTTTTTGAAATCATTTATAATAATACTAACTTCGTCATTCTTATCGTCACCTGCATAAACCCTTTTATCATTATTTTGTTATCATTATAATCATCATTATTAGTGACGTTCAAAACACTCACCACATTATTATTATTATCATAAATAATATTTGATCCACAAAGTCATTGTCATTGGTCAAAATTTTTATATCTAAATCTGTGTAAATTTGAGTAAATCCTGAAGGTATAATTGAAAACAATATTGCCCGCTTATATGTCTTGTTCTAATATTGATATTAGGAATATTTCAAGATATGAAGTATAAAAGCCAAAGCCAAGGTCTTTCTAACGTCCGCCCTCAAGAACCAGTAAGATACAGGGAATGCTATGAAAGGTCATTCCAAATCAAATCATGCCTGCCTTTTCGGACTTGGAGAAAATACATACAGTATTCCGCCTGTTCTCTAAATACGTTTTCTGTGAGTCGTTAATATCATGCAGGTCTATGGTGTTTTAGATTAGGGTTTAAGTTCTAGGGTTAAGGTTAGTAGGCGGTCTAAAGTTAGGATGAGGAATTAGGATTATGGTCAAATTTGGGTGAAATTTGAAGAACAGTGTTAAAAATCTCGATAAATCTCAGAGTACTATTGGGGTGAGAGCTGACGGCTAGTCAAAATTGGTGGACATTAATTTAATGTTTATGTCTCCAATATTGATCGTGAGCAAAATGAGAAGAAAGGCTTTGCGCAGGTGGATACAGTTAACATATAGATGATCTAACATTCAAGAAGCAGTCACAAAGAGATGCAAGGTTACCTTTCTGTGAGAAAAAACCAATCAGAAGACTGTGTTTTTCTGCTAACAATAATCTATAATATGTACATGAAAATCTATAAATATGTGTTGATTTCCATAATAAACGATCTGTTGCCTGGTCCTTGTCTTCTGTTGTTACATTATGACCTACAGTCAATTGGATGAATTCACCCATTGCGCATGGTAGGATATCCCCACAGATCATCTGTGCAGTGACTGGAAGACATGTTTGTGATTGTTTTCAATCCATTTTTTGCGTGTGAATTCTGACTGGTTTTCTAAGGTCACTGTGGTTTTGGCTAAGGTAGATTAACTTCGGCATTTGTTGTTGAAGGTCTGGGTTTCCCGTAATAAAAACTCATCGGCGATGATTTTTGACTAACGGCTGAGTCACAGTCTACGAGATTAATACTGAAACGATCCCAGACATATTTCAGACATGTTTTTGCATTAGCATTTGTTGTTTCGCCTCACAACATCTTTCATAAGTTTGTTTCCTGTTGTAAAGTGTTTGGTCGTTTTATGTGTTCGTGTCATATTACCAACCAGTGGTCAACTGTCTGTCTAAAGTGCAGACTGATCGGTATAAAATGAAAAACTGGCATGAATACGCCTGCATTCAGGCAAATCTCAGTGTAGTAAATACCTGTATTCAGGGAGAAAAATGCGAGGGAAGTTTCGATAGTAGCTACACCAACACAAAGATATAGTTATCGAAAATCTGGTCACTACTGCAGTTATTTTTCACGTGAGTCTTAAGCATACTCATACTGTTCAGAAATCTCGAATGAAAAATTTTGCTAAGGGAGTGCACATGTTTTTAAAAATTATTCGGAATATTGTAAAGTTTCCCAAAAAATTGTGGAATTAAGGAATTTAAAGCAGTTTACAGTTTGCTGTTATACATGAAAGCTACAATTTGAAATGATAGATAAAGAATTCTGAGGATAATACATGCTATATATTTGAACAAAAGTGATTCAAACTTTGATCTTGAAACTTCTGTGTTGGCAGGTTTGAATAATTCAACCTCTTGATCGATCTTTCTTTTTACTCGTTTGTGGCTGTTTCGTCGTCAGTTCATGTTACTACTTTTGAACACAATTTATAATATTTATGAAGCTATAATAACTATAAAACCTTGAAAAATACTTAGTATCAGTCGCTTTTAAACCTACAAAGATATACATATATTATGCAAAAGTATTTTCCAATAAATATAAGCGTGAACAGGATGAGCATAGAAAGAATGTGGAACAACAGTTTTTATACCTGAAGATGGGAAATAAATGAAGAGAATATAAAGACTGAAAACTAAATACGAAACTAAGGTGTCAAACCGAACTAGATCTATGACAAATGCAGAAGTGGGACTAGTTCCTTTCGAATATATAACTTAAGCTTTTCAATGCATATTGTGAGGGCTTCCAAAGTAAAAATTAGTTAGAAACAAACTACATTTGGTAGATTTTTGTTTACTGTACAGATGACTTTGGATGGTTAGTCAGTTGACATTATGCGACTGTTGTCGAAGTTGTGCACAATTTAGGAGCTTCTGATTGGACCACTACCTTCTCTTGGAGGCCATGCTGAGCGGTGTTCTGTAATACGTTTTGAAAGTAGGCTCATAGAACGACTTACGTACCCGGTTCTTGGAGACGCCAAATTTATATGAGCACGCTGGAGTAGCAATATGAGGCAATGTGTATTTCAAATAGCTTAGGAGAAAAGAGCTGCTGGAGAATACCAATATTAGTGTTGCTGCAGTACTGTGCTAGAGGAATAACAATAATGTGGGAAACACGAGGACTTTATGGTTCTGGAAGACCACAAAGAGTGAATGAATCTGCGCTATTGAGGATGATCTTGAACCACATCAGTAACACTTTGAAGCCATTGTTTTCTTGTACCCTGAAGACTCCAATAAGCTAATCTTCAACACCTTTCGGTGCTAAAACCAACTTTGGAAGACGTCATAAACTAATTTCATTATTTGCTTTGACCAACCCATGCTCTTGTCCATGCCTACTGTATGGTGTCTAAGTTTGTTCTTCGGGGAAGGCGGAGGATTAGCATACCCAACACTTGTCTTGGCTGACTGAACCTATGTTACCACAAAAATCCACCGAATAATTTATGTCCCAAAGCTACCGCTGCTCTTAGTTTGCGTGTTTCTCACCATATTATACCACCTTTTTCCGGACATAGAACGCAACCATTTGTGTTTGAATAAATTTAGTATTTTCTTACTTCGTACTCTCGATAGCCATGTCTCACAGTCATAAAGGAGGGCACAGCAAACTACCGCACAGTACATACGTCCTTGGATCTTTAGCTGGAGTTCATTTACACGCCAGAGGTGACGTAACTTGGAAAATGTCACATAACATCTGTGTATTTGTAGTGGAATTTAGTGATCGGTTATTCCATGTGGACTGATGTGAATTCTCAAACTGGTGAAGCAGTCAACATGTCACCACTTCATTCCTTATATTTAAGTCGTGAGTTGGTGCAGTTCAGTTCTTTAGAATCATGCTAATTTGGCATGGCCGAAATGCATGCCAGATACTGGAAGACTGCTCTGAAATTTGTCAGTGTTTTCGCTTTAGTGTTCATCGTTTCATATGATAGCTCCCCAAAAGCTATAATACGCCTTTGTGAGTTCGAGTGGAGTACTTTGATCAATGACAGGTACCTTCTGGGAATTTTCTTCAAAACCAAACATTGCGACGGCATATCTTTCCCGACAACTAATTAGTCTACACATGATTACTAAACCTGCAACATTAGATAATACATTAGTCAAGCTAGTCCTACTATGATTACCACAAAAAACGTATGTCCATTCATATACTCCGGGATAATCAGTGACTTACGTTAGTATAACAGAACTGTCCCTGATTACTAAACATTGCCTTATACCTTAGATAACCTGGATAACAATTTGTCCCCAACTTTCTTAAGCACCTCTGCAGCTATTCCATTATGTCATGCTGCTTTGACTCGTACGACATTAGAGACAGTCTTGGTATATTAATTTACAGGTGGAGAGCAGATGGTGACATCCCATTCATGTAGGTTTGGGATGCTGCGCAGGTTGAACATGTAGTTTACTATTCGGAAGAATAATTAGGCTGAAATATAAAACCAAGACAGCAGTTTGTCACCACCGTCCTAAATACCTCTACATCTTTTGATTGGACGCTAGTTAGCAACAAGTGTACCTGTGTCCAGCCCTATCTTTCGTGCAGGCTGGATTCTATCAGTCACGTTTGCAGTGTGGCTACCATTCTAGATGGCTCGCCATCAGAGTAGATTTTAAATTGTTGGCATTAAATGGCTAGAGGCAATTGGCAAGAAGCCTTGCACCTGGGTTTCGTGTTTGTTGGCACTCGTCAGCAGAGCGCATCTGCATCCTTGAAGGAAATCATGTCGAACCCGCTTCACCCAATGCTGCAGTCAAAGACGTTACCACTGAGCGCCGTGATGGTGAGCAATCTAGAATGGTGGGCACATTGCAAAGGTTACTGATAGAATTTAGCTCTTTTAATATGTGCTATCTTTTGACTCCAACTGTGAACATGAAGCTTTAAAGAAACAGGTGCAGGCCAACGTCTGACTAGCCAGTGCAACTCTCATCATGCCAATGTATCTTTTCATCCATTTCTCTGCTGTTAATATACTTCCCTAAACAACTTATGCAAACGAATACAATTATCCACTCACACATCGTGTTCTCGTTTACTAACAAGAAATACTCACTGTCAATTGAAATGTGACTAAACGGAAAGATCAACGAAGCATCATAGACATACACGCCACACGATACTGTCGACTGTCTTATTGGAATTCGTATCAAGTGGACATGCCTTTGTGTTTTGTCCCCTATTTTCTGAGTATTATTTCGACCCTGTTTCCTGTTGGTTTTCAGTTTGTTGATTGGGTTCTTTGGATAAAAATTTCATTTGCCATATGTTGCCACAGAGTGTGATCTCTGTGAATTGACTAATTTAAGCTGATCAGGTGTGAGTAACTGAAGTCCAAATATCCGTGGGAGAGTATTTACTGAACAGTTTAATTATTCGCAAAATAGCACCTACTAAATAAGCTTTCACTTTCACACGTTCCAATCACAGAAAAACATAACCTCGAATCTAACTGAGCAAAGACGTGATTTCATAAATCAGTTGAAAAAGTGGCATACATTGTCGTAGCCTAAGCATATATATAGAACGTATACATGATAGCGATTGCATTTAACTCTTTAAGGGGATTTGGGTGGGGAATGTTAAATCTTTTCTTAACTAGCCCTTATTGCTGTTTCATTTGTGTTGAAGTTTGTACTACTTATCATTAGTAAGTAGTAAACAAATTAAAGGTGAACTTTTACTCTGGTTGGGCAATTATCATTGCACATCCAAACATCCTAAGAAACTGTAATGGGTTCTTAGCTATTCTGTGGAAAATACAAACATTTTTCCTGACTAATAACATGGTAATAACAATTTTGTCCAATCACATAACCTCTTCGTGGTTTGCACATGAATATTATACGAGCAGTTTTGATAACGCAAAACATTCATCGTATCACACTAAAATATTAACCCTCCAAGTAGCCATCATGCAGCAGTTTCTAATCAGAATACTGTCACATAATCAATATACATTCAGAAAATATCAAATAAGCAAAATTAACTCTACATATGAATCGGGTCTATTTATTCTAACTTTTAACTGAATATGGAGTTGATAAGGCAGATAACGACTGGTTTAATGTCTGTCTAAAAAAAAGACAAATAAAACAAGACAAAGTGGCAGGGGTGCAGAGAGAGAGATGAATTCACAAGGAAAGACACTAAATAATTCATTCGGATTTTAGTGTTCTCACTTTTGAAGGTGCAATGTTTTAACGGATCCAACCTCACCGTATTCGCCTTTATTGGTTTGAAAGTGCTACAGAAACTTCGATTGACGCGACAAAGTTTCATATGTAATTACAATAAGCATTTGTCTAGAAGCATTTCAACTGGTGACAATGACATTATTTAAAAAACTGTAGAGAAATCAGATGATTCAAACTGTGCACTGAAAGACTGCTGATACCACCTCTATTTCTGTGCATTAGAGGAGATGCATCATGCACCGTTATTAACAACGGAAAGCTCACCACAGAGGTCTAAACGAATCTAGTAATAAGATATTGCTGCAGAGGGTGTCCAGCATCTACCAAGTGGACTAAGGCCTTACTATTTACGCATTTGGTAGGTAATGGACACTCAGAAAAACCAGATAAGACGCTGCTGGCTATCTACTGCGTCCCTGGTAATTTGCCTAGGGGACCTCGAACACGTCTTCCATTGGCAGTTCAAATGGTAGCGATCAGTACCAGAACCGTTGGTCCCTGTGTCAAAAAGAAGTATGTTCAACTGCTTTCTTCAATAAATCTTGTATAAACATTGGTAATTAACACAATAAATACCTAACCTGTCTTTTCATTGGCGAATATTTTTTTCAGATTTTATATGACTTCATGGCTTCTCTCATTAAGCATATCACCCTATGTTAGCTTAATGTTCCATTTCGCCTTAATGAATTCATTATTACCTGATAATCGTGCATTAGTAGTACTTACGTGTCTATTACTCCATTTTGTACTTGTCCCATAGCATACTTTCTGATGTAATTCTATTTTGATTTTCCTACCTACTTTATGTCAAAATTAATGAATTTATAATTTTAGAGCATGAAGAAGAAAACTGTTGTTCGCTCTAATTATTGTTGTATGTTTGTTATCAAATAATTCACAAAATGTACCTATTCGTTTATAAGGAAGGGGAGTTGTTGTTTTTCAGCGAATAATGGGAAGAAATGAAATGCAAGATTCTTCTTAAATTAAATTACGTTACACTCATTGGTTGGTAGTAAATACGTACTGTTAACATTTGATTTGCCGAGACGTTTCGACTCGTCAACCAAGTAACTTCGTATTCTGAATATTCCTTCCAGATTTCGAATGATTCATGGTGTTCGACTTGTTGAAAAACATCAGAAGCAGTTTAACCGAATAGAATGTGTGGAAGATTCAACATTGGAAATTGTTTTCAAGGATGTAGAGCAAATAAGATGAAAACAAACATGTCGGATACAGAATAGTCACATAAACATAACACGAATGTGCACCTTAACGGAATATATATTCACATGAAGAAAATTCGATATTGCTTGTTCTATTTTAGTACTTCATCTACCAACGATCTTTATTACACCAGTTTGCCTAAACATCACAATAAAATAATTAGGTCAAAGGAATTAATAAAAGGATGGCTGCAGAGAAAAAAATCTTTTATTTTTTAAAATTTTTATTTTTGATTACAGCTTGATTCCACACTGTATTTTTGGTACAAGTATGGAATTTTCAGCAGGTGATATCGGTAGCCCAAATTTTGCAGGCCGACCATAGTTATCAGATATGATCTTACTACTTTTTTATCTTAACTTATTACCTAATTTGCTACTACTACATATTTAATCCCCGAATGAACAAAAAAGTTACGTTTCTCAGTAATTACGACCTTACTATGTTTTTTATTCTATCTCCTTGTTTGTTACACTGTAATTTTTAACCCTTGACGGGAATTGGTTCTGGAGCTTTCTCACCGACTTGCTATAAATACACAAATTTACGATCTAGTTGATGACAACATTCTTTTCTCTGCAGTCATTTTTTAAAATAATCAGACTAATATAGTTGTGCGATATTTTCCATCTGTGTGTAGTTTACAGTGTCTGTGATCAAATCTTAAATGCCTTCAGTTTATTTTATAATTTTACGTGTGTGATGACTAATAACGCCGAAAGGTTGATATGAGAGAGTTGGAGGCAGTCAGTAGGATGCTTTGCTTGATCTAAGTTTTGTTAGTTGTCACTTGTCAAAAAGGCGCACCTGCAACCTTAGAGGGAACTCATATCCCTTCTGAGATTCGAACCCGCGTCACCCAGTTTTGCAGTCAAAGACGTTACCACTGAGATATTTGGGCTCGCGATTGATCTCCTGTAGAACTGTTGTAGCTATTTTGATTGGACGCCTGACCTGATAGAATTGAATCTGCACCAAAGAAAGGACTAAACACGTCACATAAGTTACTAGTGTCCGATCAAATATCCAAATTGTTTCGTCGCTATTCTCCAATGAGGGAGAAATTTATCATCTATTCTGGAAGTTACTTGTAGACCCCTAACATTTCCTCTTGCTCTGGTGAATTTTTCATCGTTTAAAGAGTATGATATCACCAAAATTAATATCGAAAGGTTTTCGACCATACTGCTTATGATTCCTTATATGTCTTTGCTCAGATTTCTGTTGATGAAGTGATAATTTTATTGAAATAAAATTTATAACATTACTTTGACCTACTCATGAGTAAGTTAAAGAATTGATCAAAATGAATCGGTCCGCTCTAAAGCAAAATCTATTTGTTTTTATAATTGGTAAAGCGTACGGAAAATGTCATTATTTACTGGATGAAAGTGTAATCAACAATTTGATTGCTTACATGAAGAAGGTCGAACCAGTTTATTGAAATAAACTTTGGAACTGTCCATACTTTCTATGTATGTTCGCTTCTATTTTGAAAACTGGAATTTTTTCAGCTAGCAGCCTAAATAGGTGAATTCTTAGTGAGAGGCGGGAAATATCTAGCCTCTTTATATTCATTCACTCATTCATTCCACGAAACAACTTCCAAATGTCAGCAATCATATTTCAGTTTTCATAGTCTCCAATAATTAATGAAACTATCGTTAGAAATCCTTAGAACATCTGAATGCATGATAAGTCCTAGTGAAATTTAATAAGTATGCACAGGTGTTTGATAATTTGCCACTTGTTGTAAATAAATCTTTCTCGATGAAAAATATTTCAGGGATTATAAAGTATTCTCATAAGAGTTTAGGAAGGTTTATTTTTGTAGGTGTAATTAAAAATTCAAATAATGAATAGTCACTTTTATAGATGCGCTGGTCAAACAGATCGTACAGTACATCAGTACACAAGAAGATGAATATTACCATGCAAGTAGTTTTGACCGGTCTTGATAAACTTTTCAAAGCAGTAGAAGTGAAATAACACTGTTTTATAATATGGTGTAGCTCGTCACTATTATATTAATAAAGTTATCGCGAAAGGAAATTGTTCTTGCTAACAATAGTTCGAAGCCCCAAAATACTGATCAAGCTCGTATTAAAATGTTTCCTAGGAGAACTCCGCAAAATTCAGTGAGTCCTGTTTTTATTCGATGAGCTTACTTGAGCTTTACCTTGCACGGTACTTCCAAATAACTCCACGTCTTTCATTTCTTGTTATGTAGTAAGCTCTACAATGCAGACGTTTATCTTCGTTGTTAGTTTTCTTGGCCGGGAATGAATCTAGCTTTCATTGGTAGAACTATCTCGTAAGATTCGTCTGTAGTCTGAACAGACTTCAATTGACTACTGAATATCAGAGTTAGACTTGAGCAGAGAATATTTTTTCGTCTATTCTTGTTACTCCTGTTTGAAGGCGCTGTATAAGGAAGTCGGTTTGTGTGATATTGAGTACAGTTAAATCGCTTTTGTGATTAAATGTGTAATTCGGAATAAGGCTAAGAGTTTCCAGCTAGCCAATTTATCTGCAGTTAAAACTGTGACCTCTGATAACAGCATTTTGCACACTGTTACTATAATCACTAACCGTCAAATATAACCTTTCTTTTCAGGAAGAAAGACCATATACTGGGATTAATCATTTTGCAATAGCGCAGTGGATTTCTCCATGATGTAAGCTCAGTTGTAGCTCGAGATCAATAACAGAAAATCAATTATTTTGCACACTGTAGTCCTGTGAAACCCGTTAAGTTTAATTTTTCAATGTAATTTAGAAGTCGTTGTTATTTTAATGAATTAATTTATTGTTAATTTACGATTAATAAAAGTTTACTTAAGAAGTTGAAATGTCAAAAGAAACTGAGTTTGTTTTTAATTATTAATATGCCAGCATTTGCCTAAAAGTGGAAGGAAAGTAACATGGATAACTTTTTTGAGAAAAGAGTATCTCTTGCGGTAAATATTTAGTTATGTTTGATTTTATTGAAGCAAAAGACTGTTTAGTTATCTGAATTAATGGAACTACCCACAAAATTTAAAAATAACTGCCCGAAAGTAATTGCCATTTACTTCGCCTAACTTAATAAACAGATCTTTCCCTTGTGCTCAATTAACTCGTATATTATGCAATAAAGATTCGACCTTTACCTATTACAATTGTTTTAACAGTGACTTGTATGACTTCCCATGACACACCATGACAAAGTCAATGCCATAAAGGTCTTTCGGTCACTAAATCATTGAAACGTTTGCTTCAAATCCCGCTGCTTATGTATATGTGTATACATATGTTCGACTAAAGTTAAGCGAACAATTTCCATGACAATAATAGGAGTGTAGAACCTGGGTACTGTGGCCGAATGTAACTCCATATGAGATAAGTTTATCTGATTTACCACAAACCGGTACAGCAGTTTTTCTATTGGTCGGGTGGCGTTTCGAGTACAATTTATTGAACATAGCCATACCTATCTATTCATATAGTTTCATAATTGGCTTCATATATGTTTAGTTTTCTCTGTCTCCCTCTTCCCCTTGTTGTTTGTTAGCAGGGCTCACTACCCTGAGTCTAGGTAATCTGATAATCGGAATGATCATGATCTACTAGCTTGACTTATATAAATGAATTCGCAGTCATCATATGTCGTTTGGTAGATTATATTACTTTGCTTGATGGGATCGATTAAGTCGATTTATATACCACAACAATACAAACAGTTATATTAAGGGCCCATTTATCAAGCCTTTTACTTTTTAATCAAAATGCCGGGAATTCAGATATATGCCTATATCAAACGTCAAATTACTGCTGCGTTTTATAATGCTCGTAATGTCTAATGCAAGACGCTGTTTGGGATGCGAGTGAGATTCCAAGCTGTGCGGATTGGTCTGTTATTCAGTTTTATTTCTGATTACTAGAAGTATAATCATGCCTTAGTTAAATCTATTTCATGATTTTTGAATGATTCAAAGGTTTCAGTGGTACTTACATATGTAAGAAACAATCGATTTTAAGAAATTTTTCGACATCCAATGAAATTATCATCAATCTTGATGACAAGTTGAATTCCCTATTCTAGTTTGTATTCTGAAAAGTTTACCTTGAACGAAGTCGCATGATGTAGCAGAAATGTTGAATTTTAGTGATGAAAAACTTACCTTCTTGTAACAATGGCATTCTTTATGCACCGAATGGGCTTTAGATAAAGGGAATTAAATGAAATTGAATAAGTCATATGCAAACCAATCATATTTTCGTGCATTTATTACATGAAATTTAGACATCTACTGATAACAAAAAACTATTATATTTTTAAAGATAACTCCATAACACCACGATTAAGCCACGAGATTATGAAGATGTGGATGATTATTATTACTATCATAATTTTTAATACTTGACTGACAATTATTGCAGCCTGATTTCAAATATCACTAAACGCTTCAATTTAGGCAACTAAACATCAATCAATAAGTTTGGCCGGTAGATGAAATTTCTGTTCACAGTAGTTTAGTTCTAACTGTATAACGAAGTTACCTTATGAAGGCACTTCAAACGGATGTAGAAAATTTCACTTTGCATCTTAGCGTTCAGATTTGAGGCAAATCCAACAACACATAACTAGATCAACTGCTCTCCATATCTTGTGGGAATTTTACATTCAGCTTGGTAATTTTATGTTTTGGATTATGTCGTAATATAGCTAAAATTGTATTTATTGATACTTGTTTGAATGGTTTCATCTTTTAAAATTCTGAGAGTTTTATATTTTCTCCAGTTTTTCATACAGAAGGGACTTACTTGCATCGCTATATGAGTCAAGTATTCAAATAAACGTCGATCATAAAAGCTGGCAATACTTCACTTCAATAAACATTATTTATAATGACTTTGGTTCGTTGACGGTTCAGCTATAGAGTGCTGGCCAACATCCTATGTGATCAGAGATTCTATCTCTGGCCGATGTGCTCCTAACCCTCACCAGGCCGATGGTATGGTATGTAAAGAAGGGGATTGGAGCATGAAACTAGTAACCTAATCCCATTAAAATAAAAAAGCGATTCCCACTGAAATTTCAAAGGTCTAACAAGAAGCCTTATGTTCCACTTGGCATGTGAAGAATGAGGCAAATAAAACTATTCAATTTGGCTCTATAAAATACCGTGATTTGCGTGATAGGTATCACACAACTATTATGAGAATAATTAACAACACATTTTCGAAGACTCTAACATAACTCCGAATTCCATGTTAAATGTATGACCCTGTTTAGTGGAAACAACTGATGTCAGTATGTCTGTTATGTTTTTGCTCTTATAGTAAATCGCATTCTCTTCGAAGCCACGTGCAGTTAAAGGGAGCAAATGAATGCAATCATTCTATGCAGTCTTGCAATTCGCATCTTTATCATTGTGTTTACACTCTACTAATTGCAATCGGTAGGCTATGAAATGTTATCAGTCTCAGCATATTTCTAAAGAAAGTAACCGGACCAATAGCCGGTGAAAAACGATTATGAATTTCAATAGTAAGATGAACGTACTTCCAAGAGTTCTGTCATAAAAGAGAATTAAAATGTTTTACAAAATGATTATGGTTTCAGTTGAGAAGAATATATATTACATAGTCACTGGTATTGTGAAGTTGTTAATTTTCCTAGGAATATGGTTGCACTTCTACCTTACTTATTTACATCGTGGATTTACGTAGAGAGATGTTAAACAGACCATGAATATTAAAATTTTAAGCTGAGTGCTGCAGATTATCAGTGGTAATCAAATATAGAATAGTTTAAAACATGTTTGGTTGTTTACAAATGAAAATAACTACTTGTAAGGTTGCTGTTATTTAAGTATTATTTAATCGCAAGGCCTTCAGCTCACTTCAGCTTAGAAATAGACGTGAAGACACAGAGTTCATTTGATTTAGGTAGCCTTTATAGCTGATTAGATGGATGCATTAGGTCAGAAGACTAGTCATTTATTTATTCTTCAAAATGTTTTACACATTTCATGAAGCTTGCTAGCAAAATATTGTTTTTCTCCAAATGTTATGTAGTTTGATGACCAAACTGCTGTGCTTTTCCATTATTCTCATTAGCTGATTGGTTTTCAATCTTAGAAAGCAATCATAATTCCCCCAATGAATGGGCCTGAAGATGACATTCAGAAAAAATACTTTATGAATTCTTCTCCACAAATCATTGACACTATTATAAAAAAACGTGTTGAAGTTCGGAGAATTTTCGAAGGCATTGCAATGTAATTGATTTATATTTAAAAGTGGATTATGTCTTACTTTTTCCAGCTGTAAAGTGATATTTCATATATTATTACATATTTTAGTACGAGAGCGTGTTTTACGTAAACAATATAACGTTACGATAAGGTCAATATCTCCCCTACTACTATACAAATCAAGTAGATCTGAGAAGAGTAAAACAATCAGGACTAATCATCTGGAGAGAATAATCTGTAAGAAAGAGTCAATATTGACAAATGACTTTGTTTTATATGACAGCATAAAACACTTACCCTGATAACCTCCTGATTGGTGAGGAGAAAAGGATATTGAAGATTAGAGAACTTAAAATGTAAATTAACTCACTACACTGATGAGTGGGAAAAAAAGCAGTTCTACAGTTCTGCGTAACCTTTAGCTAACTAGTCTTCACTAGAAACGACAAGGCATTTGTAGTCGAATTGCAAATGAACAGGAAGTAGAGTAAGCGTCTATTGGAATTTCATCGGTAGAAGAGAACTTCATTTAGTGTTAAATGACAGCTGCTTAGCTAATCACTGCTCAATTGGCAGACTATCTAAAGTTCTGTGAATAGTGTATTTACTTATGATGAGTATTGTATTCGTTTTCAATTAAGAACATTTAACTCACCCAAACTGTCTACAGCTGTAAAACATTTCATAGTTCATAGAAATATATTAAACAACTGCGTCATTTTTCAACGTTTAAGTTATATTTAATTCTAGTTATGTTTTTAAGAAGACAGGATTTATGCTGTCAGCTTCCTTTACTTGTAGACCTGAAAGTATACTGGACTACTTATGAAATTGTTTTTGTTTCTGCTTGAGAATGAATTCGTTTAGCGTCAATTTCACAAAGTTATCCAGGTGTCATTCACTACTGTTTGACGAGTCATTCCAAAATAGTAATTCTAATATTTGGTATTTCACAAATTCTCCATTATTACATTGCCTCTAAGCATAAAACGTTAAAGAATGTGATGCTCATTGTTTTCTGAAAATTTATTAAGATGTAACTTAGTTTAGGGGATTCATCACAGTGGTTGTGAAGCAGTTAGCAAATCTACTATGTACTCACATCATACGTTTTTAATGAAAAGTACTGCATATTTGAAAGAAACAACCTTCTTCTTATTTCTTATTTGCTAACGCGTTTATAAGAACATGTACAGTCGGATAACTCCAAAATATTATTTCATTAACACTTGTTTAGTGTTATCATTGGCTCAGAGAAACAACTCTACATGGTAGATTTGAACTTACATGCGTAAACTGAGTTAGGCGAATAACACAAAGAATTGTTGACACCTGTACTGATTGATTTTATTACACATGGGGTGTTTACACTATAGTTAGGCTGTGAATATCACAAAATATCTGTAAAAATAGTTGATTATTTATTCTGTTATGGAAGTTGAATAAATACAAGGACCATTAAGAGTAGTTATCTTAAGCTACTTTGAAACTTTTAACCAATTCCACTGGAGAATTGGTGAACGAATGGGTCCAGTATGGTACATCGATTAGGCAGGAACATAATGAGCCACCTATGATCGGTAGCTGTGCTCTAGTGACGAGTTTAAAAACATTCACAAACAGTTATCAAATGCTCCCTGACGTTCAGTGACCTCTATAACTGATACTGTTTCATGAAAACATCTAAAAACCAGAATTCATCCAAACCCACACAAGTATCATGTCATTACATGAAGTAATTTCCGACGTTACAACCCAGAAGAAGGAAAGTCAGTTAAAATTTTCCGCAGAAACCTTTGGAAGAAGACATCAGTCACTGGTGAAAGACTGACTGATATCGGGATAAACTGGGGATCTCGTTTATCTGGAGCAGAAAGTTTTAGAAAAAGTGAGAGGAATTCATCGTGAGTAAATCTTATTTGTTTCTTTCCCAAAAGCTTTGAATAAGATGCCAAACGTGTGCCTTATTAAGACAGAAATAACAACCTCTGGTTTTTATATATCACTCTTTAGTAAAATGCCCCCAAACTACGTGTTTCTCAAGTGTTCTTATCATCTCACCGTTGAAATTATAATGATGTATAAAATTAACTAGGAATAACACTTTCATTATCTAATTTTCTCCATAAACATACTTTTGTGTCAAATTTGATGAAGTTTAAGATAAATTTATGAAGCTGTCTATCGTCATAATGTGCATAAAATTCCGAATCACTTACATCCTTTCTCTGGAGGAGCAAATAAAGTTTGAGTTGATATTACGATTAAACATCATAAAGATTGGTATAGGTATGTTTAAAATGATTATTATTCTAAAACACAGTAATAATAATGAAGTTTTATGTTTTTCAGTACTGTTAGCTAATGGATCACGTTATTTTAATTCACTAGATTTCCTTTAAAAAGTGTTTTTAAGCAAAACATTGGTTCTAAATTTTTAGGACTGAAGAATATATGGTTTGACGAAAATGTCAGACATATGATTCCAAATTATAATTAAGTTCACGTCGCTGGATTTTAGTTGATACATACTATCCATTCACAGCCCGGTTTCCACATCTGATGGTTTTAGTGTGTTGATGGTGTCAAATAACTGCGATTATCTGTGTTTTGGGCATTCGTGCTGACTTTTCCTCCAGAATAATAAATCTTTGCTTTCTCAGACAGATACCCGTGTGTTCTCAGTGCGAATATAGTAGTCTAGTCGTCAGACACACACTGTTGTGTGTTTAAGTAATAGTAGAACTAACTTGTAAATCCGGTATCATCCAAATTACAACAAATATGGTTGTGACTCATTTTTCTAGTAACAACGTTTCATCGTTGTTGTGATATAATAGTGCAAAAATTAGTTGCCACTGGAAGACAGAAAACAGAAATTTCTATTAGAATAGAAAAAGCATTCTATTTACTGATAAACCGACTGCAGCTTTAGTACGCGTGAAGCATAATATAATGCAAACCTGACTTTACTCATCTTCTCTGGCATGAACAGAACTATTTTGTGTCAGCTGATGTGGCAGTTCAAAAGTTACACCCATCAGAGAATTCATCAATCTGTGAAACAGATAACGCTCTCTATAAAGATCACATTGAAATTGCAACGTACTTGCTTTTTCATCTGGAAGATAAGATATTGAAATAATTTTATTGTAAATTGTTCGTTTTAATTTAAACTTTCATTTTCTGTGCGGAAAGCGTCACACACTGAACTGATGATTTCCAAAAACATAATTATGGAAATCTCAGATATCGCCTTGCAGTAACTAACAGCCCGTATAATGCACATCAGGTTGGAGAGACGAGAGTAAACAAGTAATTTAAGTCAGACGGATGGTGAATTCTTCGACCGTAGTAGAAAGCAATGATGACGTTTTAGGATGAGTTAAATGCTCTTAATGGGTTCTTCATCTCTTTATTGATAATGTCACTGACGGTCATCAGTACAGGTAAAATAATTTACCCAAGTTACACAGGAATACCACAAAGTAAAATCCTGAATCGCATCATCCTGGAGAAAATAAAAGACTCACTGGATATAGAACTCCAACCAGAACCAGCTGGATTCAGGAAGGGCGAATCATGTTCTGACCAAATTCCAACTCTACGCATCATCATCGCAGAACAAATCATGGAATGGCAATCAAACATCCACCTCAACTTTATAGACTCTGAGAAGGCCTTCGACAGCGTTGAACGCGAAGTAATTTGAAAACTACTCGAGTACTACGGCGTACCTCAAATATTCATCAACCTTAATCAACAGCTGCATGACAACACCATATGTCAAGTGATCCACAACGGAAAACTCAGTAAGGCGTTTGGAGTAAACACAGGAGGCAGACAAGGGTGCTTTTTATCACCAATGATATTCCGAATTGTGGTGGACTGACTGGGTTGTGCATCAGACGGTGAGTGGGAAACGAGAAGATAGGGATATCATGGACCAACGCGAAGAACCAAGAAGACCTGGATTTCGCACGTGGACGATTTATGTTTAATGCCACACAAAATCGAAGACTTTCAAGCAAAACCCGACAAACTGGTCGAAGAAGCAGCCGGTGAAGACAGGATTCCAGGTAAACACAGACAAGACGGAGGTTATGAAAAAAAAGCAGCAACATCCAGCGCCAATCACCATCAACGGGAGGGATTTGAAAGAGATTACTTCATTCACTTATCTAGGGAGCATGGTCTCAAATACAGGCAGTCGGAACGGACGAGGATGTCAAATCGAGAATCATCGGGAAGGCAAGAAACACATTCATCAACCTGAAACCAATATGGAAATCTTCGTCACTCGGCATCAACAACAAAATTCGGATTTTCAATACAAAAAACGTCAAGTGAGTCAGTTCTTTTATACGGAACGGATCAAAACCTTGGCGGGTGGGTCACAAAGAATATTTGCAACAGCCTGTCGCAGACCTTCATCAACAGCTGTCTTCGATCTATACTGAGAATCAGATGTCTGGGCCGGAAAGAATCACCAACAAGAAACTATTGGAACAAACAAAACAAAACAAGAAGCAATCGCCAACAAACAAATATGCAGGAGAAAGTGGGGATGGACACTCACTGAGGAGACCACTGCGTGACATCGCGCGTCAGGCCCTCGAGTGGAACTCGAAACGGAAGCAAGCGGTGAGTGGGACATGTCGAAGGGTGACATGGAGGATATCCTAAGAAGAGGAGTTGAAACAGTATGGACTCAGATGGATGCAGGTAAAAAGTACAACAGAGGGCAGAAGAAAGTGGAGACGTGCAGTTGAAGCCGTATCTTCCACTAGGAACCAAAGGGAATAGTAATAATACACAGAAATATGGTGATCTACTGTGAATCCGGTGAGTCTTTCATCGACAGCCTACTGACTTTGCTTCCCTATCACACAAAGTTTTCATGTGTAGGAAATTAAAAAACTTACACAATTTCTCTATGGTGTGGAATATTATGAATGAAATGTGTTTGAAAATGCCACCACATTTGTAATTTAAACGTTGATAAAAATAAATTGCTTTCGGTGTTCATTACTAATACCACCATGATGCAGTGGATTCTTCAAGTTTTGTGAAATTTCCGTAATGTGCTAGTTGCTGTATATTCATAAGTAAATTATTTGAACAATCTTACAGGATTCTGAGAGCTGTATACCACATCTGAAGTGAACTTTCAATATTTTAGTCGAGAAGTATCGGAATCGTGTATAACACTTAAGCACAAAAGTGCCTCTTTGCCCCATTATATATTAAAGACGATTCGGAAGTTGAAGATAAATAACCCCACAGTAAATAACTGGGTAATTAATTTTGTCAAGCACTGCAGTCACTTAGGTTTCTCTTATATTTCATATTAAGGGCTGAATGTATGATGAAAACTCAAAGACACGAATGGAATTAGGACACCAAGTAGTCACTAATCCGTAGTATTTGTTCAAAGAAGTCACTTTCAGGTGTAAAATACGCTGGATTCTTAAAAATATATCTTAAGCCCAGAGTGGATGACATTTTATCTTTGAAAAATATTGTAATTCTGTAGTACTTTTAGTCCTACTGGAAACTTACCAAGTTCGCCTGTGTGGAGTGTAGTAAAACAAATAACAATGAACTGTTATAAACTTTTAAAGCTTGAAATATTTCGCTAAGTCATGGCGTTAAAGTGTGTATTGGTGTGTTGTGCAGGGAGTGTTACAGTTTACATATGCATTTCCCTAACATAGAAATTCACCAAAGAACAGATCTACGCACTTCCGATTCATTCAGAGCAATCCTTACTTCTGATTACTATCTTCTGACATGTGAGTGGTGACTGGATAATGCATTTTAATAATTCTAGAAAACAACTGAATCTCTCTAGTGATCATATTTACAGGTATTGAACTTCCACGGAGTTATTTGATGAATGAAGGACATTTTCAATGACACTTTAAGTCAACAGGTACACTGTGTGACTATTGAATACACTTTCTTACTCAGTGTTTGCATTTGGAGAAAATAGATTGCCTTGATACTGAGAGATATCCTTATATTAGTAGCAATAAGGCCTGACATTTATAGAATATTTTAGCTTAAAACAGTTTTTTGTCACTAGGCTGTATGCTTCACTGTCTTCTCTGCAAAGTGATCGCAGCATGTTTGAATGAATTGAGGGATTTGAATTGTTTTCTTCATCCTTACATCCACGAGAAACTTACTTTTCAATCCTTGAAATTAAAGCGAGAATGCAATACCATAGTAAGCAGTATATTTTAAATTATTCAAAACTATAAAAGAGCATTAAACAGTTACTGAATAATGTTCTTCGTCGAGAATTCTATTCAATCTGAATGTCTTTTAATTTACCATATAAAAGGCCCATGGTATACATGTAGGGAATGGGTTGAATTTTATGCATTTTCTGATCATTCACTATTATGATCTTGTATCTGATCACATCAGAAAATCTCATCGAAGAATTGTTGTGCCACCTGATAGTGCATGGACAAGAGACCGTTTAAGATGCCACCTTTCAAAGAATAATTATTGGTAATCGTAAGCTTTTTGAAAGATTTCTTGGTGATTGGATTTCACTGAGTCAGCTGTATTCTAGAGTCAAACACTGTGTAGGTTTTAAAATGCATCAATTTGTAACCTGGACAGAGTGGATTTGTTGTTGATAATGTTAAATTCTGGATAAAATTATGTTTTCTGTACATGTTTCCAAACCTTATTTAGGTTGAAGTTAGGCTTAATTTTATGCAAAAGGCTGTTTTCGATGAAATCATCAAATGTCTAACTGAACAATGTTGGTCATTTGAAAACGTTTACTTAATATCATGTGAAATTTAAGGAAAAAGAGAATTCTAGAAACTACGTATGAATTTATGAGTCACTTACCATCACCTTCATAACGATTAGCAAGAATATTTTATTAGGCTTCCTTATTTGTTAGAATTGAGAACAATCTGGGTAAAAAGGTAGTATCTTAAAAAATTGCATGTGAATCGTGCGTTCTTCTGTTTTATAATAATAGATGAACAAAAGTGCTTTTGTAATTGATCGATCAATATATTTCTCACTCTTGAATTTTCACCTACACTGGTGTTTTTACGGGATGAGTTTGTAAACCTCACGTCCAGTTTTCCCTCTTTATCGGGATACCTCCCTGCTGCTAGGGAGCCTGTCAACGGGGAGATAACTTCTTAACTCCACAGAATCAGAGAAAGGGTGAGTTAGAGTACAACAGTGTTGATCCCAGTACCTCTAGTCCCGCTAAGAAAGCGCTGGCTCCATGATGAAACTGCCAGGTGAGGATAGGATTTTAGTCAAGCCACTACGGAGTTATGCCTTAAACCAGTTCTTTAGACCGTTTCGCAACTTCAGTATCAAAATCTCCGTTAAACTGCCCGTCCTACTTTTTTTTATTAATCTTCGGCAGTACACACTCATCGAGGTTCGAACCCAGATTATTCCGATCGCAAAGCAAGCTTGCAGACCATTCTGCCAGTTAAGCAAAGCACGCATCGGAGATGGTGTCTGAACCAATGCTCATTTCTTATTCCACCATACCCAGAAATTTATGTTTAAGTCTGATACATTAGAACTCCCATCAGTGAATTAAGACTTGTTTTTCCCTGAAGATTTGGCTCGCCAACATAATCATTTGATTTTACACCTGGGAAACTATTTGGTGTCGTTAGCCCTCAAATCATGTTTTTCCAGAGAGTAATGCATGAAAATCTGCCTCTCGCGACCTAATTCTAATAAACATTTTTTACTCACCAGAAAAGTCCACTGTAGCAAATGGCAAAAATACGGTATTTGTTCCAAACATCATTTTTGTGTTCAAAATTTAAAATTTGCAAAAGTAGTTATTAATAACCACAAAATATGGCAACACAAAAATCTTAGTGATCTAGAACCCTGGAAGCTACAAGCGAAGTTAGAATGCTAGGATATTTACTTTTTACACACGGAATCAATTCGTCACACTTAAGTTATCAGAACAGCATGATATAAATAAAATTAGATAAGACTAAGATGTCTGAGCTGCATGTTTTCACATAAAGTTTGCTTTCAACCCATCATTCATCATTTTCCATACTCTCGTTTCTGATTTCAGAATATCCTAAGTATTCGTGATTGAATTTTTAGCCATGATTCACTACATTATCATGAAATGAAACAAGTCACTAACTTACAGAAGGCTTCTGATAATCAAACAGTTAGAACAGAAATGAGATTGCTTAAAAAAAATCATAAAAGCTGTTTTATTGAGATCAAATGCAGTTAGAAACCACTGGTCCTATTAGGAAGTGCAAACTTCCTAACATTTGAATATTTCAGTCAATATTTTTATTCTTATCTGTCAAAGTTAATGTAAACACACATTTCATCGTATGTTAACAGATTCATGATAATGTTCACCAAGATATTAACTTACGCACAGTTCCTGTACACAGAATAAATATACACAAAACATTCATTATGAAATTTTGGCTTTTCGATTGAAATTGGTAGAATCTTTTCATCACCTTATACAATTAGTCGATAATTACCAAGATGTCTGGGGTTTTAACTTATGATTATAACTGCTGAGCAGAGGTTAAAGATTATATGAGAATCCAGACCACGTCCCTCCTGATTATTAACCTTGCTTTTTATTTGCTAAGCTATATGACATGACCGTCAAAGAGATCACTACTACCCTTTACATTATTTTCATTCTCTCATTCAAGAGATTTTTTTAAATTAGTATAATCAACATTTGTGTGAATATCAGCAAGAAGATTAATTATAATTGTATTAAAATGCTATCATCTCCACAATGGACGAACTTTTCAGTGACGATAAATCAGCAATGAACACTAGAAATCAAAATCAAACTGTTTCCAAGATGATATTTAATCTCACCAATTCCATTAGGTAAATTGATGTATGCACTAACGCTTTGTACGACATATGAAGAATCTGTACGCCAATAATTTCGATTTTGCGGATTTGTTAGCTGATATATTTTTAACTTCTTTGCAATTAGGTAACAGAAATAATCATCCATTAACGTTTATTTCCTTCACGTTCCCAGTGGCATATAGGGCTTCAAACTAGTTGTTTGAAGTTTCTCTAGCAGCGTTTAATTTTACAGGATGGGGTTGCTAACCTCATGCCCAATATTTCCTCTTTACCAGCATTATTTCTGGCTTAGCAAGGTAAAGGAGTGAGTCGGTCGGGGATCGATCCCCAGACTATGTATATGGTCGGCTAGCGTCCTAATCCCTGTGCCACCGATGCCATTAACTTTCAATGATAGTAAAATACTCTGCATGGAAAAGTTTAAAACCACATCAGTGTACTGGATAGCTTCAGCCATCATAAAATCTATTATAACGGACTTGAACGACATTATCAAAGTTTCTGTCAACAGGAGCTGAAACCTCAATCAGTATCGTATTTGTCTGGACTAACTGTTACTCTTCCAGATAACAAGGAAGAAACATATACGAATTTTGTCACAGTAACAACGGCAATAACAAAAAGATTTTGTGTTATCGATATTCATCACTTACTTGCAGAATCTTAATGGTGTTAAAATAATACATACAGTTTTGTTTAACTTCACTAAACATATTACCGTTGAATCTATATAAAACTCTTACTGAAAATACAGCCATGTGAATGCCCATCAAATTAAGATGAATAGCACGAAACATAAACCAATCTGAAATGAAGAGCTTTCAGTCAGAAAAGAGAAACACTGTCATTGTTACATAAATACGTCCGTTCATGTTTAAAATTGAAGTTATTACTAAGCAAGAGGATTGCTACAACATGAAACATTTAGATATTGCTTCTCTGCGTGAAATGACAGATTGACAAATCCGAGTAAGCATAAGGTATACTCATATACTGAAAAGATAGGGTGTGTACAATGAGTAACTAGTTAACATCATCTGAATACCGCTTTCATCGTAGAGTTACAGATTCACAATGAAGTTTCTAAAATAAAGACATCATTAAATGAGACAAACAAAGATGCGAAGTCTAAACAGGAGACTTTTCTGGGAATACAACTGACAGATTTTTACATTTATGAAAAAGATCTGTCTTCACCATGTACACTGTTAGTGGCTTCACATGAAATATTAGCCGATTTGATGGGCTACTTCAATTGATCTAAAGATTAGAGTTGAACATATTTGAATCAAACAACAAACAGTTCAGTGACAACCACAAATTTATTCAGGAATACTACGTTATTTCGGAGAAAATGAATTCGTTGTTTAAGCTTAAAGTGTCAGAAGACATTTATCTCAGCATAGCTGGCAGTTATATGTCATCTTTGTCTTATGAAAATATAGAAAATTACAACCACCTGTGGATACCCTTTCTCGTTTAGCGGGCTAATTTATGCTTCATTTTGTATTGGTTTACATTCCGGTGAACTATTTCATGGCAATTTATAAAACTGTCATACTCATACCATTCTACCGGAATGGTAAGTGAGTTAATGTCAGACAATATTCTTACTCAGGCAGCGATTACAATCATTTTATTTTCTTTGTGTTATTTTATTAAAGGTTTACATAAAAGTTAACTGGACCAGTGTAGAATAGGTTCTGTTACACAGTATAGCACTGAGTTTATTTCTGCAAGTATTCACAGTGAAATAGGAATGAAATACGTTTTCAAATCGACTGGTTAAAAACAAATCAGCATTTCCAGAAAGGTAAGTGTCACTTCAAATAACTGGAAAGACGTCCTTATTCATAGTAGATAGCATTAATTTACAAAAAATATTTTGATTTAGTTATAAGTTAACTTGTATGCTTACCACAGAACCCTTTAGAAATTGTGTTTTAATAATTAAAATGTATGAAGATCACATTATGAAATAATAAGTCAGAAGTTATGTATATTGTATCTATAGCAGATATGAATGCCCAGAAAAATTGTATTCAACCCTCCTGTGTCACAGTGACAGAGGCGAATGCGAGAACAATAAAAGATTTTAGTGTGAATGCTCCTGGAAATGCTATGTTTGAAAAAATGCTCAACTTCCGGGTGATTAAACTCAAATTATTCAGCATGATTGCTTATCATAGTGAATGGTAGATGCATTTTCTCTAATGTAAATTAGCTTATATTTAATAAACTTTACTAGTGCGGTGCTAGAAATGCGAAAGGAATATGATACAACTTTTGTTCTGTTGTATGTCAAAAATTACAGCACTAGCAAAACAGCTTTCTCGAATCCAATGCTTATTGAATAGCTTCTGTATTTCTGCGATTTACTTTCTTACAAGTGTATATTCGAGTGAGATATTTTCAATATCTTCACTGATTTGTAAGCTCCTAATGGACAACGTCCGCATTGAAAATGAAGTACTTCTGTACTACAATCGAGAAAAAATTCCTACTGAGAACAGACTAGTAAATGGATTATATCATGTGGTTTTTAGCCGCAACGAATGAAAGGGACCTCGTACACGTTTTGTCTTGTTTTAAACATCAGACGTTTGTCATCAGTTTCTCTGTTGCGATATTCATTACCCTTCCTTCTATAAACGAAGTTGCTGTCGCTTAGAGTATTATCCTTTATTCATGAACTTCAAAAAGTCTTTCAATGCGACCGTATCTTTTGAACTAATTATAGGTTAGCTAACATGTCGTTTAAAAAAGATCTGATGAAGGTTCTTAACAAATATCCCTCAAATGGCTCAAGATGACTCTTTGTTTACAAAGCGAGTTTTTATTTCCTGTATAACTGAAAATACACTTTGAGTGGATTCATTGTTTATTAGTCATAATCCTTCACAACCCAATTAGCTCGAAGGGTCGCGCTATGTAATAAATTGGAAGGAGATAGAACTTATGGTCTGGCTACTGTATCGCGTCCCAGTGACTTAAAGATCAACGGGCTCGCCTTGTAACCGGAAATTCATGGGTATGAACCATGGATGGATCATACTGCGGAAGAGTTTACAAAAAATGGGACGAAGCCACTGTCCATTATTCCTAGGTGGTTTTCCGGGGGTTCTCTGACTGACGTCAGCTCATGATGAAATCCCTTAACCAACCAAGATCCATACAAAACCTATACTTGAAAATAATCTGATGCTCACTAGAGACTGGCCATATTGATGCAGTTATGTGGGGTTCTAGGGGCCATTAGGGTAAAACAGGTTGAAAGTGAGGCACTAACGCATAGGAAAAGAAATGCTACTTAAAGGTTCCTTCTTTGAATTTCGTGTTTTCATGTAATGCTAATGAAAGCTGAACTAATAGTTTGTGAAATATTCATTTTACCAAGGGATTTTGTGTTATATTCTCCGTGAATGTAAGCCAGGAGTTTCTATGAATTAAACAGTTTAGAATAAGTTCAATAAAAAGTCAACATCCATAAACTTACATAAGCCATCTACAATGTAGGTAGAATTAAATTGTATTTATTGATATTAGTTTACACTGTTTTGCTTGTTTAAGTGATGAAATATGGGAGATTAATTTGACTCTTGGCCGGTAATTTTTCTGGAACTTTCCCACCCATTTATCAGAAATACATGAATGTACAGCTTAGTTAATGACTTCGTCGAAAAGAAAATTTTCTTTGTTGCAACCGTCTCTTCAATAATTCCTAAGATTAAATTTGACCAAAAACTAGGTTGCTAAGCATTCACGAGATGAAGAATGCTGTTTTTACTAAAGTTGCTGTAGTATGATTAGCATGCATGAAATAGCAACCAGTCAATGAAAATAGTATTCAATCGGTATTTCTACCTATTTGACAATGTAATCATTACAAATAACTTCTAATATCACAGGTGACAAAGTGATACGACTTCACAATACTTCTAAATTCCAGATCAAGCAACTAGGCTTATTGTGTATAATATTAGACCATTTACCAGACTTGTATAACATTTTGTGTTACGAGAAAAGCAAAATTCTGTGATAAAAACACTTGTCATTATCAGTAATACAACAAGTTCGATTACACTAGCTTCTAGCGAATACTTCAGAAAATAGTTAATTCCATCTTACAATTTAGTCATAAACTTTGATTTAAAAGTCTTTAATACTGTAAAATATTATTAATTTAGCTTTCAACATGCTAAATGTCTTGCTGGCATAACATGCATACAAATTGTTACCTAAATCCACAACAGACCAATGTATTATGTGAAGAGCATCAATAAGCACACAACTTAAGTCAAGATCTCTCTCTGTCTCTGGAGTTAAGATCAATCAGTCAAAGTAATTATGACTCGTTTGATGTGATACTTTATTTATTTCATTTAGAAGACGTCATCTTACCAATAACCACTGTGAAAAGATTATGTTTAGAGAAGTAATTTTTAACTTTAAATTTCAGGAATAAATTGTATCACAGAATAAAAGTTATTTTACATTGTCAGACTGATATGCGATACGCGAAGCAGTGATTCTTTCTTTAGCATAGTGTTGATTAAACTAACTCAGGCTCGACTTTGAACACTTCAATGACAGACATTTAAAAATTACACCTCCTCGTGGTTTTTACGTATCGAAGATTAAAATTCTCCAAAGAGTATATACAGATGGAGGAAATCCCTTGAAGTTTGATTTGAACACACCACATTGTTCTTTAATATTTGCGCAGAATTATGCAGGATGTGAAATGTTTGCATACATTAATTCGTTTTTATGATAATATTTCTATTACAAGTATCCTCTGATTGAACACTAGTAAGTAGTGTGGCGTGTCTGGTCCTCTCTTTGGTGCAGACTGAACTCTGTCAGTCAGGTTTGCAATGTGTCCACCATTCTAGATAGCTTACCATCACGGTGCACATTGATTTGATGATACCAGATGGTTGAAGCAATCGGAAGGAAGCATTCGACCTAGGTTTCGTGCTAGTTGTCACTCGTCATGAAGGCGTATCTGCAACCCTGAAGGAACTCATGTCCCATCTGAGATGCGGACCCGTGTCACCCAGTCAGCTCACTGGTAACGTATCTCACTGCAGCAGTGGGTGAGGGGGGTTTAAATCTCAGAAGGGAAGTGAGTTTCTTCAAGGCTGCAGATATGCGTAGCTGACAAGTGACAACTGGCACGAAACCTGCCGATCGCCTCCAACCATCTAATATCATCAAAACAAATATCATCTGTTGAGAAGGTTAAGATACTGCTTGTACTTCCGTCTGTTTTCTGTTAGTTAAATATTAATTTCTTATTTGAAGATGAAAAGCCCAATTACCTATTTTAATGCGCCATTTGTACTTACAAAAGTGGAAGTCATCAAAATGAGAATATTAAACACTTAGTCCAAACTAGTATCTAGTTTTAATGTTTCAAAATCATGAGAATTTTACTTACTTTTGGCTTCTATTGGTTAAAAGAAGAAACGCTTTCAGCTCCGTTCCGTATTTCCTATACATGATCACTAAGTGGAGAACTGAAAGTCATACACATGAATCATATTCCCACACTTCCATATGTAAAAGAAGTAACTAAACGAATTTGACATTTGAAATGTTTTCCAACATAATTGACTGCATGATAAACATTAACTGCTGTTGACAATAATTAAAAATGTAGACATATTAGTATTACAGTCTGAAAGCAGCTTACCTTTTTTGACTGGAAGATAAGATTTAATGAATGCAGAGGGTAAGAATATTGAATATTGAATACATTGATAAGTGCTTGCATAATTTCTTTTTCGTAACCATATATAATGTGTCATCTGCAACAATTCCAATTAACAGCACTGAGAATAAATGAATGAATCTAAAACATGAATCTAAAAAACATGTTTGGGTGTTCAGTTTTTAATACAGCTTCTATTCCATTTTGTTCAACATACTGATGGTTACGTAACACAGCATCGTGATAACATGTTGGCGATGATTATTCTGAACACTGAGAACTATTTTTAGGAGTATTCATGTTTTGGAATTTCGCAGAAAAAATAGCGGCTTTGCAAAAATTAATCTGAAAACAAACAGTGTATGGAATTGATGTCCAAAGTGATTAAAACAGCTGAGCATTTTAAAATTGACGTCTGAATTTCGCTTACCAATCTCACCTGAGCGAAAGCCACCAAAAATATCCAAGATTTAGGTTAGCGAAGTGCGAAGGCTTCCAAACAAACGCGCATAGAATAGGACTGTTGTATTCTGGTTTTACGTGACGCTCTCAAATGCTCCAGGCGTGAACAGTCGAAAATGGAATATCCTGAAAGACACGGCTGTTAAATGCTAGTTGTATTGGAACATCTGTGCACCATGCAGCTATATTGGTCACTATATTGGTGAAAACTGGCTGTATAATAAAGAGTCGTCATATTTATTTGATAATGTTTACATTCTAACACATACTTGATATTATGCCGATACGTATGTGTTAGGGTTTATTTTTTCCAACCGCTTGCTTACACGTAAGCAGTTTTAAGTGGATCATTTTTTCTCGACTACTGCAAGTGAAACATGGACACCTATCTATTCATCTGACAAGGAATAATATGCTGAATGGTAATAATAATAATATGCTAAACTGTTGTAACCTATGAAAAAATTTGGAAACACTTTTGATATAAGAACTTACTCTTTTTATCTACAAAACAGCCATGGAACAATGAAAAGAATTAAGTTAGCAAAATGAAACTGTTCAGACAAATATTAACAGAATGTGATCCTTCTATTTTCGTGTATTGTGTTACTTGTAATTGCTACGGATATAAACGTTTGAAAATGTGAGTATTTCCCCGCAGAGTGAGACTAACGGTCAGTGCATTCGCCAGGACTAGTTATATAACAAACACTGAAAAAAGAAATTTTCTTTGTCCATACGTTAAACTATAAAAAAGATTGAAGCATTCCTGTTGTGAATGTGTGAAAACCAAGGCCTATCTATTAACGAATTTTCAGATAAAGGAAATGATGAATTCTACACAATTATGCCTCTTGATTTACTTGAATAAGGAGAGAATGAACATATTTACAGAATCGTGTGAACACTGGAAATGAATTTCTACATCAATCCAGCTGAAGAACGTCTCAGATACGTGATATTCAAACCTCATAGTTAGTGATTCTGCTTCTACTTTGTTCGGTTTTATGTTCGGAAGGCGGCAGACGTATCATTCCGGAGGGTGTGGTAATACTGTCAAGTATTAGGTCTGACTTAAAAGTTGAATATGTTTTGAGATATGTCTGCCCTTTCTTTTTAAAATATAGTGAGTTGATGTTGACAATTACAGAGTAATGGAATGTAAACTTAAAGTTAGCTTACCTTTAGTAACTGTAGGTGAACCATGCAAGAGTGGAAAAAATAAAGTTAGAGTGGGTTCTATATGGTCTGACCAATATTTACCAATTGTCATCATTGCTTTTCCTTATTGTGCGTCATTTGCAACTCCTGCAGACACAGGAGATTCAAAATTAAAATAAATCGGAAGAAACGTATGAGTATTCCCTAAGGAGTACTGCCAGTTTTAAACTTTATTTTTTGGTTTGATGATAAATTACTCGCATAGGAATCAAGAAATAGAACACAGGTAATATAAAATAAAAGTACTTGTTTTATATAATTTTACTAGGGTAGAAATGCTTTCTTTCATTCAACTTAAAAATGAAACAAAGACTTAACTGATGTCCACACAACAAACACGGTTAGTTAACCGTAGAAAGTACTACTGCTTACTAGTATTGCCTAGAAGAAAACCACAAGAGAGTTGAAAGAAATGAGGCATTTAAATGTAGATAATTAAAACATATACTTGCAGAAAGTGCTCACTATGTTTTAACATCGCATATCCTTTACAACTGTTCCAGATGCCAAATAGTCGAAAACGTAAAAAGTTCAAAGAGAAATGTAGGTGTTTCCATGCAAATAAAAGTTGTGTTCGATGGCTATTGAATTATACGACAGCATGACGTAGACTAGTTACACAGTACAAAGTGGTATCATTCGATTGATGCTATTTACTCTGGGATAGGAAATTGATCGGTTATTTTGTTTATATGTGAAATTATGCAAATTGAAGTATTTGTGTTGTCCGATCTCTTTACATTTTTATTAATCTATGGTGATCAAAAAACATGGATACAAAACGTTTAATTAAAGTCAAAACTTTAGCCTACCCCGTCGATCTGCATGAAAACAACAGAAAAGTGGGAAGAGATGGTCAGGGAAATATTTACATAAAATTATCATTTTATATGGTGAATCAGGTCGCTCACAACTCCTCCAGAATTAAATGAGTCGAACAATTATGAACTATAAAGAGAAGTGTATGTGCTTCTCTAAGAATTCACATCATGTACAATTACTAGTGAAGCGTATGGCAGTGCCAGCAGCTGCCTTTTCTGGGACTGGTTATGTAATAAGTTGTAATGCAATTTTGTTGATGAGATTTACTCTCAAAAATGAATCAGTTTGTTTGTTTATAAATTCAAAAAATGCATAAGTTGAAACATTGATATCCAGTGTGATTGTAAATGGAAGATACTTTTTTCTGAATGATTTCAGGAAGTACACTGGAATGAACTACTGGTGATGACGAGGACATATCTAGACGTATTCAAATTTGAATTAAAAAATTAACTTACTGGTTGCTTTTGAGTAAAAGCCATCAAAGATTGAGAAGATTTAGGGTTGTTTAAAGGCAAATCATTTGACTGCGATTATTAGAATGTCATCATATTTTAGTATTTGAGTCACTTTTCTAATGGCGAAATCAAATGAACTTAGAGATGATGTAATTGTCACATGATACTCTGCCTTCATTCGGTAATTCATAAGCATAAATGTGTATGTTGCAAACTGAAATTCAGGAAAAACAGTTAATCCAAAGCTAAGCGACGCATAATCCGAGACTCCTACTTGATCGTAATGTACGTTAAGTGGTCTTGGTTTATAGTGACATTTTAAGTGCTGTTCGTCAGCAACTGAGCTCAATTCACAATCCACTTAGTTCTTACAAACCATAATTCATCGTAATTTTGACTACCTTATATGAGAAACCGTGCTGACGGTTTAGAGGTAATTTTGAGCCTACACATATACAATCACCTCACTCATACAATATCATTTGCAATAGAAGTTGACAGAGAACTCTGTTAGAAATATATGTGTATTAAGACTTCATAAATCTTTTAGTATAAACGAAGTTCAGGAGAAGCAGAGAAACACCAATTAAAAGCAACAACTGAAGTCGTTTGGTTAGCCGTTTCAGAGTGACCAGAAACTATACTTAAATCAAGACGTTGACATTACTTCGACGACATTCTTTCTGTCAGTTGATATCTACAGTTTTCATTTAATGTAACCTAGGCCCATCCGTATACAATTACAGTAAGATATCTTAATTAAATGTTTATTTTGTTGGATCTGCTTAATGTTGTAGAAATAGCGTTTATGAGACATACTCTAAAGGTGATCAAATCACTTGACAATGAGCTTATGCAATTTCCAAATTATAATTTGTATTTCACTGATAAGAAATAAAAGGTGAAACAAGAGAACAATGCTTACTTCTTTCTGAAAACGTTCAAGCAAATTGTGTTCATTCAAAGTTTTATCAAAGAAAGAATATTAGTCGAGAGAATAGCACTGGAGAAATAAGGCTAGTAAAACGCAGTCTAAAAGACTATTGTTAATGGAGAGATTTAATGCTTATGAGGAAAAAGCATTTTATGCAGTTATTAATAGTGCAAGAGTTCAGAATATTTTTTTTTATGTTGGTGATTGTGTGGTACAGTTTCGTTGTACTATGGTTCACACAATGACTATTGATATATCTTACTCTTTATCTGAAAATGAAAGATTTTCAGTTCACAGTGTGATGTCTATAGACATACTGTATTTCGTGACTAATGATAAACCCCGAAATATCTCACTCATTTTTGTTGAACATGTTAATTATTTTGGTTTCTCGTTGATAACTCGGAGTGAATTGGTCAGCCTCATTTTAACATATGGCCTACCTGTTTATTAGTTCGAATATACTTATTTGATGGTGGTTGGCGATGGGATTCAGGACGCATATGTCACCTTAATCAGGGTGGAATAGATACATCTTGATGAAGAGTCCAAAATAGTTTGAAAGTCGAGTTTTTATTTCCGCGATCATAAATATTTTAGGTCTTAAAGCTTATGATCACTATTCAGTGTGATTTTATAGTGAATACTGTTTTTCTATATAACTTTAACTAAATTTCTACCATCGTGTTATTGAAATGTTTACTCTGTCTATTGTTAGGTGACAATAAATAAATATGACTTCACTCACCCTGAGTCACTTTATTTTAATGGTTAAAAAATCAGTGGAATAAAAACTTCTGAATTTCCATTTGATTTTGATGACAAGCAAATTTAAAATATACAAATTATATTCATCCAAAAGTAAATAATTTAAAATTCACAGACTTACGATTCACTACAAAATATTTGAGTGGTTGTGATCAGTAATGCACCTTCTCAATGAAACAAAAATAAGGCATCTACATTTACTGCATTCTTATGCTCAAACTAAATGCACCAAACAGTGTGTTTCACAAGCAGGTTTTCGATTGAATGGTAACCCAAGTTATTACATCAGTCCTTATTCGCCCACTGCCAATTGAGTAATCTCATTTAACACCCTCAGTTCTTCATATATACATTTAGCGTAAGGCTTGTTTTTATGTATACGTAATCTGCGTATTACACGTTTATCAGCCATCTCTTATCTGTCTTAATTTATTTGTTATAACATCCAAGTGGCTTTATTAGTGATTTCTTGCCTTTTTGGACATCCTACTGGGTTACCACCTTAAAGAAATACCTTTGTACGTGACAATTATTTCGTTTTCAAAAAGTTTTGATTTTCCTTTAAATTCCCAAGTTATCTTTAAATTTTTGCCTATATTGGTTTACATACTTCCTTTAAAATAATCCCCTTACGGCTTTATTATTCCTTATTTTCGACAAGCCGCTTAATTTGTTTATTTGTTATTATACAGTGTCAGATTAAGTGGACCACTTCAAACGATTTCATAATTTTCTTGTGGAATGGAATTTTTCGTCTGTGTTGAAGGATCTCAGTTTAACGATTTAATTTCAGTTGACAACTGATAGTACTCATAATCCTTACTCTCTGAATAAAATGCATGAAATAAACTGATAATATCGCCCGTATTTTATCAAACCAAAGAGAAAAAATATCTACTCAAAAAATGAAGAGAAAAAATCTAATTTCAGTCCATTAGCATAATTACTCATAAAAGAAGTAAGAATGATTTCTTGCTGACAAAACACAGGGTCATTAGTGCCACTTTTTATGTGCGATTATCGTGGTCATAGATAATTGTAAAAGCCAACCCAACTGAGGTAAATGGAATATTGTTAGCTGAGGGAAGTACTTACGAAACTCTTCTATAAAACAGTGTAGGAAATTAACATTTTGTTAGCACTTGGATGATGATAAATTCAGTCATAATGACACTTTTATTCCACATTGAAAAATTAATTACAGCCACAACTCCTGTTTCTTTTATAAATATAAAGCTGAGCTGCATTGAAAAGTGTATTCCTGAGTGTTCGATCATCGAAAATATATCCTCGTAGTGATTAGGTGATCATAAGTTAGCTATTCCATTTGAATGTCTATTTATGCTATTGTTATGCGTCTAAGTGCTAACTGCATTCAATAATTTTCTATTTCTTACGTATTATATTCACACTTTGATTAAACATTCAGAGTGACTCACCTATAAATGCTGTTTATTGTATATTTTCGAAAATGAACACAATAGCTCATTGTTCAGTCTTAAATAATAATTTGATTAGGAGAATAGAATAGAACATTTTACGTGCTTTTACACTTCATAGGCATATCTGAGGAAGAAATTGATCTAATCTTCGTTGTCAATTATACTTCAATTCATCGTATAGATAAGATTTTCCCTTATCGTGGACTTCGTGTTAAGGTCGGAGAGTTTTGCAATATCTGCACCAACTGTGAGTTTATTATATTTTGTTTGTCAAATAACAGGTAATTCTTAGCAGAATTACTATAAACTGGACGAGATACTACAGTGTCTGTTGAGTTTTCGATGCTTGATTCTCCTCTGACAGTTTATTTTGCTTTTCATGTGGGCAGAATCCTCAGCATACCTTTTAGTCTGTTAACTATTCATTCTCTTTCTTTCTACTTAATTTTAAAGTACTTGAAATTTACGCTGAAAACTAAATAATCTGGAAAGTTCAGACATCATAACGCCTGGATACGATGTATACTATGAACACGAGAAAATTAATTTTCCTTCGGTGTGAGTAGAATCTGGTATAATACTTGAACTGGAACACTTTTATGTCAAAATTAGAGCAGCCTAGTTGGTTATTCATCCTGGATAAACATAGATAAAGGCAGAAAGTGTCCTGTTTTAGGACAGAGCTTTACAATAAAGACTGTCTAATAATTTGAATAAAACTTACATGCACGACCTTGATAATGTTTGACAAATTATTTAAAAGTTGTCATTGAGTACATAACCAAATTAGACAAGTTAGATAGAGAGTAAACGTGTGTACAGTGGAACCCATTGCTGTTAGTTTACATGTATTTAAATTTTGATTTAATAAAAGGAATCAAAATAAACTGCATGACACTTTGAGATGCACTAGAGGCATATAAACAGTCAGCGATTCCTGCACATTAATGGACTAAACATTCGGTTTTAATCTAGATATGTGATTATGTTATTGAAATTTTATCCTTATGTTGCCGGAAGGTAAAAAGGCAGTTTTTATGCAGACTTGTAGGTTATTTGTCATGTTATCTTTTCATTTGTCTTCTCAGTCTCACTTGCATTTATTGTGATCATTCTTAACCGACCAGTTTTATACTATTTTTCGCTAAACTATAAATGTGAATAAAAGTCGTATTTCATAGTTTACGATTTACTCAGTTGAAATGAGTCCAAATCAATCACTGCCTTCAATCCATATTGAAGAAAAAATGGTTGAAAAGAATTAGCAGAGTAAAAATATGGTAGCAAACCAACAAAGAAGCTATTGCTCGACAAAGATGTGGAACAGAGTGAATATGGATTAAGCACACAATGAGGAGACCCTTGAATGATACTGTGAGCGAGGCTATAGCTTGAGTGGAACCTGAATGGGTGACAACGAGTGTGATTTCTGAGGATAATATGGAGAGGATCTTGTGAGGAAGAGATCAGAAACTGTAGGCGATTGTGAGGCCATCTAAAGAGGACCGCAGAGAACAAGGCAAATTCAAGTTCTGTTGAAGCCCTGTGTTCCACTCCAAGCCCCATGGAGTGATAACAGTCCATCAAATATTGTCCGGATAATTAAAGTGAGATTCATAATTCATGCCAAATGCGTATATCCTCAATAGGCACACGTCAAATATAAAGTTGTATATTTTGCACCAACAAAGTCGAACATATAAAACTTAGCACCAGAATATATGATTTGGTCGGTAAAAGTCGTCACCACCACATGCTACTTGAAGGTGACGAAAATCGTGTGAAACATCTCACGCTGACTTACATAAGAATCGTTCATCTGTTCAGAATGAAAGCGAAAAAAAGAAATTGTGACGATGATCAAAAAATTGAATTACACTAGAATGAAGGTGAAAATTCGGAGGAATTGGAGAGTTTTCTGTTTCATGAAAATATCTGCTTTACAGGAGGTCTTCTTACAAAAGCGGCCCAGTGTACAATATTCATGATTTTCCAGAAACCCACAGTAAGCTCATTGGCTACGCTCAAGTAAAGTCAGCAAAAGCACTCAAATGTTTCATGTATCTATAAACGTTGTTTGAAATGTAACTGATCGTTCGTACACATGACGTCATATTAATGGGTTCCAAGTGAGAGAGGAACCGATTTCTCTCTGTACAACTGTCTAATGAAATATGCGAATAAGATTGGTGACGTATGTTTATAAAATGATATTTCTGACTCATTAATCTAACAAAAAATTAGATACATTTTACTTTAAACACCTAGAAAAATCTATCACTAGTTAGTTCAGAGTATTATAAGGTGGTAATGGAAAACGATATATAGGTCAAAGCTATAACAATTATGTCACATAACCTTAATACTAAGCAACAGACCGCTCTACACCTTCGATAAATATGAAAACAATTTTCAAGATGACTTCGTCCATGAGGAAAATTTTCTTTGTTCATTTGTCTTCTTCAGGGAAACATCTTTGTGAATATCATTATAAAACTAGTCATACTACTGTGTATTCAGTACGCACATGGTAAATAATAATTAGCCACTGTGTTTTGCACCACATTACTATGGAATCATTACTAATATCTTGTAACTAACATATATCTTTTGATTATCCAGAATGATGCATTCGTTAACTATTTTAAAGTTTGTATTTTCCCAAAATCTTTAAAGCTCCAGTGTGCAGAATTTGATCGAATACAAATTATGTATAAACATCGTCAATGTTCAGTTACCGTAATCAAATCTGCTCGTATTAGTAATTATTCAAATTAACTTACGTTTCTCTGTTGCTGAATTAATGAAATTAATGTTAAGTTAACTTGAGACGTTCACAGTGTTGTTTCTTGCTACGAACCCGATATTGGCGTATTTAGTTATCACGATGCGAAAAAATGATGATTACAGAGTAATACTTAACTACAACTCACTTTCTGTGCCTTTTATTTGGGTGAAAAGGATTCAGAGGTTAAAAAAGTTTACGTATTAAGTATATTAAAGCTAGTGAAGGCTGAAAACTTGAAGTGTTTGTCTGGCAATTTATGCTTTTCAGACGTTATTTGACTTGTGCCATTGAAGAAATGCTTAAATCAATGTTATTCTATTATACTAGTTTAAGAAAGACTCTAAGGTACTTTGTTTGTTAATTTTTTCACTGCCGACCATAACACTAAGTACTTCTTCTTTCACAAACAAACAACTGGTGACCTAATTAAACCATCTGACTACTCAGTACTGTAACTGACTTGGTCAATTTCGCTTTGTTGCAACCATCCAGTTACGTTTGTGAAGAATAAGACAAACACATTTCCATTTCTGAATGTCATTCAGTAAACAACTACGTCTGTTTGAAAGTGACCTAAATTTCGGGTTTTGGAGAATGCTTGAGCTCGAAAAACATATCCTGCTTAATGATGAACTGTAGGTGGCAATCGTACTTGAAATTTCTATGCAAGAACTGGATGAAACAAACGACAACTTTCGCGCTGCATTTAAACTAACTTTGCAGAGTGAAACTTTTATTGTCAAAAAATGTTTTACTTTTGTGGTATACTGTAGCTTGTTTTGAGACCTAATGGACAGACACCATTTTATGCGTAACCGATTTATTCCGACTAAGAGTATAAAAAATATACTGCTAAATCATTCAAGTTTAACAGAATAAATAATTCTGAATTCTAGGTCACTCTTGATTTATGTGAGGAAGTGTCTTGAACACAGGTTCTTTTCTGTGAGCCTATATCTTATTCTCATTTAAACCAATTTTATAAACAAAATAAAGTGATACCAGTCCGATATCTAATGGTACTGCTTATAGAGCATCGCTTTGATCAAGGAGACCGACTTACATCTGTCCTCTGCATTAAATTGAGTGAAAACGTAAGAAAGTTGTTTAATTAGAAAATGTCTATATAGTGTCAAATGCATTTTAAAAAGGGATATGCATTACACAGTGTTTAGGTTCCATCAATTTGCCTTCACGTTAACGGCATATAATCACTATTCATCAATAATCAGACATCATTCTAATTTATCACAGGAAAGTAATGGGATGCGAAAGGGGACTTTTGAAAGCTCCAAAACTAAGTGATTCGTTATAAAATGAGCTTCTGCTTTTGTGAAACCAGATCATTCAAATAACTTCGAGAAGCTTTCGAGGACATTCTATATGAGGAGGAATGCTGAAAGTATTTTCCTCCGAGAGTGTAGAACACTCTTCGTATTATGTTATTTGTCAGTGTAATTCACCAAAAACATTCGTATGGTACAATCGTGACATGTGCTGTGTTAAGCGTTCACTACATTGAACATGAATGCAATGAACGAAATGTCTTTCTCATGGTTACAGTCATTAGTTCAGAAGCTTATGCAGTCCTTTTTAACGTGAAGATTACCTTTATTAACTTCGTGAGAATTTATTGATGTTTCGAACATAGATATGCATTGAGCAGTAGATGCTGGTGAATTCTCACTCAACTGTTGTCAGTACATGACAATTAATTTGGTTCAGGTCAAATAATCTGTGATATAAGGAGTAAACTTACCAAGATATTCTAAATAATAGCAAAAATTGTGAAAGAAAAGAGTTGAGTTTTCATATCTTCTAATGTTAGTTTTAGGAAATCTGACGGGTATTAAATTTGATTATCACAGTCGTTTGCATAAACTTTGTTTTCTCTGTGATTGAGATACGTCGAAAGCATTTGAAATAAGTGTATGTAAGTAAGTACCATTATTGTGAAAAGTTTATCACAGTTAAATCTTGGAATTCTTTTACTGAGTAATTAGCATCGTAGTTGCGTAATCGGTCTTTTTTGTGGCAAGATCATATCGATTGGTGGAGAAATGAAATTCGCAAGAGATTGAATCAACTTACGTTGAACTTCTGTCAATGGGATATGATAAAAAATACTCACGTTGTCAGAAGTTTTATCACAGATATTTTTTTATTTGTGATGCCAATTATATCCATATAGAGGAAAAAAGATGATAAATACAGTTGTCAATATGACAGTGTTTTAGGAGTAGTTACAAGGTTAATCGTCCACTATTATGTGTGTCACATACCTTGGAAAACTGAAACGGAAAAAAAGGAAATGAAATTCTTGTATGAACATGAGCTTTCAGAACAAGTATAATTGGTTAATTTTGTTTTCATTAAATGTCGATTCCTTCTGTAATACAAAATAATAACTTACGACGGTCAACTGAGTACAGCAGGGAATTTGACATGATCATTTATTAAAGATTACAAGAAGATTTCAGCAGCGATAAAGTTACTGTTAATATAGTTCAATGTGGTGATAGATGTTTGAAAGCTTGTGTAATCATAACAATGGTGGGGTCACGCTGGTAATCTTTTCTTTTTTTAAGAATGAATTTGTAAATTCTTATTCTGAATTGTATTCAAGCATTTTAGACATGAACTGCTTTCATATAACTCTTTGATATTTGAAATGATGGCCTTTGAATTCAAGATTCAGCTGGAAGACCATTAGTTACTGGGATACAGTCCCAAACAGGGCAAACAGTGTGTCCTGGTTTCCAAAGTTAGCCGAAGTCAGCCGAAGAAAAGCATTTAATTTTCCCAAGTTTACACATCATAAGAGATGGTTAAGTCAGTGTATAGTCATAATAACTGCCATAATATCGTCATTGTGTTCTTTCTTTGTAAAATTATACGCAACTCTCAATCAATGAAAGTCTTACATTTGGTATTGCATTCAAATAAATATGATTTGCGTTTTACTTTTTAAAATGTGTCTGGTGAACCTGCTCTACGTTAGACATTCGTGATTTCATCACGTTGACCTCAAGAACTGGCACATTTGAACTTACCTCCACGGTTATCTTTAAGTGCAAGAAGAGGTTCGTATTACAATTATTTATTTATTTACTACAGAGAAGACTACGCGATGAAAACCGAGTTTACATGTGGAAAAACACTGAAATCAATCATCATCTAGACGCATTTCCAGTAGGCAACTGAACTGAATGCATAATACTTGTATTGGAAGCATCTGTGTATCATTCAGGCTTTTTCAACACAAACAATGTTATCTGCTCTAGTCATGTCATTAACCTTTATTAATGAAGTTGTCATGGGAGAAGAAAAGAGATTCGGTAATGCAAAATGCACTTCACTTATACATTTTTAGTCACAATATAGGCTGATCTAGTCAGCGGACAACGAACTGTTCTGCTTGATGGTCGATTTGCCGAAAGATAGTTTCTGAAATGAAAAGTTATCTAATGAGATTATTTCACTGCCACATCATTATCGTAATTCAGGTTTGAGGAATCAGAGCTGGCACACCTGCAGTTCTTGACTTAAGGTTTTGTTTTAACTTTTGGCTTCTTTCACATCAGTCTTTGTCTATGTACTACTGACAAGTGTTGTCAGTAGTATACTCCACAAAGAAAGCCTATATATACATTTATTTGTGTATCGGTGGAGGAAAAAGTAGTTCTAATAGCACCATCATACCACCCAATGAAATATAATTAAAGTACTTGGGAGCCTTTGCTTGCTGGTATATGCTGAATGACATGGCTAGGTTGCCTGATTTGCATAGACTACGAATATTCTCGATGACGTTCGTCTGATGAAAATGGTTAAAAATCATGAGTAAAATTCGTAACCCACTGTGTATTTTAATACGTGCAGTATTGCAGAATGAATATTTTGTTTTAAGATTGCCCGTAAAATTTCGAGAAGCTTATCTCACACTCATCCGATTTTAATGAAACTATAGATTGTGACTTAGCACAATTCTCTGGTATCGATATGGGACTCACTTTATCAAAAATGTGTTGCCAAGGTATGTGAAATTTTGTTATTCAACTAGCAGTGATTTAAAACAATTGTGGAGTTTCAATCTGACCAATACATGGATAACGACAATTAATACAGTAAAATAATTTTTTAAATAATTTGAAAAGCAACATTTACCTCCAATTATCTTTCTCAGGCCTACAAAACAAGTAGCGGAAATTAAAACAAACTTTTATACACTCGAACATTTTAAAATCAAAGCAAATTGATGCCACATATAACTACGATTGTTTAAAAATGAATTCACGGTAGTGAGGTTAAAAAAATGTTTATTTGTTGTCGCTTAGTTATGAAGGAAACCACTCAAGCTTCAGTATTACATTCGTGTAAGTTAATTCCTTCTTCTACTTTAAAATATCCTAATGATAACATTTTTGTCATACACAAATTTTGTGGAAAATTAAACGGCCTAATTTTGTTTCAATTTGTAGTTAGTTATTTCCTGTTTTCTACTGGAAAGCTTTCTGAACTTAACATCTTCACGGCCTTCAGTCTATAATGCCACTTTTGTGGAGTACAGATAATTCTTTTCTTGGATGAAATTTAAATTATCTCACTGAGTTAGTAGTCATTTGCATTATTGGCTATCCGAAATTAAGTTGACGTAACTTTATTGGAGAGGCTGCATTTATCGTTGCAGTAAAAACTTTGTAGTACTGGTTTGAAGGCAGACGGCTGTTGAGAACATTACGCTTAAGTTCTGCGCACTTAAAGAAATCTCCTAAGCTTTGAGATGTTATTTGAAAATAACCAATGTATAATGAAGTCAGTTCTTAACATATCTGAAACTTACGGTGAGATTCTTCTTCCAAAGCTGAGATTTTAAAGGTCAATCATATTTCAACATCTTTTCAGAAAACATTCGTATATATATATATACTAACATTTAAAAACTTGCAACCTAAGATTTATGTTTTCATGAATTCATAATGTCCCGCAATTTTGTGTGATTCTTGTGATGAACTTTAGTTGATAAAGTATCATGTATTGTCTAGTATCTCATTATGTGTACCTAATTACTATTTGGTGAATTGCTGCATTCTATGCAATCCAACATCTTTCAGCAAAATATTCAACCGGTTAACCAATTTTCAAAATTATTTGCTCTATATAATCATGCAGCATGTAACACCATCTTCACCATTCAACTTAAAACTTGTCTCATATCTGTCACTTTAAAACCTGTTATAACGTGTGAAAATCAAGACGCGTATTCACCTCAAACCTTGGTCTGATTCCCTGCGTTACTAGGTGATCTAAAGACCTAAGCATTATTCCCGCTGACCAAATCGATCATGCTTTCCAGAATGAGCATACCGGGCCGAACATCAACAAGACAGCCCGTTTGTACTTAGATTAGCCATCTGTGAGGCTAACCAGTGCCGCTGTTTGATGAAACTAAATTTTCAGCTCCTTATTTCCATCAGCGATATATCAAGTTTTCAGTGTTCTAAAGTAATTTAGACATATTTCGCTCTTCATATTACTGAAAACACAGGCATTTTATTACTTTAATGGCAGTATAAACGTTACGCATTATTGCATTCATCTTTTTGTTATATGTCGACCTTAGTTGTATTTGGGAATATTCCTACTATGATTTCGTTTCTCGTTTATTTAAACAAAATAAAGTTTTTTTCATATTTACATCTAAATATGCCTTTTATCTGTAAACTTTGCTCACCTCTCTTATAATATCCTCTGATATAATTAAAAAAATTGTGATTGTTAAGTAAGTTTGATTGCTAATCTCTTGATTTTGCGAAATAAATAAACCATATGAAATTATTTGGGTATAATGAAAGGTTATTTTGTCTAAAAGTACTATTAGTTTATGAATAATCATCAGTACTGATGTATAGTGACTTCGGTTTATCTGCTTCAGTAGATCGCGATTCACTTTCACGAAATAAGTCCATTTACCCAAGTGATATTCAAGTTTATTCCTACAATAGTCAGCTTTGTCATTATGATAAGCCCTTCCTTAAACTAACAGAAATGTTGTAAAAGATGATCACGATACGTAAACGCCAAATAATACAGGTGTATTCCTGTAGATTCTGAGTGTAAATCTGTTATTTGAAGACATGAATATGGATCACTTGATTCAGTGGTGAATGTCACTGAAAGACATTGAAACCCTGCCTAACTCAGTATCATAATAAAATATTTCATTTCACAACAACATAGTGTGATAATCAAGAGGATTCTAAAATGTGAAAAACGCAACAACACTCAAAACGAACATACCAGATGCAAGTCCTTAAATTCAATGAAACAAAAGTTCATGAACATCATGTTTCAGATATAAAATATAGAAAGAAATACTGTGAATAAAAATGTAAGTTCTCAGATATCGCAATGATCTGATGGCATGATGGACATAAAACTTCACTATAGGCTTTTCTAAAGAGTATCTACTAAACTCCCGTAAGCCTACTCAGAGATTTTGACATATATTTAATGTGATAATGAAAAACAGTTAGCTAAATAATGGGAATCAGTTATATTCGTGCGTCATTTAGCGAATCAAATCAAAGTAACATGGCGATTCCTTCACTTCCCTTCTATAGCAAATTTAAGTCAAGCAAAATAATCAACATTCAAATTTCTGTCAAAGGTTAGCGAACAAGTAGACGCGTTTGAGAGGTGTTCTTAGTGCGTCAATAAAACATTGAGGATTATATTAGTAAACCGGAAACTTGATCTTGCAAACATGATGATTCCAGTGTGTATAATTATTTGCCAGACTTGTCAACAACTGCACAGTTTATGTTTCGCCATGAAACTACTTAGTGACATATTGTTCTGTTTTCATTTAGACTTTAAAAGTGACTAACCTCGACTTCCGACTGTGTGAAATGTTCAGAGAAAAAAATTAAAATAACAAAGATTATATCACTATGCTGACATTAAATGTATTTCACACAATAAGAACATTCTAATCGTTATGAACGCCGAATGCATTGGCGATCACTGAGGAAAAAATGGAAGTTTGTATGATTCTACATATTTGTTGACCTGTAGAGATACAGCCAGGCTGTTTTAATACTGTATGCAGCACTGCATTTCATCGCTCCCAATGACATAAATACCTTAAACAAAGATTCGTTAAATCTAAGCAGACAAGCACGCAGACGAGTAAACTTCTCAATGAATAATAGAACATACTTAGGCATGTCCAGACACGCTAACATGTTCTGTGAAAATGTCCTATATATATTTACAACTCAGCGAATTTAGTCGAATTAGCATGGCAGTTTCTTGCGGTGCATTCTTGTAAAATTTTGCATGAAGCGTCTGTTAAAAGTTCATTAACAGGTCGCGCCATGTGAAAATACTTCATGTCTCTTATAACTGTAAGAATCAAATCTTTTACCAGAAAACTGATGTTGCATACATGACAATGACATTGTGTATAAACACTGTGCATTCTAATGATGACTATAAAGTAAAAAAATAATAATTTTTCCTTCACGTTCCCCAATGGAACGTAGGGCTTCAAGATAGGGGCTTGAAGTTTCCGTATCAGTGTTTATTTTTACAGGATGGGGTTGCTATCCTCAAGCCTAACCTTTCCTCTTTACCAGCATTATTTCTGGCTTAGCAAGGTAAAGAAGTGCGTCGACCGGGTACCGAACCCCGCACCATGGCATGGTCGGCGTGCGCGCTAACCGCTGTGCCACCGACGCACACGACCATTGAGCAGATATTCTAATGTTGGATTGAAATAAAATATTGCGCATAAATTTGGAACGTCTACGTGTGGTTTCGTGCTAGTTAACAACATCTTATCATTTAAAGTATGAATAGTTAAATTGTTAATCAAGTAAAGACGTCAAAATGAATGTGCATTACCTTTCCCTGTGAAGAGGATTTAATCATACATTTACTAATGACTAAAATTGAGGAGAATATGCTAAAAAATTCTGATATACTATGAAAGTCTGTCCTTTGTGAGTATATTTCCATTGCTTAGTTTAAGAGAATTCGGCAAAGCCTGTCACCACATTTTTGGATTACTTGCACCTAATCTATATAACAAGTGAATTTAACAATCCACCTGATAGGTGCGTTTTCAGTGCAGGGTGAAAATAATTTCATATACATCGTATGGTTGATGTGTTTCGATCATTACGTGATTTTACCTAAACAGTCACTATATTTTTGATAAATTTAGAGTGTGTTCCCGTCATGTAAGAGAATATCCACTCTACTTTGTATGTTCCAGTGTAAAATACTGCAAATCGGTACGTTGTCGCTTTCTTTTCATTTATACTTTATAGTTAACTTACAATCTTTTGTGGCTATTTGCACAGGTTTGAAAAACAAACAAAAGGACTTAGCCATCACAGCATTACGATAACAGTTTAAATACATTTTACGTGTACAAACTCTTGAGAAAGAATTAAAAGCAAAAGAAGAGATCTCAGTGAACACTGTGGAAATGTTTGTGTGTTAAAGATTAAATTTTCATCCCACATAATAAGCATAGTGCACACTGATAGATAATCTGTGAAACTTTCCAGCTGAACATGGGCGAAAAACACACAGAGGGAAATTATAGTCGTTCATACGGTGACGTGTTTGACAGTGATATGTAGTGTGGCATTTCATTTATTGTTGTAGTTTCATATAGAATATTAAAACTTTCACATTAGGATTAATCCAATTGCAATCAGCCAAACTGAAATAAACATGATTCTTCATTACAGTGAAAACTCTAGCTGCATTCTAATATTCAATATACTCTCACCCTTCATAGTACTTAGATTCAGTCATTTACTGGTGGTAGAAGAGTCACTGAAATATTATATTAATGTATTCACATTTGTGTAAGCCATGGTTATATAAATCTCAACGTCAATGAAGTGTGAAATTACATTTCACCTGTCAAACTACTTCGAATCTCTTCAGGTATGTTTTTAAATCAAAATACCTAAAGTGTATATAAGACGACACATTATGTCTTTGCAATACTTTTCCAGTAATATTTTAAATGTCAATTGTCATCTAAAGAAAATAAAAATCGTCGAGTATATGGATCCATGTGAAGTACTTTTGTTGTACAACGGAAACAATCTGCGTAATTTAACAATAATCTTTATTATAAATATTAGAATAAGTTCCATACACATAAACCTCCTGAAATTTTCATGTCAGTGATTCTACATTATTTGAAAAATCTGATGAAGAAGTTACCCTAAAGAATATGCATAATGCAACAATCATATTAAGAAATAATTGAAGTCTTCAATCTATTAAAAGATCTTTTGAGAGTTTGGAACTAGCCAGACAGATCCTGACCAGATTGCTTTTACTTTCACGTGTATTTCGGATGAATTGTTCTATTCTAATAAGAATTCAAGACTCAGCCACGACTGGCAAAGGATTGAAAGAAGCAGAAGCATATGAATATATACATGAATATATATACATGAAACCGTCCTGACAGGTTTCCCAGGAGAAATGCAGGAATCATTCTGCTTCAAGTTCTTTGGAGTCTGAACTACTGTAAATATATATCTGATGAGGTGTGAAAGAGGAATAAAGTGGGAACACTCATGTGAAATAATTCTAATTTTTGTTCAATACATATTTTACTTTGGTGTTGTTTTTTAATGTTGACTCACCTTTAACTATGGCTGTAATACGTCCAGAGAAGTAACAAATATGTCATTCATTATTTTGTTTCGTCTACACTATGCAGAGAATGTTTATAAGGATCCTTGAAACTATATGACAGCTAAATACCTTGGAGACACCAGTGTAAAAACAATTTACTAGTGATTGTCTATACTTCATGACATGTATACCAGCAATATGATGAGTAGTTCAGATGAACTGGAAGTAAATACAAGTGGAATCGTTTCACATATTATTCATAGAACCATGACTGGTTTATTCAGTATTGAGATTTCCCTATAAGTGTACCGTAAGTCAAAGTAATTTACGGATCCATAGACGCTTAAATCTACTAAATCTAAGCACAATAGCACACAGAAACCCAGAGATCGCACTGAAGTTCTTTATTTTAGAACCTTTCTAAGGAGCAGAAGAAGACTTTCCTAGGGCTTAACAGATATAGGATTTTGATAATTCTGTAAAAATGCAAATAATGAGATACAGCCACATTCGGGTTCCACTTAGTGAACTGCATATAATTACCATGGTGATTTCTTCAAGTATCGTCTGGGAAAATCTAAATAAAACGATAAGCATCTTCTTCTACGTATCTACTGGAGATTCTTCAAAATTCAGCCTCTTGTAAAAATAGTTCATCAAGCGTAAAACAGTGAGGTTCAAATGTGTATACTGGAAAAAGTGATATTGCATATGTGGATTCCGTCCTTATATATCCTTTGTTATTCTCTACTGTGTGTCCAACGTTATACTACTCACTTTTGGTAAGTAGTATACGCACTTCATAACCATGAAGTTTAACTCACATTGTGGCAATACTTCATTTGATGTGTAGTAATGTTTTCCTGTTGTTAAACAATGTCTGCTATGTATGCCTTATTTATAAACCTTTACTGTTTAACATTCTCTATTTGTATCCCTTTATTATTTTTCTGGCATTCGTGCGCTGTTTAAAACCATGTGTGGATAGGCTTTGATACTGCGGTTATAGTGACGTACAGTTTTGGTGAATTTGACGGCATTCAACCACAGAAATCTGGCAATTTGAAGTTTATACATCCTATTTTATTTGTTATAAAATGTAGTACTGTCTGTTAGATGAATACTAAGTTTTTGGATTTCTTGCGTCACTGTGCATAAACATTTGTCAGTCTTGTCAGCGTTATTACAGTCGATGTACGGATATTCAGCGGAAATAGCTCACAATTATGAAACATTGTGCATACATTTTCTATGCATAGGCATGGTTGCGTGGCCTGTTGTGGCGTGTATGGATAGCTAAGGTAGGCAATATTGATGAATTGAGTATTAATTATGCATTGGAATAAATCGCGATTCTATAATACGGTGGACAAATTATGAGTATACATTGGTTCATTACGTTTTGTTAACTTCTCTAAATCATCCGGATTTTGAACAGTATCTTTCTAAATACTGATTTATTATGAAAGCTGTTCTATTATGGTATAATATTTAGGCATTTACATGGAAAAGTTTCAAAGAAATTAGGGAAGCAAAAGTTCGAATTTCAGGTCTGATCACAAATCGATATCGGGCAGTTCACATCTTCCTTTGATCAGAATTCATTGCATAAAGTAAGTTTTTTTTTAATTCCTAGTGCGATTTTGTGACAAAATACTATGCAATAAGGTTGGCAGTGGAAGTAAAAGATCAAGAATTGAGAGAAGTAATAATCCACATAACATTGGATTCCGTTCTAGCTGCTAAAGAATCAGTGAGCCTATCCCACTACCTGGAGGAGTTCGGCTAGATGTCTCATGTGGTTGTAAGTGTTTTCTGGTGAACGGTGTGAAGGTTGGACGAAATGGCCGTTTTGAATGATGTTGCAAATGCCATCAACCCATGATCAATTGTGAAACAAATCAAATCCTTCAAAACTAACTAACAAAATGCTAAAATTATTGGATATGTTTCAGACAAGCCATACAACGGGAGTATTTGAAAGGCAGCCCGTGAAGTGTGATTTACACTGGTGTTCACTAATAATAGTTGAGGTATATTCATTTATTCAGGATATCAGATGCCATCGAATGAATGGAATGTCAACCGTCAGGGATGTATATATATATGTAATATTCACTCTACGTTATATTGTTTGCCATGACAATATTTGCTTTGTCTCTGTAAGTGACTCACCAGCAATCACGCCTGTTTGATGTTTCAAAGAAAATGTTAATATATTCAAATATATATTCAAAAAGTGAACAGATTTGCATATTACAACTTTATAAAATTAACGTATGTCGAACATCGTGTAAACTTCGGAGTAAAATACACTTGCTACTCGTAATCCACATTTATGAACGTGATAAAGTGTAAACGACTTTAAAGCAGATATGCCGAAATTGAACTGAAATGCACGACAATTATGAAGTATTGTTGATGAATTTCCTATTCTTAGAAAGGGGCCTGTGTCTTGTAGCAACACGAATTATCATCCAAATTAAGGAAACGATGAAGTGGTTGGTATGCATTGAAGTAAGTGACATTAGAATCATGGTGCGAGCAAAATATACCAACGGCTCCGGTCGTTGCACATTGGTAACCTTGAACCAGTATTATTCCTCTGAATTATTCAGACTGAGAGACGAATGTCAATGATATCCTTGCAACTCATGAAAGCCAGTTAATTCAGTTGTAGTGATGGTATTCTTTAAAAGAATTTAGATAAGCGAATATGTCCAAAGTATAAGAGACTTTGACAACAAACTATCCAACAAGGATTTTCTAAAATCTCCTTTAAAATCAATTTAAACGAGAATTTCTAGAGTTAAAAAAAAACCCAATTTTTTGACCCTATTAGGCTAGTGAGTTGTTTTCAACAATCGCACATTTTATCATGAAACGTTAAATTTTAGGATTTTCGAATATACAAATGTGGAGATGAATGCCTGAAGATTGAAGTTATGTGGAGTGCTAAGGAGAAGTTGTAATCAGTGGAATCCACCTGTTTTGCTTTGAGGACAACTATTTGAGGGTGCAAGTCTCCACTGTTTGCGCTACAATCAGGAAGAATTTGTAGGTCTAGGAAATTAACTTCTGACAGGAAAGTCCCCAGTGTGTTTGTCCCAGACAAAAATCTGTTCAATAATTCCTAGTTTTCAGTGGTTCTCAATGGGGTATCAGTTTTGTAGTCAAAGCTCACTCAAACCTGAACGCAGAAAACTTACTTTTGGAAATATACTATTCATTGTAGGTGACAAATTTAGCTACTACATTACTCACTGGCAAATTAATTTCTTTGAATGTGTATTCACCATTTCACTTACCATCGGTTATATCTGTGTGGTATGTTCAGAAAAGTAGTAAAAATTTCACTGATTACATTATTTCGCGGGCAGTATCATTATTTTGTTGATATTTGCGATCCAGAATTTATGAAAGCCAATTATAGTATAAACTGTAATGTAAAACCTGTTGGATTTTCATTCCTTTAATTTACTGAACCATATTCTAACAAACCGTAGAAGGTTTGGGATGAAACATTGCAAATGAAATCTGAGTTAATCTCCTCAGCATTCTTGGAACTTCTGTGATTGAATTCAGTATGGCATTCTTGTCTTAAATTACCATCACACAAACAAATTATAAATAATCAAACACGATTCCCTAGATCTAAGCGGATAAGGATATATATTTGTGGCGTTCATTATTTTTCAGGCCTCTTGAAGAGTAGCACTACAATTTTCTGAGAATATCTCAATATTTGAACATATCGGGTGTTGTAGTTGTGTCAGATATTACAAATAGCGCGCAACAGACACATCTATGAACCAATCGGTGAGCTGCATAGTTGCAGTATGACAATTTGTTTATTTAAGGCTTCTCTCATTAAAATTTAGATGAAGCAAGTTGTGCAAGACTTAAAATATGCTCAATTATTGAGAATATCAGATAGTCGATCGATTCTGGTCATCAGACTAGCATGCTGTTTCCGAAGAATACATTATTCGATTACGAAATGATGTGTTTGAACTTTGGAAGTCATAAACAGAATACCAGTAAATATTACTGTATGACTTTGTCAACATAAATTTTATGCATAATGGAATTATGTTCTACCAGAGTGCCAAAGGTTTATCCTTATGTCAAGAATATTCACCCAACGCCGTAGCACTTCCTACTGACATAGTGATTTCAATTATATTCGCATTTTCATATTCACTTACTTGGGAGCTGACCTATATGACAGGTTTAGAGACAAAAGTCATGTTTTTACTCGTTGAATCATTGTACGGTCGTCATGCATACTTTAGTGTTATTCACAACCTTAAAGTTATGAGTACCGATTAGAGAGAAAAGTCTGGTGTAAAATATATTGAACTTCCCCCCCTCTAGATATTTATTGTTTTGTGTCCTGACAAACAGCAGAATTCAGTTAATACCGTAGAAATATTTGATAGTAATACCTTCAGTTTTATGTCGATGATCTGTTGCAGGTTCTTGGTAAATGTGAGTAGAATAACAGACGAAAGGTATCCTCGTAAGTATTCTTGAAAGCGGGAAGAGGTAGGAAATTTCATTCACTACTGTAACATAACTAGACAATACACATGAATTCATACTATGTAAGCGAACACATTCATCAACCTGAAATCAATCTGGAAATCTTCGTCACTCAGCATCACCAACAAAATTCAGATTTTCAATACAAACGTAAAGTCAGTTCTTCTATACGGATCAGAAACTTGGCGGGTCACAAAGAATATTTCCAAAAGGCTGCAGACCTTTATTAACAACTGTCTTCGCTCTATACTGAAGATCAGATGGCCGGGCGGGAAAGAATCATCACCAACAAGGAAATATGGGAACAAACAAAACAAGAACCAATCGCCAACCAACAAATATGCATTTGGAGAAAGTGGAGATGGATTGGACACTCGCTCGCTGAGAAGGCCGCTGGGTGACATCGCGCGTGAAGCCCTCGAGTGGAACCCGCAAGGGAAGTGGCGTGTGAGACGTCGAAGGGTGACATGGGGGAGATCGTGTGAAGAGGAGTTGAAAGAGTATGGATTAAGAGGGATGCAGGTGAAAAGTACAGCAGAAGGAAGACAGAAGCAAGTGGAGACGTGCAGTTGAAGCCTTATGTTCCACTAGGAACCCAAGGGAGCGATAATAATAATAATAATAAGCGAACGGGTACACACAAAGGATAGCCTTGTATCATTGTTATCATTGTGTACATTTTCCGAAATAATGGAGAATATTCAAATCCGTATATACTATGAACTGAATCCTTCTGTCTGCTTAGTAAGGGATTTTATATATGCAGGACTATACTTTGATTCTTCTATGAGAACATTTCATACAAAATGTCATTTGAACACATTTATTTATTTGCAGTTTTTGTTTCTGTAAAATGGAAATAATTTTGGCGGTTTTAAGCAAGAATTCAACTGAAATTATCTACGTTTGAGAAAATACTGCTTCCTATTTGACAAAAGGTCTCCTGAACAAATCGAAATTTCTGTTTATAGACATGGCAATCTATATTTCGTTGTAAGGTGATCAAACTCAGGAAAATTCTAAACCATGATAACAACCAAGTTTCAGCTTTATAAAATGTAATTCATATTCAAGTAGGGTATATTTGAAGCGTATATTATCATTCAGTATACATCAATATGCATCTATTCATCTACACACAATGTAGACCTCGAAATAGAAAGAAGACTTCTACAGACAACTACAGGCAACAATAGGCAATACTCTAGCTGGTGACATTAATATACTAATGGGAGACATGAACGCCAAACTGGGACCAGACAACACAGGAAGGGAACTCATCATGGGTAGAGAAGCTCTCAGAGAGATGAATGAAAAAGGAGAACTCTTCGCCGACTCCTGCACCCTCAACGAACTAATGATTGGTGGCAGCGTATACAAGCACAAAGGTATCCACAAGGCTACATGGTTTCATCAGATGGGCAAATTAAAAACCAAATCGACTTCATCTGAATAGCGTTCAAGGAAGTAGAGACGCAGCTTTCTGGACACAAAAGTAAGAAGAGTAGCAGAAGTTGGCCCAGACCACTATCTCGTAAAAGGGCAATCCAAGTCAAATTAAAAGCTTTCAGAGAAACAGGCGATGCAGATAGACCACAAGTCAAGTTCAGTACTCAAAAACTGAAGGACCAAGATACAAAAAGACATCTTCACTGCAAGCATAAGGAAAAAAGCCGAGACGCAAATCAACACTAGCGAAGAGGTGGGCGTCGAAAAGCACTGGAACAACTTGAAAACGGTGTGGAGTCAAACCTGCATGGAAGTTTTTGGGCAGAAAGAAGAGACAGGACAAATAGTGGCTCACTATGGACACTTGGAAACTAATAGAAGAGAGAAGGACAATGAAACAAAAGATTATCCAGTACACTGACGAGCAACAAAAACAGGAGTTGAATTCAAGCTACAACACGCTGAACAAAAGAGTGAAGAAGAGTGCCAGGGAATATAAAGTAAGATAAAATAGGGCAAGTGAAGCAGGAAAAGCTGCAGGCAAAGGAGACCTCGCAACACTCTACAAAACGACTATGGACCTATCGGGCGAAAGTTCGACACAAATTAGGTCAGTGACGGATGACAATGAAAGGTCAATCACCAAAGAAGTAGAACAAACCAAACACTGGGCTGAACACTTCAAAAGACTTCGAGATTGACTGCCATCTACTCAATAATACCAATAGCGGAAGCAGAACTACCAGTGGACATCAACTCTCCGACAAGAAAAAAATCCTGAAGGCATTCAAGATGCCTAAAGCTAGAAAAGCAGCAGGACCAGATGGAATCCAAGCACAAGCACTGTAAATGGACGCAGAGACAACAGAGAACTTGATGACGCCATTACTGGAAAAGGTGTGGAAAGAGGGCAAAGTATCAGAGGCTTGTAAGAGAGGATAAGTATTCAACCTACAAAGAAAAGAGACTTAAGTCAATGCAAGAACTGGCGTAGAGTTATTCTCTTGTCCATCCCGAGCAAAATACTAGGCCACATCAACCTGGAGAGAATCAAACACGCCACTCTGGATGAAAAACTTTGACCATAACAGGCTCCATTTGGCAGGATCAGGTCATTCATCGATCAAATTGCAACACTACAGATCATCACTGATCAGAGCGTGAAATGGCAGTCACCTCTCTATCTCAACTTCATCGACTTTGAAAATGCCTTTGACAGCGTCGAGCGAGAGGTTATTTGGCGACTACCTCGCTACTACGGGTGCCATCAACAGTTATACATCTCGTCCAACATTTGTATGACAATGCTGCATGCCAAGCAATCCACAACAGGAAACTTACGGAATCCTTCGAAGTGAAGATGGGAGTAAGACAAACTGGCTGCCTACTATCTGTAATGATTTTCCTGATTGGGGTAGACTGGATAATGTGACAGAGAGCAGGCAATGAGGAAACAGGCATAAAATGGTCCCAAGCAAAAAACTTGCATGATCTGAACTTCGCCGATGATATATGTCTGACTTCTCACAAACTGGAGGATATGCAAGTGAAAAGCAACAAGATGTCAGAAGAAGCATCAAAGATAGGACAAAAATAGGTGGACCTAGAGAAAACAGAGGTGATGAAGATTCCTGGCCAACAGCGACAGCAAAAACAACAGACAAAAATCAGAATAAATGAGAGGAACCTGAAAGAATCAACCTCCTTTACCTACCTACCGGGAAAGCATCGTTTCAATTACAGGCGGGACTGGCGAGGTAATCAAAGCAAGGCAAGCTATCATTACTCTCAAGTCTGTGTAGAGGTCAACAGCACTCAGCATGAAAATGAAAACAAGATAGGGATTTTCAACTTAAATATGAAATCAGTGCTATTATACGGATCAGAGACTTGCACTGCGCGTCATAAACAGTATCTCAAACAAACTACAGACCTTCATCAACAGCTGCCTTCGTTCAATACTCAAGATCAGATGACCAGAAAAGATCAGTAACAGGGATCTCTGGGAGCGAACCAACCAGGAACCGATTGTGCAAAAATGAGGTAGGAGGAAACGGAGACAGATTAGCCATACTCTGAAGAAACCATCAAGTGACATCACCAGATAAGCCGTCGAGTGGAACCCGAAAGGAAAATGGCGAGTTGATCGTCCAAGGGTGACTTGGTGGAGGTCATGTGAAAAGGAGAGGAAAACTAATGGGCGGATTTAGAGCCAGGTGAAAACTCTAGCTGAGAATCAAACGCAATGGAGACGCGTGGTTGAAGCCCTGTGTTCCTATAGGAATTAAAGAAAATAATAATAGTACGTCTTTCCTCTAAACTGAAATATTCCACAAAATAATTCTAATAAAAGACTAGGCTGAGATGATGAGCAAATTTCAGACTTACGCTTGTTGATATAACCTGGAATCGCAATAGGCAGATTTTGTCAGTCATAAAAGTATCCATTTGGGTATAGAGGGCTTTCTTGTGTCATTCTACAGAGTATATGATGATTGCACTGTGTGTATGCATTTGTCAGTCTTGTCGGCGGTTTTACAGTGGATGTACGGATATTCGATGGAAATAGCTGACGGTTATGAAACATAATGTATACATTTTCCATGCATAGACGTGGTTACGTGACGTGTTATGACGTGTGAGCACAGCAGAAGTAGGCAATAATGATGAATTGAGTACTAATTATGCACTGGAATAAATCGCGACTGTATAATACGGTGGAAAAAGTGTGACTTTGCATTCGTTCATTGCGTTTCGGTGACTCTGAATAAGTTTTATTCCTCTAAATCATCCGGATTTTGAAGAATATCTTTTTTTGATTACAGCTTGACTCCACACCGTATTTTTGGTACAAGTATGGAATTTTCAGCGTGGATATCGGTACCCGAAATTCGCAGGCCGATCATAGATATAGGTATATTATGACAGCTGCTCTATTCTTTTGCAATATATAAGTATGTACATGGAAAAGTTTCAAAGAACTTATAGAAGCAAAAATTTGGATTTCAGGTTTGATCACGAATCGATATCGGGCAGTTCACATCTTCCTTTGATCAGAATTCATTGCATAAAATAAGTTTCTTGAATTCCTAGTGCGATTTTGTGACAAAATACTATGCAATAAGGTTGGCAGTGGATGTAAAAGATCAAGAATTGAGAGAAGTAATAATCCACATAACATTGGATTCCGTTCTAGCTGCTAAAGAATCAGTGAGCTTATCCCACTACCTGGAGGAGTTCGGCTTGATGTCCCATGTGGTTGTTAGTGTTTTCTGGTGAAAGGTATGAAGGTTGGACGAAACAGCCGTTTTCAATGGTGCTGCAAATGACATCAGCCCGTGATCAAATGTGAGACAAATCAAATCCTTCAAAACTAACACTTGAAAACGTTCAAATTCTTGGAAGTGTTTCAGACAAGCCATGAAACGGGAATATTTGAAAGGCAGCCCGTGAAGTGTGATTTACACTAGTGTTTACTAGTAGTTAAGGTATATTCATTTATTCAGGATATCAGATGCCATCGAATGAATGGAATGTCAACCGTCAGGGATGTATATATATGTAATATTCACTCTACGTTATATTGTTTGCCATGACAATATTTGCTTTGTCTCTAAGAGTGACACAACATCCATCAGGTCTGTTTCACATTTTCAAAGTAAATGTAAATATATTGAAGTATACAGCTAAAAGAGGACAGAGTTGCGTATTACAACTTTATAAAATTTACGTATGTCCACCATCGTGTAAACGTCAGAGCTTCCCATTTTCCACATTTATAAACGTGACAAAGTGTGAAACAACTTTGCAGGAGATATGCCGAAATTGGACTAAAATGTATGACAATTATGAAGTATTGTTCATGAATTTCTTATTCTTAGAAAGGGGCCTGTGTCTTGTAGCAACACGAATTATCATCCAAATTAAGGAAATGTTGAAGTGGTTGGTATAAAGTATGCATTGAAGTAAGTGACATGTGAATTATGGTGTCAGCAATATATACAACTAGGCATTAAAGAAAGTAATAATAATACATCTTCCCCTAGGCTGATATGTTCCACAAAATAATTCTAATAATAGCTAAGCTGAGTTGATGAGCAAATTTCAGACTTACGATTGTCAGCATCACCTGGAATCGGAATGGGCAGTTTTTGTTAGTTTCTTAAGTATTCATTTAGGAATAAACAGCTTACTATCAGAATAAAACTATTCAGGATGAAGTAAAGAAGTTATACTCTTAAACAGATATACACACTGATTAGGAGCACTCATCACTTACCTAAAATTGTAGATATGAAGAAGATGTTGAAGAATAATACCAATTGGAGAGCTTGCATTTTGCAGATTAGTACTTCGGTCTGCTACAGTCACAGGATCCCTTATATACTGTACACCTAAAAATAACACATGATCTGTTGTTTTTCATCGGAATTGACAGTTGTTGACATTATTGTTTATAAAAATGATATTTTTTATCTGACTGAAGTTCTTTTCTATTACTTTTCATATCTATGTAAAAGTCAATGTATTATTTACCAAAACGTATTTGTTTTAGAAGTCAGTCATAAGATAAACAAGCATCTCGTGGTGAAGTATCGCTTTTTAATTCTTATGTCTTACAGTGAAACTGCACAAAACATGGACTTAGGGATTTCAATGGTGAATACACTTTCGTTTTAACAACTATACATCACTGTGCAGTCATTTTTATATCATGTTAATCAAGTCGACCTCGTGAACCTAGGAAATATATAAAATTTATGAATTTTTGTTGTAGGAAAAAACCTACCAACATAGATGATAAAGTCTGTCGAATGATTGATTTGCAGTTTCAAGATTACTTTAGACAATATTCATTTCTATATCCACTTGGTGTTTTACCTTTAAGCACTTGTTAATTATCTTATTTCTAAATGACTGATTGCTGAACTAAGAGTGTTCTGTTGCAGATATTTTTGTCTTTTTCTGTGTTCTGATAATATTTCCAACAAGTGAGTTAACTGAAACGCTGTTGAGGCTGCCTGGAGCGCAAGTCATTCTCCACAAAACCAAAAAATTATAACGATATCTTCTACATTCTACTTTCAAAAATGTTTGTAATCCAAGATAAAAACTGTAGCGAAGATTTGAAGTTCGAACTGAAAAACTGCCAAAGAATGAGTAACTCAACATTTTATATTCTCATGTGAATCCTCTACAAGGTCTCCCATTTCTTCCGATTCTGGATATATCAGGCTCCACTTACTACTTCAATGCAAGATAACTGACTGATATTCTGGAACCTGTAAGGAGATTATTATCCACACATTCACTCCGCAACAGTTTCCACTCCATCAGCTGCATACAAGACCTGGATGTATCTGGCAAAATTATGCTGTTCAAGTATTGGTTCGTAGGGATTTGATTGATTCATTACAGGAATTCATCAATAACTGACACCGGTAAGAGAACCATTGAAAATCCTGAGGTTACTGGATAGCAGTTTTATGTCAATGATCATTTCAAATTGCACTAAGTCGTAAATATGCAGAAGTAGGAAATCATGTGCAGTTGGATAGAGTACCAGTGACATAATGGTCTACAAACTCGCCTTGTAACCAGAAGGACCTGGGTTCGAGCCCCGGTGAATGCGTTCTGCTGAAAAGTCCCAAAACAGGACATCTCATGAACTGGATTGCTGAGGATCTTTATGTACATTATTATGAAATTAAAATATCCAACAAATGGCATGGTCCATCAAAAATAAGGAACATAAATTATAGATAAATAAGATGAATTTTCATGGGTAAAGCACGGGAATGAGTGCCCAGAAATATGGTGAAATAACATGGAACCATTCATAGGATTCAAATTTACTAGATGTGAAACGAATTTGACCTTAACTGTTACTTTCCTGAAGAATAAGTCCACCCAGATGCATAGAAAGATAAAACGCAATTAATAAAATCACTTGGTGGTATCTAACAACTTTATGTCTGACTATCAACCGTTGTTGGGTCAATTATTATAATCAAACATGGAGTACAACAAAGACAAACCTGAAGATTTGTGGCCGTTTAATGAATCTAAGATAATACTATTGGGTGGAAAAATACTTATCGATACAAATTGTTCTATCAGCCTTATTGTAGAATGACATATATAATAATAGATAATTAATTAAACTTCGGTTTCATTATCATTAGAAACTAGGTATCACTAGACAATTATTTCTTCCTAGTTTGAGACTATGCAGTATTCTGCAACCATGTCACCATATGAGATCATATCCAACACCTCCAGCCTACAGGGTGTTTTCATTCGTTCGTCAGGCCAATCAGATTCATGATTTATCTCCTGAAAGTCCTACGTTACATCTTCAATAGAGTCTTAGGTGCACATTTATAAGGAGTCTTAAAGGGTTAATCTTTCGTGTTACTGTCAATAAATCAGTTTGCGTAACTGATCAAGCTTCAGATATGCTCAAAAACCGTCTATCTAAAGCAGTCAGTAAGACGTTATTTGCAGCAAAATTACAAATGATATTCACCAGCCACAAGTTGTTCTCCATCTCTGTAAAAGAACATCTGATCTAGAACTCCTGATTGAACCCTGTCTCTCTACCAACCCTGACTGTGATTTTAAGATCATCTACCGAATCCATGCTAGTTTCCCGCGTTTTCTTCAATGTATACATCTAAGGTAGCTGAAGCCTTGTCCATTCATGAATTTAAACTAGACTTTTGTGTAAAAGAGTATGTACCATCCCTAATTCTATCTTGCCATTAGAGAGAGGGAAAGACATTTATTTATTAAACTTATTTAGGTATTATATTTACCTTTCCCTCATTACTACGATTACTATTATTATTCATATTCTCACTATGAATAATTTTCGCTTGCCCTACTAGTCATTATAAATCCAAACATTTTTGGTCAACAATATTGAATTCTATCTATTCAGATTTAACCACATGTTCTGTAAAATTTTATATTCGCCTACTAGTCATGTTAATTCAAACTAGATATCTGTACACCCTATTTCCAGTAAACTTCTGGTAGTTCTGAGATTCATGTTTTGTTAGTTTCTTTCCTGTCTGTCATTTTCCATTCTTTCTTTTGTGTTCGGTTTTATAGTACTTACCAGTGGTAAGTAGTATGAGTTGTCTTAGTCATTATTAGTGAGAAGTACATTGAATTTGGCTTCTTCTTCTGTTGTTCATCCCTCCATCGAGTCAACTTCTCTTTCACCATCCTCCTCTCCTCTCTGCTATTAGCTTCCAAATAAGTGTCCTTTGAGAGCCACTGGATTATTACGATGAATTTTATCAGTTACATAATGCTCTGATTGCTCTGGCATTTCTTTCCATGAAGTTGCACAGGCCGATATGAAGACTCTAGAAGATGTGGATATCGCCAGTGGATGATATATGTTTAATGTCACACAATCTCGAAGGCGTGTAAGTGTAATCCGAAAACTGGTTCAAAAAGCAGCGAAAACAGGAGTCTAAGTAAGCGTAGAATAAACGGAGGTGATGAGGACAACTAAACAACAGCAACAGCAACAACATCTAGCACAAGTCAACATTAACAAGGAATTAGAAGGAAGAACCTCTGGCTGGGAATAAAGCAATCAAAAGCCGATTGCTCAACAAATATGTAGGAGAAGATGTGGAGCGATTGAGCACACTTCCTGGAGGCCGTCGAATGAAATTACAGGCAATGCAGTACACCGCGTGGGTGGAACCGAGATTCGAAGTTACCAGTGTGGCGTATATCAGAGGTTGGTATGAGGAGATGAGAGATAATAAGAAATCATGGGTGCGGCTGAAGAGGACAGGATAAAATAGAATGAAACGGAGATGTGTTGTTGAAGCCTTATATTGAATCATGTTAAAATCCAATTGCATGATTGAGAAATCTTTTCTTCATAGCTAAGGAATGCAATTACGGAATTACTATTTCGTTTACTGTAGTTAATTTTTACAAGGAGAATCAAAATTCGTTGACTGGAAATCTTTGAAACATAGGATAATATAGGCGGTCTGGGAATGAATCAAAAGCCTTGTGAGTGTTATAGCGGATAGGTCATCAATCAATCAGAGCTACTATTGTTGCCTTTTTCAGAAATTTGAAGTTCTTTTGCATTATTAAGAGTATTTCTAACCTTTCACGTGTTTACTAAGTGGTTTAAAATTTAAAAAAAAAACAATATAATTGTGTACATTACGTAAATATCTTTAGTAATTTAATCTAACTACGTATCCACTGACTCAGAAGAATTTCTAGTGATCACATGGACTCAAAGCTGTTAATTCACAGTGGGTATCTGTTCACGCCATTATCAAGTAAACCTCTGGTAGTTATGTGATTCTTGTTTTGGTAGTTCCTTTCCTGCGAGATGAAATTTCACCAGAAGAACTGAAAATGGATAAGAACCCAGGGAAAGACACGCGTAAACCCATATGACAGACAGTGTCGTAGGAATTGTGTTAGAGGGAAGGCAGCCTACTGGGGAGAGAAACTAACTAGCTAAAGGTCAACCAAGGGGAACACAACCTTAAAAGAATTAGAAAAAAATTCATCTAAATATGCACATGCATGGGACAAAAACCACACAATCGAGCGGAACAATGTTTGTATTCTAAATGTGAACTAATATGAACAAATGGAAAGAGAGACTTATAACAGATTCTATATTTATTGAGGTTACACTGGATGCATGTAACAAGCGTGACGCAGCAACACAACTGTCAACAACCTGGAATATAATTGTGAATAAACATAAATGAATGAAGAAAAATAAACAGAAACTATATACCTGAGTACAGATCATAAATGTGTGAATTAAGAAACAAAATAATTTCAACTGTGGTGTCAACACAGATAGTAATTTGGCTCGAAATATTACCAATAACGAAACATTTCATTATATGTGAACCACTGAAATATAATTATACTATGTTCCTCTGTTCTGTAGGTCACAAATAGGGATTGATGAAAACATTGTTGGATTGTTAAAGAAGTCTATACCCAGAAGAAAAGGATGAGGAAGAATTATTCATGATGGGAAAATGCCTTCCCGATAACGGTTAGTCAAGGAGGTTTTTTGACAAAGTGAATTCCAACCTAGAGAAGAAAATATTTGTTATCAAACTTTTGCTCTCAAGCGTGATGCTTCCTCTAGTCAAATCATATGCAAACCGAGCGCTGCCCTTCTAGATAATACTTACTTCCCCCGAGATTTTAAACTCTTTTGTCAAGAGCACTGGTGTGACTGAACTAAATGTTTCCTGTTTTCCAATCCGTTCTATGATATTTTTCCTTTCGTGATAAACCTTATACTACTTGTTCTTAGTAAGTAGTAAGAGTATGTTTGCTACTTTATAAACCTGATTTTTTACCGAAGATCAACACAAATACTGGATATGACACGCATTAGCTATTTTCTTATAGTTAAATACTATCTCTTGAATATCTCATTTATTTAAAAACCTTCCTCCATTGACCACTGTTTCTTCAGATCAATTCAGTCTTTCGCGGATATTTGCTATATCACGCTCCCCTCAATGTGAGGTTTTATTTATCGATTCGACTGTAGCTTCGCATTTCTTCGAAGAAATCTACATTATAAATAGCCACCCTCTTCAACTCTTAATGATTACAAAACTCATATCATTTCCTGTATAAGTTCCTGTTTGTTCCTATCTCAGACATGCTGACATCGCTAAAATTATGCTCAACATCAGATTTCTTCCATTGAAACTTTAATTTCTGTGAAGCTGATAAGTTTTGATGTAGACGTGACTAAAGTTTAATTGCGCTAACTTATATCAATTTCTTCAAAAGAATCAGTGTACTTTATATGCTATTCAGAGAAAAGGATACCCACCATCAGTAATTGAAATATTAGAGTAATTTCAAATCATGTTTGTAAGACACCAGAATATAACCATCCCTTCACTCGAAAATGAACATCTCATATGATAATAAATGATTTATAATAGTAGTACGTTTTGAGGATTCATTAACACACTCTTTAATTTTGAATTCAACGACGCAATATACGTCCCCATTTATTCACAAATATAGGTACTCGTTCTAATAAAGGTACTGGTTAAAATAATGATGAAAATGGGAAAGAAAACTGTGCGCTGCTTCTCGTAGGTTTCAGAAATTTTTCATTTAAAACTGTGTACAGTGTCATAATCAAGCCTCAATTAAATCATGAAAACTGACTAATAGCCGAACTAACATAAAGCTCTATACTTACGTTAACTCATCACAGACGATACATATTTCCGTTCGACAGATATGATCAGGTTTAATCAGTTGACAATCAGTTGCATCCACTAGTAGACGGCTGAACAAATAGCCAGGGGTTGAATATATCAATTGTGCATAGGACAACAAACGTCAACAAGGCACTGGGAATATATCTGTTGATTCCAATCTTCTCTATGCTACGTACATGTTTCGTTAGTATTTGACCCTATACTACTCATCACTAGTAAGTAGTTTGACCTGATGTACCGTATGTTGTTATTTGATAACCATCACAATCTGGAATTTATCTCATTTTTGGCATACACATTCTATTCTGTTCTAATCTTCTTACGGTTAACGAATATCTGCTGAACATGCTTTTTTCATATTCTACTACTTGTTGAACACTGTTTATTCCTACCAGCTTATTCTTTATCTAGATACCCTCGCCGTATGGAATACTGACCGTCGAAGGCCTAAATATTTATTTTGGAAATCAGTTTCTATGGTTCTTTGTGGCTATTTCATAAGGTGTGTTGGAAAAGCTTGAGGACACGGAAGATGATCATGGGAACAATCTCTATTTACCAACAAGTGATACTTTGTTTATCATACTACATACGATAAATGTAATCACACTCAATAGGCTGAATTCACCTGAGGTACTGGTAACATTTCTATGACTGGAAGTGTCACATCACACTCTGACGTTGAATGACTTAGTGCAACTGATACAGAGATCATACAGCTGAAGATTCAAAAATGTGACCTGCACATACACAGAATTCCTACATAGGCAGCCATCACTGACCACAGAGTATTACGAGCAAATTGGTAAATGAAACAGGATGAATGAAAGCATAGATGCTAGCGGAATTTAAACGGACCTCAAAATTTTGGTTTATCCCATTGGAAGTTCAATTACCAGTGTCCTTCTACAATTTCAGGATATCGACTATGTCTCGAATTCACATCAATTTGACACATGGATACTGATCCAATAATTTTGTGCTGTACATATCAGCTCGGCCTGAATTGATGATATGTTTATGTTTGTAGCCCAGAAGAGGAATGATTTCGATAGACAAGTGCAAGCAGTAAAAGGTGACGTTCTAATTGTTGACATGAAGATTGAAATGGATGATTCGATTGTGGAGGTGGAAGCGGCTAAATAGGAAGTGGTTTTCATTGATTGGTTGATTGGGCCTCATCTCCTACAAATCTCACTCTCTCCTCCGTGTCACTCTTTGATGACCCACTCGTCGTTTCCCACTTGGATTCCACTCGAGCGATCGCCAGAATTGCACGAGATGTTATTCTACGGCTTCCTAAACGTATGCCCGATGCATCTATCTGCTTTTTCTCCTACATATTCGTTGAGCGATCGGCTGTTAGTTGGTTTGTTTCCAGAGTTTCTCTTACTAATATTTTCTGGCCATTTGGTCTTCAGTATGGAGCGAAGTGTACACCTCTGTTGATAAAAGTCTGCAACCTGTTGGAAATGCTTTCCATGGAACGCTGCTCAAGTTTGGAAATGATTGTGTTTATAATATGCGACAAGTTAACTCGGTTACACATTGATGAAAATCAAAGTTGTGTCATCCGTGAAGCAAAAGAAGTTTCATTAAAGCTCGATTCAAAGAGGTGGCGGCGTTATTATTCAGTATAATGGCACATATTTATATTCTTGGTGTGATAAATATCCATGCCATTTAATGTGCGCAATTTCAGTCAGATTCGTGTGGTCAACCTTATTAAACATCTACATCATGCACGAAACAATTCCTATGAGCCACCATCGTCGTCAATTATTTCTGATTTGACAAGTTAATCATTTACAAGAGTACCTTGTCCACAAGTTGAACAGTGTCGACATCCAGCGTACAGCAAAGTAACACTTGAGTCCTTGTATAAGAAAGCATATTACTGGTGAAACATGATTTACTTACCAATACGAATTTAAAACCAGTAACTAAGGTTGATAAATCAAGATTTAATGAATTCATCAAATTTTGGTAGGACTCTTCATCTGAATACCATACATAGAGGGATATATATATATACATATATACTATCGGAACTAGTTTGATACGCAAATAAACTGCATTGAATTGATCATGCAAAACGACACGTGTGAATGCTTTTCAGGTCTTGTTCGAATAGATTAAGGGAAGAGAGCATGAGAGACTAAAATTAAGATTAATTACATTACGCTTCAGTTAAATAACATAGATAAACTTAAATATATCATGAACTGCTAACTTAGTAATAATAATAGTAATAGTAGTCGTTTAAATGCTTGACAACAGATGTCTTTTCATTGCACTAAGTGAGTTCATTGCCGAAACTCTCATAAACCTAAACAGGAAGTTCTATAACTCTATTGTAACTAAAAGGAATCATCAGGTTATTGTTCCTTGGCTGACAATCTCTCTTCTATGTCTTTCTATCTGGTTCGTTCTGCTTATACTAAACTTTCCGCTAACAATCAGGCGATTGGGGGGGAAGGCTTCTATCTACTGGGCAAAACTAATGGTCGATCTGATTTCGTACATTTTGTTATCATATATGGATATCCATTCGAGGGAGTTTCCACTAAAAATAGTGACATTCCCTAAACACTGTTGTATGATTAGGCTTCAGTATTTAGAGACGGTCATTTTTCGTCATTCAAAGTGTGGCTGTGTTTCATAGTTGCTTCGTGAATCGAGTAGTTTTCATCTCTTTCCTGTGTTTCCTGTGTGTTCATCATTGAGCGAAATGCTATCTCAAACACCTATAGGATAGAAAATTGTTGATTCGGCTGACTTCAGTCAAGAGATTCATTATAATCGTCCATCCTAGGGGAATAACTGGTACCTTGTTCTACTACTTTCGACGGAGACTGAGGATTATTCAATTCAATTTAGATTTTTCCATCTATTGAAAGCCTCAGGATGGTCGGGGGTGGGTGTCTTGCGCTGCGGGCTAGCCACCCCTCCGTACACCTCTTGAAATGCTCCCATATGACCGTGCGTCTTACATAGCCTCTCCTGAGGAAGTCCTACTCACTGCCGTCACGTGGCGGAGGTGTTTTTCACCGAAGTGAGAGGGCAAAAGCGGATGCCCGGCGCTCTTCACCGAGTTGACTGTCCATTGGATGACAGTCTAGGGGAGATGGCTAAACCCTGATTCCAAACCTCCAACGACTGGCGTATGAAGCTCACTGGAGTTCACCGGCAGACGTATGGACAAAGAGCTTATTGGATGCCCTGGATGTCTGGCCCCATTCAAAAAGGCGTATGAACCAGTCACCGGCTGCCAATGGATAGTGGACTCCCTACTCCACTCCTACTGCCTTGTAGGTCACACTTGGCTGTGTAAAGGCTAGAGCTGCACTCTCAAACAAAAGGCCGAGCGATGCTGGGGACATCACTCGTACCCAATTCCCATGAAACTTCATCAACTCTCTTACAAACATTCGAGATGTTCATGAAGCCGGTTCATCCTCCCGTAGGAGATAGCCGAACTAAAGAAGAAGAAGAAGATTGGACCGAAGTGCTCGGTCTCAGGGTTCGAGCCTTGGTGGGAACGCCATCCCAGTGACTAGTCCCGAATAAGGTGAAGTGCACATCCTGGATTCCACCACAAGTCACCGATCAACAAATGACTTCAGAAAAATGAGAAAATTATCATGCATGAGTTATTAGCTGATAGTTTGCCGTACATATGATTTATAATGTTATGATATATCTATTTTCTGTCTTCCATGTCTTACTCGAAAATTGACTCCTAAACTCTTCTAAATTGGTGGGAAATTAGCTGTGTTGCTTCAAACTTCACAACTTTCAAACACCAGAATCACTAGTGGATCGTCAAAGTTAACAAAAGTTACTTAGATTTTTTTAGTAGAATTAGTAATTTCAAGTAGTTATTTATACTGCATCTGACTGGTGAAATCATCCGACTAGTTATTCGGTCAGCAATTGATCCTTTGATGGAAGCACAAATAAGCATACGAACATGGAATATGTACACCGCTAATTGCCTAACGCCACCATTATTCCTAATTCATTAATGTTTAATTTTGTACTACTGATTGCCAGTTAGTAGCATGCATGTGTAAACTATTTAATGTGTAGTCAACCCTCAACCGCAGGTGTTGACTTCCACTGGAATTTATCTCATGTAATGTATCGGAATTCACTTTGGACTGCAGTAGCAATTATCAGTATATGTTTAGAAGGCATACGTATACTATACACATTTTCTCCCTTTTAACAAACTTTTATTTGAATATTTCTGTTGTCGAGCAGCAGATTCAAGCGTTTTAACAAAAGCGTGAGTTTTTTAAAATGAACTCACAGCTACGGTAGTCTTGACGGTATACATTCAACACACCTCACAAATGAAGGTTTGTATATTCCATATATGGTTTCATAATTATCGACGTAAAGGAAACAGCGAAGGGAAATATCTGCATCAGACTGAAATATCAGAAGATATAAGACCGAGTACACTACCAACAGTTCTATTTGCATTTACTGATCTAACTGGAATATTCTGCGCCGATTAAATGCTTTGAGATTTTATCATGATTTGGCCATGACTATTGTCACAGGATACCATAAACAATAGGTGAAAATTCTGCAGACGACCATAGAAAATTTTCAACAGGCGAAGTGAATTACGAACTGGAAGAAGACTGTCAAATGAATGAAGACGGAAAAAAGTTCACAGAAATCAGCGCAGTTAACGATCCGTTGACTGAAGTCCTGGACGCCAAAAACAAAGACATTCCCATGGCAGTATGAGTCACATCAATTACATCTTAAAATTGAGAAAGTAAGGATGCACCTTAGTGGATATATGACATGGAAGTCGGGGAGTTGTATACTCACATCACTAACTTGTGCAACGTAATTTGAAGATCAATTTGAAAGTCTTCAAAATTGTTGAAGATAAAGTACAATCATAGTTCATCAATCCATTGAAGTTTCCCCTTGATATACTTGTCGTCAGATCTCTAGGGTTATCCACTTTGTTTAGTGACAGGATATTATTGTTTTGGGTTTATGTTCAATGGGCTTCTAAAGTGAATGGTGTTCTCAGCTGACAATTCAATTTAAAGTCGTTCAGGAACGAAGGTTCCCACAACTTAATATAATTAAGTCTATTAGAAATGTTATTTTGTGTAATTTCACATTAATGCACAGCTATCAGCCCTGGGTTTTGTAACAAAACTATTATCAAAACGCCATCATAAGCTATTTACGCAAGTTCTCTTTATTTCGTTTGTCTTTCGGAAAATAATTGAGTTGTGCGTGCCAAGTTAGGTAGTGAAACGCATACACTGATAAAACAGATATCTATTGTTTTTTCTCCAATAATAGAGAACATACAGATAATATATGAAGCTTCATGTCAAACGTGAGACTATTTACAAAGAAAGCTGTCGTAGGATTACGTCAAGAAGTGTAGCTCCAAGGACCCTGGATAATGAAAACAGCATGTGATGAGGAGCAATAAAATCTCAATCAATCAAACTTCAACAACTTTGCTTCTAATTTTATGAAGATTTTGCGTAAGTATTTACTTGCGTGGCGCCGTATGAAGTATATTCGATGCAGTTTTTAATTACTTCAATAATGTTCCCACTTGCATGGCTGCATTGACGCCTGCAACACTGAAAGCATATAGCTGCTTGAAACTCAGCGCTAACATATTATTCATTATCGATTTTCACGGAGTTTTCTTTGAGCAGAGCTAAATGTCGAAATTCAAAGGCATGAGTCATCGTTGATAAAAGAAACCTCCACTGGAACCTCGATATCCATTGTTTTTTAGTCCGTAACATTTTTTAGAGAAGAATTTTGACATGTTTATGAATTATATACTTCACAGAAACTTGGAAAGTGGATTTCTTCAGTCGTCTACTGGTATAAGGAAGCCTGCGTGACTGTTCAGTTTAGTCAAGGTGATAAAATAATCTAACGATAGAAGAACTCTTTTGCTCATGACTGAAGAATGGTAGCAGTGGTCACAATAATGAGTAGATTGGCTAAAATCTGAGTTAATTCAGGCTGCTCAGTCCCAAAAATATCCTGTTTCATAATTACGTAAAAAGCGACTAACAACTTCTTGATGATAGTGAGAATTGTCGCACTGACATTTCTGAAAACCAGTCCATCTGATTACAATTTTTCAGGTTTACTTTCACAGAGTTTCAGTATTCATCGCAACAGACTTCTTCAGTGGAGCTTCAAAGTATCACTGACAATTTCCGGATGACTGCATTGTTAGTGTAATTTGTAGCTTTTCTCTCCAGCCCCTGACTGGTGAACTAGAACCGTGGTAAAACCCCATCTACTGTGAACGCTTTCGACTTGATTTTGGAGGTCTCTTGCACAAATAAGTGATGTGAACATACATCTACCCTTCTTTCGTGTCTTGTGTGATCTCATCTTCAAATGACTGAATCGTTAATTTTGCAGATGTCCGAGAAAGATACTCCATATGTTCTTATTTCACCTAGCCCAGATGGATACATAGAAAGTCATTTTTCTGTGTTGTCTGTTACCAATCTGGCCTGTATGATATGCAGACGAGAAGTCTTACCATGTCACGCAGCGATCATCACTCTTATTCCTACTTTCCTATTCTTGTTTTGTGGTTGGGTAGAAATGCAAAATTCTAGCTTTCTTTCCCATTGATTCGAGTACTGCTAAGGTTTTTCTGGAGGAGTTTGGCTGACAGTACAAGAGAAGCTTTAATACTGTTTTTGATTTGATTGTTGTCAAAAACCCTCTTTCTACGTGGTTACTATCTGACTGAATGGAAAAGGACACTGATTTTCCATTTTAAAAAGTTGCCTTAACCGAAGACAAATATCGGACGATGGAATTCTCGAAGACTTTCATCACTGATGTGTCTCGGCTCAAATTAGCTTTTGTAATCTGAGTAAACTTTATTGTTTAATTTCTACAATATTTCTGTAGTATCCCTATACCAACTGTAAACATGCTTTTTAATCTAATTTGTATACTTGTATTATATGTGTATACAGACCGATTTTATACGTACTGCGCAAACATTTGTCAATTTACTGTTGAACATTACCTTGACGCAATTTCGAAATTTAACTACTGCTGTAATACACGATCGTACTCTTCGCAAGTGCCTTTTGATTTACGTTGTGGGCGTCGAGTAGCCACAACGTCTGCGCACGTTAATAAAAGTGAAGAAGTACTAGAATATACGTGTACGCAAGTTTAGTCAAATAACGCACGCCACATTTCTCTCTAAATCATGGTAATATCATAGCTTACGTTAGATGCCTAAGACTTCGTACAGAGTTTGTTTTTTCCCCGAAATTCTTCGATTCTTCGGGTCAGTGTTACAAGAGTGCCTAATATACTGTCAAAATCGTTTCACCATTCTCACTTTCCAAAAAAACAAAGCTTTAGTTATTAAAGACTTCTCAGAGATCTAATTTCACACGTTTACAAGCAGACAAACGATGGACACAAATTCAAAATATACCTGCAAATTTAGATATAATGAGATTTCGCATTCAATCACAGTGGCTGTGTAGGAATCTGTTTGCCACATTCACTGAAGATCGTGGATTCAACCACTTCACGCATTGCACACCAAAGGTGATGGCAATGGGTAAACATCTGATAGTCATTAACCTGTAACTTGATTTGGATTTGTTACATGAAAATCCTCATCGGATATATGCAAAGTAAATCGGAAGAATGTTTAAGAAACCAAACCTCCGTTTCTCCTCCAGTCATCTAGAAACCGTGACTCGAAAGAAGCCTTGGGCAGGTAGTTTTCCCCATTTATGTGAATATACCAAGTGCCACTGTGAAGACATGTTGAATAAAGTAATAAACAGTTCAACCGATCTGTTATAGAATATCACTCATGGTCTATTTAAGCGTAGGTGAAAGCCCACCGTAGCTACGTTTCGTCCAATTTAGTTGATAACCATCATTTAGTGGACACAACGAAAGCGTTCACCGTGATTCGGTACTTCCCGTGAAATATTTCCCCTTTGTTCGTCCATTGCAAATAGATGATGTAATTATTATTCGAACCGTGAAATCTAAACAATGCATTCAGACTAGACTTATTCAGTTATTTTATCTGCCTTGGTCACTTAATAATGAAAACCTACGGAAGGATAATGAAATACATGATCATTATTCTCATTATTTCAGACAATTCAATAAATCAAAATGAATCTGTCGTATCACAAGAAAAAAAAACATTATATCACATCAAATTCAACTGAAAGTTGCATACACCAGTTCCAAATAAAAGTATTATGTCGTAGTTGTCTTGAAATATTTAATTAAGTTGCCTCAATATATATACTCTTAAAGAAATAAGTAACAAGTAAAGAAACAAGTTATCTAACATTATTTGCGAGGTTGGTGCCTGAGTTATCTACAAACAATTAATTAGAAATCGATAGCTGAGGAAACCAACAAGTGACATCACTAGACAAGCCCTCGAGTGGAACCCGAAAGGGAGGCGGCGAGTTGGTCGTCAAAGGGTGACTTGGAGGAGGTCATGTGAAGAGGAGATGAAAGCATGTGGGCAGACCTGGAGCAGGGTGAAAAAGTTGTCAAAAAACCGAAGTCAATGGAGGTGCGCAGCTGAAGCCCTGTGTTCCTCTAGGAACTAAAGGATACAATAATAATAATAATAAGCAATATGGAAGATGACAACCAGTTTCTTGCCATAATAAAAAACAAACTGATTGAAAGTGCAGCTGTATAAACAGACAAAGGAAGAGAGAGGCAGAAAGTCTGTGAACAGAGATGTTGTTGAATAATGCCAGCAATCGTAGCTCTACATACCCTGAGTGGTAAAAACAGCCTATAGTGGAGCGCAGTGATGGTTTCACAAATAAACTTAACCGAATTTGCTTCTATTGATTTTCAGATTCTGAAGGATTATTGAATAATGAAATATACTCCATGAGCTGTCTTTATATCTTTATTGTTTCCTATTGTATTCATTGCAGTACTCCCATCTTAAGGAAACTTGAAGAAAGATATTTCATGGATGTCTTCCAAAAGAAAGGATATTCACTGGATTTCATCAAAAGACATTTACCCACAAGCTAACCTATCAAACCAAAGGCCCCCGAAGAAAACACAAAGAAAACCGCCCTACCATATATAATGGACATTTCAGAAATCACCGCAAGTCTCTTCAAACCTTTAGGAATTGACGTCGCACACAAACCAACAAAAGCACTCTACGCAGTTCTAAGCCCACTAAAAGACTCAACAACGAAAGAAGATAAAACTAACATCATCTACGAAATAAACTGTAACAACTGCGAAAATCACTGCATCGGCCAAAGTGAAAGTCACTTACGTCTTTGTATCCATGATCACCAGCTAGTCGTCAAAAGACAGGATATCTACTACATTAGGTCACTACGAACAGAAAACCACGGACATCATTTTGACTGGAAAAAAGTTCAAATACTAGACAGAGTAATCACCAAGAATGCTAGAGATTTTTTAGAAGCCTAGCATTCAAGTAAATCATCAATCAATAGACACACCGAGATAGATAAAACTCATCAACCGACGAGAAAGAAACCTCACACACAGAGGTCAAAGTTCAAGACAAAGAAACAATCAGTTCCAAGACAAGTAGCCTACAGGGTGTGAAAAAACACAGAAACAGACGATCACATTCAAGGGGACAAGAAGAGATGACTAATGAACTCGTGGAGAAATCCAAAAGCTGACTTCAAATTGAAGTATGCGCTGAAGACGTTGCCTAATAGGGCCATGAAAGCTTCCCAAATTACCTACCTAGTTCAGGGGACACAACTACATCTTAAACGACAAAAAAATATAGAAGAGTTCCTTTTATGAGAAGAAACGTTATTCGATTACCATTTCACCGAACAAACTACTTTCCTTTCACTAACATAACATAACAATTTCGCTTTATTCCAGAAACAGTACTTGTGGTACAGTGTGGAATTTTCAGCACATATCTACAATATTGCATCTAATTTCATCATACATTTAAAAGGAGTATTATAAAAAAAAATATATAAAAAAAAACAATAACAACAAAAAACCAAAAAGAAACACAGAAATAACAAAAAAATGCAATAAAAATACCAAGTAAAAAGGAAGATAAACACAAATAATGAAAAAATATTTCAGTATTGGTTAGTGGAAGCTACGATATGTGTATGCGTGGTGAACAGTAACAGCTATAATCATACGGGAAATTATGAGATGTTCTTAAAAAATGTTTATAGCTAAGATGATCAGTTAATTTGATTGAACAACACTAAGCAATCATAAGATAAACATTTCAGGTTGTGTTTTTTTTATTGTCAGCACTAATGCGGTGTTTGTAGTGGTAGTGTGAGGAATCATGCATAATACAAAATTTTTTAAGATGGTGATAGTGGCAATAACAAACAAGATTGTCAGTTAAATAGTGCCGAACAAAGAACAACCACAAAACTAATGTTACATGATGGTTAATGACGGGACAATTTTTAATAATCATAGTGATAATATAGTCGGACCCAGTAGATGTATAAAGAAGGAATAGAATAAAGAATAAAAATGTAAGCCAATGATAATAATTTTAAGCAGCTAAGTATGTTTAAGAAGGTTGTTCACTATAGAGTACAAATAAGAGAGTGTAAGGGGGAAATAACAAGGGCCAAAATTATGTTATTAACAACAAAGCAAGTCATAGGTTTCACGCCTAACATTGTCTCTGTCACTTAGAACACGGGCCAAATATGGTATCGTTGAGTTCCTATACTTGGTTGTACGAGCATATATTATTTTGTACTGATTTCTGGTTCTACCTGATGAGATGCAAGGAGAGAGTTGGGAATAGAGGGGGTGTTGGGGGTCAGAGAGTATGGTTTTAGACCATTTCTCACATGTATTCAGATGCTTATCCACTAATGTTGTGACGAGCTGACTGAGTTTTACACCGCTAGTCCTACTAACTACCTTCAACATCCTTCTCAGGATGGTATAATCCTTTTTCAGTAACCCAGGAAAGACTAACGGGGAACAGTAAAGTAGAATAGGTAGGATACGAGAGTTGACAAATTGTGAAAGCAGAGGTTGAGGGACTCCAGTTAGTCTGAGTTTCTTAATGTAGTAGGTTAGACGAAACACTTTCTTGGAAATCATTTGGATATGAGATGACCAGGTAAGGTCGGAAGATATAACTAATCCGAGGTATTTTGCATTAGACTTTGTTTCAATTATAGTCCCCTCAATTCTACAGACATCATGAGTGCTTACTAGTGTTTGTAGATCTCGTTTATGCCTAAAGGAGAAGTCGACAGTCTGGCATTTTGAGGGATTCAGCGTTAGGCCATTTAGTTTAGACCACTGACTGATGTCCGACAGGAAGCTATTTAATTTGAAGCAGTCTGACTGAGACTTAACGGGAAGCGAAACAGTCAGGTCATCTGCATATTTGACGAAGTTGATTTCGTCTGAGAGAGGTAAGTCATGTAAGAAGAAGGAAAAGAGAAACGGCGAGAGAACAGCACCCTGAGGAACACCAGCTTCAGTAAGCAAAGGAGAGGAAGCTACACCATTATATACCGTGTACTGCATCCTATTGGAGAAGTAAGAGTGCAGCCAGTTGATAGCCCAGGACTCAGTTTGTGTAAGGCTAAGCTTGTTTAACAAAAGGCCTCTAGGTACAGAGTCAAAAGCAGATGTGTAATCAAGGAAAGTACAACGGACATACTTGGCCCCTTTGTCTAAGGAGGATACAATGTTGTGATGAAACACAGCAGCAGCATCCAAAGTACTTCTACCCTGTTTGTAAGCAAACTGCTTTGGATCGTTTGAGAAGCTTAGGGAGGGAATGAGTTTTTGTAACAGTAATTTCTCCATCAGTTTCAAAAAAGGAGAGGTAATGGCAATTGGTCTAAACTTAACACTATCTCCAGAACCAGACTTGGGTACAGGGATGATTTTAATATCTTTCCACAGAGAAGGTACATTATTATTAGAAAAAGAAGTATTGAAAATGCTTGTAAGTGGGTTACTTAAAATATCAGCACATTTCTTTAAAACAATGGCAGGTATACCATCAGGGCCTAGACTCTGGGAAGGTTTAAGAGATTTCAAACATTTAAGAACATCAGAAGTATTGAAACGATGAAAGTCACTGGTCGTGTTATTAGTTAAATTGAAGGCAGAAAGGACATTTGGAGGGCGGATGAAAGATCTATTGAGAGTATTTACATCAATAGAAGAGGCAAAATTATTATGCTTACCACAACCAGTAATTTCTCTAAAAAGCTTCCATATGTTTTCTGATGTTTTACAAGATAGTATTGTTTGATTATAAATGTTGTTTAGTCTCTTGATTTCAGATTTAATTTGGGTGTTTATCTTCTTAAGACCAGATTTATTCTTTGTCTTGTACAGCTTCTCTTTTTCTCTACGAAGTTTTTTGAGATGAGGGGAAGAAAAACGATCCATTCTTTTGAAAATTATCTGTTTTGGACAGCATATATCAAGACAGAATTTAAGATAGTCAGTCAAATTGGAAATAGTATCATCCAGTTTGTGTTCGTTGAAAAGTTCCCAGTTAGTGTCATTTAGCATGCATCTTAGTTTGAGCATATTTTCTTGTGAGTAACACCTTTGCTGTGTTTTCTTGGACAGATTTGAGAAGATATTAAAGTGAGATCTGCTGTATATCTTAGGTAATATCCGAATAATACAATGATCTGAGTTCATGATAGGAGCACGTCGGCGTACTTCATATATTTCCTCATCATTAATGAACACCAGGTCAAGGGTTTTATCAAGTCGAGTAGGGAATTTAACAATATTGGCATGACCTAATGATACGAGGAAAGAACAATCACAGCAGTTAAAATCTCCTGTGACAACTGATAAAGAGTTTTCAAGATGTGTAACGGCGAATTCAGTGAATTCATCAGCAAAATCAGATAGATCAGATGCAGAACAGCCAGGAGTAACATAAATGTTAGAGATGAAGACGTATTTGAATTTGGATAAGTGTTTCGGGCGGCATTTGACCGTTATACAATCAATAAAGTCATTAGAGTAAGAAAAACATACGTTATTTGAAGTTGACCATTGAGAATGAATGAAAGTTGCAACACCTCCACCTCTTTTCTTTCTGGAGCATAGTCGATCTTGTCTAAACAATGTAAAACCATTTAGGGAAACCAGATTGTCATCATAGAGTTCATGGAGCCATGTTTCTTGTAATGCAACAATCGCCGTATTGTGATAAGTATCAGATGATAAGAGAGACTGGAGATGCATAATTTTGTTGGGAAGTGAACGGCAGTTTGAAGTGACAATAACAGGAATGGTTGTACGATATAAAGGTGTCTGTTTAAGTGCACGCTGCCAGCCAGCGTGATGTTTTCTCTTAGATTTATTAGATGCATTATTAGTTGCATGAAAGTCATATGGTTTAAAACGTTTAATGAATGAATTACTGTATTTTATGCGATTTGTGATCATATTTTATTAAAATTAGGAATGAAAACATGACTTATTAGATGCAATATGTAGATGCAGGAAAAGGTAGCCCAGATGTCAAACAGGCCGCCACTAATTCTCATACGCGGACATGGTAGTTGGTGTTACTCAGTGAGAAGCATTTCTCATTGCTTGAAGAGTAGCTCACAGTAACCAGTATTCAGATTTTCTCCAACTGACAACCAGTCTTTTCATCTTTCTAACAGATTCTTTCCATTCATAATAAATCATAAAATACCGATCAGGTGAGCTTGCAGGAGAACCACACTGGCTAACTAAAGAAAGCAGCGGTTATTCTGACACCACATAGCATGGTATCAAATACTGATGGCCATTCGAGAAAATCCAAATTTAAACTGCTGATTTTGAGTGGATGGCATAGTGTGATTAGGCATGTTTATTACTTTGTGTTAGGCTTCAGTTTTCGTCTGTCATCCACATACGATAGTCTTCGGTATGATTCGATGAAACAATGACATATGTTTGTTCTTTCATTTCGTCAAATAACTGGCAGAAATACTTTGAAAGGCTTAATATCTAAATTGCATATTCACGTTTGAAATGAGCCTAGAAAATGTTTATATAAACGACTTTCAACCGAGAAATAAAGTTCCATAATATTTGTCAGTCTTGTGCGAGTACATAACATAAGACAAGATTCCCCCCATCGAGAGTGAACAGGTCTGGTTCATATACACCACATCACTGAAACATCTTATACTGCTGTGCAAAGTGTCTCTGTGGTTCCATTTCGCCGAGGGTCATTTCAACTCTCGTCTCCTTGTTTTGAAATTGAGGTTAATGAAAATAATTCCTGTCCCACCTTGTTCCATCACATTCATCGCAAACGTCGAGTGCAAATATGAGAATATAGTCATGAATTGATATTCTTCTGCTCAAATGAATGGAACAATTACCTTATTTAGATGTCTCATGTTATTTACTGGAAGATCAAAATAATAAAATCGTTTAGAGGCGGAGAATTTCGGAACAGTGACTGACAGTCTGACAACATTTAAACAACCTCATCACCAGGTGATCTATTTACCTTTCAGAGATCAACTTTGTTGTCACCTTAATTGGAAATTTCTTCAGTTTCGGTGAGTCTGAGACTGGTTTGTGAGAGTTGTTGAGTAGTTATGCTGTCAGTAATCGTTCTTTCGATTGAGGTATGAATGAGCATTCTTTGTATCCATTCACGTTTCCAGTGGAGCATAGGCCTACAAGCTAGAGACTTGAAGTTTCGGGAGCAGTTGTGTTTATATTAACGAGAATGGGATGCTAGTTTGATTCCCAACCATCCCTCTTTACCAAACTTAATACCGACCTAGCGAGGTAAATGACTGCCTCGGCCGGGTGTCGAAACACGGACAACCTGCGTGGTTAGAGAGCTTTGTACCGCTGTACCACCAATGCATGAAAACTTGAAATAACTTCGCCGTTAGATTACTATTTTTAACTCTTTGCTTCATACCACTTGTTATTGGGCAGAAGTATAGGCTAATTTCTTGGATAGGCAGGTAGGTACTACATATACTTATCGATTTTCAAAGGGAATTATTACAAACCGCCTATGTGTTTCGGCATACGAAGATTTCGCTATCCAAGGTGCTCTCATCAATGTCTTAACAAAAGCTTCGAAGATTTCCACGCAGTTATTTATCAGCATTCAGACTGATATATTATCAATATAGACTATGTTTATGGTGTATACGTCATACTGTGCTACACTATCCAACACTACTGCTGACACTTCAAATCAAATCAACAGAGGCGAATACGATGACGTTTGACTGGTTGTAACGTCCATGTACTTACTGATCTATTGCTTTCATCATCCAGGGCAATTAGAACTAACCCTGTCTACGTATTCACCAAACAGAAACTGCTGTTGACGTAACTACACAGTATCTCACCTCGTAAACTCACTTTTACTATCCCATAATGAAGCTTCATTTATTACCTGTCTGCTCTCTGTTATTGCAGAAAATTGTCAGTTGTCTGCCTTATCGATGTTGATTTTTCAATGACTGACTGAGTGACCGGCTAGACATGATTGTTTTTTCTCCAAGGTAAAATGAATTCGAGGGGACTGACGTCAATAGTTGTTTATGCTGTCACGATGATAATTCTGCGCGAAGGCGCATCTGCACGAATTTGAAATGACAGAGAGTTATTTGATTTCAATGTGCGGAATATGTTTTGAGCTATTTAATTGCAGTGGTAGGTGATTAGAGTGATGGTATATGTGATTTTCTAAAAAAACGAACTCAGTGTGATTAGGATTTCGAATAGCTTTCCCACCGTTAATGAATTGAGGAGGTCTTCGCTCTGTGATATTCTACTTCGACTTCTCAATTATGTTTCATATTTTATCAGTGGACACATTTTGGCAGCTCTTCCAGGAACTATTCTGGAGTTTCCAGCCTACTCTAGGAAATCTGCATATAGTTGCGACCCATTCGACTTTGATTCTTGATTTCTATTACGGTTTGTTTCGAGATCTTTCTAAATCGAGGCATCGTATAGCAGAATTAGCCGCAAATATCTTCATTTAAAGTTTGTTGTTGTCTAAAACAGCTCCACAGCTGATACTCACATGTAACCTGCGTTGTCTATGTCATTGTTAACAACTATTCCTCAATCAACATTACGCTACATTACATGTTTTATTCTTCTTTCAGTGTGATTGGTTTTTTCTGAATCCTAATGCAGGATATATGGACAGGGATTTCTCGAGTGATTACTAATGTAGAATATGAAAGCCGTCATGGTTCCTAGGGATTCAGTGATCACACCAACATCTTGTTCCGTTAGTTAGTGAACTTTATGTGGAACTCGTTGCGGACATCAGTACATTTAATAATTAGGTGTTTGAAGACAGTGTAAGCAGAACTGTATGCACAAGTCCACTTTAACTTAACCATCTGGTTACAGCGGAATTCAGTGAGGCTTCACTTCAATGTCAAGAAGGTGGATATTCAGTTGATCGGTGAGTAATTAGAGAACAGTAGCAGAAATATGCTGAGATCGACATCAAATCGAAGGTCTTCAAGGATACTAGAAATAAACCGTTATTCAGTTTCTGCAGTCAGTCAGAAGGAAGAAGATAAAAAAGCACCTTCACTTTCGACTTTAATAACGCACCATTCTCAGTGGTGGCTTTGTGAGGTGTGGTGGCTAACCACACACAAATACACAACCTCCCTTGTTTCATGGATTTCTAATCTCTTTAGGCAGGTGAATCTGTGTGGTGATTTGGACTCAGTGATGAGACTATATGCATGGGTAGTGAGCATCCTACACCCGGGGTGAAATCACAGACTATTATTTGGAGAATTGCGTTACAACCTCTGTACTACGTATAGGAAATCGTGATATCAACATGTTTGGGATACAAAGTTTTACATACAATGAGTGAAATAATTTATGCCACCAATTCTCTGCATTTTTTTCTTAGCTCTTCTCTGTTTCATAACTACTAGAATTTGCAAACATGTTAATTATAAACCCCCTCATTTAATGCAATGGAATATTTGGTAATGTTTGTGTAATTAATCAGCTTCGCGGTTGCGCAAATGAATTTGCTGAAAACAGACTCTTTGCAGACCTGTCGCTTCCTTTGTTTCACAAGTGAATACTCACAAAAGATTTATCAAATTGTGACCAACAGAAGACGAACTTTCCATTGATTAGACTATAGTGAACCGACGAAATTACATTTCATTGGCATCTGAATTTACAGTGACATATTTACTTCTCAACAAGCCACCATTATTGCAACTAACTAGACGAGCTGATGGAAGCCTGAGAAAGTCAATCCATAGAAAACACACTCGGAACGGTAAACTAACAGAATCCTATCTGCAGTTGGATACTTATTGAGCGGAGACGAAATCTCATTAAATCCCTTTCCGGTCGAATCCGAAGCATCCGTAGTCCTGAAGCTCTGGAAGCAGAATTGGATGTTCTAAAAGAAAACTTTATCTTTGATGGATACCCGCCAAGATTAATCAACAAGAATATCAAACCAAATGTCCAGAGGAACGAAATATCACTTGTTCCAAAAGATCACTCTACATGAATCTGGATTTCAAGAGAGACTTAGGCTGAGATATCTTGAAGGGGAGAATTTCAGGATCTTTGAAAAGAACATTAGTCACAACAACGGTAACCGTAGTGTTCTCCAGGCATTCATTGATCTGCACAAGCCTAGAGGACAAGATCTCTCATCTGGCCACTTGAATGTGCATATATCAGTCCATCTGTTGTTGGGGAATCAGGTACATTGATAGTAGTTCGACAAAATAACACTAACTGATTTTCATTCTCATCGGATAAATTCAGTGTTCACACAAACATACAAAAATAAGTATACATAATTGCGATTGTCAGTCCAAGTGAAGGAATTCGCGGAAGAGAGACTCTTTGCTGAACTACCTTCTTTCTCATTGATATCTGGATGAGGATTACTCATGAGTCGAATAGCCTGTTGTCAAATGACAATATTCACAGAAACTGTGACGCCGTTTTTAAAATATGTAATCCGTTAATGTCTGAAAGGTTGATTCACTGCAAGCAGAGGAATCTATTTGAAACCGACTAATCTCTGGTTTTTCTACGAACAACTGATAAATAAAATTTTCTAAGATGCTTATTTCCCTATAATGGATTACACATTGGAAAAATTGTGTATTACAGGTCCGTCTTTCAATTTAATCGAGTGATCCATTAGTAGTTTATGTTATGCGTGATTTGTTAACCGCCATGATATCTCTCATCTTCTAGCTTATTAGTCAGTCAGGAAATCTCACAGTGAAATACATCACTGTTATTCCAACCATTTCAGAAATAGGAATAACTTGAATTACATCTGTTGCTACAAAATAAAATTTCATGTCGTTACTTCAAATTCAGGCGACAGTCGCATGCACCAGGTTCATGTCAAAGTGTAATCTAATGGTGATCAGATTGCCTGATCATCGATTCTCTCGAAGAAACAGGAGAATAAATAATCAACATTAAATTTATGTTTGACGCCGATCGATTCCATCTACAGATAGCAAAACATCAACACTCATGCTGCAGACAACAACAGATCTCGTGCAATAACAGAAAACAGACTGAATAGAAGCGGAGAGATAGAGATGGATGAGGAACGTGATTGTAAACAGAGAATTACGTCAACAGTCTCAGATGTGAGTGCCCTGGATGGTGAAAACAACATGTGATGGAGCACATTGTTGCTAGAGCATATCAAACTTTTTCGTATTCTCATTCAATGATTCAACGATTCTGTTGAAGCAATATTCGGTGTGGTACGATGTGAAATATGTTTAATGAAGTTTGTGTTGCGTGACTATGTTATGCACGGATTTCTTCGTTGGACAAGTGATTATTCAAAGTACACGGAAAATCAATTTTATCCATTCCGTATGAGCAAATCGAATGACCATCTGAGCTTGTTGACACGTATATGAAATTTGAAATCAAATTGAAGGGGACATGATTCTTGTTAGAAGACAAACTCCACCTGAATTTCGATACCAATCTACACTGATTCTGTAACATTCTTAAGACAAGAATATTGACATCTTAAGGTATAACATTCTCCTCTTCACTTCTAAGATAGGTGTTCTTCGACTGTCTACAACATGTGCGTCGGTGGCACTGTGGTTAGGACTCTCGCCGACCATGCACGTGGTCCCAGGTTGGAGCCTTCGCCGACGCACACCTGATATCTATGGTCGGCCTGCGAATTTTGGGCTACCCATATCCACGCTGAAAATTCCATACTTGTACCAAAAATACGGTGTGGAATCAAGCTGTAATCAAAAATAAAAAAAATCAATCAAAAATGAAAATCAAAACGGCAAGTCTAAATTTCACAAATTACAGCTTCTTTGTGCACATACGAGTTTACGTGTTCCAGTGGAGCCTGATTCATATTTCACTTGACATGTGATTTCTGTACAAGTGCTCAAGCACCCTATTCCAAATGGTCTTAGCAGGTTAGTACTGGTTGCATAGGAAGCAAGTTATTCGAACACGACGCCGACACTTGTCATTCACTCTCAACAATATTCTGTTTTTTATTGGCGTACAAAGCGGGTAGCAGCTTCCCGATTTCTATGAATATCGAACTCATTTCTATTAAGGAAGCTATACCGGCCTAGACCTTGAACCCAGAGTCATGTATTCAGGAGAGAATTTCCAAATACTTGTGATCTCAAAGCAGTAGAATGTCAGACTTTCATCTGGTGTTTTGATTTTGATAGAGATTTCAGTTCCTGACAGATCCCACATCTAATTCGTTTCCGTGTGCTCCGTGATTACAGGTGTTTGGGTGCATCAATAGTGTTACCACATTTTCCTATCTGCTTGACTCAGTCAGTCTTAGAGTACCATTTTTTATCAGCAACTATGTTCACTGCGAACCATTGCCTCCTCTCCATTCATCTTGTTGGATATTATGGCACAAACGAGTGGTTTCTAATTTTAGGGTAACACAGTCTCTGAGAACAAAACTACCCTGTCAGATTTCCGAAAGCGATATGGTTGGGAATATTAATAAGGTTAAGTTACGACTTTAGGTGAATGAGATCGACAGCGCAAAAACTTTTTTTGACTGAACAGTAATGAATCAACGATACCAAAACTTTGTTGGCTGTTGACTTTCCATTGTTATATTCACATGTCAGCAGTTCACAGTGATCTATCAACATCATCGTTTACCTCAACATACTACCATCTCAAATCCAGCTAATTAGTGGTAACTCCATTCTTTCGAACATCCGTTCTAGTAGCACGCTCTTAAATATAAGTAATACAGGAATTTAATATTTCTTGGTGAACAGATTTTGATTATCATACACTGAGTAGTTGCTTATCATTGTTTTAATTAATCTACTCATTTTATTACCATCAGTAACGTTCTGGTAACAACCTGACTGATAGCTGACAATGCAATGTGAACACAGCGAAGGAGACATAAAGAAGTAGATGAGTTGTTTTCTTAGAAGAAAGGTTACCCGGTTATCATTTCACCGAACAAACCACTATCTGTTCACTAATTCGCATACGCAACCTCGCCAGATGCTAGCTGGCTAGGCTACTAGCTTACTTGTTTTCTCGCCGGTCCCAAGCCCGGGTAAAGAGGGATGGTTCGGGCGTGGTGCTAGCAACTCCACCCCTGTAAAACAACCAAATCGCTACAGAAACTTCAACGAATAAATATATTAAAAATTCTAAAAACATAAGCAATAGCCTTACTTTTTGCTGGAATCGGGGAAGTGAAATGACGCAGGCTGGTGAAAGCCTTCGTGAAGCCAGTCAGCCGATGTGCCTTCTTTCGATGAAAGCAAAAGTAAGGATGGGTACCTGGAATGTTCGCACAATGTACGAAACTGGAAAGGCTGCCGAGATAGCCGCTGAAATGAGAAGGTACAGAATAGAAGTGTTGGGAATCTGCGAGAGCAGATGGAACGGAACTGGAAGGTGCCAACTACCTACTGGAGAGACAGTAATCTATTCCGGCCACATAGAGGACAACCATGAGCACACCGAGGGAGTGGCCATCATGATGTCACCAACAGCAGCCAAAGCTCTCATGCAGTGGGAACCAATCTCCTCCAAGATAATGACAGCCAGGTTCAACTCAAAAGCAAGACAAGTTACAGTCATTCAATGCTATGCGCCTACACTAGTCTCAGAACAAGAGAAGAAGGAGGTGTTCTACAGACAACTACAAACAGTAATGGACAACGTCCCAAATGGCGATATCAAAATCCTGATGGGCGACATGAATGCGAAGCTGGGACGAGACAACACAGGAAGAGAACTCACCATGGGTCGTGAGGCCCTCGGTGAAATGAACGACAATGGCGAACTCTTCTCAGACTTCTGCGCCTTCAATGATTTGGTGATTGGTGGCGGCGTTTTCAAACACAAGGATATACACAAGACGACATGGATTTCACCAGATGGAAACACCAAAATCCAAATAGACTCCATTTCAGGCTAAAGAAAGTGGAGACGGAGCCTACTGGACACAAGGTCGAGGAGAGGAGCAGATGTGGGTTCAGACCACTATCTAGTAGAAGGGACTTTCAAGGTGAAACTAAAAGCCTCGAGGATAGCTGGGGATAGGCCACAATGCAAGTTCAACACTCAATTACTGAAGGACACAACCACAAAAGACACTTTCACTGCAACTGTCAGAGCAAAGCAGGAAACACTACGCGACATCACTGAAGAATCATGCGTGGAAGAACATTGGAAGTCTCAGAAGGTCAACGGTTCTAGGAAGAAAGAAGAGACAAGACAAGGAATGGCTCTCAACGGACACTTGGAAGTTAATAGAAGAGAGGAGAATGGTGAAAGAGAAAATGATTCAATGCAAGGACGGACAGGAGGAGGAGACGATGAGCTCAACTTACACAGCACTGGACAAAGAAGTGAAGAAGAGTGCTAGGAAGGACAAAAGACGATTCTACGACAACCTCGCCACTGAAGCTGAGAAGGCAGCAGGCAAAAGGGACCTGAGGACACTATATCAGATAACCAAATCTCTATCCAGGAAGAGACCAACACAAGCGAAACCTATAAAAGACAGCCAAGGGAAGCCCATTACCAAGGAAGAAAAACAGATTAAACAATGGGCGGATCACTTCAAAGGACTCTTGAACCGACCACCACCTGCAACCCGTCCAGAAATACCAACAACAGCGCGCACACAACTGCAAGTTGACACCAATCCTCCAACGAAAGCTGAAGTCTTGAATGCAATTAAACTTCTGAAAGCTGGAAAAACAGCCGGACCAGATGGAATACCCACTGAAGCACTGAAAGCAGACCCAGAGACTACAGCAGACATGCTGACTCCATTATTGCAAAAGGTCTGGAAGGAGGGAAAGGTGCCTACTGACTGGAGGAAAGGTTACCTCGTGAAACTACCAAAGAAGGGCGACTTACGCCTCACTCTGCAAGAACTGGCGAGGAATCATGCTCCTATCGACGCCAAGTAAAATCCTGAGTCGCATCATCCTGGAGAGATTAAAGGACGCACTGGAGACAGAACTCCGACCAGAACAAGCTGGATTCAGGAAAGGCAAATCATGTACTGACCAAATTGCAACTCTACGCATCATCATCGAACAAAGCATGGAATGGCAATCAAACCTCTACCTCAACTTTATAGACTTTGAGAAGGCCTTCGACAGCGTTGGCCGCGAAGTAATTTGGAAATTACTCGAGTACTATGGCGTACCCCAAATATTCATCAACCTTATTCAACAGCTGTACGAAAACGGCACCTGCCAAGTGATCCACAACGGAAGAATCAGCGAGGCGTTTGGAGTAAACACAGGAGTCAGACAAGGGTGCTTACTATCACCAATGATATTCCTAATTGTGGTGGACTGGATTATGCGTCAGACAGTGGGAAACGAGAAGACAGGAATATCCTGGACCGACGCGAAGAACCTAGAAGACCTGGATTTCGCGGATGACTTATGTTTGATGTCACACAAAATCGAAGACTTACAAGCGAAAACCGACAAACTGGTCGAAGAAGCAGCTGGCGAAGACAGGACTCCAGGTAAACATAGACAAGACGGAGGTTATGAAAATAACCAACCAACAACAACAGCATCAGCAACATCCAACGACAATCACCATCAACGGGAGGGATTTGAAAGAGGTTACTTCATTCACTTATCTAGGGAGCATTGTCTCAACTACAGGAGGAGCGGACGAGGATGTCAAATCGAGAATCGGGAAGGCGAGAAACACATTCATTAACCTGAAATCAATCTGGAAATCTTCGTCACTCAGCCAACATCCACAACAAAATTCGGTCGGATTTTCAATACAAACGTCAAGTCAGTTCTTCTATACGGATCAGAAACTTGGAGGGTCACAAAGAATATTTCCAAAAGGCTGCAGACCTTTATTAACAACTGTCTTCGCTCAATACTGAAGATCAGATGGCCGGAAAGAATCACCAACAAGGAATTATGGGAACAAACAAAGCAAGAACCAATCGCCCAACAAATATGCAGGAGAAAGTGGAGATGGATCGGACACTCGCTGAGGAGACCGCTGGGTGACATCGCGCGCCAAGCCCTCGAGTGGAACCCGAAAGGGAAGCGGCGTGTGTGACGTCCAAGGGTGACATGGAGGAGATCGTGTGAAGAGGAGTTGAAAGAAGATGGATTAACATGGATGCAGGCGAAAAGTATTGCAGAAGACAGAAGCAAATGGAGACGTGCAGTTGAAGCCCTATGATCTACTAGGAAACAAAGGGAGCAATAATAATAATAAATTCGCATACGCTGACATTATAGATGGTGTTACTCAGTGAGAGGCATTTCTCATTGCTCGAAAAGTACCTCACAAGATCCAGCAGTTAAATTTTCCCTAGCTTACAACCACTCTTCTACATCTTTCTAAGGAATTCCTTATGTCCATACTATACCACCAGACATCGATCAGTTGATCTTGACGAAAACACACAGGCTACTTATCGAAAGCAGTGGGTTAATCGATAACGGTATCGATCACGGTATCAAATATGCGTGGCCATTCGAGAAAAATCAGATTCATACTATCGATTTTGCATGGACTGCATAGTGTGATTAGGCATGTTTATTACTTTGTGTTAGGCTTCAGTTTTTGTCTGGCATCCAAATGTGTTAATATTCGGCATGATTATTTGGAACAATGACAGATGTTTGTCCTTCCATTTCGTCAAATAACTGGCAGAAATACTTTGAAAGGCTTAATATCTAAATTGCATATTGACGTTTGTAATGAGCCTAGAAAATGTTTATATAAACGACTTTCAACCGAGAAATAAAGTTCCATAATATTTGTCAGTCTTGTGCGAGTACATAACATAAGACAAGATTCCCCCCATCGAGAGTGAACAGGTCTGGTTCATATACACCACATCACTGAAACATCTTATACTGCTGTGCAAAGTGTTTCTCTGGTTCCATTTCGCCGAGGTCATTTCAACTCTCGTCTCCTTGTTTTGAAATTGAGGTTAATAAAAATAATTGCTCTCCCACCTTGTTCCATCACATTCATCGCAAACGTCGAGTGCAAATATGAGAATATAGTCATGAATTGATATTCTTCTGCTCAAATGAATGGAACAATTACCTTATTTAGATGTCTCATGTTATTTACTGGAAGTTCAAAATAATAAAATCGTTTAGAGGCGGAGAATTTTGGAACAGTGACTGACAGTCTGACAACATTTAAACAACCTCATCACCAGGTGATCTATTTACCTTTCAGAGATCAACTTTGTTGTCACCTTAATTGGAAATTTCTTCAGTTTCGGTGAGTCTGAGACTGGTTTGTGAGAGTTGTTGAGTAGTTATGCTGTCAGTAATCGTTCTTTCGATTGAGGTATGAATGAGCATTCTTTGTATCCATTCACGTTTCCAGTGGAGCATAGGCCTACAAGCTAGAGACTTGAAGTTTCGGGAGCAGTTGTGTTTATATTAACGAGAATGGGATGCTAGTTTGATTCCCAACCATCCCTCTTTACCAAACTTAATACCGACCTAGCGAGGTAAATGACTGCCTCGGCCGGGTGTCGAAACACGGACAACCTGCGTGGTTAGAGAGCTTTGTACCGCTGTACCACCAATGCATGAAAACTTGAAATAACTTCGCCGTTAGATTACTATTTTTAACTCTTTGCTTCATACCACTTGTTATTAGGCAGTAGTATAGGCTAATTTCTTGGATAGGCAGGTAGGTACTACATATACTTATCGATTTTCACAGGGAATTATTACAAACCACCTAGGTGTTTCGGCATACCAAGCTTTCGCTATCCAAGGTGCTCTCATCAATGTCTTAACAAAAGCTTCGAAGATTTCCACGCAGTTATTTATCAGCATTCAGACTGATATATTATCAATATAGACTATGTTTATGGTGTATACGTCATACTGTGCTACACTATCCAACACTACTGCTGACACTTCAAATCAAATCAACAGAGGCGAATACGATGACGTTTGACTGGTTGTAACGTCCATGTACTTACTGATCTATTGCTTTCATCATCCAGGGCAATTAGAACTAACCCTGTCTACGTATTCACCAAACAGAAACTGCTGTTGACGTAACTACACAGTATCTCACCTCGTAAACTCACTTTCACTATCCCATAATGAAGCTTCATTTATTACCTGTCTGCTCTCTGTTATTGCAGAAAATTGTCAGTTGTCTGCCTTATCGATGTTGATTTTTCAATGACTGACTGAGTGACCGGCTAGACATGATTGTTTTTTCTCCAAGGTAAAATGAATTCGAGGGGACTGACGTCAATAGTTGTTTATGCTGTCACGATGATAATTCTGCGCGAAGGCGCATCTGCACGAATTTGAAATGACAGAGAGTTATTTGATTTCAATGTGCGGAATATGTTTTGAGCTATTTAATTGCAGTGGTAGGTGATTAGAGTGATGGTATATGTGATTTTCTAAAAAAACGAACTCAGTGTGATTAGGATTTCGAATAGCTTTCCCACCGTTAATGAATTGAGGAGGTCTTCGCTCTGTGATATTCTACTTCGACTTCTCAATTATGTTTCATATTTTATCAGTGGACACATTTTGGCAGCTCTTCCAGGAACTATTCTGGAGTTTCCAGCCTACTCTAGGAAATCTGCATATAGTTGCGACCCATTCGACTTTGATTCTTGATTTCTATTACGGTTTGTTTCGAGATCTTTCTAAATCGAGGCATCGTATAGCAGAATTAGCCGCAAATATCTTCATTTAAAGTTTGTTGTTGTCTAAAACAGCTCCACAGCTGATACTCACATGTAACCTGCGTTGTCTATGTCATTGTTAACAACTATTCCTCAATCAACATTACGCTACATTACATGTTTTATTCTTCTTTCAGTGTGATTGGTTTTTTCTGAATCCTAATGCAGGATATATGGACAGGGATTTCTCGAGTGATTACTAATGTAGAATATGAAAGCCGTCATGGTTCCTAGGGATTCAGTGATCACACCAACATCTTGTTCCGTTAGTTAGTGAACTTTATGTGGAACTCGTTGCGGACATCAGTACATTTAATAATTAGGTGTTTGAAGACAGTGTAAGCAGAACTGTATGCACAAGTCCACTTTAACTTAACCATCTGGTTACAGCGGAATTCAGTGAGGCTTCACTTCAATGTCAAGAAGGTGGATATTCAGTTGATCGGTGAGTAATTAGAGAACAGTAGCAGAAATATGCTGAGATCGACATCAAATCGAAGGTCTTCAAGGATACTAGAAATAAACCGTTATTCAGTTTCTGCAGTCAGTCAGAAGGAAGAAGATAAAAAAGCACCTTCACTTTCGACTTTAATAACGCACCATTCTCAGTGGTGGCTTTGTGAGGTGTGGTGGCTAACCACACACAAATACACAACCTCCCTTGTTTCATGGATTTCTAATCTCTTTAGGCAGGTGAATCTGTGTGGTGATTTGGACTCAGTGATGAGACTATATGCATGGGTAGTGAGCATCCTACACCCGGGGTGAAATCACAGACTATTATTTGGAGAATTGCGTTACAACCTCTGTACTACGTATAGGAAATCGTGATATCAACATGTTTGGGATACAAAGTTTTACATACAATGAGTGAAATAATTTATGCCACCAATTCTCTGCATTTTTTTCTTAGCTCTTCTCTGTTTCATAACTACTAGAATTTGCAAACATGTTAATTATAAACCCCCTCATTTAATGCAATGGAATATTTGGTAATGTTTGTGTAATTAATCAGCTTCGCGGTTGCGCAAATGAATTTGCTGAAAACAGACTCTTTGCAGACCTGTCGCTCCTTTGTTTCACAAGTGAATACTCACAAAAGATTTATCAAATTGTGACCAACAGAAGACGAACTTTCCATTGATTAGACTATAGTGAACCGACGAAATTACATTTCATTGGCATCTGAATTTACAGTGACATATTTACTTCTCAACAAGCCACCATTATTGCAACTAACTAGACGAGCTGATGGAAGCCTGAGAAAGTCAATCCATAGAAAACACACTCGGAACGGTAAACTAACAGAATCCTATCTGCAGTTGGATACTTATTGAGCGGAGACGAAATCTCATTAAATCCCTTTCCGGTCGAATCCGAAGCATCCGTAGTCCTGAAGCTCTGGAAGCAGAATTGGATGTTCTAAAAGAAAACTTTATCTTTGATGGATACCCGCCAAGATTAATCAACAAGAATATCAAACCAAATGTTCAGAGGCATCATTCGACTCTGAAGTTTGTGAAGTTCCCTGGAGATGCTTGGCTGTAAAGGGAATTCCAAGAAAATTTATTGCACTGATTAAGGCACTCTACTCGTACTCATACAGGCAGGTGAGGACTTTCGGCGAGTTGTCATCTGAAGTGCTGACGACTAGTTGTGTCCGTCAAGGATGCCCATTATCCCCTTTTCTATTCAACTTCATCATAGATGTGTTAATGGACATAACCCTAAGTGGCTTCAGCGACTCAGGGATTGACTTGCTAACAGGGAATTATCTCGTTGACTTGAAATATGCAGACGATATAGTCCTTCTAGGCGAAGACGCTGACAAAATGCAGAGTCTTCTAAACACCTTGATTCGCAATCTCCGAGTGTTTGGCATGCTATTCGCTCCCGCCAAATGCAAGATGATGTTACAGGACTGGACTACATCGACGCCTAGTTTAAAAATAGGAAGTGAAGTGGTGGAGCACGTTGACCGCCTTACTTATTTGGGAAGTACCATCAACCAGTGCCAACGGGTTGGTCTCTGACGAAATCTCAGCACGAATACAGGGGACTCGTTTCGCATTTGCCAGTTTACGCCGACTCTGGCGTAGACGAGATGTTCGACTATCAACTAAAGGGCGGGTGTACTGCTCATCAGTCCTCTCCGTCCTCCTTTATGCCTGTGAGACCTGGCCACTGAGAGTGGAAGACATGAAAAGACTAGCTGTCTTTGATCATAGGTGCCTGCGCTCTATTTCCCGTGTGAAGTGGCATAATAAGGTGAGCAACATTGAAGTTAGGCGTAGAGTTCTAGGTAAACAGGGGAAATCAATCGACGATGTCATGAAGTTACAAAGACTGCGATGATTAGGACATGTGTTACGTATGCCAAGTCATCGCCTCCCTCGACGAGCAATGTTAGCGGATATAGGGTCAGGCTGGAAAAAAGCTAGCGGCGGTCAAACAAAAACTTGGCTTCACCAGTCAATGAAATCCACAACAGTTGGTCTAAGCCACGTAGGAAGGTTTAGACTTCCAGGCTGGGGTCCTCGGGATGGTAAATTCTATGGTTGGAAACAATTGGTGACATGGCTCAAAATCGTTCTCAGTGGCGCAGATGCATCCACTCCTTGTGACTTATGATCTCCAATGAAACTGTTTTGTTCTTCGTTATTACTCCTCCTTTGTCTCACACCTCTGCTCACTGTTTCTATTATGCTTTTCTTGTACTTTCTTCTCTTGCTTCACGTGCTACACGGAGTGTGGCGACTTGAACTTCCGCACATTTGTGCAAAGTTCTATGTGGAAAACAGACATACAGATAGGCATTGACGAATGGGTTCTTACTTCTCCGAAAGCCGATGGTCAAACTTCTGCTGGGGTGAGTTGATCTCTGAAAGCATAGGTTTAAGAAGGGCTTCTTTTTTGTGTGTCTTTGGAAGGCCAAACTTTTTTGCCAAACTTGACCTTCATGGTTTCCATTCATTTTACATATTGTTGTCAGTCAGTTTCTTCTTTAGAGAGTCTCTCGATGCGTTTTTAATTCCTCTGTGATGGTACCATATTATTCTTCATAAACCACTGCTGTCCTCGCTTCACTCGAATTCATTAAGGGGAATAAATGCACGAAGTGTCTGGACGATTTGCAGAAAACGGTTGCTTCGGGAGGCATTTGTAGCGATCAGCTCATTGTTACCATTGCTGATGTTCTTTTGTGATTTCTTTCACGTCATTGTCTTTCAGTGATTTCATCTGTGTTGATCTCTTCCTGGATAACCACCAAGTTGTGTGTTCTAGTTTTCTGATGTCGCTCTTACATGTGGCTTGTTCTGTTTCAGTTTGTCGTTTGTCGCAGAATTGTCTTTTTTTCTTTCTTATCAATCCTCTTCACCCCTTCATTCATTACAGTGTACCTTGGACAATACTTCTCATTCTGATGACCGTATCTACACCGGTTCATGTATTTCACAGTACTTCGTTAATGCATTAGCTTCAGTGTTTCTATGATGATCCATTCCTTCTCCTACTTTTTCTTTTTTCCTAGGATGGCTTAACACCTTTCCATGGACATCCCTTCCAGTGATTTCCAGTGTCGTCCAGCATACTAGTTTCCTCGTTCATGACACGTGATATCTCTAACTTTGCTCTGATGGCTGAATTAAAGGTACCTTTTGTAGTCTCATCCCTCAGGTTTTGAGAATCGAACTTGAATTGTAATCTATCTCCAGTTGCTTCGAGTAATTCAGTCTCCAGGTTGAAGATTCCCTGAAGTTGTTAGTGGTCTGAGCCAACGTCTGTCCTCTTCTTGATTTGTGTCTAGAGTGTTGCACATCCATCTTCTTTAGATTTATATGAAGTCTGTCTGAATACCAGTGTGTTAGTCAGGTGAAACCAACGTCGCTGGGCTTGTTCACGCTGCGGCCAATCACCGAATCACTGAATGCACATCAGTCTATGATTAGTCCACGTTCTCATTCATTTCTTCAACGTCTTCCATAACCACGATAAGTTCCCGACTTATGTTCTTCATTTCATTTTGAGTTTAGTCTTGCTGCCGTTATACTGGAGGATATTGAATCCCAATGCAAAGGAGGCTTCCATGGCCTGATTACGTCGTGATAGACACCCCTTCAGTGTGCTTCTAGTTGTCCTCTACGTGGCCACAGTTGGTTATATACTATCTTGTTAACAAACTGAAGCGTGGGAACATGAAAACTTGGAAGCCTCTTATACGCAGGCGTCATTTCGTCACCCAATGCCAGTGAAGAAGAAGAAGACTTCTATTTTATATTTTTCCTATGTTTTAAAGTTTAAATCCAAAGCCTTGACTCCAAGGGCTGCCACATCTCTGATGAAATTGATCCTAGGTTACCTGTTACATTCTTGGAGAACTTTAGGCTTAAGACTGGAGAGCACTACTCCTATCACACTTACGAAGAACATCATCAAAACACACTTGTTGAAATTTGTGCGTGAATAATTTCATAGACGAATCTGCTCCATAGGTCTGGATGAAAGTAGCTTTTCGCCAAGTGTAATCTATCATGTCTATACATTTTAACTTTAACGTTCTAGTCAAACAACCAGTATGGATACTTATTCGGTCCACTGACGAGTGATTTTAACACCTCTCGATTGTGATTCACACGTACCAGCTGACCATCCCGTGAATGAGTGCTTGTGGCCAGAACTTCTCAGAGCTTCATCCTTTCATCTTTTGCGTTCATAATTAAGTAAGATAATTTTAGATTCATTTTCTAAATTATAAACTGACAGTCAACACAACCGATTTTATACCATACTGGTGAAATGTGAAGACAAATATCCTAAGTAATGCTTAAGTAGATGAGGCATTTGTTGTCACGGCTACCTGTTCAATAAAGACAGTTTGAGTTCTGACAACTCTACACATACTCAAAATCTCTTACCTTCATTTATTCACATTGAGAAATAGAGTGACGTACCTTTAGAAGGATCTATTAGAGCCGAAGTTCAAATATACATTTATATTCAGTGCTTTGATAAAGAATACAGACTTAGAGTAGACAACGTTGACAAAATAAAGAAAGTGCATGTAAATATTCCTCTGACACGCTGCTCAATACTTCTACAGAATCCATAATCGAGAGAAGCAAATACGATGTATTTCGAAGAATATTTACAGGAACTATGTGCTGGTAATGTGTGCTATGGAATCATTGAAGGAGAGTTTGTTGCCAGAAAGTAATTGAAAGGTGAAAAGCAACATTAGTGATTTAAATGATTCAGGAGAACGCAGGAGAAATACAGACATCACTTTTAATGAACGATTGGAGAGAGGCAAAAGTACATATGATGCGTAGTTACCTTCCTAGTTCAGAGAAACCTGTGTTTCACCAGGTTTCTAGCAGAATGGATTATAAATTAACAGTCACGTTGTTAATGAATTTTGTGCCCCAATTACTGAAAATACAGTCAAATGAACAACAAAAGAAATAGACATTGAATGACCTTGGTGGCCTGTTTGAACATTTTGGGCTACCACATTCTATGTACATTTTGCATCTATTTACTCGTATTTTATTGGTGTTTACATATCATATTATGCATTCTAATCGTATTATTCACTCCCGGGATTTTATAAAACGTTTTAAACCCAAAAACTTTCATATTTGCAATAAACTCAAGAAAAAGCACCATGGAGGTTGGCAGCGTGCCTTAAAATCTACACCCATACATCACACCACTGTTCCAGTTATCATTAGTACCAACTGCCGGTCCCTGCCTAATAAAATTCTGGATTTTCAGTCCCTGTTGTCGTCCTTTACCACAATACTGGTATTGTCACTCTACAAGAAACCTGGCTCCATGACTCATACGATGACAATATTGTGTCTCTAAACAATTTCAATGTTTTTCGACAAGACCGTGTTTGTTCCAAGAAAAAATGTGGTGGAGGTGTTGCAACTTTTATTCACTCAAAATGGTCCATTTCAAACAAAGTTTGTTTCAAATTCTCGAATGACTTCATTGATTGCATCACTGTGAGATGTCGCCCGAAACACATTTCAAAATACAAATTCATTTATATTTCTAATGTTTATGTCTCTCCTGGCTGTACCATATTGGATTTATCTATGTTCGCCGATGAATTCACCGCTTTTGCTGCAGCTTGCTTCGAGAACTCTTTATCAATAGTAACTGGCGACTTCAATGGAAGCGATTGCTCCTTCCTTATATCACTTGGTCATGACAATATTGTCAACTTTGCCACCCGTCTTGGTAAAAACTGGACCTAGTATTTATCAATGATGTTGGTATATATGAAGCTCGCAAACGTGCTCCTTTACTTAATTCTGACCACTGCATCATACGTGTACTGCCTAAAATATATTCCAAATCACACAAAGGTGTCCTCTCTCACCTCTACAGTAAAGTTCAACGGAGATGCTACTCAAAAGACAACCTAGACAAGCTCAGATGCATGTTGAAAGACACTAACTGGGACTTATTTACAGAACAAACATTAGATGAAACAATCACAAACACTACTGATTATCTTAAATTCTGTTTCGAAATATGTTGTCCTAAAGAAACATTATTCATCCGATTTGATCGCTTATCTTCGCCATATCTCAAAAAGCTACGTAGAAATAAAGAACTGTTGTTCAAAACTAATGATAAGCCTGGTGTAAAAAAGTTAAACATGCTGATAAAACTGGAAATAAAAAGACTAAGTGTTTTATATAATCAAAGATTTTTGTCATGTAAAACCCCTTCTAATTTATGGAAACTTTTCAAAGAAATTACTAACGGTAAGCGATGTATTTCTGTTCCATCTCTTAATGTTGACACTCTTAATAAATCTTTCATACGCTCTTCTGTTGATACCCTTCCAAATGATACAAATCATATTGACAATAACTTTAGTGGTTTTAATACCCTTGATGTGCTTAAATGTCTCCGGTCTCTTAAGCCTTCTCAAAGCCTTGGTCCTGACGGCATACCTGCCATTGTCCTCAGGAATTGTGCTGATATTTTGTGTTATCCTCTTACTAACATTTTTAATGCTCTTTTTCCGGTAACGTTCTACCTTTTGCATGGAAAAACATTAAAATTATCCCTATACCAAAACCATCTTCTGGTTCTGATATTAAATTTCGGCCTATTGCAATTACTTCCCCCTTTTTAAAATTGATGGAAAAATTACTTTTACTTCGTCTTGAACCCGCTTTGAAACCTTTTAATGATCCTAAACAATTTGCATACAAACATGGTAGAAGTACCTTGGATGCTGCGGTTGTCTTATATCACAATGTTGTCTCTTGTTTAGACAAAGGTGCTAAATATGTTCGTAGTGCTTTCTTAGACTACACATCTGCTTTTGACTCTGTACCTAGGGGCCTTTTGTTAAATAAGCTATCGTTGACACAAACAGGATCCTGGGCTAAGAGTTGGTTGCATTCCTATTTTTCTGATAGAATGCAGTATACTGTATATAACGGCAAATCTTCTTCTACCTCGCTTACAAAATCCGGTGTTCCACAAGGTGCTGTCCTCTCTCCTTTTCTTTTTTCTTTCTTCCTACATGACCTGCCTCATTCAAACGAAACTAACTTTGTCAAATATGCAGATGATCTGACTGTATCACTGCCTATCACTTCCGAGTCTGACAGCTCCAAACTTAATAGCTTTCTGTTGGACATCAACAACTGGTCCAAGTCAAATGGTCTTATATTAAATCCTTCCAAATGTCAGGCACTTGACTTTACTTTCAAGCATCGACGTGACTTACTTGAACTAGTTAGTTCGCATGATCCCTGTAGCATAGATGGCACGGAAATTGAAACCAAATCAAGCATTAAATACCTTGGATTAGTTTTTTCCTCTGACCTTTCATGGTCATCCCATATCTTATCTATCTCTAAGAAAATGTTTCGTCTTACCTTCTACATTAAAAAGTTAAGACAATCAGGTATCAACCAACCTTTAGTTTTGCAATTTTTAAACTCCTGTATTTTACCTATTGTACTCTATTGCTCTCCATTAATCTTTCCTGGGCTGCTCAAAAAAGATTATATCATATTACGAAGAGTATTAAATGCTGTGAGTAGAGCTTGTGGTCTGCCACTGCATGAGCTCGCTAATACTATAGTCGAGAGGCATATAAATTCCTGTACGAAATGGGCAAAGGCTATAATGTCAGACCCTCTGCACCCCCTTTATTCACACCTGTCCCCTTGTATCTCATCAGGTAGGACGAGAAGTCAATATAAAAAGTTATATGCTCGTACCACTAAGTATAGAAATTCTACAATACCCTATTTAGCCCGTACTTTATGTGACGAAGACTCTGTTAGACGTGAAACTTACAAGTTACTATGTAATTAGCACAGTGAATCGACCCTTTCATCGGTCATCTTTCTGTATTTTATGGTGTCACACTTTCTATCGTTTAATTGTTACTCTGCTATTTTATTTTAGTTGGTATTACTATTATTACTACAATTTTGTACTTTATGCATATTTTTCTCCGTATGGCATACAGTATTTTGCTATGTAGCTGCTATAACAATCGTTTTATTATTATTATGTAATGTGTATTTTTAATTTTTTTTTGTTGTCGTTTTTGAGTAAATTAGATGCAATATTGTACTGAATGCTGAAAATTCCTTGCTGTATCATTAGTACTATTTTTGGAATAAAGCAAAATATTATTATTAAAAAAAATGTCCACGAAATTTGTTTGTAGGTGAGATTTAACCGCTTTGGTAGTCAGTCATGTACCAGGAAAGGTAAAATGGCAAGGCATGATGGTAAAGTGTCTAACGAAAAAACAAATTTATTGAATCACTTTCCTCAGTAATGCTGCAGATTTGTTGTCTGAGAGTTACACCACTGTGGCGGAAATCGTGGTCCTATAAGTATTAAATATAATGAGATGAGATTTTCAAAAGTGAACGAGGAAAATGATGAGGAATGATCATGTTGTGCATTAAATTGAATAAAAACCATGAATATTCACTGGAATTCAATCTGGAGGTTATCTATTGACTACTCAAGAAAGAAGACTTCCATCGAAGACTGTATTGATTTGCTAGCCGCAGATTCTACTCATCCACTAGTGGCTACTGCAATATGTGATAATATCACTAGAAACTACATCCGACTCGTCAGTCGCCTGACGAATCGGTGACTTTGTTTGACATCGACTGTGTAGAATTGAGGTAACGGGTTCCAGTATGACGTGTCACACTTGAAGAAAATGAGCATAAAAAAAGCACCAGTCCTACTTGAGCGATTTCATTACTTATGCATCTGATGGCGCCTTTATTGCCTTCACCGTCCCAGAGAGTGCATTCTATTAAACAAATATCTATCGTCTCAAAATACAAGTGGGAAATCTACACCGATAAACCTAACAAGAACATATTCCTGCATAACAAGCAAGATGACTAACACATCATGACAAGTGGGTGTAAGAGAGAGAGAGAGAAAGACGTAGATTATATGCTATATAACTTCAAAAAATATCGTGGGGAGGGGAGCACAGATCCAACGCCTCGTTTATATTATTATATTATTATTATTGTGTCCTTTAGTTCCTAGAGGAACATAGGGCTTCAGCTGCGCACCTCCATTGACCTCGGTTTTCTGACAAGTTTTCCACCCTGCTCCAGGTCTGTCCACATGCTTTCATCTCCTCCTCGCATGACCTCCACCAAGTCAACCTTTGACGACCAACTCGCCGCTTCCCTTTCAGGTTCCACTCGAGCAATGGCTTGTCCAGTGATGTCACTTGAGGGTTTCCTCAGGGTGTGATCAATCCATCTACATTTCTTCCTGCCTATTTGTTTCACAATCGGTTCCTGATTGGTTTGCTCCCAGAGATCCCTGTTGCTGATCTTTTCTGGCCGGCCGGCCATCTGATCTTGAGTATTGAGCGAAGACAACTGTTAATGAAGGTATGAAGTTTGCTCGAGATGCTCTTTATGACTGGCCAAGTCTCTGATCCGTATAGTAACACTGACTTTACATTGGAGTTGAAAATCCGGATCTTATTTTTGATGCTGAGTGCTGTTGACCTCCACACAGATTTGAGAGTAATGAAAGCTTCTCTTGCTTTTCTGACCCTCGCTGCTTTGTTATCCTCGTCAGTTCCGCCACCTGTAGTTGAGACAATGCTTCCCAGGTAGGTGAAGGAGGCTGTTTCTTTCAGGTTCCTCCCATTTATGCTGATTGTTGTCTGTTGTTGTGGTTGCTGTTGATGTTGGCTAGGAATCTTCATCACCTCTGTTTTCTCTATGCTCACTTGAATGGTGTCCTATCTTTGATGCTTCTTTTGCAGACTTGTTGCTGCTTTTCACTTGCATATCTTCCAGTTTGTGGGAAATCAGACATATATCATCGGCGAAATTCAGATCCTCCAAGTCTTTTGTGTCAGTACATTTTATGCCTGTTCCCTCGTTGGTTGCCGTTGTCTGTCGCATTATCCAATCAAATGCAATCAGGGAGATCATTGGTGATAGCGGACAGCCTTGTCTCACTCCCGTCCTCACTTCGAAGGCTTCCGTAAGTTTCCCGTTGTGGATTACTTGGCATGCAGCATTGTCGTATAATTGTTGGATGAGATGTATAATTATCGATGGCACCCTGTAGTAGCGAAGAAGTTGCCAAATCACCTCTCGGTCGACGCTGTCCGCTGAAGGCCTTTTCAAAGTCGATGAAGTTGAGATAGAGGGGTGACTGCCATTCCAAGCTTTGTTCAATGATGATCCGTAGAGTGGCGATTTGATCAATACATGATTTGTTTCTCCTGAATCCGGCCTGTTTCGGACGAAGTTTTTCATCTAGGGCTTGTTTGATTCTCTCCAGGATGATGCGACTTAGTATCTTGCTTGGAATGGACAGAAGCATAATTCCACGCCAGTTTTTACATTGACTTAAGTCTCCTTTCTTTGGAAGTTTGAATAAGTAACTGTTCTTCCAATCCTCGGGTACTTTGCCCTCTTTCCACACCTTCTCCAGCAGTGGCGTCATCAAGTCCGCTGTTGTCTCTGGGTCTATTTTCAAAGCTTCTGCTGGGATTCCATCTGGTCCTGATGCTTTCCCAGCTTTAAGCATCTTGATTGCTATTGTGGTGAGAGCAGGCCGTGAGAAAATATGAGCAAGGCTGATTCGACAACCAATCACAGCAAAGTTAACGTGGCAAAATATGATTCACAGATAGAGAACTCTATTTGTTGAGGAATCCCGAAACAACCAATCAGAAGCCTGCGCTTGTCTGCCTAACTTCTGATAAACAACCAATCAGATGACTGCGCTTGTCTACTTGCATAAGCTATAATAATGTATGTGAAATATGTATAAATACGTGTTGATTTTCATAATAAAACGATCTGTTGCCTGGCCATTGTCTTCTGTTGTTACATTTGGTGTCGCTGCATACCGACAAATGGAAAGCCTATGCCCTGCTGTTCTTGATGGAGACATATGGATCTTTGGGCAGGACTTCAAGGCTTCTGCGCAGTTGAGTGGCGTTCAAGATCTGTCAGCGATGGAGCTGTTACTTGGGACGCTGCTGGGAGGTCGGGTGAAAGCAGCATATGAAAGTGTGAGACGAAATACTGACGAATGTTCGACAGGGTCAGGCAAACAGTTTCCAAAGTGGGAAGGACCACATATGGTCACTTCGAGATGGGATTACGCGGACACAATCGCAATGACGAACAATGAGACGCGCGTGAACGTCAGCGAGCTCCAGAAATGGATACAGCGAGACAAGCCAACGATGACGCCTGCACCAAGTAGATCAAGCCGACTTCAGTCGCACGTATTTGACGGCGGGACGACTGTGGCGAGAGCAGGCCGTGAGAAAATATGAGAAAGGCTGATTCGACAACCAATCACAGCAAAGTTAACGTGGCAAAATGTGATTCGCAGATAGAGAACTCTATTTGTCGAGGAATCTCGAAACAACCAATCAGAAGCCTGCGCTTGTCTGCCTAACTTCTGATAAACAACCAATCAGATGACTGCGCTTGTCTACTTGCATAAGCTATAATAATGTATGTGAAATATGTATAAATACGTGTTGATTTTCATAATAAAACGATCTGTTGCCTGGCCATTGTCTTCTGTTGTTACACTAGGAGTAAATAAGAGGACAGTTGCAGCGAAGAAAATTTTCTTTTCGACGAAGTCATCATCAGCTAGGCTGTACATTCGTGTATTTATATCAGATGGATGGGAAAGTTCCAGAATAATATCCGGTCAAGGGTCAAATTAATAAAAATTAAAATTAGGAATTAGAATGCCATAATAAACAGGGGGATGGATAAAACAAACAAAGTAGCATTATAATAACTAAGAAGACTGACATTGTGCAATTAGGAGTTAGAAATGTAGAAATGACAAAATAGACAGGATGTTTGGATAAAAAAACTAATGTGATGAATAATTGTTTATGCAATCAGGGATTCAATATGTAGAAATAGTAAAATGACAAAATAAACAGGAAGTTCGGGTGTGAAAATATGGTAGTGTAAACAGGGATTAAGAAAAACTTAAAATAACATGAATAAACAGGAAGTTTACATAAGAAAGGCGATGGGATGGTGATTACTAAAAATTACCAGTTTATGATGGCCATGGCAAGGACAGGGGTTGGACGTATTTCTTTTGTATACAAAGCGTGATTTTGAGCTTTTGTATAGCTAGAGCCTCGGCTATGCCTAGATGTCTTGATTTTACTCCCTTTGATAGGTTTGATCGAATCTTGTAAATGACTTTGAAGGATTTTTCGAGTGGCGCTGAATGTCCTGAATTCACCAGGTGTTCTGTCACCGAACTATTTACCCGTTTTCGTTCTCCTTTTACTAGCCAGGCTGGATAGTGTTCACGAGCACGTTTTTCAAGTCGGCGCATGGTACGACCAACGTACTCACCTCCACAAGAGCAAGTAAACTGGTATATGCACGTTGAGGTGGCCCAATGCGACAGCTTGTCTTTCGCGTTCTGGCTGAACAGTTTCTTGCAGGAAAACGTCAGTCGTAGGCTAGCGGCGAAGTATGTTTTCCTCAGCGATTTTGAGAGGCGTCCGCGAATGACTTCTGCTTCAATATCACCTTTGAATTCTAGAATAAGCAGAAGAATTTTCTTTGGAACGGATTGGACTTGTTCAGAAGTCTTCTTAGGTTTGAGATTCTTTTCAATGAACCTGGGCGGGAAACCGTTTTCCATCAGGGTTTTTCCAAGATTACGCAGTTCTTCTTCAACCACTTCTTCGCTGCATATCTTCCGAATCCTCGAGGAAAGAGCGTATGTCAGGTTCCTCTTTCTGCTCAGGGGCACGAAGCTTTGAAAGTTGATGAATTGTCCATTCCATGTAGGCTTTTTGTATATGGACCTTTTCAGGGAGTTGTTGGCGTTTCTTGTCAGATGGACGTCGAGGAAGTGGAACATTCCGTCGGATTCAGACTCAAGTGTGAAGTCGATGTTTGGTTGGGCATTACTGAAGATTTGAAGTAGGTTTTTTAAATCACAGTTCTCATCACAAATAATGAAAGTATCATCGATGTATCTCTTGTAGAGATGGAGGTCGTTGATAGTTGTTGATAAGGCGTTGTTCTCTAAGCTAGCCATAAAGCAGTCGGCTAGAAGGGGTCCTAAGGGAGAACCCATTGCTACTCCATCTACTTGCCTGTATATTTCTTTGTTGAAACTAAAGTATACGTTGAAGGTGCATCGAAGTAACAGTTCTTTCAGGTAATGGATTGGTATACCGACATTGATGTTATTGGATTCAATGTAGTCACAAAGGAAACATACGCTTTCTGTCAGTGGAACGTTGGTGAAGAGAGACACGACATCCAGGGAGACCATTTTCTTTTCTGCCACATTGACATTCTTAATTGAATCAACAAAGTCGAATGTGTCGCGGAGGTTATGTCTTGACAGCTTCTCTTTCACCGGCCCGAGAATCTCCACCAGCCATTTCGCGATTGTATGATATGGGGAATCTATCATATCTAGTATTGGGTGGAGTGGGACGTCTTGTTTGTGCACCTTGGGTAAGCCGTACATACGTGGCATTGTAGAACCAGATGGGCGCAGTTGTTCGTATAGCTTTGAACTTGATTGCACTCAGGACTTCTGATTTCGTCGAGAAGTCAATGTTCACTGGTAGCTCTCCTTCCGTTGTTGGTATTGTTGGGCGCGTTGTAGGTGGCGGACGATTTAGAAGTCTTTAGAAGTGTTCAGCCCAGTGCTTTCTCTGTTCCACCTCTTTGGTGATTGACTTTCCATTGTCGTCCTTTATTGGTTTAATCTGTGCCGAACCATTGCCCGAAAGGTGCCTAGTTGTTTGGTAGAGTGTGGCGAGGTCTCCTTTGCCTGCAGCTTGTTCTGCTTCATTGCCATGGTTCCATACTAATTTCTTTTGTCTTCCCTGGCACTCTTCTTCACTCTTTTGTTCAGTGTATTGTAGCTTGCATTCAGCTCCTGTTTTTGTTGCTCGTCAGTGCACTGGATAATCTTTTGTTTCAATATCCTTCTCTCTCCTACTAGTTTCCAAGTGTCCGTAGTGAGCCACTGTTTGTCCTGTATCTTTTTTACGCCTAGAACGTCCATGCAGGTTTGACTCCACACCGTTTTCAAGTTGTTCCAGTGCTTTATTTATATTAGTTTGAAGATTCTGAACAGTGTGTTGCAGTTGGAGATTCATTCACATGAACAGTGTGTGCCTTCATCTCTTAACTGCATGGCTACAGTCTGAAGGTAAGCACAGTCAGTGACCATGTGACCGAATAAGGAATCTGCAGTTGGTGATCAAGGAGGACTTGAGGCTCGTATTCATATTAACATATATCCACGTATATATGCGTAGGTATGCACAAATTTATGCGGTTCAGTAGGACCGTCTTCCGGGGAAACTGTTTGCATATCATAAATAATTGTGAAAGAAAAAATGCATGGTGTTACATGCACAGACATTCACTCGACAAAGCTGTGGGCGAATTGCCTGGGAAACGTTAGTGTTTATTCTCCAGGATGTTGAGAACCACGTGTAAGCAAGTATTGTGTTTTGACAGAAAGGAATTCAGCTTAGCCCCTCTCATTGCTCTTTAGATTGTACACATGTGCTGACTGGTGTGAAGTAGAATGAAATGTCACAGACACGAGACGCTTTCAATTGTTGCTTATGTTTGTTGAAATACCACTGACACATCCTTTTTACCAGGCAGCGTAGTTCACAATACCCTTAGTTACGCAATTTCACATCATCATCTTTCGCATACTTAGTCGCACACTCTCCCTCCATCAAGTTTCAATTTTTATCTGTCTGGTTTGTGTGATAGCGCGAAATCGGTTATAATCTGTCTCATCAATATTGATGTTTCCCTAACTAATCCGACAAGATTCAACTGGCTTCTTTCTCAAAGATAATTGAGATGCAGACAACTAACGTCAATTCTGTGTGACAATACATTGATAGTTATTTGATGAGGAAATGGGTCCATATAATGCTGTATGAATCTGAAGTAAAATAAGCGAGTTCTGTTGATGTATGACGACAGATATTGTAGAGCTGGTGAACCGCCAGTGAAATTTAGTGTAATAATCACCTTTTTCACAGGTCGAGAACTGAATCCATTATGAAGAGTTTAAATGTGTTTTTCATTATTATAGCCTCATTTCGGTTTGGTGGCTGGTTAATTTTGCTTTTTTATTTCTAGCGAATCAAGGGAGAAAGAATGGTGAAAAATATCCTAACTGACTAATAAATAAAAAGAAGATGGTTTCCACGTTGACTGACGAGTCTCGAACACAGCAATCACTTGTGTATATGCAGTTTTCCTAGGAGATATCAACAGTTAACTCGTCTATTAAAGTGTCACTCTACAGTTGAATTTGAGGTACAATACTGGCATATAACCATCCTGGAATCTTCTATACCTCGCTCAGCTGAAAGTAATCGACACTTATTAAGTTCATCATCATGACCCAGTGTCATAAAAAAACATATGTATTTTACCCAGTCTTCTCGTCTTCTAAGTGTGAAAAAAGGCATTTTTGTTACATTATTCAGTGTCGTGTGCATAATACTTCATCGAACTGTGTGGATGGCTCAGTCATGAATAATAACCAGTGAGTACGACCTTTGTTCCTCGTCTGAAATATGTACGGATTTTAAATGATTGGCGTGTATATCGAGTGATATTTGTCCATTCCATCTTTTACATTACTCCATTACATTTAGAGACCAGCTGACTTAATTACCTGCTTACTTGAACCATGAGCTCGGCAGTTCCTCATTTCGACGAATTTTAAAGAAAAAGTGAAGTTTCTTCATCGTCGTTATTCTCATAAGAGAACTTTATTTCTATCAGGAAATAAATCAGGAGATTTATGCACCTAATCTGCAGACGCATCTGATTACTCATGTTGGTTGCGTGGATCCCAGTTTGTCCCTGTATTACATTTAGAAAACCTCGTTCGTAGATTCTGAAAGAAAGTGACCAACAGTAGTGGTTTGAAATGTTCGACAGTGTTTACCTCATCACTGTGAAAAATACCTTCACTGCAATATTTTCAAAGGTCAATATCTTAAACCCGGATATTTAGTGAGGTGTACCTCACATAGCTCAGATGATAACTCATAGGAATTATCCGACAAATTGTCTCCAGCTAACAACATTCTTTCTACATTTTTATACTGCATTTGTTGTGTTTATGTCATAGAGACGACTATCAATCATGTTGACATGAAACCATAGTGAATTACATTAAAATGGTTGCACTGGTTTCATCTGGTGATAAAGAGACAAAGTTTTTAGCTGTCATTACAAAACAACTGCTGATTTGTTTTCGCGAGTTTCGATATCTAACGTGATTGACTGTTCCAGAAAGCAGTGCAAAACTACGTTGAATACTACGAGATTGTGTAGAATTGATGGTGAATCCGGTCCTAACCCCTGAATTAGTGGGAACGCTAGGTCGCGGTGTAGCAACTTCACTCCAAAAACCTTACCGAATAGCTACACATTCTTCAACGCATAAATGTAATAAACATGGTAAAAATGCAAACAATAACCTAATTTTTGCTGGAATTTGTGAAGCGAATCATTCATGCTGGTGAAAGACTTCGGTAAGCCAGTCAGCCGATGTTCCTTCCATCGATAAATGCACAAATAAGGATGGGGACCTGAAATGTTTGTATTATGTACGAAACTGGAAAGGCTGCCCAGGTAGCCGCAGAAATTAGAAAATGTCGAATGGAAGTTTCGGGAATCTGGGAGAGGTTATGGAAAGGATATGAAAGGTGACAACTATCAACTGGAGAGACAGTATTCTGATGGCATTAGATGGTTGGAGGCAATCGGCAGGAAGCCTTGGACATAGGTTCCGTGCTAGTTGGCACACGTCAGCAAGGCGTATCTTCAACCTTGAAGGAACTCATGTCTCTTCTGAAATTCGAACCTGCGTCACCCAGTGCTGCAGTCAGAGACGTTACCACTGACCTATTCGGGCTCGCGATCGACCTCCTGTAGGACTGAAGTGGATATTTTGATTTGACGCTGTTAACCAGTGTGATGCGTCTAGTCCTCTGACTGGGATAGACTGAATTCTATCAGTCAGGTTGTAATGTGACCACCATTCCAGCTAGCTCGCCATCACGGTGCACATTGATTTGATGGCATTCGATTGTTTAAAGTCGATCGCCCGAATAGCTCAGTAGAAACGTCTCTGACTGCAGCACTGAGTGACGCAGGTTCGAATTTCAGAAGAGACATGAGTTCCTTCAAGGTTGAAGATAAGCCTTGCTGATGAGTACCAACTAGCAAGAAACCTATGTCCAAAGCTTCCTGCCGATTGCCTCCAACCATCTAATACAATCAAATCATTGTGCGCCGTGATGGCGAGCTAGCTAGAATGTCGGTCACATTAAAACCTGACTGACAGAATTCAGTCTACACCAATTAGAGGACTAGATGCATCACACTACTTAATAGTGTCAAATCAAGAGACAGTAATCCATTCCGGACACTCAGAGGACAACCACGAGCACACTGAGTGAGTGGTCATCATGATGTCATCAGCAGCAGCCAAAGCTTCTATGCAGTGGGAACCAATATCCTACAGGATAATGACAGCTGCGTTCAACTCAAAAGTAAGGAAGGTTATATTAAATGCTATGCACCTACAAACGTTTCAGAAAAAGAGAAGAATGTGGCAATCCACAGACTACTACAAACAGTAATGGACAAAGTCCCAAACAGCATTATCAAAATCCAGATGAGTGATATGAATGCGAAACTGGGAGGATACAACACAGGAAGAGAACTCACTATGAGTAGAGAGGTCCTCGGTGAAATGAACGACAATGGTGAACTCTTCTCAGACTTCTGTGCCTTCAATGATTTGGTGATTAACGGTAGTGTGTTCAAACACAAGGATATACACAAGGCGACATGGATTACATTAGACGGACGAAGAAGAGATAAAACATGGAATGGCTCTCAACAGACACTTGGAGATTAATAGAAGAGAGGAGAATGGTGAAACAAAAAATGATTCAATGCAAGGACGGACAGGAGAAAGAGACGCTAAGCGTAACTTACACAGCACTGGACAAAGAAGTGAAGAAGTGTGCTATGAAAGACAAAACACAATTCTGCGACAACATGGCTACTGAAGATGAGAAGACAGCAGACAAAGAGGGACCTTAGGACATTATATTAGATAACAAAATCTCTATTCGGGAAGAGATCAACACAAGCGAAACCTATGAAAGAAAGCCAAGGGGACCCAATTAACAAGAAAGAAATACAGATTAAACAAAAGGCGGATCACACCAAACGACTCTCGAACCGACAACCACCAGCAACCTGTATGGAAAAATCAACAACAGCACGTACACGCATAAAGGCAAGTTGGCAACAATCCTCCTACGAAAGCGGAATTCGTGAATGCAATCAAGCTTCCGAAAGCTGGAAAAGCAGCTGGACCAGATGGAATACCCCCTGAAGCACTGAAAGGGGACCCAAAGACGACAGCAGATATGCTGACTCCATTATTGCAAACGGTCTGGAAGGAGGGAAAGGTGCCTACTGACTGGAGGAAAGGTTACCTCGTGAAACTACCAAAGAGGGGCGACTTACGCCTCACTCTGCATAACTGGCGGGGAATCATGATCCTGTCGACGCCAAGTAAAATCCTGACTCGCATCATCCTGGAGAGATTAAAGGACGCACTGGAGACAGAACTCCGACCAGAACAAGCTGGATTCAGGAAAGGCAAATCATGTTCTGACCCAAATGCAAATCTACGCATCATCATCACAGAACAAAGCATGGAATGGCAATCAAGCCTCTACCTCAACTTTATAGACTTTGAGAAGGCCTTCGACAGCGTTGATCGTGCAGTAATTTGGAAGCTACTCGAGTACTACGACGTACCCCAAATATTCATCAACCTTGTTCAACAGCTGTACGACAACGGCACAACGGAAAGCTCAGCGAGGGGTTCGAAGTAAACACAGGAGTCAGACAAATGTGCATATTCTCTATCACCAATGATATTCCTAATTGTGGTGGACTGGATTATGCGTCAGACAGTGGGAAACGAGAAACGGGACAGGGATATCCTACACCAACGCGAGGAACCTAGAAGACCTGGATTTCGCGCGTAGATGATTTATGTTTGATATCACACAAATTCGAAGATTTACAAGCGAAAACCGACAAACTGGTCGAAGAAGCAGGCAGTGAAGACAGGACTCCAGGTGGACATAGACAAGACAGAGGTTATGAAAATAAACAACCAACAACAACAGCAGCAACATCCAGTGCCAATCACCATCAACGGGAGGGATTTGAAAGAGGCCACTTCATTCACTTATCTAGGGAGCATTGTCTCAACTACAGGAAGAACGGACGGGGATTTCAAATCGAGCGAGAATCGGGAAGGCGAGGGAGAAAGACATTCATCCACCTGAAATCAATCTGGAAATCTTCATCACTCAGCATTAAGGACAAAATTCAGTCGGATTTTCAATACAAACGTCAAGTCAGTCATTTCTTCTATACGGATCGGATCAGAAACGTGGCGGGTGGGTCACAAATAATATTTCCAACAGCATGTTGCAGACTTTTTTTAAGAAATATCTTCGCTCTATGCTAAAGATAGGATGGCCGGGCCAGAAAGTATCACCGACGAGGGACTTTGGGAACAAGCAAAGTAAGAACCAATCGCCAACCAACAAATATGCGGGAAAAAGTGGAGATCGATCGGTCACTCGCTGAGGAGACCGCTGGGTGACATCGCGCGTCAAGCCCTCGAAGGGAACCCGAAAGTGAAGCGGCGAGTGGGACGTCAGTGCAAGTTTGTCATGGAGCAGATCGTCTGTAGAGGAGTTGAAAGAATATGGACTAACATGAATTCAGGTGGAAAATATAGCAGAAGACAGAAGCAAATGGAGACGTGTAGTTGAAGCCCTATGCTCCACTAGGAACCCAAGGGAACAATAATAATAATACACACACAGACATTTGCCCGATAAAGCTGTGTGCGAATTATGTGAGCAACGTTGGTGTTTATCATCCTGGATTTAAGCAAATATAATGTTTTGACAGATAAGAATTCAGCGTAGCCCCTTTCATTGCAGATTGAATACAGGCTCTGACTAGCGTGAAGCAGTTTGAAATGTATTCTCATGAAAAATCTGTCCATACTGGTTGTACTCAGTGATGCTTCAATATTGCTGGGGTCACTTCATATAATCTGGTAACATCCAGAATATTTAAAACACTAACTTTTCCTTCATAAACAGTTAGACATTTTCGATGAATGTGTATTTTTATCGATAGTATGCAGTCATTTCCTAATATTAAACATGCTGTCTGCTCAATCAGACAATAGATATTCTCAAGTCATGAAAGCGTCTCGTGTCTGTGACATTTCATTCTGCTTCACACCAGTCAGCACATGTGTACAATCTACAGAGCAATGAGAGGGGCTAAGCTGAATTCCTTTCTGTCAAAACACAATACTTGCTTACACGTGGTTCTCAACATCCAGGACAATAAACACCAACGTTTCCCAGGCAATCCGCCCACAGCTTTGTCGAGTGAATGTCTGTGCATGTAACACCATGCATTTTTTCTTTCACAATTATTTATGATATGCAAACAGTTTCCCCGGAAGACGGTCCTACTGAACTGCATAAATTTGTGCATACCTACGCATATATACGTGGATATATGTTAATATGAATACGAGCCTCAAGTCCTCCTTGATCACCAACTGCAGATTCCTTATTCGGTCACATGGTCACTGACTGTGCTTACCTTCAGACTGTAGCCATGCAGTTAAGAGATGAAGGCACACACTGTTCATGTGAATGAATCTCCAACTGCAACACATTGTTCAGAATCTTGAAACTAATATAAACGAGACGTTAGATCTATGAAAACATTATGCCCCCCTCCCTGCATGCTGTTTTCACCATCCACGATAATTTGATTCAAGCTTGTTGACGCGATTCCTTTTCAATTATCCTTATCAGTATTAAGATTTCACTTTCTATTAATAGTCATTATTCACAGAAAAGACAGAATTCGCATTTGATAATTTGTTTCTGTTTTTTTTATTTTATGGCGAGATAACTGAAAAAGTGACCACCGATGTCAATCGTCAATGATAACTTTTTGATAACATTTGGTTTGAAACTGATAACGCCTTTATTTGAAGGCCTCACGTAAAATTGAACAGATAGAAGAGAATTATATTTCGAGACAATGAATACTGATTTAATTTAATTCACTGTCTAGGATGGTGAAAGTAATGATCATGACTTGCGCAGACTGGATGTTCATGAACTTACTCAAGTAGGAGTTTTTCCTCTTTCTTCTTCATTATTTTGACGAATTCAAAAAATTTGTGACAATTAGCTGATCGGAAAACAAAATGTTTGAAAGGTGGATAATTATAATATTCATATTGGTGGAAGTTAAATATGCTGATAACGCCCTCAGAAGTAATGGGTGTATTTCCAACGTACCGAGCTAGACTAACCGCACTAAAAATACCTCACTGACATTGTTTCAGTAAGCATACATGGGTGTAATTGAATTTCGTACGCAATATTATCATCGTCATCTTTCGGTTCATGGAGTTTCGAAAATGTCGTCTCATTGATTTTGTTATCGAGCGAATTTCATCACAGGTTTGTAGCTATCAGACTCTGAATCTGCAACGGTAATAATGAAAGTGACTGACTCAATTTGTATCGCTCAAAATACATCTTCATATCACACCTTACCATTCTTCATTTCGTGGCATAGGACAGAATAATAAAGCAGACATGTCACACACTGAGGTAAGAAGGTGAGCAGACGTCGCCTCAGACCACCATCTGGAACAAGGAACACTCCAAGTCGGATTAAGACTTTCAAGAAAACTGGAGCTGCAGACAGACCACAAACCAAGTTCAATCCTGAAAAACTTAGAATGCAGGCTACAAATGACATATTCATAAGGAAAATGGTGGAGACGACAGTAAACACTAGTGAAGACACCAGCGTTGAAAAATACTGTAATGACCAGGAAGCAGTATGGAATCAAACTTGCATGAGATTTCTAGGCAAAAAGAAGAGACAGGAATAACAGTGACTTTCTACGGACACATGGAGACTGATAGAATAGAGAAAGATGTTGAAACTGAAGATTATCTAGTGGATTGACGGGCAACGAAAACAGGAGTTGAAAGCAGCTGCAATACACTGAACATAAGAGTAGAGTGAAGTGCGAGGGAAGAAAACAGACAATGATGTGAAGGTTTGGCAAGTAAGGCAGAACAAGCTGCATGTAAAGCAGCACTTGCAACACGCTTGCAAAACATCGTGTTCTTATCGGAAAAACGTCCAACAGAAATTACGCCAGCGAAACATGACAATGGGAAGTCAATCACCAGAGAGGTGAGGCAAAGTAAACAGTGGGTTGAGCACTTCAAAAGACTTCTGGATAGAACGCCACCCACAATGTGATCAATAATACCAGTAGCGGAACAGGAACTACCAGTGGACATCACATGCGGATCGGAAGTAAGGCTGTCAATTGAAGCTTCTAGAGACTTAAGTCAATGCAAGTACTGACGCGGCAGTATGCTCTTGTCTACCCTAAGTAAATTTCCAAGTCGCATCATCCTGAAGAGAATCGAACTTTCACGGGAACAAGCTGGATTCGAATAACAAGTCATGCATTCATCAAATCACATCGCTACGTATTATCATTGAATAGAGCTTAAAAAGGCAGTCAGCTATTCATCTCAATTTCATCGACTTTCTAAACGTGTTTGACAGCTTCGATTGAGAGGTGATTAGGCAACTACTTTGCTACTGTGGGGTGCCGCCAACAATTGCACATCTCATCTAACAGCTGTACGACAGTGAGGCATACCAAGTTAGCCACAACAGGAAACTCACGGAATCCTCCGGTGTGAAGATGGGAGTAAGACAATGCTGCTTACTATCGACAATGATTTTTGTGATTTTGGTAGACGTGATAGTGCGACAGACAGCTGGCAATGAGGAGACAGGCATACAATGAACCCATATACTCAACTTTGAGGATCTGGACTTCGCAAGTGATATATGTTCCATTTCTCACAAACTGAAATATGTGCAAGTGAGATGCAACGAGTTGGCGAAAGAAGCATCAACGGTAGGACTTCAGATGAACATAGGGAAAATAGAGATGATGAAGTTTCCTGGTCAACAGCAACAGCAGCAACGACAAAAACAATCGCCATAAATGGGAGAAATATGAAAAAGCAACCTTCTCCTCGTATCTGAGAAGCATCGTTTCAAATACAGGCGCAACCAACCAGCATATCAAAGCGAGGATTTGGAAGGCGAGGCATGCTTTCACTACTCTCAAGTCTGTGTGGAGGTCAACATCACTGAGCTTGAAATATGAGATCGGAATTTTCAACTCGAATGTGAAGTCAGTGATACTATATAGATCAGAAACGTGGCGCCACGTGAAGAAAGGCACATCAAATAAAATTCAGACTTTCATCAACAGCTGTCCTCGCTCAGTACTCAAGATCAGATGGTCGGTAAGAAAAGATCAGGAACAGTGTTTTCTGGAGATGAAACAACCAGAAACCCATTGTGCAACAAATAATCAGGAAGTAATAGAGGAGGATTGGCCATACTCTGGGAAAGCAATCCATCAATTGACATTGCATGCCAGGCCATCGCTCGAGTTTAACCTGAAAAGGAAACCGTGAGTTGGTCGTTACTGCAAACGTCTTACAGAGGCTTTTAAGCGAAGAGAAGATGAAAACATGCAGGCAGTTGTGGAATCAACTGAAAATGCACTCCTCGAAACATTTATTTGTGATATAGTACTGTGTGTCATACATGTCCTGTGATTTGAATATTGCTCTCAATTCAAACACATGGTTTAATAAATCCCCGGTAAATTATCATCCAGGGTTTATGCAAGTAACATGATTTCGGCCTGAAAGGCGGCCCATATACCAGATTAAATGAGACATTATGTAGCAGAGCAGTAACAAAGTTATCAGAGCAGATGTGACTGAATTGGACTCTCTGAACTGTTAACTGGAAATTGCATAGTATGTGGTTCCCATTCGATTGACACCTAAGAACACAGTGTGGTTTCGGCTATCGATATGTTATCAGCTTTTGATACTGCGAGGCAGCGATTTACAAACATTTAGGAAGACACACATAATTCCATTTCTTCAATAACTGACTGACGAAAGACAAGAGAAGTTTGATCAGAAACACTTCAGATTAATTGGACACTGTTCATGGAGTGAGAATTTGTTTTCAAATGTAGACAGATCAAGAAGGTTATAATCAGAGGGAGCATAAATGTGTGAAACAAAATAAATTCATGTTTGGACAAGTGTTTAGGAGGACATTCGACACTGATTCGATCAACATAATAACCTGAGAATAAGGATCTCAGATTGTTCAAAATCGAACATCGAGAATGAACTACCACGTCTACAATAAAAGCGATACAATCGAGATATTTCTATTGAGGAGGCCTATTTTAACAGCACTTTCAGGTGACTGACAATGTTTCAGTAGCTTGTAGTTTTTGAAAAAATTTCTACTCTATTGTATTTGGCTACTAATCCTTTATTTGCACATCCATTCTGAGTTCTCTACATCCTATGAATCATGCTGTGGTTGTCTTCTCTGAGACGGAATTAATTTTCTAAGAACCAAAGTTACGATTGTGCAACGTGATGATAAATTCGTTGAAAAGAGTTTCTTCGCTGAATCTCTAGTTCTGATTATCTCAGGTAAGTTGCATAGGCAGATAGACAAAATCACATGCCACGCATTACTGGACACCGCTAGAGGAGACAAGGGTGGTGAAGCAGAAGATTAACCGTACGAAGCTGGACAAAGACAGCAGAAGCTCCGATGGAAACACACAGTATTCACTTTTTAAATTTTCTTCAGCTAACACCAAATTTAGTGTGGACTTTTTGTGTTCGTATTATGCACCAGCTTTCAAGCATATTGTCCAAAAATATTCATGAATGGTATAAGAATGTGTAGGTAAGTTCTGTCATTAGGAAATACTGGTCTGGTCTGTTTTCCTTATCGAAATTTATCAAGGGAACCGAATGTACGAAATTATTCAATTCATGTTTCGGATAAACGTCCTCGTTGCCTACAAAAAAACAGATGATTTGTATTTGTGTACTACCGTAAGATATATACAGGGCCATCTCTTCTGTACATATTACCAGCGGACTCACTGTGTTTGCATAATCGCTGCAATAACCAATCATGTTGTTGCGTAAGCGTCATGAAAAACATTGAAGCAGATACACTGATTTCGTATGAATCTCATTGAGATAACCTGTTCAGTTGTTTGTAGAATATTACAGTCGATTTGTGTTGGTGCATTTCAATATCCAACGTGGTTGACTGTTTGAGGAAAAAATACAAATATGAGTTGAACAGTACGAGATGGTGAAGAATTGACAGACGTTCCTGCATAACCATGGAAACCTGCTAAGCAGTACTTTCATTTGTAAATCGTCAACCAAATTAAAATTCCTCCAGATCACGTTTATGCTTTAACCGAAAGTAAAAGAATACAACCAACAATCAGCCCGAGACAGAGGAAAGCGGACACCGAATTGAGAGAGACCAGCCTCCGTGAGCATTTGAGAGAGAGATTCGCCTTTACCTGTGGTAAATTTCATTCTGTCAGAGGAAGAAGTATACAACCAACAATCAGCCCAAGACACGGTTAGTGTCAACAAGTTCCTTCCACAAAACATTTATTAAAATCCAGGACTAGACAAAATGAAAATCAAAGTAAATCAGTCGAACCGAAAGCTGAAGACAAAACTCGGATGCACGAGACATTTTCATTGCTGAATACTTACTTTATTCGGACCTTAACATGTAGAGTAATTTGCTTTGTGACATTATTTGGGCGAAAATTTTGACAGGTGTGTGGAAATTATTTTTTGCAGAAAGGACGAGAGTACTGTTCTCTGATAGGCATGCAGCATCCTGAACCACAAATGAAGACCTCATATCACCTTGCGAATAGCAGTTCATATGACGACGCAAAAATGCATTCATCAGTCATTCGACGTGCGTTTGTCTACTGATACAGTGAAATAATTTTGACAACGTGAGATGTTTAGATGCACGCCGCCACCGTCCGTGACGCGTTTACTACAATTTGAAGATCAATATATATGAAGAGTGTTTTGGTTTCAGAAATCTTTAAAAATCAAAACAATTGAGCAGAAAATATCCTTTCGATCATATTCTCTTCACGAATATGAACAATACTATTTAATGTGAAATTTTGTAACTGAAGAAATAAAGGCGAAATATTAAATATGATATGCAGACGAAACATTCTACAGCCCCAATTTCAGTCTTTACCATCAAATTATAAGTAGTGATCTGCAAAGAGAACGCGAGCTACTCGAAAACATCAGTCATTGCATTCAGAAAAAACCGCCGGTCCGATCACATACATAAATACTGGTGTACATTCGTGTTGCATTCATCACAGAGTCTTTGAGTACCGCGATTGCTGTGCTTCCTGGCTATTACTTTCAGGGTGTGAGTGGCGAACTTGCATTGTCGTCTTTTCACAGCCACTTCAAATGCGTTCAACTTGATGTTGGAGGTTCTCTGTTCAAATCCATTATGGATAATTGCATCATGTCAACATACATCTGTTCATCGGTCCTATCTTGTGTCACTCATCAATCTCTTGGTTTTGAATCTAGTTCATCTGAATATCAGTGTATGCGTGTGGTGTTCATCATGTGGCATGTGGAGGACGCGTTGTTTGTGGATGTACTGCCTAACCATATCTTCATTGGTGATACAGAAGATGAAGCAGTGCATAGATAAAGAATAAGGCGTCAGTGTGAGTGAAATGCACACCGTGAAAACCAAATAATGGGGACAGTTTGTTAGGAAAGAAAGACGAGGCTTGAACAATCATCTAGGGATTAAGGCGTAACATGCTGCTTGAGAGAGAGACTTTACAACAACACTATATCAAATCGCAAATACGCTATCCTGTGACATATAAACCACAAATAGAATCAGTCACTTTCGTTAAATACTTTTGCTAATATAGTGTACGAAAACTCTATTCCTGTTATGGAAATCGGCGTTCTGCTCAGTGACGAAGCAATGAGATGACATTTTCGAAAGTGAACAAGGAGAAATTTGAGCAACGATCTTGTCGTGCACGAAATTGGATAACAACCACGAATGTTTACTGAAACAATATCTTTTAGATATTTTCAAGTAAATTAGTCTACCTTGGTAATTTGAAAGCACACCCACTACTTCTGAGAGTGTTGTCAGCATACACGACCTCCACGAATGTGGATGTTATACTTGTCCATCTTCCAAACGTCTTTTCACCTCACACCTTTCCTAGACCAGGGTTCACACCTAATATTTATTTATGAGTGGAATGTAGATCGAGAAAACCAAATAATAGAGGCGGAGTGGTAGGAAAGAAAAACGAGGCTTGATCAACCATCTGGTGATTAAGGTGTAACATGCTGCATGAGAGAGAGTATGTTTTATCTGAAAGCATATTTCACTCAAACGTTCTCACATAAATTAATTCAACCTGCGACATTATTGAGACAATAATTTCAAAATCTATTCGAATAATATTCATCGCAAAAGTCCTAAGAGTATTGTTTTCCACTGGTTAAAGTACACAACTTTATAGTATTTAGCAGCATTCTAATTACTTGTTGGTTAACTTGAATGAAGCTCTTTCGATTTCACGTTCGATGATTAGAGTGGATTCTCAGTGACGGTTTTTCATTGCTTGAGTTATAAAACATCATTATATTAGGAGACCTGATATCTGAAATGCCTGCCTACCTGAATCAACAGCTCGATAATATCAGATGTGGACGTTCCTTCAGAATCCACGAACGATGTCTTATACATGTAATATAGTGGCAAACTGGGATCCACGTTAACCAGCAGGAGTGATCAGATGTGTCTGCAGTTAAAGTGCTCATTTCTGCTGATTTCCTTTACGATAGATCGAACCTTTGATTATGAAAATAGGTTCTCAAACTGAAAATGTGTTAACATGACAAAACTTCAAGTCCATAGACAAAGCCTACATATGTAGTACATACATCTCACATTGGAACAAGTACTTCAGAATCTTCAAACCAATATCAAACAATACGGTGACGTACGATCTGTGAAAACAATATGTACCCCTCCCTCCCTCCTCTTTTCACCATCCAGGATAATTCGATCTAAACTTGTTGACGTAATTCTCAAATGCCTCTTATCATATAATCCACATCAATATATCACCCTTTTGCGTCCATTCGGTATCTGTCTTTTGTCTGTTATTGCGAGAAATTAGTGCTTTTCTGCCTTATCAATGTTGGTGCCTCACTTTTCATAAATAGTCACAATTCACAGCAGAGATACATTTCATAATTTGTTTCTGTTTATCATGGAGAGAGAACTGAAGACGTGACCACGGATATCATTCGCATATGTTGACTGATAGATAAGGTTTCGTTTGAATTTGATATCAACTTAAGATAGAAGAAATACATAAAGTTGAAAAGATAGAGGCCAATTGTTTTTATTGACAATAATCATTGATTTAATTAAATTCAGTCTCTTTGATGATGAAAGTAATGGTCATTTCAGCCCCTGATTCACCAAGGAACTAACTGGATTGGGATTTGGTCCTCTCTTAGTATCTCCATGCTTCTTTCGAGTGTAACTGCTTCTATCGGAATCCGTTTTCTCAATTCTCATCACTCGATGACAAATGAAGTCAGTGACACGTAAATTGTCTGAAGTATCCGATGTGAATTTATCGCATATTGTAGTAACCACATGTGCAGAAGTATAAACTTGAGAGAAGTCTGCAATACACTTATCGATAGAAGTGTGTCTTTTATGGTAGTCGACAACCATTTTCGATTATATGCTATTTTTGAAATTGTTACTTCTTATATTCACCATATTTCATCAAAATATTTAATTCGATTCACAAATTTCCATGTTCAGATTCCTTGAAGTGTCCTCACACGTAACTTATCATCCGTTACGTACCGAGCTCATGGTTCAAGTAGCTAGGTAACTGAGATAACAGGTCTCTAAGTGTAATGGAATAATATTACAGAAGGAATGCACAATTGACACTCGATATTCTTGTCAATCATCTAAAATCCGTACGCATTTCGGACGAGGAACAAAGGTAGTACTCGTTGGTTATTAATCATGATCGAGCCATCCACAACAGTCGATGAAGTATCATGCACATGAGACTGAATAATGTAACAAAAATGCCTTTTATCATACCTAGAAGACGAGAAGACTTGTTAAAATACATATGTATTTTTAAAGACAGTGTGTCGTGATAATGAACCTAATAACTGTCAATTACTTTGAGCTGAGCGAGGTATAGAAGATTCGAGGACGGTTATATGCCAGTATTGTTCCTAAAAGTCAACTGTAGAGTGACACCTTAATAGACGAGTCAACTGTTGATATCTCCTAGAACACCTGCATATGCACAAGGGGTTACTGTGATTCGAGACTCGTCAGTCAACATGGAAACCATCTTCTTTTGATTTATTAGTCAGTTAGGAGATTTTTCACCATTCACTTTCAGTGGATTCACAAGATATAATAAAAGCATTTCAGAACCTTGGATGTTGGGTACCACGTGTTAGCAAGTATTGTGTTTTGACACATAGGAATTCACCGTTGCCCCTTTCATTGCAGATTGACTGCAGGCGCTGACTGGCGTGAAGCGGGTTGAAATGTATTCCCATGAATAATCTGTCAATACTGGTTCTATGAAAAAGAGAAGACGTTCAGCGAAGAGACTCTTTTCGGCGAATTCATTCACATAGCTGTACAATCGCATTTATATATAATTATTTGAGTGTGTGTGTGTACATGAGGTTTGTCAAAATTAGATAATTGATCAGGTAATAAAAGAATGATCTAATATAGAAACAAAGTTAATTGGACAGCAACTAAATTAAGATTGAGTTAGTAAGTTAGATGACGTAATACAATTGACTAAAATGTTTTAACTTAGGTCAGGTTAGCAACAGAGGTAATTACAGGTAGAGACTAAGTAGAAGTGGGGTAGATAATAATGCCATTTAGATTAGAAATGAAATTGAGCAATTAATTTGGATGACGTAACATAAATGACTATAAATTGAGCGTTGGTCAGGTCAATTGAAGTGGTAGTGAGGTGTAGAAATTAAATCGGGTAGGGGTAGAGACAAGAAAGTTGAAAATGCAAAATATTACAATTGAGAAGACAGAATAATACCAATGAAGAGACAGAAAAAAAAATTAGGTAGAATTTACCTTTCAGGTAATAATGTAGGTTAAGTCCATTGTAAGTTTAGTGATTGAACGAACCTCTTCTGTATGCAGAGTTCAGGGCTTAGCAAGTGAATCGCCATTGCTTCTGCAGTTTGAAGAAGTCTGATTCGTACACCTGGTTCTTCTGGTTCTTCTCAGTAATCCTTCAATATTGCTAGGGTCACGTCATATATTTTGGTAACATCCAGGATATTTTAAACACCAAAGTTTCCTGCATAAACCGTTAGACAATTTCGATAAATGTGTATTTTTCTCGGTAGTATGCAGTCATTTCCTAATATTTAACATGTTGTCTGATCAATCAGACAACAAATACACTCAAGTGATGAAAGCGCCTCTTGTCTGTGACATTTCAAACTGCTTCACACTAGTCAGCGCCTGTGTACAATCTGCAAAGCAGTTAAAATGGCTACGGTGAATTCCTATTTGTCAAAAAACAATACTTGCCAACACCTGACTTTCAACATCCAGGATAATAATCACTAACGTTTCCAAAATACTTTCCCTCACAGCTTTGTCGAGTGAATTTCTATGTATGTAACGCCAGACTCTTGACGCAATTCTTTTTTGTCTGTCATTAGACAATCAACGTTTTTATATCGGATGCGCCCACACCTTCACGCCATGTGATTCTATTCATTAAATGTCTTTTGTGTGTTCGTGCAAGAAATTCGTACATATGTTTCTCATCAATCTCAATAATCCAAGACGCATTTCCTCGTTAACGGTGAGACTTCTTCATTGTGTGCAATTCTCAAGTCAGCTCAGAGAGCTGACTCAGTCCAAACCAGCTTGATTCTTACTAGCTGCTTGGGTGTACTCGTAAACTGTTGAAATGCACGTCTACCCATGATTTTCGATTGACAAATTTCGAGATTTAGACTCCATGAAATATTCTGACCTGATACTCATCCTGCGTGGAGTACCAGTACGACTGATTGACTTTCTCACGCTTATGGAGACTAAAGGCCGATCATATGTCACATCACTGACTACAAGTGTCATCAGATTTGTAAGGAAAACCAAGCCTATATGAACACTTTGGAATTCGTTTCCTTTGTTCACTTTTGCAAATGTCATCTAATTGTTTTGTCACTGAGCAGAACACCGAATTTCACCACAGGAATACCGCTCCCATGAAAAATATATTTGCGAAGATATTAAACGAAATTCGATGAATGTCACTCCCTTGAACGATCGGTTGTGTCATGTAGATGATCAAGTGAAGAGAGAATCTACACGAAAATGTTCAAAGGTGACAGAGTGTAGCGGAGATGCACCACATTGTTCAACTAGATTATCAATGGAGTTTTGTCAGTAATAAATATTAAGTGAAATTCATTGCCTGAGAAATGTGTGAAAATCGGCTGACCTGACATCAAAATGTGTGAAAGGCGGATAATTATAATCTCCCCATTGGTGCAAGTAAAATTTGCTGATAACACTCTCACAAGTAATGAGTGTACTTGCAACGTACCGAGCAATACTAACCTCTCTAAAAATACCTTACTGATATTATTATTTCAGTAAGCATTCATGGTAGTTATTCAATTTAAGACGCCAAATCTGCAACGTTTATAATGAAAGTGACTGACCTACTTTGTGTTGCTCGTTAGACAACCTCATATCGCGCTTTACTACTCTTCGTTTCCTGGCACAGGACAGAATAATAAAGCAGACAAATTTAACCTACAAAATAGTTTCATGGAGATTTTGTTCTCGTTCACTCCACCGTACTACCGGTGATTCATTAACAACATAAAGTTCACTTATGATCGACTAAGTCAAAATACTTGGTAGAGCACGGGTTTCTCAGAGTTAGGAAACCTCTCCGCGCGCGCTTTTCGATCAGTGCGTTACTTATTGCTGTAAAATATAAATCTCTCATTTCTTTGTTATTGCTCACCACGAAGTTCTGGAAATTATTGGGTTCCATTAACTTTCGAACGCTCAAATCCCGGGTATACTATTAGTGATCACTAATACCTATAACAAAGTTTTTGGACATTTGTGTCTTTTAACAGTAACCCATATGTAAAATTGTATATATTATCGGATTTATATGTTCAAGTTGGCCCAAGTCAGTGAGTCCAAGCTTTTAGTATCTTTTTAGGTAACTGTGCTGATCTATATTGCATGTTGTTTTGTTGTATCTTTGTGTTCGTTTTTTTCCCTATGTTGGTGTTTTTCTGATTGTTTTCTCCCCTGTGACCTTCTTTTAATGGGAGGACTCAAAATTTCGCTTTTCTCTGAAGTTTATCTTAGTTTAACAAATTTGCTACAGAATCTTCAGCACGAAGAACCCCTTTGCACCAAAAAAGTCTGTGTTGGTACATTGAACGTCCGCTCCAATAACGAGGCCAGCAAATCTGCCCAGATCGTCAACGAAATGAAAAGATACGGAATTCAAGTTCTGAGAATATGTGAAAGCAAATGGAACGAAAATGGACTCCTTATGTTGTCAATTGGTGAGTCGTTGATCTACTCCGTTCACTCAGAAGATAACCACACATACCAAGGGCTTGGCTATCATGATGTAACCAACAACAACGAGGGTACTGATACAATGGGAGGCGATCTCGTCCAGGATAATGACCACCAGATTCAACTCCAAACGAAGGAACGTGTCAATTATACAATGTTATGCACCCACAAACAACGCAGACCTCGAAAAGAAAGAAGAATTCTACAGACAATTACAGAAAACAATGGGCAATACTGCAGCTGGTGACATTAAAATACTAATGGGTGACATGAACGCCAAACTAGGACCAAACAACACAGGAAGAGATTTCATCATGGGTAGAGAAGATCTCGGAGAAATGAATGAAAATGGAGACCTCTTCGCCAACTTCTGCGCCTTCAATGAACTAGTGATCGGTGGCAGCGTATACAAACACAAAGATATCCACAAGGCTAAATGGGTGTCACCAGATGGAGACACCAAAAGCCAAACTGACTTCATCTCAAGGTTGCTCAAGGAAGTGGAGGCGCAGCCTACTGGACACAAAAGTAAGAAGAGGAGAGGACGTTGGCTCAGACCATTACCTCGTACAAGGGACAATCCAAGTCAAACTAAAAGCTTTCAGAGAAGAAGGAGCTGCAGACAGACCACAAGCCAATTTCAACACTCAAAAGGACATCTTCATTGCAAGCATAAAGGACAAAGTCGAGACACAAGTCAACAATAGCGAAGAGGTCGGCGTCAAAAAGCACTGGGACAACTTGGAAACGGTGTGGAGCGAAACATCCATGCAAGTTCTGGAAACTTATAGAAGAGAGACGGATCCTGAAACAAAGGATTATCCAGTGCACTGACGAGCAACAAAAACAGGAGTTGAATGCAAGCTACAATACACTGAACAAAAGAGTAAAGAAGATTCCCAGGGAGGAGAAAAGAAAATATTATGAAACCATGGCAATTGAAGCGGAACAAGCTGCAGGCAAAGGAGACCTCGCCACACTCTACCAAACAACTAGGCACCTATCGGGAAAAAGTCAGACTCAAATTAAGCCACTAAAGGATGACAATGAAAAGTCAACCACCAAAGAAGTGGAACAAAGGAAATACTGGGCTGAATACTTCAAAAGACTTCTAAATCGACCGCCACCTACAACGCGCCCAACAATACCAATAACGGAAGCAGAACTACCAGTGAACATCGACCCTCCGACAAAATCAGAAGTCCTGAATGCAATCAAGATGCTTAAAGCTGGGAAAGCAGCAGGACCAGATGGAATCCCAGCAGAAGCATTGCAAATGGACCCCGAGACAACAGCGCACTTGAAGACACCACCACTGGAGAAGGTGTGGAAAGAGGGCAAAGTACCCGAGGATTGGAAGAACGGATACTTATTCAAACTATCAAAGAAAGGAGACTTAAGTCAATGTAAAAACTGGCGCGAAATAATGCTTCTGTTCATTCCAAGCAAAATACTAAGCCGCATCATCCTGGTTAGAATCAAACAAGACAACCTGGATGAAAAACTTCGACCGGAACAGGCTGGATTCAGGAGAAACAAGTCATGTATTGATCAAATCGAAACTTTACGAATCATCATTGAACAAAGCTTAGAATGGCAGTCACCTCTCTATCTCAACTTCATCGACTTTGAAAAGGCCTTCAGCAGGTAGCGTCTATCGAGAGGTGATTTTGCAACTACTTCGCTACTACAGGGTGCCCACGACAATTATACATCTCATCCAACAATTATACGACAATGCTGCATGCCAAGTAATGGGAAACTTACGGAAGCCTTCGAAGTGAGGACGGGAGTGAGGCAGGGCTGCCTACTATCACCAATGATCTTCCTGATTGCAATAGATTGGATAATGCGACAGACAACGGCGGGCGAAGAGGAATCATGCATAAAATGGACTCACAAAAAAACAACTTGGAGGGTCTGGACTTCGCCGATGATATATGTCTGATTTCCCACAAACTGGAAGATATGCAAGCGAAAAGCAACAAGCTGGCAAAAGAAGCATCCAGAGAAGATAGGACTTCAGGTGAACATAGATAAAACAGAGGTGATGCAGATTCTTGGCCAACACCAACAGCAACTACAACAGACAACAATCAGCCAGCGTAAATGGGAAGAACCTGAAAGAAACAACCGCCCTCACCTTCCTGGTAAGCATAGTTTCAAATACAGGTGGACGAGGATATCAAAGCAAGAATCGGAAAAGCAAGACAAGCTTTCATTACTCTCAAGTCTGCATGGAGGTCAACAGCACTTCAGCATCAAAAATAACATCCGGATTTTCAACTTCAACGTGAAGTCAGTGCTACTCACCATACGTATTAAAGACTTGGAGCGTCATAAAGAGCATCTCAAACAAACTACAGGCCTGCATTAACAGTTGTCTTCGGTCAATACTCAAGATCAGATGGCCAGAAAAGATCAGCAACAGGAATCTTTGGGAGCGAACCACATAGGAACTGACTGTGAAACAAATAGGCAGGAAGAAATGGAAATGGATTGGCCATACCTTGAGGAAACCATTAAGTGACATCACTAGACAAGACCTCGAGTGGAACCTGAAAGGGAAGCGGCGAGTTGGTCATCGGTGCGAGGGTGACTTGGAGGAGATCATGCGAGGAGGTGATGAAAGCATGTGGGCAGACTTGGAGCGGGGTGGAAAAGTTGGCAGAAAATAGAAGGCAATGTAGATGCGCAGCTGAAGCCCTATGTTCCTATAGGAATTAAGGGATAAAATAATAAATAATAATATTAATTCTCAGAGTAAGTGCTACCAAAACCACATAATATGGGTACACTTTCTTACCACCAATCTTTATCTGTTGGTAACACTATTATTTCTGCTGTGTCATCAAGCTCTAATTACAATACTGCAATGCTGTGCAATCAGAAACAATGCAGAGTTAAAAAAGAAGGAAGAGTTTTACAGCCAACAGTGGACAGCATTCCAGTCGGTGACATTAAAATACTAATGACAGACATGAATGCCAAACTGGGACCAGCCAACACAATAAGAGAACTGATCTTGGGTCGAGTTGAAAGAGAAACAGAGAACTCATCGCTGGCGTCTTTGGCTTCCATGAACTAGTGATTGCCAGTAGCTTTTACAAGCACCAGACTGGCGAACCAAATACCTAATTGACTTCATCTCAATGCTGCTCGAGGATGTGGAGACGCAGGTTACAGCATACTGAAATGAGAAGGGGAGTAGGCGTCGCTTTAGACCACTGTCACGTACAAAGAACACTCCAATTCAGATTAAGGACTGTCTAGGAAACAGGAGCTTCAGACAGACCATAAGCCAAGTTGAATATTAAAAAAAACTGACGAATCTGGCTACAACGGACATATTCGCTGCAATCATAAGGAAAGACTAACACGAAGACACCAATCAATACTGCTGAGGACACCAGCGTTAAAAAACACTGTAACGACCAGAAAGCGGTGTGCAATCAAACTTGCATGAGAGTTCTAGGCAGAAAGAAGAGACAGGAATAAGAGTGGCTCACTACAGACACATGGAGAATGACAGAAGAGAGAAGCATGTCAAAAAAAATTATCCAGCACATGGCCGGAAAACAAAACAAGAGTTGAGTGCAAGCTGCAATCCACTGAACGAAAGCGTAGAGGAACGTTCGAGGGAAGAAAACAGACAATAATGTGAAGCTATGGCAAGTGAGGCAGAACAAGCCGCATGCAAAACACACCTCGCAACAAACCCCACACCAGTCTACAAAAACACTAGATTCTTATCGGGGAAACGTTCAACAGAATTTAAGCCAGTGAAGGTTGACAATGTGAAGTCAATCACCAGAGAGATGAGAGAAAAGAAACACTGGGCGAAACACTTTAAAACGTAGTCTACACCAGCCAACACCAACAACGTGATCAGTAATACCAATAGCGACTTCATCGGCTTTCTAAGCGCCCTCAACAACTTGGGTCTAGAGGTGATTGGGCAATTACCTAGGTGCTGCGTGGTGCTGCCAACAATTGTACATCTCATCCAGCAGTTGTACGATAATGACGCATACCAAGTTAGCCACAACAAGAAACTCACGGAATCCTTCTAAGTGAAGATGGGAGTAAGACAAGGTTGCCTAATATCGACAATGATTTTGGTACACTTGTTAGTGCAATGGACCACTGGGAATGAGGAGACAGACATAAAATGGACTCACATACTCAACTTTGAGGATCTGGAATTCACCAGTGATAAATGTCCGACTTCTCACAAACTGGAATATTTGCAAGTGAGACGCAACAAGTTGGCGAGAGTAGCATCAACGGTAGAACTTCAGGTGAACATAGAGAAAATAGAGGTGATGAAGTTTCCTGGTCAACAGCAACAGCAACAACCACAGAAAACAATCGTCATAAATGGGAGAAATCCCAAAAAGGAACCTCATCTTCGTATCTGAGAAGCATCGTTTCAAATACAGGCGCAACCAACCAGCATATCAAAGCGAGGATTTGAAAGGCGAGGCAAGCTTTCATCACTTTCAAGTCTGTGTGGAGGTCAACATCACTGAGCTTGAAATATAAGATCGGAATTTTCAACTCGAATGTGAGGTCAGTGATACTGTATAGATCAGAAACGTGGCGCCACGTGAAGAAAGGCACATCAAATAAAATTCAGACTTTCATCAACAGCTGTCCTCGCTCAATACTCAAGATCAGATGACCGGCTAGAAAAGATCAGGAACAGTGTTTTCTGGGGGTGAAACAAACAAAAACCGATTGTGCAACAAATAATCAGGAAGTATTAGAGGAGGATTGGTCATACTCTGGGAAAGCAATCCATCAATTGACATAGCACGACAGGCCATCGCTCGACGTTTACCTGAAAAGGAAACCGTGAGTTGGACATTGCTGTAAACGTGACATACAGGGGCTTAAGCGAAGAGGAGATGAGAGCACGTAGGCAGTTGTGGAATCAGCTGAAAATACACACTTTGAATCATTTATGTGTGATATAACACTGTTTGTCATACATGTCCTGTGATTTGCATATTGCTCTCAATTCAAACACTTGGTTCAATAAATCCCCCGTAAATTATGATCCAGGATTTCGTAGAAGATATATACAAGTAATATGATTTTGGTCTGGAATGCGGCCAACATAGCAGACGATATATATATATTTACATAGCATCTCAGTCACAAAATTATCAGAGCAGATGTGAATAAATTAGACGCTCCGAACTGTTGACTGGAAATTTCATAGTATGTGGTTCACATTCGATTGACATCCAAGAACACAGTGTGGTTTCGGCTATCGATATGTTAACATCTCTTGATACTGCGAATCAGCGATTCGCAATCATTTAGAAAGACACACATAATTCCATTTCTCCAATAACTGACTGACGAAAGATAGCAGAAGCTTTAACAGAAACACTTCAGATTAATTGGACACTGTTCATGAAGTGAGATTTTGTTTTCAAATGTAGACAGATTAGGAATGTTATAATCAGGGGAAGCATAAATGTGTGAAACAAAATATATTCATGTTTGGACAAGTGTTTAGGACCACATTCGACACTAATTCGATAAACATAATCGTCTCAGAATTAGGATCTCTGTGTACTCTATGCCGGATATAATTTTTTACGAACCAAAGATATGATTATGAAGCGTGATGATAAATTCGTTGAAAAGAACTTCTTCGCTGAATCTCTAGTTCTGATTATCTCAGGTAAGTTGCATAGGCAGATAAACAAAATCACATGTCACGCATTACTGGACACCGCTAGAGGAGACAAGGGTGGTGAAGCAGAAGATTAACCGTACGAAGCTGGACAAAGACAGCAGAAGCTCCGATGGAAACACACAGTATTCACTTTTTAAATTTTCTTCAGCTAACACCAAATTTAGTGTGGACTTTTTGTGTTCGTATTATGCACCAGCTTTCAAGCATATTGTCCAAAAATATTCATGAATGGTATAAGAATGTGTAGGTAAGTTCTGTCATTAGGAAATACTGGTCTGGCCTGTTTTCCTTATCGAAATTTATCAAGGGAACCGAATGTACGAAATTATTCAATTCATGACTCGGATAAACGTCCTCGTTGCCTACAAAAAACAGATGATTTGTATTTGTGTACTACCGTAAGATATATACAGGGCCATCTCTTCTGTACATATTACCAGCGGACTCGCTGTGTTTGCATAATCGCTGCAATAACCAATCATGTTGTTGCGTAAGCGTCATGAAAAACATTGAAGCAGATACACTGATTTCGTATGAATCTCATTGAGATAACCTGTTCAGTTGTTTGTAGAATATTACAGTCGATTTGTGTTGGTGCCTTTCAATGTTTAACGTGGTTGACTGTTCGAGGAAACAATACAAATCTCAGCTGAATAGTACGAGATGGTGAAGAATTGATAGACGTTCCTGTATAACCACGGAAACCTGCTAAGCAGTACTTTCATTTGTAAATCGTCAACCAAATTAAAATTCCTCCAGATCACGTTTATGCTTTAACCGAAAGTAAAAGAATACAACCAACAATCAGCTCGAGACGGAGTAGAGAGGACACCGAGTTGAGAGAGACCAGCTTCCGTGAGCGTTTGAGAGGAAGATTCCGTTTTACATATGGTAAACTTCATTCTGTCAGAGGAAGAAGAATACAACCAACAATCAGGCCGAGATACGGTCAGTGTCAACAAGTTTCTTCAACAAAACCTTTAGTAAAATCCAGGACTAGATAAAATGTACATCAAGGAATATCGGTTGACAAGAAAGCTGAAGTCGAAATTCGGATGCACGAGACATTGTCAGTGCTGAATACTCACTTTCATTCGGACCTTAACATGTGGAGTAATTTACTCTGTGACATAATGTAGGCGAAAATTTCTACAAGTGTGTGTGGAAAGTATTCTTCGCAGAAAGGATGAGAGTACTGTTCTCTGATTGGCATGCAACATCCTGAACAACAAATGAAGACCTCATATCACCTTGCGAATAGCAGTTCATATGACGATGCAAAAATGCATTCATCAGTCACTCGACGAGCGTTTGTCTGTTGATACAGTGAAGGAACTTTGACAACTTGAGATGTTTAGATGCACGCCACCACCGTCCGTGATGCGTTTACTACAATTTGAAAATCAATATATATGAAGCGTGTTTTGGATTCGAAAATCTTTAAAAATCAAAACAATTCAGCAGAAAATATCCTTTCGATCATTTTCTCTCCACGAATATGAACAATACTATTTGATGTGAAATTTTGTAACTGAAGAAGAAATAAAGGCGAAATATTAAATATGATATGCAGACAAAAATTTCTACAGCCCCAATTTCAGTCTTTACCATCAAATTATAAGTAGTGATCTGCAAAGAGAACGCGAACTCCTCGACAACATCAGTCATTGCATTCAGGAAAAACCGCCGGTCCGATCACATACATACATACTGGTGTACATTCGTGTTGCATTCATCACAGATTTTTTGAGTACTGCGATTGTTGTGCTTCCTGGCTATTACTTTCAGGGTGTGAGTGGTGGACTTGCATTGTCGTCTATTCCCAGCCAATTCCAATGCGTTTAACCTAATGCTGAAGGTTATCTGTTCAACTCCATTATGGATAAGTTCATCATGTCAACATACATCGGTTCATCGTTCCTATCTTGTGTCACTCATCACTCTCTCGATTTTGGATCTAGTTTATCTGAATATCAGTGTGTGCGTGTGGTGTTCATCATGTGGCATGTGGAGGACGTGTTGTTTATGGATGTACTCCCTAACCTTATCTTCATTGGTGATACAGAAGATGAACTAGTGCATAGATGAAGAATAAGACGTCAGCCTGAGTGGAAAGTATATCGCGAAAACCAAATGATTGAGACAGGTTGTTAAAAAACAAAAATGAGGCTTGAACGTACGTTTCTTGATTACAGCTTGTTCTAGCTTCGGTGTTGGACATGAGAATTAACAATCTCATGAATACATTCACTGTTTCTCTGATCAGACAATAAAGAAAACAATCGAAAATGATTGTTGACTACCAGGAAACGTAGACCTTTATCGAAGTGTGTATTGCAGAATTCTCCCACGATTCTACTTCTGCACATATTGCTACTGCTTTCTGCGATAAATCCACAGATATCATCATCGGATACTTCAGCCACTTTACGTGTCACTTACTTCATATTTCATCGAGTGATGAGAATTGAGAAAACGGATTCCGTTAGGAGCAGTTACACTCGAAAGAAGCATGAAGATACTAAGAGATGACCAAATCCTAATTCAGTTAGTTCGCTGGCAAATCATAGGAGGAAATGACCATTACGTTCATCGTCAAAGAGACTGAATTATATTGAAACAATGATTATCGTAAACAAAAACCATTGTCCCCTATCTGTTCAACTTTATGTTATCCTTCTTAATCAAGTTGATATCAGAAAAAAACAAAACCCTATCTAACTGTCCTCATATGCGAATGATGTTAACGGTCACGTCTTCAGTTCTGTCTCCATGATAAACAGAAACAAATTATCAAATGTGAATTGTATCTCTGCTATGAATCGTGACTATGTATGGAAAGTGAAACACCAACATTGATAAGGCAGAAAAGCACTAATTTCTCGCAATAACAGACAATAGACAGATAATAAATGGAGTCATAGGGGTGATAGATTGACGCGGATAATATGATGAAAGACATTTGAGAATTACGTCAACAAGTTTAGATCGAATTAACCTGGATAAGATAATATAAGATAAGATAATGGCTTTATTCCAAATCAGTACTTGTGATACAGAATGGAATTCTCAGCAATTTTACTACAATATTGCATCCAGTCAGTACATTAATAATAAATAATTTTCTACATAGATTAAAGTTATCTCAGTCAGTTTTGACAACATCATATTAGCATGTCGGTAGCAAAGCCAAAATTTAAACAGAGTATTTGAAGGTGTTAGAAAAGTAGATACTACTAGCATATTTACTGGCGTAAGCGATAGCAAAATGGTCGAGATATACAGAGTGTGAAAGAACGAACAAGAATGTTTTAAGTAGAGTTTGTAAGGAAGAGAGAAACAAAACAGCACATAACAAAAATAAATACAGAATGAAAAGAGTAGAGAGAAAACGTTGTACCTGTAAATGATGTGAGTTGGAAAGACGAGATCCATTGTTCTACTGACTATTTAATAAGTTAAAGGTTTCACGCCTAATGCTTTCTTTATCGCACAGAACACGAGCTAGGTAGGGTATGGATGAGTTTTTGTACTTGCTAGTGCGGGCATATAGTTTCCTATATAGGCTTCTGGTTTTCCCTGAAGAGATACATGGGAGAGTTGTGAATGTAGAGGGTGTTGTGAGTCAGATAAAATGGATTTCGCCCATTTTTCACATGAGTCCATGTGCCTGTCCACCAGAATATTAACAAGCTGGCTAAGTGGCACTGCTTACCCTGCTGACAACCTTTAACATCCTACGTAATAAGGTATAGTCTTTCTTCAATAGCCCAGGAAAGACTAAGGGGGAACAATAGAGAATAATAGGCAGAATACGGGAGTTAACAAATTGTAGGAGTAAGGGTTGGGTTACACCAGAATGTCTTAACTTCTTGATGTAGAAGGTAAGACGGAATATTTTCTTGGAAATCGTCAAGATATGAGACGACCAGGAAAGATCAGAAGATAGAGTGACGCCTAGGTATTTAATTTCCGACTTGGTTTCAATTTCACTGCCATCTATGTTGCACACCTCGTGAGTGCTAACCAGTTTGTTTAGGTCAGATTTGTGCCTAAAGGTGAAATTAACTGTTTGGCATTTGGAGGGGTTTAAGGTGAGACCGTTTTCCTTGGACCATTGGCTGATTTCTGATAAGAAGCCATTTAGTTTAGAGCAGTCACTTTGACATTTGACAGGTAAAGATACAGTTAGGTCATCAGCATATTTGACAAAGTTAATGTCATTTGAAGACGGTAGGTCATGTAGGAAGAAGAAAAGAGAAGTGGGGAGAGTACAGCACCTTGGGGGACACCAGCTTCAGTGAGCACAGCAGAGGAGGATTGCCTTTGTATACGGTGTACTGCATTCTGTTTGAAAAGTAGGAATGCAACCAGTTAGTGACCCAGGACTCGGTTTGTGTCATGGAGAGCTTATTTAGCAAGAGACATCTAGGTACAGAGTCGAAAGCAGAAGTGAAGTCAAGAAACGTGCAGCGGACATATTTGGCACCTTTATCTAATGTTAGATGATACTGTTGTGTAAGACGGCTGCAGCGTCTAAAGTACTCCTACCCTGTCTGTAGGCAAATTGTTTGGGGTCTTCGAAGCTTTTAAGGGAGGGTTCGAGTTTAAGAAGTACTAGTTTTTTCCATGAGCCTTAGAAACAGGGAAGTGATGGCAGGTTTAGGGACAGGGACTCTTTTATTGTCTTTCTATGGAACAGGTACAACGTTTTCGGAGAAAGAAGCATTTAGGATATTAGTTAGAGGAGAGCATAGAGCATCAGCACATTGTTTTAGAACATATGCAGGTATGTCATCAGGACCAAGACTATGTGATGGCTTAAGAGTTTTAAGACATTTCAAAACATCGAGTGTACTAAAGTCCTGGAAGTTATCAGCTACAAGACTATTAACGTTAGAAGTAGTTATAGTAGAAGGAGAGCGTATAAAAGACAGATTAAGAGCATTAACATCACAAGAAGGAAAAATATTACATCGCTCACTATTGCCGGTAATTTCATTGAAAAATTCAATTGAAAAAAAATGTTTGGTTATGGATAGCATTTAGATTTTTGATTTCAGATTTGATTTGAGCATTAATCTTTCGAAGTCCTAAATTGTCTTTGCATTTATATAACATCTCTTTTTGCGTGCGAAGTTGTTTGAGATGGGGAGACGAGAAGCGGTCGAGGCGTTTGAACAGTGTTTGTTTGGGACAGCATATGTCGAGGCAGAACTTAAGATAATCCATTATATTGGTGATTGAGTCATCTAATGTACTTTCATAGAATAAATCGCAGTTAGTATTTTTTAACATGCATCTTAGATTGAGTATGTTGTCAGATGTGTAGCATCTTTCTTGTACTTTCGTAGACAGGTGTGAGAAGACTTTGATATGTGTTTTGCTGTATATTTTTGGCAAAACGCGGACAATGCAGTGATCGGAGTTATGTATCGGTGAACGTCTACGTGTTTCATATACTCCTTCGTCATAAGTAAAAACTAGATCGAGTGTTTTGTCAAGTCAAGTGGGAAATTTGACTATGTTTATGTGATCAAGAGCTTCAAGAAAGGAGCAATCTGAGGTGTTGAAGTCTCCAGTAATAACGGATAGAGAGTTGTCGAAGTTGGCAGCAGCAAACATGGTGAATTCATCAGCAAAATTAGATAGATCAGATGGAGAGCAACTAGGAGAAATGTACATGTTTGTATTATAGATTCTTTTATATTTGGGGAGATGTTTGGGGCGACATTTGACAGCAATACAGTCAATGAAGTCATTTGAGAAGGTGAAGAAGACGTTATTTGAGACAGACCATTTGGAGTGAATAAAAGTTGCAACGCCACCACAATTTTTCTTATTACAACATTGACGGGCTTGACGAAATATGAGGACAGTTAGATAAGGTTTTGTTTTTTTCTGATATCAACTTGATTAAGAAGGATAACATAAAGTTGAACAGATAGGGGACAATGGTTTTTGTTTACGATAATCATTGTTTCAATATAATTCAGTCTCTTTGACGATGAACGTAATGGTCATTTCCTCCTATGATTTGCCAGCGAACTAACTGAATTAGGATTTGGTCATCTCTTAGTATCTTCATGCTTCTTTCGAGTGTAACTGCTCCTAACGGAATCCGTTTTCTCAATTCTCATCACTCGATGAAATATGAAGTAAGTGACACGTAAATTGTCTAAAGAATCCGATGTGAATATATCGCATATTGTAGTAACCACTTGTGCAGAAGTAGAATTTTGAGAGAAATCTGCAATACACTTAACGATGGATGTGTGTCTTTCGGGGTAGTCGACAATCATTTTTGATTATATGCAATTTTGAAATTGTTACTTCTTATATTCACCATATTTCATCAAACTATTAAACTTGATTTACAAATTTCCATGTTGAGATCACTTGAAGTGTCCTCACACGTCATTAGTCATCCGTTGAGTACCAAGCTCATGTTACCTAGCTACTTCTAGGTAACTGAGATAAAAGGTCTGTAAAGGTAGTGGAATAATCTTACAGGGGGAATGAAAAATGGACAATCCATATTCTAGTTATCCACCTGCAATCCATAAAAATTTAGGAAGAGGAACAAAGTTAGTACTCATTGGTGAATAAACACAAAGTTTCATAGATATTTCGATTTAATTTAAAATAGAGTCCGAAAGGACAGGGCGAAACCAGGCGCCGTTAGTGGAAGGATTCGCAAAGCCAAAATGTGCCTGACCATGCAACGAAGTAAGCAAATGGCAAAGATGATCACATAAGAAGGAAAGTAGATAATCGCTGTTGAAAGTGAGCAAGCTAGTAACAATGAGACAAATTGACTAAAGAAATTAGAAACTTATTGAAAAATAATTGAGCTGAGAGAATGAATGGGTAAGTGAAAAGGTGAGAAAGAAAATGAGTAAGTCAGCAAGAAGGTCATTCGGTGGCTGGGAAGGCAGGTAAGTAGTTAAGCAGGTGAGTACGTAATAATGCAAACCAAGTGACTGACTAAGCACATAAGTAGGGAAAATACATTGTTCACTGATTAACGAATTAATTAGTTAGTTAGAGTAATTGGAGTAGCTTCAACACATTACTAATTACGGTCCTACTCACGGTGAAATGTGTACAGTAAGGAAGTAGAGAATTTTATCACTTGTAATTAGGAGAGGATACATAGTTAAATGAGCAATATCTTGTGAAACGAGAGAAGTCGATTCACACTGAATTTTCCTTCTAAACATTTCCTTTCAAATTCCGACAATTAGACCTATCTCGTCAGTTCGAATTGCTTGGATGCCCTCATCTCTCCAGGTGGTAAGAACCTCACACTCATAACCAACTCGTCTCAACTTCAGAGTTTTTATCTGTGAAATAATATTGGTTCAAATTTCCCTGTGTAACACTGTAGAATATATTTCGATTTTCAGTGTCCTTCCCTTTAGCTTGATTCATTTAACTACTAATAAGTATACAGGATTTTGCAGGTAAAATTTATTCCAATTTCTTCCGCGTAAGCTCTGAGTATTGGTGGGATTTTCCGAGGATTTTATTAACTTCATACAGCCTGCCCGCCGCCAGGGTACAGACTGAAGCTCAGTGTGTTTATTGCGTATTGATGAGAACATAATATATATTTCCTTTTGTTTTTGCCTTCTTTTAGGTTTTCAATGATTTTGCTATTCCATTCGGCACATTTTCCTACTGTGGTATATAACAATCTATCTCCAATTATTTCGTTATTTCCCTAGCTTCATTCATTGTGTGTTTTGCTCCTACTCTATCTCCAATTGGGTCGAGGGCTCCGGTTATTTTTTATCCAGTTTTCTCCAGAATATTCTAAGCAGGATTCTAATTGATGCTGCATTTTTGCTTCACGCCATTCACCGTGATATACTCGATAATATTCATGAACGCCATAGAGGAAATCTCTTGTGATGAACATGATTACTCCATGAATTTGACGCCAAATTGGACATGTACACTTAAAACATATTGGATGTGATTCGCGGCATTTCAACAAGCCGGAATTCGCGGCATTCTGAAGGAAGCCATTGCTTTAGAATAGAATATTATTGAGATTTAGTGTACTGTGACGATTTGGTGTTGAAACATCACTCTACTAACAACTTGTGAAGTGTCGTTGCTCTGTCTTTGCATTGACTATTGGGAAAGTGTACAGCTGTATGGATGCCGACCAATGGTCAGCAATTGACAACATCTGAATGTACACATCAACAACACAGGGATACCAGAAAACAAAGTGTCAACTGATATGGTATGAGCAATAAATTGTGCTTGAAACATCATCAGTAAACATTATTGTATAACACTGTGAGACTTTTTCAAAATAAAATTTACTCATAATGAAACAGAGAAACAGTTTTTCACAAGATACCGTGTGACCAAATCGAAAACATACTACTTACTGGTAGTACGTAGTGTACAACGAGACAAAGATGATAGATTAGGAAGGAATTAACCACAGATGCATTCCATGACTGCTCGCTGACATATGCCTCCAGGGAAAGATTAATAACCAGTTGAATGGGAAGTATGACGCTTTCATCAGGTTGCGTTTCATATCCTCGAACTATGGAAAAGTGGTGATTCCCGTGAACAGTAATTCAAACTTTTCTGTAAGTGACCAATTCCTAGTGATACGGATATTTAAGGTTTGTAGAAATTTAGAAATCTCTACTTTCCAAGAGGCATGTGCTTTCACAGATCGATCGTCTCCGTATTGTTTTATATTAATTACTTTGGTTACTTTGAAGTACTTGTCGCAGCTTGAAATTCATTCGCATGAATAATGTGTATCTACATCTCATGACTGCATAGCTGCAATCTGGAGATAATCACTGCCAGTTAACATGTGTCAGAGAAGGTAATATCCAGTTGGTGATGAAGTATTTTAAGGACTTGTGGTCCATGTGCATACGGATATTCGAACATATATCCACTCATACACCTTTGTGTATGCACAAATTTATATGGTCGAGTGAAATTGGCTTCAGGGAAAGTTGTTTGGAGATCATAAATAACTGGGAAACAGAAAATAATTGGTGTTACATACAGAGAGATTCATTTGATAAAGGTATTTACAGCCCAAAATATTTCGTCGATGTACTCCAAACTGACAGTCTCATATATAAAGATTTGAGGCGTTAACACTCGAAGGACATACAGTAGCATATTCATTCCTGCGCCATATGCTAATTCATACTCACACAAACAGAGTCACGTCTCCCTGTGTGAATCAGGATCTGATTCATAAGTTATGTCAAAATTTATCAATGGATACCAAAGCCATTCACAAATTGTTTCTGACAACGTGGTTGATAACTCGTATATAATGCAAACACAAGCGAACCACAATAAAGATGATGTTAGCTGAAGAAAATGTGTATGGTGCTTCTTGTGTATTTTCATTGCTTTGTATTGTATTTTTCATGTGTCATTATATAGCTTCGCAATGGTTCATATGTTGCTTTGCCAGCCTTCTCTATTCTACTGTCATCCTCAATATGCTCGTAGATGTCAACTGAATGTAAACCACAGACTAGTGAATTTCCAGTAAGTGATTTGGAGAATCCAATCAAATCCCATCTGCGCTGACAAATTCGTATCAGTTTTGTGAAATAACCGCTCATATCCTCTTCAGTGTAGGCAGTATTCAAGGACTAAATCATGCTATTAACCGATAGAATTTAAGAAGTTCGGAATGATAATTTGCAGTGGATTGAATTTTACCATGCTAATGAATTGGGAGTAATATCCACATCACAGGACTGGTTTTTTACACAATACTAAACCGCACAGAAATGATTCAGGGAATACTGAGATCTTGGATTGTGATGCGTCATTTGACTGTCCCTGTGTTTAATGCATGACTATTCAACACGTATATAAAAGTTCATAGAAACTTCGACATTCATGCTGACGTCTGAAATCGTTTTTGAATGTATACATCATTTCCCAAAATCTCTCATTTCCTATTCAAATAATGTACTCCCTGTGCAACCATTTCGCCTGTCTCAAGCTTTCCAATGTGTTCCACTCAATGTCCTTGAGTGCTGGTTCTCTCAAGCGTCTTAACACCCTGTGTTCTTCCATCTCTATTTACCTCGTCACAATGTCGGCAAAAGTGTGTTAACCATGTTCCCCATAAATCAATGTTACAGTACAAAGGTTGCAATTCACACATGAATCCTTTTTATTCTTCGTTTTGTTGGAAAACACTTCATTTTGGAATGTTTGTAGATAGGTGGAAGTAGGACTATAGAAGGAGAAGACATTGAACATCTGGTCGATACTGGTCATGCTGTCTCAACAGCCACAGCCTCTGAACTATTCTGCGAGGCGTAAAACAATTTGCTCAGATCATCATGGATCCAATTCGTTTTTATTAGTTTGGCTTTGAGCATCGAAACAGAAACGCCAGACCTATGTTTTCAGAAAGGTTTCTCCGACTCGTGTAAAGCTCATGTTCCCCATATGTCAATGTTACAGTTTAATAATTGTTATTCACACATCAACCCTCCTTATTCTTCGTTTCGTTGATTCGATTTCTATATATCCTCTGTTATAACAATTTTAATCTGCTCCTGCTATTCATGAAGAGATAACTGAAAACGTGACAACCGAAGTTAATCGTCAATGATGATTGCTAGATAACATTATGCTTGAAACTGATAACGACTTGATTTGAAGGGGTCACATGAATTTAGGAATTTGACGGAACAACTATATCCCGATACGATAGACCTTTATTTTAATCAGGTGAACTAAGTGAGCTAGTGAAGTTTGTGATGATGTCCATGACTGCATCAGTGATGAACTAACTCAAGCAGGATTTGGTCCGGGTTTTTACCCTCCAAACTATCGGGATATTGAAAAGTTAACATATTATGCATAAACGCAGTGATAATTATCGGATTACTTCCCCCGTCATTTATAATTGCACTTATTTGGATGGGCATTATTAGCGCTGACTGCACTGTGGTTCCTTTACTTGTAAACTTCTAACACTCTTCGTATGCTAAGCTTCATTATGGCGTATATCTACATTCATAGAATTTTACTGGTGGAACATACACGAAATGAAAAGAGAGGATTTGACAGACAGCCTATTTTGAAGACACTCATCAACATGCCGTACAATCTTATGTGTAGGATCTTTAATTACTAATAAGGATGGATCTTTACATAAATTAGTAAATTCGTAGTTTGTAATAAAGTTCCGGAATCGTGTAAATCTCAATGTGGTGTGGAAATTATCAGGATATAGACCAGTTTAAATACAACGCATAAACGTGGTGATACCTATGATTGGACAACTTTGAAAAGAATTTATACTGAATGTGGTAAATAAAGGTGACATGTGAGACAATAATGGAACATGACCAAAGTTAAATTAGCTATAACATTCGACAAAATTCTGATAAAGGACATATAGAAGTCGAATCAACGAAACGAAGAATAAGGAGGGTTGATGTGTGAATAACAATTATTAAACTGTAACATTGACATATGGGGAACATGAGCTTTACACGAGTCGGAGAAACCTTTCTGAAAACATAGGTCTGGCGTTTCTGTTTCGATGCTCAAAGCCAAACTAATAAAAACGAATTGGATCCATGATGATCTGAGCAAATTGTTTTACGCCTCGCAGAATAGTTCAGAGGCTGTGGCTGTTGAGACAGCATGACCAGTATCGACCAGATGTTCAATGTCTTCTCCTTCTATAGTCCTACTTCCACCTATCTACAAACATTCCAAAATGAAGTGTTTTCCAACAAAACGAAGAATAAAAAGGATTCATGTGTGAATTGCAACCTTTGTACTGTAACATTGATTTATGGGGAACATGGTTAACACACTTTTGCCGACATTGTGACGAGGTAAATAGAGATGGAAGAACACAGGGTGTTAAGACGCTTGAGAGAACCAGCACTCAAGGACATTGAGTGGAACACATTGGAAAGCTTGAGACAGGCGAAATGGTTGCACAGGGAGTACATTATTTGAATAGGAAATGAGAGATTTTGGGAAATGATGTATACATTCAAAAACGATTTCAGACGTCAGCATGAATGTCGAAGTTTCTATGAACTTTTATATACGTGTTGAATAGTCATGCATTAAACACAGGGACAGTCAAATGACGCATCACAATCCAAGATCTCAGTATTCCCTGAATCATTTCTGTGCGGTTTAGTATTGTGTAAAAAACCAGTCCTGTGATGTGGATATTACTCCCAATTCATTAGCATGGTAAAATTCAATCCACTGCAAATTATCATTCCGAACTTCTTAAATTCTATCGGTTAATAGCATGATTTAGTCCTTGAATACTGCCTACACTGAAGAGGATATGAGCGGTTATTTCACAAAACTGATACGAATTTGTCAGCGCAGATGGGATTTGATTGGATTCTCCAAATCACTTACTGGAAATTCACTAGTCTGTGGTTTACATTCAGTTGACATCTACGAGCATATTGAGGATGACGGTAGAATAGAGAAGGCTGGCAAAGCAACATATGAACCATTGCGAAGCTATATAATGACACATGAAAAATACAATACAAAGCAATGAAAATACACAAGAAGCACCATACACATTTTCTTCAGCTAACATCATCTTTATTGTGGTTCGCTTGTGTTTGCATTATATACGAGTTATCAACCACGTTGTCAGAAATAATTTGTGAATGGCTTTGGTATCCATTGATAAATTTTGACATAACTTATGAATCAGATCCTGATTCACACAGGGAGACGTGACTCTGTTTGTGTGAGTATGAATTAGCATATGGCGCAGGAATGAATATGCTACTGTATGTCCTTCGAGTGTTAACGCCTCAAATCTTTATATATGAGACTGTCAGTTTGGAGTACATCGACGAAATATTTTGGGCTGTAAATACCTTTATCAAATGAATCTCTCTGTATGTAACACCAATTATTTTCTGTTTCCCAGTTATTTATGATCTCCAAACAACTTTCCCTGAAGCCAATTTCACTCGACCATATAAATTTGTGCATACACAAAGGTGTATGAGTGGATATATGTTCGAATATCCGTATGCACATGGACCACAAGTCCTTAAAATACTTCATCACCAACTGGATATTACCTTCTCTGACACATGTTAACTGGCAGTGATTATCTCCAGATTGCAGCTATGCAGTCATGAGATGTAGATACACATTATTCATGCGAATGAATTTCAAGCTGCGACAAGTACTTCAAAGTAACCAAAGTAATTAATATAAAACAATACGGAGACGATCGATCTGTGAAAGCACATGCCTCTTGGAAAGTAGAGATTTCTAAATTTCTACAAACCTTAAATATCCGTATCACTAGGAATTGGTCACTTACAGAAAAGTTTGAATTACTGTTCACGGGAATCACCACTTTTCCATAGTTCGAGGATATGAAACGCAACCTGATGAAAGCGTCATACTTCCCATTCAACTGGTTATTAATCTTTCCCTGGAGGCATATGTCAGCGAGCAGTCATGGAATGCATCTGTGGTTAATTCCTTCCTAATCTATCATCTTTGTCTCGTTGTACACTACGTACTACCAGTAAGTAGTATGTTTTCGATTTGGTCACACGGTATCTTGTGAAAAACTGTTTCTCTGTTTCATTATGAGTAAATTTTATTTTGAAAAAGTCTCACAGTGTTATACAATAATGTTTACTGATGATGTTTCAAGCACAATTTATTGCTCATACCATATCAGTTGACACTTTGTTTTCTGGTATCCCTGTGTTGTTGATGTGTACATTCAGATGTTGTCAATTGCTGACCATTGGTCGGCATCCATACAGCTGTACACTTTCCCAATAGTCAATGCAAAGACAGAGCAACGACACTTCACAAGTTGTTAGTAGAGTGATGTTTCAACACCAAATCGTCACAGTACACTAAATCTCAATAATATTCTATTCTAAAGCAATGGCTTCCTTCAGAATGCCGCGAATTCCGGCTTGTTGAAATGCCGCGAATCACATCCAATATGTTTTAAGTGTACATGTCCAATTTGGCGTCAAATTCATGGAGTAATCATGTTCATCACAAGAGATTTCCTCTATGGCGTTCATGAATATTATCGAGTATATCACGGTGAATGGCGTGAAGCAAAAATGCAGCATCAATTAGAATCCTGCTTAGAATATTCTGGAGAAAACTGGATAAAAAATAACCGGAGCCCTCGACCCAATTGGAGATAGAGTAGGAGCAAAACACACAATGAATGAAGCTAGGGAAATAACGAAATAATTGGAGATAGATTGTTATATACCACAGTAGGAAAATGTGCCGAATGGAATAGCAAAATCATTGAAAACCTAAAAGAAGGCAAAAACAAAAGGAAATATATATTATGTTCTCATCAATACGCAATAAACACACTGAGCTTCAGTCTGTACCCTGGCGGCGGGCAGGCTGTATGAAGTTAATAAAATCCTCGGAAAATCCCACCAATACTCAGAGCTTACGCGGAAGAAATTGGAATAAATTTTACCTGCAAAATCCTGTATACTTATTAGTAGTTAAATGAATCAAGCTAAAGGGAAGGACACTGAAAATCGAAATATATTCTACAGTGTTACACAGGGAAATTTGAACCAATATTATTTCACAGATAAAAACTCTGAAGTTGAGACGAGTTGGTTATGAGTGTGAGGTTCTTACCACCTGGAGAGATGAGGGCATCCAAGCAATTCGAACTGACGAGATAGGTCTAATTGTCGGAATTTGAAAGGAAATGTTTAGAAGGAAAATTCAGTGTGAATCGACTTCTCTCGTTTCACAAGATATTGCTCATTTAACTATGTATCCTCTCCTAATTACAAGTGATAAAATTCTCTACTTCCTTACTGTACACATTTCACCGTGAGTAGGACCGTAATTAGTAATGTGTTGAAGCTACTCCAATTACTCTAACTAACTAATTAATTCGTTAATCAGTGAACAATGTATTTTCCCTACTTATGTGCTTAGTCAGTCACTTGGTTTGCATTATTACGTACTCACCTGCTTAACTACTTACCTGCCTTCCCAGCCACCGAATGACCTTCTTGCTGACTTACTCATTTTCTTTCTCACCTTTTCACTTACCCATTCATTCTCTCAGCTCAATTATTTTTCAATAAGTTTCTAATTTCTTTAGTCAATTTGTCTCATTGTTACTAGCTTGCTCACTTTCAACAGCGATTATCTACTTTCCTTCTTATGTGATCATCTTTGCCATTTGCTTACTTCGTTGCATGGTCAGGCACATTTTGGCTTTGCGAATCCTTCCACTAACCGCGCCTGATTTCACCCCTACGATTCGATCGAATGATACCTTGGTTGTTTATATTCTAGGTATATTTTGAATATTTCTCTTGTGTTTCGTCGTTTCTCTGTCAGTGTGATTGGTTTTCTGAGGTACGTTGGCTAACTTTGCGCCCAACCTGCCCTCTTCACTCGTACTTGGGTCCAGCTGGGAATTGACTGAGCTAGTATCCTAGGGGCGGTTTGCACACACAATGGTACCCGTTTATCAGACAATAATGTCTCTGGTGCAATCATAGCTAGCTACATACGCTTCTTGTGTTGAATCAGACTATGCATACAAATTTGCATGTATCTGCGTCAGCAGTTACACTGGGAGAACAGAAAGAACACTCACCTACGCTGTTCTGAACGTGTACCGACCTTGTGCCTCTGTCTGAAGGGAATAAACACTTCCCATTGAAAGGTATCTCAACAAAACCTGTCATGTGGTGGAAATGATGAAATCGTTTAAAATTATCAGTAGACAGAATACTTCAATTCTCCGCATGTTTGTTAAAAGAAACCTCTGAATACTAAATTGCGTGTTTCTTGTGATATCAGGCCACTGGGCTGTGGAGGAGTTTGGCTGCCAATTCACAAGAGCCTTGCTGATATGGTGGCAGCCACACACTCAATGAATGTCAAATTTCTACCTTTCCGATTATAAATTGCTTCATTGGAGGAGAAGCAAATCAGGTAACCGGTGTGCGGAAATCTTCTACGTGCTAGCGACCTCACATCTTGGAATCTAGCCGTCTGCCTGATTGGATAAACGAAATGAGTTTAATTAGCTGTGCTCTCATGTTTGAGCGTTTCGCTTCCATGATGAACATTTCATCCCCACGCCTTACTTTTATTACTTTCTCGGAAGAAGAAAGAATAATAAATCGTTTGATATTTATTTATTATTTTAGAATTATTTTTATCTAATATTTATAATTATATATATATATATATTGATATTAATATTTAATAATATTTTTAATTTTTATATGTATATTTCTTTAGTAATATTTTGTACTTAATTTCGTGGTCCGTATTATTTGCTTGTGTAGTCATCTGCATTTCTGTCGTTGAAACTAACTAACAACGCAACAGTTCATGGAGAATCCAATCTAACAGAAACGTGGCGACTTTTGAAATCAATGCATTTATGTCAGTTGATGCACAAGTTTCGCTGAGTTAGAAACTCAGTGATTACTTGTTATAGGTGCACTTACCTCCGCTCAATCGTCTATTATAACTGGCGTTAATATTTCCACTGTGTCCTGCAGCTCGTTTCAAGGTAATACTCCTGCGTTTCCCCCTGCAAATAATTTACGGCCGCTCACCATCTTTCAGTGATTCCATTTGTGTGTGATAACCGAGATTGCGAAGTGGTCTCTATATTCATCTTGTGTCCTGTATTCGCAGTTGCTTCTTCAGCCAGTTTGCTCATTTTCGCTTGCGAGTCTTTGAGTTTGTAACATTAGACATAATTCCTTCAAGCGCCAAATCCAGATCTTCCTGAGTTCACTTATCGGTGATCCAAATTATTCCTGTCTTCTCCCTCCTAGCCAATAGTCTATCACACAATCCAGCTCACCACATTCTTAGGAATGTCATCGGTGAAAATAGGTCGAAAGACAGCTCGTAATACCACTGTCTTCACTTTGAGTCAGTTTACCAGCCGAAAATCAAACAAGGTAAATTAGCACACGAATCTATACCTGATATACGAAATCGTTTATTGTGGTCTCACGTGAATCTCAGAAGAAACATAGTATAATCAGCGTGTGGTTGTATAAGACGAAGAACCCTTCGGATTCTCTCCAATATGTCTACCTGTGTCTTCTTCATAGTCTAAAAATCAGTTCGCCTATTGGATGTGATATTCACAAATACTCCTGATGCAGCACATTGTAATATATAAAAGTGGTAAGTGGAATGCACGCACCGCAACTTGTGAAGTGTCCTTGCTCTGTCGATGCGTTGATCATTATTAGAAAAGAGAATAAGTGTATGAATGCTGACGCGTGGTCCGGAAAAAACCACAAGTGAATGTAAAGGATCAAGAACAGAAAGAATCGACTGAACCAAATGTCAACAGGGCGTGAGACAGCCAAACTGTGCACATACTAGTTACTGGTGGTACGTAGTGTACAACTAGACATAGAAAACCGAAGAGCAGGTAGATTAGGAAGTAATTAACCACAGATGTATTCAATGACTGTATGCTGACTTTCGCTTACTAAGATTCAACTTATTCACAGGTGGTTTCTGCAAATCCACAAGTAACGTCATCGATTCCTTACGCCACTAGACAAATCACAGATTTCGTTTATCACCAACAGTAGAGGATTCATAAAACCGATTTCGACAGAAGAAATGTAAGTGGAAATAATAGTTAGAATTTAGATAGTTTTGAAACCCACTTGAATTAGTTCTTCGCTGATTAAGCCAAAGACATGATCACAAGCTTCACTAGAGCACATGGATAATCTGATTAAAATAATTGTCTATCGTATCGAGATATAATTGTACTTTCTCATTTCTAACTTCATGTGACCTTTTTCGAACCAAATCGTTATCAGCTTCCAGCAAAATCTTATCTAACAGTCATCGTTGACGATTGACGTCGGTTGTCACGTTTTCAGTTCTTTCTCTCCCTGAAAGGCAGGAGCAGTTTATCAGATGTAAATTTTATCTTGTCTGTGAATCGTGTCTATTTATAGAAAGTGAGACATCGACATTGATGGTGCAGATATGGACTTATTTCTGGCATTAAGAGACATCAGTGAGACAATAATTGTGGACACATACATGAAGAGTGGTGTTGGTGTTTGAGGGCGGGTGAGAGAAGGAAACAAATTCTGTGATGAAGGACATTGTAGACTTTCGTCAACGAGATAAGTTCTAATCATACTGAATGGTGGAAACAGCATTCAGTGCGATCAGTATTACTGTGAACTCAGTCGACCACTCCCACCAATTTATTTTCAAATTCTATATCTGATGGCTAAAATTTGGATTCCTGCTGACTGACTGAAACAACGAAGTCATGTTGCTATATTCGACTGGTTTTACCAAGGACCCTATTTTGAAATGAAAAATAATAGCAATAATAATAATAAAATAATAGCATTTACTGAAATTCATTCTGTTATTTACTTTCAATGGAATTATTCTAGCACAATAAGTTCAATATTCAATCCTTTTATTTCTGAGTGATCTCGGCAAGTTAACCGATACGAATGCGGTGTTCATAAAAACATGCCAGTCCCACGATCCTTTTCAGGTCATCGAATTGTCACAATCTTCTCTCAGGTATAATGTGATTGCTTTCTTCCTTGAATTTTTAAATGTTGAAAAAAGATTGATTTTCAAACTTCATCAGAGCTGATTCTGAATATAGGCCTCAAGTCTTTAAAATACTTCATCACCAACTGTAGATCACTTGCTCTGACACACATTTACTTACGGTGATTATCTCCAGATTGCAGCTTTGCAGTTAAGAGATGTTGATACACATTATTCATGCGAATGAATCTCACCCTGCAACCAGTACTTCGGAATCATCAAACTAATATAAAACAATACGGAGACGGTCAATTTGTGAAGGCATAATGCTCGTCTGCATGGTTTTTTCAGTGGATCGGTGGCATAGTGATAGATTGTTTGTCAGTCACACAGGTGATGTGGGATGTGATCCCCAGCCGAAACTCCTATTTGTCATACTAAGCCAGAAATAAGATTGTTTAAGTTGGAATTTCAAGCATGAGGTAAGCGATGTTATCAACAGAACATTAGATTCACCACTATATAACATGCTAAACTTTTCAAACGTAATTGACAAAATTCACTTTGACTAGAAAGAAAGAAAGACAAAGAAGTGACACAGCTTATGCATTCTGTGTCTGCAATCAGGATGCAGTGATGCTCACTCAGATTTCATTTCACACTGCTGTCTTTTATTGCGAGAAATTATTCCATATCTACACTGTCACTATCGATTTCTCACTTTCTATAAATAGACACGATTCACAGACAAGATAAAATTTACATCTAATGATCTGCTCCTGCTATTCATGTAGAGGGAACTGAATACGTGACAACCGACGTCAATCGTCAGTGAAGACTGCTAGATAAGATTTCGCTTGAAAATGATAACAACTTGATTTTAAATGGTCACATGAAGTTAGAAATGAGACGGAACAATTATATCTCGATAAGATAGACATTTATTTTAATCAGATGAACTCTGTGGGCTAGTGAAGTTTGTGATCCTGTCTTTGGTTGCATCAGTGATGAACTAATTCAAGTGGGTTTTGAAACTATTTGCATTCAAGCTGTTATTTCCCGTGTGGTTTGTTCCTTCAAATTCTGTTTTAATAATCCTCTACTGTTGGTGATAAATGAAATGTGTGATTTGTCCAGTGGCCTATGAATCCAAATACGTAACGTGTGATTTTATCACATATTGCAGTATCCACTTCTGGATAAGTGAAATATTCAGATATATTCACAATACACACTTTGATAAGCGCCCACTTTTATTGGTGGTCGACAATCAATTCCGAACATTCTACATACTGTCTGATCAAAAAGACAGAAAATGTATTCATGTAAATATTACGTCTCGTGTCCATGACAGCGCATTAAACGATTTGACCAGATTTAACAGAAATTTAACAGAAATCATAATTATGGTTTCCGAAAACCCACAATTTGAGGTGTCAACATTACATTTATTACTTCTGTTTGGAATGCTGTACGGTGTTTGAGGCAGATCGCATTTATCGGGTTTCCCTCGCAATTTGGGCGTTCGTTTACCCGGAAGAAATATACATACAGCATGAATCATACTGGTAAGTTTACTTTATTGAGTGAGAGGTCAGAAGTGACACTAAGCGATTAACAGGATTTTATTTGGACTGATGGGATGGAACAGGATTCTCCATGCTGTTATCTTGATAGTCAAAATAAACGCTCGAGGAAAGAGAGGGTATGGTTATATTCACTTTGCAAACATCGTCGTAGACCTTCAAGAAGCCATTCGGAACCAATCCGAATGACCACATAATGCTCATTGTCAGTTGAATGACAGACGTTGTCTCAACCTGGAGATGATGAGGACGCCTTGTACCTGAATCACGTCGAGGAAGGGGGTAGATTTAGGTTCAAATGATGAAGTAGTGCAAGGAGGTTTACTTATCAATTTGAAGGCCATAATGTTACCGTCAAATTCATTTGAACATTCAGATCTTCACGTTTAGATTGGTGTTCTAACTCTTTCTGTCTGATTCAAGGTATATCGGACAAAATCCGCAATATGTTTAATGTTCTGAAGTAAGATTATTCTATGACATGTCGTATGCATGCAGCAGACTCAACCTCCAGACTCTTACAAAATACGATCAGATTATGGTCACAATTGACTATTGACGTCAGTTTTCTCAATTTCAATGCTCTTTGAGGAAGCAACTAATCACATCGTGTCTCATTAGCAGTTGAGAAATGACTTTCGATAAAGCAGATAACGAGTAGTTTATTCTGATAAGGGGAACCAAACAGAAAAGAATTGAAGCTAGATGGAGAGAGAGAGTGTGTGTGTCAGACTAATGATACAACGAAAGATGTTGTAGAACTACGTCATCGAATGTTTATTCCATTATTCTGGATGGATGTTGTATATGACGTGCCTAAGATCCCATTAGTGTTTTAACAAATCGGAATAAGTCGTAGTGGCTTCTGTAGATTGGAGAATCTGCGGAATTATCTATCAGTTTGTCAGAGGGTTGTATCCATGAACTTCATCTTCTTGATTAGTCTTGTCTTCTCATGTCGACCTGACTAAATCTTCGGCTGGCGAAATCCTCTATCAATTCATTGCATATAATCTCTCTTATCCATTTATTTTGAAACCTAGTAATGATAGCTCCTCATACTGCAGATTACTCTGTCAAGTATTTTCAACGGTGACAACCTGCTGATTTGCACGCTTCTGAAAAACATGAGGTGAGGCAGTATCATCGTTGGAAGATTATCCCAATACACGAGAGTACATTTTCTGAGTGGTGCCTCTGCTACACAAACTGCCCTCCTGAACATTTCAAAATCAGCATTCAACAAATATTCCATGTATTTATCTAAGGTGATAAGGAACAGATATGATTGTGCAGCAGAAGATATAAAACTGTGTCTCATGATCTAATGTTGGCCAATCTCCTACTTGGGGATCCTCGACGAAGAGGAAGTATCGTGCTCAGAAAGCCAGGCGACAATTCTATGACACCTGTTCAACCGCAAGAAAAGAGGCTGCATGTTTCCAGAACATCATTTCAGACAACCAGATGGTTATCCGGAAAGAGATCAAGATGGATGAAACCAATGTAAGAGAATGACGTGGAGCGAGTCACCAAGGAGCAGAGGTTATGTTAACATCGGCGTGATCAACACAAATGCCTCCTGAAGCCACCACCATTCTCGCCATCGCCACCTTCGAATCTTCCGGAATTGCAGCTCACACACAGGGATCTACCAGTGGACGTCCGAGAGACAGTGAATGCAGCATTTCTCAGTTGCATGAAGTGACTGAGATCACAATGGACAGCAGGATGGCACTGGGTTCGTGCAGACGCACTGAGATTGGACACAATCACTTATCAAAACACTATCGCATACTGACTGAAAGGAGGTATATCTTGTCAAATAACCTAGGGAGTACGACTTCAGTCTCTGCTAGAGGTGACGCTGTGTCACACTTCCTTCGAACTCATCAATTTCGGAAAGGGTTTCGATAGGGTTGGCCGTGAAGTAAATCGTGAATACTGCTTCTATACTGCGGAGTTGTGTGCCCGAACCAGCATCACACGATTCCAACAGCCATATGACAGTATCACCGGTCAACTGTTCCACAAACAGAAACTCTTCTATGCCTCCTTTGTGAAGACCAGAGTAAGACAGCCTGTATACTGTCACCGATGATATCCCTGATTGTGGTGGAATGGTGGACTATTGGGAGCAAGAGAACAGATACACCCTGGAAGACCTTCACTTCATGCACGAGTATTGTCTAATGTCAGACAGACTCGGAAATCGACTGGAGGAAACCAGTAATTTGAAAGGCAATCAGCGGAGACAGTAATCCAGGTGAACATCAAGAAGACTGAAGTAGTGAAGACGAATAACCAACAAGAAGCAGCACCAACCATAGTGAATAGGAGACGTTTGAAGGAGGCCACCTCTCTCACTTATGTAGGCAACATTGTTTGAAATACTGGTGACAGCATGGATGACGTTGTCTTAACCATTCACGATCTGGAAGTCATTATCGCGAAATCATTTCGGAAATCTGCTTCACTCATTGCAGGGAATAAGATCTGGATTCTCAATAACGATGGCGGGTCGCTCCCTCCGTATACGTCAGAGACTTATTGTTTCACGGAAATGAATTCCAACAGGCTACTGAACACGTTCGTAAACATTTCAGTTCATTAGCTACATACTGAAGATCGAACGACCAGAAGGAACTGGCAACGAGGAAATCTCGCGATTAGCCAACCAAGAATCTGTCGTCCAACAAATGTGCAGAATAAAATGGAGTGTGTCGGAAGGCTGAAATATTCAGAGATGATAATCAGACATGTAAACTATGCCTAATTTAAAGTCATTTAAGAAAGATAACTTCCTCTGAGGATATATCGTCAAATGGTGCATTCAGAAGTGGAAAGAGTAATATGCGTTATTTTACATCTAGTTAAGAGGCAGTTTGGGGAAAACCGTAATTGTTTCGACGAGGCAGTAAAGTTGGTCACTTACAGAAACGGTTAACATCTTGTTTACAGGAATCAGCGCTTTTTCACAGTTCGAATATATTCAACGCAACCTGATGAAAGTGTCATAATTCCCATTCGTCTGTTTATATTTCTTTAAAAGGAAGGGAATATCAGCATAGAGTCATTGAATACATCTGTGGTTGATTACTTCCTAATCTACCTGCTCTTCGGTTTTCTATGTCTAGTTGTACACTACGTGCCACCAGTAACTAGTATGTGCACAGTTTGGCTGTCTCACGCCCAGTTGACATTTGGTTCAGTCGATTCTTTCTGTTCTTGATCCTTTACATTCACTTGTGGTTTTTTCCGGACCACGCGTCAGCATTCATACACTTATTCTCTTTTCTAATAATGATCAACGCATCGACAGAGCAAGGACACTTCACAAGTTGCGGTGCGTGCATTCCACTTACCACTTTTATATATTACAATGTGCTGCATCAGGAGTATTTGTGAATATCACATCCAATAGGCGAACTGATTTTTAGACTATGAAGAAGACACAGGTAGACATATTGGAGAGAATCCGAAGGGTTCTTCGTCTTATACAACCACACGCTGATTATACTATGTTTCTTCTGAGATTCACGTGAGACCACAATAAACGATTTCGTATATCAGGTATAGATTCGTGTGCTAATTTACCTTGTTTGATTTTCGGCTGGTAAACTGACTCAAAGTGAAGACAGTGGTATTACGAGCTGTCTTTCGACCTATTTTCACCGATGACATTCCTAAGAATGTGGTGAGCTGGATTGTGTGATAGACTATTGGCTAGGAGGGAGAAGACAGGAATAATTTGGATCACCGATAAGTGAACTCAGGAAGATCTGGATTTGGCGCTTGAAGGAATTATGTCTAATGTTACAAACTCAAAGACTCGCAAGCGAAAATGAGCAAACTGGCTGAAGAAGCAACTGCGAATACAGGACACAAGATGAATATAGAGACCACTTCGCAATCTCGGTTATCACACACAAATGGAATCACTGAAAGATGGTGAGTGGTCGTAAATTATTTGCAGAGTGGAACGCAAACGATTCATGAACACTTATCATCCAACTTCTTTTTACATCTTGTTACGAAAAGGGAGTAATTTAACGGCTTGTGGACAGAATGTTCATCACAGTAGCATAAATCTCAACCATGATTTTAGAACTAAAATAAATTCATCTGGATATTGCAATGAGGCAGACAGGTAAATTCGAAGAAGGGTAATTTCCTGCATGTGAAAGATTTTCGCAGGCCTCTCGCCTGATTTACCTTATATCGAATAAATCAAATCGTCACAATGAGAGACGACATTTGACCCCAGTGATTCATCGAGGTTGTGGCTGCCACAAAATCTTCAATAGGTTCGAGGACTCCCATGATTTAGTATCCATTCTCCTCTATTATAGTCAAAGCAGTATTCTGGTTCACAGGAATGTTATGTTGCTGCTCGTCGACAAAACTGTTATTATGGACTGGTCGAGAAACTAATAGTCCTGACGCAAGAAATAAGGTAATCAGAAGACCACTAGGTTTGCGATGATACTTCTATTTTCCAAGCACAAGGAGAATGCAAAAGTGGTATCACACCAAAAGAAAGTGTATAAGTCAAAGAAAGTCACACAAATTGTGAGAGCGAAATATATATGACAAGGGTGTGAACAATCATTGGACAGTCTTTACATGAATGGCCAATAATAATGAAGTATCGATCCATATATACATAGCGAAATATAGCAGACATGTCAATAACCACCATATATGGATATATGTCACCAAGCAACGGACTGTCAACAAACACTCATATTATATATAATATAAGGGGAATATACATTGTTAAAGGAGACAAGTTCATACAAGTGAAATGGTCACAGACTAAGAGAGCAAACAGAAAGAGAGACCAACATACACACACACAAATATATACATGTGAATACATATCAAGGAAATAGCACTACAATCATGCGGTTCTCTGAGAATTCAACAAAGTTGACCGAACTAGAAAATAAAGGGAATGATTGTCTAATTCGGACGACATGATGGCAACATCAAACGGAACATTGCGCAGGCAGAAAATGCAGCAGTAAATGTCATGATGTGTCAACTGGTATTCACTGGAGTGAATGGCCATGAGAAAAGTTTGTCCGGCTTCCACCTATCTCAATAATTTGCAATTGGTGTATGCATCCTCAGGACTGCATAGTGATAGGCGGAGAGTGAAGATGCACCGCACTTCAGACAAGATGAAACAGGGTTAAACTGTGAATTCACATCAATTCCTAGGACAGTAGACATTCGAATTGGAGCAGAAAGACATCAGAGTAACTGACCACATTACAATTCTCCAATTGAGGGTGATACACAGCGACTCATTTCATCAAGGTATTTACACCTCAATACATTTCGTCGATGTACTCCAAACTGACAGTCTCATATATAAAGATTTGAGGCGTTAACACTCGAAGGACATACGGTAGCATATTCATTCCTGTGCCATATGCTAATTCATACTGACACAGACACAGTCACGACTCACTGTGCGAATCAGGATCTGATTCATTTCTTATGACAAAATTTATCCATGAATACCAAAGCTAATTACCAATTTTTTCTGACAACGTGGTTGATAACTCGTATATAATGGAAACACAAGGGAACCACAATAAAAATAATGTTAGACGTCTCTCCGCCTTCTTCAGATTTAAATGGAGTCGTTCTGAATTTTGGCGTATCCATCTGATGAAGTCAACGTAATTTCATGTGATCATACATCCGCATTATAAAAAGTACACTAACCTATTTTGATTCATTTCAACGCTGAGTGTGTTCACTTCTTCCGTTACCAGCGATTTCGATTGCTTCTAACAGTCGTCTGTGCGAATCCTCTTCATTCTGTTAAGCAATCGGAAACACTTCATCAATTTAAATTAGGAACCGAGGCTGGGGTTTTTGATTTCTGTCACCAACATTGAGAGGATATTCACGCCTCGCTGTCTGTCAGTTTCAAATAACTTCCATCGGTATTCTCACATCAACAACCACATTTGTCACTTGAACTGTCACTGCATATGTGCATCCTTATCATATCAAGAATTGTGGCCAATTTATCTGAAGTGTTTCTGTTCAAACTTCTTCTATGGTTCGTCGGTCGGACATAGGAGAAATAACACTTTAGATGTCGTCCTGTATAATTCCCGTTTGCCACCTGAGAACGTCGAACGCTACTGGTTGTATATTGAATGCACACCCTCAGTATGCTCGTAGATGTCAACTGAAAGGAAACCAGAGACTAGTGAATTTGTAGTTAGTGAATTGGATAATCCAATCAAATGCCATCTGCGCTGACAAATCCGTAACATTTTACTCTAGGCAATCTTCCAGCCGTGAATTATGCCATTTTTCGATTTTACTTGCGATGTCCGGAATGATGGTTTGCGGTCGATTGAATTCAACGATGTTTCGAGTTGAGTCGTGAAACGCTATCCGTGTTCCATATCTAAGATTACGGGATTGCAAACATCAAGATTACAGTGATTCGAACTAATAAACTGTCAACAAGCACTAAATTATAGAGAAACATTTGCGGAATATACCAATGAAACATGGAATGATATTTGTGCAAATAAAATGTGATATTGAGATAAATTCAATGGAAAAGAATAACTATTGTTGTACTGACAATTCATAAGCTTGTAAGGCATTTTGATGAATACCTTCAGAATAGACAGTCAGTGAAAATATCTCATTTAGTTTCCTGTATATTCCATTAGTAAAATTCCATAAACGTAGATATATACCCTAATCAGGCTTACCATACGAAGAGTTTTAAACTGTTACAGAAAAACGAACAACACTGCAGTAAGCGCCTTTTATGCTCATCTAGTAAAATGCACCTGTAAATGACGGGGGAAATATTCCGATAATTATCAACAAGTTTTTGCGTAATATTTTAACTTCTTATTATCCTGATAATTTCCACACCACTTTGAAATTTTCGCAATTTATTAAATATTCCCATATTAAAATTAGGAAAAACACATTTGAGCGAGCAATATTGTGGTTTCAATTAGATCTCATCAGGCTTAACTGTTATATATATATATATATATATATATATATATATATATATATATTTATAGGTTACAAAACAATTATGATGTTTTGCCTACAGGATAATGTAATGGTGATTATAGATTGTGCAATAAGTCATAATAGTAGTAATGATAACAATAACAATAATAATAATGGTCTTATCAATAATAAGAATGAAAAAGTGAGGCAATATGTGATAACACGAATAATGAAAAGCAGCATAAATAATCAAACAAATGTTCATGTGAAAGTGGTCAATGAAAGCTTGTAAAACCAAATGAACCGATTCAGTAATGTTAGATCGTAAGGAAAGGAAATAAAACACGTTTATAATACAGATGTGATAAGATTAAAGGATGACAAGAGTGGCGTTGAAGATATAAGAAAGAGTTAGTGTTGAAGTCATTAGTTGATTGTGTCTTAATAGGCCAAGGGAAGGATAATGGCTGTACGAACTTCTTTTGAATGCACAGTTTAGGTTCAATAGTTCGAATGCCTATGGCCTATCATCGCAAACCTAGTGGTCTTCTGATTACCTTATTTCTTGCGTCAGGACTATTAGTTTCTCGACCAGTCCATAATAACAGTTTTGTCGACGAGCAGCAACATAACATTCCTGTGAACCAGAATACTGCTTTGACTATAATAGAGGAGAATGGATACTAAATCATGGGAGTCCTCGAACCTATTGAAGATTTTGTGGCAGCCACAACCTCGATGAATCACTGGGGTCAAATGTCGTCTCTCATTGTGACGATTTGATTTATTCGATATAAGGTAAATCAGGCGAGAGGCCTGCGAAAATCCTTCACATGCAGGAAATTACCCTTCTTCGAATTTACCTGTCTGCCTCATTGCAATATCCAGATGAATTTATTTTAGTTCTAAAATCATGGTTGAGATTTATGCTACTGTGATGAACATTCTGTCCACAAGCCGTTAAATTACTCCCTTTTCGTAACAAGATGTAAAAAGAAGTTGGATGATAAGTGTTCATGAATCGTTTGCGTTCCACTCTGCAAATAATTTACGACCACTCACCATCTTTCAGTGATTCCATTTGTGTGTGATAACCGAGATTGCGAAGTGTCTCTATATTCATCTTGTGTCCTGTATTCGCAGTTGCTTCTTCAGCCAGTTTGCTCATTTTCGCTTGCGAGTCTTTGAGTTTGTAACATTAGACATAATTCCTTCAAGCGCCAAATCCAGATCTTCCTGAGTTCACTTATCGGTGATCCAAATTATTCCTGTCTTCTCCCTCCTAGCCAATAGTCTATCACACAATCCAGCTCACCACATTCTTAGGAATGTCATCGGTGAAAATAGGTCGAAAGACAGCTCGTAATACCACTGTCTTCACTTTGAGTCAGTTTACCAGCCGAAAATCAAACAAGGTAAATTAGCACACGAATCTATACCTGATATACGAAATCGTTTATTGTGGTCTCACGTGAATCTCAGAAGAAACATAGTATAATCAGCGTGTGGTTGTATAAGACGAAGAACCCTTCGGATTCTCTCCAATATGTCTACCTGTGTCTTCTTCATAGTCTAAAAATCAGTTCGCCTATTGGATGTGATATTCACAAATACTCCTGATGCAGCACATTGTAATATATAAAAGTGGTAAGTGGAATGCACGCACCGCAACTTGTGAAGTGTCCTTGCTCTGTCGATGCGTTGATCATTATTAGAAAAGAGAATAAGTGTATGAATGCTGACGCGTGGTCCGGAAAAAACCACAAGTGAATGTAAAGGATCAAGAACAGAAAGAATCGACTGAACCAAATGTCAACTGGGCGTGAGACAGCCAAACTGTGCACATACTAGTTACTGGTGGTACGTAGTGTACAACTAGACATAGAAAACCGAAGAGCAGGTAGATTAGGAAGTAATTAACCACAGATGTATTCAATGACTCTATGCTGATATTCCCTTCCTTTTAAAGAAATATAAACAGACGAATGGGAATTATGACACTTTCATCAGGTTGCGTTGAATATATTCGAACTGTGAAAAAGCGCTGATTCCTGTAAACAAGATGTTAACCGTTTCTGTAAGTGACCAACTTTACTGCCTCGTCGAAACAATTACGGTTTTCCCCAAACTGCCTCTTAACTAGATGTAAAATAACGCATATTACTCTTTCCACTTCTGAATGCACCATTTGACGATATATCCTCAGAGGAAGTTATCTTTCTTAAATGACTTTAAATTAGGCATAGTTTACATGTCTGATTATCATCTCTGAATATTTCAGCCTTCCGACACACTCCATTTTATTCTGCACATTTGTTGGACGACAGATTCTTGGTTGGCTAATCGCGAGATTTCCTCGTTGCCAGTTCCTTCTGGTCGTTCGATCTTCAGTATGTAGCTAATGAACTGAAATGTTTACGAACGTGTTCAGTAGCCTGTTGGAATTCATTTCCGTGAAACAATAAGTCTCTGACGTATAGGGAGGGAGCGACCCGCCATCGTTATTGAGAATCCAGATCTTATTCCCTGCAATGAGTGAAGCAGATTTCCGAAATGATTTCGCGATAATGACTTCCAGATCGTGAATGGTTAAGACAACGTCATCCATGCTGTCACCAGTATTTCAAACAATGTTGCCTACATAAGTGAGAGAGGTGGCCTCCTTCAAACGTCTCCTATTCACTATGGTTGGTGCTGCTTCTTGTTGGTTATTCGTCTTCACTACTTCAGTCTTCTTGATGTTCACCTGGATTACTGTCTCCGCTGATTGCCTTTCAAATTACTGGTTTCCTCCAGTCGATTTCCGAGTCTGTCTGACATTAGACAATACTCGTGCATGAAGTGAAGGTCTTCCAGGGTGTATCTGTTCTCTTGCTCCCAATAGTCCACCATTCCACCACAATCAGGGATATCATCGGTGACAGTATACAGGCTGTCTTACTCTGGTCTTCACAAAGGAGGCATAGAAGAGTTTCTGTTTGTGGAACAGTTGACCGGTGATACTGTCATATGGCTGTTGGAATCGTGTGATGCTGGTTCGGGCACACAACTCCGCAGTATAGAAGCAGTATTCACGATTTACTTCACGGCCAACCCTATCGAAACCCTTTCCGAAATTGATGAGTTCGAAGGAAGTGTGACACAGCGTCACCTCTAGCAGAGACTGAAGTCGTACTCCCTAGGTTATTTGACAAGATATACCTCCTTTCAGTCAGTATGCGATAGTGTTTTGATAAGTGATTGTGTCCAATCTCAGTGCGTCTGCACGAACCCAGTGCCATCCTGCTGTCCATTGTGATCTCAGTCACTTCATGCAACTGAGAAATGCTGCATTCACTGTCTCTCGGACGTCCACTGGTAGATCCCTGTGTGTGAGCTGCAATTCCGGAAGATTCGAAGGTGGCGATGGCGAGAATGGTGGTGGCTTCAGGAGGCATTTGTGTTGATCACGCCGATGTTAACATAACCTCTGCTCCTTGGTGACTCGCTCCACGTCATTCTCTTACATTGGTTTCATCCATCTTGATCTCTTTCCGGATAACCATCTGGTTGTCTGAAATGATGTTCTGGAAACATGCAGCCTCTTTTCTTGCGGTTGAACAGGTGTCATAGAATTGTCGCCTGGCTTTCTGAGCACGATACTTCCTCTTCGTCGAGGATCCCCAAGTAGGAGATTGGCCAACATTAGATCATGAGACACAGTTTTATATCTTCTGCTGCACAATCATATCTGTTCCTTATCACCTTAGATAAATACATGGAATATTTGTTGAATGCTGATTTTGAAATGTTCAGGAGGGCAGTTTGTGTAGCAGAGGCACCACTCAGAAAATGTACTCTCGTGTATTGGGATAATCTTCCAACGATGATACTGCCTCACCTCATGTTTTTCAGAAGCGTGCAAATCAGCAGGTTGTCACCGTTGAAAATACTTGACAGAGTAATCTGCAGTATGAGGAGCTATCATTACTAGGTTTCAAAATAAATGGATAAGAGAGATTATATGCAATGAATTGATAGAGGATTTCGCCAGCCGAAGATTTAGTCAGGTCGACATGAGAAGACAAGACTAATCAAGAAGATGAAGTTCATGGATACAACCCTCTGACAAACTGATAGATAATTCCGCAGATTCTCCAATCTACAGAAGCCACTACGACTTATTCCGATTTGTTAAAACACTAATGGGATCTTAGGCACGTCATATACAACATCCATCCAGAATAATGGAATAAACATTCGATGACGTAGTTCTACAACATCTTTCGTTGTATCATTAGTCTGACACACACACTCTCTCTCTCCATCTAGCTTCAATTCTTTTCTGTTTGGTTCCCCTTATCAGAATAAACTACTCGTTATCTGCTTTATCGAAAGTCATTTCTCAACTGCTAATGAGACACGATGTGATTAGTTGCTTCCTCAAAGAGCATTGAAATTGAGAAAACTGACGTCAATAGTCAATTGTGACCATAATCTGATCGTATTTTGTAAGAGTCTGGAGGTTGAGTCTGCTGCATGCATACGACATGTCATAGAATAATCTTACTTCAGAACATTAAACATATTGCGGATTTTGTCCGATATACCTTGAATCAGACAGAAAGAGTTAGAACACCAATCTAAACGTGAAGATCTGAATGTTCAAATGAATTTGACGGTAACATTATGGCCTTCAAATTGATAAGTAAACCTCCTTGCACTACTTCATCATTTGAACCTAAATCTACCCCCTTCCTCGACGTGATTCAGGTACAAGGCGTCCTCATCATCTCCAGGTTGAGACAACGTCTGTCATTCAACTGACAATGAGCATTATGTGGGTCATTCGGATTGGTTCCGAATGGCTTCTTGAAGGTCTACGACGATGTTTGCAAAGTGAATATAACCATACCCTCTCTTTCCTCGAGCGTTTATTTTGACTATCAAGATAACAGCATGGAGAATCCTGTTCCATCCCATCAGTCCAAATAAAATCCTGTTAATCGCTTAGTGTCACTTCTGACCTCTCACTCAATAAAGTAAACTTACCAGTATGATTCATGCTGTATGTATATTTCTTCCGGGTAAACGAACGCCCAAATTGCGAGGGAAACCCGATAAATGCGATCTGCCTCAAACACCGTACAGCATTCCAAACAGAAGTAATAAATGTAATGTTGACACCTCAAATTGTGGGTTTTCGGAAACCATAATTATGATTTCTGTTAAATTTCTGTTAAATCTGGTCAAATCGTTTAATGCGCTGTCATGGACACGAGACGTAATATTTACATGAATACATTTTCTGTCTTTTTGATCAGACAGTATGTAGAATGTTCGGAATTGATTGTCGACCACCAATAAAAGTGGGCGCTTATCAAAGTGTGTATTGTGAATATATCTGAATATTTCACTTATCCAGAAGTGGATACTGCAATATGTGATAAAATCACACGTTACGTATTTGGATTCATAGGCCACTGGACAAATCACACATTTCATTTATCACCAACAGTAGAGGATTATTAAAACAGAATTTGAAGGAACAAACCACACGGGAAATAACAGCTTGAATGCAAATAGTTTCAAAACCCACTTGAATTAGTTCATCACTGATGCAACCAAAGACAGGATCACAAACTTCACTAGCCCACAGAGTTCATCTGATTAAAATAAATGTCTATCCTATCGAGATATAATTGTTCCGTCTCATTTCTAAATTCATGTGACCCATCAGAATCAAGTTGTTATCATTTTCAAGCGAAATCTTATCTAGCAGTCTTCACTGACGATTGACGTCGGTTGTCATGTATTCAGTTCTCTCTACATGAATAGCAGGAGCAGATCATTAGATGTAAATTTTATCTTGTCTGTGAATCGTGTCTATTTATAGAAAGTGAGAAATCGATAGTGACAGTGCAGATATGGAATAATTTCTCGCAATAAAAGACAGCAGTGTGAAATGAAATCTGAGTGAGCATCACTGCATCCTGATTGCAGACACAGAATGCATAAGCTGTGTCACTTCTTTGTCTTCCTTTCTTTCTAGTCAAAGTGAATTTTGTCAATTACGTTTGAAAAGTTTAGCATGTTATAGAGTGGTGAATCTAATGTTCTGTTGACAACATCGCTCACCTTATGCTCGAAATTCCAACATAAACAAACTTATTTCTGGCTTAGTATGACAAATAGGAGTTTCGGCTGGGGATCACATCCCACATCACCTGTGTGACTGACAAACAATCTATCACTATGCCACCGATCCACTGAAAACACCATGCAGACGAGCATTATGCTTCCACACTATGCTTCCACAGATCGACCGTCTCCGTATTGTTTTATATTAGTTTGATGATTCCGAAGTACTGGTTGCAGGGTGAGATTCATTCGCATGAATAATGTGTATCAACATCTCATAACTGCAAAGCTGCAATCTGGAGATAATCACTGTAAGTAAATGTGTGTCAGAGCAAGTGATCTACAGTTGGTGATGAAGTATTTTAAAGACTTGAGGCCTATATTCAGAATCAGCTCTGATGAAGTTTGAAAATCAATCTTTTTTCAACATTTAAAAATTCAAGGAAGAAAGCAATCACATTATACCTGAGAGAAGATTGTGACAATTCGATGACCTGAAAAGGATCGTGGGACTGGCATGTTTTTATGAACACCGCATTCGTATCGGTTAACTTGCCGAGATCACTCAGAAATAAAAGGATTGAATATAGAACTTATTGAGCCAGCATAATTCCACTGAAAGTAAATAACAGAATGAATTTCAGTAAATGCTATTATTTTATTATTATTATTGCTATTATTTTTCATTTCAAAATAGGGTCCTTGGTAAAACCAGTCGAATATAGCAACATGACTTCGTTGTTTCAGTCAGTCAGCAGGAATCCAAATTTTAGCCATCAGATATAGAATTTGAAAATAAATTGGTGGGAGTGGTCGACTGAGTTCACAGTAATACTGATCGCACTGAATGCTGTTTCCACCATTCAGTATGATTAGAACTTATCTCGTTGACGAAAGTCTACAATGTCCTTCATCACAGAATTTGTTTCCTTCTCTCACCCGCCCTCAAACACCAACACCACTCTTCATGTATGTGTCCACAATTATTGTCTCACTGATGTCTCTTAATGCCAGAAATAAGTCCATATCTGCACCATCAATGTCGATGTCTCACTTTTTGTAAACAGAAACGATTCACAGACAAGATAAAATTTACATCTGCCTAATCAGCGAAGAACTAATTCAAGTGTGTTTCAAAACTATCTAAATTCTAACTATTATTTCCACTTACATTTCTTCTGTCGAAATCGGTTTTATTAATCTTCTACTGTTGGTGATAAACGAAGTCTGTGATTTGTCTAGTGGCGTATGGAATCGTTGACGTTACTTGTGGATTTGCAGAAACCACTTGTGAATAAGTTGAATCTTAGGAAGGAAAAGTCAGCATACAGTCATTGAATACATCTGTGGTTAATTACTTCCTAATCTACCTGCTCTTCGGTTTTCTATGTCTAGTTGTACACTACGTACCACCAGTAACTAGTATGTGCACAGTTTGGCTGTCTCACGCCCTGTTGACATTTGGTTCAGTCGATTCTTTCTGTTCTTGATCCTTTACATTCACTTGTGGTTTTTTCCGGACCACGCGTCAGCATTCATACACTTATTCTCTTTTCTAATAATGATCAACGCATCGACAGAGCAAGGACACTTCACAAGTTGCGGTGCGTGCATTCCACTTACCACTTTTATATATTACAATGTGCTGCATCAGGAGTATTTGTGAATATCACATCCAATAGGCGAACTGATTTTTAGACTATGAAGAAGACACAGGTAGACATATTGGAGAGAATCCGAAGGGTTCTTCGTCTTATACAACCACACGCTGATTATACTATGTTTCTTCTGAGATTCACGTGAGACCACAATAAACGATTTCGTATATCAGGTATAGATTCGTGTGCTAATTTACCTTGTTTGATTTTCGGCTGGTAAACTGACTCAAAGTGAAGACAGTGGTATTACGAGCTGTCTTTCGACCTATTTTCACCGATGACATTCCTAAGAATGTGGTGAGCTGGATTGTGTGATAGACTATTGGCTAGGAGGGAGAAGACAGGAATAATTTGGATCACCGATAAGTGAACTCAGGAAGATCTGGATTTGGCGCTTGAAGGAATTATGTCTAATGTTACAAACTCAAAGACTCGCAAGCGAAAATGAGCAAACTGGCTGAAGAAGCAACTGCGAATACAGGACACAAGGTGAATATAGAGAACACTTCGCAATCTCCGTTATCACACACAAATGGAATCATTGAAAGATGGTGAGCGGCCGTAAATTATTTGCAGGGGGAAACGCAGGAGTATAAACTTGAAACGAGCTGCATGACACAGTGGAAATAATAATGTCACTTATAATAAATGTCGGTGAGCTCACTTTTGACACGTAATGACTGAGTATCTAAACCAGCTAATCTCGTGCACCAACTGCCATGAATACATTGATTACAAAAGCCGCCACGTTTCTGATAGAATCGATTCTACATGAACTGTTGCGTGGTTACTTAGTTTCAACGACTGAAATGCAGATGAGTACACAAGGAAATAAAACGGACCACGAAATTAAGTACAAAATATTACTAAAGAAATATACATATAAAAATTATAAATATAAATAAATATTTATATCGATATATATATATATAATAATTATAAATATTAGATAAAAATAATTCTAAAATATTAAATAGATATCAAACGATTTATTATTCTTTCTTCTTCCGAGAAAGTAATAAAAGTAAGGCGTGGGGATGAAATGTTCATCATGGAAGCGAAACGCTCAAACATGAGAGCACAGCTGATTAAACTGATTTCGTCTATCTAATTAGACGCACGGCTAGATTCCAAGATGTGAGGTCGCTAGCACGTAGAAGATTTCGGCACACTGGTCGCCTGATTTGCTTCTATTCGAATGAAGCAAATTATAATCGGAAAGGCGGAAATTTGACATTCATTGAGTGTGTGGCTGCCAGCATATCAGCAAGGCTCTTGTGGGTTGCAGCCAAACTCCTCCACAATAATCAAAGCGGGATTATAACTGAGAGCTAGTAACTCTACAATTATGTAGTTCCGCCCTAAATTCAATAAACACTGACGAACTAATAATAATAATATCAATAGCGTAATTCCAAACAGTATTTGTGATACAGGTATTGAATTTTCAGCGTGCATTACAATATATTGCATCTAATTACCTCATAAATTTTATAAGATTTTAAAATTAAAAAGCAACTCCCCAAAAAAGAAGATAAATAAATAAAAAAACAGCGTTGCATTTACATTTTAAACGATGCATCACAGGAAATGAAATATAAAGTTAGTGTGCGATAGAAGATGAGAACAACAGTGTAACAGTAACGAGGGAAAGAACACGAAAACTATTGGGACTATTTGTTAGAGTGCCGCAGTAAGTTTATCGTGTCATACCTAACGGATTTCTCATCACGTAACAGCTGTGCCAGATATGGTATTGTGGAGTTCTTTTAAATGGTAGTCCTAGCATATAACCTCCTTAAGCTGCTCCTAGTTCTACCAGATGAAATGCTGCAAGGAGAGAACTGCGTATAGAGAGGATGCTCAGGTTCTGACAATATTGTATTCGCTAGTTTCTTACATGACATAATATGTCTATCCACAATAGTGTTAATCAGTTGGTTTAAAGATACTATTTGCAGAGTGGAACGCAATTTATTAAATACTCACATAGAAAATTTTACAACAACACATTTAAGAGAACAATATTGTGGTTTCAATTAGATCTCATCAGGCCTAATTCTAATCTATATAATTTGAAAAATAGAAATTCAATTATTAACGAATCATGGTGTTTTGTCCATAGGACAATATAATGTTGAATATAGATTGTGCAATTAGTCATAATATTGTTTATGATAATAATAATAATAGTAATAATAATAATGGTCTTATCAATAGTAAGAATGAAAAAGTGAGGCAAAATGTGATAACACGAATAATGAAAAGCAGCATAATTAATCAAACAAATGTTCATGTGAAAGTGGTCAATAAAAGCTTGTAAAAACAAATGAACCGATTCAGTAATGTAAGATTGTAAGGGAAGGAAATGAAACACGTTCATAATGCAGATGTGATAAGATTAAGGGATGATAGGATAGGCGTTGAAGATATATTAAAGGGTTAGTGTTGAAGTCATTAGTTGATTGTGTCTTAATAGGCCAAGGGAAGGATAATGGCTGTACGAACTTCTTTTGAATGGATAGTTTAGGTTCAATAGTTCGAATGCCTATGGCCCCAGATGTGTGAAGTAGACGAATACGAAGTCTATTCGAAAGATTCGGTGGGATACGTCGAGTCCTCAGACGAGGCTTCAGTATGCGATATCATAATTATATCCTTGCACTGGAGTACTGTGTCCACCACAACAGATGCTCTCAGTGAAATTGTTCGATGTCAAAAACGATTTCATAGTTACTGCAGTGGTCTATTCGAAAGATTCGGTGGGATACGATGAATTACTTTGAAGGCTCTTGTTTTCTCCACTACATGACCGCTATCAATTGAATGTGACAAAATTGAGCTATCTGTCTTTTTGCCGAACTACGATGGCAGATGTTCATTAACACGTTGACTAACTTGTAGTAGTAGTAGTACTCCCAACAAAACTGTCACCGCAGGTGCAGTTTAATTGGTAGATGCAGATACGTTGGGCAAAACTATCAAGGTCAAATTTTGTTTGCATCTCAATCATTCGTCCGTTAGACAATGAGAAACATTTGTGGGCTGCGTAAAATGGTCTTCGTATGCTCCTTGAAATTCTTTGGAAAAATCACTCACTTGATAAGTCACCAATAAAATGTTACGAAGTTGATGGGACGACATTTTCCATACTAAGTGAGGAGAAAGATGACAGGAAAAGCAGTTTCGTTTCACGAGTGCTCGCGCGTTTTATTCTCGCTGTTGTGTATCATGCAGCATCCTACGCCACTGACCCTCAACTGATACACTCAAAGTGTTTCACACATATGTGGTTATTCTTAAAGTGTGAGATGTAAAATATGCTTGATAGGCTGTCAATGCATCGGAGGCAGTCACAGTGAGTGGATCATAGTTACTTTACACAACGCCTAAGCTAAGGTGAGTATATTCCAGTAAATATACAATCCGATGAGTCAGAATGTAGAATCGTGAGTGCGGTCTCAGTTAGGCATATCACCAGTACATAAAAATAGTCAGCCGTAATCAAGCCAGGCTTGATGAGCTGAGCTCACAGCTCGCTGAGCTAACTCAAATAAGGCTTTCTTTTGATGAGCAGGACGTTTAACGAGCAAGACGACCATAATGTGTTCAGGACGCCTCCACCAATCAAGGAAGTACTAAAAACGTATGTTGTATCGTGCAAACATTATGGTTTCTTCTCCCATTCATAAAAACATACCACTCAAGCGTTTCTTTCTTCAGCAACGGCTTTCTTTTCTAATTGAATTCAAACTACCTTCATCCAGTTACAGTGCGCATCAGCATTCACTTCCATATGTAGTCTCTGCACAACGATAGTTATTGATTTCCATTGAATTTATCTCAACATTATATTTTATATGCATAAACAATCGTACTATGGTTAAACGGTATATTCTGCAAATGTTTCTCTATGATTTAATCCTTGTTGACAGTTTGTTCGTTCGAATCCCTGTATTCTTGATCTGCGCATTACCGTACTGTTAGTTCTGGACCACGGATAGACTTTCACAAAGTCATACAGTAAACACAGGGACAGTGAAATGATGCATCACAATCCGAGATCTCAGTATTCCCTGAATCCTTAATGTGTGATTTAGTATTGTGTGTAAAACTAGTCCTGCGATGCGGATATTACTCTCAATTCATAAGCGTGGTAGAATTTATTCCACTGCAAATGATCTTTCCGGACTTCGTACGTTATATCGGCGACTAGGATGAGTTAGGATTGGAATACTGCCTAAACTGAAGAGGATATGAGCGGTGATGTCACAAAACTGTTACGAATTTGTCAGCGCAGATGGCATTTGATTGGATTCTCCAATTCACTAACTACAAATTCACTAGTCTCTGGTTTCCTTTCAGTTGACATCTACGAGCATACTGAGTGTGCGCATTCAATATACAACCAGTAGCGTTCGACGTTCTCAGGTGGCAAACGGGAATTATACAGGAAGACATCTATAATTCTATTTCTCCTACGACCAACCGACGAACCATAGAAGAAGTTTGAACAGAAACACTTCAGATAAATTGGCCACAATTCTTGATATGATAAGGACGCACATATGCAGTGAGAGTTCAAGTGACGAACGTTCGACACAGATGAAGCCAGTAAAGTATGGCAGTGGAATGTCAACTGCCAAAGAAATGTGCAAAGAAAGCACTGGGCTGTTCACTTCAAAATACTTGTACGTCGACCGCCACCCTCAATGCGCCTATCACTATCAACAAGTATGACAGAACTACCAGTGAACATCGACCACTCGACGGAATCAGAAGTTTTGAAAGCAATCAAGATGCCTAAAACTGCGAAAGCAGCAGGACCAGATGGAATCCCAGCAGAAGCATTGAAAATGGACCCAGAGGCAACAGCTAACTTCATAACGCCATTAATGTAGAAGGTGTGGGAAGAGAGCAATGCACACAAGGTTTGGAAGAAAGGATACTTATTCAAACTACCAAAGAAAGGAGTCTTAATTCAAATCAAAAACTGGCGCAGCATTATTTTCTTGTCCATCCCAAGCAAAATACTAAGCCGAATCACCCTGGAGAGAATCAAACATGCCAACCTGGATGAAAAACTTTGACCCGAACAGGCTGGATTCAGGAGGAACAAGCCATGTATTGATCAAGTCATCACTCTACGGATCATTACTGAACAAAGCTTGGCATGGCAGTCACCTCTCTATCTCAATTTCCTCGACTTTGAAAGGGCCTTAGACAGCGTCGATTGAGAGGTCATTCTGGCAACTACTTCGCTACTACGAGGTGACATCAGTGATCAAAAGTCAATCTGAACGAAGAATATTCTTTTCAATAATTTCTCTTCAGGTTCATACAATTATAAAATATAATATTTGTGGTCGTTACAGTAAAGATAGTCAGGTATGCGGCGGATACATTTTTAACGTAGAATAACAGATTGGTTATGGGGTTTCAAAATAAAGTCATATTTGTGACATACGTGCTAGGCTGAAATCGATTAGAAATAATGTAAAACGGGAGACAATGGTGGTGATTAGTTATAATGGAATTGTAGAGTGTGGGGTAGGAAAATTGGCAAATCAGTTCAAGGTTATAAAAGGTGTCAGGTGAGTGGCTAGTACAAAGTGGTCTGAGTTAAACAGGATATAGTAAGAGTAAGAGGAATAAGAGGTTCGTATTGAGATAACGAATATATTAAATGAAACAGGTGGAGGCATATATTGAGAAAACAGATAATATCACTAATGATAACTCCGTATAAATGAAAATTCGATAGTATTTTAGGAATGTTTGCATAAAAAGCATAAATTTTGACGAATGATAATAATAACTGTAATAATAATACTTATAATAATATTTTCAAGTATTGGTTTTTGTAGGGATTTTGTTTGATTGCATGGAGGACTTAATCATGAGCTGACATCAGTTGGAGAACCACTGGATAACCTGGGAGTACTGGACAGCTGTTTCGTCCTAGTTTGGAACTCCTCATCAGTACGTACCCACGGGGTTTCGAACCCAGGACCTTCTAATTAAAAGGCGAGCTCGTAGACCATTGAGCCACTGGGACCCGGTCCAATGGTCCTTGAATTCTTACTTCTGCCAGTCCACGACATAGCGCGACCACTTCGCAATGTCTTCCTCGATGTGTTACAGCCGCATCTTCCACCTGCTGTACCCTACTGGTCACGGCTTCCCATTAGAACCCCAGGTTAACTGCCTGAATAAGGCCAGTCACTAGTGTGCTCACTAGTGAGCACGTTTATAATAATAGGCAAATTAAAAGGAAAAAAAACCAAGAGGGTTAAGGGGAAGGAGCACTCTTGGTGAGAAGAAAAATCTTCAATCCAAGGTTGGTCACGGTAGGAACAGCGTCTGGACGTGTTCCTTCTGGATACACAGTTTTGGTTTAGTCGATCTTATTGCAAAAGCTTCAGCTATGTGTAGGAGACGTAAACGAACTGTACGTGATAACGACTTGGGAATTCGGTATATAACTCTGAAAGCTGTGTTGACATCGATGCGATCTCCAGTATCGACCAGGTGTGACAGGATCGATCTTTTTAAGCACTTAATTTCCCCTGCTGAACCAAGCTGGTAAGTGTTCTCGAACCCATAGACGAACCTGCCTAATCGTGCGCCCTATATAACTTGAACCACAGGAACAGTTGAAATGGTATATGACACCGCATAACTAATCTGTTATTCTACGTTATAAATGTATCCGCCGCACCCCTGGCTATCTTTATTGTAACGACCACAAATATTGTAAGAACCTGAAGACAAATTATTGAAAAGAATATTCTTCCTTCAGATTGACTTTTAATTCATAATATGGGAATATTTCACACTATCAAATCTTACACATCAGTAATTATACATCTCATCCAACAGTTGTACGACAATGCTGCATGCCAAGTAATCCACAATGGAAAACTTACGGAAGCCTTCGAAGTGAAGACGAGAGTAAGACAAACTGGCCGCCTACTATCTTCAATGATTTTCCTGACTGCAGTGGACTGCATAATGCGACAGAGAGCGCGCAGTCAGGAAGCAGGCATAAAATGGACTCACACAAAAAACTAAAAGGATAATAATAATAACAGCTTTATTCCAAACAGTATTTGAGGTACAGGTATCGAATTTTTAGCATGCATTACAATATACTGCATCTAATTACCTCATATAAATTTGTTTTTTTATAAGATTAATAAAACAAAAAACCTGAAGAAGTTAATAAATAAAAATAACCTACGCCAAAATAGTAGAAGACAAATAAATAAAAAATATAAGAATCATTAAAAACAGCATAGCGTTTACATTTCAAACAATGCACAACAGGATATGAAATATAAAGTTAGTGTGCGATAGAAGATGAGAACAACAGTGTAACAGTAACGAGGGAAAGAACACGAAAACTATTGGGACTATTTGTTAGAGTGCCGCAGTAAGTTTATCGTGTCATACCTAACGGATTTCTCATCACGTAACAGCTGTGCCAGATATGGTATTGTGGAGTTCTTTTAAATGGTAGTCCTAGCATATAACCTCCTTAAGCTGCTCCTAGTTCTACCAGATGAAATGCTGCAAGGAGAGAACTGCGTATAGAGAGGATGCTCAGGTTCTGACAATATTGTATTCGCTAGTTTCTTACATGACATAATATGTCTATCCACAATAGTGTTAACCAGTTGGTTTAAAGATATCCCACTTGCCCTACCAACGGCTTTAAGTGCCCTTCTCAGCGAAGCAAAGTCTTTCTTAAATAGTCCAGGAAAGAATAATGGGGAGCAGTAAAGGGGGATAAGTATAATACAAGAATTGACAAACTGAGAAATCAAAGACTAGATCTAGACTTCGTCGATGATACATGTCTGATTTCCCACAAACCGGAAGATATGCAAGTGAAAAGCAGCAGGTTTGCGATAGAAGAAGCATCAAAGATAAGACTTCAGGTGAACATAGATAAAACAGAGTTGATGAAGATTCCTGGTCAACACCAACAGCGACAACCACAGACAACAGTCGGAATAAATGGGAGGAACCTGAAAGAAACAACCTCCTTCACTCACCTTCCTGAGAAGCATCAATGCAACTACAGGCGGAACTGACGAGAATATCAAAGCAAGGATCGAAAAAGCAAAACAAGCTTTCATTACTCTCATCAATTCCATGTGGAGGTCAACAGCACTCAGCATCAAAATAAAGATTTTGGATTGGATTTTCAACTCCAATCTGACGTCATTGCTACTATACGGATCTGAGACTTTCCGCCTCATGAAGAGCATCTCAAACAAACATCAGACCTTCAGTAACAGTCGTCTTCGCTCAGTACTCAAGATCAGATGACCAGAAAAGATCAGCAACTGGGATCTCTGGCGATGAGCGAACCAATCAGGAACCGATTGTGAAAGAAATATGCAGGAAGAAATGGAAATGGATTGGGAATACTCTGAGGAAACAATCAAGTGACATCACTTGACAATCCATCGCTCGAGTGGAACCCGAAAGGGAAGCGACGAGTTGGTCGTCTAAGGGTGACCTGGGGGAGGTCGTGTGAAGAGGAGATGAAACATGTGAGCAGACGTTGGGCGAGATGGGAAAGTTGGCAGAAAACCGAAGGCAATGGAGACGCGCGGCTGAAGCACCTTGTTCCTCTAGGAACTAAGGAATATAATAATAAATAAAATAATAATATCAACAAGCGGATAATCGTATGTTTAGGATCTTTAATTACAATTAGGGATTGGGTTTTACAGAAATATTGTATTTCGTTTTTTATATTAAACTACGGAGATTCTGTAAATCTCAGAGTGGTGTGGAAATTATCAGGATTTTCACCAGTGAAAATATTACGCATAAACATGGTGATAACAACCGTTTGACAACTTTGAAAAGAAAATTCACTGGATCCAGTAAGTAAAGGTGAAAGGTAAGACAATAATGGAACACGACCAAAGTTAAATTAGCTATAACATTCGACAAAATTATGATAGAGGACATATAGAAACCGAATCAATGAAACGAAGAATAAGGAGGGTTGATGTGTGAATCGAAGTTATTATACTGTAACATTGACATATGGGGAACATGAGCGTAACACGAGTCAGAGAAACCTTTCTGAAAACTTGGGTCTGGCGTTTCTGTTTCCATGTGCAAAGACAATTTAATAAGGACGATTTGGATTCACGATGATCTGAGCAAATTGTTTTACGCTTCGCAGAATACTTAACAGGCTGAGGCTGTTGAGACAGCATGACCAGTATCGACCAGATCTTCAATGTCTTCTCTTTCTATAGTCCCACTTCCACCTATCCACAAACATTCAGAATAGTGTTACTGAAGCGTTTCCCAGAAAACATATATCTAACAGCCAGTGCGCCTAGCTCTACAAAAGGCTGCGAACCGATGAGTGTACATCAAATTACCGAATAGTTTTAGCTGATTAGAAGGTCTTGTCCATAGAGGTCCTTCTTTTAAGGATGTCAGAAGATAAGTCACCTTTCAACTCAGGGTTCGTGTACAGCATTTACTTGATAACAGACTTTGAGACATATTTTCCATTTTTTGACTGCATATTTGTGTCTGTGAAACGTCGTGGAAGTTCATTTTTCTCTTCAACGTCTCTTAGCATATTTTAATCCTCCTCCTCCTCGACGGCATCAAAACTACATATGATTCAAATGCGAGTTGCACATGATGAAATTACGCCTAGATTTCATCAAATGCATACGCTGCTGTAGACATTTGTCAGTTAAGCATAAGAATGGGGACAACAATTAACTCCATTAGGCGGTAAAAAAGACAACAACCTTTTTGCCGACATTGTGACAAAGTAAATGGAGATGGATGGACGAAGAGTGACAAGACACTGAAGTAACACAGCACTCCAAGTCATTGAGTGGAACACAGCGGAAAGAGTGAGATAGGCGAAATAGATACACAAAGAGTACATTATGTAAATATAAAATGAAACATTTTTGGAAATGATGTGTCCATTCGAAAATGAATTCAGAGAAGAGCATGAAATGTCGAGGGTTCGCTGAAAACTTAAATACGTGTTGAATAATAAGGACGCACATATGCAGTGAGAGTTCAAGTGACAAATGTGGTTGTTGATGTAAGAATACCGATGGAAGTTATTTGAAACTGACAGACAGCGAGGCGTGAATATCCTCTCAATGTTGATGACAGAAATCAAAAACCCCAGCCTGGGTTCCTAATTTGAATCGATGAAGTGTTTTCGATTGCTCAACAGAATGAAGCAGATTCGCACAGACAACTTTTTGAAGCAATCGGAAGCGCTAATAACGGAAGAAGTGAACACACTCAGCGTTGAAATGAATCACAATAGGCTAGTGTACTTTTTATAATGCGGATGTATGATCACATGAAATTACGTTGACTTCATTAGATGGATACGCCAAAATTCAGAACGACTCCATTAAAATCTGAAGAAGGCAGAGACACGTCTTACTAGCAACAGGGTCGAGAGGATGACACTAGAAGACATGAGTCAGAAACACTGAAGAAATATGAGGTGAGTGAGATTAGACATATTTGAAAGCAACGTTGAAGACATTTGTATAAATATCTCAGATAGGATGCAGAGACAGATGAACAAATCACACGCTATGGATAAATGGATGACGGTAGAATAGAGAAGGCTGGCAAAGCAACATATGAACCATTGCAAAGCTACATAATGACACATGAATCTCCAATGAGAATGCACAAGAAGCACCATATACATTTTCTTCAGCTAACATCATCTTTATTGTGGTTCGCTTGTGTTTGCATTATATACGAGTTATCAACCAAGTTGTCAGAAAAAATGTCGTAGTTGGCTTTGAAACTTCATGGATAAATTTTTTCATAAGAAATGAATCAGATCCTGATTCGCACAGTGAGTCGTGCTTGTGTCTGTGTCAGTATGAATTAGCATATGGCACAGAAATGAATATGCTACTGTATGTCCTTGAAGTGGTAATGCCTCAAATCGATATGTTTGAGACTGTTAGTTTGGAGTACATCCATGAAATTCTTTGGTTCTAAACATCTTTATCATATGAGTGTCTGTGTATCACGTTCAATTTTAGACTGGTAATATGATCTTTCTTCTGTTATTCTGATGGCTCTATGCTTCAATTTGAAGGTCCACTGTCCTTGGAAGTGATGTGAATGCACAGTTGAACCCTCTTTCTTTTCTTTTTGATTTACAGCTTGATTCCACACTGTATTTTCGGTACAAGTATGGAATTTTCAGCATGGATATCGGTAGCCCAAATTTTGCAGGCCGACCATAGATATCAGGTGTGCGTCGGTGCGGGCTCGAACCCTGGACCATGTGCATGGTCAGCGAGAGTCCTAACCACTGTGCCACCGACGCACATCTTGTCTCAAGTGTGATGCATCTTCACTCTCTGCATTTCAATATACAGTCAGTTTGAATATCATTTTGTCCATGTTGTCTTGTGGATACACTTTTTCTGGTGGATGCAGCCACCAATTACAAAGTATTCAGGTGGGTGGAAGGCGGAAAAACGTTTCTCATGACCATTCGCATCAAAACGACAAAAATGTTGAAAGCCTAACTTGACAAAACAAGACATAGAAACATTTTTGGAATAACAAGGATGTAGTTATCACAACGTCAGTCAAAGGAAATGCAACAGTAATATTAGACAAATGAATTAACTTGAACATGGTAAATGCTCACAAGCAAACAGGACCGTATGAGGAAGTAATTAAATCAATAGACAGTGTTATGAATAAAGTAAAGAAACCCACCGCAGACCTTATACGGCGAATGCAGCCGTTTCTAAGTGAGTCTAAATGGTTTAATTTAATGCCAAAAAGTAATGACTTCAGTAGGATGTGTGGTGTTGATTTTAGAGATTCACCTACTCATGAATCATCTAAGTATTTAGCCATGGTATATATCCTTGTCGAGATCTAGTCTAACTAATTCTTATGATCTAAAACACAGATTAGATAATTTTAAATTATATAATGAAGAAGAAATGGTTAGTTTTGACATTGTCAGTTTATACACAAGTATACCAATAAATATGGCTATAGAGGCGCTCACAAAAGAACTCATTTCTGACCAAGACCTCGAACTTAGAACAAAAGCGCCACTTGAGGACATAATACTGGAAGTATAGGTATGGCTGACTTCCACAGTATATAAATTCCAACGGAAAAAACTGTAGGAGTCGCCATGGGGCCCTCAATATCACCGGCTGTAGCAGATACATTCATGGATAGATGAGAAAAGATAGCGATTGAAACGTTCACCCGCACGCCGAAAGTATGATGGAGGTATCTAGACGACACATTCACTGTACTCAAAACGCAAGATATAGAAAGATTTTTCAAACACATCAACTCGAAGTTAGAGGCAATTATATTCACTTATAAATTGGAAAATCAGGAAGGGGAAGTTCCAGTGTCAGATTGCAACATAAAAAAGAGAGAATATGGGAAGTTAAACACTAGTGTTTACAGAAAACCCACACATTCAAACAGATATTTGGATTTCCGATCATCCCATCCTATTTCAGTAAAAAAGGATTAGTGAAATGTTTAAATGGCCGAGTACAAAAACTAAGTAGTACCAAGAAAAATCTAAGACAGGAAGTGATGCACATAACAGAAGCCTTGAAACTTAATAACTACTCGGATAAATTAGTCACGAAATATGTAAAAAATGTAAAAATAAAACAATGATAATAGTGATTGTGATAATAATAATAATAAGATTGATTACGACACCAACAACAAGGAATCTAAATCTTCAGTAGTAATTTCATACAAGGAAGAAAGATCGGAAGCCTTACGAGAAATTCTTAACAAGGCAAGAATAAAAGTGGCATTCACACCCACAAACTCAATTAGAAACAAGCTTTGCCGGTTAAAGGTTCCTGTGGAGCCTTTAAAACAAGACAATTTAGTTTACCTAATACCCTACCTGCAATGATTGTCAGGTCAAATACATAGGTCAAACTAGTAGAACAGGGGCAGTCAGACTAGCCGAATATAAAAACCTAGCAGCGAAATCTAGATGTGTTGACCCAAATAAGATAAGAAATCTAGAGTACAGTTCAGCTGTAGCCCTCACTGCATGCAATTACACACAACCATGCAATAGGATGGATGGGATAAGATGACAGTTTTAAAATCAATTGCAGCAGCAGGATGGAGGGAGAGATTGATAACAGAAGTTTTGTTTATCGAATCAAGTGTGAGAGAATACATGTTGTAGGAATGATTTTATCACCTTTCCCTGATATCTGGAAAATTCTACTACTCCTACGACAAATAGTAGAAAACTAAAAACTTTAAAACTCAAGTTTCAAAGTCGTGTGATTATAACTGATGAAATGATTATAACAATGAATTTTGTTTGTAAATAATACTGTTTTACTGTGTGATATATCTAATAAACAAACTAACTAATAGTAAAAACAATATCGTTTTGTTTTTCATTCATCGGGAAACTTTACTACGCGAAACTAATACGGAATTGTCTAACACCATGTTTTTTCTGATTCCCAGTTATTTATGATCAACAAACAAATTTTCCTGAAGAAAATTGTAATCGGCAATATATATTTGTGCAATATATTTGTGCATACATATAAGTGTATGCGTGGATATATGTTAGAATATCCGTATGCATATAGACCTCACGTGCTTAGAATACTTCATCACAAACTGTAGATCACCTGCTCTGAAACACATTCATTTACAATGATTATCTCTGGATTGCAGCTATGCAGTTATGAGAAGTATATACACATTATTCATGCGAATGAATCTCAAGCTGCAACAAGTACTTCGGATTCATCCAACCAACACAAGACATTACGGAGATGGTCGATCTGTGAAACCAACATGTTTCCTGTAAAGTAGAGATTTCTAAATTTCTACAAACTGTCCATGCCATTATCATTAGGAATCCGTCACTTACAGAAACTTTTGACTTATTGTTTACGCAAATCAGCGCTTTTTCACAGTTCGAGGATATTCAACGCAATCTGATGAAAGCGTCATACTTCACATTCGACTGGTTAGTAATATTTCAATGCTGACATATTGTTTCGTGGTATCCATGTGTTCTTGATCTGTACATTCGGATGTCGTTGATTCCTGAACATTGATCGGCATCCACATAGCTGTACACCTTTGTGATAGACAGCGCAATGATAGAGCAGGGCACTTCACAAGTTGTAATCAGTGTAATTGTTTTAACACCAAGTCGTCAAAGTCCAATCCATCTCAATAATATAAACTGTGCGTCGGTGGCACAGTCGTAAGAACTCTCGCCGACCGTGCACATGTTCCAACGTTCGAACCCCTGCCGCCGCACACCTGTTATCTATGGTCGGCCTGCAAAATTTGGGCTACCGATATCCATGCTGAAAATTCCATACTTGTACCAAAAATACAGTGTGGAATCAAGCTGTAAATCAAAAAATATGTATAAAAGCAACAGCTTCATTCGAAATGCAGCAAGTTCAGGCTTGTTGAAACGTCGCGAATCACAGCCACTCTCTTGAATGTCTACATGTTAAATTTCACGTCAATTTAACAGAGAAACTGTGTTCATCACAAGAGATTCCCTCGATGCCATTGATGCATGTTAACTAGGATTTCACGACGAATGCAGTAAAAGGACGTTGTAGCTTCACCGTTACTTTGGAAGAAGTAATGTGGTCATTCTTCAGTTACTCTGATATCTTTCGACTTCATCCTGAAGGTCCACTGTTCTAGGAAGTGATGTGAATGCACAGTTGAACCCTCTTTCATCTTGTCTCAAGTGTGATGCATCTTCACTCTCCACGTTTCAATATACAGTCAGTTTGAATATCCGTGAGTTCATGTCATCTTGAGGATGCAGCCTCCAATTACAATGTATTCAGGTGGGTGGAAGGCGGACAAACGTTTCTCATGGCCATTCACTCCAGTGAATACCAGTTGACACGTAATGGCTAGTGCTCCTGCGTTGTCTGCCTGCAAAATGTTCCGTTCGATGTTGCCATCATGACTTCGAAATTAGGCAATCATTCTCTTTGTTTTCTAGTTCGCTCACTTTTGTTGAATTCGCAGAGAACCGCATGATTGTAGTGCTATTTCCTGTCAACCAGAATACTGCTTTGACTATAATAGCGGAGATTGGATACTAAATTATGGGAGTCCTCGAACCTTTTGAAGATTTTGTGTTAGCCACACAGTCAATGAATCGCTGAGGTCAGATATAGGCTTTCTTCGTGACGGTTTGATATATTCGAGAGAAGGCGAATCAAGCGACCGGCATGCGAAAATCCTTCACATACACGTGATTTCCCATCTGCCTCATTGGAACATCTAGATGGATTTATTTTTGCGGTGCTGTCATGGTTGAGGTTTTTGCTACTATGAGGAACATTCTGTCCACACGCCGTAATTTTACTCCTTTCTCAGAGCAAGATGTAAAAAGAAATTGGATGAGACTTGTTTATGATTACGTTGTGAATAATTTCGTTGAAGCCATTATTTTGCTGTTTGCTCATTTGCATTTCAGTCAGCGAAGCTAAAATAATCAATTGGTAACGCAACAGTTCACATAGAACTGATCCCATTGAAAACGTAGAGGCTTTTATAATCATTGCATTCATGGCAGGTGAAGCACTAGTTTCGCTGAGTTAAAAATAAGCGATGATTACCTGTTAAACGTACACATCACTAAATCCAACTGTTCAATAATAATGGCATTAAAATTTATGCTGTGTCCTTGAGCTTCATTCACAAATTAACTGCTGATATAGTAGCTTTCAATTATTTGTGGTCAGTGAGTACCCATAAAATCCGCATGTGTTTTCATCATGAAGGATATCTATGTGGTTATTTGATATATTCTTGTGAAGCGTCTCTCCTCCTTGCAGCCTGTTGTGCCTAATTCAACAGATCTTTCACCAAAGGTATTCAGTCTTTACTACCAATCCACATCCCTCATTCGGTTGTTAGAAAGTAGACACCACCTGTATTGCCACTTCGACATTCATCTCTGCACTCGTTTGTCTGTTTCATCAATACCATCCAGATTCTGAAAACAACCCCGTGTTCATAGTGAGGCACTCAATGTGTTATCAATTGTACTTGCATGAGACAGGTGTGAAACTTTCATTCCATGTGTGTTCATCTCAACACACGTTCCCGGTGAAATCGCACAATGTCATTTACGACGTTCTACTTAGTGTCACGATGATGATGCTGACTGCAATTGGATTGTAGTTTCTAGCTTCATCCTCAAGATTTTTAACTGATGAGCTAGAATCGTCATCGATCCGCACCTTCACTGAATGCTTTCACCTTAGGTCGAAGCCTACCTGCACCATATGACGATCTCCGCCTAAATACGGCCTTCTTTCTTATCAAGTATCCTGTGGGGAGCTTCTCGCATTCTTCGAATTTAGAAGGAGTCAGTAAGAAGCTGATTACATTGGTCTTGTAAAAACCAAACCGTGGTAGGAGTCTCATTCAACTCTTAACCGAATTGACAGTGTGACGTCAAATGAACAAGAGCGGGAATTAGTGTAGACGGTGTGAAATGAACTCTGAGTGAGCATCACTGGATTCTGATTGCAGACACAGAATGCATAAGCTGTGGCAATTCTTAGTCTTTCTACGAAAAAACAGAACGGGCAGACTAAGTGTGGACAAGGACGTGTGTATTTCAAACTCACAAGAGAAATCAACAACGCTAGTGATTGAAATGCAGGCTTTCAAATATGCGTCACTTGGCTGCTCTGAACAAAATCTTTAGAAATCATTATTCTGGTTTCCGAAAACTCACAATTTGAGGTGTCGACATTCCATTTATTATTTCTGTTTGGAATGCTGTTCGCTGTTAGAGGCAGATTGTATTTATCCGGTTTCCCTGGCAATTCGGACGTTCGATTACCTAGGAGAAATATACATGAAGCATGAATCATACTGGTAAGTTTACTTTATTGAGTGAGAGGTCAGAAGTGACAGTACAGAATTCACAGGATTTTATTGGGACTGATGGGATGGAACTGGATTCTCCATGTTGTTATCTTTATAATCAAAATACACGCTCGAGGAAAGAGAGAGTATGGTTATATTCACTTTGCAAACATCGTCGTAGACCTTCAAGAAGCCATTCGGAACCAATCCGAATGACTCACATAATGCTCATTGTCAGTTGAATGATAGACGTTGTCTCAACCTGAAGATGATGAGGACGCCTGATACGCTAACCCCAATGAGCAAAGGGGTCACATTTAGGTCCAAATGATCGGGAAGTCCAAGGACGTATTCTTATCAAGTTGAAGGCCATAATGTTACCGTCAAATTCATTCTAAAAATCAAAACTTCATGATAAGATTGGCGTTCTTACTCATCCTGTCTTGCATTCAAGGTATATCAGACAAAATCAGCTCAATGCAATATGTTTAATGTCCTGAAGTAAGATTATTCTACGACATGTCGTATGCATGCAGCAGACTCAACCTCCAGACTCTTACAAAATACGATCAGATTATGGTCACAATTAACAATTGACGTCAGTTGTCTCCATTTCGATTGTCTTTGAGAAAGCAACTAATCACATCGTGTCTCATTAACTGTTGATACATGATTGTTGATTATGCAGATAACGATCAATGTCATGCGATAAGAGGAACCAGACAGATAAGAAATGAAACGTGATGAAGAGAGAGTGTGTGTGTGTCAGACTAATAATACGAAGAAAGATGTTGTAGAACTACGTCTTCGAATGTATATTCCATTATTCTGGATGGATGGAGTATGTGACGTGTCTGTGAGTCGATTAGTGTTTTAACAAATCGGAATAAGTCGTAGTGGCTTCTGTAGAATGGAGATTCTGCGGAATTATTTATCAGTTTGTCAGAGGGATATATCCATGAACTTCATCTTCTTGATTAGTCTTGTCTACTCATGTCGACCTGACTAAAACTCCGGCTGGCGAAATCCTCTATCAGCATATTGCATATGATTTCTCTTATTCTATTATTTTAAATCTAGTGATGATGACCCCTCATATCGCTGTTTACTCTGTCAAGTATTTTCAACGCTGACAACCTGCTGATTTGCACGCTTCTGAAAAACATGAGGTGAGGCAGTATCATCGTTGTAAGATTATCCCAATACACTAGAGTACATTTCCTGAGTGGTGCCTCTGCTACACAAACTGCCCTCCTGAACATTTCAAAATCAGTATTCAACAAATATTCCATGTTATTGAATTGAATTTTTGATTTTCCCGTCGATTGATTGGACCGAAGTGCTCGGTCTCAGGTTGACATGTCGGCTTCTTGTGCAGATGCTTCGACGATGTCTGGGTATTTAATTAGTTTACAATTGGTGGATGGTGGCTAGCAGTGGAATCCAGGACGCATCCTGAATTCAATAATTAATATGACCCGTTGCACAAGAGGTGGCTCTCGTGGCCCAAGTGGTCTAGTGGACAACGCTTTGGCATTCGAAACTATGGGTACTGGGTTCGAGCCTCGGTGGGAACATCATCACTCACTGAGATATGCAGGTACATCCAGATGACGAGTCCCAAATAGGACGAAATGCGCATCCTGGATTCCACTGCTAGCCACCATCCACCAATTGTATACTAAATATTCCATGTATTTAATAATTATAATATCGCATACTGAACAAGCGTCACACACGCGTTCACTTTGAAAACCCGCTCAGCCAAACCAGAGACCTCAAGTTAGAATCTGCCCGTTTTCCGATGCTTCCAGTTCAGAAGCAATCAGAAGCATTGACCCGTGAAGCTCTTCCAAAATTAATTGGTGATCCTGAATCCAAGCGTTTATTCAGATGACACTTGACAGTGAAGCTGGAAATCCAAGAATACAGGATTTATATAAAAACCGCCTAGCCTTTTTGGAACGATACTTCCTCTTCGTCTAGGATCCCCAAGTAGGAGATTGGCCAACATTTTAGCACTGGACTTAGTTTTATATCTACGGCTGCACAATCAAATCTCCATTCTTCAGAATCCACTACGACTTATTCCGATTTGTTAAAATACTAATCGACTCACAGACACGTCACATACTCCATCCATCCAGAATAATGGAATATACATTCGAAGACGTAGTTCTACAACATCTTTCTTCGTATTATTAGTCTGACACACACACACTCTCTCTCCATCACGTTTCATTTCTTATCTGTCTGGTTCCTCTTATCGCATGACATTGATCGTTATCTGCATTATCAACAATCATGTATCGACAGTTAATGAGACACGATGTGATTAGTTGCTTTCTCAAAGACAGTCGAAATTGAGAAAACTGACCATAAGGAATGGTAATTTTCTGAGAGATTACAGGCTGAATCTGTTGCATCCATACCACATGTCGTAGAATAATTTTCTTTCAGGACATTGCACTCAACTGATTTTGTGATTTATAAATGGAATTGAAAAAGGGAGGAGAGTGTGTGAGTATGTGGCTGCCACAAAATCTTCAAAAGGTTCGAGGACTCCCATAATTTAGTATCCAATCTCCGCTATTATAGTCAAAGCAGTATTCTGGTTGACAGGAAATAGCACTACAATCATGCGGTTCTCTGCGAATTCAACAAAAGTGAGCGAACTAGAAAACAAAGAGAATGATTGCCTAATTTCGAAGTCATGATGGCAACATCGAACGGAACATTTTGCAGGCAGACAACGCAGGAGCACTAGCCATTACGTGTCAACTGGTATTCACTGGAGTGAATGGCCATGAGAAACGTTTGTCCGCCTTCCACCCACCTGAATACATTGTAATTGGAGGCTGCATCCTCAAGATGACATGAACTCACGGATATTCAAACTGACTGTATATTGAAACGTGGAGAGTGAAGATGCATCACACTTGAGACAAGATGAAAGAGGGTTCAACTGTGCATTCACATCACTTCCTAGAACAGTGGACCTTCAGGATGAAGTCGAAAGATATCAGAGTAACTGAAGAATGACCGCATTTGGAGACAGCAGTGAGAAAATCAATGTAGACAAATACGTGTTGATTGGTGTTGGTGGGTTAAAGCGAGTGAGAGAACGAAACAGATTGTATGATAATGGACGTTGTAGACTTTCGTCAACGAGAGCAGTTCTAATCATACTGGAAGTTGGAAACAGCATTCAGTGAGATCAGGATTATCTCTTAAATTCTTGGAATTCCCCTCCAATACGCAACGTAAGTTGAATCGACCACTTCCACTAATTCATTTTCAAATTCTGTGTCTGATGGCTAAATTTGGATTCCTGCTGACTGACTGAAACAATAAAGTCATGTTGCTATATTCGACTCGTTTTACCGAGGATCCTATTTTGAAAGTAAAAATAATAGCAAGCATTTACTGAAGTTCATTCTGTTATTTACTTTCGCTGGAATTATGCTGGCTCAATAAGTTCCATATTCAATGATCTTTTTCTGAGTGATCTTGGCAGGCTAACCGATACGAATGCAGCGTTCATAAAAACATGCAACTCACACGTTTCTTTTTAGGTCATCGAATTGTCACAATCTTCTCTCAGGTATAATGTGATTCCTTTCTTCCTTGGACTTTTTAAATGTTGAAAAAAGATTGATTTTCAAACTTCATCAGAGCTAATTCTGAATATAGGCCTCAAGTCTTTAAAATACTTCATCACCAACTGTAGATCACTTGCTCTGACACACATTTACTTACAGTGATTATCTCCAGATTGCAGCTTTGCAGTTATGAGATGTTGATACACATTATTCATGCAAATGGATCTCATCCAGCAACAAGTACTTCGGAATCATCAAACGAATATAAAACAGTACGTAGATGGTCGATATCTAGAGGCATAATTCTAGTCCTAATGCACCTCAGACGAAATCACATATCCCCTAACTCACGTACGCTGAAACGACACACTCTGAATCACTTCGATGCAGTGCAATCAAGACTACCTGAGCTAGAGCGGAATATCTCGAAAAGCTCCCACGTTCTCTATGAGTTATCTGAAGACGAGAGAACAGCATTCGAAAACTACTCCAATACGGTTACAAAGAAAAGAACAGATGATGTTATAATGAAACTAAACCAAAGCCTAAAGTCCGTTACAAAAGAAATCGTCTCTCCTACTTGTTCAGAAAAATACGTGTACAATTATTCTGATGTTCAACTATCTCCAATTCAAATGCAAATCTTAGCACTTGGGCCTAAGTTTTGTGATGCAACGTCCAAAGTGAATGAACTCAACACGAGTGTAATTTGAGAATTTAATCGACCAGACGAAACATCTTGTCCCAATCTCATATGAGAATGCAGAACTTTTCAAATCAACCGTTTTAAATCGCTGTCTCGATTATATCAACAAAAAACCCAGCCTCCGTAACGTCCTTTCCAAAGAACATCGAAAGGAGCTGATGAACAAATCAGACTACCTAAGCAAACTCTCGATGATACTATCCGATGATAAAAAGTTTCAGAAACAGTCTCCACAGAAAGATCCCACTGAACAGACGGAGCTCCAGCTAACAAAGATATTGAAGAAAATGAAGGACGAATCCATTATCAGTTCAAAGCTATACGAACAACTGCGCCCATCTGGTTCTACAACGCCACGTATGTACGGCTTACCCAAGGTACACAAACAAGACGTCCCACTCCGCCCAATACTAGATATGATAGATTCCCCATATCATACAATCGCGAAATGGCTGGTGGAGATTCTCGGGCCGGTGAAAGAGAAGCTGTCAAGACATAACCTCTGCGACACATTCGACTTTGTTGATTCAATTAAGAATGTCAATGTGGCAGAAAAGAAAATGGTCTCCCTGGATGTCGTGTCTCTCTTCACCAACGTTCCACTGACAGAAACCGTATGTTTCCTTTGTGACTACATTGAATCCAATAACATCAATGTCGATATACCAATTCATTACCTGAAAGAACTGTTACTTCGATGCACCTTCAACGTATACTTTAGTTTCAACAAAGAAATATACAGGCAAGTAGATGGAGTAGCAATGGGTTCTCCCTTAGGACCCCTTCTAGCCGACTGCTTTATGGCTAGCTTAGAGAACAACGCCTTATCAACAACTATCAACGACCTCCATCTCTACAAGAGATACATCGATGATACTTTCATTATTTGTGATGAGAACTGTGATTTAAAAAACCTACTTCAAATCTTCAATAATGCCCACCCAAACATCGACTTCACACTTGAGACTGAATCCGACGGAATGTTCCACTTCCTCGACGTCCATCTGACAAGAAACGCCGACAACTCCCTGAAAAGGTCCATATACAAAAAGCCTACATGGAATGGACAATTCATCAACTTTCAAAGCTTCGTGCCCCTGAGCAGAAAGAGGAACCTGATATACGCTCTTTCCTCGAGGATTCGGAAGATATGCAGCGAGGAAGTGGTTGAAGAAGAACTGCGTAATCTTCGAAAAACCCTGATGGAAAACGGTTTCCCGCCCAGGTTCATAGAAAAGAATCTCAAACCTAAGAAGACTTCTGAACAAGTCCAATCCGTCCCAAAGAAAATGCTTCTGCTTAATCTAGAATTCAAAGGTGAGATTGAAGCAGAAATCCTTCGCAGACGCCTCTCAAAATCGCTGAGGAAAACATACTTCGCCGCTAGCCTACGACTGACGTTTTCCTGCAAGAAACTGTTCAGCCAGAACGCGAAAGACAAGCTGTCGCATTGGGCCACCTCAACGTGCATATACCAGTTTACTTGCTCTTGTGGAGCTGAGTACGTTGGCCGTACCATGCGCCGACTTGAAAAACGCGCTCGTGAACACTATCCAGCCTGGCTAGTAAAAGGAGAACGAAAACGGGTAAATAGTTCGGTGACAGAACACCTGGTGAATTCAGGACATTCAGCGCCACTCGAAAAATCCTTCAAAATCATTTACAAGATTCGATCAAACCTATCAAAGGGAGTAAAATCAAGACATCTGGGCATAGCCGAGGCGCTAGCTATACAAAAGCTCAAACCCACGCTTTGTATACAAAAGAAATACGTCCAACCCCTGTCCTTGCCATGGCCATCATAAACAGGTAATTTTTAGTAATCACCATCCCATCTCCTTTCTTATCTAAACTTCCTGTTTATTCATGTTATTTCAAGTTTTTCTTAATCCCTGTTTACACTACCATATTTTCATACCCGAACTTAGTGTTTATTTTGTCATTTTACTATTTCTACATATTTAATCCCTGATTGCATAAACAATTATTCATCACATTAGTTTTTATCCAAACATCCTGTCTATTTTGTTATTTCTACATTTCTAACCCCTAATTGCACAATGTCAGTCTTCTTAGTTATTATATGCTACTTTGTTTGTTTTATCCATCCCCCTGTTTATTATGGCATTCTAATTCCCAATTTTAATTTTTATTAATTTGACCCTTGACCGGATATTATTCTGGAACTTTCCCATCCATTTTATATAAATACACGAATGTACAGCCTAGATGATTATATCGTCGAAAAGAAAATTTTCTTCACTGCAACTGTCTTCTTATTTACTCCTATGACCCAATGCGTATATTCCTTGATTTATTGATTTCCATTGAATTCATCTCAAAATAATATTTTATATGCATAAACAATCGCCCTATGATTTAACGCTATTTTCTGCAAATGTTTCTCTATGATTTAATCCTTGTTGACAGTTTGTTCGTTCAAATCCCTGTTTCCTCGATCTGTGCATTCCCGTTCTGTTAGTCCAGGACCACGGATAGAATTTCTCAAAGTCATACAGTAAACACAGGGACAGTGAAATGATGCATCACAATCCGAGATCTCAGTATTCCCTCAACCATTTATGTATGATTTAGTATTGAGTATAAAACTAGTCCTGCGATGCGGATATTACTCTCAATTCATAAGCTTGGTAGAATTTATTCCACTGCAAATGATCTTTCCGGACTTCGTACGTTATATCGGCGACTAGGATGAGTTAGGATTGGAATACTGCCTAAACTGAAGAGGATATGAGCGGTGATGTCACAAAACTGTTACGAATTTGTCAGCGCGGATGGCATTTGATTGGATTCTTCAATTCACTAACTACAAATTCACTAGTCTCTGGTTTCCTCTCAGTAGACCTCTACGAGCAAACTGAGTGTGCGCACTCAATATACAACCAGGAGCTTTTCGTAAACGAGAGTTCTTGTTCTGCCACACCACCTTCGAAAATGATAGACACTCTTTCACTATGCCAACATCCACTTTCTGTACCATCCAGACGAGCATTTCCCTTCCACAAATCGACCGTCTCCGCAATGTTTTATATTAGTTTCCGGAATACAAAATACTTGTTGCTGGATGAGATCCATTTGCATGAATAATGTGTATCAACATCTCATAACTGCAAAGCTGCAATCTGGAGATAATCACTGTAAGTAAATGTGTGTCAGAGCAAGTGATCTACAGTTGGTGATGAAGTATTTTAAAGACTTGAGGCCTATATTCAGAATTAACTCTGATGAAGTTTGAAAATCAATCTTTTTTCAACATTTAAAAAGTCCAAGGAAGAAAGGAATCACATTATACCTGAGAGAAGATTGTGACAATTCGATGACCTAAAAAGAAACGTGTGAGTTGCATGTTTTTATGAACGCTGCATTCGTATCGGTTAGCCTGCCAAGATCACTCAGAAAAAGATCATTGAATATGGAACTTATTGAGCCAGCATAATTCCAGCGAAAGTAAATAACAGAATGAACTTCAGTAAATGCTTGCTATTATTTTTACTTTCAAAATAGGATCCTCGGTAAAACGAGTCGAATATAGCAACATGACTTTATTGTTTCAGTCAGTCAGCAGGAATCCAAATTTTAGCCATCAGACACAGAATTTGAAAATGAATTAGTGGAAGTGGTCGATTCAACTTACGTTGCGTATTGGAGGGGAATTCCAAGAATTTAAGAGATAATCCTGATCTCACTGAATGCTGTTTCCAACTTCCAGTATGATTAGAACTGCTCTCGTTGACGAAAGTCTACAACGTCCATTATCATACAATCTGTTTCGTTCTCTCACTCGCTTTAACCCACCAACACCAATCAACACGTATTTGTCTACATTTATTGTCTCACTGCTGTCTCTTAATGCCAGAAATAAGTGCGTATCTGCACTATCAATTTCGATGTCTCACTTTCTATAAATAGACACGATTCACAGACAAGAAAAAATTTACATCTGATAATCTGCTCCTGCTTTTAATGGATAGTGAACTGAAAACTTGACAATCGACGTCAATCGTCAATGATGACTGCTAGATAAGATTTTGTTTGAAACTGATAACAACTTGATTTGAAGGGGTCACATGAATTTAGAAATGAGACGTTACAATTATCTCTCGATAAGATAGACATTTATAAGATGGACTGTGTAGGCTAGTGAAGTTTGTGATCATGTCTTTGGTTGCCTCAGTGATGAACTAATACAAGTGGGTTTTGAAGCTATCTAAATTCTAACTATTACTTCCCATGTGGTTTGTGCTTTCGAAATCTGTTTCAATAATCCTCTACTATTGGTGATAAATGAAATCTGTGATTTGTCCAGCGGCCTATGAATCCGACGATGGTACGTGTGATTTTATCACACATCGCAGTAACCACTTCTGGATAAGGAAAATATTCGGATATATCCACAATGCACTCTTCGATAAGAGCGCACTTTTATTGGTGGTTGGCAATCATTTCCAAACATTCGTCAGTTAATGTCAGCGATACGACTGCAGTAACTGTGAAAACGTTTTTGATATCGAACAATTTCACTGAGAACATCTGTTGTGGTGAATACAGTACTCCAGTGCAAGCAGCATTGAATGAAAATTACACTCCTGTTTCATGCAAGTAGAACTGACACCACATTGAACAGCTCACTAAGAACGCGTGGACGTTCACAGAGAAGAGAAACGTAAGTGAAGCAGCAGATGAGACAATGCAGAGATTAATAAAGAGATGGCAGTTTTAGTGAAATCTACACTGTGAGAACCAGATAAGAGGCGGAGTGGTAGGAAGGACTATCACGTAGGAGATTTCTGCACGACGGTCGCCTGATTTGCCTTTCCTCGAATTGAGCAAATTATCACCTGAAAGGCGGCAATTTAACATCAATGATTAAGTGAGTGTGTGGCTGCCACCATATCAAAGGATCAAAGGTTCCTGTGAGTTGGCAGCCAAACTCCTCAAGAATACTCAAAGCGCCATCACAACTGAAAGCGAATAATATCACAACTATGCAGGTCAGTCCAAATTCGATAAACAGTGACGAACTAGAAACGTCACTGCGAGTATCACTGGACCAGAATCATGATGAAAAGGTCAAACTAGCCATGCCACAAACAGAATGCGCAGGAGGAGCACTCAGTATGAGTCATCTGGTATTCGAAGAATTCGATAGCTTTGAAGAACTCATCTCCAACTTCGGCCCACTTATTTATTTAGTGATTGAATTCAGAAAGTCTGTCGTTCTAGCCACCATTGTCAACAACATCGACAACAACAACGAAGTATCGTGCTAAGAAAGCCAGGCGACAATTCTACGTCACCCGTTCAACCAAACGTAAAGAGGCTGCATGTTTCAACGTTTTACAGAACATTATTGCAGACAACCAGATGGTTGAAAACAGTGTAAGACGGGAAGCGATTCATCAAGGAGCAGATGTAATGCGACCATCGGCGTGATCAAAACAAATGCCTCTTAAAGCCATCGCCACCTTCGAATCTTCCGGAATCGCTGCTCACACAGAGGGAACTACCAGCGGACGTCCGAGAGACGGTGAATGCAGCATTTCTCAGTTGCATGAAGTGACTGAAATCACAATGGACAGCAGGACGGGACTCAGTTCGTGCAGACGCACTGAGATGGGACACAGTCACTAATCGAAACACTGTCGCGTGCTGACTGAAAGGAGGTATATCTTTTCAAATTACGGAGTACGAATTCACTCTCTGCTAGACATGACGCTGTGTCACACTTCCTTCGAACTCATCAATTTCGGAAAGGGCTTCGATAGCGTTGACCGTGAAGTAAATCGTGATACCGCTTCAATACTGCGGAGTTGTGCGCCCGAACCAGCATCACATAATTCCAAAAACTACATGACAATATCACTGGTCAACTGTTCCACAAACAGAAACTCTGCTATGCCTTCTAGGTGAAGACCAGAATAAGACAGGCTGCATACTGTCACCGATGATGTCCCTGATTGTGGTGGAATGGTGGACTATTGGGAGCAAGAGAACAGATACACCCTGGAAGACCTTCACTTCATGCACGAGTAATGTCTAGTGTCAGACAGACTCGGAGATCGACTGGAGGAAACCAGTAATTTGAAAGGCAATCAGCGGAGACAGAAATCCAGGTGAACATCAAGAAAATGAAAGTAGTGAAGACGAATAACCAACAAGAAGCAGCACCAACCATAGTGAATAGGAGACGTTTGAAGGAGGCCACCTCTCTCACTTATGTAGGCAACATTGTTTGAAATACTGGTGACAGCATGGATGACGTTGTCTTAACCATTCACGATCTGGAAGTCATTACCGCGAAATCATTTCGGAAATCTGCTTCACTCATTGCAGGAAATCAGATCTGGATTCTCAATAACGATGGCGGGTCACTCCCTCCGTATACGTCAGAGACTTGTTGTTTCACGGAAATCAATTCCAACAGGCTACTGAACACGTTCGTAAACATTTCAGTTCATTAGGTACATACTGAAGATCGAACGACCAGAAGGAACTGACAACGAGGAAATCTCGCGATTAGCCAACCGAGAATCTGTCGCCCAACAAATGTGCAGAATAAAATAGAGTCGTACTGGGCACAATCTGATAAAACCAATGCTTGACGTCGCGAACCATAACCTGTAAAGTGTAAGAAGGCCGAAATATTTAAAGGTTGATAATCAGACATGTAAACTATGCCTAATAAAAAATTTTTCAGGAAAGGGAACTTACTCTGAGAATATATCGTCAAATGGTGCATTCAGATGTGACAAGAGTAAATTGCATTATTTTTGCATCTTGTTTCGAGGCAGACTAGGGAAAACGGAGCTGATTTCTTTTCCTATCTGCCGTTTGCTGTTCTCTCTTTTGTGCTCAATTTATGCAACACTTCATTAAGAAATAGTTGGAAGCTATTGTTGCTTGCTAACCGAGACTTTGTTTCCTATAGAAGTTTCACCTTTAGTTGAAGATTTTCTTTTCCATATTCTTCAATTATGTACTCTTGAATATTGAGGATTCTTTATTTGCATCCATTTATTATGTGTCTGGCATCAGCATGTTGGTGTCCTTCAAAGCTCTGTCTTTCGTCTTTTTCTCTTTGCTTTCTTCTTGCATGACTCGCCTCAACCTGATATAATGAAGTTTGTTAAGTATGCGGACGATCGCACTGTTTCAATGTCTGTCAACTCACATCCAGACAGGGCTTAGATGAACAGGTTTCTGTAGACAGTTAGAAGTGCCGGTTTTTATGCGAATCCTGTATTCTTGGATTTCCAGCTTCACTGTCAAGTGTCATCTGAATAATCGCTTGTATTGCGGTCACAAATTATTTTTGAAAGAGATTCACAGGTCAATGGTTCTGATTGCTTCTGAATTTGAAGCATAGGAAAACGGGCAGATTCTTACTTGAGGTCTCTGGTTTGGCTGAGCGGGTTTTCAAAGTGAACGCGTGTGTGAGGATTGACAACATTGAGATTCAGATGAGGAAGATTCGAGTCCTCAGACGAGGTTTCAGTATGCGATATTATCATATACTTGCACTGGAGTACTGTGTTCACCACAACAGATGTTCTTAGTGAAATGGTTCAATGTCAAAAACGACTTCATGGTTACTGCAGTGGTCTTTTCGAAAAATTCGGTGGGATACGATGAATTATTCTGAAGGCTGTGTTTTCTACACCACATGACCACTACCAATTGAATGTGACAAAATTGAGCTACGAATGGTGTTTTTCTGTCCTATGGCAAACCACGATGGCAGATGGTCAGTAACACATTGGCTAATCTGTCTAGTAATACGCCCAACCAGACAGTCACTGCAGGTGCAGTTGAACTGATGAATACACATAGGTTTAGTAAAACAATCAGGCTTAACCTTTGTTTGCGTCTCAATCATTCTTTGGCTAGACAATGGGAAACATAGGTGGGCTGCTGAAAGTGGTTTTCGTAAACCCCTTGAAATTCTTCGGAACAATATCTCACTTGATCAGTCACCATTAAATTGAAACTTGATAAATACAGGTCTCTTACATCCAGTCAGAGTCGCAGGTGTTTCCTCTGATGTTTTTATGTGTTTCTTTATGAAACTACTCGGATAGCCCATCTCAGTCAAGGAATCGTGAATATATTGAAATTCCTTTTGTGAGAGATCATCCGTACATATCTTAGAAAACGAATTTGAATATATTTACAATCCCTTGACGGAGATGGTCTATCCGAGTAGTTTCATAAAGAAACATATGAGGTCCATGCAAACAGTGTAAAGGTTGAGCACGAAGTCGTCATTGTCAGTTCAGTCTCAAAACTGTGCAGTTTAAAAGTGGATAGCTACCCACAAAATGCAGAAATTATTGCCGACTTGGCATTTCGAGAGTCACAACCATCCTATTTGTTGTGCACAAATTTGATTTCATGTTGATTGAATGGAGTTGCAACGTTTGATACAGCAGATTTTGAGGACAATTGTAATGAATTTCATTGATGAATTGAAGATGACTGAAGTGAAAATGCCTTTGAAGCTTTCACTTTCATTTTCAGAGTGATGAACTTCAACTATGCACAGTGTCCATTTACTCTGAAGGCCTTCGGTATCAGCTTGAATGCGCACTTGAAACCCTATTGGTTGTTGACTGCTTCAAATCACCAATGTTATTGTTGTCTCTCAATGTCATTTAAAGCACGTGCATACCCATGGCCTGTCGTACGTTTTACACTGTTGATAAGAGACAGTAGGAGCACGCCACATCAACAGTCTCTCTTCTCTTCCCGTCTTCTTGAATCGCATTCTCGGTTGGTGCAAATAGTACCGCTTTTCGTATTCTGATGGAGTTTTGCTGCCAACTTGCATAAGCCTGATATCTAATATCCGCTTCCTAGTTGACGATTTGCTCAATTGGATTAAAGGCAAATCAGGCGACCGGCGTGTGGAAATCATCTACGTGCTATCGACCTCACATCTTTCAATCTGGCCGTGTGCTTGATTGGATACACGAAATGAGTTTAATTACCTATGGCATCATGTTTGAGGGATTCGCTTCCATGATGAACATTTCACTTCCATGCCTTACCTTTATTCCTTTCTCGGAACAAGACAGAATAATAAATTGGTCGAGATCTATTTATTATACTTTTGTTATTAATTTCGTTGTCCGTTTTATTTCCTTGTGTACTCATCTGCATTTCAGTCGTTGAAACTAAGTAACCACGCAACAGTTCATGTAGAATCGATTCTATCAGAAACGTGGCGGCTTTTGTAATCAATGTATTCATGGCAGTTGGTGCACGAGATTAGCTGGTTTAGATACTCAGTCATTACGTGTCAAAAGTGAGCTCACCGACATTTATTATAAGTGACATTATTATTTCCACTGTGTCCTGCAGCTCGTTTCAAGTTTATACTCCTGCGTTTCACCCTGCAAATAATTTACGGTCACTCACCATCTTTCAGTGATTCCATTTGTGTGTGACTACGGAGATTGCGAAGTGGTCTCTATATTCACTTGGTGTCCTGTATTCGCAGTTGCTTCTTCAGCCAGTTTGCTCATTTTCGCTTGCGAGTCTTTGAGTTTGTAACATTAGACTTAATTCCTTCAAGCACCAAATCCAGATCTTACTGAGTTCACTTATCGGTGATCAAAATTATGCATGTCTTCTCCCTCCTAGCCGATAGTCTATCACACAATCCAGCTCACCACATACAGGAATGTCATCGGTGAAAATAGGTCAAACGACAGCTCGTATTAGCACACGAATCTATACCTGATATACGAAATCCCTAAATGTGGTCCCCCTTGAATCTCAGAAGAAACATAGTATACTCAGCCTTTGGTTGTATAAGACGAAGAACCCCTAGAATGCTTTTTAATATGTCTGCCTATGTCTTCTTCATAGTCTAAAAATCAGTTCGCTTATTGGATGTGATATTCTTAAATACTCCTGGTGCAGCACATTATAATATATAAAAGTGGTAGGTGGAATGCACGCACCGCAACTTGTGAAGTGTCCTTGCTCTGTCGATGCGTTGATTATTAGAAAAGAGAATAAGTGTATGAATGCTGACGCGTGGTCCGGAATAAACCACAAGTGGATTTGAAGGATCAAGAACAGAAAGATTCGACTAAACCAAATGTCAACAGGGCGTGAGACAGCTAAACTGTGCACATACTAGTTACTGGTGGTACGTAGTGTACAACTAGACATAGAAATCCGAAGAGCAGATAGATTGGGAAGGAATTGACCACAAATGAATTCAATGACTGTATGCTGACATTTGCTTCCTTTAAAAGAATTATCACTGGTCCAGTGGGAATTATGACGTTTTCGTCAGGTTGCGTTTAATATCATCGAACTGTAAAAAGGCGCTGATTCCGTAAACAACATGTTAACCTTTTCTGTAAGTGACCAACCCTTAGTGATTCGAATGATTCAAGATTGTGAGGTTAGTTTTGAAGGCACGTTATTAAGCTCTTCATCGGTAGAAACGTAGCAATCCTGATTTCTCAGGTATCGACGCTTGAAATTTATATAGGACAAAATCAGTCGTGAACCACTAAGGACACATATAGTTCTCAATTATTTAGGCATGAAAATATTCAAATAGTCATATTCACAGTTTGTGATGGAACTGCCGAAGTGAGGCGGAGAAAGATTTATTTTTGTTCACACGAATCTATAACAAGCAGAAATGGATTCAAATGTGTCCGGCGAAAGCTTACATCTCAAAATCATTTATGACGAAATCAGGAATTTAGAGTGATGTGATGTGTCTGAATTTAACATTGGGCAATTGAGCTGGTTTGTATTATGATAAGGCACATTTGTCCGATACATCTTAATCATGAGAAATCCGATTATTCGGAAATTTCCATTTCCGCTGGTTATTCGACAAAACCAATAATGTCCAAGCATAGATAGGTAGTTAAGAAAGTGTGAATATCCGTATATCACAATGAAACAACACAAGTGAAAGGCAAATATCTCCCTACATGGGCATCAGTCACCAAACATTGACGAGTATTTGTATGCTGAGAAATTTGGGTCTCATTAGTTATTATGGTGGGTACATTGTAGTTTCTCTCATGATTCACGAATGACCGAGTCTCATCATTTGATGGAGTATCACGGACATAAAGCTAAACGATGCAACAGAAGCTCGGATTTATGCATTTACAAGGCCAATGCCCTAGCAAAGATTCTACCTTGGATAATTAGAAGACAATTGCAGCGAAGAAAATTTTCTTTTCGACGATGTCATCATCTAGGCTGTACATTCGTGTGTTGATATTAAATGGATGAGAAAGTTCCAGAATAATATCCGGTCAGGGGTCAAATTAATAAAAATTAAAATTAGGAATTAGAATGCCATAATAAACAGGGTGATGGATAAAACAAACAAAGTAGCACCATAATAACTAAGAGGAATGACATTGTGCAATTAGGGGTTAGAAATGTAGAAATAACAAAATAGACAGGATGTTTGGATAAAAACTAATGTGATGAATAATTGTTTATGCAATCAGGGATTAAATATGTAGAAACAGTAAAATGACGAAATAAACACGAAGTTCGGGTATGAAAATATGGTAGCGTAAACAGGGATTAAGAAAAACTTAAAATAACATGAATAAACAGGAAGTTTACATAAGAAAGGAGATGGGATGCTCATTACTTAAAATTACCTGTTTATGATGGCCATGGCAGGGACAGGGGTTGGACGTATTTCTTTTGTATACAAAGCGTGGGTTTGAGCTTTTGTATAGCTAGCGCCTTGGCTATACCCAGATGTCTTGATTTTACTCCCTTTGGTAGGTTAGATCAAATCTTGTAATTGAAGGATTTTTCGAGGTATGTTTTCCTCGGCGATTTTGAGAGGCGTCCGTGAAGGATTTCTGCTTCAATATCGCTTTGAATTCTAGAATAAGCAGAAGCATTTTCTTTGGAACGGATTGTTCGGAAGTCTTCTCAGGTTTGAGATCCTTTTCTATGAACCTGGGCGTCAAACCGTTTTTTCTTCGATAACGTTAGAAAATAATAGTGAAGCTTACGGTTTTGTGTTTACTAGACACATTTACATCCCTCCGAATTCTTCGCCATTCATCATAGAAAGCTTAAATGAGCCTCCAGTGAACAACTCAATTGGTGATCTTCTCGAAAAGTATTCTTCTCTTTCATTTGACACCTACCAACACATCTGTTTTATATTCCGAGTATTACCCTGCTGGCAGGATACGAATTTGCAAGGGTGGTCCAACATATGCCGGATATATTACACAAACCATGTCAGCATGAAAGCTTCCAGATGCCTTATGCAGAGCTATTAGGCTTTCCTTGCAGTAAATTGCTTGTTGATAAATGTCTTCAAAATGAACTCTCAGTCGAATAATCTATTTTGATTTTCTGTATATTACGATAGTAACATCCATGAATGTAGATATATGCCCTAATGAGGCTAACTATCTTCTGTTATCGTTTGACTCCACAATGTACTTTTGGTACAACTATGGAATTTTCAGCATGTGATATCGGTACTTCTGACTTTGTCGGTAGGTCGATGTTCACTGGTAGTTCTGCTTTCGTTGTTGGTATTGTGGGGCGCACTGTAGGTGGTGGTCGATTTAGAAGTCTTTTGAAGTGTTCAGCCCACTGTTTTCTTTGCTCCACCTCTTTGGTGGTTGACTTTCCATTGTCATCCCTTACTGGCCTAATATGTGTCGAACTTTTCCTGATAGATGCCTAGTTGTTTGGTAGAGTGTGGCGTGGTCTCCTTTGCCTGCAGCTTGTTCTGCTTCACTTGCCATGGCTTCACAATATTTTCTTTTGTCTTCCCTGGCTTTCTTCTTTACTCTTTTGTTCAGCGTATTGTAGCTTGCATTCAACTCCTGTTTTTGTTCCTCGTCGGTGCACTGGATAATCTTTCGTTTCACTGTCCTTCTCTCTTCTGTTCGTTTTCAAGCGTCTGTTGTGAGCCACTGTTTTTCGTGTCTCTTCTTCCTGCGTAGAACTTCCATTCAGGTTTGACTCCACACCGTTTTCAAGTTGTTCCAGTGCTTTTCGACGCCAACCTCTTCGCTAATGTTGGTTTGTGTCTCGACTTCGTCCTCTTTGCTTGCAATGGAGATGTCCTTTGCATCTTGGTCCTTCAGTTTTTGAGTGTTGAACTTGGCTTGTGGTCTCTCTGCAGCTCCTCCTTCTCTGAAAGCTTTTGGTTTGATTTGGGTTGTCTCTTGTACGAGATAGTAGTCTGAGCCAACGTCTGCTCCTCTTCTTACTTCTGTGTCCAGTAGGCTGCGCCTCCACTTCCTTGAGCACCATTGAGATGAAGTCAATTTGGTTTTCAGTTTGCCCATCTGGTGACACCCATGTAGCCTTGTGGATATCTTTGTGCTTGTATACACTGCCACCAATCACTAGTTCTTTGAAGGCGGAGAAGTCGGCGAAGAGTTCTCCGTTTTTGTTCATTTCTCCTAGATCTTCTCTACCCATGATGAGTTCCCTTCCCGTATTGTCTGGTCCCAGTTTGGCGTTCATGTCTCCCATCAGTATTTTAATGTAGCCAGCTGGAGTATTGTCCATTGTTGCCTGTAATTGTCTGTAGAACTCTTCTTTCTTTCCGAGGTCTGCGTTGTCTGCAAGGGGATAACATTGTATAATTGACACTTTCTTTCGTTTGGAGTTGAATTTGGCGATCATTATCCTGAACGAGATCGCCTCCCATTGCATCAGGGACTTTGTTGCCGTTGGTGACATCATGATAGCCACGCCCTTGGTGTGCGTGTTGTTACCTTCTGGGTGACCGGAATAGATCACTGACTCACCCGTTTACCATTTCGTGAGTCCATTCCCGTTCCATCTGCTTTCACATAACCCCATTACTTGAATTCCGTATCGTTTCATTTCGTTCGCCGTCTGGGCAGCTTTGCCAATCTTGTACTAAATGCGGACGTTCGATGTCACCACACAGACTTTTTCTATTGGTGCAAGGCGATTCATCGTGCTGAAGTTTCTGTAGCAACTTTGTTTACAGGGTGGGGTTGCTTGTCTCACGCCTGATAAAGGAATTGTTACATACGGATAAAGTTTAGAGAGAAGCAACCTCTTAATTTGCTCCCCTTAAAATGGAAAAGCAAGGGATCAAACAATCAGAACAACACCAGCAAGAGGAAAATATTCACGGCAAAATGGGCTAAAATCGACAACAACGATACAATAAAACAACATGCAATACATTTAAATAGTGGATGAGGACTGGCAGTTTTATTCATGATGAGCAATTCGTCATATTTCGGACTCGTCAACTGGATGTGCCTTCATTTCTCAGTGAGTGACGATGTTCCCATCGCAGCCCGATGCCAGTTCCCATAAATTCAAACGCCAAAGCGTTATCTTCTTGACCTCTTGGGTCAGGAGGGCCACCTCTTGTTCAACGTCGACGCATCTGCACAAGAAGTCGACATCTCAACCTGGGTCCAATCAATTGACAGTTAAATCAAAAATTCAATTAGACATGCAATACAGGTAAGCACAGTTAACTAAAATGATACCAAAACCATAGACTCATGGACTTGGGAAAACTTGAACATATAAATCCTAAAATATATACAATTACAGATATGAGTTAGCGTTAAAAGCTCACAAAGTGACAAACATTTAGTTACAGGAATTAGTAGTCAACAAGATTATATCCACAGATTAAGTGTTTGAAAGTAAACGGATTGCAATAGTTTCTAGAACTCCGTGGGGAGAAAGACCAGAGAAATGAGATTTCTATTCAACTAAGCAATTTTAGCGCACTAATCGAAAAGCACGGACAATCGTTCCCCCCATTTGGTGAAGCCGACGTTATTTCATGTGATCATACATACTGACTGTGAAATCCGGATCATATAAACTACACCAACCTATTTTGATTCATTTCACCGCCGAGTGTGTTCACTTCTTCTAGCGATTCCAATTGCTTCTAACAGTCTCCTGTGCAAATCCATTATATTCTGTCAGCAAGCGGAAACATGTCATCGATTTAAATTAGGAACACAGGATGAGATTTTTCGATTTCTGTCACCAACATTGAGAGGATATTCACGCCTCGCTGTCTGTCAGTTTCAAATAACTTTCACCGGTATTCTCACATCAGCAACCACATTTGTCACTTGAACTCTCACTGCATATGTGCGCCTTATCATATTTACGATTTCAAGAATTGTGGCCAATTTATCTGAAGTGTTTCTGTTCAAAATTCTCCTATGGTTCGTCGGTCGGTCATAGGAGAAATGACATTATAGGTGTCGTCCTGTATCATTCCGATTTGCAACCTGAGAACGTCGAAAGCTGCTGGAATTGCTGGTTGTATATTGAATGCGCACACTCAGTTTGCTCGTAGAGGTCTACTGAGAGGACCTAGAAACTAGTGAATTTTCAGTTGGTAATTCGGAGAATTCATTTCAATCCCACCTGTGCTGAGAAATTCGTAATAGTTTTGTGACAAAGTAGCTCATATCCTCTTCGTTGTGGGCAGTATTCCAAGCATAACTCATGCTAGTCACCTATACAGCGTACGAAATCCGGAAAGATCATTTGCAGTGGAATAAATTCTACCAAGCTTATGAATTGAGAGTAATATCCGCATCGCAGGACTAGTTTTATACTCAATACTAAATCATATATAAATGGTTGAGGGAATACTGAGATCTCGGATTGTGATGCATCATTTCACTGTCCCTGTGTTTACTGTATGACTTTGAGAAATTCTATCGTGGTCCAGAACTAACAGTACGGTAATGCGCAGATCAAGAATACAGGGATTCGAACGAACAAACTGTCAACAAGGATTAAATCATAGAGAAACATTAACAGAATATACCGTTCAATCATAGAATGATTGTTTATGCATATAAAATATAATGTTGAGATGAATTCAATGGAAATCAATAAATATCGATGTGCAGAGACTACATATGGAAGTGAATGCTGATGGGCACTGTAATTGGATGAAAGTAGTATGAATTCAATTCGAAAAGAAAGCGGTGGCTTATGAGAAGGAAAATTGGGGAAGTGCAATGACACACACACACAAACGTTCTGCGCTTTAGATATGTTTAACACGTCTTTGAATGTTGCAATGCACTTCATACGTGAGAAAATGAGAAGTGGATCACCAAAAACACAACGAACTCCTAATTCGTTATATAAATCAGTAAGAAGACGCAAATTGTCTCAAGCGTGTGATGCTTTTCCGCAGCACATTTCGGACAATTTGTTGACACATGGACTTGTCACAGGGATATATATGAAATCAATAACGTCTTAGACGATATTCAAGCGAAACCAATTAAACGATTCACACAGCGAAATGCAGCAAACTGAAAAAGCCCACTTGCCTCAATAATCGCTCGTAAACCACGAAAATTCAAATGGAATGGAAATAACATAGAAATTGTGCAAGTTTAGTATGTCATAGGGTGGTGAATCTAATGCACCGTTGAAAGGATCGCTTATCTCATGCTCAAAATTCCTACTTGAAAAATCTTACTTCTCGCTTAGTATGACAAAAGTCGGCTTCAGAAGAGGATCGAATCCCCCACAACCTGCGTGATAGACGAACAAACTATGACTTTGCTACCGATACAATGGAAACAGCATTAAGACTAGCATTATGCCTCTAGAGATCGACCATCTACGTACTGTTTTATATTCGTTTGATGATTCCGAAGTACTTGTTGCAGGTGGAGATCGATTCGTTTGAATAATGTGTATCAACATCTCATAACTGCAAAGCTGCAATCTGGAGATAATCACTGTAAGTAAATGTGTGTCAGAGCAAGTGATCTACAGTTGGTGATGAAGTATTTTAAAGACTTGAGGCCTATATTCAGAATTAGCTCTGATGAAGTTTGAAAATCAATCTTTTTTCAACATTTAAAAAGTCCAAGGAAGAAAGGAATCACATTATACCTGAGAGAAGATTGTGACAATTCGATGACCTAAAAAGAAACGTGTGAGTTGCATGTTTTTATGAACGCTGCATTCGTATCGGTTAGCCTGCCAAGATCACTCAGAAAAAGATCATTGAATATGGAACTTATTGAGCCAGCATAATTCCAGCGAAAGTAAATAACAGAATGAACTTCAGTAAATGCTTGCTATTATTTTTACTTTCAAAATAGGATCCTCGGTAAAACGAGTCGAATATAGCAACATGACTTTATTGTTTCAGTCAGTCAGCAGGAATCCAAATTTTAGCCATCAGACACAGAATTTGAAAATGAATTAGTGGAAGTGGTCGATTCAACTTACGTTGCGTATTGGAGGGGAATTCCAAGAATTTAAGAGATAATCCTGATCTCACTGAATGCTGTTTCCAACTTCCAGTATGATTAGAACTGCTCTCGTTGACGAAAGTCTACAACGTCCATTATCATACAATCTGTTTCGTTCTCTCACTCGCTTTAACCCACCAACACCAATCAACACGTATTTGTCTACATTTATTGTCTCACTGCTGTCTCTTAATGCCAGAAATAAGTGCGTATCTGCACTATCAATTTCGATGTCTCACTTTCTATAAATAGACACGATTCACAGACAAGAAAAAATTTACATCTGATAATCTGCTCCTGCTTTTAATGGATAGTGAACTGAAAACTTGACAATCGACGTCAATCGTCAATGATGACTGCTAGATAAGATTTTGTTTGAAACTGATAACAACTTGATTTGAAGGGGTCACATGAATTTAGAAATGAGACGTTACAATTATCTCTCGATAAGATAGACATTTATAAGATGGACTGTGTAGGCTAGTGAAGTTTGTGATCATGTCTTTGGTTGCCTCAGTGATGAACTAATACAAGTGGGTTTTGAAGCTATCTAAATTCTAACTATTACTTCCCATGTGGTTTGTGCTTTCGAAATCTGTTTCAATAATCCTCTACTATTGGTGATAAATGAAATCTGTGATTTGTCCAGCGGCCTATGAATCCGACGATGGTACGTGTGATTTTATCACACATCGCAGTAACCACTTCTGGATAAGGAAAATATTCGGATATATCCACAATACACATTTCGATAAGAGCGCACTTTTATTGGTGGTCAACAATCATTTACGAACATTCTGCATACCGTCTGATCGCTGAGACCGAAAATGTATGCATGTAAATTTTACGTCTCGTGTCCATGACAGCGCATCAAACGATGTGACTAGATTTAACATGAATGAGAGAAGAAACCAGAGTGTTCGCATGATACAACATACTACTTTAGTACTTCCTTGGTTGATGGAGGCGACCTGAACACAGGAGTTTATGTTCAGTAAATAGAGTGAATTTCCTACCATAAAGCTTTTTGTGTAGCTTTTTGACTGCAAGCATAGGCGCCAAACCTTCTTTCTCAATTTGGCTATATTTGCGTTCGGTTGTATTCAGTGTTCTAGATGCATGTGCAATAGCTTTTTCCCTTCCGTCAGGAAAACGATGAGATATAACAGCACCAATACCATAGTCGGATGCATCTGCAGCAAGGATGATTTCAAGACTTGGATCATAATAAGTAAGCAGCATGTCTGACTGGAGTAACGATTTTACTTTTTTAAATGCATTTTGACATTCAGGTGACCAATTCCATTTTGCATTTTTCGATAACAGGCGATTCAGTGGAGCACGTATGCGATGAAGCTCTGGTAGAAATGCACTGTAATAGCTGATGAGGCCAAGGAAAGATCGCAGAGTGGCAACATTAGTGGGAGCGGGCATATTCTGAATAGCACGTACATTTTCTGGGTCTGGTCGACGTCCATGTTCATCAAAAATGAACCCAAGATACTTTACTGAATCCATGAAAAATGTACATTTATCCTCTTTAAGGTAGAACCCAAACTCTGACATTTTGGATAGCACAGCGTCAAGTCGATCAAACAATTCAGACTTACTACTCCCTGTGATTATCACATCGTCGAGGTAGACAGCAACACCAGGTTGGTTAGCAAGCATAGTATCCATGATCTGCTGGTGCTGGTTTCACACCAAATGGTAAGCGAGTAAACTGGTAGAGACCCTATGAGTGTTGATTGTTAGCAACTCTCGAGACTTTGGTTCAACTTCTATTTGAAGGTAAGCATCAGCAAGGTCAATTTTTGCAAAACATTTTCCACCATTAAGTTTGACGAATAAGTCTTCTTGAATTGGTAATGGATAAGCATGATCCTCTAGAGCATCATTTAACCCAGTTGAGAAATCTGCACACAGGCGAATGGAACCATTTGCTTTGCGTACAACAACTATAAGGGCAGCCCAGGGCGAATACGTTACTGGTTTGATGACACCCAATGCTTCCAGTCTGTCGAGTTCATTCTCAACCAATGTGACAGCAGCATACGGAACTGGACGTTTTGGACGAAAAACTGGCTTCGCGTTTGGCTTTAGAGACAAAACAACTTGGGTAAATTTGCAGCAACCAAGTTTGTCCTGGAAGACAGAAGCGTGCTTTTGACGCAGGCGTTGCAAGAGAGACTGATCAGATACATGTCCGGGAACAACGTTATGTGGTGAGGACGAAACATTAGAGCATACTGAATTTAATGGTACATTGAAGATATGGAGCTTGTCTAACCAGTCAAGACCAAGCAAATTCAAATCATGGTAGTTTGTGACGTAACATACACCATTGAACTGATGCTCACCAAACTGAACCTGGCAATTTATCTCACCCACGAGTTTCAGTATATCTCCAGAGGCATTCTTAGCGACATGCTCGGTCGGCAGAATCTGTGGGCACCCAAGTTTGCGCCACGTAGTTCGGGAAATTAAGGTGATATCTGATGCCGTATCCAACTGAAGACGAATATGTTTGCCGTTAATACCTAGTGTAATGTACTTACGTTTGCTGGCGAAATCGACTTTGGAAGTTGTGAAAATGGTCTGTACTCGAGGAGATTGTTTCGGCTTGAAACGACTACTTCTGTTCCTCACCGAAGAATTTTTCTGCGGTGGACAGTAACCCTCTTATGTCCAAAACGGTGACAATTACGGCATTTATGTTTCTTGAAAGGACAGAGCTTGACAAAATGCCACGAACCACAGTGCCAGCACACTGAAGGAGGTTTAGCTGAATTCTGAGACTGACGTGCTGTGTGCTTAACGGTGATCGGAGGACTTTTCACTGTGTTAATTGAACCAAATTCAGACGACTGTCGTTTGCACTCCACCATAGCAGTATCGTGCTTCAAGTTGATTAAGCGTAGGCATTCTGCTGTCACCATTTGTAAAGTCATTTTCGGGTCTTGTTCCACGAGTGACAGAAGTCGAGTTCTTATGTCAGTATCTTCTGGGTTCTTCAACCCACAAATAAAAATCAAACACTTGAACTGATCTGATGTCATTTCGTGTGGTTTGAACCTTTCGCATTCCTTGTTCACTTTGCCAGCGTAAGTGACATAATCATCGGAAGGCATTTTTGTCAACTGAAAACATTGATACCGAATATTAAACATGGATGACTGTTCACCAAAGATTTGTGATAAAACGGTGACTGTCTCATCGAATGATAACTCACGTGGGTTCTTAGGCAGAATGAAGTTAACATATCTGTTGTGCTCAACAGTACCAAGTTTTCTTAGTAACAATCGGACTTTGGCAGCATCATCAAACATGTAGCATTCAATACGGAAAACGTCTTCGTAACGATTGAACCATGCATCAAATACGAGACCAGATATTGGGTCGTAGTTGAACTCACTGATGGAATTTGAGATGCTTTCATATTTGTCTGAATGAGATGTTGATGGAACTTGAATGGACAGCTTCTGAGTGAGAGCTTCGAATAATTTTAGTTGAGCTGCTTCATTCTGAACTTGCTGATGCTGCAAGATAGAAGAAGAGAGACAAGTCTTCTTGTGATAATCACAGAGGGATTAGCTTGACTAATATAGTATCTAAAGTACTAGGCTCCATAATGAAACACAGACTAAGTGGGGCTCGGGATTTACAAACACGAGAGAACCAGGCAGGCTTTAGACCAGGAAGAGAGCTGTATTGATCATATCTTCTATCTCCGACAGATTTCAGAACATTGGCATTCTGACCGGCGTCCAACATTCATTAATCTCCACTACAGTACACCAAAACCACCTACCTCTCCTCAACACGAATCATTATATTTCTTGACCTAAAGGCGGCATTCGATTCTGTCGACCGTGATGTTGTCTGGCGATGCCTGGCTGTAAAGGGAATTCCGAGAAAATGCATTGCACTGATTCAGGCACTATATTCGTACTCATATAGCCAGATGAGGTCTTACGGTGAGTTGTCATCTGAAATGGTGACTACTAGTAGTGTCCGTCAGGGATGCCCATTTTTCCCATTTCCATTCAATTTCATCATAGATGTACCAATGGATTCAACCATAACTCACTTCAGCGACTCAGGGATTGACTTGCTACGAGGGAGTAATCTCGTTGACTTAGAATATGCAGACGATATGGTCCTTCTAGGCGACGACGCTGACAAAATGCAGAGTCTTCTGAGCTGCAATCTTCGAATGTTTGGCATGTGATTCGCTTCCGCCAAATGCAAGATGATGTTACAGGACTGAACTACACCGACTCTTAGATTAAAAATATGTAGTGAAGTGGTAGAGCGTGTTGACTACTTCAGTTATTTGAGAAGTTGCATCATCCAGTTTCAACGGGTTGATCTCTGACGAAATCTCAGCACGGATACAGAGGGATCGTTTCACATACGCTAGTTTACACCGTCTTTCGCGTAGACATGACATCCGACTCACTATCGACAAAGTGAGGGTGTAATGCTCATCAGTTTGCTCTGTCCTCCTCTATGGCTGTGAGACCTGGCCGTTGAGATTGGAAGACATAAAAACACTAGCTGTCTTTGTTCATAGGTGCCTGCGTTCTATCTCCCGTGTGAAGTGGTATAATAAGGTGAGCAATATTGAGGTTAGGCGTCGAGTTCTGTGTAAGAAGGGGAAAACAATCGACGAGGCTGAGAAATTACATCGACTGAGATGGCTTGGACATGTGTAACTTATGCGTAGTCATCGCTTACCTCAACCGACGTCAATGTTAGCTGACATAGGATAGGTAGGCTGGAAAAGAGCTAGTGACAGTCAAACAAAAACATGGCACCAGTCAATGAAAACTACAACAGTTAGACTAAGCCACCTAGAAAGGTGTAGACTTCCTGGTTGGGGTCCTTGTGATGGTAAAAACCAATGGTTGGGAACAATTTGTGACATGTCTCAAAATCATTCTCAATGGCTGGCCCAGATTCATCCATACCTTGTGTGACGAATTAAACTATTACACACATGTGTGCAAAGTTCTATGTTGAAAACAGACAGACAGACAGGGATTGGCTTGTACATTCTGAACCAAGTCAACACCTCATACCTGACCACATCGCCTTGCGAATGGCAGTTCATTTGCTCCTGCAGGAATGGATTCATTGGCCGTTCGACGTGCCTTTATTCACTAATTTGAGAAAAGAACTTTGACAACCTACAATTTTGTGATGCACTCTGTCACCCTACGGGATTCTTATACTTAGCTAAGCTGCAAACTTGAAAACCAATATGCTTCAAACATGTTACGAATCCGCGAATCTGAGCAAAACGATTTAACGTCAATTTGTCTTGCTGAAGAAGACATAAATGCAGCATATTAAATGTGATATGTGTACGTCAGTTTGGATAGCCAAATGTTCAGTCTTGATGATATCATGCTTAACAATGATCTACAAAGTGAACGCAAACTCGCCGAAAACACAAATCATTTTATTCAGGAAAACTCATCAATCAGATTACATTTAAGCTGCTCAACATTAGTGGTGCATTCACCATGGAGTTTTCGAGTGCTGCAATTGTTGTGCTTTCTGGCTTTTATTCGCAGGTTGGGAGTGACGAAATTGCATTGTTGCCCACCCCCAACTACTTCGAATTCTTTCAACTTGATGTTGGAGTATAAGTGATCAAGTTTATTAGGTCAACATGCATATGTTATTCGTTCGCATCTTTTATCATGTGAGGTACACCATCACTCTTGAAACTTGAGATGTAGTCTTTCTGAATATCGGTGCTGGATTCTAATGTAAGTCACTGATTGTTTTTGGATGTAGTCTCCAACAGTCACATCGATTGTGGAGCAGAAGATGAACCAGCGCACAGAGGAAGAACGAGATGGTAGTGTGAGTGAAATTTACAACTTGACAAGCAAATAATAGAGACAGACTGGTAGGAAGACTCAAGAGGCTTGAAAACCCATCTGACGAATCATGCGGAACATGCTGCATGAGATAGCGACTTCACATCAATATATTAAATAACCACTTTTCTATCCTAAAAGATGTAAACACAGATGGAAAAGATGCACGATAGTAAGAGTTCAAAGATTTACTGAAGATTGCAAAGGCAGCAGCAGTTCTTTAAAAGTATCTCGTAATTAAACAAAGGTATTTTCAAAAAAATGAGTATAGCTTGCAACATCGGAAGTACACTGAATAATTTTAACAGTAATATCAGCATAGTTAACACACAAGAATGTGGATAATATATTTGTCCGCATTCGTCATATCATTTTTTTCAGTTCGGTGAGATGTCGAATATTTCTTTGCCCAAGAATTTCATATGAAATATAATACCAACAAAACCTGTTTCATTTGGGCTCATTTAGGTGATTTCTATTGGAAAATGAAGGCTCCAGACTAATCTCTATTCCATGAAAAGTTTCCATTTATGAGAAATGAAAACTGCAAAAGTGAACACCTTAACTGTAGATATATCTCATCATTACTTTTGATTATTGTGCAGCTCAGTTTGTCACTAAGTTATATTTGGAATACATTGTTTATATATTCTGAAAGAAAATGATCAACAGTAGTGGTTCGAAATGTTCGACAACAATTACCTCATCACTTTGAGAAATAACTTCAATGCCACAATCTAGCATAAGGAAAAAGCGTGGTCACAGAATTTCACGATTGTTAGCCTTCCAAGCTCCGATTACAACTCATGGGAATTATAGAACAAGTTTACTTGAGCTAACAACATGTATTTTATGCGTTTCTCTCAGATTCCTTGTGTTAAGATAGAATATACGACTATCAAGCATGATGTCACAAAAGCATAGTGAATTACATGGAAATGACTATATGGCTTCATCTAGCTATCATGAAGACAAACTCTCCGGCACGCTTTAGAAAATAACAGCTGATTAGCGTACGTGTATTTGGACATTTAATGTGAGTGAGTTATCGAGAAAATATTGCAATTCTCGATGTTGATGAAGTTTCAGCACACGTCCCTGTATAACTACAGGAATCTGATCAGTACATCTACGCCAAAAATAAAGATCGCCTAGATCACATTTGTGCTTGAGCGTAATGTTAACTGTATGACATTTATAAGGATTTACCATGAAATCATTTAACTCAGACCGTTGGATATTGCTCGACAAAAGGCTCCTGAATTTGGAACGGACAGATCGAGAAGTAACTGACAACGAGACAGTAAGATCGTTAGCATATTTAACAAATTGTGTTTTTCCTCAGGGATCAAGTCGCATATGAAGAAAGGAAACTGAAGTGGGTAGAGAACAGCACCTTGAGCGAAACCAGATTCAGTGAGCCAGGCAGAGGAAGATTTGCCCTTATATACCGTATACCGCGAACTGTCAGAGAAATAACAATGCAATCATTCATCGTTGGAGTACTCGGTTTGTGTCGAAGAAACCTTAATAAACAAATGGCATCTGGCTACACAGTCATAAGCGGCTGAATAATCCAGGATGACACATTAGACATATTCAGCTCCCCTATTCTAACAGGATACATTATTATGATGCGAGACAATAGTTGCACCTGAATCACTTTTCTGTTTCGTTTTCTAGGAGATGAAAAAGTCACGTTAACTGAAAAGGTATATATTTTAGGCACAATTTGTAAAATGCAGTGATTCGAGTTCGGTATTCGAGCGCGCTTGTTCGCTTCATGTATTCCAGCATCATTTGTAACCCGACTCAAGTAGCGAAGTCGACGATATTTTCATGGACTGTGAAATCAAGGAAATCATCCTGGGGGGAATGGAAAGCCGCGGTTACTATTGATAGAGATTTCCCATGACCAGCCACAGCAAAATATGTGAACTGTTCTGAAAAAAGTAGACTGATTCGATAGAGTACAACTAGAGGTGATGTAATTTGTTTGAAATAAAAATGCATTCATGCTCTGACAAGTATTGAAGGCGACCTAATTTCTCAAGAATATGTAACATTTGCTGTTCGAAATCGACCAATGAGAGTGAATGAAAATGCCACTCTACAGTGATTTGAATTAAATTGGTACATTTCTGTGGATTTCAATATGCTTATAATGTAAACTGCCACGCTGCAAGGTGCTTTCGCCGAACTTTCTTGAAAACTTCAACAATAGCATGTTTCAAACATATTGGAATTTCGCGGAGTAATACGATCTGACATAAAAGTTTGACAGGTAGGGACTAACATAGACGAGGAATGAAATAGAATGTGTAGAAACACATTTGGTAGCCTAGCGTTCAATCTCAACGATATCATGTTTCTCACTAGACAACAAGGTGAATAGCTACTTCATGGATACGTCAGGCATTATATCTTGGAAATCTCACACATTGGAATATGCATATATATATATATATATATATATATTTCTTTACGCTGCTTGTATAGTGTTCCTAATTATTGCTTCCTGAGCTATATTTTCAGCCTGTGAGTAACGAAGTTGTATCGAGGTCTACACATAGCTACTAGGAATGTACAGGTTTATGGTGTTGTCGTGCACCTGTTCTTCGCTACTGTTTTGTGTTAAGCAAGCTGCACTTATTATTTCTGAGAGTGTTTCCAGCTGATTTAACCTCCACAAATGTGTATATTATACTTGTTTGCCTTACATCCATCTTCTTTGGATGTCAGCGAACAGTCTCACTTTTCTGAGCCTATGGATTTCACCTAACATCTATTGCTGCTAAACATTCATTTAGTTTTGACTATAAAAAGTGGCACATATTCAGTGTTCTTTGTAACAAGTGAACAATCTCATTTTCCTTCACGAAAGCTTCATTGTCGATTCATTTAAGCTATCTCTCTAAATTCATAAAGGATTGAATGCGATACCAACTGAAGCCACCCCCAGCCCATGTCCAGTATGTTCCCATTTGCTTCTGCTTATTACTAAATGGGTAAACGTTTGTTGACCGTTTCGCTGTCTGGAAGAGTTACCTGTTGTTTAATCGTAATCCCTTATCACCTGATCTTCTGACTCTAGCGAAGGCAGCTGTCAATAAAAAATTTCGTTGTTTCTATATCTCATTATATTATAAGTAATGTTTAAATTTAAACATGATCTGAAGAATAACTCTCTAATGTCACATGATGCTACTTTGATGCGAATAGGTAAATAAATCAAAGTATCTGCGTATAACATATCGGTGGTGAAAGTCCATTCAGGAAGCTGAAGACATCGTTCCATACATCAAAAGTCAAATTAGGCACAAATATACTTGGTTCCCAATCGGGTTCTACACATACCCAGGAGTAAGATTTCAACTTGTAAGTCTACTGATTGATGTCCTGATATCGTATTCGGTCTCCTATTCATGATAATTCATCATATGTTATCACAGGCTCAATAGTAGATAAGAGGCGAAACTGGCATATATGTATCACAATACAGACTACTATTCTATTTCAGCATGCGAATGTGCGTGAATGTTTGATGAACAGTGAGCATTGCTTTATACAAGTGTGATACAGTTAGAAGCCTAATCTTAGTCACGTATTCACTCAAACCTTGCGATTGAGCATTGCGAGCTTCTGCGAATAATGATCTAAAACTGAGTCTCCAAAACAACTGAACTTCCGAGGAAATTGATTAGCTTCAGACTGGATCTGCTAAATGATAACAGAAATAAGCGAATTACAACGCTTGAAATTAAGACGTATTTCAACAATACAGGATATCAAAAGAGATGATTCGACTGACAGTCTATTTCAGTGAAATTCATCAACATGCCGTACAGTCTTATGTGTAGGATCTTTAATTACTAATAAGGATGGATGTTTACAGAAATAAGTAAATTCGTAGTTTGTAATAAAGTTCCGGAATTGTGTAAATCTCAATTTGGTGTGGAAATCATCAGGATATAGACCAGTTAAAATACAACGCATCAACGCGGTGATACCTATCATTGAACAACTTTGAAAAGACTTTATATTGAATGTAGTAAATAAAGGTGACAGGTGCGACAATAATGGAACATGACAAAAGTTATATTAGCTATAACATTCGACAAAATTATGATAGAGGACATATAGAAATCGAATCAACGAAACGAAGAATAAGGAGGGTTGATGTGTGAATTGCAATTATTATACTGTAGCATTGACATATGGGGAACATGAGCTATGCACGATTCGGACAAACCTTTCTGGAAACATAGGTCTGAAGTTTCTATTTCAATGTTGAAAGCCACACTAATAAAGACGATTTGGATTCACAATAATCTGAGCAAAACATTTTACGCCTCGCAGAATACTTAAGAGGCTGAGGCTGTTGAGACAGCATGACCGGTATCGACAAGATGTTCGATGATGTCAGCAGCTAAGTCACTTTTGAATTGAGGCTTTGTGTACAGCGTTTTATTCATAACAGACGTTAAGCTATATTTCCAGCCATTTGACTTGAATTTATAACGTCAAGGAAATTCATTTCACACTACAACGTCTCTAAAAAATATTTTGCAGCCGCTGAGATCACGCCTAGTTTTCGTGAAACGGATACGCTGCTGTGAGACCATGAAGATGTGAGACAGTTATCGCATTTCGATTGAATAAATATCCTAATTCTTCACTATATAGAAATTGTCTGCTATGGTGGGTCATATTTTGTAAAGTTCCATGCACCATACACTATGGTTTAGCACTCACCGTATCATACGAAAGATTACTAACAACTATATCTTATTTGTGGTCGCTAGTTTAAAAACAGCTTCGCTTCTAGGAGAAAGGATTGTTTGGAAAGCCTGATATCTCTGCACAGAGCATTTGTAAGCTTTCATACTGACATGCTTTGTGTAATATATCCGGCATATGTCGGACCACCCTTGCAATTTCGTATCCGCCAGCAAGGCAATACTCCGAATATAAAACAGAGGTGTTGGTGGGTGTCAAATGAAAGAGAAGAATATTATTCGAGAAGATCACTAGTTGCGTTGTTCACTGAAGGCTCACCTAAGCTTTCTATGAAAAACAGCGAAGAGTTCGGAGAGATGTAAATGTGTCTAGTAAACATGAATCCGTGATTTTCACTATAATTTTCTAACATTATCGAACATATAATCTTTGCCAGGGCATTAGTCTTGTAAATGTGTAATTCCGAGTTTCTGAAAGAAACCTCAATGTACACACCATAATAACTAATGAGAACCGCCTTTCTCAGCATCCAAATGCTCGTCAATGTTTGATGACTGGTGCCCATGTAGGCGGATATTTGCCTTTCACTTGTGTTGTATAATTGTGATATATTCAGAGGCACACTTTCTTAACTACCTACTGATGCCTGGAAATTATTGGTTTCATCGAATAACCAGCGGAAATGGAAGTTCCCTAACAATCGAAATGCTGATGATAAGTTGTATCGGACAAATTTGCATTATCACAATAGAAACCAGCTAAATTGGCCAATCTTAAATTCAGACACATCACACCACTCTGAATTCCTGCTTTCTTCATGAATGATTTTGAGAAGTAAGTTTTTCCCGGACTCATTTGAACCCATTTCCGTCTGTTATTAGATTAGTGTAAACAAAGATAAATCGTATTCCGCCTTACTTCGTCAGTTCCATCACAAACTGTGAATACGACAAACGGGAATATTTTCATGCATAAATATTTGATAATTTTTGGTTTCCCTGGTTTCCCTGGTTCACCACTGATTTCGTCCTATACAAGTTTCAAGCGTCGATACCTGGGAAATCAGGATTGCTACGTTTCTACCGATGAAGAGGTTAATTACGTGCCTTCAAAACTAACCTCACAATTTTGATTCACTCGAATCACTAGGGGTCGGTCACTTACAGAAAAGGTTGACATATTGTTTACGGGAATCAGCGCATTTTCACAGTTCGAGGATATCCAACGCAACCTGATGAAAGTGTCTTACTTCCCATTCGACTGGTTATTAATCTTTTAATGGAAGCGAATGTCAGCATACAGTCATTGAATTCATCGGTGGTTAATTCCTTCCTAATCTATCTGCTCTTCGGATTTCTATGTCTAGTTGTACACTACGCACCACCAGTAAGTAGTGTGTGTTCAGTTTGGCTGTCTGTCGCCCTGCTGATATTTTGCATATTGGATACTTTCCGTTCTTGATCCTTAACATCCACTTGTGGTTTACTCCGGACCACGCGTCAGCATTCACACGCGTATTCTCTTTTCTAATAATCAACGCATCGACAGAGCAAGGACACTTCACAAGTTGTGGTGCCTGCATTCCACTTACCACTTTTATATATTGTAATGTGCTGTATCAGGAGTATTTCAGAATATCGCATCCAATCAGCAAACTCACTCCTGTATGTGGTTAGGTTGATTATGTGACAGATTATGGGCTGGGAGGGAGGAAACAGGAATACTTTGGATCACTGATAGGTGTGAGTGTGACATGGAGAAAATCGTGTTAGGAGGAGGAGGAGGATAGGGGACGAGAGATTATGGGCAATCATGAGCCGAACTGGAAGGATAGAGGAAATGAGAAGAAAATGAGACGTGGTACTGTTGGCCTATATTCCACACGGGATGCAAGGAAATTTCAAGATAATTATGATTATACGTTTCAGGAATTCATCATGAGCTGACATTAGTTAGAGAACCATTGGAAAACCTGGGGGTACTGGACAGCTGTTTCGTCCTAGTTTGTCGTGAATTGCGATAAGTTAGATTTCAAGGACCATTAGATCGGGGACCAGTGGCTTAATGGTACACCAGCTTGCCTTGTAACCGGAAGGTCCTGGGTTCGAAAACCGGTGGGTGCGTACTGCTAGGACGAAACAGCTGTCCAGTACTCCCAGGTTTTCCAATGGTTCTCTAACTAATGTCAGCTCATGATGAAATCCTGAAACCAATCGAATCCCTACAAACCAACACTATGATTATACGTTTTAGATGAGAAACGCAATCGGCACTGCTTGGGTTCCTCACAATCCCTTCGGTAATGTACATTTACGCCAAAATCAGTTCAACTCATGTCTGTTGATTCTGAAAATGAAGGAAGTGAAAATAATTCCTGTTTCACCACGATTCTACACTTTCCTCGCAAACTACGAATACGTGAGTGAGAATATATCCTAGCATAAATTATTCACACTTCATTGTTTGCTTACAGACGACTTACTTTTCGCCATTTATTTGGTGTTTTGATATACATACTGGGAGTTCCAAATGGCCTTCGCCAACAGAAGTAAGGCTATTAGTTATGCGACTCACAATCTCACTACTTTCAACCATCGCTTTCACTTGGAGATTTCTGAGGCGATAGTCAGGGGAATTAGAAAATGTCGGATGGTTCCAGTAAGTCTGACAAGCGTTGGTGAAAGCATTCGAGTAGTAGTCGAGTTGGAACTTAATGTCTCGAGGACAATATAAGCAAGCATACATACATGGAATATCAAGATTGTCGATTCCTTTCGTATACCTCTGTTATAATTGTTTCACTTGCGTTTACGTTTATACTACTTTTCACCAGCAAGTATTTTTATTATTATTGCTCCCTTGGATTCCTAGTGGAATAGAGGGCTTCAACTGCACATCTCCACTTGCTTCTGTCTTCTGCTGTACCTTTCACCTGCATCCATGTTAGTCCATACTCTTTCACATCCTCTTCACACGATCTCCTCAAAGTCACCCTTGGACGTCCCACTCGCCTCTTCGCTTTCGGGTTCCACTCGAGGGCCTGACGCGCGATGTCAGCAACGAGCCTCCTCAGCGAGCGAGTGTCCAATCCATCCAGCTCCACTTTCTCCTGCATATTTGTTGGGCGATTAGGTCTTGTTTTGCTTTGTTTGTACCCATAGTTTCTTGTTGGTGATTCTCTCCGGCCTAGCCATGTGATCTTCAGTATAGAACGAAGACAGTTGTTGATAAAGGTGTGCAACAGGCTGTTGGAAATATTCATTGTGACCCGCCCGCCAAGTTTCTGATCCGTATAGAAGAGCTGACTGACTTGACGTTTGTATTGTATTGATGCTGAGTGATGGAGATTTCCAGATTGGTTTCATGTTGATGAATGTGTTTCTCGCCTTCCCGATTCACCATTTGACATCCTCGTCCGTTCCAACTGCCTGTAGTTGAGACAACGCTCCCTGGCTGGATAAGTGAATGAAGTGACCTCTTTCAAATCCCTCCCGTTGATGGTGATTGACGCTAGATGTTGCTGTTGTTGTTGGTTGGTTATTTTCATCACCTTCGTCTTGTTTATTTTCACCTGAAGTCCTGTCTTCACTGTCTGCCTCTTAAACCAGTTTGTCAATTTTCGCTTGTGTAATAACAAACATTAATCATCCACACGCGAAATCCAGGTCTTCTAGGTTCTTCAAATCGGTCGGCCCAGGATATCCCCGTCTTCTCGTTTCCCACTCACTGTCTGACAAATAATCCAGTCCACCACAATTAGGAATATCATTAGTGATAATAAGCACCCTTGTCTGACTCCTGTGTTGATTCCAAACGCCTCGCTGACTTTTCAGTTGTGGATCACTTGACATGTGCCGTTGTCGTACAGCTGTTGAATAAGGTTGATGAATATTTGAGGTAGGCTGTAGTACTCGAGTAATTTCCAAATTACTTCGCGGTCAAAGCTAACTGTCGAAGGCCTTGTCGAAGTCTATAAAATTGAGGAAGAGGTTTGATTGCAATTCGATGCTCTGTTCGATGATGATGCGTATAGTTGAAATTCGGTCAGTACATGATTTGCCTTTCCTGAATGCAGCCAGCTTGTTCTGGTCGGAGTTCTGTCTCCAGTGCATCCTTTATTCTCTCCAGGATGATGCGACTCAGGACTTTACCTGGCGTTGACAGGAGCATGATTCCTTGTCAGTTCTTGCAGAGTGAGTCCTAAGTTGCCCTCTTTTGGTAGTTTCACGAGGTGACCTTTCCTCCAGTCAGTAAGCACCTTTCTTTCCTTCCAGACCTTTTTCAATAATGGAGACAGCATGTCAGCCGTAGTCTGTGGGTCCGCTTTTAGTGCTTCAGAGTGTAATCCATCTGGTCCGGCTGCTTTTCCAGCTTTCGGAAATTTGATTGCATTCAAGACTTCAATTTTCGTTGGAGGATTGGTGTCAACTTGCAGTTGTGTGTGCGCTGTTGTTAATATTTCTGGACGGGTTGCAGGTGGTGGTTGGTTCAAGAGTTTTTTGAAGTGATCCGTCAATTGTTTAATCTGTTTTTCTTCCTTGTCAATTCGGTTCCCTTGGCTGTCTTTTATAGGTTTCGCTTGTGTTGATCTCTTCCCGGGTAGAGGTTTGGTCATCTAATATAGTGTCCTCAGGTCCCTTCTGCCTGCTGCCTTCTCACCTTCAGTGGCCAGGTTATCGTAGAATCGTCTTTTGTCCTTCCTAGCACTCTTCTTCACTTCTTTGTCCAGTGCTGTGTAAGTTGAGCTCAGCGTCTCCTTCTCCTGTCCATTCTTACATTGAGTCATTTTCTCTTGCACCATTCTCCTCTCTTCTATTAGTTTCCTAGTGTCCGTTGAGAGCCATTCCTTGTCTTGTCTCTTCTTTCTTCCTAGAACCGTTGAACACGTTTCGTTGAGAATCGCCTTCAGAGACTTCCAATGTTCTTCCACACGTGATTCTTTAGTGATGTCGCGTAGCGTTTCCTGCTTTGCTCTCACAGTTGCAGTGAAAGTGTCCTTTGTGGTTGTGTCCTTCAGTAATTGAGTGTTGAACTTGCATTGTGGCCTATCCCCTGTTATCCTCGAGGATTCCAGGTTCACCTTGAAAGTCCCTTGTACTAGATAGTGGTCTGAACCCACATCTGATCCTCTCCTCGACCTTGTGTTCAGTAGGCTCCGCATTCTTGAAATAGAGATGAAGTCTATTTGGTTTTTGTTGTTTTCATCTGGTGAAATCCATTTCGTCTTGTGTATATCCTTGTGTTTGAAAACGCTGCCACCAACCACCAAATCATTGAAGTCGCAGAAGTCTGAGAAGAGTTCACCATTGTCGTTCATTTCACCGAAGGTCTCTTTACCCATGGTGAGTTCTCTTCCCGTGTTGTCCCTTCCCAGCTTCACATTCATATCACCCATCAGGATTTTCATGTCATCATTTGAGACACTGTCCACTACGGTTTGTAGTTGTCTGTAGAAAGCTTCCATCTTCTCTTGTTCTGAGACGCTTGTAGGCGCATAGCATTGAATGACTGTAACTTTCCTTCCTTCGCTCACAGAGCTTCCGACTGTGTACAATCATGACACCTCACAATCTAATGTTTGTGTATTCCAAACATTAATTCCATTCACAATACGTTACCGTGTTTTGGACTAATTCAGACTTTTGTGCTTCACTCACGCTTCGAAAGCTTGATCTGATTCGCCGACCACAAAGTATCATTGAGATTTTTCAGGAGGAAATTTATATGCTACATGGATCAGAGTGATAATGCTGCCGACATTGTATGAGTAAAAGAACTAACGCATTTTGAATTGAGAGAATGTTACTGGACCACATGAGGTGAAATGGGAAGCAGAAAAGTAAATGAATGAAAACGGAGAACACTTCTCAGGTATCTGTGTTTACAGTGATTGGGTTTGAGGATGGAGCATATAAGAACGAAATGACGCCCACAATATGATCTGGTCTCTTCCAGGTGACCGTACCCAAAATCAAGCAAAAGGTGGACACGCACCCTTCCGGTATCGAGATAATGAAGAGGTCTGAATGAAGCCTTCAGATCACCAAATGGAGCAGGAAACCTTCGAAACCAAGTTGAAAGACTTCAATGCAAGTAGTGATAGATGATGGTCCCAGTTCATCATTTCAAAATGTGAAGAATAAAGCCACAATTGCAATCGTCAGTTAATGTCAGCGACACCACTGCAGTAAATATGAAGTCGTTTCTGACGTCGAACAATTTCACTGAGAACATCTGTTGTGGTGAAAACAGTACTCCAGTGCAAGCAGCAGTGAATGAAGATTACACACCTGTCTCACCACATTGAATGGCTCACTACTAACACGCAGAATTTGACAGAGTATTGAAACCTAAGGGAGGCAGAAGATGAGACAGTGCAGAGAAAAACAACGAGATTACAGCCTTAGTGAAATCTCCATTGTGAGAACCAGAATGCGAAGGTGGAGTGGTAGGAAGGACTAAAGAAGCTTGACAAAGGATTTGTCGGATTAAGCAGAACAGGCTGCATGTGAGAGAGACTTCAGTATACTATCGGATGAACACTGCGATATCCGGTAAGTCACGCACAAATGGAATCAATGAAAGATGGTGAGTGGCCATAAATTATTAGCAAGGATGAAACGTAGGAGTAGTAACTTAAAACGACCTGCAGGACACAGTGGAAATATTAACGCAACATATGATAAACGGTTGAAGCGAGGTTATTGCACCAATAACACGTAATGACTGAGTTACTTACTCAGCGAATCTCGTGCGCCACCTGCCATGAATGCATTGATTACAAAAGCCGCCATGTTTCTGATAGAATCGATTCTACATGAATTGTTGCGTTATCAGTTACTTTCAATGACTGAAATGTAGGTGAGTAAACAAGGAAATAATTCACACAACGAAATTACCTACAAATGTATAATAAATAGATATCAACCGAATTATTCTTCTGTCTTGTTCCGAGAAAGGAATAAAGGTAAGGCGTGGGGATGAAATGTTCATCACAAAAGCGAATTCCTCAAATATGAGAGCACAGCTAAACTAAATCATTTCGCTTATCCAATCAGGCACACGGCTAGATTCCAAGATAAGAGGTCGTTAGGACGTAGAAGATTTCCGCACGCCGTTCGCCTGATTTGTCTTTCCCCAAATTAAGCAAATTATCACCTGAAAGGCGGCAATTTAACATCAGTTATTCATTGAGTGCGTGACTGCCACGTGAGTGAGCAGCCAAACTCCACCAGAATACGCAAGGCGCCATCATAACTGAAAGCGAATAACATTACAACCATGCAGTTCCGCCTAACTTCAATAAACATTGAAGAACTAGAAACGTCACTGCAAGAATCAATGGACCAGAGTCATGATGGAAATGTCAAACTAGCCATGCCACAAACAGAATGCGCTGGAGGAGCACTCAGTATGAGTCATCTGGTATTCGAAGAATTCGATAGCTTTCAAGAATTCTTCTCCAACGTCTCCCCTTTTAATTGTTTGGTGGTTCAATGCAGCATCCACAAGAAAACTTATATCCACCAGACGACGTGGACACATCGATATTCCTATTGACTGCATCTAAAACTGTAGAAAGTGAATTTACTTAATATACGACAGGCGATAGGAAAGGGGAAAAGATGTAAGTCCGCATCACTATCTTTTTCAGTGATAATATGACTGGTAAAACTCTCGTAGTTTCAAAAAGGAATTTTGGACCTAGTCGGCTTGCAAGCCTGTCGTTCTAACCACCATTGTCAACAACAGCGACAATAACAACAGGATACGAAACAAGCGAGAATGGGATGCAAGAAGACAGGAAGAGAAAAGAGAGACTGCTGGTGTGGCGAGCTCCTACTGTCTCCTATCAACAGTGAAAAATGTTTGACAGCGCTTGGGTATACAGGTGTTTTAAATGATATTGAGAGACAACAATTACATTGGTGATTTAAAGCAGTCGACAACCAATAGGATTTCAAGTGCATTTTCAGGATGAAACCGAAGGCCTTCAGAGTAACTGAACACTGTCCATAGTTGAAGTTCATCACTCTCAAAATGAAAGTGAAAGCTTCAAAGGCTTTTTCTTCTCAATCACCTTGAATTGATTGGTGACACCTGAGGTGACAGTTGTGTTGGGCATACTACCAGAAAGCTTAGCCAACGTGTTACTGAACATCTGCCATCATGGTTCGGCAAAAGAACAGACAAGAACCATCCGTAGCTCAATTTTGTCACATTCAATTGATAGTGGTCATGTAGTGGAGAAAACAAGAGCCTTCAAAGTAATTCATTGTATCCCACCGAATCTTTCGAATAGACTTCGTATTCGTCTACTGCACACAGCTGAGGCGATAGGCATCCGAACTAATAAACCTAAACTATGCATTCAAAAGAAGTTCGTACAGTCATTATCCTTCCCTTGGCCTATTAAGACATAATCAACTAATGACTTCACCACTAACCCTTACTTATATCCTCAACGCCTCTCCTATCAGCCCTTAATCTTATCACATCTGCATTATAAACGTGTTTCATTTCCTTCACTTAGTCTAACATTAATGAATTGGTTCATTTGTTTTTATTAGCCCTTATTGACTACTTCCACATGAACATTTGCTTGATTAATCATGGTGTTTTTCATTATTCGTGTTATCACATATGGCCTCACTTTTTCATCCTTATTATTCATAAGATCATTATTATTATTACTATTATTATTATTACCATTACTACTATTATGACTAATTGCACAATCTATATTCACCATTACATTATCCTGTAGACAAAACACCATGAATGGTTAACAATTGAATTTCTACTTTTAAACTTATATATATTAGAGTAAGGCATGATGAGATCTAATTGATACCATAATATTGTTCGCTTTAATGTGTTGTTTCAAATCTTAATTTGGGAATAATTATACGTTGCGTATTAAAGGCGCTAACTACAGTAGGGTTCCTTTTCTTCTAACCGTTTAACACTCTTCGTATGCTAAGCTTCATTAGGACGTTGATCTAAATTCATGGAATTTTACTATTGGAACATACAGGAAATCAAAAGAGATGATTCGACTGACAGTCTATTTCGATGACATTCATCAACATGCCGTACAGTCTTATGTGTAGGATCTTTAATTACTAATAAGGATGGATGTTTACAGAAATTAGTAAATTCGTAGTTTGTAATAAAGTTCCGGAATTGTGTAAATCTCAATGTGGTGTGGAAATCATCAGGATATAGACCAGTTAAAATACAACGCATCAACGCGGTGATACCTATCATTGGACAACTTTGAAAAGACTTTATATTGAATGTAGTAAATAAAGGTGACAGGTGCGACAATAATGGAACATGACGAAAGTTATATTAGCTATAACATTCGACAAAATTATGATAGAGGACATATAGAAATCGAATCAACGAAACGAAGAATAAGGAGGGTTGATGTGTGAATTGCAATTATTATACTGAAGCGTTGACATATGGGGAACACGAGCTATGCACGATTCGGACAAACCTTTCTGGAAACATAGGTCTGAAGTTTCTATTTCAATGTTGAAAGCCACACTAATAAAGACGATTTGGATTCACGATAATCTGAGCAAATTATTTAACGCCTCGCGTTTAGGACCCTCGCTGACCATGCACATTGTCCGGGATTAAATCCTCGACCGACGAACTCCTTTGCTTCTCTGAGCCGGAAATAATGCTGTTAAAGAGGAAAGGTTAGGCATGAGGATAGCAACCTCATCCTGTAAACTAAACACTGCTACAGGAACTTCCAGTCAATAGCTTGAAGCCCTATGTTCCACTGGGGAACGTGAAGGAAAAATCAATCAATCATATCACATACTGAAGCCTCGTCTGAGGACTCGAAGCTTCTTCATGTTAATCTGAATGTTGACAAGCCTCACACACGCGACCACTATGAAAACCCACTCAGCCAAACCAAAGACCTCATGTCATGGTCTGGCCAGGTTTACAGATGCTTCAAAGTCAGAAGCAATCGGAACCATTGACCTGTGAATCTCTTCCAAAAATGATTTGGGACTAAAGTCCAAGCGATTATTCAGACAACACTTGGAGTGAAGCTGGAAATCCAAGAATACAGGAATTGCATAAAATCTTCAACTAAAGGTGAAACTTCAATAGGAAACAAATTCTCGGTTAGCAAGTAACAATAGCTTCCAACTATTTGTTAATGAAGTGTTGCATAAAAAGAGCACAAAAGAGGGAATAGCAAACGGCATATAGGAAAGGACTTAACACTGCCTCCTCGAAATAATCACGGTTCTCCCTAGTCTGACCCCAAACAAGATGCGAAAATAATGCAATTTACTCTCGCCACACCTGAATACACCATTTGGCCATATATCCTCAGAGGAAGTTCCCTTTCTTAAAAAACCGTTTTATCAGGCATAGCTTACGTGTCAAGTTATTAACCTTTGAATATTTCAGCCTTCCTACACACTCCAGGATATGGTTCATGACGTCAAACATTGATCTTATCAGAATCTGTCAATCGTTCTCCATTTTACTCTGCACATTTGTTGGGCGATAGCTTGTAAGTGTTGAGGCTAGACTTAAGATAGTCTTCGATATCACCACACTTACTAAAAACTTCACCGTCTTATGACTTTACCAGTACTCTACCTAACGTGTAAGTACTGATTAACTGGATCAAGGTTTAAAAGCTAACAATGGAAAGAATTCTTAGTATGAGTTGTATTTAACGTAACTGAATAACAGATTTAATAAATAAAGTAACTGTACAACTTAGCTGCAGACGTTGCTGGAGGTAGGCTCGGAGAGTGTGCAGAATGAGAGCACAACAAGAGAGCGAACCAATGAACGTACGGAAGACTCACAACTCAAAGTATAAAACGTGGATCACCGTGGGTGAGTCAGTTTAAACAAAAGTTCAAAGGTACAATGTTCACTACAGGTTATCCCCCCCTAGAAGGTTGGTGGGAAGCCAGCAAGCTTCGATATACAACAGTAGGATGGCTTGGCACAATAGCAATGAGTGAATGAGAAGGTTTGAAGATAGGAATAGTAAAAAAAGAAATTTTATCGAAAGGAAAGAAAGCAAAAGAAAAGGCAAAAATATGAAGGTAACCTGGAAGTGGTATGTACATGATTAGTGAAGTAAGACGGAATATAATAAGAAATGACGCTGGTGCCTTGTGTGGTTTTAAGCTTCTGCGGTTTGGTGTTTTTTTTAAATTTTTTTTGTTCTTTTTTTATCTTTCATATTTTTATTAATCTTTTTTTTAGTATTTTTTATTGTATTGATATTTATCGATTAATTTTTTAAACTCCGTACTATTACCAGCTTACTTATGTGGAGGTCTGATGGTAAACCTCCGTCGCCGAGGCTGTCGTAGCAAGAAGGTGACTCATTATGTCTAACTTTCATTTTAGACTAATGCTCCCTTCCTCCGCTGCAACCGAACCTAGCAGTCATGTTAAAGGCAATCATTATACCAGCGTATGATAAGGGGCAGGGTAAAAAAAACAACAGAAGAGAATGGGAGAAGAGGTTAAGATTTCAAAATCGGTGTAAAGGTACTACAAAAGCTTGTGCGAAATCAATGCGAGGAAAACTGGTGCAACTTGGAAGTAGTACGTTAGAATGAGATAAAACAAAGGAAGTTTCTACCCTGGGAGAACTTATAAAATTACAGAGAAGTTAGTACATAACCAATAGTTATGAGTAGTTATCATTACAAAAATTACTTTGTTCATGTTGCGAAGTGCATAACTAAGATGATGCATAATGTTTATAAGTACGGTTCACAAAATAAATGAATTGCAGGAGGGCATAAACCCGAAGGAATATAGTACAGGCTGTGAAAATAAATTGAGCGGATTACTATGTACAGCATAGAAGTGAAGCATTTATGCGCAAAAAATATGTATATCTGTCCATTTAACTATACAGTGGAAGTTTTTTTTTGTTTTTTTATTATTATTTTACATTTTTTTACTTTTTTTTATTTTCTTTTTTTTTTATATTTTCTTTTTTTTATAAAAATTTTTTTTAATAATAATTATTTTTTTTTGGAAGAAAATGGGCAGTGAAAGGTAATATACTGTTCATAATTCCTCTTTTGGTGTGGGTTACAAGATGACATGAGAAGCCAACTGATCTAGCGAGTAGATTGAGATGAAATAGATGAAAAATTAGGGGTAAAAACAAACTGCTGCTGGTCCTCTGTAACGAGAGATAAAGATTAAAAGGATTAGTGAGGGTTAAAACGACTACTCCCAGAAGCGGGACCAAATAGATTAAATATAGCAGAATTGAATAAGAAATTGTGACAAGGAATAAAAAATCACTAGTAGCATTACCTATGGATTAGTTCAGTGAAAGAATTCTACGAACCTCTTGGGCCAGTGAACACGTCGACCAGCACGTGTGACAGGGGTCTTACTGGTGACGGTAGGAGAATCATCATTCACCACTGGAGGTGAGGTAGTTGAGTCTGGACAAGGACTAGGTTCAGTGGGGCTATTTGATTGAGCCGATGGGGAGGGTGAAGGTTCTTCAGTGTATGCCGCTTTAAGTCTGTCTATGCTGACAGTGTCTGGGCGGCCGCATCGGTCAATAACGAAAAATTTATCTTTACGACTAAGGACCTTAAAAGGCCCGTCATACGGTGGTTGTAATGGCTTTCGTATGGCGTCGTGACGCACGAAAACGTGTGTACAGTCATCAAGTCGCCGATCAACCTGAACCTTTCGGTTCTGAGTGCGTGTGGAAACTGGTCGGAGTCGCTGCATAAAACTTTTAAGTTGCTGAGCGTAACGGGTGGTATCGGGAAATTTGGCTCGAAAGTTTCGGGAGCGATTAGCTCGCCTGGTAAACGCATGGTGGTACCGTACACCAATTCAGCTGGCGAGCACTGCAGATCCCCCTTAAGCGTAGCCCGGATGCTAAGCAGGACCAGTGGTAGCGAATCTGTCCACTTACTGTTGTCCACTGCCATCAACGCAGCTTTGAGTTGACGGTGGAAACGTTCTACTAGGCCATTTGCCGCGGGATGATACGCGGTTGTGCGAATGCGTTTGCATCCCAGCATCTCTAACAATTCTTTGAAGCTTGTGGATTCGAATTGTTGTCCGCGGTCGGTAGTGACAGTTGCGGGACATCCAAAATGGGCAACCCAGCCTTCCATGAAGGCACGACAGACGGTTTGAGCCGTTACATCTGGTATCGGAATGGCTTCCGGCCAACGTGTGAAACGATCCACACATGTGAGTAAATACGAGCAGCCGTTAGACGGGGGCAGAGGCCCTACTATATCCAGGTGGATATGATGGAACCGAGCGTCTGGGGTCGCAAACGTCCCCAACGGCGTGATGTTATGCTTGGTGACTTTAGCACGTTGGCATTGCACACAAGCACGTGTCCATTGACGCACATCACGGTTCATACCGGGCCACGCAAATCTCGCAGAAATCAACTTGTCCGTTGCTCGTATGCCAGGATGGGAGAGGTTGTGGAGTGACTCAAACACAGTTCGGCGTAAAGACGTGGGAACAATCGGTCGAGGAGTACCAGTTGACATATCGCAAAGTATAGTTGCCTCACTGTTTAGCAAGGGGACGCGTTCTATCTTCAGTGAGGTTTTATTTGACAGGTGTTCTAAGTTCAAATCGTTCAGTTGGAGTTCGGCCATTTTATGAAGATCGATGGTTGGTGGTACGGACGTAGCACATACGCGAGACAAAGCGTCTGCTACCGCGTTATCCGATCCAGAAACGTGCTGGATATCAGAAGTGAACTGGGAAATATAGTCTAAATGGCGTGATTCTCGCGGTGAATACCGGTCTGAAGTAGTGTGGAGGGCGTACGTCAATGGCTTATGGTCGGTAAATACCGTAAATTGCCGGCCTTCCACGAAGTGACGAAAATGCTTGACAGCAGCATAGACAGCGAGAAGTTCCCTACCGAATGTGCTGTATCGAGATTCGCATGCGGTAAGTTTACGTGAAAAGAAAGCAATCGGTAGCCATACATTAGCCATACGCTGTTGTAGGACGGCTCCGATCGCAGTATTAGAGGCATCTACGGAGATGCTGATTGGAAGTTGAACATCTAGATGGACCAACATTGTGGCGTCAGCAATAGCTTTCTTGATAGCTGCAAAAGCTGTCGAGGCTTCCTTAGTGAACACCAAAGACTTGCATTTCCCTTTAAGCATATCAGTCAAGGGGGTCACGATATGAGCACACTGTGGGATAAAGCGACGGTAGTAACTAACCATCCCGAGAAAAGTGCGTAGTGCCTTGGGAGAAGTGGGTAGAGGGAAGTTTTGAATAGCTTCTACCCGGTCAGGTAACGGATAAATTCCATCTTTGTCTATCCTATGTCCCAAAAAATTCAGGGAAGTGACTCCAATCTGACACTTCGGCAAGTTGAGTGTGAGGGAGTGTGTCACAAGTCTTCGGAAAACTGTCTGCAAATGAAGTTGATGAGTGGCTTCATCTGGACTAGCTACCAAGATATCGTCCAGATAGGCAAAGGCGAAATCAAGCCCGCGCAAAACGTCATGTATAAAACGCTGGAAGGTTTGGGCAGCGTTCCGTAAGCCAAAAGGCATTCGAAGAAACTCGAACAGGCCAAACGGTGTAATCACAGCAGTCTTAGGTATATCCTCGGGGTCGACGGGAATCTGGTAGTAAGCCCGTGTAAGGTCCAGTTTGCTGAATACTCGAGCTCCCTTGAGTGAGGCGGTTAAATCGTGTATGTGAGGGACAGGGTAGCGATCGGGAACAGTTTGTGCGTTTAGTCTGCGGTAGTCGCCACAAGGACGCCAATCTAAACCGTTATTCTTAGGTACCAGGTGCAACGGTGAGGACCACGGGCTGCTGGATGGCCTAATAATCCCCATTTCTAGCATATGCTCAAACTCCGCTTTGACAACCTTTAGTTTTTCTGGGGATAGTCGCCTCGGCTTTGCGAAAACTGGCGGGCCAGTAGTGACAATATGGTGTGTGACGTTGGAAGTCGCACATGGCAGGCCGCTGCTAGGTTTGAACAAATCTGAAAAAGACTGCAGTATATGCGAATAAGGACCAGTGCTAGTGGGTGTGGCATATACAGGGCTGAGGGCTGGGCCTTGTGTGACGATACCGCTGACGGAGAGGTTTGTGACAGGATCTCTTAACTTATGATTACCTGTATCTACCAGTAATTGGTAGTGCTGCAATAGATCCATGCCAATTATACCTGTGGTAACGTCTGCCACCAGGAAGACCCAACGAAGTGAACGACGCAAACCGATGTTAAGATCTATAAAGCGCCTGCCGAACGTAGCAATTGGCGAACCGTTTGCGGCTCGTAGTTGAAGAGACATTGGCCGCCTGCGCTCCTCTACTGTGGGTGGGATTACACTGACCTCTGCTCCGGTATCAATTAGGAAGCGTATCCCAGTGTTACGGTCGGTAACATAGAAGAGGCGACATGAGAGCGGTTCGCCAGCGACGTTAGTCGCCAGTACGTGCTGGCTTGCTAGTTTCCCGATTGTTGAACATCGAAGGTGCACGGGCGAGTGCACTTTTGGGCTTTTGCTCCGTAACGTCGATGATACCAGCACACTCCAGGCTGGTTACTTCGGGACTGTCGGCGCTTGCTGCTAGCACGTGCAAGGGTCTACTACTACGCGAACTCGAGGGACTGCGTCCACGACTCCTGGAGTTCATCTCCTGTCGTATACTACAGATCTCCTCGTATAGCTTGGCTATATGGGCCACCGCGTCAAAGCTTGATGACCCCCCGTCAGCCATCTTGCACACAAGACAAAATATTAACAAGGTGATAAAAAACCAATATAAGTACAAACAAAACAAATCAAACTTTATAACCGTGCGTGAAAGAAAAGAAAAAAAATAACAAAATAGACGGTACGTAAAAAGAATTGTTAACACGTTAAGCTACTTGGCAGAAAACGGTGAAAACGGGCTCACCACACGTAGAAGATTTCCGCACGCCGTTCGCCTGATTTGTCTTTCCCCAAATTAAGCAAATTATCACCTGAAAGGCGGCAATTTAACATCAGTTATTCATTGAGTGCGTGACTGCCACGTGAGTGAGCAGCCAAACTCCACCAGAATACGCAAGGCGCCATCATAACTGAAAGCGAATAACATTACAACCATGCAGTTCCGCCTAACTTCAATAAACATTGAAGAACTAGAAACGTCACTGCAAGAATCAATGGACCAGAGTCATGATGGAAATGTCAAACTAGCCATGCCACAAACAGAATGCGCTGGAGGAGCACTCAGTATGAGTCATCTGGTATTCGAAGAATTCGATAGCTTTCAAGAATTCTTCTCCAACGTCTCCCCTTTTAATTGTTTGGTGGTTCAATGCAGCATCCACAAGAAAACTTATATCCACCAGACGACGTGGACACATCGATATTCCTATTGACTGCATCTAAAACTGTAGAAAGTGAATTTACTTAATATACGACAGGCGATAGGAAAGGGGAAAAGATGTAAGTCCGCATCACTATCTTTTTCAGTGATAATATGACTGGTAAAACTCTCGTAGTTTCAAAAAGGAATTTTGGACCTAGTCGGCTTGCAAGCCTGTCGTTCTAACCACCATTGTCAACAACAGCGACAATAACAACAGGATACGAAACAAGCGAGAATGGGATGCAAGAAGACAGGAAGAGAAAAGAGAGACTGCTGGTGTGGCGAGCTCCTACTGTCTCCTATCAACAGTGAAAAATGTTTGACAGCGCTTGGGTATACAGGTGTTTTAAATGATATTGAGAGACAACAATTACATTGGTGATTTAAAGCAGTCGACAACCAATAGGATTTCAAGTGCATTTTCAGGATGAAACCGAAGGCCTTCAGAGTAACTGAACACTGTCCATAGTTGAAGTTCATCACTCTCAAAATGAAAGTGAAAGCTTCAAAGGCTTTTTCTTCTCAATCACCTTGAATTGATTGGTGACACCTGAGGTGACAGTTGTGTTGGGCATACTACCAGAAAGCTTAGCCAACGTGTTACTGAACATCTGCCATCATGGTTCGGCAAAAGAACAGACAAGAACCATCCGTAGCTCAATTTTGTCACATTCAATTGATAGTGGTCATGTAGTGGAGAAAACAAGAGCCTTCAAAGTAATTCATTGTATCCCACCGAATCTTTCGAATAGACTTCGTATTCGTCTACTGCACACAGCTGAGGCGATAGGCATCCGAACTAATAAACCTAAACTATGCATTCAAAAGAAGTTCGTACAGTCATTATCCTTCCCTTGGCCTATTAAGACATAATCAACTAATGACTTCACCACTAACCCTTACTTATATCCTCAACGCCTCTCCTATCAGCCCTTAATCTTATCACATCTGCATTATAAACGTGTTTCATTTCCTTCACTTACAGTCTAACATTAATGAATTGGTTCATTTGTTTTTATTAGCCCTTATTGACTACTTCCACATGAACATTTGCTTGATTAATCATGGTGTTTTTCATTATTCGTGTTATCACATATGGCCTCACTTTTTCATCCTTATTATTCATAAGATCATTATTATTATTACTATTATTATTATTACCATTACTACTATTATGACTAATTGCACAATCTATATTCACCATTACATTATCCTGTAGACAAAACACCATGAATGGTTAACAATTGAATTTCTACTTTTAAACTTATATATATTAGAGTAAGGCATGATGAGATCTAATTGATACCATAATATTGTTCGCTTTAATGTGTTGTTTCAAATCTTAATTTGGGAATAATTATACGTTGCGTATTAAAGGCGCTAACTACAGTAGGGTTCCTTTTCTTCTAACCGTTTAACACTCTTCGTATGCTAAGCTTCATTAGGACGTTGATCTAAATTCATGGAATTTTACTATTGGAACATACAGGAAATCAAAAGAGATGATTCGACTGACAGTCTATTTCGATGACATTCATCAACATGCCGTACAGTCTTATGTGTAGGATCTTTAATTACTAATAAGGATGGATGTTTACAGAAATTAGTAAATTCGTAGTTTGTAATAAAGTTCCGGAATTGTGTAAATCTCAATGTGGTGTGGAAATCATCAGGATATAGACCAGTTAAAATACAACGCATCAACGCGGTGATACCTATCATTGGACAACTTTGAAAAGACTTTATATTGAATGTAGTAAATAAAGGTGACAGGTGCGACAATAATGGAACATGACGAAAGTTATATTAGCTATAACATTCGACAAAATTATGATAGAGGACATATAGAAATCGAATCAACGAAACGAAGAATAAGGAGGGTTGATGTGTGAATTGCAATTATTATACTGAAGCGTTGACATATGGGGAACACGAGCTATGCACGATTCGGACAAACCTTTCTGGAAACATAGGTCTGAAGTTTCTATTTCAATGTTGAAAGCCACACTAATAAAGACGATTTGGATTCACGATAATCTGAGCAAATTATTTAACGCCTCGCGTTTAGGACCCTCGCTGACCATGCACATTGTCCGGGATTAAATCCTCGACCGACGAACTCCTTTGCTTCTCTGAGCCGGAAATAATGCTGTTAAAGAGGAAAGGTTAGGCATGAGGATAGCAACCTCATCCTGTAAACTAAACACTGCTACAGGAACTTCCAGTCAATAGCTTGAAGCCCTATGTTCCACTGGGGAACGTGAAGGAAAAATCAATCAATCATATCACATACTGAAGCCTCGTCTGAGGACTCGAAGCTTCTTCATGTTAATCTGAATGTTGACAAGCCTCACACACGCGACCACTATGAAAACCCACTCAGCCAAACCAAAGACCTCATGTCATGGTCTGGCCAGGTTTACAGATGCTTCAAAGTCAGAAGCAATCGGAACCATTGACCTGTGAATCTCTTCCAAAAATGATTTGGGACTAAAGTCCAAGCGATTATTCAGACAACACTTGGAGTGAAGCTGGAAATCCAAGAATACAGGAATTGCATAAAATCTTCAACTAAAGGTGAAACTTCAATAGGAAACAAATTCTCGGTTAGCAAGTAACAATAGCTTCCAACTATTTGTTAATGAAGTGTTGCATAAAAAGAGCACAAAAGAGGGAATAGCAAACGGCATATAGGAAAGGACTTAACACTGCCTCCTCGAAATAATCACGGTTCTCCCTAGTCTGACCCCAAACAAGATGCGAAAATAATGCAATTTACTCTCGCCACACCTGAATACACCATTTGGCCATATATCCTCAGAGGAAGTTCCCTTTCTTAAAAAACCGTTTTATCAGGCATAGCTTACGTGTCAAGTTATTAACCTTTGAATATTTCAGCCTTCCTACACACTCCAGGATATGGTTCATGACGTCAAACATTGATCTTATCAGAATCTGTCAATCGTTCTCCATTTTACTCTGCACATTTGTTGGGCGATAGCTTGTAAGTGTTGAGGCTAGACTTAAGATAGTCTTCGATATCACCACACTTACTAAAAACTTCACCGTCTTATGACTTTACCAGTACTCTACCTAACGTGTAAGTACTGATTAACTGGATCAAGGTTTAAAAGCTAACAATGGAAAGAATTCTTAGTATGAGTTGTATTTAACGTAACTGAATAACAGATTTAATAAATAAAGTAACTGTACAACTTAGCTGCAGACGTTGCTGGAGGTAGGCTCGGAGAGTGTGCAGAATGAGAGCACAACAAGAGAGCGAACCAATGAACGTACGGAAGACTCACAACTCAAAGTATAAAACGTGGATCACCGTGGGTGAGTCAGTTTAAACAAAAGTTCAAAGGTACAATGTTCACTACAGGTTATCCCCCTCCTAGAAGGTTGGTGGGAAGCCAGCAAGCTTCGATATACAACAGTAGGATGGCTTGGCACAACAGCAATGAGTGAATGAGAAGGTTTGAAGATAGGAATAGTAAAAAAAATTTAAAAAAAAAAAAATGTTAGAATAAAACTGTGTTTGTGTTTTTTTTATTTTTTTTTTTTTTTTTTTTTTTTTTTTTAATTTCCGAAAAAGGAAAAAATGTTGCGAAGTGCATAACTAAGATGATGCATAGTTTATAAGAAATGAATTGCAGGAGGCGTAAACCCGAAGGAATATGGTACAGGCTGTGAAAATAATTTCTATCCGTATTTAGAATGTGGATCTTATTCCCTGCAATGAATGTAGAAGATTACCGAAATGATTTCGCGATAATGACTTCCAGATCGTGAATGGTTAGGACATCGTCATCCATGCTGTCACCAGTATTTCAAATGATGCTGCCTACATAAGTGAGAGAAGTGGCCTCTTTCAAACGTCTCCTATTCACTGTGGTTGGTGCTGCTTCTTGTTGGTTATTTGTCTTCACTACTTCAGTCTTCTTGATGTTCACCTGGATTCCTGTCTCCGCTGTTTGCCTTTCAAAATACTGGTTTCCTCCAGTCAATCCCCGAGTCTGTCTGACACTAGACATTACTCGTGCATGAAGTTAAGGTCTTCCAGAGTGTATCTGCTCTCTTGCTCCCAGTAGTCCACTAGTCCATCACAATCAAGGATATCATCGGTGACACTATACAGCCTGCCTTACTCTGGTCTTCACTTAGAAGGCATAGCAGAGTTTTTGTTTGTGGAACAATTGACCTGTGATATTGTCATGTAGCTGTTGAAATTGTGTGATGCTGGATCAGACACACAACTCCGCAGTATTGAAGCAGTATTCACGATTTACTTCACGGTCAACTCTATCGAGGCCCTTTCCGAAATTGATGAGTTCGAAGGAATTGTGACACAGCGTCACCTCTAGCAGAGACTGAAGACGTACTCGCTCGGTAATTTGACAAGATATACCTCCTTTCAGTCAGTATGAGACATTGTTTCGATAAGTGATTGTGTCCAATTTCAGTGCGTCTGCACGAACTCAGTCCCGTCCTGAGGTCTTCTGAGATATCAGTCACTTCATGCAACTCAGAAATACTGCATTCACTGGTAGATCCCTCTATGTAGGCAGCAATTCCGGAAGATTCGAAGGTGTTGGTTGCTTCGGGAGGCATCTATTTATTACGCCGATGTCAGCATCAGTTCTGCTCTTTTGTGACTTGCTTCACGTCTTTCACTTTCACTGGTTTCATCCATTTTCATCTCTTTCCGGATAACCACCTGGTTGTTTGAAATAATATTCTGAAAACCGTTGAAACACACAGCCTCGTTTCTTGTGGTTGAACAGGTGTCGTGGAATTGTCGCCTGGCTTTCTGAGCACGATACTTCCTCTTCGTCAAGGATCCCCAAGTTGAAGATTGGCCAGCATTAGATCACGGGACGCAAATTTATATATCTCCTGCTGCACAATCAAATCTCTTCTTTCTCTCCTTCGATAAATACACGGGATATTTGTTGAATACTGATTATAAAATGTTTAGGAGGGCAGTTTGTGTAACACGGACACCACTCAGAAAATGTACTCTCGTGTATTAGGATAATCTTCCAACGATGATACTGCCTCACCTCATGTTTAGCAGAAGCGTGCGAATCAGCAGGCTGTATATGTTGTAGATCGTCGACAGAGTAACACGGACACCATGGAAATATCCCTCTGACACACTGATCGATAATTCTGCAGAATGTCCATTCTACAGAAGCCACTACGATGAATTACGATTTGTTGAAACACCAATGGGCTCACAGACTCGCCATATACAACATCTATCCAGGATAATGGAATATACACTCGATGACGTAGTTCTACAACATCTTTCGTCGTAAACCTTGTCTGACACGCACTCTCTGTCAATCAAGCTACATTTCTTGTCTGTCTGGTTTCTCTTATCACAAGAAATTTGTCGTCATCTGCTTTATCAATAGTCATGTCTCAATAGCTAATGATACACAATTGGATTGGTTGCTTTCTCAAATACATTCGAAATTGAGAAAACTGACGTCAATATTTAATTGTGACCATAATCTGATCGTAATTTTGTGAGAGTCTGGAGGTTGAATCTGCTGCATGCATACGACATGTCGTAGAATAATCTTACTTCAGGACAATAAGCACATTGCACTGAGCTGATTGTGTCCAACATAAGTTGAATACAAGACAGGATGAGTTAGAACACCAATGTTATCATGAAATACTGAATGTTAAAATGAGTTTGAAGGTTACGCTATGGCCTTCCTCGATGATGCCAAATAATGACCTTGACGATTTCCTGATGTGTGCAGCGAGGCTGTGATTCGTAGCTCCACCTTTCAGATTTCGAACTGGTTTAAATAGAATTGTCGTCCACTTCCACATATTTGAATGCTTTCAACTTGATTAGGATACCTCCGTGGACTACTTGTTCATTTGAATCTATATCTGACCCCCTTCCCCATCGCGGTCCGGAGACCAGGCGTCCTCATCTTCTCAAACTGAGACAACATCCGTCATTCAGCTGACAATGAGCATTATGTGAGTCAGTCGGAATGGTTCCGAATGGCTTCCTGAAGGTCTACGACGCCGTTTGCAACGTAAAGATAACCAAACCCTCACTTTCCCCGGGCGTGTATTTTGATTACCAAGATAAAAACATGGAGAATCCAGTTCCATCCCATCAGTCCCAATAAAATCCTGTTAATTTTGTACTGTCACTTCTGACCTCTCACTCAATATAGGTAAACTTACCAGTATGATTCATGCTGCATGTATATTTCTTCTAGGTAATCGAACGTCCGAATTGCGAGGGAAACCCGATAAATGCAATCTGCCTCTAACAGCGAACAGCATTCCGAACAGAAATAATAAATGGAAGGTTGACACCTCAAATTGTGAGTTTTCAGAAACCACAATAATGATTTCTAAAGTTTTTGTTCAGAGCAGCCAAGTGACGCATATTTGAAAGCCTGCATTTCGATCACTAGTGTTGTTGATTTCTCTTGTGAGTTTGAGATACACACGTCCTTGTCCACACTTAGTCTGCCCGTTCTGTTTTTTCGTAGAAAGACTAAGAATTGCTACAGCTTATGCATTCTCTGTCTGCAATCAGAATTCAGTGATGCTCACTCAGAGTTCATTTCACACCGTCTACACTAATTCCTGCTCTTGTTCATTTGACGTCACACTGTCAATTCGGTTAAGAGTTAAATGAGACTCATACCACGATTTGGTTTTTACAAGACCAATGTAATCAGCTTCTTACTGACTACTTCTAAATTTGAAGAATGAGAGAAGCTACTCACATGATACTTGATAAGAAAGAAGGTCGTATTGAGGCGGAGATCGTCATATGGTGCAGGTATGCTTCGACCCAAGTGGAAAGCATTCAGTGAAGGTGCGGATCGATGACGATTCTAGCTCATCAGTTAAAAATCTTGGGGATGAAGCTAGAAACTACAGTCACATTGAAGTCAGAAACACCATCGTGGCAGTAAGTAGAACGTCGTAAATGACATTGTGCGATTTCACCGAGAACGTGTGTTGTGATGAACACACATGGAATGAAAGTCTCACTCCTGTCTCAGGCAAGTGAAACTGAGACCACATTGAGTGCTTCACAAAGAACACTTCGGTGTTGACAAAGTAGGGGAACGTATTGATGAAGAAGACAAACGAGTGCAGAGATGAAAGGCGAAGTGGCAATAGAGAGGGTGTCTCATTCGTGAAAACCAAATGAGGGATATGGAGTGGTAGTGAAGACTGAACACGATTGAATAAAATCTATTGAATTAGGCTGCATGTGAGAGAGACGCTCCGCAACAATATATCAAATAAGCATTTCGATATCCCACAAAATGAAAGCACATACGGAATAAGTGGGAGATAGTGAGTGCCCGTATAGTAACTGGAAGCTACAATAGAAGCAGTAGTGTTGTGAATGAAGCAATAGAAAACGGCAGGAATAATAACGCCATTATTACTGAACAGTTGGAGGGAGTTAAGTGTACATAAAATAGGCATTCATTGCTTATTTTTATCTCAGGGAAACTCGTGCTCTACCTGCCATGAATACCTTGATTACAAAAGCCGTCACGTTTTCAATGGAATCAGTTCTACGTGAACTGTTACGTTGACAATGAAATATTAGCTTCACTGACTGAAATGCAGATGAGTAAACAGGAAAATAATGCCTTCAACAAAATTATTCACGAAGTAATCATAAACAAGTCTCATCGAGTTTGTTATTACGTCTTGTTCCGAGAAAGGAGTAAAGGTACGACGTGAGGACAGAATGTTTATCACGGAATCAAAAAGCTCAACCATGAAAGCACTGCGAAAATCAATCCATACAGGTGTTGCAATCAGGCAGACGGCTAAACTTTAAGAAAAGAGGTCGCCAGCACGTGGAAGATTTTCGCAGGCTGGTCGCCTGATTCGCCTTCGCTCGAATAAACCAAACTGTCACGTAGAAAGTTCATTTTCGACCTCGATCATTCTTTGAGTGATTTGCAGCCTCAATATCACTGTAAGGCTCAAGGGCTCTCGTGATTTGGTATTCAATCTCCTCCAGAATAGTCAAAGCAGAATTACGATTGAAAGAAAATGTCACTACCATCATGCGGTTCTCTGCGAATTCAACAAAAGTGAGCGTACCAGAAAATAAGGAGACTGTTTGCCTCATCCTGAAGTCATAATGGGAACATCAAATGGACCATTCTGCAGGCGGACAACACAGGAGTACAAGTCATCATGTGACAGCTGATATTCGCAGGATTGGATGGTCATGGGAACGTCTGTCCGCCTTCCACCCACCTGATTGTTATTATTATAATTTGAGGCTGCTTCCACAAGAAAAAGCATATCCACAAGACGACGCGGACACACTGATATTCAAACTGACTGTGTATTGAAATGAAAACAGTGAAGATGCACCACACTTGAAACAAGATGAGGAAGAGTTACAGCTGTGCATTCACATCACTTCCTTGGTCATTGGACCTTGAAGATGAAGTCAAAAGACATTAGAGTAACTGAAAAATGACCACAATACTATTCTTAATGTGGAAGTGAAGCTACAACGGCCATTCACTGCATTCGTCGTGAAATCCTCGTTAACATTCATGAACGACATCAAGGAAATCTCTTGTGATGAACACGGTTACTCTGTGAAATGTACGTGAAATTGGACATGTAGACATCCAACAGAGTAGATGAGATTCGTGACATTTCAACAAGCATTCAGAAGTAAGCTATTGGCTTTAGAGTAGAATATTATTGAGATTGAGTGGACTTTGACGACTTGGTGTTGAAACATTACACTACTAACAACTTGTGAAGTTTCGTGCTCTATCATTGCATTGGTTATCACAAAGGTGTACAGTTGTGTGGATGACGATCAATGTTCAGGAATTGACGACATCCGAATGTACAGATCAAGAACACACGGATACCAGCAAACAAAGTGTTAACAGGGCGAGAAACGTTGTCACAGTTTTACTGAGGATATCACCTGACCATTCTGAACCCATACCACTTACTGGTAATACGTAGTGTACAGCCAGACATATGAATCCATAGATATTTAAGATTAGGAGGAAATTAACCACAGAACCATTCCATGACTGTACGTGAACAGCATTTTCTGTAAGTGACCAACTCACATTGATTCTGGTATTTCCAGTTTGTAGAAAGTCAGCAATCTTGACTTTCCAGGAAGCACATCGACAGTCTCCGTATTGTTTCATACTAGTTTGGTGATTCTGAAATACTTGTTGGAGTTTGAGATTCATTTGCATGAATAATGTGTATCTACATCTCACAACTGCATAGCTGCAATCTGAAGATAATCACTGTGAGTAAGTGTGTATCACAGCAGATAATCTGTAGTTGGTGATGAAGTATTCTAAAGACGCGAGTTCTATGCGCATTCGGATATTCCAACATATATCCATGCATATATTTACATGTATGCAAAATGTATATGACCAAGTAACATTGTCTTCCGGGAAAATGTTTGAAGATCATGAATAACTGGGAAACAGAAAAGTCATGGTGTTGGATACGCACTCATTGGATTAAGGTGTTCGCAAGTTATGTGTGAACCGTTAGTGTTCATTATCCTGGATGTTGAACATCACATGCTAGCGAAAATCGTGTCTTATTATTAATATTGTTCCCTTTTGTTCCTAGTGGAACAGTGGGCTTCAACTGCTTCAACTGAGAACTTCCTTTAATGCTTCATCCGCTGCTACGGCATAGTTCAATACTCTATCTAACTATATCTGGCACTCCGCCATATCACATTAGCAGGGGCTGGGTGTCAACCCTCATCAAGTTGAGATGAAGCTTGTCTGAATTTCGGTATAATCATCTGGTGTAGCTACATTGTATTGCGGATGCCACTGTGCTTGCACACGAAGCAATATACCACTGCATCATTAGAAGGCACAACATCTTGCAACTGTTCTCCATTTTCGCTCATTTGTGCGTGAGCTTTCAGTAAGCACTGATTCATCCATTTATAATTTTTCATGTAGATATTTCAATTGTTCCCAAATATTGCTTGCGGTCACCAATGAGAAATTTGACAGCCATGACGTGCTATCAACTGAAACAATGTTAGCAGTCCCAGATATTTTTACTGAGTCATTAACTCTGAGTTGACTCCCTTCGCGTCAACTTGATGCTGTACTTCCGGATAGTTATCGTTGATGCGGATATTGTCACTGCTTTCGTCATTCATTTTTGAATAAGAATCATTAATTTTGGCAATACATATTATATTATTATCGCCGGAAAGATATCTTTGCTGAACTTCTTGTTCTTTTCAAACTAATGTTCCAGTGGGTATTTTTCAAGATTTGAAAAATACAAGGACCGTACGACAGTGAAGGAACTCAATGGGTTTCTGTGTAACTCTGTCAAACTTTCATAAGTGAATGTAAAATTGGACTTCTATGAAGACTGCCTAAGGAATCAACGATATCCAAATGGTTCGGGAAGGCAGTCCGAAGGCATCACATTTATCACAATTTCAAAACTCTCCAACGTCACACAAGAAACCTAATTGAACTATCAGCTCGCGTTTATTCGAGTCACAGAGATCTTCTGCTCTCTCCGAAATATCATCAAGTGAAAAAGAATCGTTAAATGAATATGTTATCTTAGTGCACAGCAAACGAGTTGACAACGTCAAATTTGAATTGAACAGTTTATTTTTGAGGACTCTACACTCCTCCGACAACTTGTCTACGGTACAACTACAAGCTCTGTCTACAGGGTTGGCACTTAATGATGTGAATCCATACAGTAACAGATTGCAGACGTAAGTAGAATTTGAAAATCTGATTAGTCAAACAAGAGACATCACACCCATATCGGATGCAGATCTCCTACATTTCAAGTCTACAATTTCTGACCGCTGCAATCAATACCTCAATTGAATAACTAAAGCCAGACAACTCCTGACAAAAAATACAAACAGCAGCTTAGAGACTTGAGAAACAACAAGGACCTAACTATTACAAGTCCAGACAAAGGTTCGGGAGTGGTCCTTGTGGACAGAGATGTGTATATCAATAAGTTGACAGCTCTAATCTCTTATGATAATACATTTTCCAAACCAGACAAGGAGAAGAATAAGACAGAGCAGATGGCATAGCAACTGACAGATGTTCCCAATAGAATGAAGAACGACTTTCTCGTAACTGAGGACCTATTTGAACGTCTGAGACCAACAGGATCAATTATCCCTGGACTCTACGGTCTACCAAAGCTGCACAAAGCAAGTCTGCCACTTCGACCAATTCTAGACACGGAGGGATCACCGTACCAAATGGTTGTCCGAAATGTTGGAGCCTGTGAGACGACAACTCTGTGAGTATTCTCAACTAGATACTTTTGAATTTATTGAGTGCATAAAAGACTTGAATGCAAACGGCAAACCAATATTGCCACTGGCCGTGGAATCCCTATTTACGAATGTGCCGCTCACAGACACAATTTGTTTCTTTCACAAGTATATGAATGACAAAATTCTGAGTTTCAATTCATGGATAATCCCCATTCAGGCATTAATGAATACAAACCACGTAGATAGGCGAAGAGACTCTTTTCGCCGAATTCATTTTCTTAACTGTACAATCGCAAACATATATATATGTGTTATTTTGCAAGTATGTGTAAATTAAGTTTGCAGAACAAAATCACAATTGATTATTTAAACTGCCGAGTAGCATGAAGCGGATGCTCGCAGTGTAAAGGTGAGTTTGATGAATTATCATGTCAACGCAACACGCTGATATTCACACCGACATTTTGATCCAATTTGAGTTCTGGAGCATCACTGTATCTGGCAAAATTAGTAACGGAGAGGTGATATTCGACCATAGTCTGTTGCTAGTAAATACACACGGGAAGTCAATAATTTCTCATACGTAATGAGGTCCCATTGAAAACCGTTAAGTCTTCACCATGAATGTTTCACGATATTCAGGGGACTGGTTTCTGTGTGATAGTACTCACTGTGAGATACTTAGGGAACAATTATTCAGTGCTCGATTTGAATCAGTCACATACATCTAGTGACTCAATAAATGTTGAATGGATGCAGATCGCTATATTCTGATATATATAGATATACATTTATATATCCAGCGAATCCCTGCTTACGTAGAGCCATGAATCATCTACCACTATTCGAACCATTTATATTTCACAAACAACTCTCCCTGGCCACAGGTTTACTCAACCACATAAATTCGTGCATACATATACATATACATACATTCTTATCAATATAATCTCAAGTCCTAAAAATAGCTCCATGACCGAATCCACATTCTCTCTTTTAACACGTGGTATCTGAGAGCGCTTATTTTCAGACTGCAGCTATACAGTTACGAAGTGCAGATACACACTGTTCACGCGAGTGAATCTCAAACTGCAACACGTTCTCCAGAATATTCAAACTAACATAAAACAATACGGAGACGTCGGATCTGAGAAACCACTATGTCCCCTGCCTACATGCTGTTCTCACCATCCACGATAATGAGAACGACGCTCGTTGACGTAATTCTACAGTGTCACCCATCGTAAAATCAAGGTGTTTATGTCGCCACCCCTGAGAACATCATCACTCGTTATCTATGTGATTTCATTTCTCATTTGTCTGTAGTCTGTTATTTCGAGAGATTAGTCCTTATCTGCTATATCAATGTCGATGTTTCACTTTCCATAAATAGCCACTATCCACAGAAAAGATAAAATTTGCATCTGATAATTTGTTTCTGTTTCTCATGGCGAGAGACTTGAAAACGCGACCAACGACGTCGATTGCAAATGATAACTGTGAGATAACACGTTAATTTGAAGGGGTACAATGAAGTTGACATGATAGAGGACAATTATATTTCGAGGCGACCAATATGGATTCAATTAGATTCACTGTCTGGGATGGTATGAGTATTGTTCACTAATTCAGCTGCACAGTAATGAGCTGCCTTAATTAGGAATCAGCCCTCTTCTTGTGGTCATAATTCTTTCGGGTATGACTCATTCAATTGGAATCCATTTTCCCAATGATCCATAGACGATTGTAAATAAGATCGATGATTTATCGAGCCAGTGATGAATTCAATGAAGTTACTTATTATGTTTTCGCCTCATACTAAAATCGCAGTGGATAAGCAGAATCGTGAGAGAATCCTTCTATAGACACTTCGATGAAAGTGTAGTTTCACTGGTAGTCAACACTCGTTTTCGAATATTTCGTACATCTTCTGATCATTGAGACAGCAAATATATTCATGAGATTATTGCGTCGAATTATGTTAGTTGCTTTAATTCAGGTAGGCCAAGAGACCAGAATAGATGCGTTACGCTGTATATTACTGTGATAAATAATAGTTTAGTGGAAGTCATCAAAGTTCGAGTCCGAAATATCATGACCAAATACATTAAATCTTGTGGTAACTAACTCGATTGATTGACTTTGTCGTTGCTTCAAAAACAGTATATCGATCATATTTCACACCATTGACTGCAAGTATCGTCAAATTTGTGGGGAAATCAATAGTGTATGCACCCTTAGGAATTCAATGAAAAAAGAGAGTCACTTCGTTGTATGAAACCCCGCCTAGATTACTAGTCACAAGCCCAGAAATAGTCAACAGGAGAGTCACTTATCTACTTCGATCATCCAGGAAATGAGTTTCTGTCATGGTTTCACCAGAGGCAGCCAAAGCCTGAATGCAATGGGAACCAATCTCCTCGAGCAGGATCATGACAGCAAGATTCACTCCAAAATGCAGGGACGAAGGTCACAGTTGTCCAACGCTACGCACGGTGCTACAAACAACGCGGAAGCAGAGAAGAAGGAAGATTTTTATAGACAACTACAAACAGTAATGAACAAAATCCTTAATGGTGACATCGAAATCTCTGCGGGCGATATGAATGTTGGCCGGAATGAGAGCAGTTAATGCAGGAAGCGAACTCATCATTATTCGAGAGGTTCTAGGCGAAATGAAAGAGAACGCAGAACTCTTCGCAGATTTCTGAGCTTTCAATTATTTGGTGATTGGAGGCAGCGTCTTGAAGATTAAGGAAATATAGGAATCCTTCCATTGAATAATTTAATTCGCCTCCTTACTCCACTATATTTCTCATAATAATTTGACATGGTAGGAAACAATTATATTTTGAGGTGACAAAATTGATTCAATTAGATTCACTGTCCGGGATGGCGAAGTTATTGATCATTTCTTCAGCTGCATCAGTAACGAACTACCTTAAGTAGGATTCAGCCTCTTCTTGTGGTCATATTTGTTTCGAGTCTGTTCCTACTTTTATTTCTTCTTACATCTGGCAGTATTAATGGAGTAATGTACTTTTGATATTTAATTTGAAGTCACACATTATAGGACTCTTTTTTTGTGGGCAAAATAGAATGAATTGTCTGCAGTACATCGTATCATCAAGAGAGTCTTGATTAAACAAGTGCCACCTTGTGTCTTTGAACATGCTCCGAAGATTCTGAACAATCTCTTTAGAGTAAAATCTATGTACAATATTTAGGCTTCGGATCATCACAATCCATCGGCGCAAAAGTATCACTTGTTCCAAGTCTTCTTAGACGTAAACGTCATCAACAAAATTAACACGGACAATAAATGCGGTCTAAGACGTATTCTGAAGACATGAACCTCAACAGTTGTTATTTCGTATAGATCAGAGACGTCAGACGGTATCAGAAGAGTAATCAAAATGCATGACATAAGGGTTTTCTTCAAAACATCAACATACACTGCAAGACAACCTTGTTGATATAAAATACCGACTCCCTAGAGATTCTCTCTAATTGTGTCGGCAAAATGAAATGCTTGGAATGTGATGCGATACACATAGGGTAAAAACATCGCGAGATATCAGACGATATGGGCACCGTAGAGCATCTGTTCGACCACCGAGAATTCCAGCTGAACCAGAAAAGCTTGAAAATCATCAGCCGTAGGTCTGCATGCCATAGAATCAGGCTAAAATTTGATTTTGAAGTAATCCAGAAGAATTTCATAGGTCCCAAAGAACGTCTAATCTCAGAAACACTTCATATCAAATGGAATCCAAATTGTCTGAATAGGAATGATGCAATAAAACAGAATTTGATCTGGTTAAAACACTCCTCTCCCTCATGAAATGACAAAGTCAACACGAATGCGATAAGCAATTCCATAATGTAAATACACGCTGCCTTTATAAATTTATACATCTGTCAAATCCAACAGTAATCTACACCTGGTTTCGTTATCTTTACTAATTGGCCATCTTGACAAGTTGGAAATGACCCCATGCTGAGGATCGATGATTAAGTTGATATATATATTCTGAGAATTTTAATTCTGGTTTAATAACACTTTGATTAAGCTATAATCATTGAATAGAGAAAAGTCAGTAAAAACAATACGGTTTTGTTTTCCATTCATTGGGAAATACAAAACACCCTTATTATAATAATACATATTAAACCTAATGGCCATTTTTTCAAACTGTTAAAAGTGGACTTGGTTTGGACATTTACAAAAGAAGTATTCATTTGAGTATTTACTGTTGAAACACAAATGGCGTAAGTGTTTTACGTATCAACAAGGAAGTCACTTTGTTGGAAATAATTCTCTTGGGACATTTTCCTGTTGAAGGACAATGAGAACTGAAACCACGTTTGACTCGTGAAGTTTACACTATAGAAACAACACACTGCCATTCTCATTGATTGTCAGTTTATAAAAGTACAAATGAATACACCATGAAGTAGAAAACAGGTAAATAAATCAAAGTATCTGGCCTGAGAATCATACCTCTGTTTTCTACGTCATGGTGTATTCATTTGAACAGCTATACACTTAATATCAGTGAGAAATGTAATGCGTGGTGTCAGTAGTGTGAACTTCGCGCGTCTATCATAGTTTTCTTCTAAACGCATATTAAAATATGATTCGTAGTTTCAGTTCTTATTGTCCTTTAACAGGAAAATCTCTCAAAAGAATTATTTCCAACAAAGTGACTTCCTCTGTGATTCGAAAAATACTCAGGCCGTTTAGACTTAAATAGTAAATACTCGCACTTCAAATGAATACTTCATTTATAGATGTCAAAACCAAGTTCACTGTTAACAATTTGGAAAAAAATTGGGCATTAGGTATATAATATAATAATAATATTACATACGTAATGCTTGTTGTACTTCCCAATCAATGGAAAACAAAACGATGTTGTTTCGACCGACTTTTCGCTATTCAGTCATAATAGCTTTACCAAAGTAATATTAAATCGGAATTTACAAAACCTCATCTTACATGTAGCAACTTAAACATCGTTCCTCAGCATGTGGTCAATTTCACTTTGTCGAGTTGGCTAATTAGTAAAAGTAACGAAACCGGATGTAGACTGCCGGATTTGAGCATCAACTACGTTTTTTCAAAGATGTACCATGGGCGCAACCAGAGAAAAAACGCGTCAAACGTTAGATTTACTTGTGTAAATAAATACGCAGTAGCGCGTGAACGAGTATCCACAAGAAGAATGAAAGGATGTGATATTTTGAAATGCTGGATCAATTTCATAGATCACTAAGTCGTTTTTGTTAGCAGCAAAGTTTTCTCAATTTCTCTCCTGAACCTTTTATTAAAAAGTTGTTTGACATTAAGCCACATGAAGGGTTAGCACATCCTTAAACGGTAAAATGAGGATGTACTACGGTTATATACTCCGAACTACTTCTAGTTGGTATTGACTGTAAGCGAATAAAACTGATGATTGTCAATCGGGTTTTCTTAACAAAGTATTAACACCACACCATCCAAAACAGAATAATTATTCCGACTCTGCCTTATAAGAAGACTCCGAAATTGTACAGTTTACGAACTATGTATCTTCATTCACAATCCAGTGATGCTAACTTGCAGTTCAGTTCCAACTTTCTGCATTCATTCCTGCTCTTGTCCTTTTCACTCATATTTACACCATATTGTCAATTCGAATATCTGGAGGTCAAGATTGAGAAGGTTGTTATATGACAACTTACAATAGAAATCGGTTCGTCGTGACGAATATTCGAAATACGTGTGAGAATCACAATGACACATAACACAAGTGATGTTACTCTATCCTTCATCACATTTCATTGAATTCATCGACGCCAACTGAAGGAAACTTTACTCCTGCTCAACTCGGTTTCTCAGCAGGATGAAGCGAATCGTCGCAGTGTGAAGGATCGTCGGAAGAATAATCGCGTCAATTCAACATGCGGATATTCACACCGACAAAATGATCCCACTGTATTTGTCGGAATTAGTAATGGAGAGATAATATTCGACCATAGTGTGTTACTTGTAACTGTACACGGGAAGTCAATAATTTCTCATACGTAATGAGGTCCCATTGAAAACCGTTAAGTCTTCACCATGAATGTTTCACGATATTCAGGGGACTGGTTTCTGTGTGATAGTACTCACTGTGAGATACTTAGGGAACAATTATTCAGTGCTCAAATAAATTGACCGTATACATTTAATCACTCCATAAATAGTGAAGTGATGCAGATCGCTCATGTGAGTGCAATTCAGACTGCTTGACACTGGTCAACACCTGTGTAAAATCTTCGAAGAACTGAAATGTGACACGATGAATTCCTATCTCTCAAGACTCTCTGCTCGCTATCTTGTGGCTCACAATATCCAGGATAGTAGGCACTAACGTTTCCCACCTTATTCCACATTATATACATATCCAGTGAATCTCTGCGCACGAAATGCCATGCGTCATATACCACTATTCGAGCCATTTATCATTCTCAAACAAATCATCCTGAGGACAGTCTTACTCAACCACATAAATTTGTGCATGCAAATATATATTTGCGTGCACATATGGTAGTATTCTTATGAATATAAATTTTCTATTTCATTTCTTATTTTTGATTACAGCTTGATTCCAGACGGTATTTTTGGTAGCAGTATGGAATTTTCAGCATGGATATCGGTAGCCCAATTTTCGTAGGCCAATCATAGATATGAGGTGTGCGTCGGTAGGTTATGGAACCTTGGACCATGTGCATGGTCGGCGAGAGCCCTAATCAATGTGCCACTGACGCACAAGTCCTCAAAATACTCCATCACCAACTGCAGATTCTCTCTTTTGCTACGTGGTTACTGAGAGTGCTTGTCTTCACACTGCAGTTATGCAGTTACGAAGTGTAGGAACACACTGTTCACGCGAGTGAATCTCAAACTGCAACACGTTCTTCTGAATATTCAAACTTATATAAAAACAATACGGAGACGTTGGATCGGTGAAAACACTATGCACCCTGCCTACACGCTGTTCTCACCATCCACGATAATGAGAACTATGCTCGTTGACGTAATTCTACAGTGTCTCTTATCATGTAAAAAAAAAAAAAAAAAAAAAAAAAAAAAAAAAAAAAAAAAAAAAAAAAAAAAAAAAAAAAAAAAAAAAAAAAAAAAAAAAAAAAAAAAAAAAAAAAAAAACTTATCTGCAATATCAATATCGTTGTTTCACTTTCCATAAGTAGTCACTATTCACAGTCAATATAAGATTAACATGTGATTATTCGCTTATGATTCTCATGGCGAGGACCACAAAAAGTATGCTCAGAACACTGTTGCAGAAGGTTTGGAGGAAAGAATGGAACATAAAGATGGTAGAAACTGTAGCATGTCGAACTACAGAGCGATTCCAGATTCAATCTCTGCTGGAGCTGACGTTGAATCACGCTTCTTTTTAACGCCAAACGAAATAATAACTTGCTTCGTCTTAGACAGATTAAAAGTCTGACTCTTTGCAAACTATATTAGAAACAAACGCTTTGACAGCGTTGATCACCAGGTATTTCATGAATACCGCTTCAGCACTAATATTTGTTTGCCCAAACCAGTATCACAATATTTCAACAGCTATGTGGCAACCCCATATTTCAACTGATGCACAGTGGTAAAATCAGCCCGGCCTTTGAAGTGAAGACCAGATTAAGACAGGCTGTATACTGTCACCGATGAAATCTCTGATTGTGGTGGACTGGATCATTAGGCGGACTATTGGCAGCGGGAGGACAGATATACTCCGGAATACTTCTACTTCATGTCACTTAACGTAAAGAAAATCACACGCTCAGTGATTGCTTAAAGAATATATAATATGTATAGCGCTTTCATCAATTGAAAGTATACCTTGGATTCCGTGTCTTGCGTTTTGCTGGTACAATACCATTTAGTTAATATGGAACCGGAATCAGATCAACAGAGTTTGCTTAATAAATGGTGTGTATGAAAGGAAGCTTACTCTGATTATATATGGCTTAATGGTACATTTACATGTGACAAGACTAAACTTTACCATTTCTGCATCTTATCACGAGGTAGACTAGCGAGTACCAAGCTGCTTCTGAGGGGGCAGAGTTAATTCATTTCCTGTCATTAGTTTTACCTTCTTTTCTTCAAACTTTATACTACTCAAGGTGAGTAAAATGTCAGGATATATTGTTACTTCTAAACCACGAACCTCGCCTAGATTAATATCTCGCTAGATTACTAGCGTGCTAGTTTTCTTTCTGGTCCCAAGCCCGGATAGAGAAGGAGGGTTGGGGCATGGTCCTAGCAACTCCACCCCCGTAAAACAACAAAATCGCTACAGAAACTTCAACGCGCAAATGTATTAAAAATTCTAAAATCATAAACAATAGCCTTATTTTTCGCTGGAATCAGGGAAGCGAAATGACGCAGGCTGGTAAAAGCCTTCGGGAAGCCCGTCAGCCAATGTGTCTTCTTTTTCGATGAATGCAAAAGTAAGGATAGGTACCTGGAATGTTCGCGCAATGTACGAAACTGGAAAGGCTGTCCAGATAGCCGCTGGAATGAGAAGGAACAGAATCGAAATGTTGGGAATATGCGAAAGCAGATGGAACGGAACTGGAAGTTACCAACTACCAACTGGAGGGACAATAATCTATTCCGCTCACCCAGAGGACAACAACGAGCACACCGAGGGAGTGGCCATCATGATGTCACCAACAGCAGCCAAAGCTCTCATGCAGTGGAAACCAGTCTCCTCCAGGATAATGACAGCCAGGTTCAACTCAAAAGGAAGGAAGTAAGGAGCATTGGATCGGGTCCCAGTGGCTTTTATGTTACACGAGATTGCCTTGTAACCGGAAGGTCCTGGGTTTGAATCTCGGTGGGTGCGTACTGCTAGGACGGAACAGCTGTCCAGTACCCCCAGGATTTCCAATGGTTCTCCAACTAATGTCAGCTCATGACGAAATCCTGAAACCAATCGAATCCTACAAACCAACACTATGATTATACGTTTTAGATGAGAAACGCAATGGGCACTTCTTGGGTTCCTCACAATCCCTTTGGTAATGTACATTTACGCCAAAATCAGTTCAACTCATGTCTGTTGATTCTGAAAATGAAGGAAGTGAAAATAATTCCCATTTCACCACGATTCTTCAGTTTCCCCGCAAAATACGAATACGTGAGTGAGAATATAGCCTGGCTTAAATTATTCACAATTGATTATGATTGCTATTATTATTATTATTTTACACGATCTCCTCAAAGTCACCCTTGGACGTCCCACTCGCCTCTTCGCTTTCGGGTTCCACTCGAGGGCCTGACGCGCGATGTCAGCTACCAGCCTGCTCAGCGAGCGAGTGTCCAATCCATTCAGCTCCACTTTCTCCTGCATATTTGCTGGGCGATTAGGTCTTGTTTTGCTTTGTTTGTACCCATAGTTTCTTGTTGGTGATTCTCTCCGGCCTAGCCATGTGATCTTCAGTATAGAGTGAAGACAGTTGTTGATAAGGGTCTGCAACAGGCTGTTGGAAATATTCATTGTGACGCGCCTGCCAAGTTTCTGATCCTTATAGAAGAGCTGACTGACTTGACGTTTGTATTGTATTGATGCTGAGTGATGGAGATTTCCAGATTGGTTTCATGTTGATGAATGTGTTTCTCGTCTTCACGATTCTCCATTTGACATCCTCGTCCGTTCCAACTGCCTGTAGTTGAGACAATGCTCCCTAGCTGGATAAGTGAATGAAGTGACCTCTTTCAAATCCCTCTCGTTGATGGTGATTGACGCTGGATGTTGCTGCTGTTGTTGTTGGTTGGTTATTTTCATCACCTTCGTCTTGTTTATTTTCACCTGAAGTCCTGTCTTCACTGTCTGCCTCTTAAACCAGTTTGTCAATTTTCGCTTGTGTAACAACAAACATAAATCATCCACGCGCGGAATCCAGGTCTTCTAGGTTCTTCACGTCGTTCAACCAAGGATATCTCCGTCTTCTCGTTTCCCACTCACTGTTTGACGCATAATCCAGTGCACCACAATAAGGAATATCATTGGTGATAATAAGCACCCTTGTCTGACTCCTGTGTTGATTCCAGACGCCTCGCTGACTTTTCAGTTGTGGATCACTTAACATGTGCCGTTGTCGTACACCTGTTGAATAAGGTTGATGAATATTTGAGGTACGCTGTAGTACTCGAGTAATTTCCAAATTACTTCGCGGTCAACGCTGTCGGAGGCCTTGTCGAAGTCTATAAAGTTGAGGTAGAGGTTTGATTGCCATTCGATGCTTTGTTCGATGATGATGCGTATAGTTGCAATTTGGTCAGTACATGATTTGCCTTTCCTAAATGCAGCCAGCTTGTTCTGGTCGGAGTTCTGTCTCCAGTGCATCCTTTATTCTCTCCAGGATGATGCGACTCAGGACTTTACTTGGCGTTGACAGGAGCACGATTCCTCGTCAGTTCTTGCAGAGTGAGTCCTAAGTCGCCCTCCTTTGGTAGTTTCACGAGGTAACCTTTCCTCCAGTTAGTAGGCACCTTTCTTTCCTTCCAGACCTTTTGCAATAATGGAGTCAGCATGTCTGCCGTAGTCTGTGGGTCCGCTTTTAGTGCTTCAGGTGGTATTCCATCTAGTCCGGCTGCTTTTCCAGCTTTCAGAAGCTTGATTCCATTCAAGACTTCAGTTTTCATTGGAGAATTGGTGTCAGAATGCAGTTGTGTGTGTACGTGCTGTTGTTGGTATTTCTGGACGGGTTGCAGGTGGTGGTCGGTTCAGGAGTCCTTTGAAGTGATCCGTCAATTGTTTAATCTGTTTTTCTTCCTTGTTATTCGGTTCCCTTGGCCGTCTTTTATAGGTTTCGCTTGTGTTGATCTCTTCCCGGATAGAGATTTGGTCATCTGATATAGTGTCCTCAGGTCCCTTCTGCCTGCTGCCTTCTCACCTTCAGTGGCAAGATTATCGTAGAATCGTCTTTTGTCCTTCCTAGCACTCTTCTTCACTTCTTTGTCCAGTGCTGTGTAAGTTGAGCTCAGCGTCTCCTTCTCCTGTCCATTCTTACATTGAAACAATTTCTCTTGCACCATTCTCCTCTCTTCTATTAGTTTCCTAGTGTCCGTTGAGAGCCATTCCTTGTCTTGTCTCTTCTTTCTTCCTAGAACCGTTGAACACGTTTCGTTCAGGATCGGCTTCAGAGACTTCCAATGTTCTTCCACACATGATTCTTCAGTGATGTCGCGTAGTGTTTCCTGCTTTGCTCTGACAGTTGCAGTGAAAGTGTCCTTTGTGGTTGTGTTCTTCAGTAATTGAGTGTTGAACTTGCATTGTGGCCTATCCTCTGCTATCCTCGAGGCTTTTAGCTTCACCTTGAAAGTCCCTTGTACTAGAGAGTGGTCTGAACCCACATCTGCTCCTCTCCTCGACCTTGTGTCCATTAGGCTCTGTCTCCCTTTTCTTGAGATTGAAATGAAGTCTATTTGGTTTGCGGTTTTTCCATCTGGTGAAATCCATGTCGTCTTGTGTATATCTTTGTGTTTGAAAACGCCGCCACTAATCACCAAATCATCGAAGGCGCAAACGTCTGAGAAGAGTTCACCATTTTCGTTCATTTCACCGAGGGCCTCTTTACCCATGGTGAGTGAATATATTCACGATTCCTTGACGGATATACGCTTTCCGAGTAGTTTCATGAAGAAACGCGTATAACATCAGAGAAAAACCTGAGACCCTGACTGCATGTTAAAGACCTCTGTTTATCGAGTTACAATTTATTGGTGACTGATCAAGGGAAATATCATTCCAAAGACTTTCAAAGAGCATACGAAGATAATTATACGCAGCACACCTATGTTTGTTATTCTCTAGCCGACGAATGATTGAGACGCAAACGAAGGATAAGCTTGATAGTTTTGCCAAACCTCTGTGCATCTAACAATTCAACTGCTCCTGCGGTGACAGTTGTGTTGGGCATACTACCAGAAAGCTTAGCCAACGTGGTACTGAACATCTGCCATCATCGTTCGGCAAAAGAACAGACAAGAACCATCCGTAGCCCAATTTTGTCACATTCAATTGATAGTGGCCATGTAGTGGAGAAAACAAGGGCCTTCAAAGTAATTCATCGTATCCCGCTGAATCTTTCGAATAGACTTCGTATTCGTCTACTGCACACAGCTGATGCGATAGGCATTCGAACTAATAAACCTAAACTATGCATTCAAAAGAAGTTCGTACAGTCATTATCCTTCCCTTGGCCTATTAGGACATAATCAACTGATGACTTCAACACTAACCCTTACTTATATCCTCAACGCCTCTCTTGTCATCCCTTAATCTTATCACATCTGCATTATAAACGTGTTTCATTTCCTTACAATCTAACATTACTGAATCGGTTCATTTGTTTTTATCAGCTCTTATTGACTACTTCCACATGAACATTTGTTTAATTAATCATGCATTTTTTCATTATTCGTGTTATCACATATGGCCTCACTTTTTCATCCTTATTATTCATAAGATCATTATTATTATTACTATTATTATTATTATTATTATCATTACTACTATTATGACTAATTGCACAATCTATATTCACCATTACATTATCCTGTAGACAAAACACTATGAATGGTTAATAACTGAATTTCTACATTTAAAATTATATATATATGAGTTAGGCCTGATGAGATCTAATTGAAACCACAGTATTGTTCGCTTAAATATGTTGTTCCAAATCCTTATTTGGGTATACTTGTACGTTGCGTAAATCTCAAAGTGGTGTGGAAATTATCGGGATATTGACAAGTTAAAATATTACGCATAAACGTGGTGTTAATTATCGGAATATTTCCCTTGTCATGTATAATTGTACTTTGTTTGATGGGTATTAAAGGCGCTGGTTCCTTTTCTTGTGATAGTTTAACACAATTCGTATGCTAAGCTTAATTAGGGCGTCGATCTAAATTTATGGAATTTTACAATTGGAACATACAAGAAATCAAAAGAGAGGATTCGACTGACAGTCTATTTCGATGACATTCATCAACATGCCGTAGAGTCCTATGTGTAGGATCTTTAATTACTAATACGGATGGATGTTTACAGAAATAAGTAAATTCGCAGTTTCTAATTAAGTTCCGAAATTGTGTAAATCTCAATGTGGTGTGGAAATCATCAGGATATATACCAGTTAAAATACAACGAATTAACGCGGTGACATCTATAATTGGACAACTTTGAAAAGACTTTATATTGAATGTAGTAAATAAAAGTGACAGGTGTGACAATAATGGAACATGACGAAAGTTATATTAGCTATAACATTCGACAAAATTATGATAGAGGACATATAGAAATCGAATCAACGAAACGAAGAATAAGGAGGGTTGATGTGTGAATTGCAATTATTATAGTGTAGCATCGACATATGGGGAACATGAGGTTTGCACTAGTCGGACAAACCTTTCTGGAAACATAGGTCTGGAGTTTCTATTTCAATGTTCAAAGCCACACTAATAAAGACGATTTGGATTCACGATGATCTAGGCAAATTATTTAACGCCTCGCGGTTAGGGCGCTCGCCGACCATGCACATTGTCCGGGTTAAATCCTAGACCGACGAACTCCTTTGCTCCTCTGAGCCTGAAATAATGCTGGTAAAGAGGAAAGGTCGGGCATGTGGCTAGCAACCTCATCCTGTAAACTAAACACTGCTACAGAAGCTTCAGGCCAATAGCTTGAAGCCCTATGTTCCACTGGGGAACGTGAAGGAAAAATCAATCAATCATATCGCATACTGAAGCCTCGTCTGAGGACTCGAAGCTTCTTCCTGTTAATCTGAATGTTGACAAGCCTCACACACGCGTTCACTATGAAAACCCACTCAGCCAAACCAAAGACCTCATGTCATGGTGTGGCCAGGTTTTCAGATGCTTCAAAGTCAGAAGCAATCGGAACCATTGACCTGTGAATCTCTTCCAAAAATAATTTGGGACTAAAGTCCAAGCGATTATTCAGGCTACACTTGGAGTGAAGCTGGAAATCCAAGAATACAGGAATTGCATAAAACCCGCCACTTCTAACTCTCTACACAAACCTATTCATCTAAGTGCAGTCTAGCTGTGAGTTGACAGATATTGAAATAGTGAGATCGTCCGCATACTTGACAAATTTCATTATATCAGATTGAGGCGAGTCATGCAAGAAGAAAGCGAAGAGAAAAAGACGAAGGCAGTGCCTTGAGAGACACCAACATGCTGATGCCAGACACATAATAAATGGATGCAAATAAAGAATCCTCAACATTGAATAGTACATAATTGAAGAATATGGAAAAGAAAATCTTCAACTAAAGGTGAAAGTTCAATAGGAAACAAAGTCTCGGTTAGCAAGTAATATTGGCTTCCAACTATTTGTTAATGAAGTGTTGCATAAATTGAGCACAAAAGAGGGAATAGCAAACGGCATATAGGAAAGGACTTAACACTGCCTCCTCGAAATAATCACGGTTCTCCCTAGTCTGACCCCAAACAAGATGCAAAAATGATGTAATTTACTCTCGCCACATCTGAATGCACCATTTGGCCATATATCCTCAGAAGAAGTTCCCTTTCTTAAAAAACCCTTTTATTAGGCATAGCTTACGTGTCTAGTTATTAACCTTTGAATATTTCAGCCTTCCTACACACTCCAGGATATGGTTCGCGACGTCAAACATTGGTCTTATCAGAATCTGTCAGTCGTTCTCCATTTTATTCTGCACATTTGTTGGGCGATAGCTTCTCGTTTGGAAATTTTTACGAAGGTGTTCAGTAGCCTATGGAATTGATTTCCATGAAACATCAAGTCTCTGACGCATACGAAGGGGGTGAATTGCTATCGGTATTAAGAATCTGGATCTTATTCCCTACAATGAGTGTAGCAGATTACCGAAATGATTTCGCGATAATGACTTCCAGATCGTGAATGGTTAAGACATCGTCATCCATGCTGTCACCAATATTTGAAACGATGCTGCCTGCATAAGTGAGAGAGGTGGCCTCCTTCAAACGTCTCCTATTCACTGTGGTTGGTGCTGCTTCTTGTTGGTTATTTGTCTTCACTACTTCAGTCTTCTTGATGTTCATCCGGATTCCTGACTCTACTGATTGTCTTTCAAATTACTGGTTTCCTCCAGTTGATCTCCGAGTCGGTCTGACACTAGACATTACTCGTGCATGAAGTGAAGGTCTTCCGAGTGTATCTGTTCTCTTGCTCCCAGTAGTCCACCAGTCCATCACAATCAGGATATCATCGGTGACACTATACAGCCTGCCTTACTCTGGTCTTCACTTAGAAGGCATAGCAGAGTTTTTGTTTGTGGAACAATTGACCTGTGATATTGTCATATAGCTGTTGGAATCGTATGCTGCTGGTTCAGGCACACAACTCCGCAGTATAGAAGCAGCATTCACGAATTACTTCACGGTCAACGCTATCGAAGCCCTTTCCGAAATTGATGAGTTCGAAGGAAGTGTGACAAATTGTCATCTCTAGCAGAGACTGAAGCCGTACTCGCTCGATAGTTTGACAAGATATACCTCCTTTCAGTCAGTATGCGACATTGTTTCGATAAGTGATTGTGTCCAATCTCAGTGAGTCTGCACGAACTCAGTCCCGTCCTGGGGTCTATTGGGATATCATTCACTTCATGCAATTCAGAAATACTGCATTCACTGGTAGATACCTCTGTGTAGGCAGCAATTCCGGAAGATTCGAAGGTGTTGGTGGCTTCGGGAGGCATTTTTTTATTACGCCGATGTTAGTAGCACTTCTGCTCCTTGGTGACTTGCTTCACGTCTTTCACTTTCACTGGTTTCATCCATCTTGATCTCTTTCCGGATAACCACCTGGTAGTTTGAAATAATGTTCTGAAAACCGTTGAAACACGCAGCCTCGTTTCTTGTGGTTGAACAGGTGTCGTGGAATTGTCGCCTGGCTTTTTGAGCACGATACTTCCCCTTCGTCAAGGATCCCCAAGTTGAAGATTGGCCAACAATAGATCACGGGACACAGTTTTATATCTCTCGCTGCGCAATCAAAACTCTTCCTTCTCTCCTTCGATAAATACACGGGATATTTGTTGAATACTGATTATAAAATGTTTAGGAGGGCAGTTTGTGTAACACGGACACCATGGAAATATCCCCCTGACACACTGATCGATAATTCTGCAGAATGTCCATTCTACAGAAGCCACTACGATGAATTACGATTTGTTGAAACACCAATGGGCTCACAGACTCGCCATATACAACATCCATCCAGGATAATGGAATATACACTCGATGACGTAGTTCTACAACGTCTTTCGTTGTAAACTTTGTCTGACACACACTCTCTCTCCATCAAGCTTCATTTCTTGTCTGTCTGGTTTCTCTTATCACAAGAAATTGGTCGTCATCTGCTTTATCAATAATCATGTCTCAATAGCTAATGATACACAATGTGATTGGTTGCTTTCTCAAATACATTCGAAATTTAGAAAACTGACGTCAATAGTTAATTGTGATCGTAATTTTGTGAGAGTCATGAGGTTGAATCTGCTGCATGCATACGACATGTCGTAGAATAATCTTACTTCAGGACAATAAGCACATTGCACTGAGCTGATTTTGTCTCACATAACTTGAATACAAGACAGGATGAGTTAGAACACCAATGTTATCATGAAATACTGAATGTTAAAATGAGTTTGAAGGTTACGCTATGGCCTTCCTCGATGATGCTAAATAATGACCCTGACGATTTCCTGATGTTTGCGGTGGGGCTGTGATTCGTAGCTCCACCTTTCAGATTTCGAACTGGTTTAAGTAGAATTATCGTCCACTTCCACATATTTGAATGCTTTCAACTTGATTAGGATACCTCCGTGGACTACTTGTTCATTTGAACCTATATCTGACCCCTTTCCCTATCGCGGTTCGGAGACCAGGCGTCCTCATCTTCTTCAAATTGAGACAACAACCGTCATTCAGCTGACAATGAGCACTATGTGAATCAGTCGGAATGGTTCCGAATGGCTTCCTGAAGGTCTACGACGCCGTTTGCAACGTAAAGATAACCAAACCCTCACTTTCCTCGGGCGTGTATTTTGATTATCAAGATGACAACATGGAGAATGCAGTTCCATCCCATCAGTCCCAATAACATCCTGTGAATTCTGTACTGTCACTTCTGACCTCTCATTCAATATAAGTAAACTTACCAGTATGATTCATGCTGCATGTATATTTCTCCTAGGTAATCGAACGTCCGAATTGCGAGGGAAACCCGATAAATGCAATCTGCCTCTCACAGCGTACAGCATTCCGAACAGAAATAATAAATGAAATGTCGACACCTCAAATCGTGAGAAGACAAACGAGTGCAGAGATGAAAGGCGAAGTGGCTTACAGCGTGGAGTCTCCTTCGTGAAAAACAAATGAAGGATGTGGAGTGGTAGTAAACGCTGAACACGCTTGAGGAAAGATCCGTTGAATTAGGCTGCATGTGAGAGAGAATTTGTTATAACGTCTTGTTCCGAGAAAGAAGTAAAGGTACGACGTGAGGATAGAATGTTCATCACGGAATCAAAAAGCTCAACCATGAAAGCACTGCAAAAATCAATCCATCCATCCAGGTGTTGCCATCAGGCAGACGGCTAATTTTAAGAAAAGAGGTCGCTAGCACGTGGAAGATTTTCGCAGGCTGGTCGCCTGATTCGCCTTCTCTCGAATAAACCAAACTGTCACGTAGAAAGTTCATTTTCGACCTCGATCATTCTTTGAGTGAATGGCGGCCTCAATATCAATAAAGCGCTCAAGGGCTCTCGTGATTTGGTATCCAATCTCCTCCAGAATAGTCAAAGCAGAATTACGATTGAAAGGAAATGTCACTACCAACATGCGGTTCTCCGCGAATTCAACAAAAGTGAGCAAATCAGAAAATAAGGAGACTGTTTGCCTCATGCCGAAGTCATAATGGGAACATCAAATGGGCCATTCTGCAGGCGGACAACACAGGAGTACAAGTCATCATGTGACAGCTGATATTCGCAGGATTGGATGGTCATGGGAACGTCTGTCCGCCTTCCACCAACCTGAATGTTATTATTATAATTTGAGGCTGCATCTACAAGAAAAAGCATATCCACAAGACGACGTGGACACACTGATATTCAAACTGACTGTGTATTGAAATGAAAACAGTGAAGATGCACCACACTTGAAACAAGATCAGGAAAAGTTACAGCTGTGCATTCACATCACTTACTTGGTCATTGGACCTTGAAGATGAAGCCAAAAAATATTAGAGTAACTTCGCTTTCCTCGACAATAAATCTAATTGAATCAATTTTGTCACCTCAAAATATAATTGTTTCCTACCATGTCAAATTATTATGAGAAATATAGTGGAGTAAGGAGGCGAATTAAATTATTCAATGAAGGATTCCTATATTTCCTTAATCTTCAAGACGCTGCCTCCAATCACCAAATAATTGAAAGCTCAGAAATCTGCGAAGAGTTCTGCGTTCTCTTTCATTTCGCCTAGAACCTCTCGAATAATGATGAGTTCGCTTCCTGCATTAACTGCTCTCATTCCGGCCAACATTCATATCGCCCGCAGAGATTTCGATGTCACCATTAAGGATTTTGTTCATTACTGTTTGTAGTTGTCTATAAAAATCTTCCTTCTTTTCTGCTTCCGCGTTGTTTGTAGCACCGTGCGTAGCGTTGGACAACTGTGACCTTCGTTCCTGCATTTTGGAGTGAATCTTGCTGTCATGATCCTGCTCGAGGAGATTGGTTCCCATTGCATTCAGGCTTTGGCTGCCTCTGGTGAAACCATGACAGAAACTCATTTCCTGGATGATCGAAGTAGATAAGTGACTTTCCTGTTGACTATTTCTGGGCTTGTGACTAGTAATCTAGGCGGGGTTTCATACAACGAAGTGACTCTCTTTTTTCATTGAATTCCTAAGGGTGCATACACTATTGATTTCCCCACAAATTTGACGATACTTGCAGTCAATGGTGTGAAATATGATCGATATACTGTTTTTGAAGCAACGACAAAGTCAATCAATCGAGTTAGTTACCACAAGATTTAATGTATTTGGTCATGATATTACGGACTCGAACTTTGATGACTTCCACTAAACTATTATTTATCACAGTAATATACAGCGTAACGCATCTATTCTGGTCTCTTGGCCTACCTGAATTAAAGCAACTAACATAATTCGACGCAATAATCTCATGAATATATTTGCTGTCTCAATGATCAGAAGATGTACGAAATATTCGAAAACGAGTGTTGACTACCAGTGAAACTACACTTTCATCGAAGTGTCTATAGAAGGATTCTCTCACGATTCTGCTTATCCACTGCTGATTTTAGTATGAGGCGAAAACATAATAAGTAACTTCATTGAATTCATCACTGGCTCGATAAATCATCGATCTTATTTACAATCGTCTATGGATCATTGAGAAAATGGATTCCAATTGAACGAGTCATACCCGAAAGAAATTATGACCACAAGAAGAGGGCTGATTCCTAATTAAGGCAGCTCATTACTGTGCAGCTGAATTAGTGAACAATACTCATACCATCCCAGACAGTGAATCTAATTGAATCCAAATTGGTCGCCTCGAAATATAATTGTCCTCTATCATGTCAACTTCATTGTACCCCTTCAAATTAACGTGTTATCTCACAGTTATCATTTGCAATCGACGTCGTTGGTCACGTTTTGAAGTCTCTCGCCATGAGAAAGAGAAACAAATTATTACATTATTATTTTTGTATCCTTTAGTTCCTAGATGAACATAGGGCTTCAGCTGCGCACCTCCATTGCCTTCGGTTTTCTGACAACTTTTTCGCCCTGTTCCAGGTATGTCCACATGCTTTCATCTCCTCCTCGCATGACCTCCTCCAAGTCACCCTTGGACGACCAACTCGCCGCCTCCCTTTCGGGTTCCACTCGAGGGCTTGTCTAGTGATGTCACCTGATGGTTTCCTCAGCGTATGGCCAATCCATCTCCATTTCTTCCTGCATACCTATTTGTTTCACAATCGGTTCCTGATTGGTTCGCTCCCAGTGATCCCTGTTGCTGATCTTTTCTGGTCGGCCATCTGATCTTGAGTATTGAGCGGAGACAGTTGTTAATGAAGTTTTGAAGTTTGTTTGAGATGCTCTTTATGACGCGCAGTGCAAGTCTCTGATCCGTATAGTGAGTAGCACTGACTTCACATTGGAGTTGAAAATCCGGATCTTATTTTTGATGCTGAGTGCTGTTGACCTCCACACAGATATGAGAGTAATGAAAGCTTGTCTTGCTTTTCAGATTCTGGCTTTGATGTCCTCGTCAGTTCCGCCTGTAGTTGAGACGATGCTTCCCAGGTAGGTGAAGGAGGTTGTTTCTTTCAGGTTCTTCCCGCTTATGCTGATTGTTGCCTGTTGTTGTTGTTGCTGTTGATGTTGGCTAGGAATCTTCATCATCTCTGTTTTATCTATGTTCACGTGAAGTCCTATCTTTGATGCTTCTTCTGCCAACTTGTTACTTTTCACTTGCATATCTTCCAGTTTATGGGAAATCAGACATATATCATCGGCGAAATTCAGATCCTCCAAGTCTTTGTGTCAGTCCATTTCATGCCTGTTCCCTCGTTGGTTGCCGTTGTCTGTCGCATTATCCAATCAATTGCAATCAGGAAGATCATTGGTGATAGTAGACAGCCTTGCCTCACTCCCGTCCTCACTTCGAAGGCCTCCGTAAGTTTCCCGTTGTGGATTACTTGGCATGCAACATTGTCGTATAATTGTGGGATGAGATATATAATTGTCGATGGGACCCCGTAGTAGCGAAGTAGTTGCCAAATGACCTCTCGATCGACGCTGTCGAAGGCCTTTTCAAAGTCGATGAAGTTGAGATAGAGAGGTGACTGCCATACCAAGCTTTGTTCAAGTCAGTGTTCACTGGTAGTTCTGCTTCCGTTGTTGGTAATGTTGGGCGCCTGGTGGGTGGCGGTCGATTTCGAAGTCTTTTGAAGTGTTCAGCTTAGTGCTTTGTCTGTTCCACCTCTTTGGTGATTGACTATCCATTGTCGTCCTTTATTGGCTTAATCTGTGTCGAACCTTTGCCCAAAAGATTCCTAGTTGTTTGGTAGAGTGTGGGGAGGTCTCCATTCCCTGCGGTTTGTTCTGCTTCGTTTGCCATGGTTTCATAATACTATTTTTTGTCCTAGTTTGAGACTCCTCAGCAGTACGCAACCACCGGGATTCGAACCCAGGACCTTCTGGTTACAAGGCAAGCTCGTAGACCATTGAGCCACTGGGACCCGATCCAATGGTCCTTGAATTCTAACTTCTGCCAGTTCACGACATAGCGCGACCACTTCGCAATGTCTTCTTCGATGAGTTACTGCCTCATCTTCGACCTGCTCTACCCTACTGGTCACGGCTTCCCACTAGAACCCCAGGTTAACTGCCTGAATAGGGCCAGTCACTAGTGAGCATCAGATGAATTTTCAAGTATTGGTTTTTGTAGGGATTTTGTTGGATTGCATGGAGGATTTAATCATGAGCTGACATCAGTTAGAGAACCACTGGAAAACCTGGGAGTACTGGACAGCCGTTTCGTCCTAGTTTGGGACTCCTCAGCAGTACGCAACCACCGGGATTCGAACCCAGGACCTTTTGGTTACAAGGCAAGCTCGTAGACCATTGAGCCACTGGGACCCGATCCAATGGTCCTTGAATTCTAACTTCTGCCAGTTCACGACATAGCGCGACCACTTCGCAATGTCTTCTTCGATGAGTTACTGCCTCATCTTCGACCTGCTCTACCCTACTGGTCACGGCTTCCCACTAGAACCCCAGGTTAACTGCCTGAATAGGGCCAGTCACTAGTGAGCATCAGATGAATTTTCAAGTATTGGTTTTTGTAGGGATTTTGTTGGATTGCATGGAGGATTTAATCATGAGCTGACATCAGTTAGAGAACCACTGGAAAACCTGGGAGTACTGGACAGCCGTTTCGTCCTAGTTTGGGACTCCTCAGCAGTACGCAACCACCGGGATTCGAACCCAGGACCTTTTGGTTACAAGGCAAGCTCGTAGACCATTGAGCCACTGGGACCCGATCCAATGGTCCTTGAATTCTAACTTCTGCCAGTTCACGACATAGCGCGACCACTTCGCAATGTCTTCTTCGATGAGTTACTGCCTCATCTTCGACCTGCTCTACCCTACTGGTCACGGCTTCCCACTAGAACCCCAGGTTAACTGCCTGAATAGGGCCAGTCACTAGTGAGCATCAGATGAATTTTCAAGTATTGGTTTTTGTAGGGATTTTGTTGGATTGCATGGAGGATTTAATCATGAGCTGACATCAGTTAGAGAACCACTGGAAAACCTGGGAGTACTGGACAGCCGTTTCGTCCTAGTTTGGGACTCCTCAGCAGTACGCAACCACCGGGATTCGAACCCAGGACCTTCTGGTTACAAGGCAAGCTCGTAGACCATTGAGCCACTGGGACCCGATCCAATGGTCCTTGAATTCTAACTTCTGCCAGTTCACGACATAGCGCGACCACTTCGCAATGTCTTCTTCGATGAGTTACTGCCTCATCTTCGACCTGCTCTACCCTACTGGTCACGGCTTCCCACTAGAACCCCAGGTTAACTGCCTGAATAGGGCCAGTCACTAGTGAGCATCAGATGAATTTTCAAGTATTGGTTTTTGTAGGGATTTTGTTGGATTGCATGGAGGATTTAACCATGAGCTGACATCAGTTAGAGAACCACTGGAAAACCTGGGAGTACTGGACAGCCGTTTCGTCCTAGTTTGGGACTCCTCAGCAGTACGCAACCACCGGGATTCGAACCCAGGACCTTCTGGTTACAAGGCAAGCTCGTAGACCATTGAGCCACTGGGACCCGATCCAATGGTCCTTGAATTCTAACTTCTGCCAGTTCACGACATAGCGCGACCACTTCGCAATGTCTTCTTCGATGAGTTACTGCCTCATCTTCGACCTGCTCTACCCTACTGGTCACGGCTTCCCACTAGAACCCCAGGTTAACTGCCTGAATAGGGCCAGTCACTAGTGAGCATCAGATGAATTTTCAAGTATTGGTTTTTGTAGGGATTTTGTTGGATTGCATGGAGGATTTAATCATGAGCTGACATCAGTTAGAGAACCACTGGAAAACCTGGGAGTACTGGACAGCCGTTTCGTCCTAGTTTGGGACTCCTCAGCAGTACGCAACCACCGGGATTCGAACCCAGGACCTTTTGGTTACAAGGCAAGCTCGTAGACCATTGAGCCACTGGGACCCGATCCAATGGTCCTTGAATTCTAACTTCTGCCAGTTCACGACATAGCGCGACCACTTCGCAATGTCTTCTTCGATGAGTTACTGCCTCATCTTCGACCTGCTCTACCCTACTGGTCACGGCTTCCCACTAGAACCCAAGGTTAACTGCCTGAATAGGGCCAGTCACTAGTGAGCATCAGATGAATTTTCAAGTATTGGTTTTTGTAGGGATTTTGTTGGATTGCATGGAGGATTTAATCATGAGCTGACATCAGTTAGAGAACCACTGGAAAACCCGGGAGTACTGGACAGCCGTTTCGTCCTAGTTTGGGACTCCTCAGCAGTACGCAACCACCGGGATTCGAACCCAGGACCTTCTGGTTACAAGGCAAGCTCGTAGACCATTGAGCCACTGGGACCCGATCCAATGGTCCTTGAATTCTAACTTCTGCCAGTTCACGACATAGCGCGACCACTTCGCAATGTCTTCTTCGATGAGTTACTGCCTCATCTTCGACCTGCTCTACCCTACTGGTCACGGCTTCCCACTAGAACCCCAGGTTAACTGCCTGAATAGGGCCAGTCACTAGTGAGCATCAGATGAATTTTCAAGTATTGGTTTTTGTAGGGATTTTGTTGGATTGCATGGAGGATTTAACCATGAGCTGACATCAGTTAGAGAACCACTGGAAAACCTGGGAGTACTGGACAGCCGTTTCGTCCTAGTTTGGGACTCCTCAGCAGTACGCAACCACCGGGATTCGAACCCAGGACCTTCTGGTTACAAGGCAAGCTCGTAGACCATTGAGCCACTGGGACCCGATCCAATGGTCCTTGAATTCTAACTTCTGCCAGTTCACGACATAGCGCGACCACTTCGCAATGTCTTCTTCGATGAGTTACTGCCTCATCTTCGACCTGCTCTACCCTACTGGTCACGGCTTCCCACTAGAACCCCAGGTTAACTGCCTGAATAGGGCCAGTCACTAGTGAGCATCAGATGAATTTTCAAGTATTGGTTTTTGTAGGGATTTTGTTGGATTGCATGGAGGATTTAATCATGAGCTGACATCAGTTAGAGAACCACTGGAAAACCTGGGAGTACTGGACAGCCGTTTCGTCCTAGTTTGGGACTCCTCAGCAGTACGCAACCACCGGGATTCGAACCCAGGACCTTCTGGTTACAAGGCAAGCTCGTAGACCATTGAGCCACTGGGACCCGATCCAATGGTCCTTGAATTCTAACTTCTGCCAGTTCACGACATAGCGCGACCACTTCGCAATGTCTTCTTCGATGAGTTACTGCCTCATCTTCGACCTGCTCTACCCTACTGGTCACGGCTTCCCACTAGAACCCCAGGTTAACTGCCTGAATAGGGCCAGTCACTAGTGAGCATCAGATGAATTTTCAAGTATTGGTTTTTGTAGGGATTTTGTTGGATTGCATGGAGGATTTAATCATGAGCTGACATCAGTTAGAGAACCACTGGAAAACCTGGGAGTACTGGACAGCCGTTTCGTCCTAGTTTGGGACTCCTCAGCAGTACGCAACCACCGGGATTCGAACCCAGGACCTTCTGGTTACAAGGCAAGCTCGTAGACCATTGAGCCACTGGGACCCGATCCAATGGTCCTTGAATTCTAACTTCTGCCAGTTCACGACATAGCGCGACCACTTCGCAATGTCTTCTTCGATGAGTTACTGCCTCATCTTCGACCTGCTCTACCCTACTGGTCACGGCTTCCCACTAGAACCCCAGGTTAACTGCCTGAATAGGGCCAGTCACTAGTGAGCATCAGATGAATTTTCAAGTATTGGTTTTTGTAGGGATTTTGTTGGATTGCATGGAGGATTTAATCATGAGCTGACATCAGTTAGAGAACCACTGGAAAACCTGGGAGTACTGGACAGCCGTTTCGTCCTAGTTTGGGACTCCTCAGCAGTACGCAACCACCGGGATTCGAACCCAGGACCTTTTGGTTACAAGGCAAGCTCGTAGACCATTGAGCCACTGGGACCCGATCCAATGGTCCTTGAATTCTAACTTCTGCCAGTTCACGACATAGCGCGACCACTTCGCAATGTCTTCTTCGATGAGTTACTGCCTCATCTTCGACCTGCTCTACCCTACTGGTCACGGCTTCCCACTAGAACCCCAGGTTAACTGCCTGAATAGGGCCAGTCACTAGTGAGCATCAGATGAATTTTCAAGTATTGGTTTTTGTAGGGATTTTGTTGGATTGCATGGAGGATTTAATCATGAGCTGACATCAGTTAGAGAACCACTGGAAAACCTGGGAGTACTGGACAGCCGTTTCGTCCTAGTTTGGGACTCCTCAGCAGTACGCAACCACCGGGATTCGAACCCAGGACCTTCTGGTTACAAGGCAAGCTCGTAGACCATTGAGCCACTGGGACCCGATCCAATGGTCCTTGAATTCTAACTTCTGCCAGTTCACGACATAGCGCGACCACTTCGCAATGTCTTCTTCGATGAGTTACTGCCTCATCTTCGACCTGCTCTACCCTACTGGTCACGGCTTCCCACTAGAACCCCAGGTTAACTGCCTGAATAGGGCCAGTCACTAGTGAGCATCAGATGAATTTTCAAGTATTGGTTTTTGTAGGGATTTTGTTGGATTGCATGGAGGATTTAATCATGAGCTGACATCAGTTAGAGAACCACTGGAAAACCTGGGAGTACTGGACAGCCGTTTCGTCCTAGTTTGGGACTCCTCAGCAGTACGCAACCACCGGGATTCGAACCCAGGACCTTCTGGTTACAAGGCAAGCTCGTAGACCATTGAGCCACTGGGACCCGATCCAATGGTCCTTGAATTCTAACTTCTGCCAGTTCACGACATAGCGCGACCACTTCGCAATGTCTTCTTCGATGAGTTACTGCCTCATCTTCGACCTGCTCTACCCTACTGGTCACGGCTTCCCACTAGAACCCCAGGTTAACTGCCTGAATAGGGCCAGTCACTAGTGAGCATCAGATGAATTTTCAAGTATTGGTTTTTGTAGGGATTTTGTTGGATTGCATGGAGGATTTAATCATGAGCTGACATCAGTTAGAGAACCACTGGAAAACCTGGGAGTACTGGACAGCCGTTTCGTCCTAGTTTGGGACTCCTCAGCAGTACGCAACCACCGGGATTCGAACCCAGGACCTTTTGGTTACAAGGCAAGCTCGTAGACCATTGAGCCACTGGGACCCGATCCAATGGTCCTTGAATTCTAACTTCTGCCAGTTCACGACATAGCGCGACCACTTCGCAATGTCTTCTTCGATGAGTTACTGCCTCATCTTCGACCTGCTCTACCCTACTGGTCACGGCTTCCCACTAGAACCCCAGGTTAACTGCCTGAATAGGGCCAGTCACTAGTGAGCATCAGATGAATTTTCAAGTATTGGTTTTTGTAGGGATTTTGTTGGATTGCATGGAGGATTTAATCATGAGCTGACATCAGTTAGAGAACCACTGGAAAACCTGGGAGTACTGGACAGCCGTTTCGTCCTAGTTTGGGACTCCTCAGCAGTACGCAACCACCGGGATTCGAACCCAGGACCTTTTGGTTACAAGGCAAGCTCGTAGACCATTGAGCCACTGGGACCCGATCCAATGGTCCTTGAATTCTAACTTCTGCCAGTTCACGACGTAGCGCGACCACTTCGCAATGTCTTCTTCGATGAGTTACTGCCTCATCTTCGACCTGCTCTACCCTACTGGTCACGGCTTCCCACTAGAACCCCAGGTTAACTGCCTGAATAGGGCCAGTCACTAGTGAGCATCAGATGAATTTTCAAGTATTGGTTTTTGTAGGGATTTTGTTGGATTGCATGGAGGATTTAATCATGAGCTGACATCAGTTAGAGAACCACTGGAAAACCTGGGAGTACTGGACAGCCGTTTCGTCCTAGTTTGGGACTCCTCAGCAGTACGCAACCACCGGGATTCGAACCCAGGACCTTTTGGTTACAAGGCAAGCTCGTAGACCATTGAGCCACTGGGACCCGATCCAATGGTCCTTGAATTCTAACTTCTGCCAGTTCACGACATAGCGCGACCACTTCGCAATGTCTTCTTCGATGAGTTACTGCCTCATCTTCGACCTGCTCTACCCTACTGGTCACGGCTTCCCACTAGAACCCCAGGTTAACTGCCTGAATAGGGCCAGTCACTAGTGAGCATCAGATGAATTTTCAAGTATTGGTTTTTGTAGGGATTTTGTTGGATTGCATGGAGGATTTAATCATGAGCTGACATCAGTTAGAGAACCACTGGAAAACCTGGGAGTACTGGACAGCCGTTTCGTCCTAGTTTGGGACTCCTCAGCAGTACGCAACTACCGGGATTCGAACCCAGGACCTTTTGGTTACAAGGCAAGCTCGTAGACCATTGAGCCACTGGGACCCGATCCAATGGTCCTTGAATTCTAACTTCTGCCAGTTCACGACGTAGCGCGACCACTTCGCAATGTCTTCTTCGATGAGTTACTGCCTCATCTTCGACCTGCTCTACCCTACTGGTCACGGCTTCCCACTAGAACCCCAGGTTAACTGCCTGAATAGGGCCAGTCACTAGTGAGCATCAGATGAATTTTCAAGTATTGGTTTTTGTAGGGATTTTGTTGGATTGCATGGAGGATTTAATCATGAGCTGACATCAGTTAGAGAACCACTGGAAAACCTGGGAGTACTGGACAGCCGTTTCGTCCTAGTTTGGGACTCCTCAGCAGTACGCAACCACCGGGATTCGAACCCAGGACCTTTTGGTTACAAGGCAAGCTCGTAGACCATTGAGCCACTGGGACCCGATCCAATGGTCCTTGAATTCTAACTTCTGCCAGTTCACGACATAGCGCGACCACTTCGCAATGTCTTCTTCGATGAGTTACTGCCTCATCTTCGACCTGCTCTACCCTACTGGTCACGGCTTCCCACTAGAACCCCAGGTTAACTGCCTGAATAGGGCCAGTCACTAGTGAGCATCAGATGAATTTTCAAGTATTGGTTTTTGTAGGGATTTTGTTGGATTGCATGGAGGATTTAATCATGAGCTGACATCAGTTAGAGAACCACTGGAAAACCTGGGAGTACTGGACAGCCGTTTCGTCCTAGTTTGGGACTCCTCAGCAGTACGCAACCACCGGGATTCGAACCCAGGACCTTTGGTTACAAGGCGAGCTCGTAGACCATTGAGCCACTGGGACCCGATCCAATGGTCCTTGAATTCTAACTTCTGCCAGTTCACGACATAGCGCGACCACTTCGCAATGTCTTCTTCGATGAGTTACTGCCTCATCTTCGACCTGCTCTACCCTACTGGTCACGGCTTCCCACTAGAACCCCAGGTTAACTGCCTGAATAGGGCCAGTCACTAGTGAGCATCAGATGAATTTTCAAGTATTGGTTTTTGTAGGGATTTTGTTGGATTGCATGGAGGATTTAATCATGAGCTGACATCAGTTAGAGAACCACTGGAAAACCTGGGAGTACTGGACAGCCGTTTCGTCCTAGTTTGGGACTCCTCAGCAGTACGCAACCACCGGGATTCGAACCCAGGACCTTTTGGTTACAAGGCAAGCTCGTAGACCATTGAGCCACTGGGACCCGATCCAATGGTCCTTGAATTCTAACTTCTGCCAGTTCACGACATAGCGCGACCACTTCGCAATGTCTTCTTCGATGAGTTACTGCCTCATCTTCGACCTGCTCTACCCTACTGGTCACGGCTTCCCACTAGAACCCCAGGTTAACTGCCTGAATAGGGCCAGTCACTAGTGAGCATCAGATGAATTTTCAAGTATTGGTTTTTGTAGGGATTTTGTTGGATTGCATGGAGGATATAATCATGAGCTGACATCAGTTAGAGAACCACTGGAAAACCTGGGAGTACTGGACAGCCGTTTCGTCCTAGTTTGGGACTCCTCAGCAGTACGCAACCACCGGGATTCGAACCCAGGACCTTTGGTTACAAGGCAAGCTCGTAGACCATTGAGCCACTGGGACCCGATCCAATGGTCCTTGAATTCTAACTTCTGCCAGTTCACGACATAGCGCGACCACTTCGCAATGTCTTCTTCGATGAGTTACTGCCTCATCTTCGACCTGCTCTACCCTACTGGTCACGGCTTCCCACTAGAACCCCAGGTTAACTGCCTGAATAGGGCCAGTCACTAGTGAGCATCAGATGAATTTTCAAGTATTGGTTTTTGTAGGGATTTTGTTGGATTGCATGGAGGATTTAATCATGAGCTGACATCAGTTAGAGAACCACTGGAAAACCTGGGAGTACTGGACAGCCGTTTCGTCCTAGTTTGGGACTCCTCAGCAGTACGCAACCACCGGGATTCGAACCCAGGACCTTTTGGTTACAAGGCGAGCTCGTAGACCATTGAGCCACTGGGACCCGATCCAATGGTCCTTGAATTCTAACTTCTGCCAGTTCACGACATAGCGCGACCACTTCGCAATGTCTTCTTCGATGAGTTACTGCCTCATCTTCGACCTGCTCTACCCTACTGGTCACGGCTTCCCACTAGAACCCCAGGTTAACTGCCTGAATAGGGCCAGTCACTAGTGAGCATCAGATGAATTTTCAAGTATTGGTTTTTGTAGGGATTTTGTTGGATTGCATGGAGGATTTAATCATGAGCTGACATCAGTTAGAGAACCACTGGAAAACCTGGGAGTACTGGACAGCCGTTTCGTCCTAGTTTGGGACTCCTCAGCAGTACGCAACCACCGGGATTCGAACCCAGGACCTTCTGGTTACAAGGCAAGCTCGTAGACCATTGAGCCACTGGGACCCGATCCAATGGTCCTTGAATTCTAACTTCTGCCAGTTCACGACATAGCGCGACCACTTCGCAATGTCTTCTTCGATGAGTTACTGCCTCATCTTCGACCTGCTCTACCCTACTGGTCACGGCTTCCCACTAGAACCCCAGGTTAACTGCCTGAATAGGGCCAGTCACTAGTGAGCATCAGATGAATTTTCAAGTATTGGTTTTTGTAGGGATTTTGTTGGATTGCATGGAGGATTTAATCATGAGCTGACATCAGTTAGAGAACCACTGGAAAACCTGGGAGTACTGGACAGCCGTTTCGTCCTAGTTTGGGACTCCTCAGCAGTACGCAACCACCGGGATTCGAACCCAGGACCTTTTGGTTACAAGGCAAGCTCGTAGACCATTGAGCCACTGGGACCCGATCCAATGGTCCTTGAATTCTAACTTCTGCCAGTTCACGACATAGCGCGACCACTTCGCAATGTCTTCTTCGATGAGTTACTGCCTCATCTTCGACCTGCTCTACCCTACTGGTCACGGCTTCCCACTAGAACCCCAGGTTAACTGCCTGAATAGGGCCAGTCACTAGTGAGCATCAGATGAATTTTCAAGTATTGGTTTTTGTAGGGATTTTGTTGGATTGCATGGAGGATTTAATCATGAGCTGTCATCAACTCATGATTAAATCCTCTATGCAATCCAACAAAATCCCTTCAAAAACCAATACTTGAAAACTTTCTTTTGTATTCCCTGGCACTCTTCTTCACTCTTTTGTTCAGTGTATTGTAGCTTGCATTCAGCTCCTGTTTTTGTTGCTCGTCAGTGCACTGGATAATCTTTTGTTTCACTGTCCTTCTCTCTTCTATTAGTTTCCAAGTGTCCGTAGTGAGCCACTGTTTGTCCTGTCTCTTTTTTCTGCCTAGAATTTCTATGCAGGTTTGGCTCCACACCGTTTTCAAGTTGTTCCAGTGCTTTTCGACGCTGACCTTTTCGCTGGTGTTGATTTGTATCTCAGCTTTGTCCTTTATGCTTGCAATGAAGATGTCCTTTGTAGCCTGGTCCTTCAGCTTTTGAGTGTTGAACTTGGCTTGTGGTCTATCTGCAGCTCCTGATTCCCTGAAAGCTTTTAATTTGATTTGGATTGTCCCTTGTACGAGATAGTGGTCTGAGCCAACGTCTGCTCCTCTTCTTGCTTTTGTGTCCAGTAGGCTGCGCCTCCACTTCCTTGAGATTGAGATGAAGTCGATTTGGTTTTTGGTTTGCCCGTCTGGTGACACCCATGTAGCCTTGTGGATATCTTTGTGCTTGTATACACTGCCACCAATCACCAGTTCGTTGAAGGCGCAGAAGTCGGCGAAGAGTTCTCCGTTTTCATTCATTTCTCCTAGAGCTTCTCTACCCATGATGAGTTCCCTTCCTGAATTGTCTGGTCCCAGTTTGGCGTTCATGTCTCCCATTAGTATTTTCATGTCGCCAGCTGGAGTATTGTCCATTGTTGCCTGTAGTTGCCTGTAGAATTCTTCTTTCTTTTCGAGGTCTGCGTTGTTTGTGGGTGCATAACATTGTATGATTGACACTTTCCTTCCTTTGGAGTTGAACCTGGCGGTCATTATCCTGGACGAAATCGCCTCCCATTGTATCAGGGCTTTCGTTGCCGTTGGTGACATCATGATAGCCACGCCCTCGGTGTGCGTGTGGTTATCTTCTGGGTGACCGGAGTAGATCACTGACTCACCTGTTGACAATTTGGTGAGTCCACTCCCATTCCATCTGCTTTCACATATTCCCAGCACTTGTATTCCGTATCTTTTCATCTCGTTGGCGATCTGGGCAGCTTTCCCTGTCTCGTACATAGTTCGGACGTTCCATGTTCCCACACAGACTTTTTCTTTTGGTGCAAAGAGGTTCATCATACTGAAGTTTCTTTAGCAATTTTTGTTTACAGGGTGGGGTTGCTAGCCTCACGCCTGAGAAAAGAATGATTACATTAAGTAAAAGTTTAGAGAGAAGCAACTTTTTGGGTTGCTCCCCTCAAAATCAGAAAATAACGGACAAACAATGAGAACAACATCAACAAAGGAAACAGTTCACAGAAAAAAGGGCAAAAAGCGACGACAACTATACAATAAGACAACATGCAATATAGTTCAGTATTGTTAACTAAAATGATATCTTAACCATAAACTCACTGACTTGGAGCAACTTGAACATATAAATCCAACAATATATACAATTATAGATGTGTTTATGTTTAAAAATTCCACAAATCCAATTAGTTAGTTATATGTATTATCTGTCAATAAGATTGTATTTTTTGGATTCAGTGTTCGAAAGGTTAATAATTGTGATAATTTCCGCAAACTCTTGGCATAAAATTTCACAGATATGAGTTTTTATTAATAAGCAAAATGTAGCGTAGTAGTCGAAGAGCGCGCGTAGTAGTCGAAAAAACGTTAACCAAATATTGACTGTGAATAGTGACTACTTATGGAAAGTGAAACAACGATATCGATAATGCAGATAAGGACTAATCTCTCGCAATAACAGACAACAGACAAATAAAAAAATGAAATCACATAGATAACGAGTGATGATGTGCTGGGTGGGAACAACATAAACACGTTGATTATATCATGAGAGACACTGTACAATGACGTCAACAAGCGCAGTTCTAGTTATCCTGAATGGTGAGAACAGCGTGTAGGCAGGGTGCATAGTGTTTTCACCGATCCAACGTCTCCGTATTGTTTTATATAAGTTTGAATATTCTGGAGAACGAAATGCAGTTTGAGATTCACTCGCGTGAACAGTGTGTTCCTACACTTCGTAACTGCATGGCTGCATTCTGAAAATAAGCGCTCTCAGATTCCACGTGTTAAAAGAGAGAATGTGGATTCGGTCATGGAGCTGTTTTTAGGACTTCAGATTATATTGATAAGAATGTATGTATATGTATATGTATGAACGAATTTATGTGGTTGAGTAAACCTGTGGTCAGGGAGAGTTGTTTGAGAAATTTAAATGGTTCGAATGGTGGTAGATTATTCATGGCTCTACGTAAGCAGGGATTGACTGGATATATAAATGATATATATATATATATATATATCAGAATAAGGCGGAAGGCGTTAGTGCCTATTATGCCGAATATTGAGAGCCACATGATAGCGAGTATGCAGTCTTGAGAAATAGTTATTTCCCGTATCCCCTTTCAGTGCTTTGCATGAGCGATCTGCATCCATTCAACATTTATTGAGTCACTAGATGTATGCGGCTGATTCAAATCGAGCACTAAATAATTGTTCCAGGAGTATCTCACTGTGAGTACTATCACACAGAAACCAGTTCCCTGAAAGCCATGAAACATTCATTGCGTAGACTGAACGGTTTTCTATGGGACCTCATTTCATATGAGAAATCATTGACTTCCCGTGTGCATTTACTAGCGACACACTATGGTGGAATATTATCTCTCCGTTACTAATTCAGCCAGATACAGTGATGCTCCAGAACTTAAATTGGATCAGTATGTCGGTGTGAATATCAGCATGTTGCGTTGACATGATAATTCATCCAACGCACGTTTACACTGCGAGCATCCGCTTCATCCTACTCGGCAGTTAAAATAACTAGTTATGATTTTGTTCAGCAAACGTAATTTACACATACTTGCAAAATAACACATATATATGTTTGCGATTGTACAGTTACGAAAATGAATTCGGCGAAAAGAGTCTCTTCGCCTATCTACGTGTTTTGTATTCATTAATGCCTGAATGGGGATTATCCATGAATTGAAACTCAGATTTTTGTCATCCATATACTTGTAAAGGAAACAAATTGTGTCTGTGAGCGGCACATTCGTAAATAGGCATTCCACGGCCAGTGGCAACATTGGTTTGCCATTTACATTCAAGTCTCTTATGCACTCAATAAATTCAAAAGTATCTCGTAGAGAGTACTTACAGAGTTGTCGTCTCACAGACTCCAGCATTTCGGACAACCATTTGGCGATCTGATGGTACGGTGATCCCTCCGTGTCTAGAATTGGTCGAAGTGGCAGACCTGCTTTGTGCACCCTTGGTAGACCGTAGAGTCCAGGGATAATTGATCCTGTTGGTCTCAGACTTTCCAATAGGTCCTCAGTTACGAGAAAGTCGTTCTTCATTCTATTGAGAACATCTGTCAGTTGCTATGCCATCTGCTCTGTCTTATTCTTCTCATTGTCTGGTTTTGAAAATGTGTTATCATAAGAGATTAGAGCTGTCAACTTATTGATATACACATCTCTGTCCACAAGGACCACTCCCGAACCTTTGTCTGGACTTGTAATGATTAGGTCTTTGTTGTTTCTCAAGACTCCAAGCTGCTGTTTGTGTTTTTTGTCAGCAGTTGTCTGGCTTTAGTTTTTCAATTGAGGTATTCATTGCAGCGGTCAGAAATTGTAGACTTGAAATGTAGGAGATCTGCATCCGATATGGGTGTGATGTCTCTTGTTTGACTAATCAGATTTTCAAATTGTACTTATGTGTGCAATCTGTTACTGTATGGATTCACATCATAAAGTTTCAACCCTATAGACAGAGCTTCTAGTTGTACCGTAGACAAGTTGTCGGAGGAGTGATTGAAAACAGATCTATTGGATTAGATGGGGAACTTGCTGTGTACTTCAGCGGATTTGAGGCTCCTGTTCAATTCAAATTTGACGTTGTCAGCTCGTTTGCTTTGCACCCAGATAACATATTCATTGAACGATTCTTTTCACTTGATGATATTTCGGAGAGAGCAGAAGATCTCTGTAACTCGAATAAACGCGAGCTGATAGTACAATTAGGTTTCTTGTGTGATGTTGGAGAGTTTTGATATTGGGATATATGTGATGCCTTCGGACTGCCTCCCGAACCACTTTGGATATCGTTGATTCCTTAGGCAGTCTTCATAGAAGTCCAATTTTACATTCACTTATGAAAGTTTGACAGAGTTACGTAGAAACCCATTGAGTTCCTTCACTGTCGTAGGGTCCTTGTATTTTTTCAAATCTTGAAAAATACCCATTGGAACATTAGATTGAAAAGAACAAGAAGTTCAGCAAAGATATCTTTCCGGCGATAATAATATAATATGCATTGCCAAAATTAATGAGTCTTATTCAAAAATGAATGACGATAGGCAGTGACAATATCCGCATCAACGATAACTATCCGGAAGTACAGCATCAAGTTGACGCGAAGGAGTCAACTCAGAGTTAATGACTCAGTAAAAATATCTGGGACTGCTTACATTGTTTCAGTTGATAGCACGCCATGGCTGTCAAATTTCTCATTGGTGACCGCAAGCAATATTTGGAACAATTGAAATATCTACATGAAAAATTATAAATGGAAAAATCAGTGCTTACTGAAAGCTCACGCACAAATGAGCGAAAATGGAGAACAGTTGCAAGATGTTGTGCCTTCTAATGATGCAGTGGTATATTGCTTCGTGTGCAAGCACAGTGGCATCCGCAATACAATGTAAGCTACACCAGATGATTATACCGAAATTCAGACAAGCTCCATCTCAACTTGATGAGGGTTGACACCCAGCCCCTGCTAATGTGATATGGCGGAGTGCCAGATATAGTTAGATAGAGTATTGAACTATGCCGTAGCAGCGGATGAAGCATTAAAGGAAGTTCTCAGTTGAAGCAGTTGAAGCCCACTGTTCCACTAGGAACAAAAGGGAACAATAATAATAATAAGACACGATTTTCGCTAGCATGTGATGTTCAACATCCAGGATAATGAACACTAACGGTTCACACATAACTTGCGAACACCTTAATCCAATGAGTGCGTATCCAACACCATGACTTTTTCTGTTTCCCAGTTATTCATGATCTTCAAACAATTTTCCCGGAAGACAATGTTACTTGGTCATATACATTTTGCATACATGTAAATATATGGATGGATATATGTTGGAATATCCGAATGCGCATAGAACTCGCGTCTTTAGAATACTTCATCACCAACTACAGATTATCTGCTGTGATACACACTTACTCACAGTGATTATCTTCAGATTGCAGCTATGCAGTTATGAGATGTAGATACACATTATTCATGCAAATGAATCTCAAACTCCAACAAGTATTTCAGAATCACCAAACTAGTATGAAACAATACGGAGACTGTCGATGTGCTTCCTGGAAAGTCAAGATTGCTGACTTTCTACAAACTGGAAATACCAGAATCAATGTGAGTTGGTCACTTACAGAAAATGCTGTTCACGTACAGTCATGGAATGGTTCTGTGGTTAATTTCCTCCTAATCTTAAATATCTATGGATTCATATGTCTGGCTGTACACTACGTATTACCAGTAAGTGGTATGGGTTCAGAATGGTCAGGTGATATCCTCAGTAAAACTGTGACAACGTTTCACGCCCTGTTAACACTTTGTTTGCTGGTATCCGTGTGTTCTTGATCTGTACATTCGGATGTCGTCAATTCCTGAACATTGATCGGCATCCACACAACTGTACACCTTTGTGATAACCAATGCAATGATAGAGCACGGCACTTCACAAGTTGTTAGTAGTGTAATGTTTCAACACCAAGTCGTCAAAGTCCACGCAATCTCAATAATATTCTACTCTAAAGCCAATAGCTTACTTCTGAATGCTTGTTGAAATGTCACGAATCACATCTACTCTGTTGGATGTCTACATGTCCAATTTCACGTACATTTCACAGAGTAACCGTGTTCATCACAAGAGATTTCCTCGATGTCGTTCATGAATGTTAACGAGGATTTCACGACGAATGCAGTGAATGGCCGTTGTAGCTTCACTTCCACATTAAGAATAGTATTGTGGTCATTTTTCAGTTACTCTAATGTCTTTTGGCTTCATCTTCAAGGTCCAATGACCAAGGAAGTGATGTGAATGCACAGCTGTAACTCTTCCTCATCTTGTTTCAAGTGTGGTGCATCTTCACTGTTTTCATTTCAATACACAGTCAGTTTGAATATCAGTGTGTCCGCGTCGTCTTGTGGATATGCTTTTTCTTGTGGAAGCAGCCTCAAATTATAATAATAACAATCAGGTGGGTGGAAGGCGGACAGACGTTCCCATGACCATCCAATCCTGCGAATATCAGCTGTCACATGATGACTTGTACTCCTGTGTTGTCCGCCTGCAGAATGGTCCATTTGATGTTCCCATTATGACTTCGGCATGAGGCAAACAGTCTCCTTATTTTCTGGTTCGCTCACTTTTGTTGAATTCGCAGAGAACCGCATGATGGTAGTGACATTTTCTTTCAATCGTAATTCTGCTTTGACTATTCTGGAGGAGATTGGATACCAAATCACGAGAGCCCTTGAGCCCTTTATTGATATTGAGGCCGCCATTCACTCAAAGAATGATCGAGGTCGAAAACGAACTTTCTACGTGACAGTTTGGTTTATTCGAGCGAAGGCGAATCAGGCGACCAGCCTGCGAAAATCTTCCACGTGCTGGCGACCTCTTTTCTTAAAATTTAGCCGTCTGCCTGATTGCAACACCTGGATGGATGATTGATTTTTGCAGTGCTTTCATGGTTGAGCTTTTTGATTCCGTGATGAACATTCTGTCCTCACGTCGTACCTTTACTCCTTTCTCGGAACAAGACGTTATAACAAACTCGATGAGACTTGTTTATGATTACTTCGTGAATAATTTCGTTGAAGGCATTATTTTCCTGTTTACTCATCTGCATTTCAGTCAGTGAAGCTAATATTTCATTGTCAACGTAACAGTTCACGTAGAACTGATTCCATTGAAAACGTGACGGCTTTTGTAATCAAGGCATTCATGGCAGGTAGAGCACGAGTTTCCCTGAGTTAAAATTAAGCAATGAATGCCTATTTTATGTACACTTAACTCCCTCCAACTGTTCAGTAATAATGGCGTTATTATTCCTGCTGTGTTCTTTAGCTTCATTCACAACACTACTGCTTCTATTGTAGCTTTCAGTTACTATATTGACACTCACTATCTCCCACTTATTCCGTATGTGCTTTCATTTTGTGGGATATCGAAATGCTTATTTGATATATTGTTGCGGAGCGTCTCTCTCACATGCAGCCTAATTCAACGGATCTTTCCTCAAGCGTGTTCAGTCTTTACTACAGTCTTTACTCCACAACCCTCATTTGGTTTTCACGAAGGAGACACCAATTATATTGTCATTTCTTCTTTCATCTCTGCACTCATTTGTCTTCTTCATCAATACGTTCCCCTACTCTGTCAACATCGAAGTGTTCATTGTGAGACACTCAATGTGATATCAGTTGTACTTGCATGAGACAGGTGTGGAAATTTCATTCCATGTGTGTTTTTCTCAACACACGTTCTCGGTGAAATCGCACGATGTCATTTACGACGTCCTACTTGCTGTCACGAAGATGGTTCTGACTCCAATGGGATTGTAGTTTCTAGCTTCATCTCCAAGATTTTGAACTGATGAGCTAGAATCGTCATCGATCCGCACCTTCACTGAATGCTTTCACATTTGGTCGAAGCCTACCTGCACCATATGGCGATCTCCACATAAATACGGCCTTCTTTCTTATCAAGTATCATTTGAGGAGCTTCTCGCACTTTACTAATTTGGAAGTAGTCAGTAAGAAGCTGATCACATTGGTCTCGTGAAAACCAAATCGTGGTATGACTTTCACTTAACTCTTAACTGAATTGACAATGTGACGTCAAATGAACAAGAGCAGGGATGAGTGAAGGTGTAGGATTGAAATGAACTCTGAGTGAGCATCACTGGATTCTGATTGCAGACACAGAATGCATAAGCTGTAGCAATTCTTAGACTTAGTCAGATATAGGTTCAAATGAACAAGTAGTCCACGGAGGTATCCTAATCAAGTTGAAAGCATTCAAATATGTGGAAGTGGACGATAATTCTACTTAAACCAGTTCGAAATCTGAAAGGTGGAGCTACGAATCACAGCCTCGCTGCAAACATCAGGAAATCGTCAGGGTCATTATTTAGCATCATCGAGGAAGGCCGTAGCGTAACCTTCAAACTCATTTTCACATTCAGTATTTCATGATAACATTGGTGTTCTAACTCATCCTGTATTGTATTCAAGCTATGTGAGACAAAATCAGCTCAGTGCAATGTGCCCACTGTCCTGAAGTAAGATTATTCTACGATATGTCGTATGCATGCAGCAGATTCAACCTCATGACTCTACAAAATTACGATCAGATTATGGTCACAATTAAATATTGACGTCAGTTTTCTAAATTTCGAATGTATTTGAGAAAGCAACCAATCCAATTGTGTATCATTAGCTATTGAGACATGATTATTGATAAAGCAGATAACGACCAATTTCGTGTGATAAGAGAAACCAGACAGACAAGAAATGAAGCTTGATGGAGAGAGAGTGTGTGTCAGACAAAGTTTACGTCGAAAGATGTTGTAGAACTACGTCATCGAGTGTATATTCCATTATCCTGGATGGATGTTGTATATGGCGAGTCTGTGAGCCCATTGGTGTTTCAACAAATCGTAATTCATCGTAGTGGCTTCTGTAGAATGGACATTCTGCAGAATTATCGATCAGTGTGTCAGGAGGATATTTCCATGGTGTCCGTGTTACACAAACTGCCCTCCTAAACATTTTATAATCAGTATCCAACAAATATCCCGTGTATTTATCGAAGGAGAGAAAGAAGAGTTTTGATTGCGCAGCGGGAGGTATAAAACTGTGTCCCGTGATCTAATGTTGGCCAATCTTCAACTTGGGGATCCTTGACGAAGAGGAAGTATCGTGCTCAGAACGCCAGGCGACAATTCCACGACACCTGTTCAACCACAAGAAACGAGGCTGCGTGTTTCAACGGTTTTCAGAACATTATTTTAAACTACCAGGTGGTTATCCGGAAAGAGATCAAGATGGATGAAATCAGTGAAAGTGAAAGACGTGAAGCAAGTCACCAAAGAGCAGAAGTGATGCTAACATCGGCGTAATAAAAAAAATGCCTCCCGAAGCCACCAACACCTTCGATTCTTCCGGAATTGCTGCCTACACAGAGGTATCTACCAGTGAATGCAGTATTTCTCAGTTGCATGAAGTGACTGATATCCCACAAGACCTCAGGACGGGACTGAGTTCGTGCAGACTCACTGAGATTGGACACAATCACTTATCGAAACAATGTCGCATACTGACTGAAAGGAGGTATATCTTGTCAAATTACCGAGTGAGTACGGCTTCAGTCTCTGCTAGAGGTGACGCTTAGTCACACTTCCTTCGAACTCATCAATTTCGGAAAGGGCTTCGATAGCGTTGACCGTGAAGTAACTCGTGAATACTGCTTCAATGCTGCGGGGTTGTGTGTCTGAACCAGCATCACACAATTCCAACAGCTACATTACAATATCACAGGTCAATTGTTCCACAAACAAAACTCTGCTATGCCTTCTAAGTGAAGACCAGAGTAAGGCAGGATGTATGGTGTCACCGATGATATCCTGATTGTGATGGACTAGTGGACTACTGGGAGCAAGAGAACAGATACATTCTGGAAGACCTTCGCTTCATGCACGAGTAATGTCTAGTGTCAGACCGACTCGGAGATCAACTGGAGGAAACCAGTAATTTGAAAGACAATCAGTAGAGTCAGGAATCCGGGTGAACATCAAGAAGACTGAAGTAGTGAAGACAAATAACCAACAAGAAGAAGCACCAACCGCAGTGAATAGGAGAAGTTTGAAGGAGGCCACCTCTCTCACTTCTGCAGGTGGCATCGTTTCAAATATTGGTGACAGCATGGATGACGATGTCTTAACCATTCACGATCTTGCAGGCATTATCGCGAAATCTGCTTCACTCATTGTAGGGAATAAGATCCAGATTCTTAATACCGATAGCAATTCACCCCCTTCGTATGCGTCAACGACTTGATGTTTCATGGAAATCAATTCCATTAGGCTACTGAACACCTTCGTAAAAATTTCCAAACGAGAAGCTATCGCCCAACAAATGTGCAGAATAAAATGGAGAACGACTGACAGATTCTGATAAGACCAATGTTTGACGTCGCGAACCATATCCTGGAGTGTGTAGGAAGGCTGAAATATTCAAAGGTTAATAACTAGACACGTTAACTCTGCCTAATAAAAAGGTTTTTTAAGAAAGGGAACTTCCACTGAGGATATATGGCCAAATGGTGCATTCAGATGTGGCGAGAGTAAATTGCATCATTTTTGCATCTTGTTTGGGGTCAGAATAGGGAGAACCGTGATTATTTCGAGGAGGCAGTGTTAAGTCCTTTCCTATATGCCGTTTGCTATTCCCTCTTTTGTGCTCAATTTATGCAACACTTGATTAACAAATAGTTGGAAGCTATTGTTACTTGCTAACCGAGACTTTGTTTCCTATTGAACTTTCGCATTTAGTTGAAGATTTTCTTTTCCATATTCTTCAATTATGTACTCTTCAATGTTGAGGATTCTTTATTTGCATCCATTTATTATGTGTCTGGCGTCAGCATGTTGGTGTCTCTCAAGGCACTGCCTTCGTCTTTTTCTTTTCGCTTTCTTCTTGCATGACTCGCCTCAATCTGATATAATGAAATTTGTCAAGTATGCGGACGATCTCACTATTTCAATATCTGTCAACTCACAGCTAGACTGCACTTAGATGAATAGGTTTCTGTAGAGAGTTAGAAGTGCCGGGTTTTATGCAATTCCTGTATTCTTGGATTTCCAGCTTCACTCCAAGTGTTGTCTGAATAATCGCTTTGACTTTAGTCCCAAATCATTTTTGAAAGAGATTCACAGGTCAATGGTTCCGATTGCTTCTGACTTTGAAGCATCTGAAAACCTGGCCACACCATGACATGAGGTCTTTGGTTTGGCTGAGTGGGTTTTCATAGTGAACGCGTGTGTGAGGCTTGTCAACATTCAGATTAACAGGAAGAAGCTTCGAGTCCTCAGACGAGGCTTCAGTATGCGATATGATTGATTGATTTTTCCTTCACGTTCCCCAGTGGAACATAGGGCTTCAAGCAAGTGGCCTGAAGCTTCTGTAGCAGTGTTTAGTTTACAGGAGGAGGTTGCTAGCCACATGCCTGACCTTTCCTCTTTACCAGCATTATTTCAGGCTCAGAGAAGCAAAGGAGTTCGTCGGTCGATGATTTAACCCAGGACAATGTGCATGGTCGGCGAGCGTACTAACCGCGAGGCGTTAAATAATTTGCTCAGATCATCGTGCATCCAAATCTTAATTAGTGAGCTACGAACATTGAAATAGAAACTCCAGACTTATGTTCTCAGAAAGGTTTGTCTGACTCGTGCATAGCTCATGTTCCCCATATGTCAATGCTACAGTATAATAATTGCAATTCACACATCAACCCTCCTTATTCTTCGTTTCGTTGATTCGATTTCTATATGTCCTCTATCACAATTTTGTCGAATGTTATAGCTAATATAACTTTCGTCATGTTTCATTATTGTCGCACCTGTCACCTTTATTTACTGCATTCAACATAAAGTCGTTTCAAAGTTGTCCAATGATAGGTATCACCGCTTTAATGCGTTGTATTTTAACTGGTCTATATCCTGATGATTTCCACACCACATTGAGATTTACACAATTCCGGAACTTTATTACAAACTACGAATTTACTTATTTCTGTAAAGATCCATCCGTATTGGTAATTAAAAATCCTACACATAAGACTGTATGGCATGTTGATGAATGTCTTCAAAATAGACCGTCAGTCGAATCATCTCTTTTGATATCCTGTATTGTTGGAAAACGTCCTAATTTCAAGTGACGACATTCACTTATATATGTTATCTTATATCAGATCCAGTCTGAAGCTAATCAATTTCCTCGGAAGTTCAGTTGTTTTGGAGACTCAGTTTAAGATCATTATTCGCAGAAGCTCGCAATGCTCAATCACAATGTTTGAGTGAATACGTGACTAAAATTAGGCTTCTAACTGTATCACACTTGTATAAAACAATGCGCACTGTTCATCGAACATTCACGCACATTCGCATGCCGAAATGGATTAGTAGTCTGTAATCTGATATATATATTCTGGTTTCGTCTCTCATCTACCATTGAGCCTGTGATAACATATGATGAATTATCATGAACAGGAGACCAAATACGATATCAGGACATCAATCAATAGCCTTAGAAGGTGGAAACATACTCCTGGATAAGTGTAGAACCTCATTGGGAACCAAGTATATTTGTGCTTAATTTGACTGCTTGATAGATGGAACGATGTTCTCAGCTTCCTGAATGGTCTTTCACCACCGGTGTGTTAAACGCTGTTGGCAAATTTATTAGGTATGTCCCACATCTATATGAGTCACACGTGAAAGATCTCCTCAAAAAAAGCGTCTAATTTGCGCTACTCAGAAGACTGATAGACAAAGGATGAATCAAAACCGAAAGAACTCTGTGGATAAACCGGACCTAATTCTACTTGAGTTAGTTCATCACTGATGCAGCCAAAGACATGATCACAAACTTCACCAGCCCGCACAGTTCCTCTGATTAAAATAAATGTCTATCGTATCGAGATATAATTGTTCCGTCTCATTTCTAAATACATGTGACCCCTTCAAATCAAGTTGTTATCAGTTTCAAACAAAATCTTATCTAACAGTCATCATTGACGATTGACGTTGGTCGTCACGTTTTCAGTTCTCTCTCCATGAAAAGCAGGAGCAGATTATCAGATGTAAATTTTATCTTGTCTGTGAGTCGTGTCTATTTATAGAAAGTGAGACATCGACATTTATAGTGCAGTTATATTAGCAATAACATTCGACAAAATTGTGATAGAGGACATATAGAAATCGAATCAACGAAACGAAGAATAAGGAGGGTTGATGTGTGAATTGCAATTATTATACTGTAGCATTGACATATGGGGAACATGAGCTATGCACGAGTCGGACAAACCTTTCTGAGAACATAAGTCTGGAGTTTCTATTTCAATGTTCGTAGCTCACTAATTAAGATTTGGATGCACGATGATCTGAGCAAAAGATTTAACGCCTCGCAGAATACTTAAGAGGCTGAGGCTGTTGAGACTGCATGGCTGGTATCGACCAGATGTTCGATGATGTCAGCAGCTAAGTACCTTTTGAAGTGAGGGTTCGTGTTCAGCATTTTCTTGAATTTTTAACGTCCAGGAAATTCATTTCACACTATAACGTCTCTTAAATTATTTTACACGCGCTGAGATCACGCCTAGTTTTCGTGAAACGGATACGCTGCTGTGAGGCCATGTCGATGTGAGACAGTTATCGCATTTCGATTGAATAAATATCCTAATTCTTGACCATATAGAAATTGTCTGCTATGGTGGGTCATATTTTGTAAAGTTCCATGCACCATACACCTTGGTTAAGCACTCACCGTATCATACGAAAGATTACTAACAACTATATCTTATGTGTGGTCGCTAGTTTAAAAACAGCTTCGCTTCTAGGAGTAAGGATTGTTTGGAAAGCCTAGTATCTCTGCACAGAGCATTTGTAAGCTTTCATACTGACATGCTTTGTGTAATATATCCAGCATATGTCGGACCACCCTTGCAATTTCGTATCCGCCAGCAAGGCAATACTCCGAATATAAAACAGAGGTGTTGGTGGGTGTCAAATGAAAGAGAAGAATGTTATTCGAGAAGATCACTAGTTGCGTTGTTCACTGAAGGCTCATCTAAGCTTTCTATGATAAACAGCGAAGAGTTCGGAGAGATGTAAATGGATCTAGTAAACATGAATCCGTGATTTTCACTATTATTTTCTAACATTATCGAACATATAATCTTTGCCAGGGCATTAGTCTTGTAAATGTGTAATTCCGAGTTTCTGAAAGAAACCTCAATGTACACACCATAATAACTAATGAGAACCGCCTTTCTCAGCATCCAAATGCTCGTCAATGTTTGATGACTGGTGCCCATGTAGGCGGATATTTGCCTTTCACTTGTGTTGTATAATTGTGATATATTCAGAGGCACACTTTCTTAACTACCTACTGATGCCTGGAAATTATTGGTTTCATCGAATAACCAGCGGAAATGGAAGTTCCCTAACAATCGAAATGCTGATGATAAGTTGTATCGGACAAATTTGCATTATCACAATAGAAACCAGCTAAATTGGCCAATCTTAAATTCAGACACATCACACCACTCTGAATTCCTGCTTTCTTCATGAATGATTTTGAGAAGTAAGTTTTTCCCGGACTCATTTGAACCCATTTCCGTCTGTTATTAGATTAGTGTAAACAAAGATAAATCGTATTCCGCCTTACTTCGTCAGTTCCATCACAAACTGTGAATACGACAAACGGGAATATTTTCATGCATAAATATTTGATAATTTTTGGTTTCCCTGGTTTCCCTGGTTCACCACTGATTTCGTCCTATATCAGTTTCAAGCGTCGATACCTGGGAAATCAGGATTGCTACGTTTCTACCGATGAAGAGGTTAATTACGTGCCTTCAAAACTAACCTCACAATTTTGATTCACTCGAATCACTAGGGGTCGGTCACTTACAGAAAAGGTTGACATATTGTTTACGGGAATCAGCGCATTTTCACAGTTCGAGGATATCCAACGCAACCTGATGAAAGTGTCTTACTTCCCATTCGACTGGTTATTAATCTTTTAATGGAAGCGAATGTCAGCATACAGTCATTGAATTCATCGGTGGTTAATTCCTTCCTAATCTATCTGCTCTTCGGATTTCTATGTCTAGTTGTACACTACGCACCACCAGTAAGTAGTGTGTGTTCAGTTTGGCTGTCTGACGCCCTGCTGATATTTTGCATATTGGATACTTTCCGTTCTTGATCCTTAACATCCACTTGTGGTTTACTCCGGACCACGCGTCAGCATTCCTACGCGTATTCTCTTTTCTAATAATCAACGCATCGACAGAGCAAGGACACTTCACAAGTTGTGGTGCCTGCATTCCACTTACCACTTTTATATATTATAATGTGCTGTTTCAGAGTATTTCAGAATATCGCATCCAATCAGCAAACTCACTCCTGTATGTGGTGAGGTTGATTATGTGACAGATTATGGGCTGGGAGGGAGAAAACAGGAATACTTTGGATCACTGATAGGTGTGAGTGTGACATGGAGAAGATCGTGTTAGGAGGAGGAGGAGGATAGGGGACGAGAGATTATGGGCAATCATGAGCCGAACTAGAAAGGATAGAGGAAAAGAGAAGAAAATGAGACGTGGTACTGTTGGCCTATATTCCACTCGGAACGCAAGGGAAAATAGTAAGATAATTATGATTATACGTTTCAGGATTTCATCATGAGCTGACATTAGTTAGAGAACCATTGGAAAACCTGGGAGTACTGGACAGCTGTTTCGTCCTAGTTTGTCGTGAATTGGCAGAAGTTAGAATTCAAGGACCATTGGATCGGTTACCTGTGGCTTGTAACCGGAAGGTCCTGGGTTCGAAAACCGGTGGGTGCGTACTGCTAGGACGAAACAGCTGTCCAGTACTCCCAGGTTTTCCAATGGTTCTCTAACTAATGTCAGCTCATGATGAAATCCTGAAACCAATCGAATCCCTACAAACCAACACTATGATTATACGTTTTAGATGAAAAACGCAATGGGCACTTCTTGGGTTCCTCACAATCCCTTTTGTAATGTACATTTACGCCAAAATCAGTTCAACTCATGTCTGTTGATTCTGAAAATGAAGGAAGTGAAAATAATTCCTATTTCACCACGATTCTTCACTTTCCTCGCAAACTACGAATGCGTGAGTGAGAATATAGCCTAGCATAAATTATTCACACTTCATTGTTTGCTTACAGACGATTTACTTTTCGCCATTTATTTGGTGTATTGATATACATACTGGGAGTTCCAAATGACCTTTGCCAACAGAAGTAAGGCTATTAGTTGTGCGACTCACAATCTCACTACTTTCAACCATCGCTTTCACTTGGAGATTTCTGAGGCGATAGTCAGGGGAATTAGAAAATGTCGGTTGGTTCCAGTAAGTCTGACAAGCGTTGGTGAAAGCATTCGAGTAGTAGTCGAGTTGGAACTTAATGTCTCGAGGACAATATAAGCAAGCATACATACATGGAATATCCAGATTGTCGATTCCTTTCGTATACCTCTGTTATAAGTGTTTCAGTTGCGTTTACGTTTATACTACTTTTCACCAGCAAGTATTTTTATTATTATTGCTCCCTTGAGTTCCTAGTGGAATAGAGGGCTTCAACTGCACATCTCCACTTGCTTCTGTCTTCTGCTGTACCTTTCACCTGCATCCATGTTAGTCCATACTCTTTCACATCTACTTTTACACCATCTCCTCAAAGTCACCCTTGGACGTCCCACTCGCCTCTTCGCTTTCGGGTTCCACTCGAGGGCCTGACGCGCGATGTCAGCAACTAGCCTCCTCAGCGAGCGAGTGTCCAATCCATCTTCACTTTCTCGTGCTGGGCGATTAGGTCTTGTTTTGCTTTGTTTGTACCCATAGTTTCTTGTTGGTGATTCTCTCCGGCCTAGCCATGTGATCTTCAGTATAAAGCGAAGACAGTTGTTGATAAGGGTCTGCAACAGGCTGTTGGAAATATTCATTGTGACCCGCCCGCCAAGTTTCTGATCCGTATAGAAGAGCTGACTGACTTGACGTTTGTATTGTATTGATGCTGGGTGATGAAGATTTCCGAATTGGTTTCATGTTGATGAATGTGTTTCTCGTCTTCCCGATTCTCCATTTGACATCCTCGTCTGTTCCAACTGCCTGTAGTTGAGACAATGCTCCCTAGCTGGATAAGTGAATGAAGTGACCTCTTTCAAATCCCTCCCGTTGATGGTGATTGACGCTGGATGTGCTGCTGTTGTTGTTGGTTGGTTATTTTCATCACCTTCGTCTTGTTTATTTTCACCTGAAGTTCTGTCTTCACTGTCTGCCTCTTAAACCAGTTTGTCAATTTTCGCTTGTGTAACAACAAACATAAATCATCCACGCGCAGAATCCAGGTCTTCTAGGTTCTTCAAATCGGTCGGCCCAGGATATCCCCGTCTTCTCGTTTCCCACTCACTGTCTGACAAATAATCCAGTCCACCACAATTAGGAATATCATTGGTGATAATAAGCACCCTTGTCTGACTCCTGTGTTGATTCCAAACGCCTCGCTGACTTTTCAGTTGTGGATCACTTGACATGTGCCGTTGTCGTACAGCTGTTGAATAAGGTTGATGAATATTTGAGGTAGGCTGTAGTACTCGAGTATTTTCCAAATTACTTCGCGGTCAACGCTAACTGTCGAAGGCCTTGTCGAAGTCTATAAAGTTGAGGTAGAGGTTTGATTGCCATTCGATGCTCTGTTCGATGATGATGCGTAGAGTTGCAATTTGATCAGTACATGATTTGCCTTTCCTGCATCCAGCTTGTTCTGGTCGGAGTTCTGTCTCCAGTGCATCCTTTATTCTCTTCAGGATGATGCGACTCAGGACTTTACTTGGCGTTGACAGGAGCACGATTCCTCGTCAGTTCTTGCAGAGTGAGTCCCAAGTCGCCCTCTTTTGGTAGTTTCACGAGGTAACCTTTCCTCCAGTTTGTAGGCACCTTTCTTTCCTTCCAGACCTTTTGCAATAATGGAGTCAGCATGTCTGCCGTAGTCTGTGGGTCCGCTTTTAGTGCTTCAGAGGGTATTCCATCTAGTCCGGCTGCTTTTCCAGCTTTCAGAAGCTTGATTGCATTCAGGACTTCAATTTTCGTTGGAGGATTTGTGTCAACTTGCAGTTGTGTGTGTACGTGCTGTTGTTGTTATTTCTGGACGGGTTGCAGGTGGTGGTTGGTTCAAGAGTCCTTTGAAGTGATCCGTCAATTGTTTAATCTGTTTTTCTTCCTTTTTAATTCGGTTCCCTTGGCTGTCTTTTATAGGTTTCGCTTGTGTTGATCTCTTCCCGGATAGAGATTTGGTTATCTGATATAGTGTCCTCAGGTCCCTTCTGCCTGCTGCCTTCTCACCTTCAGTGGCAGGTTATCGTAGAATCGTCTTTTGTCCTTCCTAGCACTCTTCTTCACTTCTTTGTCCAGTGCTGTGTAAGTTGAGCTCAGCGTCTCCTTCTCCTGTCCATCCTTACATTGAATCATTTTCTCTTGCACCATTCTCCTCTCTTCTATTAGTTTCCTAGTGTCCGTTGAGAGCCATTCCTTGTCTTGTCTCTTCTTTCTTCCTAGAACCGTTGAACACGTTTCGTTCAGGATCGGCTTCAGAGACTTCCAATGTTCTTCCACACATGATTCTTCAGTGATGTCGCGTAGTGTTTCCTGCTTTGCTCTGACAGTTGCAGTGAAAGTGTCCTTTGTCGTTGTGTCCTTCAGTAATTGAGTGTTGAACTTGCATTGTGGTCTATCCCCTGTTATCCTCGAGGCTTTTGACTTCACCTTGAAAGTCCCTTGTACTAGATAGTGGTCTGAACCCACATCTGCTCCTCTCCTCGACCTTGTGTTCAGTAGGCTCCCTCTCCACTTTCTTGAAATAGAGATGAAGTCTATTTGGTTTTTGTTGTTTTCATCTGGTGAAATCCATGTCGTCTCGTGTATTTCCTTGTGTTTGAAAACGCCGCCACCAATCACCAAATTATTCAAGGTGCAGAAGTCTGAGAAGAGTTCACCATTGTCGTTCATTTCACCGAAGGTCTCTTTACCCATGGTGAGTTCTCTTCCCGTGTTGTCCCTTCCCAGCTTCACATTCATATCACCCATCAGGATTTTCATGTCATCATTTGAGACACTGTCCACTACGGTTTGTAGTTGTCTGTAGAAAGCTTCCATCTTCTCTTGTTCTGAGACGCTTGTAGGCGCATAGCATTGAATGACTGTAACTTTCCTTCCTTCGCTCACAGAGCTTCCGACTGTGTACAATCATGACACCTCACAACCTTATGTTTGTGTATTCCAAACATTAATTCCATTCACAATATATTACCGTGTTTTGGACTAATTCAGACTTTTGTGCTTCACTCACGCTTCGAAAGCTTGATCTGATTCGCCGACCACAAAGTATCATTGCGATTTTTCAGGAGGAAATTTATATGCTACATGGATCAGAGTGATAATGCTGCCGACATTGTATGAGTAAAAGAACTAACGCATTTTGAATTGAGAGAATGTTACTAGACCACATGAGGTGAAATGGGAAGCAGAAAAGTAAATGAATGAAAACGGAGAACACTTCTCAGGTATCTGTGTTTACAGTGATTGGGTTTGAGGATGGAGCATATAAGAACGAAATGACGCCCACAATATGATCTGGTCTCTTCCAGGTGACCGCACCCAAAATCAAGCAAAAAATGGACACGCACCCTTCCGGTATCGAGATAATGAAGAGGTCTGAATGCAGCCTTCAGATCACCAAATGGTGCAGGAAACCTTCGAAACCAAGTTGAAAGACTTCAATGCAAGTGGCGATAGATGATGGCCCTAGTTCATCATTTCAAAATGTGAAGGATGAAGCTACAATTGCAATCGTCAGTTAATGTCAGCGACACCACTGCAGTAAATATGAAGTCGTTTCTGACGTCGGACAATTTCACTGAGAACATCTGTTGTGGTGAAAACAGTAATCCAGTGCAAGCAGCAGTGAATGAAGATTACACGCCTGTCTCACCACATTGAATGGCTCACTACTAACACGCAGAAGTTGACAGAGTATTGAAACCTAAGGGAGGCAGAAGATGAGACAGTGCAGAGAAAAACAACGAGATTACAGCCTTAGTGAAATCTTCATTGCGAGAACCAGAATGCGAAGGTGGAGTGGTAGGAAGGACTAAAGAAGCTTGACAAAGGATTTGTCGGATTAAGCAGAACAGGCTGCATGTGAGAGAGACTTCAGTATACTATCGGATGAACACTGCGATATCCGGTAAGTCACGCACAAATGGAATCAATGAAAGATGGTGAGTGGCCATAAATTATTAGCAAGGATGAAACGTAGGAGTAGTAACTTAAAACGACCTGCAGGACACAGTGGAAATATTAACGCGCATATGATAAACGGTTGAAGCGAGGTTATTGCACCAATAACACGTAATGACTGCGTTACTTACTCAGCGAATCTCGTGCGCCAACTGCCATGAATGCATTGATTACAAAAGCCGCCATGTTTCTGATAGAATCGATTCTACATGAATTGTTGCGTTATCAGTTACTTTCAATGACTGGAATGCAGGTGAGTAAACAAGGAAATAATACAGACGACGAAATTAACTACAAAAGTATAATAAATAGATATCAACCGAATTATTATTTTGTCTTGTTCCGAGAAAGGAATAAAGGTAAAGTGTGGGGATGAAATGTTCATCACAGAAGCGAAATCCTCAAACATAAGAGCACAGCTAAACGAAATCATTTCGCTTATCCAATCAGGCACACGGCTAGATTCCAAGATAAGAGGTCGGTAGCACGTAGAAGATTTCCGCACGCCGTTCGCCTGATATATATATATATATATATATATATATGGATACATATCAATGCTCTAGCCGACGAATGATTGAGACGCAAACGAAGGATAAGCTTGATAGTTTTGCCAAACCTCTGTGCATCTATCAATTCAACTGCACCTGCGGTGACAGTTGTGTTGGGCATACTACCAGAAAGCTTAGCCAACGTGTTACTGAACATCTGCCATCATGGTTTGGCAAAAGAACAGACAAGAACCATCCGTAGCTCAATTTTGTCACATTCAATTGATAGTGGTCATGTAGTGGAGAAAACAAGAGCCTTCAAAGTAATTCATCGTATCCCACCGAATCTTTCGAATAGACTTCGTATTCGTCTACTGCACACAGCTGAGGCGATAGGCATTCGAACTAATAAACCTAGACTATGCATTCAAAGGAAGTTCGTACAGTCATTATCCTTCCCTTGGCCTATTAGGACATAATCAACTAATGACTTCACCACTAACCCTTACCTATATCCTCAACGCCTCTCCTATCATCGCTTAATCTTATCACATCTGCATTATAAACGTGTTTCATTTCCTTCACTTACAAGCTAACATTACTGAATCGGTTCATTTGTTTTTATCAGCCCTTATTGACTACTTCCACATGAACATTTGTTTGATTAATCATGCTGTCTTTCATTATTCGTGTTATCACATATGGCCTCACTTTTTCATCCTTATTATTGATAAGACCATTATTATTATTACTATTATCATTATTATTATCACTACTATTCCGGAATTGTGTAAATCTCAATGTGGTGTGGAAATCATCAGGATATAGACCAGTTTAAATACAACGCATTAACGCGGTGATACCTATCATTGGACAACTTTGAAAAGACTTTATATTGAATGTAGTAAATAAAGGTGACAGGTGCGACAATAATGGAACATGACGAAAGTTATATTAGCTATAACATTCGACAAAATTGTGATAGAGGACATATAGAAATCGAATCAACGAAACGAAGAATAAGGAGGGTTGATGTGTGAATTGCAATTATTATACTGTAGCATTGACATATGGGGAACATGAGCTATGCACGAGTCAGACAAACCTTTCTGAGAACATAAGTCTGGAGTTTCTATTTCAATGTTCAAAGCCACACTAATAAAGACGATTTGGACTCACGATGATCTGAGCAAATTATTTAACGCCTCGCGGTTAGTACGCTCGCCGACCATGCACATTGTCCTGGGTTAAATCATCGACCGACGAACTCCTTTGCTTCTCTGAGCCTGAAATAATGCTGGTAAAGAGGAAAGGTCAGGCATGTGGCTAGCAACCTCCTCCTGTAAACTAAACACTGCTACAGAAGCTTCAGGCCACTAGCTTGAAGCCCTATGTTCCACTGGGGAACGTGAAGGAAAAATCAATCAATCATATCGCATACTGAAGCCTCGTCTGAGGACTCGAAGCTTCTTCCTGTTAATCTGAATGTTGACAAGCCTCACACACGCGTTCACTATGAAAACCCACTCAGCCAAACCAAAGACCTCATGTCATGGTGTGGCCAGGTTTTCAGATGCTTCAAAGTCAGAAGCAATCGGAACCATTGACCTGTGAATCTCTTTCAAAAATGATTTGGGACTAAAGTCCAAGCGATTATTCAGACAACACTTGGAGTGAAGCTGGAAATCCAAGAATACAGGAATTGCATAAAACCCGGCACTTCTAACTCTCTACAGAAACCTATTCATCTAAGTGCAGTCTAGCTGTGAGTTGACAGATATTGAAATAGTGAGATCGTCCGCATACTTGACAAATTTCATTATATCAGATTGAGGCGAGTCATGCAAGAAGAAAGCGAAAAGAAAAAGACGAAGGCAGTGCCTTGAGAGACACCAACATGCTGATGCCAGACACATAATAAATGGATGCAAATAAAGAATCCTCAACATTGAAGAGTACATAATTGAAGAATATGGAAAAGAAAATCTTCAACTAAATGCGAAAGTTCAATAGGAAACAAAGTCTCGGTTAGCAAGTAACAATAGCTTCCAACTATTTGTTAATCAAGTGTTGCATAAATTGAGCACAAAAGAGGGAATAGCAAACGGCATATAGGAAAGGACTTAACACTGCCTCCTCGAAATAATCACGGTTCTCCCTATTCTGACCCCAAACAAGATGCAAAAATGATGCAATTTACTCTCGCCACATCTGAATGCACCATTTGGCCATATATCCTCAGTGGAAGTTCCCTTTCTTAAAAAACCTTTTTATTAGGCATAGTTTACGTGTCTAGTTATTAACCTTTGAATATTTCAGCCTTCCTACACACTCCAGGATATGGTTCGCGACGTCAAACATTGGTCTTATCAGAATCTGTCAGTCGTTCTCCATTTTATTCTGCACATTTGTTGGGCGATAGCTTCTCGTTTGGAAATTTTTACGAAGGTGTTCAGTAGCCTAATGGAATTGATTTCCATGAAACATCAAGTCGTTGACGCATACGAAGGGGGTGAATTGCTATCGGTATTAAGAATCTGGATCTTATTCCCTACAATGAGTGTAGCAGATTACCGAAATGATTTCGCGATAATGACTTCCAGATCGTGAATGGTTAAGACATCGTCATCCATGCTGTCACCAATATTTGAAACGATGCCACCTGCAGAAGTGAGAGAGGTGGCCTCCTTCAAACTTCTCCTATTCACTGCGGTTGGTGCTTCTTCTTGTTGGTTATTTGTCTTCACTACTTCAGTCTTCTTGATGTTCACCCGGATTCCTGACTCTACTGATTGTCTTTCAAATTACTGGTTTCCTCCAGTTGATCTCCGAGTCGGTCTGACACTAGACATTACTCGTGCATGAAGTGAAGGTCTTCCAGAATGTATCTGTTCTCTTGCTCCCAGTAGTCCACCAGTCCATCACAATCAGGATATCATCGGTGACACTATACAGCCTGCCTTACTCTGGTCTTCACTTAGAAGGCATAGCAGAGTTTTGTTTGTGGAACAATTGACCTGTGATATTGTAATGTAGCTGTTGGAATTGTGTGATGCTGGTTCAGACACACAACCCCGCAGCATTGAAGCAGTATTCACGAGTTACTTCACGGTCAACGCTATCGAAGCCCTTTCCGAAATTGATGAGTTCGAAGGAAGTGTGACTAAGCGTCACCTCTAGCAGAGACTGAAGCCGTACTCACTCGGTAATTTGACAAGATATACCTCCTTTCAGTCAGTATGCGACATTGTTTCGATAAGTGATTGTGTCCAATCTCAGTGAGTCTGCACGAACTCAGTCCCGTCCTGAGGTCTTTTGGGATATCAGTCACTTCATGCAACTCAGAAATACTGCATTCACTGGTAGATACCTCTGTGTAGGCAGCAATTCCGGAAGATTCGAAGGTGTTGGTGGCTTCGGGAGGCATTTTTTTATTACGCCGATGTTAGCATCACTTCTGCTCTTTGGTGACTTGCTTCACGTCTTTCACTTTCACTGGTTTCATCCATCTTGATCTCTTTCCGGATAACCACCTGGTAGTTTGAAATAATGTTCTGAAAACCGTTGAAACACGCAGCCTCGTTTCTTGTGGTTGAACAGGTGTCGTGGAATTGTCGCCTGGCTTTCTGAGCACGATACTTCCTCTTCGTCAAGGATCCCCAAGTTGAAGATTGGCCAACATTAGATCACGGGACACAGTTTTATATCTCCCGCTGCGCAATCAAAACTCTTCTTTCTCTCCTTCGATAAATACACGGGATATTTGTTGGATACTGATTATAAAATGTTTAGGAGGGCAGTTTGTGTAACACGGACACCATGGAAATATCCCTCTGACACACTGATCGATAATTCTGCAGAATGTCCATTCTACAGAAGCCACTACGATGAATTACGATTTGTTGAAACACCAATGGGCTCACAGACTCGCCATATACAACATCCATCCAGGATAATGGAATATACACTCGATGACGTAGTTCTACAACATCTTTCGTCGTAAACTTTGTCTGACACACACTCTCTCTCCATCAAGCTTCATTTCTTGTCTGTCTGGTTTCTCTTATCACAAGAAATTGGTCGTTATCTGCTTTATCAATAATCATGTCTCAATAGCTAATGATACACAATTGGATTGGTTGCTTTCTCAAATACATTCGAAATTTAGAAAACTGACGTCAATATTTAATTGTGACCATAATCTGATCGTAATTTTGTAGAGTCATGAGGTTGAATCTGCTGCATGCATACGACATGTCGTAGAATAATCTTACTTCAGGACAATAGGCACATTGCACTGAGCTGATTTTGTCTCACATAACTTGAATACAAGACAGGATGAGTTAGAACACCAATGTTATCATGAAATACTGAATGTTAAAATGAGTTTGAAGGTTACGCTATGGCCTTCCTCGATGATGCTAAATAATGACCCTGACGATTTCCTGATGTTTGCAGCGAGGCTGTGATTCGTAGCTCCACCTTTCAGATTTCGAACTGGTTTAAGTAGAATTATCGTCCACTTCCACATATTTGAATGCTTTCAACTTGATTAGGATACCTCCGTGGACTACTTGTTCATTTGAACCTATATCTGACCCCTTCTCCATCGCGGTTCGGAGACCAGGCGTCCTCATCTTCTTCAAATTGAGACAACATCCGTCATTCAGCTGACAATGAGCATTATGTGAATCAGTCGGAATGGTTCCGAATGGCTTCCTGAAGGTCTACGACGCCGTTTGCAACGTAAAGATAACCAAACCCTCACTTTCCTCGGGCGTGTATTTTGATTATCAAGATAACAACATGGAGAATCCAGTTCCAACCCATCAGTCCCAATAAAATCCTGTGAATTCTGTACTGTCGATTGTGATCTCTCACTGAACATCGTTAAACTTAACATTATGACTCACTCTCCGTGTGTATTTCTCCAAGGGATACGAACACCTTGATTGCGAGGGAAACCCGATAAATGCGATGTGCTTATTTTTATCTCAGGGAAACTCGTGCTCTACCTGTCAGGAATGCCTTGATTACAAAAGCCGCCACGGTTTCAATGGAATCAGTTCTATGTGAACTGTTACGTTGACAATGAAATATTAGCTTCACTGACTGAAATGCAGATGAGTAAACAGGAAAATAATGCCTTCAACGAAATGATTCACGAAGTAATCATAAACAAGTCTCATCGAGTTTGTTATAACGTCTTGTTCCGAGAAAGGAGTAAAGGTACGACGTGAGGACAGAATGTTCATCACGGAATCAAAAAGCTCAACCATGAAAGCACTGCAAAAATCAATCCATACAGGTGTTGCAATCAGGCAGACGGCTAAATTTTAAGAAAAGAGGTCGCTAGCACGTGGAAGATTTTCGCAGGCAGGTCGCCTGATTCGCCTTCGCTCGAATAAACCAAACTGTCACGTAGAAAGTTCATTTTCGACCTCGATCATTCTTTGAGTGAATGGCGGCCTCAATATCAATAAAGGCTCAAGGGCTCTCGTGATTTGGTATCCAATCTCCTCCAGAATAGTCAAAGCAGAATTACGATTGAAAGGAAATGTCACTACCAACATGCGGTTCTCTGCGAATTCAACAAAAGTGAGCGAACCAGAAAATAAGGAGACTGTTTGCCTCATGCCGAAGTCATAATGGGAACATCAAATGGACCATTCTGCAGGCGGACAACACAGGAGTACAAGTCATCATGTGACAGCTGATATTCGCAGGATTGGATGGTCATGGGAACGTCTGTCCGCCTTCCACCCACCTGATTGTTATTATTATAATTTGAGGCTGCTTCCACTAGAAAAAGCATATCCACAAGACGACGCGGACACACTGATATTCAAACTGACTGTGTATTGAAATGAAAACAGTGAAGATGCACCACACTTGAAACAAGATGAGGAAGAGTTACAGCTGTGCATTCACATCACTTCCTTGGTCATTGGACCTTGAAGATGAAGTCAAAAGACATTAGAGTAACTGAAAAATGACCACAATACTATTCTTAATGTGGAAGTGAAGCTACAACGGCCATTCACTGCATTCGTCGTGAAATCCTCGTTAACATTCATGAACGACATCAAGGAAATCTCTTGTGATGAACACGGTTACTCTGTGAAATGTACGTGAAATTGGACATGTAGACATCCAACAGAGTAGATGAGATTCGTGACATTTCAACAAGCATTCAGAAGTAAGCTATTGGCTTTAGAGTAGAATATTATTGAGATCGCGTGGACTTTGACGACTTGGTGTTGAAACATTACACTACAAACAACTTGTGAAGTGCCGTGCTCTATCATTGCATTGGTTATCACAAAGGTGTACAGTTGTGTGGATGCCGATCAATGTTCAGGAATTGACGACATCCGAATGTACAGATCAAGAACACACGGATACCAGCAAACAAAGTGTTAACAGGGCGTGAAACGTTGTCACAGTTTTACTGAGGATATCACCTGACCATTCTGAACCCATACCACTTACTGGTAATACGTAGTGTACAGCCAGACATATGAATCCATAGATATTTAAGATTAGGAGGAAATTAAGCACAGAACCATTCCATGACTGTACGTGAACAGCATTTTCTGTAAGTGACCAACTCACATTGATTCTGGTATTTCCAGTTTGTAGAAAGTCAGCAATCTTGACTTTCCAGGAAGCACATCGACAGTCTCCGTATTGTTTCATATTACTTTGGTGATTCTGAAATACTTATTGGAGTTTGAGATTCATTTGCATGAATAATGTGTATCGACATCTCATAACTGCATAGCTGCAATCTGAAGGTAATCACTGTGAGTAAGTGTGTATCACAGCAGATAATCTGTAGTTGGTGATGAAGTATTCTAAAGACGCGAGTTCTATGCGCATTCAGCTCGCGTTTATTCGAGTTACAGAGGTCTTCTGCGCTTTACGAAATATCATCAAGTGAAAAAGAATCATTCAATGAATATGTTATCTTGGTGCAAATCAAACGAGCTGACAACGTCAAATTTGAATTGAACAGGAGTCTCAAATCCGTTGAAGTACACAGCAAGTTCCCCATCTAATCCAATAAATCTGTTTTCAATCACTCCTCCGACAACTTCTCTACGGTACAACTACAAGCTCTGTTTTTGGGGTTGAAACTTTATGATGTGAATCCATACAGTAACAGATTGCAGACGTAAGTAGAATTTGAAAATCTGATTAGTCAAACAAGAGACATCACACCCATATCGGATGCAGATCTCCTACATTTCAAGTCTACAATTTCTGACCGCTGCAATGAATACCTCAATTGAAAAACTAAAGCCAGACAACTGCTGACAAAAAACACAAACAGCAGCTTGGAGTCTTGAGAAACAACAAAGACCTAATCATTACAAGTCCAGACAAAGGTTCGGGAGTGGTCCTTGTGGACAGAGATGTGTATATCAATAAGTTGACAGCTCTAATCGCTTATGATAACACATTTTCAAAACCAGACAATGAGAAGAATAAGACAGAGCAGATGGCATAGCAACTGACAGATGTTCTCAATAGAATGAAGAACGACTTTCTCGTAACTGAGGACCTATTGGAAAGTCTGAGACCAACAGGATCAATTATCCCTGGACTCTACGGTCTACCAAGGGTGCACAAAGCAGGTCTGCCACTTCGACCAATTCTAGACACGGAGGGATCACCGTACCGTCAGATCGCCAAATGGTTGTCCGAAATGCTGGAGCCTGTGAGACGACAACTCTGTAAGTACTCTCTACGAGATACTTTTGAATTTATTGAGTGCATAAGAGACTTGAATGTAAATGGCAAACCAATGTTGCCACTGGCCGTGGAATGCCTATTTACGAATGTGCCGCTCACAGACACAATTTGTTTCCTTTACAAGTATATGGATGACAAAAATCTGAGTTTCAATTCATGGATAATCCCCATTCAGGCATTAATGAATACAAAACACGTAGATAGGCGAAGAGACTCTTTTCGCCGAATTCATTTTCGTAACTGTGCAATCGCAAACATATATATGTGTTATTTTGCAAGTATGTGTAAATTACGTTTGCTGAACAAAATCATAACTAGTTATTTTAACTGCCGAGTAGGATGAAGCGGATGCTCGCAGTGTAAACGTGTGATGGATGAATTATCATGTCAACGCAACATGCTGATATTCACACCGACATACTGATCCAATTTAAGTTCTGGAGCATCAATGTATCTGGCTGAATTAGTAACGGAGAGATAATATTCCACCATAGTGTGTCGCTAGTAAATGCACACGGGAAGTCAATGATTTCTCATATGAAATGAGGTCCCATAGAAAACCGTTCAGTCTACACAATGAATGTTTCATGGCTTTCAGGGAACTGGTTTCTGTGTGATAGTACTCACAGCGAGATACTCCTGGAACAATTATTTAGTGCTCGATTTGAATCAGCCGCATACATCTAGTGACTCAATAAATGTTGAAGGGATGCAGATCGCTCATGCGAATGCATTTCAAACTGCTTGACACTAGTCAACACCTGTGTGAAGTCTGCAAAGCACTGAAAGGGGATACGGGGAATTCCTATTTCTCAAGACTGCATACTCGCTATCATGTGGCTCTCAATATTCGGCATAATAGGCACTAACGCCTTCCGCCTTATTCTGATATATATATATATATATATATATATATATATACATTTATATATCCAGTCAATCCCTGCTTACGTAGAGCCATGAATAATCTACCACCATTCGAACCATTTATATCTCTCAAACAACTCTCCCTGGCCATAGGTTTACTCAACCACATAAATTCGTGCATACATATACATATACATACATTCTAATCAATATAATCTCAAGTCCTAGAAAAAGCTCCATGACCGAATCCACATTCTCTCTTTTAACACGTGGTATCTGAGAGCGCTTGTTTTCGGACGGCAGCTACACAGTTACGAAGTGTAGAATCACATTGTTCACGCGAGTGAATCTCAAACTACAACACGTTCTCCAGAATAATCAAACTAACATAAAACAATACGGAGACGCTGGATCTGACAAGGCAATATGACCGTTGCCTAAATGCTGTTCTCACCATCGACAATAATCAGAACTACGCTCGTTAATTCGGTTAACTTGGCTGTCTTATATATGTTTCGCTTATTTTGATCTCTTCCCAGATAGAGATTTGGTTATCTGATATAGTGTCCTCAGGTCCCTTCTGTCTGCTGCATTCTCACCTTCAGTGGCAAGGTTATCGCAGAGTCGTCTTTTGTCCTTCCTTTTGTCCTTCTCTTCTTCACTTCTTTGTCCAGTGCTGTGTAAGTTGAGCTCAGCGTCTCCTTCTCCTGTCCATCCTTTCATTGAATCATTTTCTCTTGCACCATTCTCCTCTCTTCTATTAGTTTCCTAGTGTCCGTTGAGAGCCATTCCTTGTCTTGTCTCTTCTTTCTTCCTAGAACCGTTGAACACGTTTCGTTCAGGATCGGCTTCAGAGACTTCCAATGTTCTTCCACACATGATTCTTCAGTGATGTCGCGTAGTGTTTCTTGCTTTGCTCTGACAGTTGCAGTGAAAGTGTCCTTTGTCGTTGTGTCCTTCAGTAATTGAGTGTTGAACTTGCATTATGGTCTATCCCCTGCTATCCTCGAGGCTTTTGACTTCACCTTGAAAGTCCCTTTTACTAGATAGTGTTCTGAACCTACCACAATCAGAGATTTCATCGGTGACAGTATACAGCCTGTCTTAATCTGGTCTTCACTTCAAAGGCACGGCAGATTTTACCACTGTGAATCAGTTGAAATATGAGGTTGCCATATAGCTGTTGAAATATTGTGATACTGGTTTGGGCAAGCAAATACTCAGTGCTGAAGCGGTATTCGCGAGTTAACTAGTGATCAACGCTTTCAAAGCCTTTGTCTCTGTTATGGATTGCAAAGAGTCAGACTTTTAATCTCTCTGAGACGAAGCAAGTTAATATTTCTTTTGGCGTTAAAAAGAAGCGTGATTCAACGTCAGCTCCAGCAGAGAATGAATTCGGAATCGCTCTGTAGTTCAACATGCAACAGTTTCTACCATCTTTATGTACCATTCTTTCCTCCAAACCTTCTGCAACAGTGTTCTGAGCATACTTTTTGTGGTCCTCCCCATGAGAAACAGAAACGAATTATCACATGTTAATCTTATATTGACTGTGAATAGTGACTACGTATGGAAAGTGAAACAACGATATTGATAATGCAGATAAGGACTAATTTCTCGAAGTATCAGACAACAGACAAATAAGAAATGAAATCACATACATAACGAGTGATGATTTGCTCGGGGGAGGCGACATAAACACCTTGATTATATGATGAGAGACACTGTACAATGACGTCAACAAGCGTAGTTCTAGTTATCCTGAATGATGAAAACATCGTGCAGCCAGGGTGCATAGTGTTTTCACCGATCCAACGGACTTACATCATTTCCTCTTTCCTAACGCCTGTCGTATATTAAGAAACTTCACTTTCTACAGTTTTAGATGCAGTCAGTAGGAATATCGATGTGTCCACGTCGTCTGGTGGATATTATTTTTCTTGTGGATGCTGCATTCAGACCTCTTCATGATCTCGATACCGGAAGGGTGCGTGTCCATTTTTCGCTTGATTTTGGGTGTGGTCACCTGGAAGAGACCAGATCATATTGTGGGCGTCATTTCGTTCTTATATACTCCATCCTCAAACCCAATCACCGTAAACACAGATACCTGAGAAGTGTTCTCCGTTTTCATACATTTACTTTTCTGCTTCCCATTTCACCTCATGTGGTCTAGTAACACTCTCCCAGTTCAAAATGCGTTAGTTCTTTTACTCATACAATGTCGGCAGCATTATCACTCTGATCCATGTAGCATATAAATTTCCTCCTGAAAAATCGCAATGAAACTTTGTGGTCGGCGAATCAGATCAAGCTTTCGAAGCGTGAGTGAAGCACAAAAGTCTGAATTAGTCCAAAACACGGTAATATATTGTGAATGGAATTAATGTTTGGAATACACAAACATAAGGTTGTGAGGTGTCATGATTGTACACAGTCGGAAGCTCTGTGAGCGAAGGAAGGAAAGTTACAGTCATTCAATGCTATGCGCCTACAAGCGTCTCAGAACAAGAGAAGATGGAAGCTTTCTACAGACAACTACAAACCGTAGTGGACAGTGTCTCAAATGATGACATGAAAATCCTGATGGGTGATATGAATGTGAAGCTGGGAAGGGACAACACGGGAAGAGAACTCACCATGGGTAAAGAGACCTTCGGTGAAATGAACGACAATGGTGAACTCTTCTCAGACTTCTGCACCTTGAATAATTTGGTGATTGGTGGCGGCGTTTTCAAACACAAGGAAATACACGAGACGACATGGATTTCACCAGATGAAAACAACAAAAACCAAATAGACTTCATCTCTATTTCAAGAAAGTGGAGAGGGAGTCTACTGAACACAAGGTCGAGGAGAGGAGCAGATGTGGGTTCAGAACACTATCTAGTACAAGGGACTTTCAAGGTGAAGTCAAAAGCCTCGAGGATAGCAGGGGATAGACCATAATGCAAGTTCAACACTCAATTACTGAAGGACACAACCACAAAGGACACTTTCACTGCAACTGTCAGAGCAAAGCAAGAAACACTACGCGACATCACTGAAGAATCATGTGTGGAAGAACATTGGAAGTCTCTGAAGCCGATCCTGAACGAAACGTGTTCAACGGTTCTAGGAAGAAAGAAGAGACAAGACAAGGAATGGCTCTCAACGGACACTAGGAAACTAATAGAAGAGAGGAGAATGGTGCAAGAGAAAATGATTCAATGAAAGATGGACAGGAGAAGGAGACGCTGAGCTCAACTTACACAGCACTGGACAAAGAAGTGAAGAAGAGCAAAAGGAAGGACAAAAGACGACTCTGCGATAACCTTGCCACTGAAGGTGAGAATGCAGCAGACAGAAGGGACCTGAGGACACTATATCAGATAACCAAATCTCTATCTGGGAAGAGATCAAAATAAGCGAAACATATATAAGACATCCAAGGGAACCAAATTAAAAAGGAAGAAAAACAGATTGAACAATTGACGGATCACTTCAAAGGACTCTTGAACCAACCACCACCTGCAACCCGTCCAGAAATAACAACAACAGCACGTCACACACACAACTGCAAGTTGACACAAATCCTCCAACGAAAATTGAACTACTGAATGCAATCAAGCTTCTGAAAGCTGGAAAAGAAGCCGGACTAGATGCAATACCCTCTGAAGCACTAAAAGCGGACCCACAGACTACGGCAGACATGCTGACTCCATTATTCCAAAACGTCTGGAAGGAAAGAAAGGTGCCTACAAACTGGAGGAAAGGTTACCTCGTGAAACTACCAAAAGAGGGCGACTTAGGACTCACTCTGCAAGAACTAGCGAGGAATCGTGCTCCTGTCAACGCCAAGTAAAGTCCTGAGTCGCATCATCCTGAAGAGAATAAAGGATGCACTGGAGACAGAACTCCGACCAGAACAAGCTGGATGCAGGATAGGCAAATCATATGCTGATCAAATTGCAACTCTACGCATCATCATTGAACAGAGCATCGAATGGCAATCAAACCTCTACCTCAACTTTATAGACTTCGACAAGGCCTTCGACAGTTAGCGTTGACCGCGAAGTAATTTGGAAAATACTCGAGTACTACAGCCTACCTGAAATATTCATCAACCTTATTCAACAGCTGTACGACAACGGCACATGTCAAGTGATCCACAACTGAAAAGTCAGCGAGGCGTTTGGAATCAACACAGGAGTCAGACAAGGGTGCTTATTATCACCAATGATATTCCTAATTGTGGTGGACTGGATTATTTGTCAGACAGTGAGTGGGAAACGAGAAGACGGGGATATCCTGGGCCGACCGATTTGAAGAACCTAGAAGACCTGGATTCTGCGCGTGGATGATTTATGTTTGTTGTTACACAAGCGAAAATTGACAAACTGGTTTAAGAGGCAGACAGTGAAGACAGAACTTCAGGTGAAAATAAACAAGACGAAGGTGATGAAAATAACCAACCAACAACAACAGCAGCAGCATCCAGCGTCAATCACCATCAACGGGAGGGATTTGAAAGAGGTCACTTCATTCACTTATCCAGCTAGGGAGCATTGTCTCAACTACAGGCAGTCGGAACAGACGAGGATGTCAAATGGAGAATCGTGAAGACGAGAAACACATTCATCAACATGAAACCAATTCGGAAATCTTCATCACCCAGCATCAATACAATACAAACGTCAAGTCAGTCAGCTCTTCTATACGGATCAGAAACTTGGCGGGCGGGTCACAATGAATATTTCCAACAGCCTGTTGCAGACCCTTATCAACAACTGTCTTCGCTTTATACTGAAGATCACATGGCTAGGCCGGAGAGAATCACCAACAAGAAACTATGGGTACAAACAAAGCAAAACAAGACCTAATCGCCCAGCACGAGAAAGTGAAGATGGATTGGACACTCGCTCGCTGAGGAGGCTAGTTGCTGACATCGCGCGTCAGGCCCTCGAGTGGAACCCGAAAGCGAAGAGGCGAGTGGGACGTCCAAGGGTGACTTTGAGGAGATGGTGTAAAAGGAGATGTGAAAGAGTATGGACTAACATGGATGCAGGTGAAAGGTACAGCAGAAGACAGAAGCAAGTGGAGATGTGCAGTTGAAGCCCTCTATTCCACTAGGAACTCAAGGGAGCAATAATAATAAAAATACTTGCTGGTGAAAAGTAGTATAAACGTAAACGCAACTGAAACACTTATAACAGAGGTATACGAAAGGAATCGACAATCTGGATATTCCATGTATGTATGCTTGCTTATATTGTCCTCGAGACATTAAGTTCCAACTCGACTACTACTCGAATGCTTTCACCAACGCTTGTCAGACTTACTGGAACCAACCGACATTTTCTAATTCCCCTGACTATCGCCTCAGAAATCTCCAAGTGAAAGCGATGGTTGAAAGTAGTGAGATTGTGAGTCGCACAACTAATAGCCTTACTTCTGTTGGCAAAGGTCATTTGGAACTCCCAGTATGTATATCAATACACCAAATAAATGGCGAAAAGTAAATCGTCTGTAAGCAAACAATGAAGTGTGAATAATTTATGCTAGGCTATATTCTCACTCACGCATTCGTAGTTTGCGAGGAAAGTGAAGAATCGTGGTGAAATAGGAATTATTTTCACTTCCTTCATTTTCAGAATCAACAGACATGAGTTGAACTGATTTTGGCGTAAATGTACATTACCAAAGGGATTGTGAGGAACCCAAGAAGTGCCCATTGCGTTTCTCATCTAAAACGTATAATCATAGTGTTGGTTTGTAGGGATTCGATTGGTTTCAGGATTTCATCATGAGCTGACATTAGTTAGAGAACCATTGGAAAACCTGGGAGTACTGGACAGCTGTTTCGTCCTAGCAGTACGCACCCACCGGTTTTCGAACCCAGGACCTTCCGGTTACAAGGCAAGCTCGTGTACCATTAAGCCACTGGCAACCGATCCAATGGTCCTTGAATTCTAACTTCTGCCAATTCACGACAAACTAGGACGAAACAGCTGTCCAGTACTCCCAGGTTTTCCAATGGTTCTCTAACTAATGTCAGCTCATGATGAAATCCTGAAACGTATAATCATAATTATCTTACTATTTTCCCTTGCGTTCCGAGTGGAATATAGGCCAACAGTACCACGTCTCATTTTCTTCTCTTTTCCTCTATCCTTTCTAGTTCGGCTCATGATTGCCCATAATCTCTCGTCCCCTATCCTCCTCCTCCTCCTAACACGATCTTCTCCATGTCACACTCACACCTATCAGTGATCCAAAGTATTCCTGTTTTCTCCCTCCCAGCCCATAATCTGTCACATAATCAACCTCACCACATACAGGAGTGAGTTTGCTGATTGGATGCGATATTCTGAAATACTCTGAAACAGCACATTATAATATATAAAAGTGGTAAGTGGAATGCAGGCACCACAACTTGTGAAGTGTCCTTGCTCTGTCGATGCGTTGATTATTAGAAAAGAGAATACGCGTAGGAATGCTGACGCGTGGTCCGGAGTAAACCACAAGTGGATGTTAAGGATCAAGAACGGAAAGTATCCAATATGCAAAATATCAGCAGGGCGTCAGACAGCCAAACTGAACACACACTACTTACTGGTGGTGCGTAGTGTACAACTAGACATAGAAATCCGAAGAGCAGATAGATTAGGAAGGAATTAACCACCGATGAATTCAATGACTGTATGCTGACATTCGCTTCCATTAAAAGATTAATAACCAGTCGAATGGGAAGTAAGACACTTTCATCAGGTTGCGTTGGATATCCTCGAACTGTGAAAATGCGCTGATTCCCGTAAACAATATGTCAACCTTTTCTGTAAGTGACCGACCCCTAGTGATTCGAGTGAATCAAAATTGTGAGGTTAGTTTTGAAGGCACGTAATTAACCTCTTCATCGGTAGAAACGTAGCAATCCTGATTTCCCAGGTATCGACGCTTGAAACTGATATAGGACGAAATCAGTGGTGAACCAGGGAAACCAGGGAAACCAAAAATTATCAAATATTTATGCATGAAAATATTCCCGTTTGTCGTATTCACAGTTTGTGATGGAACTGACGAAGTAAGGCGGAATACGATTTATCTTTGTTTACACTAATCTAATAACAGACGGAAATGGGTTCAAATGAGTCCGGGAAAAACTTACTTCTCAAAATCATTCATGAAGAAAGCAGGAATTCAGAGTGGTGTGATGTGTCTGAATTTAAGATTGGCCAATTTAGCTGGTTTCTATTGTGATAATGCAAATTTGTCCGATACAACTTATCATCAGCATTTCGATTGTTAGGGAACTTCCATTTCCGCTGGTTATTCGATGAAACCAATAATTTCCAGGCATCAGTAGGTAGTTAAGAAAGTGTGCCTCTGAATATATCACAATTATACAACACAAGTGAAAGGCAAATATCCGCCTACATGGGCACCAGTCATCAAACATTGACGAGCATTTGGATGCTGAGAAAGGCGGTTCTCATTAGTTATTATGGTGTGTACATTGAGGTTTCTTTCAGAAACTCGGAATTACACATTTACAAGACTAATGCCCTGGCAAAGATTATATGTTCGATAATGTTAGAAAATAATAGTGAAAATCACGGATTCATGTTTACTAGATCCATTTACATCTCTCCGAACTCTTCGCTGTTTATCATAGAAAGCTTAGATGAGCCTTCAGTGAACAACGCAATTAGTGATCTTCTCGAATAACATTCTTCTCTTTCATTTGACACCCACCAACACCTCTGTTTTATATTCGGAGTATTGCCTTGCTGGCCGGATACGAAATTGCAAGAGTGGTCCGACATACGCTGGATATATTACACAAAGCATGTCAGTATGAAAGCCCGCGCATGCTCTGTGCAGAGATATTAGGCTTTCCAAACAATCCTTACTCCTAGAAGCGAAGCTGTTTTCAAACTAGCGGACACACATAAGATATAGTTGTTAGTAATCTATCGTATGATACGATGAGTGCTTAACCAAGGTGTATGGTGCATGGGACTTTACAAAATATGACCCACCATAGCAGACAATTTCTATATAGTGAAGAATTAGGATATTTATTCAATCGAAATGCGGTAAATGTCTCACGTCGGAGTAACCTAAATGAATCGGTGATTTCTTTGATTACTGGAACTGACCTAGGATTTCCTATACTTCTCCAACAAACAACATAAACTAAGTTTTATACGAAGGTTTTACTAATCCAGAAGTTGTTACTACAATATTAGATAAAATCACAAGTAACGTCATCGGATTAATAGGCCGCTGGACGAATTACAGATTTCATTTATCACCAGCAGTGAGACAAGAAATGTAAATTTTGTCCACAGTAACTCTGTACATTCAAAATATTCGAACATGGGAAATGCGAATATTTAATGTGGTAGTAATGATATTAACAGTGACTTTGTTTGAAACAGTATTGTCGATTAAGTTTGAAACGTCTAGCATGTTAAATAGTGATGAATCTAATATTCTGTTGGTAGGGTCGCCTACCTCATGCTCAAAATTCCCACTTAAACAATCTTATTTCTTTCTTCGTGTGACAAAGTGGGTTTCGACAAAGGATCAAATCCTCCACCACCTGCGTAACTGACAAACGCTCTATCAATATGCCATCGATCCACTGAAAACAGCATGCAGACGAGCATTATGCTTCCACAAACCAACCGTCTCCGTAATGTTTATATAAGTTTCATGATTGCGCAATACTTGTTGCAGGGTGAGATTCATTTGCATGAATAATGTGTATCGACATCTCATAACTGTATACCTTCAATCTGGAGATAATCAAAGTGAGTGAATGTGTGTCAGAGCAGGTGATCTGCAGTTGGTGATGGAGTATTTTAATTATCTAAGGTCTATGTATACCTAGGTCTGTTAAATTTGCAAAATCAGTCACCTTTAAACATTTTAAAAACCAAAGAAGAAAGCAATCATATTATACCAAAAAGGAATCACATTATACCTGATAGAAGATTGTGAAAATTCGATGACCTAAAAAGAAATGTGTGAGTGGCATGCTTTTATGAAAGCCGGATTCGTATCGGTTAACTTGCAAAGATCACTCAGAAAAAATCATTGAATATGGAACTTATTGAGCTAGCATAATTGCATTGAAAGTAAATAACAGAGTGAATTTCAGTAAATGCTTGCTATTATGTTTACTTTCAAAATAGGATCCCTGGTAAAATCAATCGGATATAGAAACATGACTTCATTGTTTCAGTCAGTCAGCGGGAATCCACATTTTAGCCATCAGACACCGAATTTGAAAATAAATTAGTGGAAATGGTCGACCCAATTTATGTTGCGTGTTGGAAGAGAATTTCAAGAATTTAAGAGATAAACCTGATCTCACTGAATGCTGTTTTCAACATCCAGTTTGATTAGAACTACTCTCGTTGACGAAAGTCTACAATGTCCTTCATCATACAATTCGTTTCGCGCTCTCATTCGCCCTCACCCACCAACACCAATCAACACCTATGTGTCTTCATTTATTGTCTCAATGATGCCAATGCCAGAAATAAATGCTTATCTGCATTATGAATGTCGATGTCTCACTTTCTATAAATAGACACGACTCACAGACAAGATAAAATTTACATCTGATAATCTGCTCCTGCTTTTCATGGAGAGAGAACTGAAAATGTGACAACCGACGTCAATCGTCACTGATGACTGTTAGATAAGATTTTGTTTGAAACTGATAACAACTTGATTTGATGGGGTCACATGCATTTAGAAATAAGACGGAACAATTATGTCTCGATACGATAGACATTTATAAGATGAACTGTGTGTGCTAGTGAAGTTTGTGACCATGTCTTTGGTTGCATCAGTGATGAACTAATTCAAGTGGTTTTGAAACTATCTGAATTCTAACTATTACTTCCGCTGTGGTTTGTTCTTTCGAAATATGTTTTAATAATCCTCATCTATTGGTGATAAATGAAATCTGTGATTCGTCCAGCGGCCTATGAATCCGATGACGGTTCGTGTTATTTTATCGCACATCAAAAGAACCACTTCTGGATAAGGAAAAATTTCGGATATATTTGCAGCACACGCTTTTAATAAGAGGCCACTTTTATTGGCGGTCGACAATCATTTCCGAACATTCTGCATACCGTCTGATCGATGAGACAGAAAATGTATTCATATAAATATTACGTCTCGTGTCCATGACAGCACATCAAACGATTTGACTAGATTTAACATGAGTGGGGAAAGAAAACATAGTGTTCACATGATACAACATATTGCTTTAGTACTTCCTCGTTTTTACTGGAGGCGACCTGAACACAGGATGGTCGTCTTGCTCGTTTAAATTCGTGCCTATCAAGCATATTTCATTTCTCACACCTAAATAATCATCACATATGTGCGAAGAACCCTGCATGTATGAGTTGGCAGTCACTGGCGTCGGATGCTGCATGATACACAACACGGAGAATAAAACGCGCGAAGATTCGTGGAACAAAACTGCTTTACACGTCATCCTTCTTCTCACTCAGTTTGGAAAATGTCATCTCACCGATTTGGTCGCTGAGCAGGAAGTGGTCAACTTAGTTTATGTTGTTTGTTGGAGAAGTATAGGAAATCCTAGGTCAGTTCCAGTAATCAAAGAAATCACCGATTCATTTAGGTTACTCCGACGTGAGACATTTACCGCATTTCGATTGAATAAATATCCTAATTCTTCACTATATAGAAATTGTCTGCTATGGTGGGTCATATTTTGTAAAGTTCCATGCACCATACACCTTGGTTAAGCACTCATCGTATCATACGAAAGATTACTAACAACTATATCTTATGTGTGTCCGCTAGTTTGAAAACAGCTTCGCTTCTATGAGTAAGGATTGTTTGGAAAGCCTAATATCTCTGCACAGAGCATTTGTAAGCTTTCATACTGACATGCTTTGTGTAATATATCCAGCGTATGTCGGACCACCCTTGCAATTTCGTATCCGCCAGCAAGGCAATACTCCGAATATAAAACAGAGGTGTTGGTGGGTGTCAAATGAAAGAGAAGAATGTTATTCGAGAAGATCACTAATTGCGTTGTTCACTGAAGGCTCATCTAAGCTTTCTATGATAAACAGCGAAGAGTTCGGAGAGATGTAAATGGTCTAGTAAACATGAATCCGTGATTTTCACTATTATTTTCTAACATTATCGAACATATAATCTTTGCCAGGGCATTAGTCTTGTAAATGTGTAATTCCGAGTTTCTGAAAGAAACCTCAATGTACACACCATAATAACTAATGAGAACCGCCTTTCTCAGCATCCAAATGCTCGTCAATGTTTGATGACTGGTGCCCATGTAGGCGGATATTTGCCTTTCACTTGTGTTGTATAATTGTGATATATTCAGAGGCACACTTTCTTAACTACCTACTGATGCCTGGAAATTATTGGTTTCATCGAATAACCAGCGGAAATGGAAGTTCCCTAACAATCGAAATTCTGATGATAAGTTGTATCGGACAAATTTGCATTATCACAATAGAAACCAGCTAAATTGGCCAATCTTAAATTCAGACACATCACACCACTCTGAATTCCTGCTTTCTTCATGAATGATTTTGAGAAGTAAGTTTTTCCCGGACTCATTTGAACCCATTTCCGTCTGTTATTAGATTAGTGTAAACAAAGATAAATCGTATTCCGCCTTACTTCGTCAGTTCCATCACAAACTGTGAATACGACAAACGGGAATATTTTCATGCATAAATATTTGATAATTTTTGGTTTCCCTGGTTTCCCTGGTTCACCACTGATTTCGTCCTATATCAGTTTCAAGCGTCGATACTTGGGAAATCAGGATTGCTACGTTTCTACCGATGAAGAGGTTAATTACGTGCCTTCAAAACTAACCTCACAATTTTGATTCACTCGAATCACTAGGGGTCGGTCACTTACAGAAAAGGTTGACATATTGTTTACGGGAATCAGCGCATTTTCACAGTTCGAGGATATCCAACGCAACCTGATGAAAGTGTCTTACTTCCCATTCGACTGGTTATTAATCTTTTAATGGAAGCGAATGTCAGCATACAGTCATTGAACTCATCGGTGGTTAATTCCTTCCTAATCTATCTGCTCTTCGGATTTCTATGTCTAGTTGTACACTACGTACCACCAGTAAGTAGTGTGTGTTCAGTTTGGCTGTCTGACGCCCTTCTGATATTTTGCATATTGGATACTTTCCGTTCTTGATCCTTAACATTCACTTGTGGTTTACTCCGGATCACGCGTCAGCATTCCTACGCGTATTCTCTATTCTAATAATTAACGCATCGACAGAGCAAGGACACTTCACAAGTTGTGGTGCCTTCCTCCTTTTATATTGGGTCCGACCTAGAATGGATAGAGGAAATGAGGAGAAAATGAGACGTTGTACTGTTGGCCTATATTCCACTCCGAACGAAAGGGAAAATAGTAAGATAATTATGATTATACGTTTCAGGATTTCATCATGAGCTGACATTAGTTAGAGAACCATTGGAAAACCTGGGAGTACTGGACAGCTGTTTCGTCCTAGTTTGTCGTGAATTGGCAGAAGTTAGAATTCAAGGACCATTGGATCGGTTACCAGTGGCTTGTAACCGGAAGGTGTTGGGTTCGAAAACTGGTGGCTGCGTACTGCTAGGACGAAACAGCTGTCCAGTACTCCCAGGTTTTCCAATGGTTCTCTAACTAATGTCAGCTCATGATGAAATCCTGAAACCAATCGAATCCCTACAAACCAACACTATGATTATACGTTTTAGATGAGAAACGCAATGGGCACTTCTTGGGTTCCTCACAATCCCTTTGGTAATGTACATTTACGCCAAAATCAGTTCAACTCATGTCTGTTGATTCTGAAAATGAAGGAAGTGAAAATAATTCCTATTTCACCACGATTCTTCACTTTCCTCGCAAACTACGAATACGTGAGTGAGAATATAGCCTAGCATAAATTATTCACACTTCATTGTTTGCTTACAGACGATTTACTTTTCGCCATTTATTTGGTGTATTGATATACATACTGGGAGTTCCAAATGACCTTTGCCAACAGAAGTAAGGCTATTAGTTGTGCGACTCACAATCTCACTACTTTCAACCATCGCTTTCACTTGGAGATTTCTGAGGCGATAGTCAGGGGAATTAGAAAATGTCGGTTGGTTCCAGTAAGTCTGACAAGCGTTGGTGAAAGCATTCGAGTAGTAGTCGAGTTGGAACTTAATGTCTCGAGGACAATATAAGCAAGCATACATACATGGAATATCCAGATTGTCGATTCCTTTCGTATACCTCTGTTATAAGTGTTTCAGTTGCGTTTACGTTTATACTACTTTTCACCAGCAAGTATTTTTATTATTATTGCTCCCTTGAGTTCCTAGTGGAATAGAGGGCTTCAACTGCACATCTCCACTTGCTTCTGTCTTCTGCTGTACCTTTCACCTGCATCCATGTTAGTCCATACTCTTTCACATCTACTTTTACACCATCTCCTCAAAGTCACCCTTGGACGTCCCACTCGCCTCTTCGCTTTCGGGTTCCACTCGAGGGCCTGACGCGCGATGTCAGCAACCAGCCTGCTCAGCGAGCGAGTGTCCAATCCATCCAGCTCCACTTTCTCCTGCATATTTGCTGGGCGATTAGGTCTTGTTTTGCTTTGTTTGTACCCATAGTTTCTTGTTGGTGATTCTCTCCGGCCTAGCCATGTGATCTTCAGTATAGAGCGAAGACAGTTGTTGATAAGGGTCTGCAACAGGCTGTTGGAAATATTCATTGTGACCCGCCCGCCAAGTTTCTGATCCGTATAGAAGAGCTGACTGACTTGACGTTTGTATTGTATTGATGCTGAGTGATGGAGATTTCCAAATTGGTTTCATGTTGATGAATGTGTTTCTCGTCTTCCCGATTCTCCATTTGACATCCTCGTCCGTTCCAACTGCCTGTAGTTGAGACAATGCTCCCTAGCTGGATAAGTGAATGAAGTGACCTCTTTCAAATCCCTCCCGTTGATGGTGATTGACGCTGGATGTTGCTGCTGTTGTTGTTGGTTGGTTATTTTCATCACCTTCGTCTTGTTTATTTTCACCTGAAGTTCTGTCTTCACTGTCTGCCTCTTAAACCAGTTTGTCAATTTTCGCTTGTGTAACAACAAACATAAATCATCCACGCGCAGAATCCAGGTCTTCTAGGTTCTTCAAGTCGGTCAGCCCAGGATATCCCCGTCTTCTCGTTTCCCACTCACTGTCTGACGCATAATCCAGTCCACCACAATTAGGAATATCATTGGTGATAATAAGCACCCTTGTCTGACTCCTGTGTTGATTCCAAACGCCTCGCTGACTTTTCAGTTGTGGATCACTTGACATGTGCCGTTGTCGTACAGCTGTTGAATAAGGTTGATGAATATTTGAGGTAGGCTGTAGTACTCGAGTATTTTCCAAATTACTTCGCGGTCAACGCTAAGTCGAAGGCCTTGTCGAAGTCTATAAAATTGAGGTAGAGGTTTGATTGCAATTCGATGCTCTGTTCGATGATGATGCGTAGAGTTGCAATTTGGTCAGTACATGATTTGCCTTTCCTGAATCCAGCTTGTTCTGGTCGGAGTTCTGTCTCCAGTGCATCCTTTATTCTCTTCAGGATGATGCGACTCAGGACTTTACCTGGCGTTGACAGGAGCACGATTCCTCGTCAGTTCTTGCAGAGTGAGTCCTAAGTCGCCCTCTTTTGGTAGTTTCACGAGGTAACCTTTCCTCCAGTCAGTAGGCACCTTTCTTTCCTTCCAGACCTTTTGCAATAATGGAGTCAGCATGTCTGCCGTAGTCTGTGGGTCCGCTTTTAGTGCTTCAGGGGTATTCCATCTGGTCCGGCTGCTTTTCCAGCTTTCAGAAGCTTGATTGCATTCAAGACTTCAATTTTCGTTGGAGGATTGGTGTCAACTTGCAGTTGTGTGTGTACGTGCTGTTGTTGGTATTTCTGGACGGGTTGCAGGTGGTGGTTGGTTCAAGAGTCCTTTGAAGTGATCCGTCAATTGTTTAATCTGTTTTTCTTCCTTGTTAATTCGGTTCCCTTGGCTGTCTTTTATAGGTTTCGCTTGTGTTGATCTCTTCCCGGATAGAGGTTTGGTTATCTGATATAGTGTCCTCAGGTCCCTTCTGCCTGCTGCCTTCTCACCTTCAGTGGCAGGTTATCGTAGAATCGTCTTTTGTCCTTCCTAGCACTCTTCTTCACTTCTTTGTCCAGTGCTGTGTAAGTTGAGCTCAGCGTCTCCTTCTCCTGTCCATCTTACATTGAATCAATTTCTCTTGCACCATTCTCCTCTCTTCTATTAGTTTCCTAGTGTCCGTTGAGAGCCATTCCTTGTCTTGTCTCTTCTTTCTTCCTAGAACCGTTGAACACGTTTCGTTCAGGATCGCTTCAGAGACTTCCAATGTTCTTCCACACATGATTCTTCAGTGATGTCGCGTAGTGTTTCCTGCTTTGCTCTGACAGTTGCAGTGAAAGTGTCCTTTGTGGTTGTGTCCTTCAGTAATTGAGTGTTGAACTTGCATTGTGGCCTATCCCCAGTTATCCTCGAGACTTTTAGCTTCACCTTGAAAGTCCCTTGTACTAGATAGTGGTCTGAACCCACATCTGCTCCTCTCCTCGACCTTGTGTTCAGTAGGCTCCCTCTCCACTTTCTTGAAATAGAGATGAAGTCTATTTGGTTTTCGGTGTCTCCATCTGGTGAAATCCATGTCGTCTCGTGTATTTCCTTGTGTTTGAAAACGCCGCCACCAATCACCAAATTATTCAAGGCGCAGAAGTCTGAGAAGAGTTCACCATTGTCGTTCATTTCACCGAAGGCCTCTCGACCCATGGTGAGTTCTCTTCCCGTGTTGTCCCTTCCCAGCTTCCCATTCATATCACCCATCAGGATTTTCATGTCATCATTTGGGACATTGTCCACTACGGTTTGTAGTTGTCTGTAGAAAGCTTCCATCTTCTCTTGTTCTGAGACGCTTGTAGGCGCATAGCATTGAATGACTGTAACTTTCCTTCCTTCGCTTACAGAGCTTCCGACTGTGTACAATCATGACACCTCACAATCTAATGTTTGTGTATTCCAAACATTAATTCCATTCACAATATATTACCGTGTTTTGGACTAATTCAGACTTTTGTGCTTCACTCACGCTTCGAAAGCTTGATCTGATTCGCCGACCACAAAGTATCATTGCGATTTTTCAGGAGGAAATTTATATGCTACATGGATCAGAGTGATAATGCTGCCGACATTGTATGAGTAAAAGAACTAACGCATTTTGAATTGAGAGAATGTTACTAGACCACATGAGGTGAAATGGGAAGCAGAAAAGTAAATGAATGAAAACGGAGAACACTTCTCAGGTATCTGTGTTTACAGTGATTGGGTTTGAGGATGGAGCATATAAGAACGAAATGACGCCCACAATATGATCTGGTCTCTTCCAGGTGACCGTACCCAAAATCAAGCAAAAGGTGGACACGCACCCTTCCGGTATCGAGATAATGAAGAGGTCTGAATGAAGCCTTCAGATCACCAAATGGTGCAGGAAACCTTCGAAACCAAGTTGAAAGACTTCAATGCAAGTGGCGATAGATGATGGTCCTAGTTCATCATTTCAAAATGTGAAGGATGAAGCTACAATTGCAATCGTCAGTTAATGTCAGCGACACCACTGCAGTAAATATGAAGTCGTTTCTGACGTCGAACAATTTCACTGAGAACATCTGTTGTGGTGAAAACAGTAATCCAGTGCAAGCAGCAGTGAATGAAGATTACACGCCTGTCTCACCACATTGAATGGCTCACTACTAACACGCAGAAGTTGACAGAGTATTGAAACCTAAGGGAGGCAGAAGATGAGACAGTGCAGAGAAAAACAACGAGATTACAGCCTTAGTGAAATCTTCATTGTGAGAACCAGAATGGGAAGGTGGAGTGGTAGGAAGGACTAAAGAAGCTTGACAAAGGATTTGTCGGATTAAGCAGAACAGGCTGCATGTGAGAGAGACTTCAGTATACTATCGGATGAACACTTTGATATCCGGTAAGTCACGCACAAATGGAATCAATGAAAGATGGTGAGTGGCCATAAATTAATAGCAAGGGTGAAACGTAGGAGTAGTAACTTAAAACGACCTGCAGGACACAGTGGAAATATTAACGCCACATATGATAAACGGTTGAAGCGAGGTTATTGCACCGATAACACGTAATGACTGCGTTACTTACTCAGCGAATCTCGTGCGCCAACTGCCATGAATGCATTGATTACAAAAGCCGCCATGTTTCTGATAGAATCGATTCTACATGAATTGTTGCGTTATCAGTTACTTTCAATGACTGGAATGCAGGTGAGTAAACAAGGAAATAATACAGACGACGAAATTAACTACAAAAGTATAATAAATAGATATCAACCGAATTATTATTCTGTCTTGTTCCGAGAAAGGAATAAAGGTAAGGCGTGGGGATGAAATGTTCATCACAGAAGCGAAATCCTCAAACATGAGAGCACAGCTAAACGAAATCATTTCGCTTATCCAATCAGGCACACGGCTAGATTCCAAGATAAGAGGTCGCTAGCACGTAGAAGATTTCCGCACGCCGTTCGCCTGATTTGTCTTTCCTCGAATTAAGCAAATTATCACCTGAAAGGCGGCAATTTAACATCAGTTATTCATTGAGTGCGTGACTGCCACGTGAGTGGGCAGCCAAACTCCTCCAGAATACGCAAGGCGCCATCATAACTGAAAGCGAATAACATTACAACTATGCAGTTCCGCCTAACTTCAATAAACATTGAAGAACTAGAAACGTCACTGCAAGAATCAATGGACCAGAGTCATGATGGAAATGTCAAACTAGCCATGCCACAAACAGAATGCACAGGAGGAGCACTCAGTATGAGTCATCTGGTATTCGAAGAATTCGATAGCTTTCAAGAACTCTTCTCCAACGTCTCCCCTTTTAATTGTTTGGTGGTTCAATGCAGCATCCACAAGAAAATTATATCCACCAGACGACGTGGACACATCGATGTTCATATTGACTGCATCTAAAACTGTAGAAAGTGAATTTTCTTAATATACGACAGGCGATAGGAAAGGGGAAAAGATGTAAGTCCGCATCACTATCTTTTTCAGTGATGATATGACTGTTAAACTCTCGTAGTTTCAAAAGGAATTTTTGACCTAGTCGGCTTGCAAGCCTGTCGTTCTAACCACCATTGTCAACAACAGCGACAACAACAACAGGATACGAAACCACCGAGAATGGGATGCAAGAAGACAGGAAGAGAAGAGAGACTGCTGCTGTGTCGAGCTCCTACTGTCTCGTATCAACAGTGAAAAATGTTTGACAGCGCTTGGGTCTACAGCTGCTTTAAATGATATTGAGAGACAACAATTACAATGGTGATTTCAAGCAGTCAACAACCAATAGGATTTCAAGTGCATTTTCAAGATGAAACCGAAGGCCTTCAGAGTAACTGGACACTGTCCATAGTTGGAGTTCATCACTCTGAAAATGAAAGTGAAAGCTTCAAAGGCACTTTCTTCTCAATCACCTTGAATTCGTCGATGAAATTCAATAAAGTTGTAGTGAAAATCTGTTGTATCAAACGTTGCAACAGCATGAAATTAAATTTGTACACAACAAATAGGATGGTTGTGACTTCCGAAATGCCAAGTAGGTAATAATTTCTGCATTCGGTGGGTAGCTTTTCACTTAGAAACTGCACATTTCTGAGACTAAACTGATAATGACGACTTGGTGTTCAAACTTTACACTGTTTGAATGGCCTTCATATGTTTCTTTATGAAACTACTCGGATAGCCCATCTCCTTCAAGGCATTGTAAATATATTCAAATGGGTTTTGTAAGATATGTACGGATGATCTCTCACAAAAGGAATTTCAATATATTCATGATTCCTTGACTGAGATGGGCTTTCCGAGTAGTTTCATAAAGAAACACGTAAAACATGAGAGGAAAAACCTGATACTCTGACTGGATATAAGAGACCTGTATTTATCAAGTTTCAATTTAATGGTGACATCAAGTGAGATATTGTTCCAAAGAATTTCAAGGGGTTTACGAAGACCATTTTGAGCAGCCCACCTATGATTCTCATTCTCTAGCCAAAGAATGATTGAGACGCAAACAAAGGTTAAGCCTGATTGTTTTACTAAACCTATGTGCATTCATCAGTTCAACTGCACCTGCAGTGACTGTCTGGTTGGGCGTATTACTAGACAGATTAGCCAACGTGTTACTGAACATCTGCCATCATGGTTTGGCAAAAGAACAGACAAGAACCATCCGTAGCCCAATTTTGTCACATTCAATTGATAGTGGTCATGTAGTGGAGAAAACAAGAGCCTTCAAAGTAATTCATCGTATCCCACCGAATCTTTCGAATAGACTTCGTATTCGTCTACTGCACACAGCTGATGCGATAGGCATTCGAACTAATAAACCTAAACTATGCATTCAAAAGAAGTTCGTACAGTCATTATCCTTCCCTTGGCCTATTAGGACATAATCAACTGATGACTTCAACACTAACCCTTACTTATATCCTCAACGCCTCTCTTGTCATCCCTTAATCTTATCACATCTGCATTCTAAACGTGTTTCATTTCCTTACAATCTAACATTACTGAATCGGTTCATTTGTTTTTATCAGCCCTTATTGACTACTTCCACATGAACATTTGTTTGATTAATCATGCTGTTTTTCATTATTCGTGTTATCACATATGGCCTCACTTTTTCATCCTTATTATTCATAAGATCATTATTATTATTACTATTATTATTATTATCATTACGACTATTATGACTAATTGCACAATCTATATTCACTATTACATTATCCTGTAGACAAAACACTATGAATGGTTAACAATTGAATTTCTACTTTTAAACTTATATATATTAAAGTTAGGCATGATGAAATCTAATTGAAACCACAATATTGTTCGCTTAAATGTGTTGTTCCAAATCTTAATTTGGGAATAATTATACGTTGCGTATTAAAGGCGCTGACTACAGTAGGGTTCCTTTTCTTCTAACCGTTTAACACTCTTCGTATGCTAAGCTTCATTAGGACGTTGATCTAAATTCATGGAATTTTACTATTGGAACATACAGGAAATCAAAAGAGATGATTCGACTGACAGTCTATTTCGATGACATTCATCAACATGCCGTAGAGTCCTATGTGTAGGATCTTTAATTACTAATACGGATGGATGTTTACAGAAATTAGTAAATTCGTAGTTTGTAATAAAGTTCCGGAATTGTGTAAATCTCAATGTCTTGTGGAAATCATCAGGATATAGACCAGTTAAAATACAACGCATTAACGCGGTGATCGAATCAACGAAACGAAGAATAAGGAGGGTTGATGTGTGAATTGCAATTATTATACTGTAGCGTTGACATATAGGGAACATGAGCTATGCACGATTCGGACAAACCTTTCTGGAAACATAGGTCTGAAGTTTCTATTTCAATGTTCAAAGCCACACTAATAAAGACGATTTGGATTCACGATAATCTGAGCAAATTATTTAACGCCTCGCGTTAAGGACCCTCGCCGACCATGCACATTGTCCGGGATTAAATCCTCGACCGACGAACTCCTTTGCTTCTCTGAGCCGGAAATAATGCTGTTAAAGAGGAAAGGTTAGGCATGAGGCTAGCAACCTCATCCTGTAAACTAAACACTGCTACAGAAGCTTCAGGCCAATAGCTTGAAGCCCTATGTTCCACTGGGGAACGTGAAGGAAAAATCAATCAATCATATCGCATACTGAAGCCTCGTCTGAGGACTCGAAGCTTCTTCCTGTTAATCTGAATGTTGACAAGCCTCACACACGCGTTCACTATGAAAACCCACTCAGCCAAACCAAAGACCTCATGTCATGGTGTGGCCAGGTTTTCAGATGCTTCAAAGTCAGAAGCAATCGGAACCATTGACCTGTGAATCTCTTCCAAAAATAATTTGGGACTAAAGTCCAAGCGATTATTCAGACAACACTTGGAGTGAAGCTGGAAATCCAAGAATACAGGAATTGCATAAAATCTTCAACTAAATGTGAAACTTCAATATGAAACAAAGTCTCGGTTAGCAAGTAACAATAGCTTCCAACTATTTGTTAATGAAGTGTTGCATAAATTGAGCACAAAAGAGGGAATAGGAAACGGCATATAGGAAAGGAATTAACACTGCCTCCTCGAAATAATCACGGTTCTCCCTATTCTGACCCCAAACAAGATGCAAAAATGATGTAATTTACTCTCGCCACACCTGAATACACCATTTGGCCATACATCCTCAGAAGAAGTTCCCTTTCTTAAAAAACCTTTTATTAGGCAGAGTTTACGTGTCTAGTTATTAACCTTTGAATATTTCAGCCTTCCTACACACTCCAGGATATGGTTCATGACGTCAAACATTGATCTTATCAGTATCTGTCAATCGTTCTCCATTTTACTCTGCACATTTGTTGGGCGATAGCTTGTAAGTGTTGAGGCTAGACTTAAGATAGTCTTCGATATCACCACACTTACTAAAAACTTCACCGTCTTATGACTTTACCAGTACTCTACCTAACGTGTAAGTACTGATTAACTCAATCAAAGTTTAAAAGCTAACAATGGAAAGAATTCTTAGTATGAGTTGTATTTAACGTAACTGAATAACAGATTTAATAAATAAAGTGACTGTACAACTTAGCTGCAGACGTTGCTGGAGGTAGGCTCGGAGAGTGTGCAGAATGAGAGCACAACAAGAGAGCGAACCAATGAACGTACGGAAGACTCACAACTCAAAGTATAAAACGTGGATCACCGTGGGTGAGTCAGTTTAAACAAAAGTTCAAAGGTACAATGTGCACTACAGGTTATCCCCCCCTAGAAGGTTGGTGGGAAGCCAGCAAGCTTCGATATACAACAGTAGGATGGCTTGGCACAATAGCAATGAGTGAATGAGAAGGTTTGAAAATAGGAATAGTAAAAAAAGAAATTTTATCGAAAGGAAAGAAAGCAAAAGAAAAGGCAAAAAAATTAAGGTAAGTTGGAAGTGGTATGTACATGATTAGTGAAGTAAGACGGAATATGATAAGAAATGACGCTGGTGCCTTGTGTGGTTGTAAGCTTCTGCGGTTTGGTGTTTTTTTTAAAATTTTTTTTTTCTTTTTTTATCTTTCATATTTTTATTAATCTTTTTTTTAGTATTTTTTTATTGTATTGATATTTATCGATTAATTTTTTTAAATTCCGCACTATTACAAGCTTACTTATGTGGAGGTTTGATGGTAAACCTCTGGCGCCGAGGCTGTCGTAGCAAGAAGGTGACTCATTATGTCTAACTTTCATATTAGACCAATGCTCCCTTCCTCCGCTTCAACAGAACCTAGCAGTCATGTTAAAGGCAATCATTATACCAGCGTATGATAAGGAGCAGGGTAAAAAAAACAACAGAAGAAAATGGGAAAGAAGGTTAAGATTTCAAAATCGGTGTAAAGGTACTACAAAAGCTTGTGCGAAATCAATGCGAGGAAAAGTGGTGCAACTTGGAAGTAGTACGTTAGAATGAGATAAAACAAAGGAAGTTTCTACCCTGTGAGAACTTATAAAATTACAGAGAAGTTAGTACATAACCAATAGCTATGAGTAGTTATCATTACCAAAATTACTTTGTTCATGTTGCTAAGTGCATACTAAGATGATGCATAATGTTTATAAGTACGGTTCACAAAATAAATGAATTGCAGGAGGGCATAAACCCGAAGGAATATAGTACAGGCTGTGAAAATAAATTGAGCGGATTACTATGTACAGCATAGAAGTGAAGCATTTATGCGCAAAAATATGTATATCTGTCCATTTAACTATACAGTGGAAGTTTTTTTTGTTTTTTTATTATTATTTTACATTTTTTTACTATTTTTTATTTTCTTTTTTTTAAATATTTTCTTTTTTTTATAAAAATTTTTTTTAATAATAATTTTTTTTGGAAGAAAATGGGCAGTGAAAGGTAATATACTGTTCATAATTCCTCTTTTGGTGTGGGTTACAAGATGACATGAGAAGCCAACTGATCTAGCGAGTAGATTGAGATGAAATAGATGAAAAATTAGGGGTAAAAACAAACTGCTGCTGGTCCTCTGTAACGAGAGATAAAGATTAAAAGGATTAGTGAGGGTTAAAACGACTACTCCCAGAAGCGGGACCAAATAGATTAAATATAGCAGAATTGAATAAGAAATTGTGACAAGGAATAAAAAATCACTAGTAGCATTACCTATGGATTAGTTCAGTGAAAGAATTCTACGAACCTCTTGGGCCAGTGAACACGTCGACCAGCACGTGTGACAGGGGTCTTACTGGTGACGGTAGGAGAATCATCATTCACCACTGGAGGTGAGGTAGTTGAGTCTGGACAAGGACTAGGTTCAGTGGGGCTATTTGATTGAGCCGATGGGGAGGGTGAAGGTTCTTCAGTGTATGCCGCTTTAAGTCTGTCTATGCTGACAGTGTCTGGGCGGCCGCATCGGTCAATAACGAAAAATTTATCTTTACGACTAAGGACCTTAAAAGGCCCGTCATACGGTGGTTGTAATGGCTTTCGTATGGCGTCGTGACGCACGAAAACGTGTGTACAGTCATCAAGTCGCCGATCAACCTGAACCTTTCGGTTCTGAGTGCGTGTGGAAACTGGTCGGAGTCGCTGCATAAAACTTTTAAGTTGCTGAGCGTAACGGGTGGTATCCGGGAAATTTGGCTCGAAAGTTTCGGGAGCGATTAGCTCGCCTGGTAAACGCATGGTGGTACCGTACACCAATTCAGCTGGCGAGCACTGCAGATCCCCCTTAAGCGTAGCCCGGATGCTAAGCAGGACCAGTGGTAGCGAATCTGTCCACTTACTGTTGTCCACTGCCATCAACGCAGCTTTGAGTTGACGGTGGAAACGTTCTACTAGGCCATTTGCCGCGGGATGATACGCGGTTGTGCGAATGCGTTTGCATCCCAGCATCTCTAACAATTCTTTGAAGCTTGTGGATTCGAATTGTTGTCCGCGGTCGGTAGTGACAGTTGCGGGACATCCAAAATGGGCAACCCAGCCTTCCATGAAGGCACGACAGACGGTTTGAGCCGTTACATCTGGTATCGGAATGGCTTCCGGCCAACGTGTGAAACGATCCACACATGTGAGTAAATACGAGCAGCCGTTAGACGGGGGCAGAGGCCCTACTATATCCAGGTGGATATGATGGAACCGAGCGTCTGGGGTCGCAAACGTCCCCAACGGCGTGATGTTATGCTTGGTGACTTTAGCACGTTGGCATTGCACACAAGCACGTGTCCATTGACGCACATCACGGTTCATACCGGGCCACGCAAATCTCGCAGAAATCAACTTGTCCGTTGCTCGTATGCCAGGATGGGAGAGGTTGTGGAGTGACTCAAACACAGTTCGGCGTAAAGACGTGGGAACAATCGGTCGAGGAGTACCAGTTGACATATCGCAAAGTATAGTTGCCTCACTGTTTAGCAAGGGGACGCGTTCTATCTTCAGTGAGGTTTTATTTGACAGGTGTTCTAAGTTCAAATCGTTCAGTTGGAGTTCGGCCATTTTATGAAGATCGATGGTTGGTGGTACGGACGTAGCACATACGCGAGACAAAGCGTCTGCTACCGCGTTATCCGATCCAGAAACGTGCTGGATATCAGAAGTGAACTGGGAAATATAGTCTAAATGGCGTGATTCTCGCGGTGAATACCGGTCTGAAGTAGTGTGGAGGGCGTACGTCAATGGCTTATGGTCGGTAAATACCGTAAATTGCCGGCCTTCCACGAAGTGACGAAAATGCTTGACAGCAGCATAGACAGCGAGAAGTTCCCTACCGAATGTGCTGTATCGAGATTCGCATGCGGTAAGTTTACGTGAAAAGAAAGCAATCGGTAGCCATACATTAGCCATACGCTGTTGTAGGACGGCTCCGATCGCAGTATTAGAGGCATCTACGGAGATGCTGATTGGAAGTTGAACATCTAGATGGACCAACATTGTGGCGTCAGCAATAGCTTTCTTGATAGCTGCAAAAGCTGTCGAGGCTTCCTTAGTGAACACCAAAGACTTGCATTTCCCTTTAAGCATATCAGTCAAGGGGGTCACGATATGAGCACACTGTGGGATAAAGCGACGGTAGTAACTAACCATCCCGAGAAAAGTGCGTAGTGCCTTGGGAGAAGTGGGTAGAGGGAAGTTTTGAATAGCTTCTACCCGGTCAGGTAACGGATAAATTCCATCTTTGTCTATCCTATGTCCCAAAAAATTCAGGGAAGTGACTCCAATCTGACACTTCGGCAAGTTGAGTGTGAGGGAGTGTGTCACAAGTCTTCGGAAAACTGTCTGCAAATGAAGTTGATGAGTGGCTTCATCTGGACTAGCTACCAAGATATCGTCCAGATAGGCAAAGGCGAAATCAAGCCCGCGCAAAACGTCATGTATAAAACGCTGGAAGGTTTGGGCAGCGTTCCGTAAGCCAAAAGGCATTCGAAGAAACTCGAACAGGCCAAACGGTGTAATCACAGCAGTCTTAGGTATATCCTCGGGGTCGACGGGAATCTGGTAGTAAGCCCGTGTAAGGTCCAGTTTGCTGAATACTCGAGCTCCCTTGAGTGAGGCGGTTAAATCGTGTATGTGAGGGACAGGGTAGCGATCGGGAACAGTTTGTGCGTTTAGTCTGCGGTAGTCGCCACAAGGACGCCAATCTAAACCGTTATTCTTAGGTACCAGGTGCAACGGTGAGGACCACGGGCTGCTGGATGGCCTAATAATCCCCATTTCTAGCATATGCTCAAACTCCGCTTTGACAACCTTTAGTTTTTCTGGGGATAGTCGCCTCGGCTTTGCGAAAACTGGCGGGCCAGTAGTGACAATATGGTGTGTGACGTTGGAAGTCGCACATGGCAGGCCGCTGCTAGGTTTGAACAAATCTGAAAAAGACTGCAGTATATGCGAATAAGGACCAGTGCTAGTGGGTGTGGCATATACAGGGCTGAGGGCTGGGCCTTGTGTGACGATACCGCTGACGGAGAGGTTTGTGACAGGATCTCTTAACTTATGATTACCTGTATCTACCAGTAATTGGTAGTGCTGCAATAGATCCATGCCAATTATACCTGTGGTAACGTCTGCCACCAGGAAGACCCAACGAAGTGAACGACGCAAACCGATGTTAAGATCTATAAAGCGCCTGCCGAACGTAGCAATTGGCGAACCGTTTGCGGCTCGTAGTTGAAGAGACATTGGCCGCCTGCGCTCCTCTACTGTGGGTGGGATTACACTGACCTCTGCTCCGGTATCAATTAGGAAGCGTATCCCAGTGTTACGGTCGGTAACATAGAAGAGGCGACATGAGAGCGGTTCGCCAGCGACGTTAGTCGCCAGTACGTGCTGGCTTGCTAGTTTCCCGATTGTTGAACATCGAAGGTGCACGGGCGAGTGCACTTTTGGGCTTTTGCTCCGTAACGTCGATGATACCAGCACACTCCAGGCTGGTTACTTCGGGACTGTCGGCGCTTGCTGCTAGCACGTGGCAAGGGTCTACTACTACGCGAACTCGAGGGACTGCGTCCACGACTCCTGGAGTTCATCTCCTGTCGTATACTACAGATCTCCTCGTATAGCTTGGCAATATGGGCCACCGCGTCAAAGCTTGATGACCCCCCATCAGCCATCTTGCACACAAGACAAAATATTAACAAGGTGATAAAAAAACCATATAAGTACAAACAAAACAAATCAAATCTTTATAACCGTGCGTGAAAGAAAAGAAAAAAATAACAAAATAGACGGTACGTAAAAAGAATTGTTAACACGTTAAGCTACTATGGCAGAAAACGGTGAAAACGGGCTCACCACTTGTAAGTGTTGAGGTTAGACTTAAGATAGTCTTCGATATCACCACACTTACTAAAAACTTCACCGTCTTATGACTTTACCAGTACTCTACCTAACGTGTAAGTACTGATTAACTCAATCAAAGTTTAAAAGCTAACAATGGAAAGAATTCTTAGTATGAGTTGTATTTAACGTAACTGAATAACAGATTTAATAAATAAAGTGACTGTACAACTTAGCTGCAGACGTTGCTGGAGGTAGGCTCGGAGAGTGTGCAGAAAGAGAGCACAACAAGAGAGCGAACCAATGAACGTACGGAAGACTCACACTTCAAAGTATGAAACGTGGATCACCGTGGGTGAGTCAGTTTAAACAAAAGTTCAAAGGTACAATGTGCACTACAAGCTTCTCGTTTGGAAATTTTTACGAAGGTGTTCAGTAGCCTATTAGAATTGATTTTCATGAAACATCAAGTCCCTGACGCATACGAAGAGGGTGAATTGCTATCGCTAATAAGAATCTGAATCTTATTCCATTCAAAGAGTGTAGAAGATTACCGAAATGATTTCGAAATAATGACTTCCAGATCGTGAATGGTTAAGACAATCTCATCCATGCTGTCACCAATATTTGAAACGATGCCACCTGCAGAAGTGAGAGAGGTGGTCTCCTTCAAACGTCTCCTATTCACTGCGGTTGGTGCTTCTTCTTGTTGGTTATTTGTCTTCACTACTTCGGTCTTCTCGATGTTCACCTGGATTCCTAACTCTACTGATTGTCTTTCAAATTACTGGTTTCCTCCAGTTGATCTCCGAGTCGGTCTGACACTAGACATTACTCGTGCATGAAGTGAAGGTCTCCCAGAGTGTATCTGTTCTCTTGCTCCCAGTAGTCCACCAGTCCATCACAATCAGAGATATCATCGGTGACACTATACAGCCTGCCTTACTCTGGTCTTCACTTAGAAGGCATAGCAGAGATTTTGTTTGTGGAACAGTTGACCGGAGATACTCTCATATAGCTGTTGAAATCGTGTGATGCTGGTTCAGGCACACAACTCCGCAGTATAGAAGCAGTATTCACGATTAACTTCACGGTCAACCCTATCGAAGCCTTTTCCGAAATTGATGAGTTCGAAGGGAGTGTGACACAGCGTCACTTCTAGCAGAGACTGAAGATGTACTCGCTCGATAATTTGACAAGATATGCCTACTTTCAGTCGGTATGCGACATTGTTTCGATAAGTGATTGTGTCCAATCTCAGTGAGTCTGCACGGACTCAGTAGGTCCTGGGGTCTTTTGGGATATCATTCACTTCATGCAATTCAGAAATACTGCATTCACTGGTAGATACCTCTGTGTAGGCAGCAATTCCGGAAGATTCGAAGGTGTTGGTGGCTTCAGGAGGCTTTTTTTTATTACGCCGATGTTAGTAGCACTTCTGCTCTTTGGTGACTTGCTTCACGTCTTTCACTTTCACTGGTTTCATCCATCTTGATCTCTTTCCGGATAACCACCTGGTAGTTTGAAATAATGTTCTGAAAACCGTTGAAACACGCAGCCTCGTTTCTTGTGGTTGAACAGGTGTCGTGGAATCGCCGCCTGGCTTTTTGAGCACGATACTTCCTCTTCGTAAAGGATCCCCAAGTTGAAGATTGGCCAGCATTAGATCACGAGACACAGTTTTATATCTCTCGCTGCGCAATCAAAACTCTTCTTTCTCTCCTTCGATAAATACACGGGATATTTGTTGGATACTGATTATAAAATGTTTAGGAGGGCAGTTTGTGTAACACGGACACTATGGAAATATCCCTCTGACACACTGATCGATAATTCTGCAGAATGTCCATTCTACAGAAGCCACTACGATGAATTACGATTTGTTGAAACACCAATGGGCTCACAGACTCGCCATATACAACATCCATCCAGGATAATGGAATATACACTCGATGACGTAGTTCTACAACGTCTTTCGTCGTAAACTTTGTCTGACACACACACTCTCTCTCTCTATTAAGTTTCATCTCTTGTCTGTCTGGTTTCTCTTATCACAAGAAATTGGTCGTTATCTGCTTTATCAATAATCATGTCTCAATAGATAATGTGATTGACAATGTGATTGGTTGCTTCCTCAAAGACAATCGAAATTGCGAGAACTGACGTCAATAGTTAATTGTGCCCATAATCTGATCGTAATTTTGTAGAGTCATGAGGTTGAATCTGTTGCATGCATACGACATGTCGTAGAATAATCTTACTTCAGGACAATAAGCACATTGCACTGAGCTGATTTGGTCAAACATAACTTGAATACAAGACAGGATGAGTTAGAACACCAATGTTATCATGAAATACTGAATGTTAAAATGAGTTTGAAGGTAACGCTATGGCCTTCCTCGACGATGCTAAATAATGACCCTGACGATTTCCTGATGTCTGCGGTGAGGCTGTGATTCGTAGCTCCACCTTTCAGATTTCGAACTGGTTTAAGTAGAATTATCGTCCACTTCCACATATTTGAATGCTTTCAACTTGATTAGGATACCTCCGTGGACTACTTGTTCATTTGAACCTATATCTGACCCCTTTCCCCATCGCGGTTCGGAGACCAGGCGTCCTCATCTTCTTCAAATTGAGACAACAACCGTCATTCAGCTGACAATGAGCATTATGTGAATCAGTCGGAATGGTTCCGAATGTCTTCCTGAAGGTCTACGACGCCGTTTGCAACGTAAAGATAACGAAACCCTCACTTTCCTCGAGCGTGTATTTTGATTATCAAGATAACAACATGGAGAATCCAGTTCCATCCCATCAGTCACAATAAAATCCTGTGAGTTCTGTACTGTCACTTCTGACCTCTCATTCAATATAAGTAAACTTACCAGTATGATTCATGCTGCATGTATATTTCTCCTAGGTAATCGAACGTCCGAATTGCGAGGGAAACCCGAAAAATGCAATCTGCCTCTAACAGCGAACAGCATTCCGAACAGAAATAATAAATGGAATGTCGACACCTCAAATTGTGAGTTTTCAGAAACCAGAATAATGATTTGTAAAGTTTTTGTTCAGAGCAGCCAAATGACGCATATTTGAAAGCCTGCATTTCAATCACTAGCGTTGTTGATTTCTCTTGTGAGTTTGAAATACACACGTCCTTGTCCACACTCAGACTGCCCGTTCTGTTTTTTCGTAAAAAGACTAAGAAGTGCTGCAGCTTATGCATTCTGTGTCTGCAATCAAAATTCAGTGATGCTCACTCAGAGTTCATTTCTAACCTACACCTACACTCATTCCTCCTCTTGTTCATTTGACGTCACATTGTCAATTCAGTTAAGAGTTAAGTGAAGGTCATACCATGATTTGGTTTTTACAAGACCAATATTATCAGCTTCTTACTGACTACTTCCAAAGTAGAAAAATGCGAGAAGCTCCTCACATGATACTTGATAAGAAAGAAGGCCGTATTTAGGCGGAGATCGTCATATGGTGCAGGTAGGCTTCCACCTAAGTGGAAAGCATTCAGTGCAGGTGGGTTCGATGACGATTCTAGCTCATCAGCTCAAAAGCTTGGGGGTGAAGCCAGAAGCTGCGGTCCCATTTCAGTCAGCAAAATCATCGTGACAGTACGTAGGACGTCGTAAATGACATTGTGCGATTTCACGGAGAACGTGTGTTGAGATGAACACACATGGAATGAAATTTCCAAACCTGTCTCAGGCAAGTACAACTGAGACCACATTGAGTGCCTCACTCTGAACACGTGGGTGCTGACAGAGTAGGGGAACGTATTGATGAAGAAGACAAACGACTGCACAGATGAAAGAAGAAATGACAATATAATTGGTATCTCCTTCGTGAAAACCAAGTGAGGGATGTGGAGTGGTAGTAAAGACTGAACACGCTTGTAGAAAGATCTGTTGAATTAAGCTGCATGTGAGAAAGACGCTCCGCAACAATATATCAAATAAGCATTTCGATATCCCACAAAATGAAAGCACATACGGAATAAGTGGGAGATAGTGAGTGTAATATAGTAACTGAAGCTACAATAGCAGCAGTAGTGTTGTCAATGAAGCTAAAGAACACAGCAGGAATAACGACGCCATTATTACTGAACAGTTGGAGGGAGTTAAGTGTACATAAAATAGGCATTCATTGCTTAATTTTAACTCAGGGAAACTCGTGCTCTACCTGCCATGAATGCCTTGATTACAAAAGCCGTCACGTTTTCAATGGAATCAGTTCTACGTGAACTGTTACGTTGACAATGAAATATTAGCTTCACTGACTGAAATGCAGATGAGTAAACAGGAAAATAATGCCTTCAACGAAATTATTCACGAAGTAATCATAAACAAGTCTCATCGAGTTTGTTATAACGTCTTGTTCCGAGAAAGGAGTAAAGGTACGACGTGAGGACAGAATGTTCATCACGGAATCAAAAAGCTCAACCATGAAAGCACTGCAAAAATCAATCCATACAGGTGTTGCAATCAGGCAGACGGCTAAATTTTAAGAAAAGAGGTCGCCAGCACGTGGAAGATTTTCGCAGGCTGGTCGCCTGATTCGCCTTCGCTCGAATAAACCAAACTGTCACGTAGAAAGTTCATTTTCGACCTCGATCATTCTTTGAGTGAATGGCGGCCTCAATATCAATAAAGGCTCAAGGGCTCTCGTGATTTGGTATTCAATCTCCTCCAGAATAGTCAAAGCAGAATTACGATTGAAAGAAAATGTCACTACCATCATGCGGTTCTCTGCGAATTCAACAAAAGTGAGCGTACCAGAAAATAAGGAGACTGTTTGCCTCATGCCGAAGTCATAATGGGAACATCAAATGGACCATTCTGCAGGCGGACAACACAGGAGTACAAGTCATCATGTGACAGCTGATATTCGCAGGATTGGATGGTCATGGGAACGTCTGTCCGCCTTCCACCAACCTGAATGTTATTATTATAATTTGAGGCTGCTTCTACAAGAAAAAGCATATCCACAAGACGACGCGGACACACTGATATTCAAACTGACTGTGTATTGAAATGAAAACAGTGAAGATGCACCACACTTGAAACAAGATGAGGAAGAGTTACAGCTGTGCATTCACATCACTTCCTTGGTCATTGGACCTTGAAGATGAAGTCAAAAGACATTAGAGTAACTGAAGAATGACCACAATACTATTCTTAATGTGGAAGTGAAGCTACAACGGCCATTCACTGCATTCGTCGTGAAATCCTCGTTAACATTCATGAACGACATCGAGGAAATCTCTTGTGATGAACACGGTTACTCTGTGAAATGTACGTGAAATTGGACATGTAGACATCCAACAGAGTAGATGTGATTCGCGACATTTCAACAAGCATTCAGAAGTAAGCTATTGGCTTTAGAGTAGAATATTATTGAGATTGAGTGGACTTTGACGACTTGGTGTTGAAACATTACACTACTAACAACTTGTGAAGTGCCGTGCTCTATCATTGCATTGGTTATCACAAAGGTGTACAGTTGTGTGGATGACGATCAATGTTCAGGAATTGACGACATCCGAATGTACAGATCAAGAACACACGGATACCAGCAAACAAAGTGTTAACAGGGCGAGAAACGTTGTCACAGTTTTACTGAGGATATCACCTGACCATTCTGAACCCATACCACTTACTGGTAATACGTAGTGTACAGCCAGACATATGAATCCATAGATATTTAAGATTAGGAGGAAATTAACCACAGAACCATTCCATGACTGTACGTGAACAGCATTTTCTGTAAGTGACCAACTCACATTGATTCTGGTATTTCCAGTTTGTAGAAAGTCAGCAATCTTGACTTTCCAGGAAGCACATCGACAGTCTCCGTATTGTTTCATACTAGTTTGGTGATTCTGAAATACTTGTTGGAGTTTGAGATTCATTTGCATGAATAATGTGTATCGACATCTCATAACTGCATAGCTGCAATCTGAAGATAATCACTGTGAGTAAGTGTGTATCACAGCAGATAATCTGTAGTTGGTGATGAAGTATTCTAAAGACGCGAGTTCTATGCGCATTCGGATATTCCAACATATATCCATCCATATATTTACATGTATGCAAAATGTATATGACCAAGTAACATTGTCTTCCGGGAAAATTGTTTGAAGATCATGAATAACTGGGAAACAGAAAAGTCATGGTGTTGGATACGCACTCATTGGATTAAGGTGTTCGCAAGTTATGTGTGAACCGTTAGTGTTCATTATCCTGGATGTTGAACATCACATGTTAGCGAAAATCGTGTCTTATTATTATTATTATTGTTCCCTTTTGTTCCTAGTGGAACAGTGGGCTTCAACTGCTTCAACTGAGAACTTCCTTTAATGCTTCATCCGCTGCTATGGCATAGTTGAATACTCTATCTAACTATATCTGGCACTCCGCCATATCACATTAGCAGGGGCTGGGTGTCAACCCTCATCAAGTTGAGATGGAGCTTGTCTGAATTTTGGTATAATCATCTGGTGTAGCCTACATTGTATTGCGGATGCCACTGTGCTTGCACACGAAGCAATATACCACTGCATCATTAGAAGGCACAACATCTTGCAACTGTTCTCCATTTTCGCTCATTTGTGCGTGAGCTTTCAGTAAGCACTGATTTTTCCATTTATAATTTTTCATGTAGATATTTCAATTGTTCCAAATATTGCTTGCGGTCACCAATGAGAAATTTGACAGCCATGGCGTGCTATCAACTGAAACAATGTTAGCAGTCCCAGATATTTTTACTGAGTCATTAACTCTGAGTTGACTCCTTCGCGTCAACTTGATGCTGTACTTCCGGATAGTTATCGTTGATGCGGATATTGTCACTGCCTATCGTCATTCATTTTTGAATAAGACTCATTAATTTTGGCAATGCATATTATATTATTATCGCCGGAAAGATATCTTTGCTGAACTTCTTGTTCTTTTCAATCTAATGTTCCAGTGGGTATTTTTCACGATTTGAAAAAATACAAGGACCCTACGACAGTGAAGGAACCCAATGGGTTTCTACGTAACTCTGTCAAACTTTCATAAGTGAATGTAAAATTGGACTTCTATGAAGACTGCCTAAGGAATCAACGATATCCAAAGGGGTTCGGGAAGGCAGTCCGAAGGCATCACATTTATCACAATTTCAAAACTCTCCAACGTCACACAAGAAACCTAATTGAACTATCAGCTCGCGTTTATTCGAGTTACAGAGATCTTCTGCAATTTCCGAAATATCATCAAGTGAAAAGAATCGTTCAATGAATATGTTATCTTGGTGCACAGCAAACGAGCTGACAACGTCAAATTTGAATTGAACAGGAGCCTCAAATCCGCTGAAGTACACAGCAAGTTCCCCATCTAATCCAATAAATCTGTTTTCAATCACTCCTTCGACAACTTGTCTACGGTACAACTACAAGCTCTGTTTATAGGGTTGAAACTTTATGATGTGAATCCATACAGTAACAGATTGCACACATAAGTACAATTTGAAAATCTGATTAGTCAAACAAGAGACATCACACCCATATCGGAGGCAGATCTCCTACATTTCAAGTCTACAATTTCTGACCACTGCAATCAATACCTCAATTGAAAAACTAAAGCCAGACAACTCTGACAAGAAACACAAACAGCAGCTTAGAGACTTGAGAAACAACAAAGACCTAATCATTACAAGTCCAGACAAAGGTTCGGGAGTGGTCCTTGTGGACAGAGATGTGTATATCAATAAGTTGACAGCTCTAATCTCTTATGATAATGCATTTTCAAAACCAGACAAGGAGAAGAAGGTGCACAAAGCAGGTCTGCCACTTCGACCAATTCTAGACACGGAGAGATCACCGTACCATCAGATTGCCAAATGGTTGTCCGAAATCCTGGAGCCTGTGAGACGACAACTCTGTAAGTACTCTCTACGAGATACTTTTGAATTTATTGAGTGCATAAGAGACTTGAATGTAAATGGCAAACCAATGTTGCCACTAGCCGTGGAATCCCTATTTACGAATGTGCCACTCACAGACACAGTTTGTTTCCTTTACAAGTATATGAATGACAAAAATCTGAGTTTCAATTCATGGATAATCCCCATTCAGGCATTACTAAATACAAACCACGTAGATAGGCGAAGAGACTCTTTTCGCCGAATTCATTTTCTTAACTCAACAATCGCAAACATATATATATATATATGTGTTATTTTGCAAGTATGTGTAAATTACGTTTGCTGAACAAAATCATAACTAGTTATTTTAACTGCCGAGTAGGATGAAGCGGATGCTCGCAGTGTAAACGTGTGATGGATGAATTATCATGTCAACGCAACATGCTGATATTCACACCGACATACTGATCCAATTTAAGTTCTGGAGCATCAATGTATCTGGCTGAATTAGTAACGGAGAGATAATATTCCACCATAGTGTGTCGCTAGTAAATGCACACGGGAAGTCAATGATTTCTCATATGAAATGAGGTCCCATAGAAAACCGTTCAGTCTACACAATGAATGTTTCATGGCTTTCAGGGAACTGGTTTCTGTGTGATAGTACTCACAGCGAGATACTCCTGGAACAATTATTTAGTGCTCGATTTGAATCAGCCGCATACATCTAGTGACTCAATAAATGTTGAATGGATGCAGATCGCCTTATTCTGATATATATAGATATACATTTATATATCCAGTGAATCCCTGCTTACGTAGAGCCATGAATCATCTACCACCATTCGAACCATTTATATTTCTCAAACAACTCTCCCTGACCACAGGTTTACTCAACCACATAAATTCGTGCATACATATACATATACATACATTCTTATCAATATAATCTCAAGTCCTAAAAGAAGCTCCATGACCGAATCCACATTCCCTCTTTTAACACGCGGTATCTGAGAGCGCTTATTTTCAGACTTCAGGTTTGCAGTTGCGAAGTGTAGAAACAAACTGTTCACGCGAGTGAATCTCAAACTGCAACACGTTCTCCAGAATATTCAAACTAACATAAAATATAAGGAGGCGTTGGATCTGACAAACCACTATGTCCCCTGCCTACATGCTGTTATCACCATCGACAATAATCAAAACTACGCTTCTTAATTCGGTTCCCTTGGCTGTCTTTTATAGGTTTCGCTTATGTTGATCTCTTCCCGGATAGAGGTTTGGTCATCTGATATAGTGTCCTCAGGTCCCTTCCGCCTGCTGCCTTCTCACCTTCAGTGGCCAGGTTATCCTAGAATCTTCTTTTGTCCTTCTCTTCTTCACTTCTTTGTCCAGTGCTGCGTAAGTTGAGCTCAGCGTCTCCTTCTCCTGTCCGTCCTTGCATTGAATCATTTTCTCTTGCACCATTCTCCTCTCTTCTATTAGTTTCCTAGTGTCCGTTGAGAGCCATTCCTTGTCTTGTCTCTTCTTTCTTCCTAGAACCGTTGAACACGTTTCGTTGCGGATCGCCTTCAGAGACTTCCAATGTTCTTCCACACATGATTCTTCAGTGATGTCGCGTAGTGTTTCCTGCTTTGCTCTGACAGTTGCAGTGAAAGTGTCCTTTGTCGTTGTGTCCTTCAGTAATTGAGTGTTGAACCTGCATCGCGGCCTATCTCCAGCAATCCTCGAGGCTTTTACCTTCACCTTGAAAGTCCTTTGTACTAGATAGTGGTCTGAACCCACATCTGCTCCTCTCCCCGACCTTGGGTCCATTAGGCCCCGTCTCCTTTTTCTTGAGATATAAATGAAGTCTATTTGGTTTTTGGTGTTTTCATCTGGTGAAATCCATGTCGTCTTGTGTATATCCTTGTGTTTGAAAACGCCGCCACCAATCACCAAATTATTCAAAGTGCAGAAGTCTGAGAAGAGTTCACCATTGTCGTTCATTTCACCGAGGGCCTCTCAACCCATGGTGAGGTCTCTTCCCTTGTTGTCTCCTCCCTGCTTCGCATTCATGTCACTCATGCGGATTTTGATATCGCCATTTCGGACGTTGTCCATTACTGTTTGTAGTTGCCTGTAGAACACCTCCTTCTTTTCTTGTTCTGAGACGCTTGTAGGCGCATAGCATTGAATGACTGTAACTTTCCTTCCTTTTGAGTTGAACCTGGCTGTCATTATCCTGGAGGAAACTGGTTCCCACTGCATGAGAGCTTTGGCTGCTGTTGGTGACATCATGATGGCCACTCCCTCGGTGTGCTCTTGGTTGTCCTCTGGGTGGGCGAATAGATTATTGTCTCTCCAGTTGGTAGTTGGCACCTTCCAGTTCCGTTCCATCTGCTTTCGCAGATTCCCAACATTTCTATTCTGTGCCTTCTCATTTCAGCGGCTATCTGGGAAACCTTTCCAGTTTCGTACATTGCGCGAACATTCCAGGTACCTATCCTTACTTTTGCGTTCAACGATAGAATACACATTGGCTGACGGGCTTCCCGAAGGCTTTCACCAGCCTGCGTCATTTCGCTTCCCTGATTCCAGCGAAAAATAAGGCTATTGTTTATGTTTTGTAGAATTTTTATTACATTTGGCCGTTGAAGTTTCTGTAGTGGTTTTGTTGTTTTACGGGGTTGGAGTTGCTAGCACCATGCCACAACCGTCCTTCTCTATGCGGGCTTGGGACCAGAAAGAAAACTAGCACGCTAGTAATCTAGGCGGGTTCGTGGTTTAGAAGTAACAATATATCCTAACTATTTACTAACTTTGAGTAGTATAAAGTTTGACAGAAAAGAAGGTAAAACTAATGACAGGAAATGAATTAACTTCGCCCCCTCAAAAACAGCTTGGTTCTCCCTAGTCTACCTCGTGATAAGATGCAGAAATGGTAAAGTTTAGTCTTGTCACATGTAAATGTACCATTAAGCCATATATAATCAGAGTAACCTTCCTTTCATACACACCATTTAATAAACAAACTCTGTTGATCTGATTCCGGTTCCATATTAACTAAATGGTATTGTACCAGCAAAACGCAAGACACGGAATCCAAGGTATACTTTCAATTGATGAAAGCGCTATACATATTATATATTCTTTAAGCAATCACTGAGCGTGTGATTTTATTTACGTTAAGTGACATGAAGTAGAAGTATTCCGGAGTATATCTGTCCTCCCGCTGCCAATAGTCCGCCTAATGTTCCAGTCCACCACAATCAGAGATTTCATCGGTGACAGTATGCAGCCTGTCTTAATCTGGTCTTCACTTCAAAGGCCGGGCTGATTTTACCACTGTGAAGCAGTTGAAATATGGTGTTCGCATATAGCTGTTGAAATATTGTGATACTGGTTTGGGCAAACAAATACTTAGTGCTGAAGCGGTATTCACGAGTTACCTTGTGATCAACGCCGTCAAAGCCTTTGTCCCTGTTTTGGTTTGCAAAGAGTCAGACTTTTAATCTCTCTAAGACGAAGCAAGTTAATATTTCGTTTGGCGTTAAAATGAAGCGTGATTCAACGTCAGCTCCAGCACAGATTGATTTCGAGATTGCTCTGTAGTTCGACATGCTACAGTTTCTACCATCTTTATGTACCATTCTTTCCTCCAAACCTTCTGCAACAGTGTTCTGAGTATACTTTTTGTGGTCCTCGCCATGAGAAACAGAAAGTGAAACAACGATATTGATAATGCAGATAAGGAATAATCTATCGCAATAACAGACAACAGACAAATACGAAATGAAATCACATAGATAACGAGTGATGATGTGCTGGGTGGGGACGAAATAAACACGTTGATTATATGATAAGAGACACTGTACAATGACGTCAACAAGCGTAGTTCTCATTATCATGGATGGTGAGAACAGCGTGTAGGCAGGGTGCATAGTGTTTTCACCGATCCAACGTCTCCGTATTGTTTTATATAAGTTTGAATATTCAGAAGAACGTGTTGCAGTTTGAGATTCACTCGCGTGAACAGTGTGTTTCTACACTTCGTAACTGCATAGCTGCAGTGTGAAGACAAGCACTCTCAGTAACCACGTAGCAAAAGAGAGAATCTGCAGTTGGTTATGGAGTATTTTGAGGACTTGTGCGTCGGTGGCACATTGGTTAGGACTCTCGCCGACCATGCACATGGTCCAAGGTTCCATAACCTACCGACGCACACCTCATATCTATGGTTGGCCTGCGAAATTTGGGCTACCGATATCCATGCTGAAAATTCCATACTGCTACCAAAAATACAGTGTGGAATCAAGCTGTAATCAAAAATAAAAAATAAAATAGAAAATTTATATTCATAAGAATACTACCATATGTGCACGCAAATATATATTTGCATGCACAAATTTATGTGTTTGAGTAAGACTGTCCTCAGGATGATTTGTTTGAGAATGATAAATGGCTCGAATAGTGGTAGATGACGCATGGCATTTCGTGCGCAGAGATTCACCGGATATGTATATAATGTGGAATAAGGCGGGAAACGTTAGTGCCTACTATCCTGGATATTGTGAGCCACAAGATAGCGAGCAGAGAGTCTTGAGAGATAGGAATTCATCGTGTCCCATTTCAGTTCTTCGAAGATTTTACACAGGTGTTGACCAGTGTCAAGCAGTTTGAAATGCACTCGCATGAGCGATCTGCATCACTTCACTATTTATGGAGTGATTAAATGTATACGGTCAATTTAATTTGAGCACTAAATAATTGTTCCCTGAGTATCTCACTGTGAGTACTATCACACAGAAACCAGTCCCCTGAAAGTCGTGAAACATTCATGGCGAAGACTGAACGGTTTTCAATGGGACCTCATTACGTATGAGAAATTATTGACTTCCCGTGTGCAGTTACAAGTAACACACTATGGTCGAATATTATCTCTCCATTACTAATTCAGACAAATACAGTGGGATCATTTTGTCGGTGTGAATATCCGCATGTTGCATTGACAGGATTATTCTTCCGACGCTCCTTCACACTGCGACGATCCGCTTCATCCTGCTCAGCAACCGAGTTGAGCAGGCGTAAAGTTTCCTTCAGTTGGCGTGAATGAATTCAATGAAATGTGATGAAGGATAGAGTAACATCACTTGTGTTCTGTGTCAGTGTGATTCTCACACGTATTTCGAATATTCGTCACGACAAACCGATTTCTATTGTAAGTTGTCATATAACAACCTTCTCAATCTTGACCTCCAGATATTCGAATTGACAATATGGTGTAAATATGAGTGAAAAGGACAAGAGCAGGAATGAATGCAGAAAGTTGGAACTGAACTGCAAGTTAGCATCACTGGATTGTGAATGCAGATACATAGTTCGTAAACTGTACAATTTCCGAGTCTTCTTATAAGGCAGAGTCGGAATAATCATTCTGTTTTGGATGGTGTGGTGTTAATACTTTGTTAAGAAAACCCGATTGACAATCATCAGTTTTATTCGCTTACAGTCAATACCAACTGGAAGTAGTTCGGAGTATATAACTGTAGTACATCCGCATTTTACCGTTTAAGGATGTGCTAACCCTTCATGTGGCTTAATGTCAAACAACTTTTTAATAAAAGGTTCAGGAGAGAAATTGAGAAAATTTTGCTGCTAACAAAAACGACTTAGTGATCTATTAAATTGATCCAGCATTTCAAAATATCACATCCTTTCATTCTTCTTGTGGATACTCGTTCACGTGCTACTGCGTATTTATTTACATAAGTAAATCTAACGTTTGACGCGTGTTTTGTCTGGTTGCGCCCATGGTACATCTTTGAAAAAACGTAGTTGATGCTCAAATCCGGCAGTCTACATCCGGTTTCGTTACCTTTACTAATTAGCCAACTCGACAAAGTGAAATTGACCCCATGCTGAGGAACGATGATTAGGTTGCTACATGTAAGATGAGGTTTTGTAAATTCCGATTTAATATTACTTTGGTAAAGCTATTATGACTGAATAGCGAAAAGTCGGTCGAAACAACATCGTTTTGTTTTCCATTGATTGGGAAGTACAACAAGCATTACGTATGTAATATTATTATTATATTATATACCTAATGCCCAATTTTTTTCAAATTGTTAACAGTGAACTTGGTTTTGACATTTATAAATGAAGTATTCATTTGAAGTGCGAGTATTTACTATTTAAATCTAAACGGCCTGAGTATTTTACGAATCACGGAGGAAGTCACTTTGTTGGAAATAATTCTTTTGAGAGATTTTCCTGTTAAAGGACAATAAGAACTGAAACTACGAATCATATTTTAATATGCGTTTAGAAGAAAACTATGATAGACGCGCGAAGTTCACACTACTGAAACCACGCATTACATTTCTCACTGATATTAAGTGTATAGCTGTTCAAATGAATACACCATGAAGTAGAAAACAGAGGTATGATTCTCAGGCCAGATACTTTGATTTATTTACCTGTTTTCTACTTCATGGTGTATTCATTTGTACTTTTATAAACTGACAATCAATGAGAATGGCAGTGTGTTTTTTCTGTAGTGTAAACTTCACGAGTCAAACGTGGTTTCTGTTCTCATTGTCCTTCAACAGGAAAATGTCCCAAGAGAATTATTTCCAACAAAGTGACTTCCTTGTTGATACGTAAAACACTTACGCCATTTGTGTTTCAACAGTAAATACTCAAATGAATACTTCTTTTGTAAATGTCCAAACCAAGTCCACTTTTAACAGTTTGAAAAAATGGCCATTAGGTTTAATATGTATTATTATAATAAGGGTGTTTTGTATTTCCCAATGAATGGAAAACAAAACCGTATTGTTTTTACTGACTTTTCTCTATTCAATGATTATAGCTTAATCAAAGTGTTAATAAACCACAATTCAAAATTCTCAGAATATGTATATCAAATTAATCATCGATCCTCAGCATGGGGTCATTTCCAACTTGTCAAGATGGCCAATTAGTAAAGATAACGAAACCAGGTGTAGATTACTGTTGGATTTGACAGATGTATAAATTTATAAAGGCAGCGTGTATTTACATTATGGAATTGCTTATCGCATTCGTGTTGATTTTGTCATTTCATGAGGGAGAGGAGTGTTTTAACCAGATCAAATTCTGTTTTATTGCATCATTCCTATTCAGACAATTTGGATTCCATTTGATATGAAGTGTTTCTGAGATTAGACGTTCTTTGGGACCTATGAAATTCTTCTGGATTACTTCAAAATCAAATTTTAGCCTGATTCTATGGCATGCAGACCTACGGCTGATGATTTTCAAGCTTTTCTGGTTCAGCTGGAATTCTCGGTGGTCGAACAGATGCTCTACGGTGCCCATATCGTCTGATATCTCGCGATGTTTTTACCCTATGTGTATCGCATCACATTCCAAGCATTTCATTTTGCCGACACAATTAGAGAGAATCTCTAGGGAGTCGGTATTTTATATCAACAAGGTTGTCTTGCAGTGTATGTTGATGTTTTGAAGAAAACCCTTATGTCATGCATTTTGATTACTCTTCTGATACCGTCTGACGTCTCTGATCTATACGAAATAACAACTGTTGAGGTTCATGTCTTCAGAATACGTCTTAGACCGCATTTATTGTCCGTGTTAATTTTGTTGATGACGTTTACGTCTAAGAAGACTTGGAACAAGTGATACTTTTGCGCCGATGGATTGTGATGATCCGAAGCCTAAATATTGTACATAGATTTTACTCTAAAGAGATTGTTCAGAATCTTCGAAGCATGTTCAAAGACACAAGGTGGCACTTGTTTAATCAAGACTCTCTTGATGATACGATGTACTGCATACAATTCATTCTATTTTGCCCACAAAAAAAGAGTCCTATAATGTGTGACTTCAAATTAAATATGAAAAGTACATTACTCCATTAATACTGCCAGATGTAAGAAGAAATAAAAGTAGGAACAGACTCAAAACAAATATGACCACAAGAAGAGGGCTGAATCCTACTTAAGGTAGTTCGTTACTGATGCAGCTGAAGAAATGATCAATAACTTCGCCATCCCGGACAGTGAATCTAATTGAATCAATTTTGTCACCTCAAAATATAATTGTTTCCTACCATGTCAAATTATTATGAGAAATATAGTGGAGTAAGGAGGCGAATTAAATTATTCAATGGAAGGATTCCTATATTTCCTTAATCTTCAAGACGCTGCCTCCAATCACCAAATAATTGAAAGCTCAGAAATCTGCGAAGAGTTCTGCGTTCTCTTTCATTTCGCCTAGAACCTCTCGAATAATGATGAGTTCGCTTCCTGCATTAACTGCTCTCATTCCGGCCAACATTCATATCGCCCGCAGAGATTTCGATGTCACCATTAAGGATTTTGTTCATTACTGTTTGTAGTTGTCTATAAAAATCTTCCTTCTTCTCTGCTTCCGCGTTGTTTGTAGCACCGTGCGTAGCGTTGGACAACTGTGACCTTCATTCCTGCATTTTGGAGTGAATCTTGCTGTCATGATCCTGCTCGAGGAGATTGGTTCCCATTGCATTCAGGCTTTGGCTGCCTCTGGTGAAACCATGACAGAAACTCATTTCCTGGATGATCGAAGTAGATAAGTGACTCTCCTGTTGACTTTTTCTGGGCTTGTGACTAGTAATCTAGGCGGGGTTTCATACAACGAAGTGACTCTCTTTTTTCATTGAATTCCTAAGGGTGCATACACTATTGATTTCCCCACAAATTTGACGATACTTGCAGTCAATGGTGTGAAATATGATTGATATACTGTTTTTGAAACAACCACAAAGTCAATCAATCGAATTAGTTATCACAAGATTTAATGTATTTGGTCATGATATTTCGGACTCGAACTTTGATGACTTCCACTAAACTATTATTTATCACAGTAATATACAGCGTAACGCATCTATTCTGGTCTCTTGGCCTACTTGAATTAAAGCAACTAACATAATTCGACGCAATAATCTCATGAATATACTTGCTGTCTCAATGATCAAAAGATGTACGAAATATTCGAAAACGAGTGTTGACTACCAGTGAAACTACACTTTCATCGAAGTGTCTATAGAAGGATTCTCTCACGATTCTGCTTATCCACTGCCGATTTTAGTATGAGGCGAAAACATAATAAGTAACTTCATTGAATTCATCACTGGCTCGATAAATCATCGATCTTATTTACAATCGTCTGTGGATCATTGGGAAAATGGATTCCAATTGAATGAGTCATACCCGAAAGAATTATGACCACAAGAAGAGGGCTGAATCCTACTTGAGGCAGTTCATTATTGTGCAGCTGAATTAGTGAACAATACTCATACCATTCCAGACAGTGAATCTAATTGAATCCATATTGATCGCCTCGAAATATAATTGTCCTCTATCATGTCAACTTCATTGTACCCCTTCAAATTAACGTGTTATCTCACAGTTATCATTTGCAATCGACGTCGTTGGTCTCGTTTTCAAGTCTCTCGCCATGAGAAACAGAAACAAATTATCAGATGCAAATTTTATCTTGTCTGTGGATAGTGGCTATTTATGGAAAGTGAAACATCGACATTGATAAAGCAGATAAATACTAATTTCTCGAAATAACAGACTACAGACAAATAAGAAATGAAATCACATAGATAACGAGTGATGATGTGCTCGGGGGAGGCGACATAAACACCTTGATTATACGATGACAGACACTGTAGAATTACGTCAACGAGCATAGTTCTCATTATCGTGGATGATGAGAACAGCATGTAGGCAGGGTGCATAGTGTTTTCACCGATCCAACGTCTCCGTATTGTTTTTATATAAGTTTGAATATTCAGAAGAACGTGTTGCAGTTTGAGATTCACTCGCGTGAACAGTGTGATTCTACACTTCGTAACTGCATAGCTGCAGTCTGAAAATAAGCGCTCTCAGATTCCACGTGTTAAAAGAGAGAATGTGGATTCGGTCATGGAGCTGTTTTTAGGACTTGAGATTATATTGATAAGAATGTATGTATATGTATATGTATGCACGAATTTATGTGGTTGAGTAAACCTGTGACCAGGGAGATTTGTTTTAGAAATATTAATGGTTCGAATGGTGGTAGATCATTTATGGCCCCAGGTGAGCAGGGATTCGCTGGATATATAAATGTATATATATATATATATATATATATATATACAGAATAAGGCGGAAGATGTTAGTGGCTATTATGCCGAATATTGAGAGCCAGAAGATAGCGAGCATAGAGTGTTGAGAGATAGGAATTCATCGTGTCCCGTTTCAGTTCTTAGAAGATTTTACACAGGTGGTTGCGAGCAAAGTACATCTTTGAAAAAACGTAGTTGATGCTGTCTACATCCGGTTTCGTTACCTTTACTAATTAGCCAACTCGACAAAGTGAATTTGACCCCATGCTGAGGAACGATGATTAGGTTGCTACATGTAAGATGAGGTTTTCTAAATTCCTATTTAATATTACTTTGGTAAAGCTATTATGACTGAATAGCGAAAAGTCGGTCAAAATAATATCGTTTTGTTTTTCATTGATTGGGAAGTACAACAAGCATTAGGTATATAATATAATTATTATTATTATATTATATACCTAATGCCCAATTTTTTTCCAAATTGTTAACAGTGAACTTGGTTTTGACATTTATAAATAAAGTATTCACTTGAAGTGCGAGTATTTGCTATTTAAATCTAAACGGCCTGAGTATTTTACGAATCACGGAGGAAGTCACTTTGTTGGAAATAATTCTTTTGAGAGATTTTCCTGTTAAAGGACAATAAGAACTGAATAGATGTTCAAATGAATACACCATAAGTAGAGAACAGAGGTATGATGCTCAGGCCAGATACTTTGATTTATTTACCTGTTTTCTACTTCATGGTGTATTCATTTGTACTTTTATAAACTGACAATCAATGAGAATGGCAGTGTGTTGTTTCTATAGTGTGAAATTCATGAGTCAAACGTGGATTCAGTTCACATTGTCCTTCAACAGGAAAATGTCCCAAGAGAATTATTTCCAACAAATTGACTTCCTTCTTGATACGTAAAACACTTACGCCATTTGTGTTTCAACAGTAAATACTCAAATGAATACTTCTTTTGTAAATGTCCAAACCAAGTCCACTTTTAACAGTTTGAAAAAATGGCCGTTAGGTATAATATGTATTATTATAATAAGGGTGTTTTGTATTTCCCAATGAATGGAAAACAAAACCGTATTGTTTTTACTGACTTTTCTCTATTCAATGATTATAGCTTAATCAAAGTATTATTAAACCAGAAATAAAAATTCTCAGAATATATATAGCAACTTAATCATCGATCCTCAGCATGGGGTCATTTCCAACTTGTCAAGATGGCCAATTAGTAAAGATAACGTAACCAGGTGTAGATCACTGTTGGATTTGACAGATGTATAAATTTATAAAGGCAGCGTGTATTTACATTATGGAATTGCTTATCACATTTGTGTTGATTTTGTCATTTCATGAGGGAGAGGAGTGTTTTAACCAGATCAAATTCTGTTTTATTGCATCATTCCTATTCAGACAATTTGGATTCCATTTGATATGAAGTGTTTCTGAGATTAGACGTTCTTTGGGACCTATGAAATTCTTCTGGATTACTTCAAAATCAAATTTTAGCCTGATTCTATGGCACGCAGACCTACGGCTGATGATTTTCAAGCTTTTCTGGTTCAGCTGGAATTCTCGATGGTCGAACAGACGCTCTACGGTGCCCATATCGTCTGATATCTCGCGATGTTTTTACCCTATGTGTATCGCATCACATTCCAAGCATTTCATTTTGCCGACACAATTAGAGAGAATCTCTAGGGAGTCGGTATTTTATATCAACAAGGTTGTCTTGCAGAGTAGGTTGATGTTTTGAAGAAAACCCTTATGTCATGCATTTTGATTACTCTTCTGATACCGTCTGACGTCTCTGATCTATACAAAATAACAACTGTTGAGGTTCATGTCTTCAGAATACGTCTTAGACCGCATTTATTGTCCGTGTTAATTTTGTTGATGACGTTTACGTCTAAGAAGACTTGGAAGAAGTGATACTTTTGCGCCGGTGGATTGTGATGATCCGAAGCCTAAATATTGTACATAGATTTTACTCTAAAGAGATTGTTCAGAATCTTCGGAGCATGTTCAAAGACATAAGGTGGTACTTGTTTAATCAAGACTCTCTTGATGATACGATGTACTGCATACAATTCATTCTATTTTGCCCACAAAAAAAGAGTCCTATAATGTGTGACTTCAAATTAAATATCAAAAGTACATTACTCCATTAATACTGCCAGATGTAAGAAGAAATAAAAGTAGGAACAGACTCGAAACAAATATGACCACAAGAAGAGGGCTGAATCCTACTTAAGGTAGGTCGTTACTGATGCAGCTGAAGAAATGATCAATAACTTCGCCATCCCGGACAGTGAATCGAGTTGAATCAATTTTGTCACCTCAAAATATAATTGTTTCCTACCATGTCAAATTATTTTGAGAAATATGGTGGAGTAAGGAGGAGAATTAAATTATTCAAAGGAAGGATTCCTATATTTCCTTGGTCTTCAAGACGCTGCCTCCAATCACCAAATAATTGAAAGCTCAGAAATCTGCGAAGAGTTCTGCTTTCTCTTACATTTCGCCTAGAACCTCTCGAACAATGATGAGTTCGCTTCCTGCACTAACTGCTCTCATTCCGGCCAGCATTCATATCGCCCGCAGAGATTTCGATGTCACCATTAAGGATTTTGTTCATTACTGTTTGTAGTTGTCTATAAAAATCCTCCTTCTTCTCTGCTTCCGCGTTGTTTGTAGCACCGTGCGTAGCGTTGGACAACTGTGACCTTCATTCCTGCATTTTGGAGTGAATCTTGCTGTCATGATCCTGCTCGAGGAGATTGGTTCCCATTGCATTCAGGCTTTGGCTGCCTCTGGTGAAACCATGACAGAAACTCATTTCCTGGATGACCGAAGTAGATAAGTGACTCTCGTGTTGACTTTTTCTGGGCTTGTGACTAGTAATCTAGGCGGCGCTTCCTACAACGAAGTGACTCTCTTTTTTCATTGAATTCCTAAGGGTGCATACACTATTGATTTCCCCACAAATTTGACGATACTTGCAGTCAATGGTGTGAAATATGATTGACATACTGTTTTTGAAACAACCACAAAGTCAATCAATCGAATTAGTTATCACAAGATTTAATGTATTTGGTAGTGATATTTCGGACTTGAACTTTGATGACTTCCACTAAACTATTATTTATCACAGTAATATACAGCGTAACGCATCTATTCTGGTCTCTTGGCCTACTTGAATTAAAGCAACTAACATAATTCGACGCAATAATCTCATGAATATACTTGCTGTCTCAATGATCAAAAGATGTACGAAATATTCGAAAACGAGTGTTGACTACCAGTGAAACTACACTTTCATCGAAGTGTCTATAGAAGGATTCTCTCACGATTCTGCTTATCCACTGCCGATTTTAGTATGAGGCGAAAACATAATAAGTAACTTCATTGAATTCATCACTGGCTCGATAAATCATCGATCTTATTTACAATCGTCTGTGGATCATTGGGAAAATGGATTCCAATTGAACGAGTCATACCCGAAAGAAGATTATGGCGACAAGAAGAGGGCTGAATCCTACTTGAGGCAGTTCATTATTGTGCAGCTGAATTAGTGAACAATACTCATACCATCCCAGACAGTGAATCTAATTGAATCCATATTAGTCGCCTCAAGATATAGTTGTTCTCTCTACCAAGTCAACTTCATTGTACCCCTTCAAATTAACGTGTTATCTCACAGTTATCATTTGCAATCGACGTCGTTGGTCTCGTTTTCAAGTCTCTCGCCATGAGAAACAGAAACAAATTATCAGATGCAAATTTTATCTTGTCTGTGGATAGTGGCTATTTATGGAAAGTGAAACATCGACATTGATAAAGCAGATAAATACTAATTTCTCGAAATAACAGACTACAGACAAATAAGAAATGAAATCACATAGATAACGAGTGATGATGTGCTCGGGGGAGGCGACATAAACACCTTGATTATACGATGAGAGACACTGTAGAATTACGTCAACGAGCGTAGTTCTGATTATCGTGGATGATGAGAACAGCATGTAGGCAGGGGTCATAGTGGTTTCTCAGATCCAACGTCTCCGTATTGTTTTATGTTTGTTTGAATTCAACCCCTTCTTATGCGTCAGAGACTTGATGTTTCATGGAAATCAATTTCAATAGGCTACTGAACACCTGCGTAAACATTTCCACACGAGAAGCTATCGCCCAACAAATGTTGAGAATGAAATGGAGAGCGACTTACAGATTCTGATAAGACCAATATTTGACGTCGCGAACCATATCCTGGAGTGTGTAGGAAGGCTGAAATATTCAAAGGTTAATAACAAGACACGTAAGCTATGCCTAATAAAAAAGTTTTTTTAAGAAAGGGAACTTCTTCTGAGGATATATGGCCAAATGGTGCATTCAGATGTGGCGAGAGTAAATTGCATCAATTTTGCATCTTGTTTGCGGTCAGACTAGGGAGAACCGTGATTATTTCGAGGAGGCAGTGTTAATTCCTTTCCTATATGCCGTTTGCTATTCCCTCTTTTGTGCTCAATTTATGCAACACTTCTTTAACAAATAGTTGGAAGCTATTGTTACTTGCTAACCGAGACTTTGTTTCCTATTGAACTTTCACATTTAGTTGAAGATTTTCTTTTCCATATTCTTCAATTATGTACTATTCAATGTTGAGGATTCTTTATTTGCATCCATTTATTATGTGTCTGACATCAGCATGTTGGTGTCTTTCAAGGCACTGCCTTCGTCTTTTTCTCTTTGCTTTCTTCTTGTATGACTCGCCTCAATCTGATATAATGAAATTTGTCAAGTATGCGGACGATCTCACTATTTCAATATCTGTCAACTCACAGCTAGATGGCACAGCACAATCCAAAACGCACACAAAACCTCTCTAATCCTCACTTATCTTTGTCTTCATCTTCATCTCTATTACCTTACCTTCCCCCAGTGATGCAACTCCTCTACTTGATGGCTCCTCACTCCCTCTTCACTCTGTGTCCACTAAAAACGACGAAAGCCAAAAAACCACCACGGATAGTCTCCTAAAGCCACGCCACCAATTTCATATAGGAGCATTTAATGTAAGGACACTTTGCCAAATAGGACAACAAGCATCACTAGCTAAGACCCTGGCATCTCGAGCCATTGATGTATGTTGTGTTTCAGAAACACGCATACAAGACCCAAGTGTGGTTATTCACCTAACCCCACCTGGCCAACAGGATGAATCTTCAAAATTCACCTTGAGGGTGTCAGGAGATGCCACAGCTAGTTCACGGGATTAGCTGGCGTAGGGATAGCTCTGAGTACTAGGGCAGAAAAGACATTGCTTGACTGGATCCCGGTAGATAGCCGAATGTGTGCTGTCCGTCTGAACGGATCAGTAAGAAGGAGAAAGGACTGCACTACTCGCCGATGCCTTTTCGTAATCTCCGCCTACGCCCCCACTGACTGCAGTTCGGATGAAACGAAGGATGAGTTCTACCAAAAGCTGTCTAGTTTGGTGAGAAAGGCTAAACGCTCAGATATAGTCGTTCTAGCTGGTGACTTCAACGCTCAAGTAGGGAAATTGTGTCAATCTGAGAAGGATGTCGGTGGCACCTATGGAGTTCCGTGCCAGCGAACCGACAACGGTGACCGTCTCCTACAGTTCTGTTCAGATAATCATTTGTTTCTTGTAAGCACTAACTTTAAACACAAGGAGAGACACTGTTTAACCTGGCGACCCCCATCATCAAACCAACGCTGGACACAAATAGACCACATAGCAATAAGCTATCGTTGGCGTGGGTCGGTAGGAGATTGTCGCTCCTTCTGGAACACGTGTGTAGATACCGATCACGCACTGGTCCGGGCTCGTGTGTGCTTACGACTGAACGGACGTAGGAAACAGCTGGCGGTAAAACCATCACGTCCCCAGCTCGATCAGGAAACTAAATCCCTATTTGAGGAAGAACTAGCTAAACGCATATCTGAATCGACAGCTGTGCTCACCCTGGAGAAGCCTGGAAGAATATTCAGTCAGCTATAGATACAGCTGTAAAAGCTGTGAATAAGACAAATCCAAAGGTGAGTAAAAACCACTGGATTTCGACTGCCTCATCCGAACTGATAGATGCTAGAAGACTTATTCCGGCGAGCTCCGAATTCAATGAGGAGCGAAAGCTGCACAAAAGGAAACTTACTAAAAGTCTCCGCAAGGACCGTGAACAGTGGTGGGTGACAAAGGCGAAAGAGATGGAAAAAGCATTGGCGATAGGCAACACTAGGCAACTCTTTAGACTCATCACAGAATCGGGCGGGAGAAGGCAATTCATAAGTGAGACTATTTCTGAGAAAAATGGCTCCTTAATTAGCTCTCAGGATAGACGCCTTGAACGCTGGAAAGAACACTTTGAGGAACAATTTAACTTGCCTACAGCCACACTGAACCTCCCCGCCATCCACCACGTACCCGAATGGGATATAGACACTGGTCCGCCGTCTGTAGGTGAGGTTACAAAAGCTATCAGTAATTTGAAACGAGGCAAAGCGGCAGGACCCGACGGAATTATTCCGGAGGTGTTTAAATATGGGGGTGACATACTAGTTTGTAGATTAACTGAGGTACTAGGCAAAGTCTGGGAATCAGAGACAGTACCATCAGACTGGGGTAAGTCACTTATTATACCGATATTCAAGAAGGGAAACAAGTCCTCGTGTGATAATCATAGGGGGATCAGCCTAACGAACATAGTCTCTAAAATCCTAGGCTCAGTAATCATGCATAGACTAAGCAGAACTCGGGAGGAACAGACAAGGGAAAATCAAGCAGGCTTTAGACCAGGTAGAGGGTGCATAGATCATATCTTCACTCTTCGACAGATTCTAGAACATAGACACACTTTTCGGCGTCCAACAATTGTCATATTTCTTGACTTGAAGGCGGCCTTCGACTCCGTGGACCGAAAGGTACTATGGCAATGTCTGACTGTGAAGGGAGTGCCAAGAAAGTACATTGCACTAATCAAGGCACTCTATTCAAACTCACGTAGTCGTGTAAGGGCTTATGGGGAATTGTCATCTGAATTGGTAACAACCAGTGGTGTCCGACAGGGATGTCCACTTTCCCCATTTCTGTTTAACTTCATCATAGATATGCTAATGGAAGTATCCTTAACTGAACGTAGTGACTTAGGAATCGACTTGTTACCAGGGAATAATCTTATGGACTTAGAATATGCAGATGACATAGTCCTGTTAGGGGAGGATGCTGACAAAATGCAGAGTCTTCTGAACACCTTGAGCAGCAATCTTCGTATGTTTGGCATGCGATTCGCCCCTGCAAAATGTAAGATGCTGCTACAGGACTGGACACGTCAACCCCTAACTTAGTGATAGGGAGTGAAGTGATAGAACATGTTGACCACTTCACCTACTTGGGAAGTTGTATTAGCACCAACGGACTGATTGGCGATGAAATCTCAGCACGGATCCGAAAAGCTCGAGCTGCTTTCGCTGACTTACACCATCTCTGGCGTAGGCGTGACATCCGGTTATCAACCAAGGGACGTGTGTACTGCTCATCAGTTCGCTCCGTCCTTCTCTATGGCTCTGAAACATGGCCAATACGCGTTGAAGACATGAAAAGGTTGACTGCTTTCGATCATAGATGTCTGCGATCTCTGTCTCACGTTAGGTGGTTTCACAAGATAAGTAATGTTGACGTTAGGCGTAGAGTGTTGGGCAAAGAGGGAAAATCAATCGACGAGGTTATAAAGTTACATAGACTAAGATGGCTAGGTCACGTGGTGCGCATGCCTAACCACCGCCTCCCCCGACGGGCATTGTTAGCTGATATAGGTTCAGGTTGGAAAAGAGCCAGTGGTGGCCAAACAAAAACATGGCATCAATCCATGAAATCCTTGACAGTTAAACTGAGTCAGGTAGGGAGATGCAGACTCCCGGGTTGGGGCCCTCGGGACTCTAGGAATCAATGGCTGGAGACAATAGGTGACATGGCTCAAAATCGTTGTCAATGGCGCAGATGTATTCAATCTCTGTAATCTTTCATATTCCTTTCTACCATTACCCATTCTGTTTCACTCTTATATTTGTCAAACTCTATTAATTCTCTTCACTCATCTTCTTGTCTACCTCTGTGTGCTATTTGGAACGTGGCAACTCGAACTGCTGCACTTCGGTGCCAAGTTCTATGTTGAATCCAGACAGACAGACAGACAGACTAGATGGCACTTAGATGAATAGGTTTCTGTAGAGAGTTAGAAGTGGCGGGTTTTATGCAATTCTTGTATTCTTGGATTTACAGCTTCACTCCAATTGTTGTCTGAATAATCGCTTGAACTTTAGTCCCAAATTATTTTTGGAAGAGATTCACAGGTCAATGGTTCCGATTGCTTCTGACTTTGAAGCATCTGAAAACCTGGCCAGACCATGACATGAGGTCTTTACTTTGGCTGAGTGGGTTTTCATAGTGAACGCGTGTGTGAAGCTTGTGAACATTCAGATTAACATGAAGAAGCTTCGAGTCCTCAGACGAGGCTTCAGTATGCGATATGATTGATTGATTTTTCCTTCACGTTCCCCAGTGGAACATAGGGCTTCAAGCTATTGGCTTGAAGTTTCTGTAGCAGTGTTTAGTTTACAGGATGAGGTTGCTAGCCTCATGCCTAACCTTTCCTCTTTAATAGCATTATTTCCGGCTCAGAGAAGCAAAGGAGATCGTCGGTCGAGGATTTAACCCCGGACTATGTGCATGGTCGGCGGGCGTCCTAACCGCGAGGCGTTAAATAATTTGCCCAGATCATCGTGAGTCCAAATCGTCTTTATTAGTGTGTCTGTGAACATTGGAACAGGAAGTATTCTGGTAGGCGTAAAATATTTTGCTCAGATCATCGTGCATCCAAATCTTAATTAGTGAGCTACGAACATTCAAATAGAAACTCCAGACTTATGTTTTCAGAAAGGTTTGTCCGACTCGTGCAAAGCTCATGTTCCCCATATGTCAATGCTACAGTATAATAATTGCAATTCACACATCAACCCTCCTTATTCTTCGTTTCGTTGATTCGATTTCTTTATGTCCTCTATCAAAATTTTGTCGAATGTTATTGCTAATATAACTTTCGTCATGTTCCATTATTGTCGTACCTGGCACCTTTTTATACTACATTCAATATAAAGTCTTTTCAAAGTTGTCCAATGATAGGTATCACCGCGTTAATGCGTTGTATTTTAACTGGTCTATATCCTGATGATTTCCACAACACATTGAGGTTTGCACAATTCCGGAATAGTAATAATGATAATAATAATAACTAATAATAATAATGGTCTTATGAATAATAAGGATGAAAAAGTGAGGCAAAATGTGATAACACGAATAGTGAAAAGCACCATGATTAATCAAACAAATGTTCATGTGGAAGTAGTCAATAAGAGCTGATAAAAACAAATGAACCGATTAAGTAATGTTAGCTTGTAAGTGAAGGAAATGAAACACGTTTATAATGCAGATGTAATAAGATTAAGGGATGATAGGGGAGGCATTGAGGATATAAGTAAGGGTTAGTGGTGAAGTCATTAGTTGATTATGTCCTAATAGGCCAAGGGAAGGATAATGACTGTACGAACTTCCTTTGAATGCATAGTTTAGGTTTATTAGTTCGAATGCCTATCGCCTCAGCTGTGTGCAGTAGACGAATACGAAGTCTATTCGAAAGATTCGGTGGGATACGATGAATTACTTTGAAGGCTCTTGTTTTCTCCACTACATGACCACTATCAATTGAATGTGACAAAATTGAGCTACGGATGGTTCTTGTCTGTTCTTTTGCCAAACCATGATGGCAGATGTTCACTAACACGTTGGCTAAGCTTTCTGGTAGTATGCCCAACACAACTGTTACCGCAGGTGCAGTTGAATTGATAGATGCACAGAGGTTTGGCAAAACTATCAAGCTTATCCTTCGTTTGCGTCTCAATCATTCGTCGGCTGAAGGATAACAAACATAGGTGTGCTGCGTAAAATGGTCTTCGTATGCTCTTTGAAAGTCTTGGGAATGATATTTCACTTGATCAGTCACCAATGAATTGTAACTTGATAAACAGAGGTTGTTTACATGTAGTCAGATTCCCAGGTTTTTCCTCTGATGTTTTACGTGTTTCTTTATGAAACTACTCGGAAAGCCCATATCCGTCAAGGAATCGTGTATATATTCGAATTGCCTTAGTAAGAGATCATCCGTACATATCTTACAAAACCCATTTGAATATATTTACAATCCCTTGACAGAGATGGGCTATCCGAGTAGTTTCATAAAGAAACATATGAAGGCCATTCAAACAGTGTAAAGTTTGAACACCAAGTCGTCATTATCAGTTGAGTCTCAGAAATGTGCAGTTTCTAAGTGGAAAGCTACCCACCGAATGCAGAAATTATTACCTACTTGGCATTTCGGAAGTCACAACCATCCTATTTGTTGTGTACAAATTTAATTTCATGCTGTTGCAACGTTTGATACAACAGATTTTCACTACAACTTTATTGAATTTCATCGACGAATTCAAAGTGATTGAGAAGAAAGTGCCTTTGAAGCTTTCACTTTCATTTTCAGAGTGATGAATTTCAACTATGGACAGTGTCCAGTTACTCTGAAGGCCTTCGGTTTCATCTTGAAAATGCACTTGAAATCCTATTGGTTGTTGACTGCTTGAAATCACCATTGTAACTGCTGTCTCTCAATATCATTTAAAGCAGCTGTAGACCCAAGCGCTGTCAAACATTTTTCACTGTTGATACGAGACAGTAGGAGCTCGACACACCAGCAGTCTCTCTTCTCTTCCTGTCTTCTTGCATCCCATTCTCGGTGGTTTCGTATCCTGTTGTTGTTGTCGCTGTTGTTGACAATGGTGGTTAGAACGACAGGCTTGCAAGCCGACTAGGTCAAAAATTCCTTATTGAGTCTACGAGAGTTGTAACAGTCATATCATCACTGAAAAAGATAGTGATGCGGACTTACATCGTTTCCCCTTTCCTATCGCCTGTCGTATATTAAGAAAATTCACTTTCTACAGTTTTAGATGCAGTCAATATGAACATCGATGTGTCCACGTCGTCTGGTGGATATAATTTTCTTGTGGATGCTGCATTGAACCACCAAACAATTAAAAGGGGAGACGTTGGAGAAGAGTTCTTGAAAGCTATCGAATTCTTCGAATACCAGATGACTCATACTGAGTGCTCCTCCTGCGCATTCTGTTTGTGGCATGGCTAGTTTGACATTTCCATCATGACTCTGGTCCATTGATTCTTGCAGTGACGTTTCTAGTTCTTCAATGTTTATTGAAGTTAGGCGGAACTGCATAGTTGTAATGTTATTCGCTTTCAGTTATGATGGCGCCTTGCGTATTCTGGAGGAGTTTGGCTGCCCACTCACGTGGCAGTCACGCACTCAATGAATAACTGATGTTAAATTGCCGCCTTTCAGGTGATAATTTGCTTAATTCGAGGAAAGACAAATCAGGCGAACGGCGTGCGGAAATCTTCTACGTGCTAGCGACCTCTTATCTTGGAATCTAGCCGTGTGCCTGATTGGATAAGCGAAATGATTTCGTTTAGCTGTGCTCCTATGTTTGAGGATTTCGCTTCTGTGATGAACATTTCATCCCCACGCCTTACCTTTATTCCTTTCTCGGAACAAGACAGAATAATAATTTGGTTGATATCTATTTATTATACTTTTGTAGTTAATTTCGTCGTCTGTATTATTTCCTTGTTTACTCACCTGCATTCCAGTCATTGAAAGTAACTGATAACGCAACAATTCATGTAGAATCGATTCTATCAGAAACATGGCGGCTTTTGTAATCAATGCATTCATGGCAGGTGGCGCACGAGATTCGCTGAGTAAGTAACGCAGTCATTACGTGTTATTGGTGCAATAACCTCGCTTCAACCGTTTATCATATGTGGCGTTAATATTTCCACTGTGTCCTGCAGGTCGTTTTAAGTTACTACTCCTACGTTTCATCCTTGCTATTAATTTATGGCCACTCACCATCTTTCATTGATTCCATTTGTGCGTGACTTACCGGATATCGCAGTGTTCATCCGATAGTATACTGAAGTCTCTCTCACATGCAGCCTGTTCTGCTTAATCCGACAAATCCTTTATCAAGCTTCTTTAGTCCTTCCTACCACTCCACCTTCCCATTCTGGTTCTCGCAATGAAGATTTCACTAAGGCTGTAATCTCGTTGTTTTTCTCTGCACTGTCTCATCTTCTGCCTCCCTTAGGTTTCAATACTCTGTCAACTTCTGCGTGTTAGTAGTGAGCCATTCAATGTGGTGAGACAGGCGTGTAATCTTCATTCACTGCTGCTTGCACTGGATTACTGTTTTCACCACAACAGATGTTCTCAGTGAAATTGTTCGACGTCAGAAACGACTTCATATTTACTGCAGTGGTGTCGCTGACATTAACTGACGATTGCAATTGTAGCTTCATCTTCACATTTTGAAATGATGAACTAGGGCCATCATCTATCGCCACTTGCATTGAAGTCTTTCAACTTGGTTTCGAAGGTTTCCTGCACCATTTGGTGATCTGAAGGCTTCATTCAGACCTCTTCATTATCTCGATACCGGAAGGGTGCGTGTCCACCTTTTGCTTGATTTTGGGTACGGTCACCTGGAAGAGACCAGATCATATTGTGGGCGTCATTTCGTTCTTATATGCTCCATCCTCAAACCCAATCACTGTAAACACAGATACCTGAGAAGTGTTCTCCGTTTTCATTCATTTACTTTTCTGCTTCCCATTTCACCTCATGTGGTCTAGTAACATTCTCTCAATTCAAAATGCGTTAGTTCTTTTACTCATACAATGTCGGCAGCATTATCACTCTGATCCATGTAGCATATAAATTTCCTCCTGAAAAGTTGCAATGATACTTTGTGGTCGGCGAATCAGATCAAGCTTTCGAAGCGTGAGTGAAGCACAAAAGTCTGAATTAGTCCAAAACACGGTAATATATTGTGAATGGAATTAATGTTTGGAATAAACAAACATTAGATTGTGAGGTGTCATGATTGTACACAGTCGGAAGCTCTGTAAGCGAAGGAAGGAAAGTTACAGTCATTCAATGCTATGCGCCTACAAACGTCTCAGAACAAGAGAAGATGGAAGCTATCTACAGACAACTACAAACCGCAGTGGACAAATTCCCAAATGGCGATATTATAATCCGCATTGGCGACATTAATGCAAAGCAAGGATGAGACAACTTAGGAAGAGAACTCACCATGAGCCGTGAGGCCCTCGGTGAAATGAACGACAATGGTGAACTCTTCTCAGACTTCTGCACCTTGAATAATTTGGTGATTGGTGGCGGCGTTTTCAAACACAAGGAAATACACGAGACGACATGGATTTCACCAGATGGAGACACCAAAAACCAAATAGACTTCACCTCTATTTCAAGTAAGTGGATAGGTAGCCTTCTGAATACAAGGTCGAGGAGAGGAGCAGATGTGGGTTCAGACCACTATCTAGTACAAGGGACTTTCAAGGTGAAGCTAAATGTCTCGAGGATAACTGGGGATAGACCATAATGCAAGTTCAACACTCAATTACTGAAGGACACAACGACAAAGGACACTTTCACTGCAACTGTCAGAGCAAAGCAGGAAACACTACGCGACATCACTGAAGAATCATGTGTGGAAGAACATTGGAAGTCTCTGAAGGCGATCCGCAACGAAACGTGTTCAACGGTTCTAGGAAGAAAGAAGAGACAAGACAAGGAATGGCTCTCAACGGACACTAGGAAACTAATAGAAGAGAGGAGAATGGTGCAAGAGAAATTGATTCAATGTAAGGATGGACAGGAGAAGGAGACGCTGAGCTCAACTTACACAGCACTGGACAAAGAAGTGAAGAAGAGTGCTAGGAAGGACAAAAGACGATTCTACGAGAACCTGACCACTGAAGGTGAGAAGGCAGCAGGCAGAAGGGACCTGAGGACACTATATCAGATGACCAAACCTCTACCCGGGAAGAGATCAACACAAGCGAAACCTATAAAAGACAGCCAAGGGAACCGAATTAACAAGGAAGAAAAACAGATTAAACAATTGGCGGATCACTTTGAAGGACTCTTGAACCGACCACCACCTGCAACCCGTCCAGAAATACCAACAAGAGCACGTACACACACAACTGCAAGTTGACACCAATCCTCCAACGAGAACTGAAGTCTTGAACGCAATCAAGCTTCCGAAAGCTGGAAAAGCAGCCGGACTAGATGGAATACCCCTGAAGCACTAAAAGAGGACCCACAGACTACAGCAGACATGCTGACTCCATTATTGCAAAAGGTCTGGAAGGAAAGAAAGGTGCCTACTGACTGGAGGAAAGATTACCTCGTGAAACTACCAAAAGAGGGCGACTCAGGACTCACTCTGCAGGAACTGACGAGGAATCATGCTCCTGTCAACGCCAAGTAAAGTCCTGAGTCGCATCATCCTGGAGAGAATAAAGGATGCACTGGAGACAGAACTCCGACCAGAACAAGCTGGATTCAGGAAAGGCAAATCATGTACTGACCAAATTGCAACTCTACACATCATCACAGAACGAAGCATTGAATGGCAATCAAACCTCTACCTCAACTTTAAAGACTTCGAGAAGGCCTCCGACAGCGTTGACCGCGAGGCAATTCGGAAAATACTCGAGTACTACAGCGAACCTCAAATATTCATCAACCTCATTCAACAGCTGTACGACAACGGCACATGTCAAGTGATCCACAACTGAAAAGTCAGCGAGGCGTTTGGAATCAACACAGGAGTCAAACAAGGGTGCTTATTATCACCAATGATATTCCTAATTGTAGGGGACTGACTGGATTATGTGTCAGACAGTGAGGTGGAAACGAGAAGACAGGGATATATCCTAGACCGACGTGAAGAACCTAGAAGACCTGGATTCCGTGCGTGTATGATTTATGTTTGTTGTTACACAAGCGAAAATTGACAAACTGGTTGAAGAGGCAGACAGTGAAGAGAGGACTTCAGGTGAAAATAAACAAGACGAAGGTGATGAAAATAACCAACCAACAACAACAGCAGCAACATCCAGCGTCAATCACTATCAACGGGAGGGATTTGAAAGAGGTCACTTCATTCACTTATTCAGCTAGGGAGCATTGTCTCAACTACAGGCAGGTCAGAACAGACGAGGATGTCAAATAGAGAATCGGGAAGACGAGAAACACATTCATCAACATGAAACCAGTCTGGAAATCTGTATCACTCAGCATCAATACAATACAAACGTGAAGTCAGTCAGCTCTTCTATACGGATCTGAAACTTGGCGGGCGGGTCTCAATGAATACTTCCAACAGCCTGTTGCACACCTTTATCAACAACTGTCTTCACTCTATACTGAAGATCACATGGCTAGGACTGAAACATTCACCAACAAGAAATTATGGGTACAAACAAGGCAAAAAAAGAACAAATCGCACAGCAAATATGCAGGAGAAAGTGGAGCTGGATGGATTGGACACTCGCTCGCTGAGGAGGCTGGTTGCTGACACCGCGCGTCAGGCCCTCGAGTGGAACCCGAAAGCGAAGAGGCGAGTGGGACGTCCAAGGGTGACTTTGAGGAGATCGTGTGAAGAGGATGTGAAAGAGTATGGACTAACATGGATGCAGGTGAAAGGTACATCAGAAGACAGAAGCAAGTGGAGATGTGCAGTTGAAGCCCTCTATTCCACTAGGAATCCAAGGGAGCAATAATAATAATAAAAATTCTTGCTGGTGAAAAGTAGTATAAACGTAAACGCAACTAAAACGCTTATAACAGAGGTATACGAAAGGAATCGACAATGTGGATATTCCATGTATGTATGCTTGCTTATATTGTCCTCGAGACATTAAGTCCCAAATCGACTACTACTCGAATGCTTTCACCAACGCTTGTCAGACTTACTGGAACCAACCGACATTTTCTAATTCCCCTGAGTATCACCTCAGAAATCTCCAAGTGAAAGCGATGGTTGAACCTCTCGTCCACTATCCTCCTCCTCCTCCTCCTAACACGATCTTCTCCATGTCACACTCACACCTATCAGTGATCCAAAGTATTCCTGTTTTCTCCCTCCCAGCCCATAATCTGTCACATAATCAACCTCACCACATACAGAAGTGAGTTTGCTGATTGGATGCGATATTCTGAAATACTACTGAAACAGCACATTGTAATATATAAAAGTGGTAAGTGGAATGAAGGCACCACAACTTGTGAAGTGTCCTTACTCTGTCGATGCGTTGATTATTAGAAAAGAAAATACGCGTATGAATGCTGACGCGTGGTCCGGAGTAAACCACAAGTGGATGTTAAGGATCAAGAACGGAAAGTATCCAATATGCAAAATATCAGAAGGGCGTCAGACAGCCAAACTGAACACACACTACTTACTGGTGGTACGTAGTGTACAACTAGACATAGAAATCCGAAGAGCAGATAGATTAGGAAGGAATTAACCACCGATGAATTCAATGACTGTATGCTGACATTCACTTCCATTAAAAGATTAATAACCCGTCGAATGGGAAGTAAGACACTTTCATCAGGTTGCGTTGGATATCCTCGAACTGTGAAAATGCGCTGATTCCCGTAAACAATATGTCAACCTTTTCTGTAAGTGACCGACCCCTAGTGATTCGAGTGAATCAAAATTGTGAGGTTAGTTTTGAAGGCACGTAATTAACCTCTTCATCGGTAGAAACGTAGCAATCCTGATTTCCCAGGTATCGACGCTTGAAACTTATATAGGACGAAATCAGTGGTGAACCAGGGAAACCAGGGAAACCAAAAATTATCAATTATTTATGCATGAAAATATTCCCGTTTGTCATATTCACAGTTTGTGATGGAACTGCCGAAGTAAGGCGGAATACGATTTATCTTTGTTTACACTAATCTAATAACAGGCGGAAATGGGTTCAAATGAGTCCGGCAAAAACTTACTTCTCAAAATCATTCATGAAGAAAGCAGGAATTCAGAGTGGTGTGATGTGTCTGAATTTAAGATTGGCCAATTTAGCTGGTTTCTATTGTGATAAGGCAAATTTGTCCGATACAACTTATTCATCAGAATTTCGATTATTAGAGAATTTCCATTTCCGCTGGTTATTCGACGAAACCAATAATTTCCAAGCATCTTTAGGTAGTTGAGAAAGTGTGCCTCTGAATATACCACAATTATACAACACAAGTGGAAGGCAAATATCTGCCTACATGGGCACCAGTCATCAAACATTGACGAGCATTTGGATGCTGAGAAAGGCGGTTCTCATTAGTTATTATGGTGTGTACATTGAGGTTTCTTTCAGAAACTCGGAATTACACATTTACAAGACTAATGCCCTGGCAAAGATTATATGTTCGATAATGTCAGAAAATAATAGTGAAAATCACGGATTCATGTTTACTAGACACATTTACATCTCACCGAACTCTTCGCTGTATATCATAGAAAGCTTAAATGAGCCTTCAGCGAACAACGCAATTTGTGATCTTCTCGAATAACATTCTTCTCTTTCATTTGACACCCACCAACACCTCTGTTTTATATTCGGAGTATTGCCTTGCTGGCGGATAGGAAATTGCAAGGGTGGTCCGACATGTGCCGGATATATTACACAAAGTATGTCAGTATGAAAGCTTACAAATGCTCTGTGCAGAGATATTAGGCTTTCCAAACAATCCTTACTCCTAGAAGCGAAGCTATTTTTAAATTAGCGACCACACATAAGATATAGTTGTTAGTAATCTTTCGTATGATACGATGAGTGCAAAACCAAGGTGTATGGTGCATGGAACTTTAGAAAATATGACCCACCATAGCAGACAATTTCTATATGGTGAAGAATTAGGATATTTATTCAATCGAAACGCGATAACTGTCTCACATCGACATGGTCTCACAGCAGCGTATCCGTTTCACGAAAACTAGGCGTGATCTCAGCGCGTGTAAAATATTTTTAGAGACGTTGTAGTGTGAAATGAATTTCCTTGACGTTATAAATTGAAGTCAAAAGGCTGGAAATATAGCTTAACGTCTGTTATCAAGAAAATGCTGTACACGAACTCTCACTTCAAAAGGTACTTAGCTGTTGACATCATCGAACATCTGGTCGATACCGGTCATGCTGTCTCAACAGCCTCAGCCTCTTAAGTATTCTGCGAGGCGTAAAATGTTTTGCTCAGATCATCGTGAGTCCAAATCGGCTTTATTAGTGTGGCATTGAACATTGAAATAGAAACTCCCGACCTATGTTTCCAGAAAGGTTTGTCCGACTCGTGCAAAGCTCATGTTCCCCATATGTCAATGCTACAGTATAATAATTGCAATTCACACATCAACCCTCCTTATTCTTCGTTTCGTTGATTCGATTTCTTTATGTCCTCTATCACAATTTTGTCGAATGTTATTGCTAATATAACTTTCGTCATGTTCCATTATTGTCACACCTGTCACCTTTATTTACTACATTCAATATAAAGTCTTTTCAAAGTTGCCCAATGATAGGTATCACCGCGTTAATGCGTTGTATTTTAACTGGTCTATATCCTGATAATTTACACACCACATTGAGATTTACACAATTCCGGAACTTTATTACAAACTACGAATTTACTTATTTCTGTAAAGATCCATCCGTATTGGTAATTAAAAATCCTACACATAAGACTGTATGGCATGTTGATGAATGTCTTCAAAATAGACCGTCAGTCGAATCATCTCTTTTGATATCCTGTATTATTGGAAATCGTCCTTATTTCAAGTGACGACATTCGCTTATATATGTTATCTTATAGCAGATCCAGTGTGAAGCTAATCATTTTCCTCGGAAATTCAGTTGTTTTGGAGACTCAGTTTTAGATCATTATTCTCAGAAGCTCGCAATGCTCAATCACAATGTTTGAGTGAATACGTGACTAAAATTAGGCTTCTAACTGTATCACACTTGTATAAAACAATGCGCACTGTTCATCGAACATTCACGCACATTCGCATGCCGAAATGGATTAGTAGTCTGTAATCTGATATATATATTCTGGTTTCGTCTCTCATCTACCATTGAGCCTGTGATAACATATGATGAATTATCATGAACAGGAGACCAAAAAATATATCACGACACCCATCTACAGCCTTACAAGATGAATAAATACTCCTGGATATGTGTAGAACCCGATTGGGAACCAAGTATATTTGTGCTTAATTTGACTGCTTGATGGATGGAACGATGTTCTCAGCTTCCTAAATGGTCTTTCATCACCGATGTGTTAAACGCTGTTGGCAAATTTATTAGGTATGTCCCTCATCTATATGAGTCACATGTGAAAGATCTCCTCAAAAAAAGCGTCTAATTTGCGCTACTCAGAAGACTGATAGACAAAGGGTGAATCACAACCGGAAGAACTCTGTGGATAAACACCGGACCGAATTCCACTTGAGTAAGTTTATCACTGATGCAGCCAAAGACATGATCACAAACTTCACTAGCCCGCACAGTTCATCTGATTAAAATAAATGTCTATCTTATCGAGATATAATTGTTCCGTCTCATTTCTAAATTCATGTGACCCCTTCAAATCAAGTTGTTATCAGTTTCAAACAAAATCTTATCTAGCAGTCATCATTGACGATTGACGTCGGTTGTCACATTTTCAGTTCTCTCTCCATGAAAAGCAGAAGCAGATTATCAGATGTAAATTTTATCTTGTCTGTGAATTGTGTCTATTTATAGAAAGTGATACATCGACATTGATAGTGCAGATACGCATTTATTTCTGGCATTAGGAGACACCATTGAGACAATAAAAGAAAACACATAGGTGTTGATAACATATGTAAGCGAATGTCGTCACTTGAAATAAGGACGATTTCCAATAATACAGGATATCAAAAGAGATGATTCGACTGACGGTCTATTTTGAAGACATTCATCAACATGCCATACAGTCTTATGTGTAGGATTTTTAATTACCAATACGGATGGATCTTTACAGAAATAAGTAAATTCGTAGTTTGTAATAAAGTTCCGGAATTGTGTAAATCTCAATGTGGTGTGTAAATTATCAGGATATAGACCAGTTAAAATACAACGCATTAACGCGGTGATACCTATCATTGGGCAACTTTGAAAAGACTTTATATTGAATGTAGTAAATAAAGGTGACAGGTGTGACAATAATGGAACATGACGAAAGTTATATTAGCAATAACATTCGACAAAATTGTGATAGAGGACATAAAGAAATCGAATCAACGAAACGAAGAATAAGGAGGGTTGATGTGTGAATTGCAATTATTATACTGTAGCATTGACATATGGGGAACATGAGCTTTGCACGAGTCGGACAAACCTTTCTGGAAACATAGGTCGGGAGTTTCTATTTCAATGTTCAATGCCACACTAATAAAGCCGATTTGGACTCACGATGATCTGAGCAAAACATTTTACGCCTCGCAGAATACTTAAGAGGCTGAGGCTGTTGAGACAGCATGACCGGTATCGACCAGATGTTCGATGATGTCAACAGCTAAGTACCTTTTGAAGTGAGAGTTCGTGTACAGCATTTTCTTGATAACAGACGTTAAGCTATATTTCCAGCCTTTTGACTTCAATTTATAACGTCAAGGAAATTCATTTCACACTACAACGTCTCTAAAAATATTTTACACGCGCTGAGATCACGCCTAGTTTTCGTGAAACGGATACGCTGCTGTGAGACCATGTCGATGTGAGACAGTTATCGCGTTTCGATTGAATAAATATCCTAATTCTTCACCATATAGAAATTGTCTGCTATGGTGGGTCATATTTTCTAAAGTTCCATGCACCATACACCTTGGTTTTGCACTCATCGTATCATACGAAAGATTACTAACAACTATATCTTATGTGTGGTCGCTAATTTAAAAATAGCTTCGCTTCTAGGAGTGAGGATTGTTTGGAAAGCCTAATATCTCTGCACAGAGCATTTGTAAGCTTTCATACTGACATACTTTGTGTAATATATCCGGCACATGTCGGACCACCCTTGCAATTTCCTATCCGCCAGCAAGGCAATACTCCGAATATAAAACAGAGGTGTTGGTGGGTGTCAAATGAAAGAGAAGAATGTTATTCGAGAAGATCACTAATTGCGTTGTTCACTGAAGGCTCATCTAAGCTTTCTATGATAAACAGCGAAGAGTTCGGAGAGATGTAAATGTGTCTAGTAAACATGAATCCGTGATTTTCACTATTATTTTCTGACATTATCGAACATATAATCTTTGCCAGGGCATTAGTCTTGTAAATGTGTAATTCCGAGTTTCTGAAAGAAACCTCAATGTACACACCATAATAACTAATGAGAACCGCCTTTCTCAGCATCCAAATGCTCGTCAATGTTTGATGACTGGTGCCCATGTAGGCAGATATTTGCCTTCCACTTGTGTTGTATAATTGTGATATATTCAGAGGCACACTTTCTCAACTACCTAAAGATGCTTGGAAATTATTGGTTTCGTCGAATAACCAGCGGAAATGGAAATTCCCTAATAATCGAAATTCTGATGATAAGTTGTATCGGACAAATTTGCCTTATCACAATAGAAACCAGCTAAATTGGCCAATCTTAAATTCACACACATCACACCGCTCTGAATTCCTGCTTTCTTCATGAATGATTTTGAGAAGTAAGTTTTTCCCGGACTCATTTGAACCCATTTCCGCCTGTTATTAGATTAGTGTAAACAAAGATAAATCGTATTCCGCCTTACTTCGGCAGTTCCATCACAAACTGTGAATATGACAAACGGGAATATTTTCATGCATAAATAATTGATAATTTTTGGTTTCCCTGGTTTCCCTGGTTCACCACTGATTTCGTCCTATATAAGTTTCAAGCGTCGATACCTGGGAAATCAGGATTGCTACGTTTCTACCGATGAAGAGGTTAATTACGTGCCTTCAAAACTAACCTCACAATTTTGATTCACTCGAATCACTAGGGGTCGGTCACTTACAGAAAAGGTTGACATATTGTTTACGGGAATCAGCGCATTTTCACAGTTCGAGGATATCCAACGCAACCTGATGAAAGTGTCTTACTTCCCATTCGACGGGTTATTAATCTTTTAATGGAAGTGAATGTCAGCATACAGTCATTGAATTCATCGGTGGTTAATTCCTTCCTAATCTATCTGCTCTTCGGATTTCTATGTCTAGTTGTACACTACGTACCACCAGTAAGTAGTGTGTGTTCAGTTTGGCTGTCTGACGCCCTGCTGATATTTTGCATATTGGATACTTTCCGTTCTTGATCCTTAACATCCACTTGTGGTTTACTCCGGACCACGCGTCAGCATTCATACGCGTATTTTCTTTTCTAATAATCAACGCATCGACAGAGCAAGGACACTTCACAAGTTGTGGTGCCTTCATTCCACTTACCACTTTTATATATTACAATGTGCTGTTCAGAGTATTTCAGAATATCGCATCCAATCAGCAAACTCACTTCTGTATGTGGTGAGGTTGATTATGTGACAGATTATGGGCTGGGAGGAGAAAACAGGAATACTTTGGATCACTGATAGGTGTGAGTGTGACATGGAGAAGATCGTGTTAGGAGGAGGAGGAGGAGGATAGGGGACGAGAGATTATGGGCAATCATGAGCCGAACTAGAAAGGATAGAGGAAAAGAGAAGAAAATGAGACGTGGTACTGTTGGCCTATATTCCACTCGAAACGCAAGGGAAAATAGTAAGATAATTATGATTATACGTTTCAGGATTTCATCATGAGCTGACATTAGTTAGAGAACCATTGGAAAACCTGGGAGTACTGGACAGCCGTTTCGTCCTATTTTGTCGTGAATTGCGAGAAGTTAGAATTCAAGGACCATTGGATCGGGTCCCAGTGGCCTTATGGTACACGAGCTTGCCTTGTAACCAGAAGGTCCTGGGTTCAAAAACCGGTGGGTGCGTACTGCTAGGACGAAACAGCTGTCCAGTACTCCCAGGTTTTCCAATGGTTCTCTAACTAATGTCAGCTCATGATGAGATCCTGAAACCAATTAAATCCCTACAAACCAACACTATGATTTTATGTTTTAGATGAAAAACGCAATGGGCACTTCTTGGGTTCCTCACATTGCCTTTTGTAATGTACATTTACGCCAAAATCAGTTCAACTCATGTCTGTTGATTCTGAAAATGAAGGAAGTGAAAATAATTCCTATTTCACCACGATTCTTCACTTTCCTCGCAAACTACGAATACGTGAGTGAGAATATAGCCTAGCATAAATTATTCACACTTCATTGTTTGCTTACAGACGATTTACTTTTCGCCATTTATTTGGTGTTTTGATATACATACTGGGAGTTCCAAATGGCTTTCGCCAGGCTCCTCAGCGAGCGATTGTTCAATCCATGTCCACTTTCTCCTGCATATTTTTTGGGCGATTAGGTCTTGTTTTGCTTTGTTTGCACCCATTGTTTCTTGTTGGTGACTGTTTCCGGCCTAGCCATGTGATCTTCAGTATAAAGCGAAGACAGTTGTTGATAAAGGTCTGCAACAGGCTGTTAGAATTATTCATTGTGTCGCACCCACCAAGTTTTTGATCCTCATTGAAGAGCTGACTGACATGACGCTTGTACTATATTGATGCACAACGACGAATATTTCCAAATTTGTTTCATGTTGATGAATGTGTTTCTCGTCTTCCCGATTCTCTATTTGACATCCTCGTCTGTTCTGACCTGCCTGTAGTTGAGACAATGCTCCCTAGCTGAATAAGTGAATGAAGTGACCTCTTTCAAATCCCTCCCGTTGATAGTGATTGACGCTGGATGTTGCTGCTGTTGTTGTTGGTTGGTTATTTTCATCACCTTCGTCTTGTTTATTTTCACCTGAAGTCCTCTCTTCACTGTCTGCCTCTTCAACCAGTTTGTCAATTTTCGCTTGTGCAACAACAAACATAAATCATACACGCACGGAATCCAGGTCTTCTAGGTTCTTCACGTCGGTCTAGGATATATATCCCTGTCTTCTCGTTTCCCACTCACTGTCTGACACATAATCCAGTCAGTCCCCCACAATTAGGAATATCATTGGTGATAATAAGCACCCTTGTCTGACTCCTGTGTTGATTCCAAACGCCTCGCTGACTTTTCAGTTGTGGATCACTTGACATGTGCCGTTGTCGTACAGCTGTTGAATAAGGTTGATGAATATTTGAGGTTCGCTGTAGTACTCGAGTATTTTCCGAATTGCCTCGCGGTCAACGCTGCCGGAGGCCTTCTCGACGTCTATAAAATTGAGGTAGAGGTTTGATTGCCATTTGATGCTCGTTAACTTTCATGAACGACATCGAGGAAATCTTTTGTGATGAGCACGGTTACTCTGTGAAATTGACGTGAAATTGGACATGTAGACATCCAACAGATTAGATGTGATTCGTGACATTTCAACAAACATTCAGAAGTAAGCTATTGGCTTTAGAGTAGAATATTATTGAGGTTGCGTGGACTTTGACGTCTTGGTGTTGAAACATTACACTACTAACAACTTGTGAAGTGCCGTGCTCTATCATTGCATTGATTATCACAAAGGTGTACAGTTGTGTGGATGCCGATCAATGTTCAGGAATTGACGACATCCGAATGTACAGATCAAGAACACACGGATACCAGCAAACAAAGTGTTAACAGGGCGTGAAACGTTGTAACAGTTTTATTGTTTCTGAACCCATATCACCTACTGGTAATACGTAGTGTACAGCCAGACATATGAATCCATAGATATTTTAGATTAGGAGGAAGTTAACCACTGTTAATAATTTGTGCATTACAATACTCTCATTTCCTGTTTCTGTGTGCGTCCAGTTTAAAAATCTCACAGATTTCTTGTGGAACGACTAGTCCAATTTTCCCATGGATAAACATAAAGTATGAAACGAAATGTGTTCGACGACTTACCATTTGGGCACTGTTTAAATATACGCACGGATCGTCTTTGCTCTGCTGTTTCTTTCCATTGACGCATATTGATTGTGCTTTGACGGCATTTAACCAAGGATACCAAAACATTGAGGTCCGTGTATCATTATTTCATCATTTTATTCGTATAATACTGTACAGCATTTTTTAAAATAATGTGTATTCTGATTACACGCGTCACTCAACATATGGTTTCAATAGTAGTTTGAATTATCAATCCAAATTCCTTTTTGAAAGAGACTCACGGGTCAACGGTTCTGATGGCAAGGACCATTGTTGAAGGATTTGAAGCATCAGAAAATTTACTCAGACAGAGACAGGAGTTTATTGGTTTGGCTGAGTAGATTTTCAACTGGACACGCGTGTGAGTTTTGTCAAGATTGAGATTAACATGACATAACTTCAAGTCCTTAAACAAGGCTTCCATATACAGTTTCGATAAGCATATAGAAAATTATTCAACGGGTATATAAGGTTTCAGCAGGACATCGCCATTTCATGCTGTTCTCTGAAATCAATTTTGGATGAATACACCACTACCCATAATCTCTCACTTCATATTTACTTAATATACTCTGTGTGTAATTATTTCGCCTCTGTGACGCTGTACACTGGGTTCCACTCGATGGCCTGGAGTGCTGTGTCACTCAAGCGTCTTCTCAGCCTACGTTCAATCCATCTGCATTTCCCTCGTCACATTTGTTGACAATAAGTTGTTGCTTTTTTCTCTGACAAATAGAAATCCCTTTTTCGCTTCTTATGGTTTGATAACAAATTTCTACAGCAGCCTACACACTGAACGTAAACGAGACCTCATCACTTCAGTCAATTAGGATCACATGTGGTCCTAATGCTGTCAAGGAAGAGGTAAATCTTCTAAGAGAAATCTAGTGGTGGCGTCGGTGGCACAGTGGTTAGGACTCTCGCCGACCATGCACATGGTCCGGGGTTCGAGCCCACGCCGGCTCACACCTGTTATCTATGGTCGGCCTGCAAAATTTGGGCTACCGATATCCATGCTGAAAATTCCATACTTGTACCAAAAATACAGTGTGGAATCAAGCTGTAAATAAAAACAAAATAAAAAAAATATAGTAGTAAATGGATTTCGCCACGTTTTATATACATGGAGATACACTGAAAACCTGGAAAATGTGTTCTAAAGTCTTTTACAAAGATGATGCTGTATACAAACTCCGAATTCAAAAGTGACTTAGCTACCGACACGCTTAAAAGAAGGATCGTTGACGATTTCGATTAGACGAAAAAAAAGGCTCACAAAGGAATTTATCCAGTTGTGTAGCTGTGTTCTTAGTTATTTGAAGACAAATTTCCTTTTTATTCCACGTTGTCAATAAACTCATCATCTAAATAGACAGATTACGTCTTCTTATTGTTTTATCTAAATTCATAAAGGGAACTAATTGTTTTAAATAGACGTGGTTAAATGCAGCATCCATTCAAATATTATCCAAAAATATCTTCATCATTGATTCCAAGTTTTCTCCAGTAAATATCAAAGATATCTCATCTTTATGAGGAAATTATGAAGATATCCAAATGCAATTTGTAAATGATCTCCGGACGATATCTTGCTTGGTAGGCTCGAAAGTCACTTAGGAATATTTCGTATATATTTTTTCTTTAGGCACTTATCTAAGTAACCGCAAGTGCTGAGCAGTCACATTGTTTACTCTATTGTGCCACTGTTGTGCGCCACATTATATTTTGTTGTCCTTATTAATGTCATCGCCTCAAAGTTGCTAATTTCCTCCCATCATTTATCCACTCATTTTCTAGATGTATAATAACGCAGGTGTAGTGGACATTTCTATAGTGATCTTCACACAGCTGTGTGAGAAATACTGCACTTAAAATTAAATGATGAAAGTGGTTACACGTAAATACTCGGGATTGCAGTAGTCAACACATGGAGATAAAGCATCATTTACCAAAATGGAGTCCTGTGAAATGTGTGAGAATGGAGTTCTGTACGTAGACTCCTAATTATATAATGATTTCCTAATTGAAGGGTGCACCTGCAAAAGGTATGATATTCACACGGCAATGCAGGCTACAGAAAATGGATGCACCGATATCAAAATTGACTACATCTCAAAACGAAGAGAGTGTTTACGACCCATACTCGTTACACGAAGAAACAGAACATCAGAAGTATAATGTGCAATGTCTTCGGTTTCTTTATTTCTTCATGTTACCAGTGGAACATAGGGCTTCAAGATGGATGCTTGAACTTTCGGTAGCAGTAGTTTTGCTAGCCTCATGTCCAACCTACCCTCTTTACCAGTTTTATAACTGGCTTAGTGTGGTAAAAGGAGTGCGTCCGCTGGCATTCAAACTCTTGACTACATGCACGATAGACGAATATTCTACTTCATTGCCATCGACGCCTCAAGGGACATCGTTAAATTTGCACATCTTTATGAAATAAAATGTAGTAAACACTCAGAAGTCAATGAATACTTGGCGTTTAACCATTTCACTGTTTACGGAGCCTCGACCACCATTCTTCAAACATAGGAGACAGCACTCATGAATCCTTGTAGACCAAATATATGTTGGAATTTCAGAATGGCTTCACAAAGGCATGTGAATGGATATTCTCAAAAAGGGTGATCAGTAGAGAGATCTCCAATTGTCCTTCACGATTCTGCATACCAGTCGGAATATGCAGAATATTACTATTTGCATTTTGTGTGAGGAATATTATTCATACAGATATCGAAATTATTGTATCAATTATCTCACAGATTAAATACTCAATATGTCAACGTAAAGATGAAAGTAAGTTTACCTCAACGATAGTGTCTCATAAATCCGAATTTTGATTGCAATGTTCTCAACTGAACTGTATTTACATTTATTTGGTTCAGTATCCAGTGATATAATTGATTTTATTTTTTGTTCAGTTGACCATCCAGTATGTAGTTACTTCCGGAAAGTCCTCATCAGAACTTCATATTAGTACTTCACCAATAAGTAAGTTAATTTCAGATTTATGTCCTAATTTATAAACTGACAATCAAAACAACGGATTTCAAACTCCAATGATGAACTGAAGAGACAGATATTCCGAGTAATGCTGAAAGAGATGAAGCATATCTTAATAGGGTTAGCTGTTCCAAACAGACAGCGTGACAACTCATATCTTCACACATACATAAAATCCCTTGTCTTCATTTATTCACAATGTGATATAGAGCGACGTACCTATAGAAGAATCGCCTAAAGCTCAATTTCAGAAAACTATATAGTTTCAGTGCTTTGAGTAATAATGCAGACAAGCAATATTCAACATTAACTAAGTAGAGTAGGCTCATGAAAATATACCTCTGACACAATCGTCAATACTTCTTCAGAATCTTCAATAAATAGAAGCCAATACGACGTATTTCCATTTGTCAAACCAACAGTATGCTCTCATACTTGTTATCTTCAAGATAGATGGTAATCACAACTACAAGTTAATTGGTGGATGGTGACTAGCAGTGGAGTCCAGGATGCCCATTTTTTCCCATTTAGGACCCGTAGGCTGTTCACTACTTCCAACTATTTCAATAGTCCTCTCACTTATGTCAGCTCATCATTATATCCTCCAACCGATCGTAAAGGATTCCATTGGTTTCTTTTTCAAAGACCATCGAAATCTAGACGACTGACGTCAGTTGTTTATGATAATAATTTTATGGTGATTTTGTGAGAATCTGGAGGCTGAATCTGTTGAATGAAATAAAAATGATAGGAAGTAATCTTATTGTGAAACGACAGATATATTTCGCGTTATCGAAATACCTTCACTAGTGAGTGTCTTGACCGTATAAATGACGCTGTGTATTTTGAACTCAATACGATTAGGATTTCAAAACCTTTAGTCAATACAGTCAAATTTGGTGGCAATGGAATCTACAGTATTCTGCGGAAATGCTCTAATACTGCTTACAGTGCATCATTGACCATATTCATACATGCCAGGGAAGAAAGTCCCAGTGGCTCACAATTCGATGTGAGAAACGAACATGCGAATGGAAGCAAGTCGATGTCACTTTCGAACTTCAAGTTGTGTTCACTTAAAACACATTGATATCAGACTTGTGTATCAAACAGGATGGAATAGAACACAAATCATCACATCAAATGCTGGATGTTCATGTGAGATAAACAGTAACTTTGTGGCCATCAGGACTTAGAATTCATTCGACAGGCTGTTGGTAAGTGTTTTTTATGCGTCGTCTGGTCTTATATCTGGATGCAATTCTGGTTGAGTTCGATAAATGTATTCAACGTCTGTAAATAGACCAGACAAGCACTGCCTCTATTCACTTTCTCTCACTGGCTTAAAATGCATGAACTTATTCTACACAGTGACCTCGTTATTTAATGCAGAAATTTGAGGTAGTTCACACACATTCTGCTCTGCTTCAGTTGAGTGCTCTTTGTCAAAGCCATTTTGTCTCTCGTCGCACTCAGATTCACCCTATTGTTAGTCGTATGGAATATTATGATCAAAATTTCCTACAATGGTTCATCTTGACAGTGACGCAACCATAGCTTTCCCATGTATCACTCTTACCTCACATTCAAGGTATTGAATGAGCCCTATTGATTCTCATGTTCCTACTCCCTGCCTGAGATATCTTTACACGTTTTCTTCTCCATCGCTTTCTCAGAGTTCCAGGGTTTATCCACGGAATTTTCTTCAAAACTGTTAAATAATATGCATAACATTTACCTGGAGAACTCAATGAGGCTCTAATTTACAGCTTCATTCCGATTTTGAACAGAGGAATTGTCGTCTACCTCCATCTCTTCGAAGGCCTTCAACTCGATTAAGAAGCCTCCCTGAATTACGTGACTATTTAGCGTACATCTCCCTCTCCCCCACATTACGTATTCAGGGGGCTGGGTGTCAGCCCTCATCAAGTTGAGATGAAGTCTTTCTGAATTAGAGTATAATCGCCTGGTATACCCTTCATCGTATTGTGGATATCACTGTCCATGTGTACGAAACATCCTAATACAAAATCATTAAAAATGCAATTACCTTATCAGTGTTCTCCATTTTCACCCATTTACGTTTGTGCCACCAGTTCTGCCTTCATTTCTTCAAAGTAATTTTCAAGCAGATATCTGAAGTCTTATGGCATGATATTTACTGTAACAATGGTGGTCATCTCGGATTTCTGGATTGCAGCCTTATCTGAGAGAAATATCTCAGACGAAAGACTTCTTCCTATAAATGAGTGGAGGTTGCCTTGATGCAGATATTTCTAATTCCCATAACCTTTCATTTCCGAAAAAGCTGAACAAACTTTTGCAACTTCATATAGACATTGGTCACCTGAACTATCATTTCATCTCATAGTCCAGTTCCAACTTTCTGCATTCATTCCTGCTCTTGTCCTTTTCACTCATATTTACACCATATTGTCAATTCGAATATCCGGATATCAAGATTGAGAAGCTTGTTGTATGACAACTTAGAACAGAAATCTGTTTGTCCCAATTATTGTTTGTAAAGAGTCACGATTTTAAACTCTGTGGGACGATGAAAGTTAGTACTTCGTTTGATATAAAAAGAAGCGTGACATAACTTCAGCTGTAGCAGAGATTGAATTGGAAATTGTTTTGCAATTCGACATGGTACAGTTACTATCGTCCATATGTACCTGTCTTTCCTCCAAACCTTCTGCAATAGAGTTTTAAGGATATTTCTTGTGGTCCTTGACTCATTTCAATGTACTAGTCGTTATTATTATTAGCAACGCTGAACTACAGCATTTAAATAATTTCATCTCATTCAAGACTTCTTCACGAGGTTCACCGGAATATTTTTGAGTGTTGGTATTGTTTCTGGACTATTCGAATGTCTTTAATTCCTGACCATTGATTGGCATACATCTGTATACTTTTGTAATAATCAATACAATCACACAGCAACGACACTTCACAAGTTGTTATTAGTGTGATGTTTCAACTCCAAGTCGTAACAGTGTATTCAATCTCAATAATATTCTATTCTAAAGGCAATAGCTTCTTTCCGAATGCCGCAAGTTCAGGCTTGTTGAAATGTCGCGAATCACATTCATCATGTTGGATGTGTACATGTTCAATTTGGCGACAATTTCACAGAGTGACCGTGTTCATCACAAGAGGTTTCCTCGATGTCGTTGATGAATGTGGTCATTCTTCAGTTACTCTAATGTCTTTTGGCTTCATCTTGAAGGTCCACTGACCAAGGAAGTGATGTGAATGCACAGCTGTAACCCTTTCTCGGCTCATTTCACTCTCTTATTTTTTAAATACAGTCAGTTTGAATGTCAGTGTGTCAGCGTCGTCTTCTGGACATGCTTTTTCTTGTGGATGCAGCCTCCAACAATAATACTACTAATAATAATTAGGTGAGTGGAATGCGCTCAAACGTTTCTCGTGGCTATTCACTCCTGTAAATACCAGCTGACACATGATGACTTGTTCTCCCGCGTTGTCCGCCTGCAGAATGGTCCATTTGATGTTTCCAGCATGACTTCGGCATAAGGCAAACAGTTTCCTTATTTTGTGGTTCGCTCACCTTTCTTGAATTTGCACAGAACCGCATGATTGTAGTAACCTTTCCTTTCAATCGGAACTCTGCTTTGATTATTCTGAAGGAGATTCGAAACCAAATAGCGAAAGCCCTTGAGCCTTTTATTGATATTCAGGCCACCATTAATGTTCGAGGTCGAAAATGGACTTTATTGGTGACAGCATGATTTATTCGGGAGAAGGCAAATCAGACGAGTGCCTTGTGGAAATCTTTGACGTGTTTGCGACTTCCATTCTTCGAATTTGACCATCTGCCTGATTGCAACACCTAAATGGATTTATTTTTGCAGTGCTTTCATGGGTGAGGTTTTCGATTCCGTGATGAACATACTGTCCTCTTGCTATACATTTACTCTTTCCTCGGAACAAGACCTAATAATGAATTGGATGAGACTTATTTATGATTGGTTTGTGAATAATTTTGTCGAATGCATTATTTTCCTGTGTACTCATCTGAATTTCACTCAGTGAAGCTAATATTTCATCGAGAACGTAACAGTTTGCGTAGAACTGATTCTATGGGGAAATTGATGGCCTTCTCATTCAATGCATTCATGGCAGATTGAGCACGAATTTTGCTGAGATAAAAATAAGAGATGATTACATATTTTAGGTACACTTGACTCCTTACAACTGTTCAATATTGATGGCGTTAGTATTTCTGATGTATTCTTTGCTGGTAATCGAATTGACAAAATGACGTCAAATGACCAAGAGCAGGAATGAGTGTAGAAAGTGTGAAATGAACTCTAAGTGAGTATCAATGGATTCTGAATACAGACACAGAACGCATAAGACCTAGCACTTCTTAGTCTTTCTCCGAATAGAGAGAATGAAGGCAGCCCAAGTGTAGAGAAAGAGGTGTGTATTTGAAGCTCGCGAAAGAAATCAACAACGTTGGTGATCGAAGTGCAGGCTTTCAAATATGCGTCATTTGTCTGCTCTGAACAAGGAGTTAAGAAATCATTATTCTGGTTTATGAAAACCCACAATTTGAGCTGTCTATATTCCACTTATCATATCTCTTTGAAATGTTGCACGGTGTTTGGGGTAGATAGCGTTTTTTTGGGTTTCACTCGCAATTCGGGCTTTCGTTTACCTAGAGGAAATATACGTGCAGCATGATTCATACTGTTGAGCTTACCTATATTGACTGAGAAGTCAGAAGTTACATTAAAGAATTTACATGATATTTTCGTTGTCAACTTGATAGGCAAAATACACAAAATCTGCCCAGTACAACATTTACAATGTCCTGAAATAAGATTATTCTATGACATGTGGTATGCATGCAGGAGATTCACCCTCCGGACTCTCACATAATACCGATCAAATTATGGTAACTATTAACTATTGGCGTCAGTTGCCTCAATTTCGTTTGTCTTTGAGAAAGCAACCAATCACATCGTGTCTAATTACTTATTGATACATGATTATTGATAATGCAGATAACGACCAATTTCATGCGATAGGAGAAACCAGACAGACAATAATTGAAGCCTAATGGAGGCAGAGTAAGAGACTAAATATATGAAGAATTATGTTGTAGAACTTAATTATGAAACGTGGATTCACATATTAAATTAATATCTATCGTTTTGAAATAAAACTGTCCTGTATCATTTCGAATTCATGTGACATTTCAAATGAAATTTTTATCAATTTCAAACAAAATCTTATCTAACAATCATCATTGACGGTTGACGTAAGTTGTCACGTTTTCAGTTCTCTCTCCACTTAAAGCATGAGTGAATTGTCAAATTTGACTTTTGTCATATCTGTGAATCATGTCTAATTACAGATAGTGAGACATCGACATTCATGGTGCAGATGCGGTCTAATTTCTCTCAATAACATAGGACAGACAGATAATAAATGAAGTTGAAGAGATAAAGAGTTGATGTGTTGCCTGCGAAGAAGGAGACCAATTAGATGAAAAAAATCGTACAATACGTTAGGAATCGTAGTTCAGGCAATCATAGGTGTCCAAAACACCACACGCTGTGGAGTATGGCGTTTTACCAGTGTTATGTACTAGTTTTCCCCGTCGCCAAATTGTTATGTACTCGTCGCTAAATTATTCTTATGGACTGGTCGAGAAATCAATAGTCCTGACGCAAGAAGGCGGAAATCAGAAGACCACTAGGTTTGCGATGATACTTCTATTTTCCAAACACAAGGAGACACAATAAGTGGTATCACACCAAAGTAAGTAAGTCACACAAATTGTGAGAACGAAATATATATATGAAATGTTCAGACAAAGGTGTGAACAATCATTAGACAGTCTTAACATGAATGGCTAATTATAATGAAGTATCGATCCATGTATGCATAGCGAAATATAGCAGACATGTCAACAACCACCATATATGGATATATGTCACCAAGCAACGGACTGTCAACAAACACTTATATTATATATAATATTAGGGGAATATACAATGTTAAAGGAGACAGGTTCATACAAGTGAAATGGTCACAGACTAACCGAGCAAACAGAAAGAGAGACCAACATACACACACACATAAATATATATATGTGGATACATATCAACCGGAATGAAATTCACCGTGTTGCCTTCAATATATTTGCAGTTTGTTCCGAAGTGCTGACAAGTTTGACGCCCTCTGAATTATATTTGCCTAATAATCTATCAATATATGTTCTTCCTGCGGTGCTTCAATATTCCTGGAATCACTGAATGTTAGTGGCTAATTCAAACTGATCACTAGGTAATCGTTTTTGAAGAATGTCGAAGTGAGAACTTTCGCAAAGGAATAAGTTCCTCAAACGGCGGGAAACGGAAACCGCTTAGACTGAAAGTTATTCAGAGGAACCTAATTACATATCAGAAATCACTGATTCCTCGTATTCCATTACTAGCAATTCAATTACTAGCAACACGTTGGTTAAATAATACGACGCCATTACTACTTCCGCCAAATAGAGTGATACAACAGATTCACCATAGTGACTTCCAATAAGATCAGTATGTTGATGTGAATATCAGCAGTTTGCGTTGACATGATAATTCCCCCAGTGCACCCTAACACTTCGAGCCTAGTTACTACCCTGGTTAAGCAGGTTTAAATGTTTTGTCCACATCACTAATTTAAACGATATATGATGAAAGATATGGGAACCTCACATGGATTCAAAGTCAGTGTCTTCCTCAGATCTATTTGAAGACACAGTGACAGTTCAAGGAGTGAATGCAGTTACGAGTGGGAGAAAGCTAGTGAGACTTCTTCGAAAATGAAAGGCAACAGGAAGTGATAACATCTACATCAACGGAAACTATACACAGATATAGGAACAAGTCAGCCGTCAGGAATTCTTCTCATAGTAAAAGGTGAAATCCAGAAACTTGAGACGATCATCTGTGTTCCAGTAGATATCGTGCCATGGCTATGAAGTCATCTCAGATAGCCGCATGCAGAAGTCGACAAGATTTCAGATATCAGCATATAAGAAAATAATAATTGTTGAAGTGAGTGGCAAAAGGGAAGCACACAGGTCAATGAATGAAGACGAAAACCCCTGTCAGGTATCTATCTTCCCAATGATTCGGTCAATGGATACATGCACAATTACATACACAAAACTATGTAGGCTACACCAGATAGTTACACCCGATTTCGGACAGACTTCACCTCAACTTGAAGAGAAGGGATACCCAGTCTGCTCCTAAATTAAAAAAGGGAAGGCGGGCATGTAGGTCTACATCATCACGTACTTCATGGGGGCTTCGCAATCAAGTCGAAAGCCTTTAAAGAGATGGAGGTGAACGAATATCCCAGTTCATCTGTCCGACATCTGATGGATGAAGCCATTAATGAAAGCGTCATTGCAGTCATAAGACAAAGCACCATCTTCAAGGGAACCTGCGTTGATAGACGCTGCATCCAGGTGAAGGCCAAGTAGCATTATACGTGTAGCGATATCTCAATCAGAAGTAGGAGTGATGCTTGACGTAGCAAGGCATGAATCAGTGCGGAGATGAACCACTAAAGGAAGTGTTGAGTACAATCTTCAGCGCGACTGACAAAAGGATGAAGCCAAGTGCAAAGACTGACAAAAGAGGCTCCCATGAAAATCACACAATTGAAGCAGAACATGCTACCTGTGTGAGCTCTCTTAAAACTCAGTACGAAATAATGATTCTCTGTGTGGAATACATCAGTGGTAGTGGAGTCAATGAGAGAAACTGAAGGTAGTTGGAGGGGAGTGAATGCTTATCTGGTCTACTCTGAGACATGTCGCATCGACCACAACCGCGTACGCTCCCATATATAAACCAGATGACGCAGAAACGACAATGAACACAACATTATCGATTACTTCATTATTCCTGAAAACTACAAAGTTACTGTTTATTTCATGTGAACATCAAGCATTTCACAATTAGATTTGTGTGTGCTACACACAGTTGAAGTCACTATGCTTGAAGTGAAGGCAACGTCGATTTCGAAATCCACATCGAATCTCATGTGTTTGGTTGTTTGTTTCCAACATTGAATTGTGAGCCAGTAGAACTCACTACCTGAGCAAGTTGCATCACTATGATCACATGATGCACTGCAAGCAGTATAACATTACTAGTGCAGGATACGACAGACTCCAAACCTGCCGAATGTGACTGTTATGACGAACAGTGTTTGAATCCTAATAACATGAGTGCATAATAGACGACATTATTTATACTGTCAAGACACACAGCATTATGTGAATATGAAATGAACAATTTTAAGCAATGATGCATCCATTCGAAAACGATTTCAGAGACAGCATGAAATAACAATGTTCTGCTGAAACTTCATATACGTGTAGAAATTTTTTATTATTTTTTTTAATACAGAATGACTCCACACTGTATTTTCGTTAGAAGTATGGAATCTTCGGCATGGATTTCGTAGCCCCAGAATTTGCAGGCCGATCATAGATAACAGTTTCACGTCGGCAGGGGATCGAACCTCGGACCATGTGCATGGTCGACGAGAGTCCTAACCACTGTGCCACAGACGCTTATTATATTTTGTTTTCTGTTCTGTTAATTTTTGTTTTTCATTATCATATTTACCAATTGAAGCCCCGTCTGAGGATTCGAAGCTTCCTCAGGTTATCCTCAATGTTGACAGGCATCACACAGGCGTTCAATTCGGAAACCCACTCAGCGAAACTAAAGATCTCACGTCACGGTCTGGCCAGGTCTTCTGATGCTTCAAATTCACTGTCACTGATTTTGTCATCCAAACCATTGACCTGTGAAACTCTTCCAAAAATAATTTGTCACGGTAATCCAAGCGATTATTCAAACCACACTTAGAGTGATCCCGGAAATCCAAGGACACAGGATTTACGTAAAACACGGCACTGCATTATGCAAATATATTAATGATTTATTTAAAACGCATACAATCAAAGTTTTTTTCACACATATGTGATAATTCTTTTAGAGTGAGATGTGAAATATGCTTGATAGGCTGTCACTGCATCGCTGGAAGAGACAGTGAGTGGATCATAGTTACTCTATACAGAGCCTTGGCTTGGGTGAGTATATTTCAGTAAATCTACAATTCGAGGAGTCAGAATGGAGAATCGTGAGTGCGTTCTCAGTTAACCATATCACCAGTATATAAAAATAGTCAGCCGTAATCCGGCCAGTCTTGATGGATTCGCCTAGCTGAGTTGACTCCAATAAGGCCTACCTTTGATGAGCACAACTTTTAACGAGCAAGACGACCATCCTGTGTTCAGGTCGCCTCCACCAAGCGAAGAAGTACTAAAGTCGTATCTTGTATCATGCGAACACTCTGGTTTCTTCTCCCATTCATGTTAAATCTAGTCAAATCGTGTGATGCGCTGTCATGGACACGAGACGTAATATTTACATGAATACATTTTCTGTCTCATTGATAAGACGGTATGCAGAATGTTCGGAAATGATTGTCGACCACCACTAAAAGTGGGCTCTTATCGAAGTGTGTATTGTGGATATATCCGAATATTTTCCTTATCCAGAAGTGGTTACTGCGATGTGTGATAAAATCACACGTACCGTCATCGGATTCATAGGCCGCTGGACAAATCACAGGTTTCATTTATCACCAACAGCAGAGGATTAATAAAACAGATTTCGAAAGAACAAACCACAGGGGAAGTAATAGTTAGAATAAAGATAGTTTCAAAACCCACTTGAATTAGCTCATCACTGATGCAACTAAAGACATGATCACAAACTTCACTAGCCCGCAAAGTTCATCTGAATAAAATAAATTTCTATCTTATCGGGATATAATTGTTCCGTCTCATTTCTCAATTCATGTTACCCCTACAAATCGAGTTGTTATCAGTTTCAAACAAAATCTTATCTAACAGTCATCATTGACGATTGACGTCGGTTGTCACATTTTCAGTTCTCTCTCCATGAAAAGCAGGAGCAGATTATCAGATGTAAATTTTATCTTGTCTGTGAATCGTGTCTATTTATAGAAAGTGATACATCGACATTGATAGTGCAGATACGCATTTATTTCTGGCATTAAAAGACACCAGTGAGACGATAAATGAAGACACATAGGTGTTGATTGGTGTTGCTGGGTGAGGGCGAGTGAGAGAAGGAAACAGATTGTGTGATGAAGGACATTGTAGACTTTCGTCAACGAGAGTAATTCTAATCATACTGGATGTTGGAAACAGCATTCAGTGAGATCAGGATTTTCTCTTAAATTCTTGAAATTCTCGTCCAACACGCAACATAATTTGAGTCGACCACTTCCACTAAACTTTTTTTTTAAATCCGGTGTCTGATGGCTAAAATTTGGATTCCTGCTGACTGACTGAAACAATGAAGTCATGTTTCTATACCCGACTGATTTTACCAAGGATCCTATTTTCAAAGTAAAAATAATAGCAAGCATTTACTGAAATTCATTCTGTTATTTACTTTCAATGCAATTATGCTAGCTCAATAAGTTCCATATTCAAGGATTTTTTTCTGAGTGATCTTGGCAAGTTAATCGATACAAATGCGGCTTTCATGAAAACATGCCACCCACACGTTTCTTTTTAGGTCATCGAATTTTCACAATCTTCTTTCAGGTATAATGTGATTCCTTTCTCCCTTGGACTTTTTAAATGTTGAAAAATGATTGTTTTTCAAACTTAATCAGATCTAGGTATGAATATAGACGTCAAGTCCTCAAAATACTTCATCACCAACTGTAGATCACTTGCTCTGACACACATTTACTTACAGTGATTATCTCCAGATTGCAGGTTAGCAGTTAAGAGAGGTTGATACACATTATTCATGCGAATGAATCTCAACCTGCAACAAGTACTTCGGAATCATCAAACGAATATAAAACAATACCGATCTGTGAAAGCATAATGCTCGTCTGCATGGTGTTTTTAGTGGATCGGTGGCATACTGATAGAATGATTGTCAGTCACGCAGGTGATGGGTGATTTCTTATCCAATCAAAACTGAAATATGCTCTATAAAGCCAGGAAAACGCCTGGTAAAGTTGGAATTTTGAGCATGACGTTAGCGACCGTATCCCGTAATAACAATCGACTCTGCTTCCGAAAATTCAATTCATGATTAGAAATATTCCCGAAAATCCAAGAGCACATGATTTACGTAAAACACGGCACTGCGTTATGCAAATATACTGACGATTTATTAATATACAAATCTCACTTATGAGGTGTCTCTCGCTGAATGCCGTCATACCACAATCAGCGTGCGTCAATCAGAATAGACAGGAAGCCAAAGTAAAATCTCAGTAGTAAACAACGTCGAGGTTAGCAATTATAGTTGTTTCTTTCTTTCGTAAAAAAACTTTTTATTAGGCATAGCTTACGTCTGGTTAATAAATTTTGAATATTTCAGCCTTCTTTTACACTTCACGATATGGTGCGCGATGTCAAACAGTGGTCTTATCAGAATGTGTTCAGTCCATCTCCATTTTATTCTGCACATTTATTGAGCAATGACGTCACGGTTGGCTAATCGCGGGGTTTCTTCGTTGCCATTTCCTTCTGGTCATTCGATCTTCAGTATGTAACTAGTGAAGTGAAATGTTTACGAATATGTTCAGTAGCCTGTTGGAATTGATTTCCATGAAACACCAAGTCTCTGACGCATACAAAGGGAGTGACCCGCTATCGGTATTGAGAATCCGGATCTTATTCCCTACAATGAGTGTAGCGGATTTCCGAAATGATTTCTTGGTAATGAAACTCTGCCTGGTCACTGGTTTACTGGATGGTGAATATGACGAGTCCGTGAGCGTATTGGTTATTTAACAAATCGGAATGCTTCGCATTGTTTATTGTTGATTGAAGTTTCCTCAGAATTGTTGAGGAATGTGCCATATGTATATTTTCATTGACATTCCTTAATTCACTAATGTTTTCTACTGCGTGACCTCGTTATCTGTAGAAGCGCTGAAGTTATATAAATATTTGAAATTTAGCAGCGGCAGTGGTACGACGCTCTATTTCCCAATGATGAAGTGAGTATACTTGAAGTGGCGACAACGTCAATTTCGAAATCAACATCGAATCGCATCTGTTTGGTTGTGTGCTTCAAAGATTGAATTGTGAACCAATGGATCTCATTAATTGTGGAACCGTTGACCTGTGATGTTGTCATACATCTGTTGAAATAGTGTGATGCCAGATTTCGACACACAACTCCGCAGTGCTGAAGCAGTATTCACGAATTGATTTCGCGGTCAGGGATATCGAAGCCTTTTCCGAAATTGATGAGTTCTATGTAGAGATATGACTAATACTCAGTGCGTTGTTCCACAACTATGCCTAGTGCTGCGACTACATCGTGACATGATTTACTTTATTTGATTCCTGCTTCTTCCGTTTAGGACTTGCGTCACGTGCAGCTACCAGTCTGTCGAGGACAACGCGACTCGAAACTTGGTTTGAAGTAGAAGGAAGTGTGACTAAGCGTCACCTCTAGCAGAGACTGAAGTGGTACTCGCTAGGCAATTTGACAAGATATACCTCCTGTCAGTCAGTATGCGACAGTGTTTCGATAATTGATTGTGTTCAATCTCAGTGCGTCTGCACGAACTCAGTCCCGTCCTCCTGTCCATTGTGATTTCATGCAACTGAGAAATGCTGCATTCCATATCTCTTGGACGTCCGCTCGTAGTTCTCTCTGAGTGAGCAGCGATTACGAAAGACTCGAAGGTGGTGATCGCTTCATGAGGCATTTGTTTTGATCACGCCGATGTGAGCATTACCTCTGCTCCTTGATGAATCGCTTCACATCTTTCACTTTCATTGGTTTCATCCATCTTGATCTCTTTCCGATAACCAGCGGGTTGTTTGAAATAATGTTCTGAAAACCGGTGAAACATGCAGCCTCTTTACGTTTGGTTGAACAGGTGTCGTAGAATTGTCGCCTGGCTTTCTTAGCACGATACTTCCTCTTCGTCGAGGATCCTCAAGTAGTAGATTGGCCAACATTGGATCACGAAACAAAATTTTATATCTCCTGCTGCACAATCAAAACTCTTCTTTCTCTCCTTCGATAAATACACGGGATATTTGTTGAATACTGATTATAAAATGTTTAGGAGGGCAGTTTGTGTAACACGGACACCACTCGGAAAGTTCCTCCTCGTATTAAGATAATCTTCCAACGATGACACTGCCTCACCTCATGTTTAGCAGAAGCGTTCGAACCAGCAGGTTGTATATGTCGTAGATCCTCGACAGAGTAAACATCAATATGAGGGGCCATCATCACTAGATTTGAAATAAATGAATAAGATTGACTGTATGCCATGTACTGATAGAGGATTTCGCCAGCCGGAGTTTAAATCAGGCCGACATGCGAAGACATGACTAATCAGGAAGAGTAAGTTCATGGAAATATCCCTCGGACACACTCATCGATAATTCTGCAGAATGTCAAATCTACAGAAGCCACTATGATTTATTCTGACTTGTAAAAATACTAATGGGCTCACAGACTCATCAGATACGCCATCCATCCAGGATAATGGAATATACATTCGATGACGTAGTTCTACAACATCTTTCTTCGTAAACATTCTCTGACACACACACTTTCTCTCTCTATCAAGTTTCATCTCTTGTGTGGCTGGTTTCTCTTTTTGCATGACATTGACCGTTATCTGCATTATCAGGAATCATTTGTCGACAGCTACTGAAACACAATGTGATTGGTTGCTTCCTCAAAGACAATCGAAATCGAAACAACTGGTGTCAACAGTTAACTGTGATCATAACTTGATCGTTATTTTGCGAGAGTCTGCAGGATGAATCTGCTGCATGCACAAGAAATGTCATAGAATAATCTTATCTCAGCACACTAAACATATTTCACCGAGCTGATTTTGTCTGATATACATTGAAAACAAGACAGGATGAGTTAGAACACCAATCTTATCATGAAGTTCTGATTTTTAAAATGAATTTTACGGTAACACTATGGCCTTCAACTTGATGAGAATACCTTCTTGGACTACATGATCGTGTGATCTTAAATCTGATCCCCTTACTCATCGGGGTTCGCGTACCAGGCGTCCTCATCTTCTCCAGGTTGACACAACCTCTGTCATTCAACTGACAATGAGCATTATGTGAGTCAGTCGGAATGGTTCTTAATGGCTTCCTGCAGTTATACGACGATGTTTGCAACGTGAAGATAACCATACCCTCACTTTCCTCGGGCGTGTATTTGACTATCAAGATAACAACATGGAGAATCCAGTTTCATCCCATCAGTCACAATAAAATCCTGTTAATTGTTTACTGTCACTTCTGATCTCTCACTCAATATAGGTAAACTCACCAGTATGACTCACTCTGCGTGTATATCTCTCCTAGGTAAACGTCAAAGTATCCAACAGAACTATGATCTCATTAGATGTCGCATCACTATTCACAAATGTTCCACTGACTGAAACAACATGATATATATGCGAAATTATTCATTCCAAAAGAATAAACATCGGTACACCCAGCAAGTGTCCAATGGACTCCTACTGAACTGTACCCTGAATGTTCAGTTCTCTTTCAACAACGAAATATATCGCCAAAAGGATGGTATAGCTATGGGGTCACCACCTGGCCCATTGCTTGCAGATTTCTTCATGCGGTCTGCCTCAAACACCGTACAGAACTCCAAACATAAATAATAAATGTAATGTTGACACCTAAAATTGTGAGTTTTCGGAAACCAGAACAATGAAATCTAAAGTCTTTGTTCGGAGCAGACAAATGACGCATATTTGAAGCCTGCATTTTGATCACCAACGTTGTTGATTTCTTTCGCGACCTTCAAATACACACGTCTTTCTCAACACTTAGGCTTCCCGCATTCTTAGAAAGACTAGGAAGTGCTAGGTCTTATGCGTTCTGTGTCTGTATTCAGAATCCAGTGATATTCACTTAGAGTTCATTTCAGACTTTCTACACTCATTCCTGCTCTTGGCCATTCGAGGTTATATTATCAATTCGATTAGTAGCAAAGTACACATCAGATAGAGTAACGTAAACAATATGGAACAGTTGTAAGGAGTCAAGCGTATCCGTGTGATCATAAATGCTGACTGCGATATCTTCCTCATTTAATATACACTAACCTAATTTGATTCCAGTAATTTAAACATTCCCATAATTTATTCAGAACAAAATATTTAGAGCGAACAATTGTTTTCAATAAATTCTTCTTCAGGCGCTACAATTATAAATCCATTACTGTAAGCATACAATAGCCAGTAAAGGCGAATTAGAATCATATCAGAAAGTGTACTGTGGAACAAGTATAAGATGGGATAAAACAATAGTCATATAGTCATATAGTTTTTTAATATGCATCGTCAATAACAACATGGGACAGAATGAGATGAAATAATTTAATTTAATGATGTGTGTATATATCTAAATATAGTTAACAGAAAATACAGGTTTCAAGAGTGAGTGTAATCAGGGTGTGTGAGGCAATATGAAAATAAACCAACGAATGGGGGGCGGTCTAGACTTAAGTTCAAGGTTGAAAATAACAACAATAAGAATGATTGTGCATCTACGAATTCAACTGCTCATGTGGAGCTAGTTATATTGGCCGTACTCAGAGGGCTTTATCCATGTGCGCACGTGAACATGTACCTGTATGGTTGAGTAAAGGAGTAACCAAAGGCATAAATAGTGCAGTCTTAGCCCACTTGGTAGATACTGTACACCCGATAAAACTTGACCAAGCGTTCTCAGTTATTTACCGCGTTCCTAGTAATTTATTTAGAGGAGCACGACAGCGTCTTCTATCAGTAGCGGAAGCAGTTGCAATTATTACCAGAAGACCATACCTCTGCATACAGAAGAAGTATGTTCAACCTCTATGTTTACCTTGGCCTACAATAAAGCCAACAAATCTTCCATTAACACTATAAATTCCCCTCAAAATTTTCTTTTCCTTCTTCTATTCCTCTGTTTCACTGACAAACGTTTATTTTCAACTTTTATGATTTCATGACCTTTCTTATGATTGTGTTACCTTAGGTTTAAATAGTGCTTTTCTAACTTGCTATCGTATTTACAAAATCCTGTTCATTCCATTTCATTATATTCATTATTATTATTATTTGACAATCATTCACCAATAGTACATTTAATTTTAATTTTACACCATATCATCGTTATTATTTTACAATCATTCTTTTTGCTGTTATTTTCAACCTTGAACTTAAGTCTAGACCGCCCCCCATTCGTTGGTTTATTTTCATATTGCCTCACACACCCTGATTACACTCACTCTTGAAACCTGTATTTTCTGTTGACTATATTTAGATATATACACACATCATTAAATTAAATTATTTCATCTCATTCTGTCCCATGTTGTTATTGACCATGCATAATAAAAAACTATATGACTATTGTTTCATCCCATCTTATACTTGTTCCACAATACACTTTCTGATATGATTCTAATCCGCCTTTACTGGCAACCATAGATACAGCTGTAAAAGCTGTGAATAAGGTAAACCCAAAGGTGAGTAAAAACCACTGGATCTCCACCGCCTCATCCGAACTGATAGATGCTAGAAGACTTATTCCGGCGAGCTCCGAATTCAATGAGGAGCGAAAGCTGCACAAGAGGAAACTTACGAAAAGTCTCCGCAAGGACCGTGAACAGTGGTGGGCGACAAAAGCCAAAGAGATGGAGAAAGCTTCGAGGATAGGCAACACCAGGCAACTCTTTGGACTCATCAGGGAAACGGGTGGGAGAAGACAAATCATCAGTGAGACAATCTCGGAAAAAAATGGCACTATAATTAGCTCCCAGGATAGACGACTGGATCGTTGGAAAGAGCATTATGAGGAGCAGTTTAATTTGCCCACAGCCACGCTCAACCTTCCGAGCATCCAACACCTCCCTGAATGGGATATAAACACAGGTCCTCCGTCACTAACTGAGGTTACTAAAGCTGTCACCAATCTGAAACTAGGCAAAGCAGCGGGACCTGATGGAATGACTCCAGAGGTATTTAAGTACGGTGGAGACAGCTTACTGTCCGGATTAACTGAGGTACTAGGCAGCGTCTGGGAATCAGAAGAAGTCCCATCGGGTTGGTGTAAGTCACTGATTATCCCCATATACAAGAAGGGAGACAAGTCTTCCTGTGATAATCACAGAGGGATTAGCTTGACTAATATAGTATCTAAAGTCTTAGGCTCAATAATCATGCGTAGACTGAGTGGTGCTCGGGAAGCACAAACACGAGAGAGCCAGGCAGGCTTTAGACCAGGAAGAGGGTGTATTGATCATATCTTCACCCTCCGACAGATTCTAGAACATAGGCATTCCTACCGGCGTCCAACAGTCATTATATTTCTTGACCTAAAGGCAGCATTCGACTCTGTCGATCGGGAAGTTCTCTGGAGATGCTTGGCTGTAAAGGGAATTCCAAGAAAATATATTGCACTGATTAAGGCACTCTACTCGTACTCATACAGCCAGGTGAGGGCTTACGGCGAGCTGTCATCTGAACTGATGACGACCAGTGGTGTCCGTCAAGGATGCCCATTATCTCCTTTTCTATTCAACTTCATCATAGATGTGTTAATGGACTTAACCCTAGGTGACTTCAGCGACTCAGGGATTGACTTGCTACCGGGGAATAATCTCGTTGACTTGGAATATGCAGACGATATAGTCCTTCTAGGCGAAGACGCTGACGAAATGCAGAGTCTTCTAAACACCTTGAGCCGCAATCTACGAATGTTTGGCATGCGATTCGCTCCCGCCAAATGCAAGATGATGTTACAGGACTGGACTACATCGACGCCTAGTTTAAAAATAGGAAGTGAAGTGGTAGAGCACGTTGACCGCTTCACTTATTTGGGAAGTACCATCAGCCCCAACGGGCTGATCTCTGACGAAATCTCAGCACGAATACAAGGGGCTCGTTTCGCATTTGTTAGTTTACGCCGACTCTGGCGTAGACGAGATGTTCGACTATCGACCAAAGGGCGGGTGTACTGCTCATCAGTCCGCTCCGTCCTCCTTTATGGTTGTGAGACCTGGCCACTGAGAGTGGAAGACATGAAAAGACTAGCTGTCTTTGATCATAGGTGCCTGCGTTCTATTTCCCGTGTAAAGTGGCATAATAAGGTGAGCAACATGGAGGTTAGGCGTAGAGTTCTAGGTAAACAGGGGAAATCAATCGACGAAGTCGTGAAGCTACAAAGACTGAGATGGTTAGGACATGTGTTACGTATGCCAAGCCATCGCCTCCCTCGACGAGCAATGTTAGCGGATATAGGGTCAGGCTGGAAAAAAGCTAGCGGCGGTCAAACAAAAACTTGGCATCAGTCAATGAAATCCACAACAGTTGGTCTAAGCCACGTAGGAAGGTGTAGACTTCCAGGCTGGGGTCCTCGGGACGGTAAAAATCTATGGTTGGAAACAATTGGTGACATGGCTCAAAATCGTTCTCAGTGGCGCAGATGCATCCACTCCCTGTGACTTATGATCTTCAATGAAACTGTTTTGTATTTCTTTATTACTCCTTTGTCTCACACCTCTGCTCACTGTTTCTATTATGCTTTTCTTGTACTTTCTTCTCTTGCTTCGCGTGCTACACGGAATGTGGCGACTTGAACTTCCGCACATTTGTGCAAAGTTCTATGTCGAAAACAGACAGACAGAGACAGACAGACATTGTATGCTTACAATAATGGATTTATAATTGTAGAGCCTGAAGAAGAATTTATTGAAAACGATTGTTTGTACTAAATATTTTGTTCTATTTTGATTCATTTCAACGCTGAGTGTGTTCCCATCTTCCGTTACTAGCGCTTCCAATTGCTTCTAACATTCTTCTGTGTAAACCCGCGTCATTCTCTTACGCTATCCAAAACACCATCGATTGAAATTAGGAACCCATGCTGAGATTATTTGATTTCTTTCACCGACATTGAGAGGATATTCACGCATTACTGTCTGTCAGGAAATGGGAAAAGTTGTATGTACGCATCACTATCCTTTTCAGTGATGAAATGACTGTTACAACTCTCGTGGATTCACTAAGGAATTTCTGACCCAGTCGGCTTGCGAGCCTGTCATTCTAACCGTCATTGTCAACAACAGCGACAACAACAACAGGATACGAAACCACCGAGATTGCGATGCAAGAAGACAGGAAGAGAAGAGAGACTGCTGTTGTGGTGAGCTCCTACGTTACCGTATCAACAGTGAAAAATGTTTGACAGCGCTTAGGTATGCAGGTGCTTTAATAAACATTGACTTTGCGTCGGCGGCACAGTGGTTAGGACTCTCACCCACCATGCACATGGTCCGAGGTTCGATCCCCTGACAACGCACACCTGATAACTATGGTCAGCCTGCAAAATTTGGACTACCGATATCGCGTGCTGAAAATTTCATACTTTAAAAAAAATACAGTGTGGAATCAAGCTGTTATCAAAAATATAAAATAACATTGATGATTAAGAGCAGTCAACAACCAATAGGGTTTCAAGTGCGCCTTCAAGATGAAACCAAAGGCCTTCAGAGTAACTGGACACTGTCCATAGTTGAAGTTCATCACTCTGAAAATAAAAGTGAAAGCTACAAAGGCACTTTCACTTCAGTCATCCTGAAGTCATCGATGAAAATCAATAAAATTGTCGTGGAAATCTGTTGTATTAAAAGTCGCAACTCCAATAAATCAACATGAAATTAAATGTGTACACAATAAATAGGATGGTTGTGACTTCCGAAATGCCAAGTAGGCAATAATTTCTGCATTTTGTGGGTAGCTATCCACTTTGAAACTGCACAGTTTTGAGACTGAACTGACAATGACGACTTGGTGTTCAACCTTTACACTGTTTGCATGGTCCTCATATGTTTCTTTATGAAACTACTCGGATAGCCCATCCCCATCAAGGGATTGTAAATATATTCAGATTCGTTTTCTAAGATATGTACGGATGATCTCTCACAAAAGGAATTTGAATATATTCATGATTCCTTGACAGATATGGGCTATCCGAGTAGTTTCATAAAGAAACACATAAAACATCAGAGGAAAAACCTGAGACTCTGACTGGATGTAAGAGACCTGTATTTATAAAGTTTCAATTTAATGGTGACTTATCAAGTGAGATATTATTCCAAAGAATTTCAAGGAAATTACGAAGACCATTTAACGCAGCCCATCTATGTTTCTCATTGTCTAGCCGAAGAATGATTGAGAAGCAAACGAAATTTAACTTTGATTGTTTTGCCAAACCTATGTGTATTCATCAATTCAACTGCACCTGCGGTGACAGTTTTGTTGGGAGTACTACTAGACAGATTAGCCAACGTGTTACTGAACATCTGCCATCGTGGTTTGGCAAAAGAACAGACAAAAACCATCCGTAGCTCATTTTTGTCACATTCAATTGATAGTGGTCATGTAGTGTAGAAAACAAGAGCCTTCAAAGCAATTCATTGTATCCCACCGAATCTTTCGAATCGACCAATGCAGTAACCATGAAGTCGATTTTGACATCGAACCATTTCACTGAGAACATCTGTTGTGGTGAACACAGTACTCCAGTGCAAGTATATAATAAAAATATCGCATACTGAAGCCTCGTCTGAGGACTCGAAGCTTCCTCACGTGAATCTCAATGTTGACAAGCCTCACACACGCATTCACTTTGAAAACCAGCTCAGCCAAACCAGAAACCTTAAGTCAGAGTCTGCCCGTTTTCCTATGCAATCAAAACCATTGACACGTGAATCTCTTGCAAAAATAACTTGTGAGGGTAATCCAAGTGACTATGCCGACGACACTTGACACTGAAGCTGGAAATCCAAGAATACAGGATTTGCATAAACACCGGCACTTCTAGCTCTGTACAGAAATCTTTTCATCTAAGTGCAGTCTGGTTGTGAGTTGGAAGATATTGAAAAAGTGAGATCGTCCGCATATTTAACAAGGTAAATTATATCAGATTGAGGCAAGTCATGCATGTGGATGGTGACTGGCAGTTTCATCTAGGATGAGAATTTCGTCCTATTTTGAACTCGTCAGCCTGATGCACATTCATTACTCAGTGAGTGACGATGTTACATTCGGAGCTTCAAACAAGTACCCGTAAATCAAAACGCCAAAGCGTTATCTTCTAGACCAATTGGGCCAGGAGGTTTACCTCTTGTGCAACCTAGACGCATCTGCACAAGAATCCGACATCTCAACCTGAGGCCGACCGCTTCAGTCCAATCAATTGACGGTGAAATCAAAAATTCAATACGACATGCAATACAGTTAAGCACAGTTAACTAAAATGATACCAAAACTATAGACTCATGGACTTGGGAAAACTTGAACATATAAATCCTACAATATATACAATTACAGATATGAGTTAGCGTTAAAAGCTCACAAAATGACAAACAGCTAGTTACAGGTAATGGTAGTCAACAAGATTATATCCACAGATTAAGTGTTTGGAAGTAAACGGAATGCAATAATTTCCAGAACTTCGTGGGGAGAAACATCAGAGAAATGAGAGTTCTATGTAACTAAGCAATTTTAGCGCACTAATCGAAAAGCACGCAAAATCGTTCCCCCCATTTGGTGAAGCTAACGTTATATCATGTGATCATACATACTGACTGTGACATCCGGATCATATAAACTACACTAAACCATTTTGATTCATTTCAACGCTGAGTGTGTTCCCTTCTTGTGTTACTAGCGATTCCGATTGCTTCTAACAGTCTTCTGCGCCAATCCGCTTCATTTTGTCTATCTGAGGTGTTTATACAAATGTCTTCAACGTTGCTTTCAAATATGTCTAATCTCACTCATCACATATTTCATCAGTGGTTCTGATACATGTCTTCTTATGTCATCCTCTGGATCTTGTTGCCAGTAAGACGTGTCGCTGCCTTCTTCGGATTTAAATTGAGTCGTTCCGAATAGTGGTGTATCCATCTGATAAAGCCAACGCAATTTAATGTGATCATACATACTGACTGTGACATCCGGATCATATAAACTACACTAAACTATTTTGATTCATTTCAACGCTGAGTGTGTTCCCTTCTTGTGTTACTAGCGATTCCGATTGCTTCTAACAGTCTTCTGCGCCAATCCGCTTCATTCTTTTAGCAATCAGAAACAATTCGTCGATTAAAATTAGGAACCCAGGCTGAGATTATTTGATTTCTGTCACACACATTGAGAGGATATTTACACCTCGCCGTCTGTCAGTTTCAAATAACTTTCATCGGTATTCTCACATCAACAACCACATTTGTCACTTGAACTCTCACTGCATATGCGCGTCCTTATCATATTTACGATTTGAAGAATTGTGGCCAATTTATCTGAAGTGTTTCTGTTCAAAATGCTTCGATGGTTCGTCAGTCGGTCACAGGAGAAATAACACTTTAGATGTCGTCCGGTATAATTCCTATTTGCAACATGAGAATGTCCAAAGCTGCTGATTGTATAGTGAATGCGCACCCTCACTATGCTCGTAGATGTCAACTGAAAGGAAACCACAGACTAGTGACTTTCCGGTTAGCAATTCGCAGAATCCAATTCAATCCTATCTGCGCTGACAAATTCAGGCAGTTAACCTGGGGTTCTAGTGGGAAGCCGTGACCAGTAGGGTACAGCAGGTTGAAGATGAGGCAATAACTCATCGAAGAAGACATTGCGAAGTGGTCGCGCTATGTCGTGAACTGGCAGAAGTTAGAATTCAAGGACCATTGGATCGGGTCCCAGTGGCTCAATGGTCTACGAGCTCGCCTTGTAACCAGAAGGTCCTGGGTTCGAATCCCGGTGGGTGCGTACTGCTGAGGAGTCCCAAACTAGGACGAAACAGCTGTCCAGTACTCCCAGGTTTTCCAGTGGTTCTCTAACTGATGTCAGCTCATGATCAAATCCTGCATGCAATCAAACAAAATCCCTACAACAAACCAATACTTAAAAATTCATCTGGTGCTCACTAGTGACTGGCCCTATTCAGGCAGTTAACCTGGGGTTCTAGTGGGAAGCCGTGACCAGTAGGGTACAGCAGGTTGAAGATGAGGCAGTAACTCATCGAAGAAGACATTGCGAAGTGGTCGCGCTATGTCGTGAACTGGCAGAAGTTAGAATTCAAGGACCATTGGATCGGGTCCCAGTGGCTCAATGGTCTACGAGCTCGCCTTGTAACCAGAAGGTCCTGGGTTCGAATCCCGGTGGGTGCGTACTGCTGAGGAGTCCCAAACTAGGACGAAACAGCTGTCCAGTACTCCCAGGTTTTCCAGTGGTTCTCTAACTGATGTCAGCTCATGATCAAATCCTGCATGCAATCAAACAAAATCCCTACAACAAACCAATACTTAAAAATTCATCTGGTGCTCACTAGTGACTGGCCCTATTCAGGCAGTTAACCTGGGGTTCTAGTGGGAAGCCGTGACCAGTAGGGTACAGCAGGTTGAAGATGAGGCAGTAACTCATCGAAGAAGACATTGCGAAGTGGTCGCGCTATGTCGTGAACTGGCAGAAGTTAGAATTCAAGGACCATTGGATCGGGTCCCAGTGGCTCAATGGTCTACGAGCTCGCCTTGTAACCAGAAGGTCCTGGGTTCGAATCCCGGTGGGTGCGTACTGCTGAGGAGTCCCAAACTAGGACGAAACAGCTGTCCAGTACTCCCAGGTTTTCCAGTGGTTCTCTAACTGATGTCAGCTCATGATCAAATCCTGCATGCAATCAAACAAAATCCCTACAACAAACCAATACTTAAAAATTCATCTGGTGCTCACTAGTGACTGGCCCTATTCAGGCAGTTAACCTGGGGTTCTAGTGGGAAGCCGTGACCAGTAGGGTACAGCAGGTTGAAGATGAGGCAGTAACTCATCGAAGAAGACATTGCGAAGTGGTCGCGCTATGTCGTGAACTGGCAGAAGTTAGAATTCAAGGACCATTGGATCGGGTCCCAGTGGCTCAATGGTCTACGAGCTCGCCTTGTAACCAGAAGGTCCTGGGTTCGAATCCCGGTGGGTGCGTACTGCTGAGGAGTCCCAAACTAGGACGAAACAGCTGTCCAGTACTCCCAGGTTTTCCAGTGGTTCTCTAACTGATGTCAGCTCATGATCAAATCCTGCATGCAATCAAACAAAATCCCTACAACAAACCAATACTTAAAAATTCATCTGGTGCTCACTAGTGACTGGCCCTATTCAGGCAGTTAACCTGGGGTTCTAGTGGGAAGCCGTGACCAGTAGGGTACAGCAGGTTGAAGATGAGGCAGTAACTCATCGAAGAAGACATTGCGAAGTGGTCGCGCTATGTCGTGAACTGGCAGAAGTTAGAATTCAAGGACCATTGGATCGGGTCCCAGTGGCTCAATGGTCTACGAGCTCGCCTTGTAACCAGAAGGTCCTGGGTTCGAATCCCGGTGGGTGCGTACTGCTGAGGAGTCCCAAACTAGGACGAAACAGCTGTCCAGTACTCCCAGGTTTTCCAGTGGTTCTCTAACTGATGTCAGCTCATGATCAAATCCTGCATGCAATCAAAATTCGTAACAGTTTTGTGAAATAATTGCTTTTCTTCATTTCAGGCAGTCTTCCAGGCCTAACTCATGCTATTCGCCGATATAACCTATGAAGTCCTGAATGATATTTTGCAGTGGAATAAATTCTACCAAGCTTATGAATTGAGAGTAATATCCGCAACGCAGGACTAGATTTATATACAATACTAAATCACACATAAAGGGTTGAGGGAATACTGAGATCTCGGATTGTGATGCATCATTTCACTGTCCCTGTGTTTACTGTATGACTTTGAGAATGTCTGTCCGTGATCCAGAGCTAACAGTACGGGAATGCACAGATCAAGAATGCTGGGATTCGAACGAACAAACTGTCAACAAGGATTACAACATAGAGAAACATTTGCAGAATATACCGTTTAACCATAGGACGATTGTTTATGCATATAAAATATAATGTTGAGATAAATTCGGTGGAAATCAATAACTATCGTTGTGCAGAGACTACATATGACAGTGAATGCTGATGCGCACTGTACCTGGATATATGCAGTATGAATTCAATTAGAAAAGAAAGCCGTTGCTGATAAGAAATACATACACATTGGAGAAGTTCAAAGAGTCTACGCAAACTTTTGCTTCTGTTGAAGGACAATTGACCAGCCGATTCGCAAGTCTAAAGCTTTCAGTCACCGGCGTTCATTGTCTTCGAAAGAAACGAATTCACATGTCAGCATGCAATATATGTCACTGTTGTCTGTAATCTGACAATCACCACATGAATTTGCAGCATCAGAAAACCATGACACGAGTTATTGTTTTTGGCTGAGTGGGTTTTCAAATTGAACGCGTGTGTGAGGCTTGTCAACATTGAGATCTACATGGGGAAGCTTCGAGTCCTCAGACAAGGCTTCAGTATGCGATATCTTTGACGAAAATAAAAGTACACATCATTCCCTAAAATCTTCCATTTCATATTGACATAATATAATCTATCTGTAAGTATTTCGAATATCTCACGCCTAAAATGTGTTCCACTCGAAAAATCCTTCAAAATCATGTACAAGATTCGATCAAATCTATCAAAGGGAGTAAAATCAAGACATCTGAGCATAGCCGAGGCGCTGGCTATACAAAAGTTCAAACCCGCGCATTGTATGCAAAAGAAATACGTCCAACCCCTGTCCCTGCCATGGCCATCTTAAACAGGTAATTTTTAGTAATGACCATCCCATCTCCTTTCTTATCTAAACTTCCATGTTATTTTAGGTTTTTCTTAATCTCTATTTACACTACCATATTTTCATACCCTAACTTCGTGTTTATTTCGTCATTTTACTATTTCTACATATTTAATCCCTGATTGCATAAACAATTATTCATCACATTAGTTTTTTCAAGTTTTGGTTTTTGTAGGGATTTTGTTTGATTGCATGGAGGATTGAATCATGAGCTGACATCATGACATTAGTTTTTATCCAAACATCCTGTCTATTTTGTCATTTCTACATTTCTAACCCCTAATTGCACAATGTAAGTCTTCTTAGTTATTATGATGCTGCTTTGTTTGTTTTATCCATCCCCCTATTTAATATGGCATTCTAATTCCTAATTTTAATTTTTTATTAATTTGACCCTTGACCGGATATTATTCTGGAACTTTCCCATCCATTTAATATAAATACACGAATGTACAGCCTAGATGATGACTTCGTCGAAAAGAAAATTTTCTTCGCTGCAATTAACTTCTTATTATCAAAGATACAATCTTTGCCAGGGCACAAGCCTTGTAAATATATAATTCCGAGCTTCTGTTGCATCGTTTAGCTTTATGTCCATGATACTCCATCAAATGATGAGACTCGGTCATTCGTGAATCATGAAAGAAACCACAATGTACCCACCATAATAACTAATGAGAACCGCCTTTCTCAGCATCCAAATACTCGTCAGTGTTTGGTGTCTGATGCCCATGTGGGGAGATATTTGCCTTTCACTTGTGTTGTTTCATTGTGATATATGCAGAGGCTCACCTTGTTAACTACCTATCTATGCTTGGACATTATTGGTTTTGTCGAATAACCAGCGGAAATGGAAATTTCCGAATAATCGAATTTCTCATGATTAAGTTGTATCGGACAAATTCGCCTTTTCACAATACAAACCAGCTAAATTGGGCAATCTCAAATGCAGACAGATCACACCACTCCGAATTCCTGCTTTCGTCATAAATGATTTTGAGAAGTAGGTTTTCGCCGGACACATTTGAACCCATTTCTGCTTGTTGTTAGATTCTTGTAAACAAAAATAAATCGTATTCCGCCTCACTTCAGCTGTTCCATCACAAACTGTGAATATGACTATTTGAATATTTTCATGCCTAAATAATTGAGAAATATCTGTGTCCTTAGCGGTTCACGACTGATTTTGTCCTATATAAATTTCAAACGTCGATACCTGGGAAATCAGGATTGCTACGTTTCTACAGATGAAGAGCTTAATAACGTGCCTTCAAAACCAACCTCACAATCTTGAATCATTCGAATCACTAGGGGTTGGTCACTTACAGAAAAGGTTGACATGTTGTTTACGAGAATCAGCACTTTTTCACAGTTTGAGGATATCCAACGCAAACTGATGAAAGCGTTATACTTCCCATTCGACGGATTACTAATCTTTCAATGGAAGCGAATATCAGAATACAGTCATTGAATTCATCTGTGGCCAATTCCTTCCTAATCTATCTGCTCTTCGGATTTCTATGTCTAGTTGTACACTACGTACCACCAGTAACTAGTATGTGCACAGTTTGGCTGTCTCACGCCCTGTTGACATTTTGTTTAGGCGATTCCTTCTGTTCTTGATCTTTTACATCCACTTGTGGTTTATTGCGGACCACGTGTCAGCATTCATACACGTATTCTCTTTTCTCATAATAATCAACGCATCGATAAAGCAAGGACACTTCACAAGTTGTGGTGCGTGCATTCCACTTACCACTTTTATATATTATAATGTGCTGTATCAGGAGTATTTTTGAATATCACACCTAATAAGCGAACTGATTTTTAGACTATAAAGAAGACACAGGCACACATATTGGAAAGAATTCTAAGGGTTCTTCGTCTTATACAACCACAGGCTGACTACACTATGTTTGTTCTGAGATTCACATGAGACCACAATTAGGGATTTCGTATATCAGGTATAGATTCGTGTGCCAATTTGCCGTTTGATTTTCGGCTGGTACACTCATTCAATGTAATTTCCATGGATGTAGATATACCCATTATTGAAGGTTAGCATACGAAGCGTTTTAGACGGTTACAAGAAAAGGAACCAAACTGCAGTCAGCGCCATTATTGCCCATCCAGTAAACTGCACTTGTAAATGACGGGGGAAGTAATCCGGTAATTATCACCGCGTTTATGCATAATATGTTAACTTGTCAATATCCCGATGATTTCCACACCACTTTGAGATTTACGCAATTTATTAAATATTCCCATAGCAAAGTTTAAAACAATACATTTCAGCGAACAATATTGTGGTTTCAATTAGATCTCATCAGGCCTAACTCTAATATATATAAGTTTAAAAGTGGAAATTCAATTGTTAACCATTCATGGTGTTTTATCTACAGGATAATGTTATAGTGATTATAGATTGTGCATTTAGTCATAATAGTCGTAATGATAACAATAATAATAATAGTAATAATAATAATAATGGTCTTATCAATAATAAGAATGAAAAAGTGAGGCAATCTGTGATAACACGAATAATGAAAAGCACCATGATTAATCAAACAAATGTTCATGTGGAAGTGGTCAATAAAGGCTGATAAAAACAAATGAACCCATTCAGTAATGTTAGATTGTAAGGGAAGGAAAAGAAACACGTTTATAATGCAGATGTGATAAGATTAAGGGATGATAGGGGAGGCGTTGAGGATATAAGCAAGGGTAAGTGTTGAAGTCATCAGTTGATTATGTCTTAAGAGGCCAAGGGAAGGATAATGGCAGTACGAACTTCTTTAGAATGCACAGTTTAGATTTCATAGTTCGAATGCCGATCGCCTCAGCTGTATGCAGTAGACGAAAACGAAGTCTATTCGAAAGATTCGGCGTTATAGATTAAATTACTTTGAAGGCTCTTGTTGTCTCCACTACATGACCACTATCAATTGAATGTGACAAAATTGAGCTACGGATGGTGTTTTTCTGTCCTTTGGCAAACCACGTTGGCTAAGCTGTCTAGTAGTACTCCCACCAAAACTGTCACTGCAGGTGCAGATAAATTTGCAAATCCCCATACGTCAATTTGAATATCTGTGTGTCCACGTCGGCTTGTCTACATCATTTTTCTTGTGAATGATTCATTCACCCACCAAGTAATCAAGTGGGAAGAATTTGGAGAAGATTTCTTCAAATTTCAACCAATCGGGTGGTTTTGATTTCCTGTATTGTTGACATTCGTTCTAATTTCAAGTGACAACATTCGCTAATTGTGTTATCATATAGCAGATCTTGTCTGAAGCTAATCAATTCCCTCGGAAATTCAGTTGTTTTGGAGACTCAGTTTTAGACAATCAGTGGCAGAAGTCCACAATACTCAATCACAAGGTTTGAGTGAATACATGGCTGAAATAAGGCTTCTAAATATATCACACGTGTATGACACAATCCTCATAATTCATCAAACATTCGCTCACATTTGCATGCTGAAATAAAACAGTACTCTGTATTCTCAAGCAATACATTCGATTTCACCGACTCAGTGAAGGATACCAGCGTGTTTGAAAGATAAATGGTCTCAGTAAATGACACCTCATCATTCAGAAGCATGCCCTGACCGAAACAATGGGCTTCATTTGTGACGACATCGAAAATGACAACCTAGAAGCTCCTCTTCTATTAACCACCTAAAGAAACTGCTTCCCGGATGTAAGTTTAATATCCAGTTCAAATTGAATGGACACTTTGGTTCACAGAAACATGGTGTAGCCCTGGGGTCTCCTCTCGTTTCACTACTAGCCGACTACTTCTTGACGAGTCTCGAAAACAACATCCTCAATATTTTGATAAGTCAACTGCACTTACATAAGGGATATGTAAATAAAAATTTCATATTTTTCTGATTGAACATGTCTTTCGCAAGCCAACATGGACAGGACAGTTTATTAACTTCCAGAGCTCCATCTCACTGATCCGAAAGCGAAACCTTGTATGTTCATGAAGTTCAAGGATTAGAGAATCTACTCGGAAGTCGTGCTGCAGGAAGAATTAAATTCATTACGCGAAAGCCTTCTAGAGAACGGGTGTCCAGCAAGATTCATAGACAAATACATTACAGCGAAGCCTCCGTCGTCAAACATCGCAACGGTTCCCGAGGAAACTCTATTCATTAAAACTGGAATTCGAATGTGACATCGCAGCGGAAATTCTTAGAAACCGCCTTTCTAAATGTCTGAAGAAGACATTTCCATCGCCAACCTTACGTATCACATTCTCCAGCGTACAATTAGTCCAGTCTTACCTTAAGAATAACATAACGCTTTTGACCACTTCAATGTGTTTTTATCAATTTACTTGCTCGTGAGGAGCAAAGTATATCGGCCACACGCCACGTCAAGTCCACAAACGTATTCTGGAATTCTGTCCAGCTTGGTGAGCCAGAGGAGAATGGAAGAACAGCAGCAAATCTATCCTCGAACACTTTGTCATCTCCAGGCGTCGAGGATCCTCGCGTGAGTGCTTCACAGTGATACACAGAGTCCCTCAATTTCGTACAAAGAGACTTACAACACACCATCTCTAAATAGCTCAAGCATTAGCTATTCGGGATCTGAAACCGGACCTCTGCATTCAAAAGTGATACAAACATTCACTCACCCTACCGTGGCCACAGTAAAGTTCTTACTATAATTTTGCCTCCTCTTTCATTATGAAGGTTCACCATTATTATTGTTATTACTGCTAGTATTCTATTATCATTAATATTCCCATTATCCGTATGTTATTATCGCTGTATTACTGTTTCTTAATAACACTGCTTTTCCATACAGATTTTATGCAAAACACTTCATCGCTTTTCCACTAGTTCCTGTATATTCTACACTAGCTTATTTACTGTTCATTGTCTCACACTTAACACGCCATGCCAATATCTGCATATTTTCTAACTAACAATTAGGCATCCCTTCTTACACCTTACATCATGTAATGCATTTTTGAGGACAGAGTTTACCAGTATCTGATTGGTCTAGAGATAAATGTCTAAGACCCATTAGCCAGATAATAAGCAGAAGGAATCCTGGACAGATCGGACATTGCCTTTAAGGACATTCAAGTAATACCACATTCTGTGTGAGTGTAGAACATGATTATGAGCGATAGTTCATTCTCGAAATGACAACCAGTTATTTTTAGAGCATCATTTTGTGACATCTGAAACAAATTTACTTTGTATGGTATTACATTCTATCCTGCAATAATTTGGGGAGATTTATTGCAGTAGAGTTTCGTTCACGGGGGGTAGACTCTTTAGTTTGTTACACCACTCCGCCATTCTTATTGGCTTTACGCGATGTAGACACTTCTAATGCTACCATTTCATTGTTAATCTCTGCACTTGGTTTTCGTACCCATCACTAAATTTCTTTACTGTGTCAACTTCCCCGTGTTCGTAGTGAGCCAATCAATGTCATACCACTTCTACTTGCCTGAGATAGGTGCACAGTTTCCATTCAATGTTGACCTCATTCATGAACTGTGTTCATCTCAATAGATGTTCTTTATCAATTCACTCAGTGTCACTTGCGAATTCCTACTTACCGCAGTGATGATGTCACTGACTTAACCTGCTACTGCAATCCATCTCTATTTGGAAGCTTCATTCTTCAGATTTTGAGATGATCAACTGGACTTTCCACCCATCTTCACCCACATTGAATGCTTTCAACTTGACTTTGAAGGCACCGTAAATCACATGGGAATCTGAGTCTACATGCCTCACACTTCCTTATCACGTTTGTAGACACGTCTTGATGGTGAGTGACAACAAGCACAAAACCTAGACCTAAGCCTTCCTGTCGATCGCCTCCACCTATCTAATAAAATTAATTCTAAGTGAACACTTGGAGCCAGTCAGGGTTCATTCAAAATATCTCGTTATCCAGATACAGTAGAAGGCTTCACCAACCTAGATCTAGATCACATTGTGACGAGAATTTCGATTATCAATGCAAATATTCCATGTCTGTATGCTTACTTATAACTTCACTGAAAGAATAAATATTGACTGAATATCTATTCATTGCATTCACCAACCGTTATCACACGTACTGGAACCAACTGAAAAATTCGAATACCCGTCACGTTAATATTGTTTCGTTTACACCTTAGAAATCTCCTAGTGGTGGAGGAGTTGAAAAGCGGTAAGATTGCGGATCACACAAGTAATCAAATCTACCTCTATAGGCAGGTAGCGATTCAGAATTACACTAACCGGCTAAAGAAACCAAAATAATCTTGAAAATATTATTCATCTGCAAACAAACAATCAACTGTTAATAATTTGTGCATGACAATACTCTCATTTTACTATTCGTATTTTGCGATAAAACTGAAGAAAGGAAGTGAAATACGAGTAATTTCCACCTGCCTTATTTTCAGAATGAGCTTATGTAAACTGAGCTGGGTTCGCTGTTACTGTGCATTTCAAACAATTTCCTGAGGAACTCAAGACGTTGGAGTGATTTTATGTGTCTTCATTTGGTGCTTCCCGTCTTCAACGACTGAGGAGAACTCTGACTCCCACAGTTTCAGAAATGTAGCAGCGGCTCCCTCAGCAGTGCGATCACTAAACAACACATTGTCACTGACCACTCAGTCTCAGCGATGTCCTGCTTCAGAGTTACGTGGGAGCTAACAGCAACTTGACGAAAACCATTCTCATTCTACTTCCTTCTTAGCCTTGCAGAAAGTCTATCCAGCCGCCTGTAACATCACGGTAATCAGCTCACTACTTTCGACACCTTTCTATTCCTACATAATCTCACATTTCCTGTTTTTTTCTGTGTGCACCAAGGTAACGACTACTGCAGACTTCTTTTGCAACCACTTGTCTAGTTCTCCATGAATGCTCAGATGGAACTTATTCATGAATACACATAAATTCTCAAACGACGACTGTTAGACACTCGTTGACTAAACCAAAATGCATCAGAGAAATCACTCGACGTTGCCTGTTGATTCCCGGTGATAGGTATGATTGTTAATATGATGCAGTTATCCTGCCACGTTTATTTCTACCTCATTACATCACATTGTCGAATAAAGGTCGTGGCTGATAATATGATTTCATTTGAATACCCATATACATTGCAATATCAGAATCAACTCCCTGATTCAATCTGTTATAATACTAGACAAAGAATCCTTTGAATCCTCTCTAATGCTATTCTTCACAACCAAAACATGAGCTCACTGATTGACCCGATATTCTAAACGTTCCCTGATATGAGCTGGATATGATGTTTCAAATATATCAGCTTCGAAACATATAACTCTATTCAGCCTCCTGACAGTCCGGAGTGTCTGTTTTACTGTCACCCAATGCTTTTATTCTTCTTGTGCTCTGTGGAAGCAGGATTTATGTGATGAGTAGATAACCAAACAGAGTGACGTAATTAATGTAGGCTTAAACATCACTAGTCTGACGAGTTAACACCACTATAAGTATAGTCAATTTGCAAGCACAAACAAGCAGGCACAAATCCACTCGATTTAACTATATTTTTGAAACAGATTATATCATAGAATAAAACTAACACTCTTTCAGTTCAGAAACCTAACAAAACTTGAGAATCATATTATAGTGTGACTTTTGAGAAAGCAGTTAGTGAAATGACGAGATTACTGTTGTCGTGCACTGCAGACCACTACCGTTGATTCCCTTCTCTAATATGTATAAACATGTTTATTCATTGTACAACATAGTGACAAAGTGAAATTGGCTTCAACTAATGGAAGTGTGCACTCAAATCATGAATATTTGCTGTTCAAAATGAGTGACTTGAGTGTAATACGAATCAAGACGAAAATCGCTTTGTTGAAAATAATTCACTTCGAACACTTCCCTGTCGAAGGACAATATGAACGGAAACAGTGATCCACATTTTTATATAGGTTTTGATGAAGACTAGCAGATGTTGTATTGCTAGACGCGATGTTTCAACACTAGTCAACTCAAACCAACCATCCATCGTACACATTTTCATGACGCCAGTAAATGTGAAAGAAATTGATAGCACCAAACTGAGATACTTAAATTAAAACTACGATCGGTGACGCATTTCTACAACATCTTTATTCGCAAACGTACTGCCACGATATCCATGAGGACTCATTTCTTAAATATCTACTTTCTGTTACTGCAAACAATTAGTCCTTATCTGACTTATCAATGTTGTTATCAATGTTATCACTAGCTAATTAGATGAGTTCCTATCAACTTTTTCGCCAAGGGCAATTGATACACAGACAACTGGCGCTAGCACTTCATGATAACTATTAATAATAATTGCATGTGTAGTGGGTGGCTAAAGCTGTCGCATGAACTTGAAATGATAGGGAGTAATTTTATTGAGAGACAGTAGATGCATGTTTAGTTATCCAACTGACTTGGTTAGTCAGTGTATTGATCATTTGATTGGTGTTATGTGTTATGAACACAGTGACACTGACTTTTTAAGCACTTTCATCATACAAATTGAATTGAGCAAGTTAGACTTCCAAATCATCCTACATTGGTGTTCTAATACTACTTTGAACGTAGCAATGAACATTTCGATACCACATTCTCTGATAGGGAATTCTATTGGTTGACAGTTCAGTGCGAGAAAAGAAGATCCAGTCAGATGTCATATGCTGTTGACCTTCAACTTCAAATTCCTTTCATATCGATCGTGTTTGTTAATGACATGCGATTCAGATAGGATAAATTAAGAAACAAATGTTTCTCTGATGTGCAAAATCCTAAATTGAGGTCGCATGTGTAAGTCAGAATAATCTAGCTGATTCATTCTGTTATAATACTAGACAAAGAATCCTTTGAATCCTCTCTAATGCTATTCTTCACAACCAAAACATGAGCTCACTGATTGACCCGATATTCTAAACGTTCCCTGATATGAGCTGGATATGATGTTTCAAATATATCAGCTTCGAAACATATAACTCTATTCAGCCTCCTGACAGTCCGGAGTGTCTGTTTTACTGTCACCCAATGCTTTTATTCTTCTTGTGCTCTGTGGAAGCAGGATTTATGTGATGAGTAGATAACCAAACAGAGTGACGTAATTAATGTAGGCTTAAACATCACTAGTCTGACGAGTTAACACCACTATAAGTATAGTCAATTTGCAAGCACAAACAAGCAGGCACAAATCCACTCGATTTAACTATATTTTTGAAACAGATTATATCATAGAATAAAACTAACACTCTTTCAGTTCAGAAACCTAACAAAACTTGAGAATCATATTATAGTAGAATAAAGTCAAAATACTGGAGTTTGGGAATGTGAATCAATTCATTGAATACATGTTAGTACGTGTTAAACATCACGCTGCATCTGAAATAATGGATTTGGTCTAGCTCGATACATTGCAATACAAGCATTTTTATGAGAGTGTTAGTTGCAGTTTTAACCTCTAGGAAATCGGATATGATACTTGTACGCTACCTACACATCTTATTTTGGTCAGCGAATTTTTACAAAATTTCCAGTTCCGGGATTAACCTAATATTTATTAATAACAAAAATTCCTTGAGACCGAAGTTGAACAAAGTGCCACACCTCCGCTGCATTCTGTTGCTTCCGAGCACATTAACATGAATCCACAGCTGCCGAAAGTTTCGTCTGCTTCTCTTCTCAATCCTCTTTATGATAGAAAAGCTCGTTCGAGTCATGTCTTCAAATCCATGTTCCTCCACTTGACATGAAATGTGATAATTCTTGAATGCTTCTACACCGTGTGTCAAAATCTATCCACATTGCCGCTTGAATATTCTTCGAGCAATGGAGTTTTGATGGTCTAAATGCCTGAAACAGCCCTTTATTGTTTATCCATTCTTGCCGACCATATGATCTTCAATATCTATCGAAGACGACTTTTGATAAAATTTCCCATGTTTCTGTATCTTAACTACTGTATTATAATAGGTAATTTAAAACACCTAATTCTCCCGGTTGTTTAGTGAGCAACGTCTTGTCACGGTAATCTTTCCTTTTCTTTAAAAACGGAACAGTTCCTGCGCACCTGCTTTTCCTCACTGAGCTAATTCTGTTTCTCCCTTATTTCAGTTGAAGCCAGTCAAATCGTTTGACGAACTGTCATGGACATCGGATAAATGAATCTCTGAACACATTTGCTGTCTTATTTATCAGGTGACTTATGAAATATTAGGAAATGATTGTTATCTGCCAACAGATGTAAACTCATGTCTAGGGGTCTATTGCCGAACTTTCCAACCATCCTACTCTTCCACAAGTGGTTACTGTAATACGCAACTATATCACAAGTAACCGCACCGGATATATAAGTCACCTAACAAATCACTGATTTCATTCATCACCAACAGTGAAGAATCGAGAAGACAGATTCCGAAAGAGAAGGCCACTCTGGAAATAGTAATTAGGATGTGAAGAGTTTCAAATCCTGTTTGACTAAGTTCACAAGTGAGACAGCCTAAGAAATGACCATTAACCTCACTATCTCATACAGTACATTCATTTGAAATATATTTTCATCGTTTCGAAATGTAAGTCTCTTCTATCACATCAACTTCATGTCACGCCTTCTGATAAAATTTTTATTTAACATTTATCATTTATGATTGACATTGGTTGTCACGTTTTCAGTTCTCCCTCCATGAAAAACAGACACAAATTATCACATGGAGTTTGTATCTTCTCTGTGAGTCGTGTCTATTTATATTAGGTGAGACATAGACACTGATAAGGCAGATAAGGACTACTTTCTTGGAATTAAAGACGACAGAGTGATAATGAATGAAAACACAGATATAGATGTAATGGCAGGGGGAGAAAGAGACAGATTTTGTGAAGCAATACGAAAAATTACGTCAGCAAACATAGCTTTAATTCTCGTTGATGTTGAAGACAGCAACTGAAGGAGCGTAGTATTTGAAGACATCGAACTATCGAAATTGTCACAATATCCGTATCTATTTTACCTGAAATCCTAAAATACTTCTTCTCTTCCCTCAAGTAAATCTCCAGGTTGCAGCTTTGCAGTAATAAGTTATACATGCATATATATATATATACTGATTATTCAAGAATTATAAGAATTCAGCATATAACAATTGCTCGGTTGTCTACGAATGTACTTGTAACAGCTATCAAGAAGTGAAGCTTTGAATTGATCCAGATCTCTTTCAGAACTAGGTACCAAATCGAATGTCTGTGACATTGAATTCTCTAACTACACTTTGGTTTGTAATTTGTTGATTTAGCTAGATACATTGAAAAATTCTGGACCAAGTGATATGACTGGGATTTCAATAAGGGTGAGAGGAAAATTCAATAGTTAGTGAGACTTTTTCGGGATTCTGTGGAAACGATAAAGCAGTTTCTGATGGTTTCAGGCTTCCTGTTAACTGTGAAATAGTATCATCACGACATTTTAGTATAACATCGTATACATAGTCCAGAAACGGTAGTCGTTCATCATCAGATAGTTCCTATAGAGCATGGGTTTCTTTTGCAATGTTTTTGGCTCAATTTCGAGTAGGCGTGAGCGGTTGGCGTCTATGTGATTCAGTGTATGACGTTTTAATGTCTTAGAATAAGTGTGAATGTAATTCAGGCGGAGAGTTTTCCGATACTCATGTTTATTGATGCATCGTTTCAGAAAATTAAGCTCTTTGAGTTGACTTCTTTACGTGTAGACTATCTGCAAAACTACACTTTCATCGAACTGTTCGAAGATGGATTCTCGCAAGAACCTACTTAACCACTGGCGATTACGACACTAAGCGATAACATCCAAAGTAACTTCATTGAATTCATCAGTGGCCCAATAGATCACCGATCTCGTTTACCATCGACTGTGCGGAATTAAGAAAACGGATTCCGATAGAACGAGTCACAGAAAGAGAGCAGATTCTCACTTGAGGCAGTTCAATAATGGTGCAGCTGAATTATTGAACAATACTCATGCCATCCCAGACAGTGGATCTAATTAAATCCGTATTTGTCGTCTCGAAATATAATCGTGCTCTGTCATGTCAAATTCATTCTAATAAACATCTTATCTCACATTTATCATTCGCAATAGACGTCGGTGGTCACGTTTCAAGTCTACCGTCATCAGAAAAAATACAAATTATCAGATGCAAATTATAACTTGCCTGTGGATAGTGGCTATTTATGGAAAGTGTAACATTGACATTGATAAGGCAGATAAGGACTGATTTCTCGCAATGACAAACGAGAGACAAATAATAAATGAAATCACACAGATAACGAGTGATGATGTGCTCGGGGAGACGACATAAACACGTTGATTATATGATGAGAGTCACTGTAGAATTACGTCAACAAGCGTAGTTCTAATTATCCTGGGTAGGGAGAACAGCGTGTACGCAGGGGATCTAGTGGTTTCTCAGATCCAATCTCTCCGTATTGTAAAGTATTAGTTTGAAGATTCCGGAGAATGTGTTGCAGTTTGAGGTTGATTCGCGCCAACGATGTGTGTCTTTAACTCTTAACTGCATAGCCGCACTCTAAAGACAAGCACTCTTAGTTACCACGTTGCAAAAGACAGAATCTGGATTTGGTGATAGAGTATTTCGAGGACTTTAGGTTTACGATGATGAGAATCATTACATATGTGCACGCATATGTGCATATGCATGCACGAATTTATGTGGATGAGTAAACCTGTGCCCAGGAAGAGTTGTTTGAGAATTATAGATGGTTCGAGTTATGGTAGATGATGCATGGATTTACGTGCACGAAGATTCACTGGATACGTATATATATTTCAGAATAAGGCGGAAGACGTAAGTGCCTATTATCCTGATGATTGAGGGCCACATGATAGCCAGTATGGTGTCTTGAGAAGTAGGAATTCACCGTATCCCCTTTCAGTGCTTTGCAGACATCACACAGGTGTTGACTAGTGTCAATCAGTTTGCAATGCATTTGCGTCAGCGATCTGCATCCTCTCAACATTTATTGAGTCACTAGATGTATGCGGCTAATGCAAATTGAGCACTAAGTAGTTGTTCCAGAAGTATTTTGTTGTGAGTGCTATCACACACAAACCAGTTCTCTGAAAGTCATGAAACATTCACTGCGTAGACTGAACAGTTTTCAATGGGACCTCATTACGTACGATAAATTATGGACGTCCCCTGTGCAGTCACTGGTAACACATTATGGTCGAATATCATCTCTCCATTACTGATTCCGCCGCATACAGTGATGCTCCAGAATCTAAATGGTATAAGTATGTTGATGTGAATATCAGCATCTTGCGTTGACATGATAATTGATCCAACGCACCTTCACACGGAGACCATCCCCTTCATCCTAATCAGCAACCGGCATGAGGAGGTGTAAAGATTTCTTCATTTCGCGTGAATGAATTTAATGAAATGTGATGAAGGATAGAGTAACATCATATGGATTCGGTCTCAGTGTGATTTTCACACCTATGTCTAAGATTCGTCGGGACAAACCGATTTCTATTGTAAGCTGTCATATAACAACCTTCCAAACTTGATTTCCAGATATTCGAATTGACAATATGGTGAAAAAACATGTGTGCAACGGACAAGAGCAGGAATGAATGGAGAAAGTTGGAACTGGACTGTGAGATGAAATGATAGCCCAGGTGACCAATGTTTGTATGAAGTTGTAAAATTGCATTCGACTTCTTCGGAAATGAAAGACTATGGAAATACCTGCATCAAGGAAACCCTCAATAATTTACAGGACCGAGTCATCCGTGTGAGATACTTCTCTCAGATAATGCTGCAATCCGGAAATCTGAGATAATCACCTATGTTCGAGTAGATATCATGTCATTTCCATGCATTTGATATGGGAGAGAGGCAGATATAGCCTAGATAGTCAGGTAGTTCAGGGAGTCTTCTTAATCCAGTTGAAAGCCTTCGAAGAGGTGGAGGACTATCTGTTCAAAATCAGATGAATGAAGCTTCAAATTAGAGCCTCGTTGCAGTCACCAGGCAGAAGTAATTGATATTATTCAACACCAACGAGGAAACCTGTCTAGATACACCCTGGAACTCTGAGAAATCCACGTAGAAGAAAACGTGTAGAAATATCTCAGTCAGTTATTAGGGACACTAGAATCAATAAGACTCATTCGACACCTTGAATGTTAGATAGGAGTGATACATGGCATAGCAGTAGACGAATCAGTGTCCAGATGAACCAGTGAAGGAAATGCTGATCATAAGCATCCACAGGACTAACAAGAGGGTGAAGGTGAGTGCGAAGAGAGACAAAAAAGGCTTTGACGAAGAGCACTCAACTGAAGCAGAGCAGAATTTGTGTGTGAGTTACCTCGAAACTCTGTATGAATAAACGAGATCGCTGTGTGTAATACGTTCATGTATTTGAAGCCAGTGAGATAGAGTGATGGAAGGTGGAAAAGAAGAAAGGCTTGTCTGGTCCATTCAGAGACGTCTCGCATCAAACACAAACAGAAATGCATCCATATATAAGACCAGATGACGCAGAAGAACCACTTATCAACAGCCTGTCGAATGAATTCTAAGTCCTGAAGGCCACAAAGTTACTGTTAATCTCATCTCTGAACATCCAGCATTTCGCGTGATGATTTGCGTTCTAATCCAGCCTGTCTGGTACACAAGTCTGATATCAATGTGTTTGAAGCGAGCAGAACTTGAAGTTCAAAACCAGCATCGAATTGCATCTATTTGGATGTTCGTTTCTCACATTGAATTGTGAGCCACTCGAACTCTACCTCACCGTGTAGCAGTATGACCGATGTTACACGACAAGCACTACTGGAGCGTTACTCGAGAATATTACAGACTCCAAAGCTGTCAAATCTGACTGTAATCACTGAAGTGTTTGAAATCTTAATCGTATTGAGTTCAAAATACACAGCGTCATGTACACGTTCAAGACACTCACTAGTGAAGGCCTCTCGATAACGCGAAATACATCTGTCATTTTACAATAAGATGACTTGGTGTCATTTCTATTTCACTCAGTATATCCAGCCTCCAGATTCTTACAAAATCACTATCACATAAGTTGTCTCGATTTCGATTATCTTTGAGAAAGAAACCAATAGAATCATGTATGATTTGTTGAAGGATTTCACGATGAGCTGACATCAGTGAGAGGACCATTGAAATACTTTGAAGCAGTCGACAGCTGTTTCGTCTCAGTTTGGCACCTTTCAACAGCACGCACTCAGAGGCGTTTGAAACCAGCAGCTACAAGTGGCCAAGACAGCTCGTGTGTATTTAGTGAGATAAGAATATTGGTTAGACAGATAACACTCAATTTCCTACAATCACATCAACTGCACAGATAAGAAATGAAGCTCCATGAACAAGGATTGTGTGACTGAGTATACAAAGAAAGATGTTATTGAAATGCGTCATCGAAGGTTGTTGCGATTTATTTAATTCCAGATTTTCCGATTGATTGATTGAACGGAATCGCTCGGTCTCAGGTTGACATTGAGAAACAGCATCACTCACTGAGAAATGCAGGTACATCCAGCTGACGGGTTCCAAATAGAACGAAACAGGCATACTTGACTCCACCGCTGTTTATCATTCGCCAATTAACTTGTAGTTGCAATTATCCTAGATGTTGAAGTGAACGAGTATGAGGGCATATTTTTCATTTGACCAATGGAAAAACGTCGTATTGCCTTCGATTGATTGAAGATTTTTAAGAAGTATTGACCATTGTGTCAGAGGTATATTTTCATGAACTTACCCTACTAATTTAATTTCGTCTACTGCATGTCTGAATTATTTATGGAAGCACTGAAACTATACAGCTATCTGAAATTGAACTCTAATATTTACTCTTCTATAGGTATGTTGCTCTGTATCACAGTATGCATTATTGAAGACAGATTTTATGTATGTGTGGAGATATTAGACGTCATGCTGTCTGTTTGGAACAGCTAACCATAAAATGAAACGTTTCATCAATTTCAGGATTACCCAGAATATCTGTCTTGCCATTTCATCAGTGGAGTTTAAAATCTGTTGTTTTGACTGTGGGTTTATAAATTAAGACATGAATCTGAAATTCACTAACTTATTGGTGAAGTACAAATATGAAGTCCTGATGAGGACCTTCCGTAAGCAACTACATACCGGATGGGCAACTGATGTGTTTGAACAAAAGAGGAAATAAATCATATCATCCAACACTGGACCAAATAAATGTATACACAGTTCGGTTGAAAAAAACGTTGAAGTCGAAATTCGGATTCATGAGACATTATCCTTGGCGTAAACTTACTTTCATCTGGACCTTGATATATTGAGTGATTTAATCTGTGACATTAGTGAGAAAATAATTTCGACATCTGTATGAATAATATTCGTCGCATTAACGTTAAAAGCGGTATTCTGCAGTCTGTAGCTTAGACTTCATCAATAATGTAACAGTTCAACTAGGATCCATTCATTCAGAAAGGCAGTGGCTCTTGCAGTAAATGATTTGATGATAGGTAGGGCATGACATCCGCCCAATCTCCTGCCCACGATACAGCTGAATATTCTTCACTTTGTTGCACTCTCTCAATTAGCCAGTCAGTTTCGTTTAAATCTAGTTTAATATGTTACTGAGCAGATACATGATGGGAACAATTTAGCGATGTTTATACCCAACACATGTCATACGAATTAAGATATAATGTGCATGTTTGTCATGTCGTAAGTTTGTTCTAATTTCAGGATCGTCTAAGTAATAAGGAGATTGTGTTTACTGACTGTCACTATACACTTGGATGTAGTCCAGTTGGAATATACGTTTTTGGAATAACAAAATGAAGTTTTTCCGAAGTTGAGTGGTTGAAGTCCAACTGAACAGGACATTTTTTCTTGAAAACAAGAAGCAATATATTTCTGATCTTATTCGTCTACTTTATTCAATAAAGGTTTGACTGAGTAGTACATGAAATGTGCTTCGCAGGGTGGAAGACACACATATCTCCTGAAAATAAATGATGACGTTATTTCTTAGTAAGTGACATTAGTGTCTTGTGTGCAGGAACACGCTTCAACCTGAGGTATTGTAGGATTATTATCGCACTGTGACAACAGCCGAAATTCGGAAAGCTTATTAGACAGGTGGTAGTATTAGTGATAGTAGTACCGGTCGTATGTACTCGAAATATAAATATGTTTTATATCTATTTGCCAACTAGAGTGTATTTTATTCAGAAAGGTGAATTTATTCGTCGTAAGCTGAATTGAAACAGTCAGTGTAGGTGGAAAAATGAATACGGATATCTCATTTAGCTTTAGAGTTGCTCACTATTCAAATGAGCGAATCAATATGACTCACGGACGAACAAAGTACGTGAATTCGATAATATTCATAAATAAGCACAGTTATGAATAGTTCAGCCTCTACGTAGATTTCTAAAGAAATCCGCCTTTATTCTGATATAGCCCCATTTCCACATTCATATTCTTGTTGGAAAAAATTGGATGAAGTCATCAGAGATTCCGGTGCAATTGGCATACTATTACTGTTATTGAAGTTGTAACAACAGAAGTCAAGACACGGAATCCAAAGTGTGTTTTTCATTAATCAAGCCACTGTTTGTACAGCTCATCTTCTTCAATCAATCACTGAGCTTCTGATGTCCGGTTACATCAAACGACATGAAATACAATGTTCGAACATACAAGAAATTCTATTGCCAATTCAGTAGTGAACTGTGGGCAAGTATTCCGTCTACAACATCAAATAGAATGTTCAAATATATACATATATATATATATATCACACTGAGGCACATATCGTCTGTGTCACACCACCACAAGGACACTGGAAATATGAATAAGCAATTCAATGATTACTGCACGAAGTCCACTCATGTTACAACTTTAGGAAGGCTGATCGGGTGGATGCATACTTTCAGGTTGAAGCCTCAGAGGACCATTATGAGCTATAAAGGATAGACACACAACAAGGGCTATTTATTGTCCGTGCAACGCCTGTATGAGCTAGCTGACGGTATTCTTAAATAACCTCACGACGAAGGTTTTTTGGCATCACCTTAACCCAACTGCCATCACTGTCTTGTTAAGTTAGAACGCTGGAAGTGTCTAGTCTGATTCTTTTTTTGTGATGTAGTAGTGTCCTTATTTCTGTATTCTCCGCTGAGATCTCGATTTCTCTGCCCTGTCATCTGAATGACTGTCTTAAGTGTAGGAGTTGACTTGTTACGAAGAACAAGTCGTAAGGGATCTTGCTCCAAAGCGTTTGACGAATATGCTATTTCTGGTAGTTCGGCTTCGTAATTTCATCTCGATAAAAATTCAGCTATTACATTTTCTTTCCCTGGAATAGATCAAATCGTGAAATCATACTCTTGTTGACGTAACATCCATCGTGGTAACTCCTCTCGCGTTTGTTTTGCTGTTTTCAACCACTGTAATGGTTTGTGATCGGTCTCATTGTGAAGTCGAAGGCCAACCAAATATGTTGTCAATGTCAGTAAAGAGTTGAGCATTGTGGATTAGATCAAATAAAATATAATAATCTTTGTAAAAAGTTATATTTGTGAAATCTCAGGGATACTGAAATGAGTAATTCCAACGTTCCTTTCGGAAATCTGGTCCGAAAAGATGGATTTACTCATTTCAATATCGCTGAGATTTTACAAATATAATTTTTTTACAAATGTCTCCTTCTCACTCGGCGCCCAAATATTATAGACCTATTCTGTCAAATCTTGACTACAGTTCATTTGATTTATTTTGTAATCGAATTAAATTAACAAAGAAACTATGTAATTGGCACAATGATCGTGTTTTCACTCTCCGTTGTCTGCAACAGAATATCACCTGACAAGTTCAGTAGGTCAAATAAAGCAGCTCAATTTTCAGAAAGAATACAAAGTGATAAGTTTGACAGGGTGCTTCAACTAAACTCTAATCATAAACATCATAATTTTGAAAATACGTCTAATCATAAAAAATTCTAGATACTAACAGTTTGAACAGACATGAAGGTGTGATGTTAGATGACGCATAGGAAATCCTGATTAATAAATAAGAATGGATATGTATCACTAACTAATAATACTTGGTCAAAGCTTCCCGACTGTCTATATCTACTTATGGAGACGTTAAGACATTGTTGTACAACTGTTTATCCGCACACACACACATACACACTGTGTTTAAAGTGTTTAACAAAGGTAGATCAATATTTGTAAGTCTGAGGTCAAATTTTGATCACAACTCGTACAATTTTGTTTATTATACTTGTTAATATTTGTTTTATAAATCATGATTGGACAAGGTTTTTAAAAACTAAAGATGTTCCTCTTATATATAAACCTGTTATGTTAATTTCGATTAATTTCCCTGAAGAAGTTCGGACCAGATTGCCGAACGAAACGTTGGAATTACTCATTTCAATATCGCTGAGATTTTACAAATATAATTTTTTACAAATGTCTACTTCTCACTCGGCGCCCAAATATTATAGAACTATTCTGTCAAATCTTGACTATAGTTCATTTGATATAATTACATTTCAATAGTTTGCACACAATGATAAGTCGTGTTATTGGTAATTTTGCTCGAAATATTACCAATAGCAAAACTTGTCATTGTGTGTAAACTATTGAAATATAATTATACTTTATTTGAAGTATGGCGTCCATTGTGCTAATCACTACACAATAATTCGTTTACTGGTACATAACTTGTATCTGATTATAAGTAACACTCACCACAACGGTACTCACAGCTAGATACTTCCGAGACAATCATTGAGTGCTGCATTTGAATTAGCCACATACATTTACTAACTCCATCAATATTGAATAATGGAGGGAATAACCCATATAGACAGATAATTCATGCACACACAATTCAAACTGTTTTACACCAGTCATCATCATCTGCGAAGTAACAAATCGGGACACGGTGATTTCCCATCTGCTCAAGCGCTATCATGTGGTTCTCTGTATCTAGGATAATAAACTTTTACATTTTCGACATTATTGTCAAAGATCATTATCCAATTAGATGCAGTGTATGCAACAACATGTATTATCCATCTCTTTTCCAAGCACTTATAATTCTCAAACATTTTTTCCTGAGCACATTTTATCCATAGTACATATACATATATATATATTTATATAATTATATGATTGAGCGGATATATGCTATAATTACCTTGTCCATATTGGTAATATTTCGAGCACAATTACTGCCCGTCTTCACACCACTGTTGGAATTGTTTTATTCGCCAACAGTGGTGTGAACACGGGCAGTAAATAAATCGATCCAGCTCAACTATTCCAAGACTGTGCAAATTGCCTAAAATGCATAAGGAGAATATACCACTTTGACTTATCATAGATGTGGTTTACTTACCATATCATAACATCGCGAAGTGCCTGGCTGGTATCATTCAACACGTAGGAAGACATATGACAAAATATGGCTTAAGCAATACATTCGATTTCACCGACTCAGTGAAGGATACCAGCGTGTTTGAAAGATAAATGGTCTCAGTGAATGACACCTCATCATTCAAAAGCATGCCCTGACCGAAACAATAGGCCACATTTGTGATGACATTGAAGAGGACAACCTAGAAGCTCCTCTTCTATTAACCACCTAAAGAAACTGCTTCCCGGATGTAAGTTTAATATCCAGTTCAAATTGAATGGACACTTTGGTTCACAGAAACATGGTGTAGCCCTGGGGTCTCCTCTCGTTTCACTACTAGCCGACTACTTCTTGACGAGTCTCGAAAACAACATCCTCAATATTTTGATAAGTCAACTGCACTTACATAAGGGATATGTAAATAAAAATTTCATATTTTTCTGATTGAACATGTCTTTCGCAAGCCAACATGGACAGGACAGTTTATTAACTTCCAGAGCTCCATCTCACTGATCCGAAAGCGAAACCTTGTATGTTCATGAAGTTCAAGGATTAGAGAATCTACTCGGAAGTCGTGCTGCAGGAAGAATTAAATTCATTACGCGAAAGCCTTCTAGAGAACGGGTGTCCAGCAAGATTCATAGACAAATACATTACAGCGAAGCCTCCGTCGTCAAACATCGCAACGGTTCCCGAGGAAACTCTATTCATTAAAACTGGAATTCGAATGTGACATCGCAGCGGAAATTCTTAGAATTGCCTTTCTAAATGTCTGAAGAAGACATTTCCATCGCCAACCTTACGTATCACATTCACCAGCATACAATTAATCCAGTCTAACCTTACGAATAAGATACCGCTTTTGGCCACTTCAATGTGTTTTATCAATTTACTTGCTCGTGAGGAACAAAGTATATCGGCCATACGCCACGTCAAGTCCACAAACGTATTCTGGAATTCTGTCCAGCTTGGTGAGCCAGAGGAGAATGGAAGAACAGCACCAAATCTATCCTCGAACACTTTGTCATCTCCAGGCGTCGAGGACCCTCGCGTAAAAGCTGCACAGTGATACACAGAGTCCCTCAATTTCGTACAAAGAGACTTACAATACACCATCTCTAAATAGCTCAAGCATTAGCTATTCGGGATCTGAAACCGGACCTCTGCATTCAAAAGCGATACAAACATTCGCTCACCCTACCGTGGCCACAGTAAAGTTCTTACTATAATTTTGCCTCCTCTTTCATTATGAAGGTTCACCATTATTATTGTTATTACTGCTAGTATTCTATTATCATTAATATTCCCATTATCCGTATGTTATTATCGCTGTATTACTGTTTCTTAATAACACTGCTTCTTCATACACATTTTATACAAAAGAGTTTATCGCTTTTCCACTAGTTCCTGTCTATTCTACACAAGCTTGTTTACTGTTCATTGTCCCACACTTAACACGCCATGCCAATATCTGCATATTTTCTAACTAACAATTAGGCATCCCTTCTTACACCTTACATCATGTAATGCATTTTTGAGGACAGAGTTTACCAGTATCTGATTGGTCTAGAGATAAATGTCTAAGACCGATTAGCCAGATAATAAGCAGAAGGAATCCTGGACAGATCGGACATTGCCTTTAAGGACATTCAAGTAATACCACATTCTGTGTGAGTGTAGAACATGATTATGAGCGATAGTTCATTCTCGAAATGACAACCAGTTATTTTTAGAGCATCATTTTGTGACATCTGAAACAAATTTACTTTGTATGGTATTACATTCTATCCTGCAATAATTTGGGGAGATTTATTGCATTAGATTTTCGTTCACGGAGGAGAGCCTCTTTAGTTTGTCACAACAATCCACCATCCTCATTTGCTTTACGCGATATAGACACTTCTGATATTGCCATTTCATTGTTCATCTCTGCACTTGGTTTTCGTATCCATTACTAATTTTCGCTACTGTGTCAACGTCCACGTGTTCGTAGTGAGCCAATCAATGTCATACCACTTCTACTTGCTTGAGATAGGTGCACAGTTACCATTCCACTGCCCTCACTGATGAACTGTGTTCATCACAAAAGATGTTCTTTGTCAATTCGCTCAGTGTCACCTGCGAATTCCTACTTACCGCAGTGATGATGTCACTGACTTAACTTGCTTACTGCAATCCATCTCTATTTGGAAGCTTCATTCTTCAGATTTTGAGATGATCAACTGGACTTTCCACCCATCTTCACCCACATTGAATGCTTTCAACTTGACTTTGAAGGCACCGTAAATCACATGGGAATCTGAGTCTACATGCCTCACACTTCCTTATCACGTTTGTAGACACGTCTTGATGGTGAGTGACAACAAGCACAAAACCTAGACCTAAGCCTTCCTGTCGATCGCCTCCACCTATCTAATAAAATTAATTCTAAGTCAACACTTGGAACCAGTCAGGGTTCAATCAAAATATCTCGTTATCCAGATACAGTAGAAGGCTTCACCAACCTAGATCCAGATCACATTGTGACGAGAATTTCGATTATCGATGCAAATATTCCATGTCTGTATGCTTACTTATAACTTCACTGAAAGAATAAATATTGACTGAATAACTACTCATTGCTTTCACCAACCGTTATCACACGTACTGGAACCAACTGAAAAATTCGAATACCCGTCACGTTACTATTTTTTCGTTAACACATTAGTAGTTGAAAAGACTAAAAGCGGTAAGATTGCGGATCATACAACTAATCACATCTATCTTTATAGGCAGGTAGCGATTCAGAATTACACTAACCGGCTGAAGACACCAAAATAATCTTGAAAGTATTATTCATCTGCAAACAAACAATCAACTGTTAATAATTTGTGCATGACAATACTCTCATTTTACTATTCGTATTTTGCGATAAAACTGAAGAAAGGAAGTGAAATACGAGTAATTTCCACCTGCCTTATTTTCAGAATGAGCATATGTGAACTGAGCTGGGTTCGCTGTTAATGTGCATTTCAAACAATTTCCTGAGGAACTCAAGACGTTGGAGTGATGTTATGTGTCTTCATTTGGTGTTTCCCGTCTTCACCGTCCAAGGAGAACTCTGACTCCCACAGTTTCAGAAATGTAGCAGCGGCTCCCTCAGCAGTGCGATCACTAAACAACACGTTGTCACTGACCACTCAGTCTTAGCGATGTCCTGCTTCAGAGTTACGTGGGAGCTAACAGCAACTTGACGAAAACCATTCTCATTCTACTTCCTTCTTAGCCTCGCAGAAAGTCTATCCAGCCGCCTGTAACATCACGGTAATCAGCTCACTACTTTCTATTCCTACATAATCTCACATTTCCTGATTTTTCTGTGTGCACCAAGGTAACGACTACTGCAGACTTCTTTTGCAACCACTTGTCTAGTTCTCCATGAATGCTCAGATGGAAATTATTCATGAATACACATAAGATCTCAAACGAAATGTGTTCGACGACAGTCAGACACTCGTTGACTAAGCGAAAATATATCAGAGAAATTACTCCACGTTGCCTGTTGATTCCCGGTGATGGGTAAACTTGTTAATATGATGCAGTTATCCTGCCACGTTTATTTCTACCTCATTACATCACATTGTCGAATAAAGGTCGTGGCTGACAATATGATTTTATTTGAATACCCATATACATTTGTTACCGTCTGTTCTTCAACTGGGTAGACAGAGATTTATACCGATGAAAACATGAACAATTTCTCATGACAAAATCGACCTACACATTTGAATGTTATTAATTACGTTTCAGTGACAATGGATTCAATATGTCGGGAAATATAGAACTATTGTTAATTGAAAAAAATCTACTCGATGATTCTTATGAGTTATCATTGGTGTTATATAAGCTCTCACTGACAAAATATTGGGATTCATGTTGTTGGCTTATGAGAAAGCAGTTAGTAAAATGACGAGATTACTGTTGTCGAGCACTGCAGATCACAACCGTTGATTCCCTTCTCTGATATGTATAAACATGTTTATTCATTGTACAACATAGTGACAAAGTGAAATTGGCTTCAACTAATGGAAGTGTGCATTCAAATCGCGAATATTTGCTGTTCAAAATGAGTGACTTGAGTGTAATACGAATCAGGTCGAAAATCGCTTTGTTGAAAATAATTCACTTCGAACACTTCCCTGTCGAAGGACAATATGAACGGAAACAGTGATCCACATTTCTATATAGGTTTTGATGAAGACTAGTAGATGTTGTATTGCTAGACGCAATGTTTCAACACTAGTCAACTCAAACCAACCATCCATCATACACATTTTCATGACGCCAGTAAATGTGAAAGAAATTGATAGCACCAAACTGAGATACCTAAATTAAAACTACGATCGGTGACGCATTTCTACAACATCTTTATTCGCAAACGTACTGCCACGATATCCATGAGGACTCATTTCTTAAATATCTACTTTCTGTTACTGCAAACAATTAGTCCTTATCTGACTTATTAATGTTGTTATCAATGTTATCACTAGCTAATTAGATGAGTTCCTATCAACTTTTTCGCCAAGGGCAATTGATACACAGACAACTGGCGCTAGCACTTCATGATAACTATTAATAATAATTGCATGTGTAGTGGGTGGCTAAAGCTGTCGCATGAACTTGAAATGATAGGGAGTAATTTTATTGAGAGACAGTAGATGCATGTTTAGTTATCCAACTGACTTGGTTAGTCAGTGTATTGATCATTTGATTGGTGTTATGTGTTATGAACACAGTGACACTGACTTTTTAAGCACTTTCATCATACAAATTGAATTTAGCAAGTTAGAAGCAGGCACGATTGCACTCGGTTTAACTATATTTTTGAAACAGATTATATCATAGTATAAAACTAACACTCTTTCAGTTCAGAAACCTAACAAAACTTGAGAATCATATTATAGTAGAATAAAGGTAAAACACTGGAATTTGGGTACGTGAATCAATTCATTGAATAGATATTAGTACGTATTGAGCATCACACTGCATCTGAACTAATGGATTCGGTCTAGCTCGATACATTGCAAGTACACGCATTTTTCTGAGAGTGTTAGTAGCAGATTCAACCTCTTTTAAATCGGATATGATACTTGTACGCTACCCACACATCTTATTTTGGTCAGCGAATTTTCACGCATTTTTCAGCCCCTGGATTAACCTTACTTTTGCTAATAAAATAATTTCCTTGAAAATGAAGTTGTATAAACTGCCACAACCCCGCCGCATTCTGTTGCTTCCGAACACATTAACATGAATCCACAGTTGCCACAAGGCTCGTTTCGCTGTTCACTTAATGTTCTGCATGATAGAAATGCTCATTCAAGCCATTTCTTCAAATTCATGTTCCTCCGTTTGACATGAAATGTGATACTTCTTGAATGCTTTTACACCATCTGTGCAACCTATCCAATTTGCCGCTTGAATATTCTTCGGGCATTGCAGTTTTGATGGTCTAGATGCCTGAAACAGAACTTTATTGTTTATCCATTCTCGCAAACCGTGTGATCTTCAAAATTGGTCAATTGCATATTTTGATAAAATTTCCCATGTTTCTGTATCTTAACTACTGTATTATAATAGGTAATTTAAAACACCTAATTCTCCCGGTTGTTTAGTGAGCAACGTCTTGTCACGGTAATCTTTCCTTTTCTTTAAAAACGGAACAGTTCCTGCGCACCTGCTTTTCCTCACTGAGCTAATTCTGTTTCTCCCTTATTTCAGTTGAAGCCAGTCAAATCGTTTGACGAACTGTCATGGACATCGGATAAATGAATCTCTGAACACATTTGCTGTCTTATTTATCAGGTGACTTATGAAATATTAGGAAATGATTGTTATCTGCCAACAGATGTAAACTCATGTCTAGGGGTCTATTGCCGAACTTTCCAACCATCCTACTCTTCCACAAGTGGTTACTGTAATACGCAACTATATCACAAGTAACCGCACCGGATATATAAGTCACCTAACAAATCACTGATTTCATTCATCACCAACAGTGAAGAATCGAGAAGACAGATTCCGAAAGAGAAGGCCACTCTGGAAATAGTAATTAGGATGTGAAGAGTTTCAAATCCTGTTTGATTAAGTTCACAAGTGAGACAGCCTAAGAAATGACCATTAACCTCACTATCTCATACAGTACATTCATTTGAAATATATGTTCATCGTTTCGAAATATAAGTCTCCTATATCGCATCAACTTCAACACAAATGAAGATGTATTGTGTAGGGGCGAGAAAGAGATATATTTCGTGGAGCATGATGTAGAATTACGTCAACAAGCGTAGTTCTAATTATCCTGGATGCCGAAACCAGCAACTGAGAGAGCATAATATTTGAAGAGATTTAACAAATCCGTATTCTTCTATAATAGTTTGACGATTCTGTAGTATGTGTATCAGTTTGACATTCATTTACTTGTTCAATCCGTATATATGTGTATATATATGTGTGTGTGTCGGTGGCACAGTGGTTAGAGTTCTCGCCGATCATACACAGAGATCAGAGGTTCGATCCTCTGACAAGGCACACCTGATATCTATGGTGAGCCTGCAGAATTTGGGCTACCGATATCACATGCTGAAAATTCCGTACCTGTACCATAAATACGGTGTGGAATCAAGCTGTAATCAAAATAAAATAAATCAATAAATAAACTGATAACTGCAAAGCTACAATCTGGAGATGAGCAGTCACATTTGAGATGCATGAAGAAGGAGAACTGTCGGTTTCTCAAGAAGTATTTTAAGGACTTGAGGTATGACTGGATACGGATCATTTGACATCTAAACACGTATATATATATATATATATTGCATGCCGGTTGGGAGAGAGTGAACGCTTGTCTGATCTTCCCAGAGATCTGTTGCATCGATCACCACCACATACGCACACACATATAAAACCAGATGGTGCAGAATCGATAATGAACGTCACACTCCCTAATACATCATAAGTCCTCAAAGCTACAGAGTTACTGTTTATTTCACATGAACATCATGTATTTCACATTTAGATTTATGTTCTAATATAGCTTGTCTGCTACACATGGTTGAAGTCAGTATGCTTGAAATGAAGACAACGTCAATTTCGAAATCAACATCGAATCGCGACTGTTTGGTTGTTTGCTTCTCACATTGAATTGTGAACCAGTGGATCTCATTAACTGAGCATGTTACATCTCTATGACCACACGATACACTGCAAGCAGTATTACATTACTAGTGCAGGATACTACAGGCTATGAAGCTGCCGGATTTGACTGATATGACGAACAGTGTTTGAATCCCGATTACATGAGTTCATAATAGATGACATCATTTATACGATCAAGACACTCATCACTGAATGCAGTGGGATATCGTGGAATATGTCTGTCCTCTTACAGTAGGATTGTTCACTGTCACTTCCGAATCACACAGCTCATACCAACACCAGTGCTTCGCAGATCTTACACAGGTGTTGACCAGTGTCAAGCAGTATTGTGACTATCAAGATAACAACATGGAGAATCCAGTTCTATTCCTTCAGTTCCAATAAATTCCTGTGAACTCATTTCTGTCAACTCCGACTTCTCACTCAATATATGTAAGCCTACTAGCATGATTCATGCTGCGTGTATATTTCTCCTAGATAAACAGGCGCACGAACTGAGAAGGAAGCCCGATAAACGCGATCTGCCTCAAACGCCGTACAACATTCAAACAGAAATAATAAATGGAATATGGACAGCGCAAATTGTGGGTTTTCAGAAACCAGAATAATGATTTCTTAAATCCTAGTTCGGAGCAGACGAACAATGCATATTTGAAAGCCTGCATTTCGATCACACACGTTGTTGATTTGTTTGAGAGTTTAAAATACACACGTCTTTGTCCACACTTAGGCTGCTCTTTCTCTCCATTCTCAAAAAGACCAAGATATGCTAGAGCTTATGCATTCTGTGTCTCCGATCAGAATTCCGTGACGCTCACTTAGAGTTCTTTTCACAGTTTCTACATTCATTCCTGTTCTTGTGCACTTAACGTCATACTGTTAATTCGGTTACCAGCAAAGAACACATCAGAAATACTTACATCAATAATATTGAACAATTGGAGGTGATCATCGCTTTACTAACTCAGTGAATCCCGTGCTCCACCAGCCGTGAATGCATTGATTACAAAAGCCACCACGTTCCCGATGGAATCAGTTCTATGTGAACTGTTACGTTGTCAATGAAATATTAGCTTCAATGACTGAAATGCGATTGCGTGAACAGGGAAATAATGCATTTCACAAAATTATTCACAAACTAATAATAAATAAGTCTGATCCAGTTTGTTATTTGGTCTTGTTCCGAGAAAGGAATAAAGGTGCGGTGTGGGGACAGAATGTTCATCACAGAAGCAAAAAGCTCAACCGTGAAAGCACTGAAGAAATAAATCGATCTATCTGTTGCAATCAGGCAAACGGCTAAACTCGAAGAAGGAAGGTCACTAGCACATGAAAGATTTCCACAGGCTGATCGCATGATTCGCCTTCTCTGGAATAAATCCAACTGTCACCTAGAAAGTCGATATTCTACCTCAGTCATTCATTGAGTGTGTAACTGCAACAATATCACCAAGATGGTCGAGGGCTCCCGGGATTCGTCATCCAACCTCCTCCAGAATAGTCAAAGCAAGATTCTAATTGAAAGGAAATAGCACTACAGTCATGCGGTTCTCTGCGAATGCAACACAGGTGAGCAAACTAGAAAATAAGGAGAGTGAATACTGAATGTCGAAGTCATGATGGAAATTTCAAACAGACCATTCTGCACGCAGACAACACAGGAGCACAAGTCATCATGTCTCAGCTGATATTGATTGGAGTGGATGGTTATGGGGAGCGTTTCTCCGCCTTCCACCCACCTAATTAGTTTCTATTTGGAGGCTGCATCCACAAGAAAAGTGATATCCACAAGATGACATGAGCACACTGATATTCAAAATGACTGTTTCTCAAAATGACGGGAGTGAAGATGCATCGCACTTGGGACAAGATAAGAAAGGGTTACAGCTGTGCACTCACATCACTTCCACGGTCAGTGGACAGACAAGATGAGGACCTTGAAAGCCATCAGAGTAACTGAAGAATAGCCGAATCACGACTGTCAGAGTGCAGGAAAAGCGCCAACGACCATTGACTTCATCCGTCGTAAAACCATAGTCAACTTTCATCTTTGGCATTAACGAAATCTCTTGTGATGAACACGGTTACTCCGTGAAATCCACGTGAAATTGAACGTGAACACATCCAACATTATGAATGTGATTCGCGACATTTCAACAAGCCGACAAGTGCTGCATTCGGAGGGACGCTATCGCCTATGCAACAGAATATTATTGAGACTGAGTGGACAGTGATGACTTGCTGTTGAAAATTCACACTACTAACAACTTGTGAATTGTTGTTGCTCTGTCACTGCATTGATTATATGAAAAGAGAATACCTGTGTGAATCCCGATCGACAGTACGAAATTGACGACAAACAAACGTACAGATCAAGAACACATGGATTCCGGAAAACAACGTGTCAACTGGTAGTAAGACAGTGAAACAGTTTTACAGAGGATAGTGTTTAAGAAAAATGAATACATACTCCTTTCTGGTAGTACGTAGTGTACAAATAGATACAGAAGACACTAGAGATGAAAGAGTAGAAGGTAACTTGCAAAAGATGCATTCCATGACTGTATGCTGACAAATGCTTCAAACTAAAGATTGACAACTTGCCGAATGATAAGTATGACGCTTTCATAAGTTTGCGTTAGATACCGTTGAACTATAGAAAAGCAGTGATTCCCCTGAACAGTAAGTCAACCTTTTCTGTTAGTGACCGACCCCTAGTGATATGGGTATTTCCAGTTTGTTGAAAGTTAGCAATCTCAACTTTCAAGAAACCATGGTGCTTTCACAGATCGACCGTCTCCGTATTGTTTTATATTGGTTTGATGATTCCGAAGCATTTGTTGCAGTTCAAGATACATTCGAATGGATAATGTGTATCTACAACCAATAACTACTCAGCAGCAATCTGAAGATAATCACTGCCAGTCAACCTGTGTCAGAGCAGGTGATTTGCAGTTGGTGAAGAAGTATTTTGAGGACTTCAGGTCTATATGCATATGGATATTCTAATATATAGCCACGCATATACTGATATGTATGCACACTTTTATATGGTCAAGTAAAATTGTCTTCAGGGATAATTGTTCGGAGATCCCAAATAACTGGGAAACAGAAAATACCAGGTATCAGGTACACAGAGACTCATTCGATAAAGACGTTTACAGCCCGAAACATTTCATCGATGTACTCCAAACTGACAGGCTCATGTATATATATGAAGCATTACCACTTGAAGGATAAACAGTAGCATATTCAGTCCTGTGACGCTAGATAATTCATACTAACACAGACACATTCATGCATCTACTGACAAAATTTGTCCATGGATTTCAAAGCCATTTGCGAAAGTTTTCGGACAACGCGGTTGATACCTGGTATATAATGCCAACACAAGCGAACCACAATAAAGATGATGTTAGCTGAAGAAAATTTATTTGGTCATTCTTGTGTATTTTGATTGGAGATTCATGTGTCGTTATATAGCTTTGCAATTGTTCATATGTCGCTCTGCCAGCATTCTCCACTCTACATATATTGGTGCATTTTACCTACTTTACTAGTCGGCCATGTGTCGGGATAGGGTGAATGACAAATCGTGATGTTAAAATGTCGAACAAAAAATAGCTGAAATTGCTGTCTAATAGCTGTGGTGGAATTTGGGGTCCTACGAAGTGACAAAAAATAGACAACGAGATGATTAGTCCAAATATGAATAAACAGAACTATGACGAATGATCTCGTTGTGTATGAAAGTGAAAAACATTCGTGACTATTTACTGAAATCCAATCAGTGGTGTATTTCCAATAAAATTTGTCTAGCTTGGAAGGTTGTAAGTAAACTCATTATTTCAAAGCGTATTGTCAGTGAATTTAACATCCACAAATGTGGATATTATGCTTGTTTGACTTCCACACATCTTTTCAGATCGATGAGTTATCACACACTTCTGAGTATAATATTAATGACTACTACACTTCCCTTGAGTTCCGAGTGGAACAAAGTGGTACATCTACTTTGCAATTAATTACTTCCAGACAATTTCTCCTGACTTCATAACTGCTATTTGCTTCTCAAATTATCTTCTCCGTGAGAGAACCTCTCATTCAATAAATCTATCACTGTAATACCATGCTGAATAAGTTTTTTTTCAGATGTCACACAGTGATGCTCTATTAAACACTGGACGGCGTTTCGAGAATGAACAATTGCTCATAATCATGTTGTAAGTTTACACAGAATGTGGTATTACTGGAATGTCCCTAAAGGCAATGTCCAACCTGTCCACATATCCGTCTGCATATTATTCGGTTAATGGGTTATAGATATTTATGCTTCCTGGGACAGTCCTTTCTTGCTTATTCATTCTCGCCAACTAGCTGATATTCAGAGTCGATCGAAAGTGCTGTTGATAAACATTTCTCAGTTTTAAGAAAAACGAGCCAACAGCAAATCAAGTTTACTTTTCGACGAAACATTTCCATGAGCTGTACAATCATGATTATATTTGAAAAAGAAATCTTTAGACCAATCAAAACCTGGTAAACTTTTACTTTGAAAAATGTATTACATAGTATCTGAAGGTCTAAGAAGGAATGACTAATTGCTAGCTAAATAATGAGCAGACGTTGGCGTGACGTAGTACGTGTGAGACAATGACTAGTCAATAAGCTTGCGTAGAATGGACAGGAATTAGTGGAAAGGCGACACAGTGTTTTGTATAAAATCTGCATTGAAAAGCAGTGTTATTAATAAGCAGTAATACAGCGATAATAACATATGGATAATGGGAATATTAATGATAATAGAATACTAGTAGTAATAACAATAATAATAGTGAACCTTCATAATGAAAGAGGAGACAAAATTATAGTGAGAACTTTACTGTGGCCAACGTAGGGTGAGTGAATGTTTGTATCGCTTTCGAATGCAGAGGTTCGGTTTCAGATCCCGAACATCTAGTGCTTGAGCTATGTACACATGGCGTATTCGAAGTCTCTTTGTGAGATTAGGCTTTCATGTAATACATTTGATTCCTCCTGTATCATGTCTTCCGAACAGATTTTTCTATTCTTTGAACTCAATGAGGGACCGAGGTTTCGTTTTCGGATCTGCGAGACGAATCTCAGGAAGTTGTTAAACCGTCCTGTCCATATTGGCTTGCGATGTAGTGATCTCTAGATCCTAAAGGCTTGTATCCTGGTGAGTAGTACAGCGAGGAATGGAAGAGCCATATTCAATTCACGTCCTTGTGTGAACTATACTGATAGATGTGCTGCGTTGAAGGTTTTCAGGAGACAAACTAAGTCAGATTTTTCATCACAAATTACGCACGTATCATCTAAATATCTCCTATGTAAGTGCAGTTGACTTATCAATGGGACTGAGATGCTGTTTTCAAGACTAGCCAAGAGACAGTCAGCTACGGGTGGATCGACAGGAGACCCTATGGCTACACCATCCTTCACTAAGTCGATGAAGTCGAATGTATCGCTAGAGCTATATTTTGTCATACGTGTTCTTATTGGTTGAAGGATGTCAGCTAGCCACTTCGCGATTTGATGATACGGTGAGGAAACCATGTCTATGATATATCGAAGTGGTATTTTCTCCTTATGCACTTTACGCAGACTGTACAGTCTTGGGATAGTTGAACTGCATTATTTATTCACTCATAAATCTCCTGTATTACGACTGAATCTTCCCTCTTCCTCTTCGGCAATTTTGTAAGTAGGTTCTCTGTTCTTTCTGTTGTGTCTTTCTGGTTGGGTGATTTGAAGCATTTGGTGTTGTCTGATAGTACATTCGTCAACTCCTGATTACAGTCGGATCTATTCATCACCACAATCCCATCGACCTTATCAAGATGGACGAGGGTTATACCCTTCCTTTCCTGAAGTTGTTTAGGTTGTCCTCTGCATTCCTCAGTCAGCAGATAACTGTGGCGCTGTTGTCGACGAATGTGCCCGTAACCGCTGTCAAGATGTGAAGCCTTGAGTTGGTCCAGACTTGTTTCAGAAGTAGGTAACAAATCGAATGTCTTTGACATTAAGTTCTAGAACTTCAGTTTTGTTTGTTATCCGTCGGTTTGACTCGATACGTCGAAAAATTCTGGACCAAGTGATATGACTTCATTTCGAAAAAAAGTGAGAGGAGAATTTGAAAAATGTGATGACATTTTTTTCAAAATTCTCTGGAAACGATGAAACATTTTCACACGGTGTCGGGCTCTGTCAGAGTTTCGGTGACAGAGACGAATCATCATATTCGCTCTAAACACAGGCTTAGCGTAAGGTCAGTATATTTAGGCGAAATCAAGAACTGGGACAATAAGAATAGCAAATCGTGAGTACGTTCTGCAGTTAACTTGATCAGCAGTTATTCCAAATATTTAGTCGTAATCAGGCCAGTGAATAATGATTTGGCTCCCTCAGCTGATTTCAATGGTGCACAACTCTGATGAGCATGACACCCAACGAACAAAAAGGTCATCTAGTATTCATCTGACTTCCACCAAGCTAGGAATGATCACAGTGCTATATTATAGCATACTATATACTGTCAGGTAACTCAACCCATTTATGGTTTATCCAGTCAATTGATTTGATAACTGGTCGTGAAAACGACACGTAATAATTTCATGAATACGTTTACTGTCTCGTTGATCGCAAAGTGTACGGAATATTCAAAAATGAGTTTTGACTACCGATAAAACTACGCTCTCATCAAAGCGTCCATAGAAGGACTCTCCCGCGATTCTACTTATATACAGGTGATCACCGCAATAAGCAACAATAAAAATAGTAACTTCATTGAATTCATCACTGACTCGATAAATCACCGATCTTATTCGCCATCAGCTGTGTAGAATTGAGAAAACCGATTCCAATAGAACGAGTCACAACCGACAGAATTATGACCATGAAAAGAGGGCTGAATTCTACTTAAGGTAGTTCATTACTGATGCAGCTGAAGAAATGATCATTAACTTCACCGTCTTAGACAATGAATCCAATTAAATCCATATTAGTCGCCTCGAAATATAATTGTCCTCTATCATGTCAACTTGATTCCAGTAAACGTCTTATCTCACAGTTATCTTTTGCAATCGACGTCGGTGGTCACGTTTTCAAGTCTCTCACCATGAGAGGCTGAAACAAATTATCAGACGTAAATCGTATCTTGTCTGTATTTAGTGGCTATTTATGGAAAGTGTAACATTGACATTGATAAGGCAGATAAGGACTAATTTCTCGCAATTACAGACAACAGACAGATAAATGAAACCACATAGATAACGAATAGTGATGTGCTCGGGGGAGACGACATAAACACGTTGATTATATGATGAGAGTCACTGTAGAATTACGTCAACAAACGTAGTTCTAATTATCCTGGCTAGTGAGAACAGCGTGTGTGCAGGGGACATAGTGTTTTCACAGATCCAATCTCTCCGTATTGTTTTATATTAGTTTGAATATTCTGAAGAACGTGTTACAGTTTGAGATTCACTCGCGTGAACAGTGTGTGTCTACACCTCTTAACTGCATAGCTGCAGTCTGAAGACAAGTACTCTAAGTCACCACGTTGCATAAGAGAGCATCTGTAGTTGGTGATGGAGTATTTTGAGGACTTTGGGTTCATATTGATAAGAATAATAAAATATCTACATGCATATACGTATTCGCATGCACAAATTATGTGGTTGAATAAATCTGTGCTCAGGGAAATTTGTTTGTGGATTATGTATACCTCTTAAAGTGGTAGACAATACATTTGCAGATATTCACTGGACGTGTATATATTGTTTTTTATGCAGGAATCTTTAGTGTTATTATCCCGGATATTGAGAGCCACATGTTAGCGAGTATAGCGTCTTAAGTGATACGAGTTCACTGTTTCCTCTTTAGTGCTTTTCAGATTTTACACAGGTGTTGACCAGTGTCAAGAATTTTGAAGTGCATTCGCATGAACGATGTGCATTGCTTCAATATTTATGGAGTCACTCGATGTATGCGGCTAATTGAAATTGAGCTCTAAATAATTGTTGCGGAAGTATCACGCTGTGAATACCATCACACAGAATCCAGTTTACCGAAAGTCGTGAAATCTTCACGGCGTAAACTGAACAGTTTTCAATGGGAATTCATTACATATGAGAAATTATTGACCTCCCGTGTGTAGTCACTAGCGATACATTGGTCGAATATTACCTCTACATTACTAATTTCACCAAATATAGTGATGCTCCACAACCTAAATGGGATTAGTTTGTCGGTGTGTATATCAGCATGTTGTGTTCACATGATAAGTCTTTCAACGCTCCAACATTCTGTGACCATCCACTTCATCTCACTCAGCAACCGGGCTGAGGAAGTGGAAGGTTTTCTTCAGTTGGCTTGAATGAATTGAATGAAATGTGATTGAGGGTAGAATAACATCACATGGATTCGTTGTAAGTATGATTGCAACACCTATTTCGAAGATATTGTGGCGACAAACCGATTCCTATTATAAGTTGTCATATAAAAACCTTCTCAATATTGATCTCCAGATATTCGAATTGACAATATGCTGTAAATATGAGTGAAAAAGACAAGAGCAGGAATGAATGCAGAAAGTTGCGACTGAACTGTAAGTTAGCATCATCGAAATCTGAATGCGTGGGCAATGTGAATAATTTGAACCATTTATATTCACTACAAGTGCTATTTAACTCCATCTTTTGCATTTTGTCCAGAAATAATTCCAACACTCAAATATCTTCCTGTGAAATTTTTATATGTGTAAAACTTGGGCACTGTGGTAGTAAGTAATTCCATATTAGTTTGTTTATTAGATGTATCACACAGTGAAACAGTATTATTAACTGGATGACGTTTCGAACAAAATTTATTGATAACACTAATAATAATAGTGATAATAATCATAATAATATTATTGACGACGCCAACAATAAGGAATCCAAATCATCAACAGCAACTCCATACAAGGAAGGAACCTCGGAAGCCTTACGCAGAATTCTTAACAAAGGAAGAATAAAAGTGGCATTCACACCCAGAAGCTCAATTAGAAACAAGTTTTGTCGGTTAAAGAATCAATCCTGTGGATCGTTTAAAACAAAACAATTTAGTCCATCTGATAGCCTGCTGGAATGATTGTCAGATCAAATACATAGGTCAAACTAGTAGAATAGGGGCAGTCACACTAGCTGAACATAAAACTTAGCGAAATCTAGATTGGTTGACTCAAATAAGATAAGAAATCTAGAGAATAGTTCAGCTATAGCGCTACATGCAGTTACACACAACCATACAATAGGATGGGATATGATGACAGTTTTAAAATCTAATGCCACAGGGTATATGAAGAAATTGATAACCGAAGCTTTGTTTATCGAATTAACTGCAAATACATGTAATAGGAATGATTCATCACCTGACCCTGAGATCTGGAAAATTCTACTGCCCCTACGACAAATTGGAGAAAACAAAGAAAACTATAAAATTCAAGTTTCGAAGTTGCGTGATTATAACTCACATGATTATGAACAGTAAATTTTGTTCAAAACGTCATCCAGTAAATAATACTCTTCCACTGTGTGATATATCTAATAAACAAACTAATATGGAATCTTAAGGTGAACATCGGACATCGTGAAGATGTCTTGAATTCGATGAAATTATTCAAATGCTGTTGGTCAGCATTGCTAAAATTAATTGCGATTAGTGCACTGAAACACGAGACTAATACCACAAAAAATATACTCAGAACACTACTGCAGAAGGTTTGGAGGAAAGAAAGTTACATTGGGATGATAGAAACTGTAGCATGTCGAATTACAGAACAATTCGCTGTTCAGTCTCTACAAGAGCCGAGTTTGTATCACGCTACTTTCCACGCAAAACGAAATATTAACTTGCGTCATACCAGAGGGATTAAAAGCCTGACTCTTTGTAAAACTTAGCTGGGGCAAGCTGGAGTCAGGAAGGGTAAATCAGGTGCGGACGGAATTGCAGCTCAAGATATGTTCTCAAAAGAAAACGTGGAATGTCAGTCAAAGTTCCACATCGAATTCATCTTTTTCGAAAATTGGTTCAACAGCGTTGATCTCGAGGTAACTCGTGAATACTGATTCACCACTACGGATTTGTTTGCCCAAACCACCATCACGATATTTCAACAGCTATGTGGCAATAACATATGTCAAGTGCTTTACAGTGGTAGACTCAGCCGTGCCTTTTAAGTGAAGACCAGAGTAAGACAGGCTGTATACCGTCACCGATGAAATCCCTGATTGTGGTGAACTGGATTATTGGGCGAACAATTGGCAGCAGAAGGACAGAAATACTCTGGAACACATACGATTTATATCTAATGTCAGAAAAACTCTGAGAACTAATGGGGATAAACCTGCTGTTCGGTAGAAAAAGCAGCGAAGACAGGGATTCAAGTGAACATAAAGAAGATAGTGGTGATGAAGACAAATAATCAACAACGAGAAGCACCAATTACTATGAACAGGTGAAATTTGCAGAAGCTGGCTTATTTCACTTATGTACTCAGCATCGTTTCAAATACAGAATCGGAAAGGCAAGGCAGACAGTGAAAAATGTCAATTTACATTGGTAGTCTGCTCTACTCATGAATCGGAACAAGACTCGTAAGTGTCAGACCCTGGGCGTGTCAAGAAGAGCATTTCTAACGGGCTACTGAAGACGTCCGTAAACAGACTGCATCACTGGCTACATAATGAAGATCGAATGGCCGGAAAGAATTGGCATATATAAACTTACTAGTGGAGGGAAAAAAATCACATTTGAATCAGAAAATGAAAGAGGAGAATTAGTTATGTTAGATTGTAAAATAAAACGAATAGAAGAAGGCAAAATACACACTAGTTTCTATGGAAAACCAACGATTTCTAATAGATACTTAGACTTTAATTCATCTCATCCGTTAACTGTTAAGGCAGGATTAAATAATTGCTTAACAAACCGAGCAGTAGCACTAAGTAGCACAAGAAAATACCTAAATGATGAACTAAAACAAATAGAAGATGCGTTGGTGTTAAACAACTATCCTTTAAAATTCATTAGGAAGATCAAACAATGCCAAACAAAAAATAAAAATAATTATGAAACTATTAATAATAACATAAATAAGAGAGAATATAAGTCATCTATAGTTATACTATATAAAGAGAGGACATCTGAAACCCTACGTAGAATTCTAAATAAAGCAGGAATTGGGATGGCATTCAAACCTACAAACTCATTCAGGTAGGAAAAGCTGTATAGGTTAGAGGACCCAGTTGAACCAATTAGACAAAGTAACATAACACAAAATACCCTGCAATGACTGTGAGGTCAACTACATAGGTCAAACTAGTAAGTCCGGGGTAGTCAGATTGTCGGAACTTAAGAATTTAGCTAAGGTTAGAATGGTTGACCCGAGAAGATAAGTAATTTAGAAAAAAGCTCAACAATTGCAATCCATGCATTAACACACAGCAACACAATAGGGTGGGAGAGGGTTAAAATTCTGAAAAGTAATCTAGGTAGGTGGAAAGAGAGGTTGATTGCTGAACCCTTGTTCGTCGACTCTACACCAAACACATGCAATAGGAATGATTCATCACTCATGCCCGAAATATGGAAAATACTACTTCCAATAAAATCAAGTGAAAAATAATGGAACTATATAAATGAAGTTAGGACGTCGTGTGATTACCTTGATATGATTATGAGCATTAAATTGTGCTCAAAACGTCATCAGTATACATTACTGTATTACACTGCGAGACTTTTTCAAAACAAAATTTACGCTTAATTGAATTACACTTTACCACTGTGCACATGTTTTATTCTTACACCAATGAAATGTAGCAACAAACCAAACAAGAAGCTATTGCTCAACAAATATGCAGCATGAAGTGAAGATGGACTGGACATTTTGATACTACCGCAAATCGATATCGCGCAGCATACTGTGGTGGTGTGATACAGACACTGTGTTCCAACATAATATTGATCATTGTGTCTACTGATGCTGGCATCAGAATACTTCTTCCAGCATTGAATACTGCATTAGCAATAGAATACAATGCATACATTTGAACATTCTATTTGTTGTCAACGACAGAATACTATTACCATAGTTAAATACTAGATTAGCAGCAGAATATTAGGTATCTATTTGAACATTTTCCTTCATCTCACGTAACGCGAACAAAAATCACACGCTCAGTGATTGCTCAAAGAATATATATAGTGCTTTCATCAACTGAAAGTATACCTTGGATTCCGTGTCTTGCCTTTTGCTGGTAAAATACCATTAGGTTAATATGGAACCGAAATCAGATCAACAGAGTTTGCTTATTAAATGGTGTGTATGAAAGGAAAGTAACTCTGATGATATATGGCTTAATGGTACATTTACATGTGACAAGACTAAACTTTACCATTTCTGCATCTTATAACGAGGTAGACGAGGGAAAACCAAGCTGTTTTTGAGGGCGCAATGTTAATTCTTTTCCTGTCATTTGTTTTACTTTGTTTTGTATCAAACTTCATACTACTGACAGTTAGTAAATAATAAGAATATATTGTTACCCCTAAACGACGAATTTGTTCGCCATTTGTTCACTTATAGTCGAACATTATCATAGGCCTTATTTATGTACTCTTTTTTGTTAAATGTTATTTATTTTTACCCATTTATTCCGTGCATACTCATGGATCGTCTTTGCTCTGCTGTTGCTTCCCATTAAACGCACACTGATTGTGCTTTGACGGCATTCAACCGCGGATACGGAAAAACTGAGGTCTTCGTATCATTATTTCATCATTTTATTCGTATAATGTTGCAAATCATTTTATACAAATATTGGGTTTTCTGATTTCACGCGTCACTCTACGTATGGTTTTAATAATCCTTTGGATTATTATCTTGAATTCCTTTTTGAAAGAGACTCATAGGTCAACGGTTCTGATTGCAAGGACCATTGTTGAGGGATTTGTAGCATCATACAATTTACTCAGATCGCGATATGAGTTCCTTGGTTTGGCTGAATGGGTTTGAAGTGGACACGTGTATGAAGTTTATCAACACTGAGATTAATGTGACATAACTTCTAGTCCACAGACAAGGCTTTTATATGCAATTTCGATAAAAAAAAATTATTCAACAGGTATATTAGGTTTCAGCAGAACATCGCCATTTCATTCTGTTCTCTGAAATCAATTTCGGTTGAATACACCATTGCCCATAATCTTTCACTTCATATTTACATAATTTACTTCTTTTATTTTATGATTACAGCTTGATTCCACGCTGTATTTTTTGGTACAAGTATGGAATTTAAAGCATGGTTATCGGTAGCCCAAAGTTTGTCAGGCCGACCATAGAAATCAGGTGTGCGTCGGCAGGAGATCGAACCTCAGACCATGTGCTCAGTCGGTGACAGTCCTAATCACTGTACCACCAACGCACTATGTGTAATTATTCGACCTCTATCACGCTGTACACTGAGTTCCACTCGATGGCCTGGAGTGCTGTGTCACTCCAGCGTCTTCTCAGCCTACGTCTAATCCATCTACATTTCCCCCATCACATTTGTTGACAATAAGTTGTCACCTTTTTCGCTGCCGAATAGAATTCCTTTTCTTCGTTTCAACAGCAGTTTATACATTGCCACTCGTATTGGCATCACATGTGGTCCTAATGCTGTTAAGGAAGAGTTAAATCTTCTAAAAGAAATCTAGTGGAAAATGGATTCCCACCGCGTTTTGTAGACAAGGGGATACAATTAAAACCTAGGAAATGTGTTCTAAAGTCTTTCACAAATATTATGCTGTATATGAATTCCTAATTCAAAAGTGACTTAGCTACCAACATGGGATTAGACGAAAAACGAAGTCTCACAAAGAAATTTATCCAGTTGTGTATCTGTTCTTAGATATTTGCAAACAAATTCACGTTTCATTCCATGCTGTCAATAAATTCATCATCTAAATAGACGTGGTTAAATGCAGCATCCATTGAAATATTACCCGAAACTATCTACACCAGTGATTCAAAGTTTTCTTCAAGAAATATCAAAGATGTCTCATCTTCATTAGGAAATCATGAAGATATACAAATGCAATTTGTAAATGATCCCTGGACCATATCTTGATTGGTAGGGTCAAAAGTCATTTCCGAATATTTCATATTTATTTAATCATTAGGCACTTATCTCAGTAACTGCAAGTGCTGAGCAGTAACTTTGTTTACTGTATTATATCACTTTTGTGAGCCACATTATATGTTGTTGTTTAAATAAATGTAATACGCCTCAAAGTTGCTAATTTCCTCCCATCATTTATCCACTCATTCTTTAGATGTATAATAACGCAGGCGTAGTGGACATTTTGTGCTGATCTTCACACAGCTGTGCGGGAAATACTGTACTAAAATAATATGATTAAAGAGGTTATACGTAAACACTCGGCATTGCAGTAATCAACACATGGGGATAAAGCATCATTCACCAAGTGGAGCCCCGAGAAATGTGTGAGAATGGAGGTCTGTTCATTGACTCCTAATAATATAGTGATTTCATAATTGAAATGTCCGCCTACAAAAAATATGATATTCACATGTCAATGAAGGCTACAGAAGATGGATGCACCGACATCAAGATAGACTACATCTCAAAACGAAGAGAGTGTTTACGACAATAATTCATACTAGAAGAAAAAGAGCATCATAAACATAATGCGCAATGTCTCCGGTTTCTTTATTTCTTCATGCTATCACTGGAATATAATGCTTCAACACAGATGTTAAACTATTCATAACTGTGCTTATTTATGAATATTATCAAATTCACATACTTTATTCGTCCGTGAGTCATATTCATTCGCCCATTTAGTTAGTGAGCAAATCTAAAGCTGCATGTGATAACCGTATTCATTTTTCCACCTACACTGACTGTTTCAATCCAGCTTACGACGAATAAATGCACCTGTCTGAATAAAATACACCCTAGTTTGCGAATAGATATAAAACATATTTACATTTCGAGTATATACGACCGGTACTACTATCACTAATACTACCACCTGTCTAATAAGCTTTCCGAATTTCGGCTGTTGTCACAGTGCGTTAATAATCCTACAATACCTCAGGTTGAAGCGTGTTCCTGCACACAAGACACTAATGTCACTTACTAAGAAATTACGTCATCATTTATTTTCAGGAGATATGTGTGTCTTCCACCCTGCGAAGCACATTTCATGTACTACTCAGTCAAACCTTTATTGAATAAGGTAGACGAATAAGATCAAAAATATATTGCTTCTTGTTTTCAAGAAAAAATATCCTGTTCAGTTGGATGTCAACCACTCAACTTCGGAAAAACTTCATTTTGTTATTCCAAAAACGTATATTCCAACTGGACTGCATCCAAGTGTATAGTGACAGTCAGTAAACACAATCTCCTTATTACTTAGACGATCCTGAAATTAGAACAAACTCACGACATGACAAACATGCAGATTATGTCTTAATTTGTATGACATGTGTTGGGTATAAACATCGCTAATTTGATCACATCATGTATCTACTCAGTAACATATTAAACTAGATTTAAACGAAACTTACTGGCTAATTCAGACAGTGCATTAAAGTAAAGAATATTTAGCTGTATCGTGGGGAGGAGATTGAGCGAATCTCATGCCCTACCTATCATCAAATCATTTACTGCAAGAGCCACTGCCTTTCTGAATGAATGGATCCTAGTTGAACTGTTACATTATTGATGAAGTCTAAGCTACAGACTGCAGAATACCGCTTTTAACGTTAATGCGACGAATATTATTCATACAGATGTCGAAATTATTTTCTCACTAATGTCACAGATTAAATCACTCAATATATCAAGGTCCAGATGAAAGTAAGTTTACGCCAAGGATAATGTCTCATGAATCCGAATTTCGACTTCAACGTTTTTTTCAACCGAACTGTGTATACATTTATTTGGTTCAGTGTTGAGTGATATAATTTATTTCTTCTTTTGTTCAAGCACATCAGTTGCCCATCCGGTATGTAGTTGCTTACGGAAGGTCCTCATCAGGACTTCATATTAGTACTTCATCAATAAGTTAGTGAATTTCAGATTCATGTCCTAATTTATAAACCCACAGTCAAAACAACAGATTTTAAACTCCAATGATGAACTGGAAAGACAGATATTCTGAGCAATCGTGAAATTGATGAAGCGTTTCTTATTATGGTTAGCTGTTTCAAACAGACAGCATGACGTCTAATATCTCCACACATACATAAAATCTGTCTTCATTTATTCACACTGTGATACAGAGCAACAAACCTATAAAAGCATATACATTAGAGGTCAATTTCAGACAGCTGTATAGTTTCAGTGCTTCCATGAATAATTCAGACATGCAGTAGACAAAATTAAATAAGTAATTTTTTTAATTTTTTGATTTTTTAATTTTTTTTTTTTTGATTTACAGCTTGATTCCACACTATATTTTCGGTACAAGTATGGAATTTTCAGCATGGATATCGGTAGCCCAAATTTTGCAGGCCGACCACAGATATCAGGTAAGCGTCGGTGCGGTCTCGAACCCCGGAACATATGCATGGTGGGCGAGAGTCCTAACCACTGTGCCACCGACGCACAGTAGAGTAAGTTCATGAAAATATACCTCTGACACAATGGTCAATACTTCTTAAAAATCTTCAATCAATAGGAGCCAATACGACGTTTTTTCCATTGGTCAAATCAAAAATTATTCCCTAATACTCGTCTCCTACAACATCTATGATATTTGCAACTACAAGTTGATTGGCAGATGGTAAACAGCAGTGGAGTCCAGTATGCCTATTTCGTCCTATTTGGGACCGGTCAGCTGGATGTACCTGCATTTCTCAGTGAGTGATGCTGTTTCTCAATGTCAACCTGAGACCGAGCGATTCCGTTCAATCAATCAACCGGAAAATCTGGACCTAGATAAATTGCAACTACCTCGCTAAACCAGAAATAATGCTGGAAAAAAGGAATGTTTGGGCATGAGGCTAGCAACCTTATCCCGTAAAATGAAGACTGCTACAGAAATTTTAGGTTACTAGTTTGAAGCCCTATGTTCCACTGGGAACATGAAGGAAAATTAAAACAAACCTTCTATGACGCATTTCAATAACATCTTTCTTTGTATACTCAGTCTCACAATCTCTGTTCATGAATCTTCATTTATTATCTGTGCAGTTGATGTGATTGTAGGAAATTGAGTGTTTTCTGTCTTACCAATATTCATATCTCACTAACTAGACACGAGCTCTCCTGGCCACTTGTAGCTGATGGTTTCAAACACCTCTGGGTGTGTACTGTTGAAAGGTGCCAAACCGAGAGGAAACAGCTGTTCACTGTAACGCAGACACTCTGGACTGTCAGGAGGCTGAATCCATTTATATGTTTCGAAGCTGACATATTTGAAACATTATACCCAGGTGTTTTTCAGGTGCTAGTTATCTTCCTCCTTCGAATTTAGCCGTCTGCCTGATTGACAACGGCTAGATCGATTTATTTCTTCAGTGCTTCCATGGTTGAGCCTTTTGCTTCGGTGATGAACACTCTGTCCCCACACCGCACCTTTATTCCTTTCTCGGAACAAGACCAAATAACAAACTGGATCAGACTTATTTATTATAAGTTTGTGAATAATTTTGTGAAATGCATTATTTCCCTGTTCACGCAATCGCATTTCAGTCATTGAAGCTAATATTTCATTGACAACGTAACAGTTCACGTAGAACTGATTCCATCGGGAACGTGGTGGCTTTTGTAATCAATGCATTCACGGCAGGTGGAGCACGGGATTCACTGAGTTAGTAAAGCGATGATTACCTCCAATTGTTCAATATTATTGATCTTAGGTACGGAACATTCAGCATGTGATATCGGTTACCCTAAATTCTGCAGGCTGACCATAGATTTCAGGTGTGCGTTGTCAGAGGATCGAACCTTAGATCATGTGCATGATCGGCGAGAGTCCTAACCACTGTGCCACCGACACACACACACGTATATATATACATATACACGGATTGAACAAGTAAATGAATGTCAAACTGATACACATACTACAGAATCGTCAAACTATTACAGAAGAATACGGAGACGTTTAATCTCTTCAAATATTATGTTCTCTCAGTTGTTGGTTTCGCCATCCAGGATAATTAGAACTACGCGTGTTAACGTAATTCTACATCATGCTTCACGAAATATATCGCTTTCTCGCCCCTACACAATACATCCAAGAAAGTAGTCTTTATTTGCCTTATCAGTGTCTATGTCTCAGCTAATATAAATAGACACAACTCACAGTGCAGATACAAACCCCATTTGATAATTTGTTTCTGTTTTCCCTGGAGAGAGAACTGAAAACGTGACAACTAATATCAATCATAAATGATGACTTTAAATAAAACATTTTTGAACGCGTGACATGAAGTCGATGTGATATAGGAGACTTATATTTCGAAACGATGAACATATATTTCAATTAGATGAACTGTATGAGATAGTCAAGGTAATGGTCATATCTTCGACTGTCTCAGTGGTGAACTTATCCAAACAGGATTTGAAACTCTTCACATCCTAACTATTATTTCCAGTGTGGCTTTTTCTTTCGGAATCTTTTTTTTCGATTCTTCATTGTTGGTGATGAATGAAATCAGTGATTTGTCAGATGATTCATACATCCGATGAGGTTACTTGTGATATTGTTGCGTATTGCAGTAACCACTTGTGGATGTGTAGAATCGTTGGAGAGTTCGGCAATAGACCCCTAGACATGAGTTTACATTTGCTGGTAGATAACAATCATTTCCGAATATTTTATAAATCACCTGATTAATAAGACAGCAAACGTATTCAGGAATTCATTTATCTGATTTCCATGACAGTACAATAAAGAAAATGGAATATTACCGTGACAAGACGTTGCTCACTGAACAACCAGGAGAATAAGATTTTTCAAGTTACCAATTATAATTAAGTAGCTGATATAAACATATACGGCAGATTTTATCAAGAGTCGTCTTCGATAGATTTTGAAGATCACATAGTCAGCAAGAATGGATAAACAATAAAGGGCTGCTTCAGGCATTTAGACCATCAAAACTCCATTGCCCGAAGAATATTCAAGCGGCAATTTGGATAGATTGGCCACATGCTGTAGAAGCATTCAAGAAGTATCACATTTCATGTCAAACGGAGGAACATGAATTTGAAAAAATGGCTTAAATGAGCATTTCTATCATGAAGAACATTAAGTGAACAACGAGACGAGCCTTGTGGCAACTGTGGATTCATCTTAGTGTGTTCGGAAGCAACAGAATGCGGCGAGTTGTGGCAGTTAATACAACTTCAGTTTCAAGGAAATTATTTTATTAGCAAAAGAAAGGTTAATACAGGGCTGAAAAATGCGTGAAAATTCGCTGACAAAAATAAGATGTGTGGGTAGCGTACAAGTATCATATCCGATTTCAAAGAGGTTGAATCTGCTACTAACACTCTCAGAAAAATGCATGTACTTGCAAAGTATCGAGCTAGACCAAATCCATTATTTCAGATGCAGTGTGATGCTCAATACGTAATAACATCTATTCAATGAATTGATTCACATTCCCAAACTCCAGTGTTTTAACTTTTTTCTACTATAATATGATTTTCAAGTTTTGTTAGGTTTCTGAACTAAAAGAGTGTCAGTTTTATTCTATGATATAATCTGTTTCAAAAATATAGTTAAATCGAGTGCATTTGTGCCTGCTTGTTTGTGCTTACAAATTGACTATACTTATAGTGGTGTTAACTCATGAGACTAGTGATGTTGAGGCCTACATTAATTACGTCACTCTGTTTGGTTAACTACTCATCACATAAATCCTGCTTTCACAGAGCACAAGAACAATAAAAGCATTGAGTGACTGTAAAGCGGACACTCTGGACCGTCAGGAGGCTGAATAGAGCTATATGTTTCGAAGCGGATATATTTGAAACACCATATCCAGCTCATATCAGGGAACCTTTAGAATATCGGGTCAATCAGTGATGTTTTGGTTGTGAAGAAGATACATTAGACAGGATTTAAAGGATTCTTCGTCTAGTATTATAACAGATTGAATCAGCTTGTTGATTCTGACGTTCATACAGAACCTCAATTTAGGATTTTGCATATCACGTCAAGATTTGTTTGTTAATTCATCTTATCTGAATCGCATGTCATTAACAAACACGATCGATATGAAGACAACTTGAAGTTGAAGGTCAACATCATATGACATCTGACTGGATATTCTTTTCTCGCACTGAAATGTCAACCAGTAGAACTCCCTATCAGAGCATGTCCTATCGAAATGTTCAATTGCTACGGTGGAAGAAGTATTTTAAAACACCAATGCAGGATGATCAGGAAGTTTGACTTGCTAAATTCAATTTGTATGATGAAAGTGCTTACAAACTCAGTGTCACTGTGTTTATAACACATAACACCAATCAAATGATCAATACACTGACTAACCAAGTCAGTTGGATAACTAAACATGCATCTGCTGTCTCTCAATAAAATTACTCCCTGTCATTTCAAATTCATGCAACAGCTTCAGCCACCCACTACACATGCAATTATTATCATTAGTTATCATGACGTGCTAGCGCCAGTTGTCTGTATATCAATTGTCATTGGCCACAAAATTGGTTAGATCTCATCTAATTAGTTAGTGAGATGTCAACATTGATTAGTCGGATAACGACTAATTGTTTGCAGTAACAGAAAGTGGATATTTAAGAAATGAGTCCTCATGGATATCGTGGCAGTACGTTTGCGAATAAAGATGTTGTAGAAATGCGTCACCGATCGTAGTTTTAATTTAGGTATCTCAGTTTGGTGCTATCAATTTCTTTCACATTTACTGGCGTCATGAAAATGTGTATGATGGATGGTTGGTTTGAGTTGACTAGTGTTGAAACATTGCGTCTAGCAATACAACATCTACTAGTCTTCATCAAAACCTATATAAAAATGTGGATCACTGTTTCCGTTCATATTGTCCTTCGACAGGGAAGTGTTCGAAGTGAATTATTTTCAACAAAGCGATTTTCGTCCTGATTCGTATTACACTCAATTCACTCATTTTGAACAGCAAATATTCGCGATTTGAGTGCACACTTCCATTAGTTGAAGCCAATTTCACTTTGTCACTATGTTGTACAATGAATAAACATGTTTATACATATTAGAGAAGGGAATCAACAGTTGTGATCTGCAGTGCTCGACAACAGTAATCTCGTCATTTTACTAACTGCTTTCTCATAAGCCAACAGCATGAATCCCAATATTTTGTCAGTGAGAGCTTAAATAACACCAATGATAACTCATAAGAATCATCGAGTAGATTTTTTTCAATTAACAATAGTTCTATATTTCCCGACATATTGAATCCATTGTCACTGAAACGTAATTAATAACATTCAAATGTGTAGGTCGATTTTGTCATGAGAAATTATTCATGTTTTCATCGGTATAAATCTCTGTCTACCCAGTTGAAGAACAGACGGTAACAAATGTATATGGGTATTCAAATAAAATCATACTATCAGCACGACCTTTATTCGACAATGTGATGTAATGAGGTAGAAATAAACGTGGCAGGATAACTGCATCATATTAACAAGTTTACCCATCACCGGGAATCAACAGGCAACGTGGAGTAATTTCTCTGATATATTTTCGCTTAGTCAACGAGTGTCTGACTGTCGTCGTTTAAGATTTTGTGTGTATTCATGAATAATTTCCATCTGAGCATTCATGGAGAACTAGACAAGTGGTTGCAAAAGAAGTCTGTAGGAGTTGTAACCTTGCGCACACAGAAAAAAACAGGAAATGTGAGATTACGTAGGAATAGAAAGGTGTCGAAAGTAGTGAGCTCATTACCGTGATATTACAGGCGGCCGGATAGACCTTCTGCGATGCTAAGAAGGAAGTAGAATGAGAATGGTTTTCGTCAAGTTGCTGTTAGCTCCCACGTAACTCTGAAGCAGGACATCGCTAAGACTGAGTGGTCAGTGACAACGTGTTGTTTAGTGATCGCACTGCTGAGGGAGCCGCTGCTACATTTCTGAAACTGTGGGAGTCAGAGTTCTCCTCAGTCGTTGAAGACGGGAAACACCAAATGAAGACACATAAAATCACTCCAACGTCTTGAGTTCCTCAGGAAATTGTTTGAAATGCACATTAACAGCGAACCCAGCTCAGTTCACATATGCTCATTCTGAAAATAAGGCAGGTGGAAATTACTCGTATTTCACTTCCTTTCTTCAGTTTTATCGCAAAATACGACTAGGAAAATGAGAGTATTGTCATGCACAAATTATTAACAGTTGATTGTTTGTATGCAGATGAATAATACTTTCAAGATTATTTTGGTGTCTTCAGCCGGTTAGTGTAATTCTGAATCGCTACCTGCCTATAAAGATAGATGTGATTAGTTGTATGATCCGCAATCTTACCGCTTTTAGTCTTTTCAACTACTAATGTGTTAACGAAACAATATTAACGTGACAGGTATTCGAATTTTTCAGTTGGTTCCAGTACGTGTGATAACGGTTGGTGAAAGCAATGAGTAGATATTCAGTCAATATTTATTCTTTCAGTGAAGTTATAAGTAAGCATACAGACATGGAATATTTGCATCGATAATCGAAATTCTCGTCACAATGTGATCTGGATCTAGGTTGGTGAAGCCTTCTACTGTATCTGGATAACGAGATATTTTGATTGAACCCTGACTGGTTCCAAGTGTTGACTTAGAATTAATTTTATTAGATAGGTGGAGGCGATCGGCAGGAAGCTTAGGCCTAGGTTTTGTGCTTGTTGTCACTCACCATCAAGACGTGTCTACAAACGTGATAAGGAAGTGTGAGGCATGTAGACTCAGATTCCCATGTGATTTACGGTGCCTTCAAAGTCAAGTTGAAAGCATTGAATGTAGGTGAAGATGGGTGGAAAGTCCAGTTGATCAATTCAAAATGTGAAGAATGAAGCCGCCAAATAGAGATGGATTGCAGTAAGCAAGTTAAGTCAGTGACATCATCACTGCGGTAAGTAGGAATTCGCAAGTGACACTGAGCGAATTGACAAAGAACATCTATTGTGATAAACGCAGTTCATCAGTGAGGGCGACATGGAATGGAAACTGTGAACCTATCTCAGGCAAGTAGAAGTGGTATGACATAGATTGGCTCACTACGGACACGCGGACGTTGACACAGTTAAGAAAATTAGTGATGGATATGAAAACCAAGTGCAGAGATGAACAACGAATTGGCAATATAAGAATAATCCTCATCGCGTAGTGCAAATAAGAATGGTGGAGTGGTGTGATAAACTAGAGATGCTTGTAAAAAAATGACGAATGAGTCAGAACTGGTGGCACGTGAGGGCCTTCACAACAATATATAAAATAACTGCCTCACTATAACACAATGCAAAGCACATATGGAATTAGTGGATGATAGTGAGTTACCATAAAGTTACTGAAGGGTGAAAAAGCAGCAGAAGCATTTTAAACTTACCTCAAAATGCAACGGTATAATTATTGCCTTGTTAATAATCATGAAATATTCCTTGGTGACAAAAGCAGATATAATGTGTAATTGGTAAGTTACTTAGTCAGCGAAACTCGTGCTCTACTCCCCATGAAAACACTGATAACAAAAGCGACCACGTTTCTGGCAGAACAGATTATAAGATTGTTGTTTCGCGGTTAATGAATTTTAAGCCCCAAATACTGAAATTGCAGTCTAGTAGACAAAACCAAACTGTCAACGGAATTATTTTATTGGTGTATTTCACCTACTTTACTAGTCGGCCATAGGGCGAATGACAAGTCGTGATGTTAAAATGTCGAACCAAAAATATCTGAAATTGCTGTCTAATAGCTGTGGTGGAATTTGGGGTCCTGCAAAGTGACAAAAAAAAACAACGAGATGATAATTCCAAATCTGAATAAAGAGAAATATGACGAATGATCTCGTTGTGTATGAGAGTGAAAAACATTCGTGACTATTTACTGAAATCCAATCAGTGGTGTATTTCCAATGAAATTTGTCTAGCTTGGTAAGTTGTAAGTAAACACATTATTTCAAAGCGTATTGTCAGTGAATTTAACCTCCACAAATGTGGATATTATGCTTGTTTGACTTCCACACATCTTTTCAGATCGATGAGTTACCACACACTTCTGAGTATAATATTAATAACTACTACACTTCCCTTGAGGTCCGAGTGGAACCAAGTGGTACATCTACTTTGCAATTAATTACTTCCGGACAATTTCTCCTGACTTCATAACTGCTGTTTGCTTCTCAAATTATCTTCTCCGGGAGAGAACCTCTCATTCAATAAATCTATCACTGTAATACCATGCTGAATAAGTTTTTTTTCAGATGTCACACAGTGATGCTCTTTTAAACACTGGATGGCGTTTCGAGAATGAACTATTGCTCATAATCATGTTGTACATTTACACAGAATGTGGTATTACTTGAATGTCCCTAAAGGCAATATACAACCTGTCCACATATCCTTCTGCATATTATTGGGCTAATGGGTTATAGATATTTATGCTTCCTGGGACAGCCCTTTCTTGCTTATTCAGATCTTCAGGGTCGACCGAAAGTGACTGTTGTTAAACATTTCTCAGTTTTAAGAAAAACGAGCCAACAGCAAATCAAATTTACTTTTCGACGAAACATTTCCATGAGCTGTACAATCGTGATTATATTTGAAAAAGAAATCTTTACACCAATCCAAACCTGGTAAACCTTTTCTCTGAAAAATGTATTACATAGTAATTTAAGGCTTAAGAAAGGATGACTAATTGCTAGCTAAATAAAGAGCAGACGTTGGCGTGACGTAGTAAGTGTGAGACAATGACTAGTCAATAAGCTTGTGTAGAATGGACAGGAAATAATGGAAAGGCGATACAGTGTTTCGCATAAAATCTGTATGAAGAAGCAGTAATAATAATAAGCTGTAATACAGTGATAATAACATGTGGATGATGTGAGTAGTGATGACGATAGAAAAATAGTGGTAATAGCAGTATTAATAGTGAATCTTCATAATGAAAGAGGAGACAAAATTATAGTGAGAACTTTACTGTGGCCAACGTAGGGTGAGTGAATGTATGTATCGCTTTTGAATGCAGAGGTCCGGTTTAAGATACCGAACAGCTAATGCTTGACCTATGTATAGATGGCGTATTCGAAGTCTCTTTGTAAGATTAGGCTTTCATGTAATACATTTGATTCCTCCTGTATCATGCCTTCCGAACAGATTTTTCTATTCTTTGAACTCAATGAGGGCCAAGGTATCGTTTTCGGATCTGTGAGACGAATCTCAGGAAGTTGTTAAACCGTCCTGTCCATATTGGCTTGCGATATAGTGATCTCTAGATCCTAAAGGCTTGTCTCCTGGTGAGTAGTACAGCGAGGAATGGAAGAGCCATATTCAATTCACGTCCTTGTGTGAACTATACTGATAGATGTGCTGCGTTGAAGGTTTTCAGGAGACAAACTAAGTCAGATTTTTCATCACAAATTACGCACGTATCATCGACATATCTCCTATGTAAGTGCAGTTGACCTATCAATGGGACTGAGATGCTGTTTTCAAGACTAGCCATGAGACAGTCAGCTACGGGTGGATCGACAGGAGACCCTATGGCTACACCATCTTTCTGTAAACAGAATTGCTCTTCGAACTTGAACTGGATATTAAACGTACATCTGAGAAGCAGTTCCTTCAGGTAGTTAATGGGAAGTGGAGCTTCTAGGTTGTTGGTTTCGATATACTTCCAAATGAAACATATTGTTTCGGTTAGCGGGATGCTTGTAAATAGAGAGGTGACACACATCGAGAACATTTGCCTTTAGAACACGCTGATATCCTTCACTGAGTCGATGAAGTCGAATGTATCGCTAGAGCTATATTTTGTCATACGTGTTCTTATTGGTTGAAGGATGTCAGCTAGCCACTTCGCGAATTAATGACACGGTGAGGAAACCATGTCTATGATATATCGAAGTGGTATTTTCTCCTTATGCACTTTACGCAGACTGTACAGTCTTGGGATAGTTGAACTGCATTATTTATTCACTCATAAATCTCCTGTATTACGACTGAATCTTCCCTCTTCCTCTTCGGCAATTTTGTAAGTAGGTTCTCTGTTCTTTCTGTTGTGTCTTTCTGGTTAGGTGATTTGAAGCATTTGGTGTTGTCTGATAGTACATTCGTCAACTCCTGATTACAGTCGGATCTATTCATCACCACAATCCCATCGACCTTATCAAGATGGACGAGGGTTATACCCTTCCTTTCCTGAAGTTGTTTAGGTTGTCCTCTGCATTCCTCAGTCAGCAGATAACTGTGGCGCTGTTGTCGACGAATGTGCCCGTAACCGCTGTCAAGATGTGAAGCCTTGAGTTGGTCCAGACTTGTTTCAGAAGTAGGTAACAAATCGAATGTCTTTGACATTAAGTTCTAGAACTTCAGTTTTGTTTGTTATCCGTCGGTTTGACTCGATACGTCGAAAAATTCTGGACCAAGTGATATGACTTCATTTCGAAAAAAAGTGAGAGGAGAATTTGAAAAATGTGATGACATTTTTTTCAAAATTCTCTGGAAACGATGAAACATTTTCACACGGTGTCGGGCTCTGTCAGAGTTTCGGTGACAGAGACGAATCATCATATTCGCTCTAAACACAGGCTTAGCGTAAGGTCAGTATATTTAGGCGAAATCAAGAACTGGGACAATAAGAATAGCAAATCGTGAGTACGTTCTGCAGTTAACTTGATCAGCAGTTATTCCAAATATTTAGTCGTAATCAGGCCAGTGAATAATGATTTGGCTCCCTCAGCTGATTTCAATGGTGCACAACTCTGATGAGCATGACACCAACGAACAAAAAGGTCATCTAGTATTCATCTGACTTCCACCAAGCTAGGAATGATCACAGTGCTATATTATAGCATACTATATACTGTCAGGTAACTCAACCCATTTATGGTTTATCCAGTCAATTGATTTGATAACTGGTCGTGAAAACGACACGTAATAATTTCATGAATACGTTTACTGTCTCGTTGATCGCAAAGTGTACGGAATATTCAAAAATGAGTTTTGACTACCGATAAAACTACGCTCTCATCAAAGCGTCCATAGAAGGACTCTCCCGCGATTCTACTTATATACAGGTGATCACCGCAATAAGCAACAATAAAAATAGTAACTTCATTGAATTCATCACTGACTCGATAAATCACCGATCTTATTCGCCATCAGCTGTGTAGAATTGAGAAAACCGATTCCAATAGAACGAGTCACAACCGACAGAATTATGACCATGAAAAGAGGGCTGAATTCTACTTAAGGTAGTTCATTACTGATGCAGCTGAAGAAATGATCATTAACTTCACCGTCTTAGACAATGAATCCAATTAAATCCATATTAGTCGCCTCGAAATATAATTGTCCTCTATCATGTCAACTTGATTCCAGTAAACGTCTTATCTCACAGTTATCTTTTGCAATCGACGTCGGTGGTCACGTTTTCAAGTCTCTCACCATGAGAGGCTGAAACAAATTATCAGACGTAAATCGTATCTTGTCTGTATTTAGTGGCTATTTATGGAAAGTGTAACATTGACATTGATAAGGCAGATAAGGACTAATTTCTCGCAATTACAGACAACAGACAGATAAATGAAACCACATAGATAACGAATAGTGATGTGCTCGGGGAGACGACATAAACACGTTGATTATATGATGAGAGTCACTGTAGAATTACGTCAACAAACGTAGTTCTAATTATCCTGGCTAGTGAGAACAGCGTGTGGGCAGGGGACATAGTGTTTTCACAGATCCAATCTCTCCGTATTGTTTTATATTAGTTTGAATATTCTGAAGAACGTGTTGCAGTTTGAGATTCACTCGCGTGAACAGTGTGTGTCTACACCTCTTAACTGCATAGCTGCAGTCTGAAGACAAGTACTCTAAGTTACCACGTTGCATAAGAGAGCATCTGTAGTTGGTGATGGAGTATTTTGAGGACTTTGGGTTCATATTGATAAGAATAATAAAATATCTACATGCATATACGTATTCGCATGCACAAATTTAGGTGGTTGATTAAATCTGTGCTCAGTCATCAGGCAGAAGTAATTGATATTATTTAGCACCATCGAGGAAACCTGTGTTGATAGACCCTGGAGATATATGTAAGCCACGTAGAAGAAAACGTGTAAAAATATCTCAGCCAGCGAATAGGGGCATGAGAATCAATAGGACTCATCCAATACCTTGAATGTGAGGTAGGAGTGATACATGGCATAGCAGTGGATAAATCAGTTTCTAGATTAACCAGTGAAGGAAATGCTGATCATAAACTTCCACACGACTAACAAGAGGGTGAAGGTGAGTGCGAAGAGAGACAAAAAATGCTTTGACGAAGAGCACTCAACTGAAGCAGAGCAAAATGTGTGTGTGTGACCTACCTCAAAACTCTGTATGAATAAACGAGGTCGCTGTGTGGAATACGTTCATGTATTTGCAGCCAGTGAGATAAAGTGATGGAAGGTGGAAAAGAAGAAAGGCTTGTCTGGTCTATTCAGAGACTTCTTGCATCAAACACAAACAGAAATGCATCCATATATAAGAACAGATGACGCAGAAGTACCAATTATCAACAGCCTGTTGAATGAGTTCTAGGTCCTGAAGGCCACAAAGTTGCTGTTTATCTCACATGAACATCCAGCATTTCGCGTGATGATTTGTGTTCTAATCCATCCTGTCTGGTATACAAGTTTGATATCAATGTGTTTTAAGTGAACACAACTTGAGGATTGAAACCAGTATTGCAATGCATCTATTTGGTTGTTCGTTTCTCACATCGAATTGTCAGCCACTTCGGCTCTCTGACTCAGCGTGTATCAATATGATCAATGATGCACTGTAGCCAGTATTACTGCAGAATACTATACATTACAAAGCTGGCAAATTTAACTGCAATGACTAAAGTGTTTGAAATTCTAATCGTATTGAGTTCAAAACACACAACATCATTTGTATGGTGTTGGTCATTTCTATTATCTAAACACAATGAATCTCATAGAAGTGCATAGAAGACATGTTGTTACCTGAAGCAAACTTGTACCATAATTCCTGTGAGTTAAAACCGCATTAGGCAAAGTAACACATCACTCAATCATGTAACGTCCTCACGCATTTCGAAATCTGAATAAAGATCGTTCACTCTGGTTGGCATTCATAACTGACACCCTTCATACCACTTGATGAAGTATCATGAACATCTGACTGAATAATGTAACAGAAATGCCAATTTGTGCACTTAGAAGGCGAGGAGACGAAGTATAATTCATATTTATTTATCAACATGCTGTGTGTTGAGGAACTTCATCACTATCGATTACTTTGAGTTAAACGAAGTGTAGGAGATTCGAGGATGATTGTTCACCTTTATTGTTCCTCAGAATGATAATTTCCTTGACGAGTGAACTGCTGACATCTTCTTGGAGGTCTACTTCACTACGAGTGGTCGCTGTGAATTATGGTTCGTCAGTCAGCATAGCAACTATCCTTATTTGATTTATTAGTCAGTCAAGAGATTTTACTACATCGACCTCTTGGGCAAAAACGGAACCGAATTAAGACAAACTCTTCATATTAGCTTCAGTATTTCACTCGTCAAATATATGATTATTTCACTCAGTATCACAGGTGGTTCAATATCTTTTCAAAATACATCCATACTCAATCGACAATAAATTTTCTATCTGTCGTATGCATGCATCAGATCGCAACACTATGTCCTCAAAAAGATATCAAATTATCACGAAGAAGTGTGTGTTCCAATTCTTCCTGTCTGGTTCATACATCCGGAGTCAATATGCTTGAAATCAAGACAACGTGAAGTTTGAAATCAGCATCAAGTCGTTTATATTTGGATGTTCTTTTCCAACACCAAATTGTGAACCAGTGGAATTCGCCACCTGAACGAATCGCATGAGTGTGTTCAAATGATACACTCCAAGATATTTTAGAGCACCGGTGCAGAATACTACAGAGTTTAATCCTGACGAATTTAATTTCGGTGAGAAACATGTTTGAAATTATAATTGTACTGAGTTCATAATACACGACATCATCTCATACATGATCATTTCACTGACTATCCACATCAGTTTGACAACTACAGATATATCTGTTATTTTTCAATAAAGTTATTCGCTATCATCTCAGAGTCATGCAACACTTACAGGCACCAGTTTTCACAAAATTAGCATCAAATATTACTCGAACATTTGACGTAAACTGCCTTGATTTCGGTTGTCTTTAGGTAAAAAGGCAATCGCATATTTTCTAATTAGTTGTTTGGTAATATATTGATGAACCACTTCGCTTTGTTTCACAGTGTGAATAAACACCGATTTTATGTATATTTCAAGACATTGCACGACACGCTGTCTGTTTCGAACAGCTAAACATTATAAGAAACGCTTCATCAATATCAGGATTACTCAGAATATCTGTCTTTCCAGTTCACCAGTAGATTTTAAAATCTGTTGTTTTGACTGTGGGTTTATAAATTAAGACATGAATCTGAAATTCACTAACTTATTGGTGAAGTACAAATATGAAGTCCTGATGAGGACCTTCCGTAAGCAACTGCATACCGGATGGGCAACTGATGTGTTTGAACAAAAGAAGAAATAAATTATATCACTCAACACTGAACCAAATAAATGTATACACAGTTCGGTTGAAAAAAACGTTGAAGTCGAAATTCGGATTCATGAGACATTATCCTTGGCGTAAACTTACTTTCATCTGGACCTTGATATATTGAGTGATTTAATCTGTGACATTAGTGAGAAAATAATTTCGACATCTGTATGAATAATATTCGTCGCATTAACGTTAAAAGCGGTATTCTGCAGTCTGTAGCTCAGACTTCATCAATAATGTAACAGTTCAACTAGGATCCATTCATTCAGAAAGGCAGTGGCTCTTGCAGTAAATGATTTGATGATAGGTAGGGCATGACATCCGCCTAATCTTCTGCCCACGATACAGCTGAATAGTCTTCACTTTGTTGCACTCTCTCAATTAGCCAGTCAGTTTCGTTTAAATCTAGTTTAATATGTTACTGAGCAGATACATGATGTGATCAAATTAGCGATGTTTATACCCAACACATGTCATACAAATTAAGATATAATCTGCATGTTTGTCATGTCGTAAGTTTGTTCTAATTTCAGGATCGTCTAAGTAATAAGGAGATTGTGTTTACTGACTGTCACTATACACTTGGATGCAGTCCAGTTGGAATATACGTTTTTGGAATAACAAAATGAAGTTTTTCCGAAGTTGAGTGGTTGACGTCTAACTGAAAAGGATATTTTTCTTGAAAACAAGAAGCAATATATTTCTGATCTTATTCGTCTACCTTATTCAATAAAGGTTTGACTGAGTAGTACATGAAATGTGCTTCGCAGGGTGGAAGACACACATATCTCCTGAAAATAAATGATGACATAATTTCTTAGTAAGTGACATTAGTGTCTTGTGTGCAGGAACACGCTTCAACCTGAGGTATTGTAGCATTATTATCGCACTGTGACAACAGCCGAAATTCGGAAAGCTTATTAGACAGGTGGTAGTATTAGTGATAGTAGTACCGGTCGTATATACTCGAAATCTAAATATGTTTTATATCTATTCGCAAACTAGGGTGTATTTTATTCAGACAGGTGCATTTATTCGTCGTAAGCTGAATTGAAACAGTCAGTGTAGGTGGAAAAATGAATACGGTTATCGCATGCAGCTTTAGATTTGCTCTCTAAATGGACGAATGAATATGACTCACGGACGAACAAAGTACGTGAATTCGATAATATTCATAAATAAGCACAGTTATGAATAGTTCATCTCTACGTAGATTTCTAAAGAAATCCGCCTTTATTCTGATATAGCCCCATTTCCACATTCATATTCTTGTTGGAAAAATTGGATGAAGTCATCAGAGATTCTGGTGAAATTCGCACACTATTACTGTTATGAAAGTTGTAACAACAGAAGTCAAGACACGGAATCCAAAGTACGTTTTTCACTAATCGAGCCGCTGTTTATACAGTTCATTCTCTTTAATCAATCACTGAGCGTCTGATGTCCGGTTACATCGAACGACATGAAATACAATTTTCAAACATACAAGAAATTCTATTGCCAATGCAGTAGTGAACTGTGGGCAAGTATTCTGTCTCCAACATCAAAAATAATGTTCGAAATATATATATATATATATATATATATATATATATCACACTGAGGCACATATTGTCTCTATCATTCCACCATAACGACACTGGAAATTTGAATAAGCGATTCGATGATTACTGGTGAATAGTAATGATGGACTAAAAAAGAATCTGACCTGATTACAACACCTTCCTCCCACATGAAGTGACAAAATCAACACGAATGTGATAAGCGATTCCACTATGTAAACACACGCAAGTCTTACACACATCAAATCAAACAATCTACACTTGGTTTTGTTATCTTTACCAATTGGCCAATTTGACAACGAAAAATTACCTCATGCTAAGAAAAGAAGATTCAGTTGTTATATGTGATCTAAGATTTTGTAAATTCTGGTTTATTAGTGCTTTTCTGAAACTATTATCATTGAAAAGCGAAAGGTTATAAGAACAATATCGTTTTGCTTTTCATTCATTGCGAAATACAAAAATCCTTTATTGTAATGTACTTCATATGTATTTATTATACTGTCACAACAATTATTTTTACATTTACTTGTCGAATATATGCCATTGTATTACTGAACATTGGTTTCCGTTTGTATAATATTTATTTTTTACGCAATCACGCACTTTTACATTCACCTTACGCTCTTGGAAATTTGATTGTTTTAGCAGTGCATCTTTTTAAGCTTATACTTGTGCTTCTTAGTAAAACGTTATTCGTACCTGATCATGCACAGCGTTAGTGCATCGCTGAAAGTGAAAACATGGATATACTATTATATTACAAGAGGAACCGTACTGATTACGCTATAAACTCACGACGAAATAATACCACCGGACTATGAACCATGAGGGGACATCGGAACTTCAACAAAAGCTGAATTCATCGCGTTGCTAAAACCAGAAATAACAACTGAATCACACGATTTTTGTCTAGATCAGTGTCAAGAGACTTTGAAGCTTCAGAGTACAGACTCATAACGTTACTTCAGAATGAGGGGAATAAATGAAATAAAGACACCGGTCGATTGAAATTAAGCTATCTTTGTGAAATGTTTAGAAGGTTTATGCAAGTCTATTCACGAAATGGCCCCGTAGAGTCATCCAATGGCTAAAAAGCAGTTTCGATAGAAAACCCCTCCAAAAACCGTCAGGATTCATGAAAAAAGTCAGGTTTGTTGCAATTATCTACACTGTGAAATACTGTACAACACAGCCTAGAACAACAGTAAACTATGTACTTCAACTTCATCGACTTTGGAAATAACTTCTCCGGTTGTGACCAGCAAAAATATTTAAGGAATGTTTTGCCTAACAAACTTACAGACCTCACTAATCAGCTGTATTTTCATGAGACCAAATACCAAATAATTCAGAATGGTAAGTTCATCGAAGTATTTTACCAGCGTAGGACTAGTCTGTCTACTCTCACCAATGGTATTCCCGCATTCAATGACTGGATCATGCCACACACAATGGCAATCAAAAATACAGCCTAGGGTAAACCGAACCTTGAAGATCTAGATCTGCTTTACAGGTTGTACTAGATCGAAGATACAAATGGTGGGTGATGAGATATAGACATCAGTGGCTAGGGTGGACATAAAAGAGGCAGCAATGATGAAGATTCTTGACGAACAAAGATATTCAAGTGTCATCATCATCGAGACAAACCTGAAGGAAGTTATTTGTTTCTCTTGCCAGTGTGTAATCTCCTCAACTTCAGGAAGATACATTAACTTGTTGTCGTGTTTCGAAGACGTCTTATTGCTATTATTTCCATCAGGTTCATATTTCCACATTGAATGATCATTACATACCTATTGTCTTATTTTATTTTCGCTATCACAAACTGTGTAAATTTCAGCTGACTTACCTCTGTGTCGATTTTTGCTTTGATTCACTAATCAGTCATGCGGTAAATAATCAGATAAGTGGCACACTGAATGCTTCTGAATTGCGGCTTATCATAAATCCTTTCAATAGTAGTATATTTCTTTTCTGCGTGATTCTTTATTGTAAACGGTTGATATCTTTACACATAATCGTTATAAATGATGAATTCATATTATCTCAAAATTGATTCGTCATACCATTATGATGTTGACCAAACTTTTGTTTGAATTTTGAATTTTTGAGCTCCGAAGAATACTACCTTAAACCAAACATAATTTTAAAATAAGTTCTCAGCTTGGACAAGGTGTTAGGCAACAGCTTTTATAACATAATTTTGTCAATAAGCAGATATTGAGCTACATGATGTAATGTATTCCTAGACTTCGTGGCTACCCAATAATCTGTTTGCCTCAGTAGCTGAAGGTTCCTAATTCATCCTTGGTAGACTTATGGGTATGCAATGAGGATCTTTGGTTCAAATAAACAACATGTTTTATTCTAAGAGTTCTTTATTGATCATTCCACACTATTTCTTCTACTTATCACGGCAATCTCTTATTTTTTTCTCAGTTATCCTTACTATGCTAGTATACGTTCTTTGCAAGTTCATTAATATTACGAATAATGTGGAAAACTGTTTTCTGCAGTCTTTTTATTAAATGTTTACCTAAGTCACTTAGATTCTTGTTCTTAAAGGCTAAGCAAAATTAAGAATAAAATTTAGGTAGAACAAAAATATGAAAAAGAGAAGACGTTCAGCAAAGAGACTCTTTTCGGGGAAATTCAATCATAATGCCATTTAAATTGGACTAAAATGAGCAAATAAATGGGATGACGTAACATAAATGACTAGAAATTGAGCATTGGTTAGGTCAGTAAAAGTGGTATTCAGGTGTAGAAATTAAATTCGATGGGGTGTAGAGAACGGGAAACTTGAAAATATATAATATTACAATTGAAAAGACAAAATACTACTAATGAAGAGGCATAAAGAAGTAGAATTTACCTGTTGGGTATTGAAATAGATTACGTCCATTGCAAGTGTAGTGATTCAACAAACTTCTGTTTACAGATTTGAGAAATTAGCAAGTAAATTGCCATTGTTTTTGCAGTTCAAAGAAGTTTGATTCGTACACTTTTAGGAAGACTGATCCGTAATCTGTAAAATGGCTTTGAAGTTTGTTTGGGGTTTAGCTTGGTGTCCGGAATCTATCAGATGTTCTAAGATATACTTGTCGGGCATCGTTTATCTCCTTTATAAAGCCTTACTGGTAAGTGTTCGGTGATACGTTTGGATAGCGAACGCTGGGTACGGCCGACACACCTAGCACCAAACGAGCAGGTGAATCGGTAGATACACATTGATGAGACCAGCAGTGGTGGTTTATCCTTCATGTTCATACGGATCATAGTTTTTTGTGTAGAAGGTTAATCGTGGTTCAGTTCAATTGTAATATTTTACATTTTCAGTTTCCTGTTCTCTATCCCCAGCCGGTTTAAATTTCTACACTTCATTAACACTGTTACTGACTTCACCAACGCTCAATTTCTATTCATTTATGTTGCGTTATCCAATTTATTTGCTCATTTTAGTCCTAATTTAAATAGCATTATTCTCTAACCCAGCTTTACTTAGTCTCTACCTGTAATAACCTCTGATGCTATGCTGACTTAAGTTGAAACATTTTAGTCAATCTTATTACGTCAACTAATTTACTAACTCATTCTTACATCAGTTGCTGTCTGATTAACCTTGTTTCTATATATCATTCTTTCATATCATTCTTACATTAACTAATTAATTATCTAAATCTGACAAACCTCATGTACAAACACACATATTACTGTACATAAATGAGATTGTATACTTATGTGAATGAAGTCACCGAAAAGAGTACCTTCGCTGAACGTCTTCTCTTTTTCATATGAGTCAATGGGAACTTTAAGTTACTCAAACGAAAATGTATGAGTGAACATATTTCCGATAAATATATTCTTGTGTATGTGTGAGCATCACCGAAGTTTTCTGAACACATTTTCCTTAGAATATAGATATCTTTACTACTTAGCACTGTCCTAATGCAGGAGAGCTCACGCCTATTATTCACTTTATACCAAACATATTTCCCTTATGGTAACCAATTGAAAGTTTCACTGAATTCACTGGTTGAAAATGTCATACAGTCGCATAAAACATTAGGAAAATTTAAAACGGGAAATGAGACTGATAAAAATACTCTGTAAATCGAAACACTATCGCTCAAGCAGGCAAAACCTGTCAGACATCGTTCCACTACTAATTTTGCCCACTGTGACTTGATCATTTTTCGACACGCATGATTTGCTTTTTATTGTTTTCATTCCGGAGCAGCTCAGAATTTCAGCAGTAAACATTATCCAATTTAAAATATTTACTGGGTGCATTATCATCTATCTTTAAATATCACGTAAAATTGGCTACATATGGATGCTTAATTAGAAAAAAATGTATATATTACAATGAAAGCCTATAGTTCATGTTTTGCGACTACATGACTTCCGACAAAAAGAACTGTATGTATTCATGAGAACTTTGAGCAAGATTTGACCAAATACTTACAAAGTAATTGAACGACCAGTGAGAGGCGGATATACATAAAGTTAACTCTATAAAATCTCAGAGAAAGTGAAGTAAGTTATTTTAAAGAGTCTCTAGACAGACTGGTCAGAACTTCTCCAGGAAAATCAATCGAAACTGAAACAACAGAAGTTTATATATAAAAGGGGGTCGCTTATTTTCAAAACCTTTGTTCAATCATATGAGTCATGAATCAAGTATCAAAACATAATAAATCGAATTGCATGGACTGTGATTAAAATGTGACCACAGGCTTACAAATATTAGGCTTTTCAAAGGGTTCAAATCTATTCTCCTGAATTGTTTAGTTAAAAGACAACCAGATGGTCAACTAAAAATAAACATTTCCAGAAGGAAAGATACCTAGACTACTTTTCTGAACATGTCTTTAACCACAAAGTAACTGTGGCTACGAATCTGGTTTAGATGTGATCTGGCAATAATCTAATTAACAAAGCCAAACGTTTAGTTACTTAGGAGGAAGAGATCAGCAGGGAACTAAAATTACTAAAGTCTACTCTTGAATCAAATAACCACACCAAAGTCTTTATAAAAAATATATATATAAAATGTCAGGATGACGATGAATCGAATCCTGTTGCTAAGATTACGGTTAGTAGAGTGGTGATTCCTTATCTCAAGCAAACATCAGTTGTAGTAAAGCGAACCCTCAACAGTCATGAAATAAGAGTGTAGTTTCGTGCAAATAACACCTTACGCCCATCACTGGTAGAGGTTAAGCACCAAAAAGAACAAGGAAACTAACAGAATTGTCTGTACCAGATCAATTGTTGGGGACTGGGATGCCGTTTATGCAGTAGAAACTTCCAGGCAAATAAATATAAGAGTGAAAGAGGATAAAAAATGTTTAAAGGTCGTATTAAAGACCTCTGTAGACTTAAAGAAGCTACAAAACAGCTCAGCGATTGCAGTGCATTCGATAGAAATGGGACACAATATAAACTTTGATTGGACTAAGGTTCTAAAAAAGGTTTAGGTTCGTATAAAGGCTGACTGTGCAAGACCTACATACACTGGTGAACCTATTGATATGAACACACGTGATATTAGCTGATGCATGGCATGTTGTGATCAACAGAACAGAGCAAACAACTGTACTTAATAAATTGTTTTTCAGGCTGTACAAGTATGAATCCATTCATATACAAACTAACCGACTATTGTTCCATCCCATCTAATACTTGTTACACAGTACACTTCTGATGTGACTCAATTTTGAGTTTACTGGTTATTCTATCTTTCAATTGGAGAATTTATAATTGTAAAGCCTGAAAAAGAATTTATTGAAAATGATTGTTAGCTCAATGGAATATTCATGTCACTGATAATAGTTAGTCTGTGGTCACATTTTAATCACAGTCCACACGATTCGGTTCATTATGTTTCGATACTTGATTCATGACTCATATGATTGAACAAAGGTTTTGAAAACAAGCGATCCCCTTTTATATATGAACCTCTGTTATTTCAATTTCGATTGATTTCCCTGGAGAAATTCTGACCAGTCTGTCGAAAGACTCTTTAAAATAACTTATTTCACTTTCTCTGAGATTTCATAAAGTTAACTGTAAAATAAGTATACGTAGCTTATCTGAAATGTGTAATGTAATTGCGGAACACATTTTGTACATCCTAACCACGAAAGCGCCTGTCCTACACATTTGTATAGAAAGTAAGAGAGCATGAATTATTGCAATACAGGTCGAATTGTGTAAAGTTTAAGGTCACACACAGGGGTAGGGAGCTAAATTAAGGGTGTGGAGTAATATAAAAGAAGGAAGATGGTGAAAATATCATTAAACCTTGGTTATAAATCTGACTAACATGGCAGTCCAAAAGTAATGATAAATAATGTTTGGACACGTAAGGCAAGTTTAAGCCTTTTTATGACCGAGGCTTCAACGAATTTAAGTATGTGACCCAACCCTGTTTTAAATATGGGTTTAAAGTCATTATTGAAATCAATTTTGTAGCTCGTCTCCACGATGTGTTTCGCTTCAGATGATGTTGAACATCTATTTCCGAGATGAGTTGTATCCCGTGGTTTTATTTATTGTTGGTTGGTGATCAGAATTTGTTGATGCCCCCGAAAGGCAAAGATGCATAAACATCTCTTTAGAAGCTGACTGTATCGGTAGAGCTCTTTGTTTGACAATTTCATAACCCCTAATGAATTTCATCGGATAGTTGTTGTGTTTCCTTTCCAGTGATGTCAGCTGTACATTTACGGTTGACGCGTCTATACAAGCTCTCAGCCGACTCCCTTTTGTACTTTACTGAACAGAGACTATGATAATTTACATACTGTTTTGTTCATGTGAACTTTCTATAGACAGATCATTTTGTTGACCCATCTTATCGGTGGTTTATGGGTACTTCTAAAAGTGGTAAGCGATAATTAATCTCTTTCGCGTATGTTAGCGATGTGTTGTTTCGTACTGTTTTGATCTAGTCAGGAATTTCTATGAAATCTGTCGTTTTATGACAAATGACTGTAGTGTAATCCACGTATCTCTCACAAGAATTAACCATTTCAAATACGTCCTCAGCTAGGTTCTCAACATGTGACATGTATATATCAACTAACAATGCAACTGAGTATTTCTAAAGCTATACCATGGATCTGGCGGAAATGCTGACCCTCAAATATAAACTTAGCATTGTTAGTGAGCAAAGGTAGTAACTCTTTCAAATATGCTTTGGATACTTGGAATGAGAAATTGTTTTTTAGAGAAGTATTTACATAAAATGTCAACCGTCTGTAACAGAGGTACATTTGTTAATAAATATTCAGCGTCTAAGAAAAACATGGTTTTGTTTTTTATATGACTGTTATGCAGACACTCAATTCACTAACTCTAGAGTGTTTTTAAATGCAAACTCAAGTTTTGAAGTCGTGTGATTATAATTCATATGATTATGAAAAATAAATGTTCCTCGAAACGTCATCCAGTAAATAATACTGTTTCACTGTGTGATACATCCAATAAACAAAATAATATGAAATTGAACAACTCATCGGTGGCGCAGCGGTTAGGACGCTCGCCGACCATGCACATTGTCCGAGGTTCGATCCCCGGCCGACTCACTCCTTTACTCCACCAAGCCAGTGATAAAACCTGGTAAAGAGGAAAGGTTTGGCATGAGGCTAGTAACCCCATCCTGTAAAAGTAAACACTGATACAGAAACTTCAAGCCACTAGCTTGAAGCCCTATGTTCCACTGGGAACGTGAAGGAAAAATTATTTATTATTATTAAACATCTCATCCAACATTGCTGCATGTCAAGTAATCCAAAACAGGAAATTCACGGAATCCTTCCAAGTGAAGACGGTAGTAAGACAAGGCTGGCTGGCTGGCTGCCTACTATCGCCAATGACTTTCCTGACTGGATAATGTGATAGACAGCGGGCAGCTTGGAAACAGGCATTGAATGGACCTACACACCAAAAACCTGGAGGATACGGACCTCGCCGATGATATTTGTCCGATTTTACACAAACTAAAAGATATGCAAGTGAAAAGTAACAAGTTGAAAAAAGAAGCATGCAGAAAAGTTAGGACTGCAGATGAAATTATAGAAAACAAATGTGATGAAGATTCCTGGCCAACATCATCCGACGGAGCGACAGCAACAGACAACAATCAGAATAAACTGGAGAAATCTGAAAAAGCAACTTGCTATACCCACCTAAGAATTATCTTTTCAACTATCGGCGAACGAGAATGATGAGGACATCGAGGCGACGATCGGAAAAGCGAAGCAAGCTCTCGTTTCCTCATGCCTGCGTGGAGATCAACAGCACTCAACATGAAAAATAAAATCCGGATTTTCAAATCCAATGTGAAATTAGTAATGCTGTACGGATCGGAAACATGGCGCGTCTTGAAGAGCACTCCGAACAAACTACAGACTTTCATCAACGGATGTCTTTGCCAAGTAGTCATAATCAGATGGCCGGCCAGAAGAGTTCAGCAATAGGGAGGAATTTCTGGAAGCGAACCAACCCAGTAGGAGCCGATTGTGCAACAGATATGCAGGGAGAAATGTAGGTGGATCGGCCATACTCTGAGAAAACACACCATCAAGTGACATCACACGCCAGTTCATCGCTCGAGTGGAACGGGAATGGGAAGCAGCGAGTTGGTTGTTAGTGCAAGGGTGGCATGGAGGGGGTTGTGCGTAGATGATATGAATGCATGTAGGCAAACGTGGAGCCAGGTGAAAACGTTGCCATAGGACCGAACGGAATTGAGATGTGCAGCTGAAGCATTATGTTCCTCTGGGAACTAAATTAAACAATAATAATGTAGATAATAATGAAACGTATACCTATTGTTTTGTGGTATCTCCTTACCACAAATTTCGCAATGGCCAATTTCATGATGAAAAGGCTTCTTCAACTCAACTGAATCATGTTATCAAACTAATTACCATGGAGATTATTCTATGCTTTCCCCCGTAACTGGATGCCCCAAACTGATATGTCGCAATATCATATTTATTTTCGCTTTATTAGATAAAATTTTCAAACAATTAGGTACCAGTTGACAACATATTTCTCTTCCTCCGTTAGCTAAGTCATACATACACACATGCGCACGTCACAGCCACATGACTTATTAATCTTTGATAAACAACAATTTTAGTAACTTTTTCCTAACTTCTATGAAGTAAAGATCACGTGGTAACTTTTGGAGTATAGTATATAAGGTGCAACGCGTTTTACACAGATTAACCAACAGAATGCTAGCCATTCAAGTGATAATATTCTCCAGCGCTTTCCTGATTTTTGCAGTTTTAGGTAAGTCGTCAATTTTTCAAATTAGTGTATTATCAGCTTCATAGAATAACAGATTTCCTATCTGTTGTTTTTATTTAAAAAATGAGCACTCTACTTCTAATTGAATGCTGTAGAGACTAACAAAAACTGCTGCTTTATCTTCATTTAGTCAGAAAAAATAAGAGCATGAAAAATTCTTTTTTAGTCAACCTAATACTTTAACAGATGCAGTTGGTCACAAGCTGTTCAGTGTACAAGAAAGACCTGCCATTTTAAGTGAAACCAATAGATATATATATAACAGTTTCAATATACTCTTCAACAATGTAATCATAATGGTGCGCTTGAACGTGAATTAGGTTACAATATATGCGTCGATGACACAGTGGTTAGGATGCTCTCCGACCATGCACATGGTCCGGGGTTCGATCCCCGGCTGACGCAATCCTTCACCTCGCTAAGCCATAAATAATGCTTGTTAAGAGAAAAGGTTGGACATGAAGCTAGCAACCCCATCCTGTAAAAATAAACACTGCTACAAAAACTTCAAGCCACTTGCTTGAGTCCCTGGGTTCCACTGGGTCGTGAAGGAAAAAATTATGCGTTAAGATTTAGATATTTTTAAATAAGCGAAGACGTTTTTACAGATTCAAAAGTTTTGCTAAGTCAACGTAATCAATTTAAACCACAGAATGTCATGTCTGTAGTAAATAAAGTGCTGCAAAGGGTAGAGTAAATAGTTCATTTATACATAGGGAATCTTAACAACTTTCACTGCACCAAAATATGTGGTTTTAGGTGATGGTACACCAATCTAATAATCGAAATTAATCAGTCTTTGTATATCCCAAACAATTGAGAATATTTCTGCTCTGACAAACATTTAGAGTAAAAGACAAACGGACAATAAAATTCACTTATCTAATAGTTTTACTTTCATTTGTTCCACTAAGTTAAATAATATTTCTTAGTATTTTCTGACTACGGCATGTATATATTTACGTATATATTTACAAGCACTGGTATAAATTATTTATGCCACTGTACATTGGTAATTTATTTCAATGTCTTCTCATGACTTACTTCTTCACTATTTTTAATTTAAGTGCGGCTCATGTTAATACCGCTCAGAAAGCCATGAAATTTATGTGAAACACTTTTCGTCTGTCAGTTATTTCTGGTCGAGTTTGTACAACTATAATCCAGCCACTGTTAGGACAGTACAGTGATTCGTGATTAGGTAATAAACGTGCATATTAAGTAAAACTTATGGATTACCCAAAAATGGAAAAGTCGGCCTGCTATCTCGATGAATGTCATCGCTTCGTAAGCGATATAGATGATTATTATTGTTTCAAAGTCTACATACAACCATCATATCTGAGGTTTTATAAAATCTACTAAAGTGGCCAAAACATTTTTGTGCTACTATTTAGGAAGCCTTCTGTTAGGAGGTCGCCTTGGATATGATGAATTTAACCACATAAAAGTTCATAAAATGTCGGAAGATTCAACAACACCCGGAATGCAATTCACAAATAGGGAAATAATGAGAAAGAAAATTTCACTCTATTGTATACTGTGATTTTATTGTATGGTGAGTGAAAAAACTTTGTACGCAAAAAATATTACGGAATTACAGATAATTAAAAATTTACAGCAACCAAATCAACACTTGAAACACATACTAGGTATTATCTTGATTTTCATGAAAAATATCTGATACAATATCCGTGTTACTCAACACAGCCAACACCCAAAGTGAGTCGAGTTTATTTTATCACTGAAAAAGAAACCAATTTTGTACTGATGTCAGTTTCATTAATGAAGTGCTAAAGGTAGGGTATGTATTTCACTTATAATAAGGACTCTCAACAATCCCTATTTCCCATAAATATATATATATATATATATTACAATTATGGTTCAAAGGACATCAACATATTAATAGAAATAAATCAACTACTGGATATCTCCAATAACAGAGAAGACTTTAATTGTGGGATAACGCCTGTTCGTAATTTTTAAAGGAACCTTTGAAAGTCACTTCAATGATATCAGTAGAGCATTAGTGATACAATAGGTGTAACCACTGTTATTTATCAACACTTCACTTAGACCAAAAACAATTTAAGTCACTCATAATTTAATCGAAAATTAAGCAGTCATGTTTAATCAATCACCTTAACAGTGAAAACTAATTTATGTGGTGAAACATCCGATTCTTCGCAAATATCATGAACATATAGGGAACAGTACAATAGCGTCATGATCGGAATCAACCTTCTGACGGATATTTCCAATAACTGAAAATGTTTTCATTCTTAAGTTACTTCCATGTAAACACATTTGAGCGTTGGACAGCTGAAAATGTTTGCAGCAAAGGTCTGCTAAAAATTGTCCCTCATTTAGGAGAAGTAATTTTCAAAATCTTTTCAAAATACGCTGTCTTCATGTTTGAATATTGCCTCTGGATTCATCAGCTTTCATGAAAAGTCAGTTTTAAGTATCCACTATTACCCAAACCTAGCCATCTGACAATAAAACCGTTTCACAGCAACCGATATTCAATAAAGAAAAGCTCTGGAAAATATTATTTACACCATGTTACTTGTGGTGTTGACTTCAAAGTAATAAAGAGTATTTCTTCATAATTTTCTAAATGAAATGTAAGTGAGGCAGTACTTCTCGCATAGTCACTTCTGTGCTATCAAGATTTTCTGATCAGTATTGAATAATCTAATGTCCAGTCTTTAAAACAACTGACATGACTAGCCAATTACCATGTGTGACAGGTGAAGTTTCTGGTTTCCGAAAATGATTCGTAATGTTGGAAGCGACATGAAAGGTCCGCGAAAATGAATGCCTTATCATAAAATTACAGAGGCTAACTAAAAGGAGGTCGTCATTATGTAATCCTAAATTTCATGGCTAATTGGCAAACGAATATGATTCCTCCCGTTATTCTAGAACGTAGAGAGAATTACCACATCTAGTATCTCCATAAACATAACGTCACTCCTGAGAAAGCACTGAAACTAGAAACCACTCCTGAAAACATATAGTATTTTTGTACTGGCCAACTTATATCAGATTAACTGAAGTATTAAGATGCTCATAAGTAGCTTCCTTTAGCTCGGAGAGCAGCGCCGCAGACATTATATAGCATTAGCAAAAAAACCTGTGTGCGGGGACACTGTAACCCTCTGAAAGAGATGTTCAAAGAAACCTGTATCGCCGTCTTAGAAAAAAAGAATAGGCAATACAGAGGATGGCTACCAATGGATATTTTTAAGCTAATACAGGACATTAGGATAGTGCAACAGAAGATGAAGCAGAGTTAGGAATAACAAAAGTGGAAAAAGCACAGTTCAATGAACGGCTCACTAAATACAAAATAGACCTAAGTCTTCTCAAGGAATGGAGCAGGATAACCTACTTGTTCACGACAAACAGGATAATAAACCGCATCATCCCGGAAAATCTAAGAGATGATTTAGATGCAAATCTCCGACAGAAACAAGCTGAACTAAGGAAAAGCAAATCATGCAAAGATCAAGTTGTAAAGCTACTCATCACCGAATATACCACAGACTGACAATCAACTCTGTAATTCTACTTCATCAGATGCCCTGATCGTGAACTGATTTGGAAACTGCTTCAGCACTTCGAAGTGCCCCAATTCTATCTCCGCTTCACCTAACAACTAAATGATGATGCCACACACTAAATGGTTCACAAAGGATATCTCTGCAAGGGAAATAATGAGAAAGAAAATTTCACTCTATTGTATACTGTGATTTTATTGTATGGTGAGTGAAAAAACTTTGTACGCAAAAAATATTACGGAATTACAGATAATTAAAAATTTACAGCAACCAAATCAACACTTGAAACACATACTAGGTATTATCTTGATTTTCATGAAAAATATCTGATACAATATCCGTGTTACTCAACACAGCCAACACCCAAAGTGAGTCGAGTTTATTTTATCACTGAAAAAGAAACCAATTTTGTACTGATGTCAGTTTCATTAATGAAGTGCTAAAGGTAGGGTATGTATTTCACTTATAATAAGGACTCTCAACAATCCCTATTTCCCATAAATATATATATATATATATATTACAATTATGGTTCAAAGGACATCAACATATTAATAGAAATAAATCAACTACTGGATATCTCCAATAACAGAGAAGACTTTAATTGTGGGATAACGCCTGTTCGTAATTTTTAAAGGAACCTTTGAAAGTCACTTCAATGATATCAGTAGAGCATTAGTGATACAATAGGTGTAACCACTGTTATTTATCAACACTTCACTTAGACCAAAAACAATTTAAGTCACTCATAATTTAATCGAAAATTAAGCAGTCATGTTTAATCAATCACCTTAACAGTGAAAACTAATTTATGTGGTGAAACATCCGATTCTTCGCAAATATCATGAACATAGAGGGAACAGTACAATAGCGTCATGATCGGAATCAACCTTCTGACGGATATTTCCAATAACTGAAAATGTTTTCATTCTTAAGTTACTTCCATGTAAACACATTTGAGCGTTGGACAGCTGAAAATGTTTGCAGCAAAGGTCTGCTAAAAATTGTCCCTCATTTAGGAGAAGTAATTTTCAAAATCTTTTCAAAATACGCTGTCTTCATGTTTGAATATTGCCTCTGGATTCATCAGCTTTCATGAAAAGTCAGTTTTAAGTATCCACTATTACCCAAACCTAGCCATCTGACAATAAAACCGTTTCACAGCAACCGATATTCAATAAAGAAAAGCTCTGGAAAATATTATTTACACCATGTTACTTGTGGTGTTGACTTCAAAGTAATAAAGAGTATTTCTTCATAATTTTCTAAATGAAATGTAAGTGAGGCAGTACTTCTCGCATAGTCACTTCTGTGCTATCAAGATTTTCTGATCAGTATTGAATAATCTAATGTCCAGTCTTTAAAACAACTGACATGACTAGCCAATTACCATGTGTGACAGGTGAAGTTTCTGGTTTCCGAAAATGATTCGTAATGTTGGAAGCGACATGAAAGGTCCGCGAAAATGAATGCCTTATCATAAAATTACAGAGGCTAACTAAAAGGAGGTCGTCATTATGTAATCCTAAATTTCATGGCTAATTGGCAAACGAATATGATTCCTCCCGTTATTCTAGAACGTAGAGAGAATTACCACATCTAGTATCTCCATAAACATAACGTCACTCCTGAGAAAGCACTGAAACTAGAAACCACTCCTGAAAACATATAGTATTTTTGTACTGGCCAACTTATATCAGATTAACTGAAGTATTAAGATGCTCATAAGTAGCTTCCTTTAGCTCGGAGAGCAGCGCCGCAGACATTATATAGCATTAGCAAAAAAACCTGTGTGCGGGGACACTGTAACCCTCTGAAAGAGATGTTCAAAGAAACCTGTATCGCCGTCTTAGAAAAAAAGAATAGGCAATACAGAGGATGGCTACCAATGGATATTTTTAAGCTAATACAGGACATTAGGATAGTGCAACAGAAGATGAAGCAGAGTTAGGAATAACAAAAGTGGAAAAAGCACAGTTCAATGAACGGCTCACTAAATACAAAATAGACCTAAGTCTTCTCAAGGAATGGAGCAGGATAACCTACTTGTTCACGACAAACAGGATAATAAACCGCATCATCCCGGAAAATCTAAGAGATGATTTAGATGCAAATCTCCGACAGAAACAAGCTGAACTAAGGAAAAGCAAATCATGCAAAGATCAAGTTGTAAAGCTACTCATCACCGAATATACCACAGACTGACAATCAACTCTGTAATTCTACTTCATCAGATGCCCTGATCGTGAACTGATTTGGAAACTGCTTCAGCACTTCGAAGTGCCCCAATTCTATCTCCGCTTCACCTAACAACTAAATGATGATGCCACACACTAAATGGTTCACAAAGGATATCTCTGCAAGGGTTTATGAATTGAGGATAGATATAATACATGTCTCTTTGATATTACCTACGATATCCTTCGCTGAGTCGATACTTCGCACTTAGGGATCTTAAAGCCAGAAATATTTCGAACCGGAAAGAAGGCTTTAGTCAATATGTAAAGTGAAAATTAACTGTTATTACGCAGTGATATCTCTACAGTTTTTCCAAATGTTTCTTTTTTTACTTTTTGGTTTCAATGCCTATTGGAATATCCATCTAGGCAGAATTATATAAATTTGTCTCCCTGATGATAATATTGAAGGGAAAATTCTTTTTCCTAAACACTTCATACAGCCACTGGAAGCAATAAATCAGTTAAGATATTAAGACAAAAAGAAATTAGTTATGTAGTCGTGTGCATCATGATAGTGCAAGTATTAGACAAAAAGAATATCTCATTCATATTATGGGAAATCTCAGCACCCAACACCTCCCAATTTTCATTACTAGTTTACTAAAATCTCTTTATATCAAAACGCAAGCACACTGTTTTCAAATGTATGTGACAAATGAAGTGACATGTTTACAAAGAAAATATTATTTTTTTAAATAACTATATGCATTTTCACTCCATTGCAAATAATAGGTTATGCAGACGGTATGTTCACTGTGGCTGTTATTTTACGTTTTGTACACTTTTATTTAAAAGAAGTTTCACAAAAACTGATTTCATAGCTACATCTCCTTGCTGAATGAGTCATGGTGTGAAGGTTTCTCCAAGTTTTCGAGAGTTTTCTTTGATAAACTGCCAGTAAATTAAGTGGTATAAATTGGTGTTAGCTCTGAAATACGTCACAGTAAGAATCATAAAGTGAACGTATCTTCGTGCATTCAAATAAATAACTTATTTGGAATTTCCATAAAAATACCCACCAGCTTCTTAGCTTGTTTCAGTATCATATTTTTCAATACACGAAAAAACTAAGACTACATTGTTAATAAGAATTTCAAGATCGAACTAATATCCAAATTAATATTTTTTTTCCAATAAATCAGATCTCAATTATAAAAAATGTGAGTAGAGCCTAAAGACTAAATTTGTGGACATATGTTGGCAGAAAGTTCATTTATTTGCTGCACTAAATGCTCCTCATTGAAAAAATTACCCTTTATGCAGAAAAATAGAAACTGATAAATGTAAAGACGATGAAAACGATAAATTTACAAACAACAAATATCAGATCAGGAAAATACAAAGGCGTAAACAGAGAATACTTGCGCTGACAAGAGGAAAATTAATCAGTAAACGGTCATTTGATTGCCCTGATTTCATAACAGAAACATGGCCGAATAATTTTAGGAAACTGAACTCATGATATACCGATGGTGGATATGAATGGTTTGGTTTCATGGTCAAAACTCAGTAGTACGTACTGACCACATAGAAGCAATCTAAACAATGTAGATTTATCGCAGTATATATTATATATATATATATCAGTCTTGATTAGTATCAATAAAGCGTCTGTGTATTGCAGAAGAGTTTTCTCTAAAAGAATAAAATTAAAGTAGTATTTATTTTCCAAATCTCCAGCCGTGGAAAGTGCTCTTCTAAGCAAGTTTGAAATATTATTAAGATTTCCCTATTTGTGCAGTGGTTACATGCAATTATCGCCTCACAATTTACCAGCTTTTTAAAGTTTTGATATTATTGTGTATAAAAATACGCAGTCAGTGACGAAAAGTCTGATAATCGTGAAAGGTCTTGACTATGAGCGAAACGTTTTCTGCTGATTATTACCTTACTTTATCAGCATTTGAAGTTGAAAGAAGTAAAAGATAAAAATGAAAGATGTATTACTCATACAATTTCCATTTTGATCAATAACTTATGCACAAAAAATATTAGGAAATGAGGTGAATGGGTTACAACCAGAGCCTAAATTTTGCATGCTAGAAAAATGACCTACCAATATTTCTAACAATTATTTGCATACTACCTACTGCCGCAACAGTTGTATCGCACAGCTCAATGAAGACAACATAATAAGCTACATCAAACTCATTTCTTCAACAAAAAATAATTCATCTTAGATGAACAGTACTGCAAACAACTAGTCCAAATGAATGCCTTCTACCTCAGAATGAATCCTTTGCAGTGAGAAACATATTTAAGAAAACAGAACTAAAAGTTAAAGATGTGAATAATAATAAATTTTAAACGTTTTGCAGCAAGAAATATAAGAAAAATGCAGTACCAGAAAGTAATGAAGTGAATTTTTTAGTTTACTGTGCAATTATTTGTAAAACAGCCTGATATTTGTATATCTCAATAAGAAAGTTAGTTACACCAGCCTAATGCTAAAGATTAGTCATTCTCATTCATATTTGTTCAACAACTAGATATATAACTAGAGCATGGCTTGGAATGCAATTCTTATCAGTTTCTTTTTTCATCATCTGGTTTTGAATTACTGTTGAAAATTTCAGGGGAGAAACATTTTTTCCTTTTTTTTTTGCAGGTCTAAGAAATATAACTAAAGGTAATTACAGTTTCTGTGACGACTATGCATTTATATAAAGGTCTTAATTTTTAACACATTATTGGAAAAGTCATTTCATATTTGTTTTAAAACATCATTGCTATTCGCTCCTTTCTTAACTAATAGGCTCTTAGTGGATATTTTTGATGATCAAGGTAATGTCGCCCGGATTCTACGAGTTTATTGAAACCAGATGAAAATAGTAGAGTTTTTGCAAAATCTGAAAAATGAAAGAGAAGAAAAATGTTGATTTCCTGTTAGCACAATGTCCAATTACATAGTAAAAAATACGTTTTCATCATGGGTTTGAAAGGTTTTCATAAGTTAGTGATCATTTTTAATGAAAATTAAATGAATAACCTGAACTACGTAACTATTTAGGTATCCAATTCAGCTCACAACACGAAAATCTGTTTTTCATGAAGTGACCAAAGAGAGAAGCATATCATCTTCAAAAAAATAGTATGCGTCAAATTTATTTTTTCACTCGAATGTTGTATTTAATCCATAAAAGCATATCAAAAAATTGCATATCTGATCTCGTAAGCCGGTTGTTCCATCCCACTGTTACAGATGAACGAGGAGGTAAGTTTAAATGAATTCGTACAAAGAGAAAATTTCCAATACCCAAACACATCTTTTTGTTCTTGTCTTTTTAACACAACGCGAGACTCTCAAATATATATATATATATATGGGAGGAATAATATATTTTGGTTGTTCAGGGATTGAGGACTCTATATAAAACACCCGGACATCTCTTTGTGTCCAACAAAGTTATTTTCATACCACGGACTTCAATAAAGACTACAATAAAATCTATTGTATCATTTTTAAATAAGAGTCACAAAGTGATATTTTCATTCAGTTAGCCACTTAAAAACCACCGATATCAGGAAACAGTTCAGAATATAAGTGACAAAGTATGTATTACAATAGCGTGGTTATGAATTTGCTTTCTTTTAGCATCATGGTGGGAAATTAAACTAACATATTTTCTTCTATATCTAGTTGACCGTCGTAAGTTGTCTGCTGAAAAAAGAGTGAAATGCTGCTTGATGTTACCACAACGACTTGCTTTTTCATGCATTTTTTCGTATTAAAACAGTAATATCATTACTTTTATTTTCATTTCAGTTGTTGATGGTATGCAACAGACATCAATTTTACAACTGTTAATCTTGTAATTACGACCAAGAGGACTGTTATTTTGAAAAGAAATTATTATGTCAGTCTTCTTATGATTGTTTTGTAAGGATTAGATTTGTTTTAACGAGTTAATCACGGATTGATATCCATTAGAGAACCATTGATAACACCCAGGGAGTACTGGACATCTGCTTCATCCTAGTTTGGAAATTATCGTGGTCGCGCTAAATCACGAATTGGTGGAAGTTAGAATTTCCAGGCTACTGAATAATAAGTTAGAATTCATGGAGCACTGATACTGATCCCAGTGACTGAATGATATATGAGCTTGCCTTGAACCCGGATGGTTCTGTGTTCAAACCCCAGTGAGTAAGTTCTGACGATGATTCCCAAACTAGGATGAAACAACTGTTCACTACTCCCTGGTTTTCAATGTTTGTTTAACTGATATCAATCCATGATCAACTCATAATAATATGTCGGTGACAAGACAAAAGTAATTACTTAGATAAGAAAATACCATGTAGTACGTTTGATATACAGAAATAAATGTACTAATTTACTAAGCATACGCAGAACCAGTACTATGATTTCTTCTTCGCCTAACAGAAACTAACCGTATGTTGATTAATTTTGAAGCATATTCAAATTTTCGACATAGCTACGTAATTCACAGTCAAAATTTCCTTAACACTACAATTTGTTACTCCTACACCATAGTCATTAACAGATCTCATTATGCTAAAGTTTACCTAATTTTCGAGGTTACTAACATGCAATTATATCTAATACATGCAACATATTCAAATGGACATTTTAAGGGAAAATATATTCATGTCAGTAAATGTGATAAACAATTTCATTTCGTACTTCTCACAAACTTTAAGATTATTTGGGTAAGCCTAGTCCATTTGTGATAAATTAAGTGAATAGAAGTAAATTTACTGACAAGAACTAAGAAAAACAGAGTCACAATTCGCTATTCATTATTTCATGACATTTACCTTTGTTCAGTGTGTTAATGAACTCTCACGTAGGTGAAATTAGTTCTCTTTTGATCTAGATACAACTGTATCGGCTTACGAATTAATAACTGAAATTCTACTTATTACTCAAATGCTCCGCGTAATGAATGTTTTGGATGCGTTGCGGCAAAACTTTAACAGAAGAAAGTTTTTACTGATGTATACTAATAAATAGTGAACAGTAGCTGTAAACTACACATCAGAAAACGGCCTTCTCGGAAATACTTCTCTTAAAAAATGTCCCTGAAACAATACAGAAAAAACAATATACACAAAATACCTCATATTATTTTAATAGTCAAACTTCTTGAATTTAAAATCTCATTTGAAAATAAATTATATAGTTGTACCCTTTTAGAAAGGTCCACTTCGATGCGTATTTCTTTCCAGTGGTAGATGAGAATGATGTTTGATAAACACATTATAACTCAAAGTTCAGTATTGTTAACATGACGAAATCCAAAGACTGATACAAATGACTTCTATTTTTTAAAAATTTATGTCTAAATGTTTCACTAAATACAGATGCTGAGTGTAAGTTCATCTCAAACAGCAAAGTTTTATTTATATACTAATTACTGTTCAATCTCAAGCATACATGGATCAACAGTGTTTGTGTTCCCTCAAAGGAGCAGACTGAAACCCAGTCATAATAAACCTGAATTATTATTATATTATTGTATCCTTTATTTCCTAGAGGAACGTAGGGCTTCAGCTGCGCACCTCCATTGCCTTCTGTTTTCTGCCAACGTTTTCACCCCGCTCCAGGTCTGCCCACATGCTTTCATCTTCTCCTCGCATGACCTCCTCCAAGTCAACCTTGGACGACCAACTCGCAGCCTCCCTTTCGGGTTCCACTCGAGGGCTTGTCTAGTGATGTCACTTGCTGGTTTCCTCAGAGTATGGCCAATCCATCTTCATTTCTTCCTGCCTATTTGCTTCACAATCTGTTCCTGGTTGGTTCGCTCCCAGAGATCCCTGTTTCTGATCTTTTCTGGCCATCTGATCTTGAGTAATGAGCGAAGACAACTGTTAGTGAAGGCCTGAAGTTTGTTTGAGATGATCTTCATGACGCGCGAAATCTCGGATCCGTATAGTGAGTAGCACTGACTTTACATTGGAGTTGAAAATCCGGATCTTATTTTTGACTGAAACCCAGTCAAAATAAATATGAATACAGATCTTTATTCAAGAATGAAATTGAAAAACAGTTTGACGCAGTACTCTTTATAAAGATTTAAATAGATCAGTAATTTGACTAATCAACTAGTTATTCAATTGTAATAATAACAAAATTTTATACTGTCAGTATTAATGCCTTTTCTGCTAGGGAAAGAATATAAACATAGATACTGCGGAATTTTTCTTAAACGAATAAAGTAGAACACAGTAAATCATATCACTTATCAGAAACAAAATTCATCGAAGAATTTTCTTTTAACTTCAGTTTCCAACAGTTTTCAATGTATTTGATATTGCCGTATCCTTTACACTCCTAAATATATTCGTCTGAATAAAAGGCAATAAGCGTGAGTTACAGCTTAAACGTTTCACTGATTAAGTTTATCATAAGTCATACACATAATAACGGGAAACGTCCCGCGATACACAGATATACCAATCAAAGGATCCTAAGAAAACCAGAGATGGAAACATTCAAGTAAAATATATCCGAATTTTATTTCTTCATCAGAGGAAGAAGGTAAGTTGATTTCAATATAATTTGTTTTGTGAAATAAGTAATATAGACTTCTTAGAGGACCAAACTAGCTCAAAAGTAATCTTAAAGTGAATATTGAACATCTTCAAATAAAACCTGTAATTTATTAAATTTTAAATACAACGCATTAACCTAAGTCAGCAAAACCGAAAATAAAGTCTCACTGTAAAAATAAAAGCTTAAAATAACATTTATCTTTCAATATGATAATCATTTATACTATAGTGAGTAATTATATGAAACATTTACATTTAATCATCAACTCATTACGCAGATTCAACAACTTGTTACAAAGTCAAGTATTTCGTGAAGACAAACCGCATGTAGTCCGAATTGTATTACGAGGAGAATTCAAACGATGTGATTCAGAATCTATTATTCCACCTGCTCAATTGACGTGCTTTTTCCAATTTAGGAAGAAATTTAGGACACTCTCTGTCTGTCTAACGATACTACACGTAAAGCCTCTTCGTATGCCCTGTCAAAAGCATAGTCTAATTTGAGGATACTTTGATTGTAGAGAAACATCAACAGGATAATATCCATAATATTGCGCAATATTTACAGGAAGTTACAAGCCCAACAAAGAAGAAGTGTGCTTACTAATACAAAACAATTTGACCGACAAAATACAACTTAGTTACTCTGAAGTCAAATGGGTATATCAAACTATTTGATTATTGCCAAATAGATTTCTAGTCATTAAATATTTTAATTAATCGCCAATATTAGTCACGTACATTATAAGTCATCCAGAAGAGTCCCAATGAACAATATGCCATGATCTACTGCCAATAACATAAAACATCGCTTCGATTAAAACATAGAAACAATTATTAGTAGAATGATTAAAATAAAGACAAACTTGCAAGTGATATGTTTTCACGGAAACAATATCAGCGAAAAATTACTGATCGCTGCTGTGATATCAGAATAAATTGTTTTTTTGTGATAGCGATTTGACGATGTACAAAAACATCAAGATAAATCTGAATAAACTAAATAAATTTCGCATGAAACTTTGTGTAACACTATTATATATTCTCGCAAGAAAGCTAAGCACACAAATTTTCCCAATCACATCATGACATCACAGATAGCTGTAGGTATCAGCGATAATTTGCGGCCGCCGAATTCAGCGGGAAATAACACGCGTTATGCCTAACTCAGCAACGAAAGATGAATTTTATACTGGATTTACAGTTGCCAGAAACGCGTGTTTTAGTTTCATCTGATACTTGCTGTTACTATATTTAACAGCAGATCAGAAATATAAATGCAATAGGTCACGTGTATTACAAGTGTGCTTAATTGATTTAAAGTATAGCGCCGGTGTGGTGATTATCCGAGTTTCAGAGGAAAACAAAAATAGTTCACTAGAAAATATACTCTTGTTTACTTTCGATCAGTTTTCACCGATAACTTGTCTTTTATAACTCTCTAATGTTATGTTTAACCAGCAGCCCACCGTTTCTTTAGACTTCTTAAAATAGTTCATATGTTTTGTAATTATTCTATGAGGACGAAAAAATCTTATAAAAATCATATACCACTATTATTATTTGTACATCTATCTTGAATCATGCATGTACCATTTTCACAAAACGTTTTGGCTCTTGTCATTTGGTTTCGCTTCCAGTTTAAATCGATTGAAAAAATTATGGAACATGCAACGGAACGTTCAGTAGCAGTTTGTTCATTTTAGCATACGTGAAATATTACACATAAAAAGTGAATTAACTAAAAAGTCAAACTTCTATTTTCTCGGAAACCATTATTTATGTACATTTCTCTTACAATGTCTTTACAGGAAATTTTCTCACGAGTCAAACACCTTAAAAATCCTTCAGAAAACTGGCTTAACTGAAATTTGATTTGATTTCTTTATCTCGTTCTTAATATTTCTTAATTGCACTTTTTATTGAACAGGGAAACGAAAACAATGTGAGTTGGCACTGGTTATTTCATATCACTTTCCCAACTGTCACACGGAATTTACAGTCAATGAAATCTGACAACAGAATCATGTTTTTCCTACTGATTTTCATCACTTACGCTTTATGAAGACAAAATAATACAACTGATTTCACATTTCATTATTGACTGAGATAATATGGTACATGCATTTAGTACCAAATGCCAGTTTATAGTAATCGAATTATACTTGATTCACTTTCCTTCTAAATGAATCATTCACTCGTAGAAGTTATTTGCATGATTGACTATTCAGACAAATTTAAAACAAAGAGAAGACGTAGAAAGCAGAAAAGAAAGCCGAATTCATTCCTTACAGAGAACAGTGGAATTATGAAATACCTCTGGTAATGTAGTTGTTTTGATGACCAATGATAAAAAATCTTACCGAGTAAAACTTGTTTTCTGACCAGTGACCAAAGTAGCAATAAGACGGTCTCTGACCCAAGTTAAATACAAAGGTTTATTCCACAGCCTAAATAGAAAGCACTGGATTAGATTTTTTATATCACAATTAACACACGCATTTAAAGAGTGATAAATTACTTTATTCACAGTTTCTCTTTGTCAAGTTCTATTTAATCTTACGTGTAAAATCAATGACACTTGAACGTTTTTTTTCTTTAACAAAATTAAGGCCGTAAAAGTGAGTCTTCCCCAAAATCCCTTCTTCTTTTGTAATTGCTCAATTATCATATTGTAAAAATGAACCACAATTAAAACACTTTCGGCTTTTATTTCTGCATTTAAAATATTTACATGTTTTACTTTTGGAACTCATGAATCACAGTGCATCTAGAGAATAGGATTACTTCTATTGGATGAACGTACTCGATAATTTAGCTAATAACTTGATGTTTGCCTACTTTTAAATTATATTTAGCGTCTAAGAAAAATGAAATAGACCAAACTATATATCTAACACTGTGAATACATCATAGGAAAATCAAAGAAAATAAGCGAACATTTTCTAACGCAATAACCTAAAAGACATTACTGGTAGAGGATTAACTGGTATGAAAACACTGATTTGAAAGAAGAATTGGTCCTTCACATTTTACTTTACATTTGACCACTTTTCGAAATCCCTTCTACAAAAGTCATCCCATTTCAAGAAGACTTGTAATATTCTTTCAGTTTGGGCAGATATTTAAAAGTACCCCTTAGGTTTATGAGAATCATACTTATTCAAAGAACTTACCAATTATATACTGCAAAGTTTGGTGAGATAACTTCATCAATAATGTCTATGTATCACTGAATATATCAGCACAGGCGGAATCTCGACCAAAGAGCAAATATCAGAAGATCAACATTTTGAGGATGATTTATTGTTAATTTAACGCAAATATGAATATCAAACATCAGTCACTAACAACTAGAGAAATCTAAATAACTTTAACTCTTCCACATATCTAGGTGACAGGTATAGGGGTTTAAAGTTGGGATTAAAAATTAGACCTTCATTACTCTTAATTCATAGTGAAAATCCACTGCAATCAACCTTTTAATACAAATGTCGAGTCAGTTTCCATACATGATTCAGAGACTTAGCATATGAACAGAAGTATATCAAACCAGTTGCAGAACGGCTTTATCAGTAGTCGCCTTCAACCCATAGGCGAGATCAGTTATGTAAATGGAGAGTATTAAAAATAAGGGACTCTGAAAACGAACCAACTAAGAAACTATCAATCTAACAATATGCTGGAGAAATTTAAGGTAGATAGAGGAAACTCTGAGTAGACTGTTGAGAGACTACCATGGTTAGTCACTCTAGTGGAACCTGAATGGTAGCAAATGAATTGGGCGTGAGATGGAGATGTAGAGAAGATCCGGCTGGGAGGAAACGAAACATTCTCAGTAACCCCAGGGGCATCTAGATAAGACGGCAGCGAACAGAGTGAATTAGGTTGATGAAGACCTATGTTCCACACAGGATCCAATAATTAGAGAAAAATATCATCACGCATCATATGAAAAACTACGCACAGTATCACTTCATTGACCTAGAACATACAAAACTAACTGTGCAATTTTCAAAATATTTGCGAACAGACTTTATGGGTAAGTCAATTTTATTGTCCATCTAAAAATCAAAATAAATAGACCGCAAAGTCAAACAGGAAAAACAACGAAATAAAAAACACCGGATAAGCAAACCATCCCAAATTCATTACTACTAATTTGAAACAAAGAAACCAGTAATGTTATTGATAATTTGACATCGTGTGTGAATAAACCCAAGTTTAAGAGAAACGATCAAACAGAAAAATATCAAATACATAAAAAAATTTTAAAAACAAAATGTGCCGCGTAACAAAAAGCAGCAGGCGACCCTACACCAAACCACCACTCAAAATATCAAAGAGACTTCAACGTACAAAGAAAATATTGAAAATACAAAATCATAGGTAAACAAAATTATTCTTCGATGGAATCGGAGAGGCGAAATAACACAGTGGCTGGCAAAAGCCTTCGAGAAGCCAGTCAGTCAGTCGATGTGTAATTTCCTAATGAAAGCAAGAATAAGAATGGTAAATTGGAATGTACGTAAATGTACGAGGCCGGCTTGGAAGGCTGTACGGATTGTCAAAGAAATGCGTAGGTATAGCAAAGAAAAGCAAAGTATCTGCGAGAGCGGATGGAACGGATGTGGAATATCAAAATTGTCAACTGAAAAGTCAACATAATTGATATAAGTATAAAACCTGGGAACTGTGGTAGACTATAACTCCACAAATATCCAATGCTACGTACAGTGCAGCAAACAAGGTGGAACAAGAGAAGAAAGAAGATTTCAATAGGCAATTACTAACACTAATGGACAACATCCCGAATGGTGATATCGAAATCGATATGGGCGATATGAATGCAAGCCGAACTGGTAGCAGATAATGCATGACGATAAGCCATCATGGGTCGAGAGGCTGTCACTCGGAGAAATGAATGAGAACGTGGAATTATTCACGAACTTCTGCAATCTCAACGATCTGGTGGTCGGAGGCAGCGTATACAAACACAATGATATTCACAAGACCAGAGACATGGATTTCGCCTGATGGACACACCACAAACCAGATATCCTTCATTGCAATGCTGCTCAAGGACGCAGTCTGTTGCATTCAAAGTCGAGAACGGGAACAGATGTCAACTCAGACCATCACCTGGTTCAAACAACCGTCGAAGTGAAGCTGATCAGACCAAAGTCAGAGACACTGGGTGGCATCACGAGGAAACCAGCGCGAAAGAACACTGGAACTAACTCTTTGAAGTTGATGTTCAAGGAGACATGTATAACTGTTCTAGGAAGTAAGAAGAGACAAGATAAGGAATGGCTCTCAACGGAGACCTGCCTGGAAGCCAGTAGAAGAGTGAAGAGGAGGATGGTGGAAGAGAAGATGACTCAATGCAAAGATGGACAAACGAAGGAAAAGCTAAATTCAACGTACACTGCACTGAATACAGAAGTGAAGACGAGTGGTACAAGAGACAAACGACAGTTCTACGACACACTGGTTGGCAACTGACGCAGAACAGGCAACTACTGTTTAGAGAGACTTCAGTATATCATATCAGATACTCAGGATGTGATTAACAGAGTTTGCTTCCTACACTTATCTAGGAAGCATCATTTCAACTTCCGGCAGGACAGATGAAGATGTCAAAGCAGGCCAGAATTGGAAAGGTAAGGTACTCCTCCATCAACCAGAAATCTGCTTGGAAGTTTTAGTCATTGAACTCAGTCATCATAGAGAACAAGATCTGAAATTCAACACAAGCCAGTCAGCTCTTCAATACTGGTCATAAAACTGCACTGAGTGTCACGAAAAGGACTTCCAACAAGATACAGACTTCGTCAACAGCTGCCTCTGCTTCCTCTATACTGAAGATCGAATGCTTGCGGCCAAAAAGAATAAGCAACAAGCAACTCTGATGGGGAACAAACCAACCAACCAACTACTCAACGAATATGTAGGAGAAGCTGGAGATGGATCGAGCACACGTTGAGGACGTCGTCGAATGAGTGGCGCTCAATTCATACAATCGGTCGAGTGGAATCTCGGTGGGAAGCGATGAGTTGTCGTCGTGACAGGTTGGTATGCATTAGATCGTGTGGAGATAGAGATGAGAGATTATGAGCGATCGTGTGGTTAGCCAGCGTGGGTGTCAGCATAAAGAAGAATGAGTGTGTTAAATCTCTGTGGTCCACTTGGATTCAAAATGAACAATGACAAATATGAAAGTGGTAAGCTAAAATGCTCTTTTAAATGTGACTGACTTTTGAATTCATAAATCAGATAATGATGATATCGCTGATGCGTTTGACTTCAGCCCTACGAAATGATTCGCTCAATGTTCATCTTATTTATAAACGCTCAAGAGATTCTATTCGATGAATTTAAAACCATTATCGTTAAATGTAGTTGTGATAGATATTTGAATTCGAATAAGCAAGAACACCAGTTTATGCAGAATAAGAATGTGCCTCATTTTCGCTACATTCTCATCAGCTGCCTACAACTAAATAGGTAACGAAGGCACCTTGATACAGCCATGTGGTAGACATCGCTGAACCCTCAGAAATTATCAAAAGACAAAACAGGTGATTACTCTTCAAGTTTATCGAAGCATTTTCATCAGACGCCTAAGTGCCTGTATACGTTTCAGGAATTAGCAGCCAATGTCTTTCTTACCCTGTTCACTGGTGTTTTTGCTCTCTCTTCATCGATTACCTTAAGCCCCCCCCTTTACTGTACTGTAAATTTGATCGTCTTTTGTTATTGATTTGGTTTGAACTCCGTACATTGTTGCCCAATTCATTAGCTACTCATCATGTTCCTCACATATCGTCTTTATACTGTAACCCCTTTACCATATTAATTATACGCTAATTTCGTACAACCTGAACTCCCAACATAAAAAACTTCGGCCAACTGCATAAGAAGCCATCGGAATAAATGATGGTACCATCTTATTCTTCAAAAATTGTTGTTTTTCGTCTTTTCAAATTCATAAAGAGGAATAAATGTATGAAATGGTGATTTCAGAAAGAAGTAAAGGAGATATCAATAAAGTACAATTCATCGAGAGGCCTTTAAACATAAAATGTTGAAAAAGTAAACAGCAGACTTATCTTTTAGAAGTGATTATATGACAGTAGATTGCTTTTCAATTTGAAAGGTGATTTAAGTAAGCTGTTTCCTCAGATACCTTTATTCATTTTACCGTACCATGCCAACTTTTGTGCTTTTATCTTTGAACGGTGACAATATACAATCTTCACATTTTAATGCTAATTCTTTTCATTCATTTTATTTGGAAATAGAAGGAATAACAATACTATCAATAATGTGGAGGAGTAGTTATATAAACAGTCAGTTACATAGCAAATTTGATCCTCATTAGATTATTAAGCATACTGCTGTGGTTGCGCAGTATATAAATACTCAGTAGCAAATGAACTAAGTTATATGGTTCTTCAAAATTAAAAAACTCATGAATCTCAAGTGATTTTTCTGTGACAAATTATGGGAATAAATATCCACAAACATGACAGAATAACATACAACTATTAGTGGGATTAATGCATCTTAAATATGAAATAAATATCAGCTGTGAACGTATTTTCTTTGGCGATAAATCTAGTAAGATGCATAGAAAGACAAGACAGCATAAGTAAAATAATGTGATGTTTTACTGAATAATGCAATTCAGATGAGAACTGATTGACAAACTGATGGTCATGTAAGCGTAAGGATAAATCTTCAAAAATGTGGCCGTCCACTGAGTTCAAACTATTGTTGTTTTGTGAAAACAAACTGTGCATTATGTAACCTAATCAAGTTTTCAATTAAATAACATGCCCATCTAGTTTGCTACATTTTTGAGTGAAAATTCAGGAAAACTGAAGCCTCCGTGCCCATTTTATTCGAAAATGTAATACAAATAATGACGACCTAAATATTTTGCAGTCGACTGTGAGTCTCTGTCTTTTAACATTGTTATCCTTATGTCTGTTTATTGTAACTAATAAACAAAGTGGTTTCCCTTGTCAAAAAGAAATGCAAGTTTAACATAATTTCATTTTTAAATACAATAATAAAGTACTCAGGGGTAAGTTGGAAACTTAACGAAGTTATGCTGCCGCTTAACAAATGACACAGAACATCATTCCTACAGTGACAAAATACGATGACCACATAATATGCAAAGATGGAAGTATATTTAAGAGAAACCAAAGACGGTATTATTCAAGTAGGAAATCATTCATTTATCTCATCCATCTCAGAACGGCAGGCAGTAAACTTCATTTGTGCAGGAGGACAGTTCATTCATAATCCATAGATATATATATTTAACAAAAAAATTGGTTTGATGATGACCAGTCGGGGAAATCCCAACATGCATTTGATCCTATTTGAGACTTGTCAGCTGGACCTATCCGCTTCAAAGTGAATGAAAACTTTCATGATTGTACGCACTAAATTTTGCTGCTAGCTTTTACTGAATAAATAACTCCAAGTTAATGTTCAAGAGAAACACAGGAATTCATTTAAATAGTCTGCAGACCAAAATATATCGATTATAATTTTGACAAAAATGATGATGACCGTACTCAGAAAAATGAGTACATCCAGTATGCCAAATTTCCATTGTGTTCTAATCCAAGATATGTATTGCATGTAAATAATCCTTAAGCACTATAACAATCTATTGAATATCGTCGAAACAAAGTTTTTATCCGATTCGCCATCTAATACTTTAAAATGTTGTACCTATATTTTCCCAAAAATATCCACAGCAGTTGGTAGAAACATATTTAAAAATCAGCATGAGGTAACAGGATGGATAAAATGATATGTTTCCCTACATAATGTTGGTTCGTGACGAAATGTACAGTGAGAAATTATTCAGCATGACAGAAGGGCTGAGCACATCATCAGGAAACTAACTGATAATTCTTAGAGACTGATGACTACATAACCTCCTAAGCCATTGTTTCGTGATCAGGTGTTTCAAATACACTGAAGGCTTTTCTTGATCTGCGCTAGTGATGGCTAGCAATCTTCTCTACTTTGCACTAATCTGTATATCAGCTTCTTTCCTTGTAGAACTGCACCCTCATATAAAGAGTATATTTCATCCCTATTTATGCTACTACTCTTTTTAAAAAATCTCAGTCGGAAACAGTGAGTACTCCCCGTTGACCTGCTTGAAGTTTTCATATCACCGTACTACAAACTTCACTTAAATTTTAGAAAATAAAAAATTCCACTAAGATAATCCCAACAGCTCAGAGTCAAAAAATTCATCATTTAGCAGGTTGTAATGAGATTCCAGCATATTGTTTATATTCCCCTACGTTCCAAGTAGAAAATAGGGATTCGAAAACACACCTCCACTTTCTCCTATTTCATGCTGAAAACTACCGCTGGATAGCCCATACGATCGCTCATAATCTCTCATCTCCTCCCCTCCACACGATCTCCTCAATATCAACCTCGCACCGACGACCCATTCATAGCTTCCCACTGAGATTCCACTCGAGTGATAGTCTGAATTGAGCGCCACTTCATTCGACGACGTCCTCAACATGTCCTCGATCCATCATCAGCTTCTCCTACATATCTGTGGAGCAGGGGTTTCTTGATTGGTTTTTTCCCAGCCAGAGTTGCTTGTCGCTTATCCTTTCTGGCCAGCAGGCCATTTGATATTCATTAAGGAGGAAGTGAAGGCAACTGTTGATAAAAGTCAGTAACTTGATGGAAAATTCTTTTCGTGCAAGTTTATGACAAGTATTGAAGAGCTGACCGGCTTGTGTTGAATTTCAGATCTTGTTCTCTATGATGATTAACTGCACTGAATAGAACTTCCAAATTGATTTCTGGTTGATGGAGGAGTACCTTACCTTTCCAATTCTGGCCTGCTTTGACATCTTCATCTGTCCTGCCGGAAGTTGAAATGATGCTTCCTAGATAAGTGTAGGAAGCAAACTCTGTTAATCACATCCTGAGTATCTGATATGATATACTGAAGTCTCTCTAAACAGTAGTTGCCTGTTCTGCGTCAGTTGCCAACCAGTGTGTCGTAGAACTGTCGTTTGTCTCTTGTACCACTCGTCTTCACTTCTGTATTCAGTGCAGTGTACGTTGAATTTAGCTTTTCCTTCGTTTGTCCATCTTTGCATTGAGTCATCTTCTCTTCCACCATCCTCCTCTTCACTCTTCTACTGGCTTCCAGGCAGGTCTCCGTTGAGAGCCATTCCTTATCTTGTCTCTTCTTACTTCCTAGAACAGTTATACATGTCTCCTTGAACATCAACTTCAAAGAGTTAGTTCCAGTGTTCTTTCGCGCTGGTTTCCTCGTGATGCCACCCAGTGTCTCTGACTTTGGTCTGATCAGCTTCACTTCGACGGTTGTTTGAACCAGGTGATGGTCTGAGTTGACATCTGTTCCCGTTCTCGACTTTGAATGCAACAGACTGCGTCCTTGAGCAGCATTGCAATGAAGGATATCTGGTTTGTGGTGTGTCCATCAGGCGAAATCCATGTCTCTGGTCTTGTGAATATCATTGTGTTTGTATACGCTGCCTCCGACCACCAGATCGTTGAGATTGCAGAAGTTCGTGAATAATTCCACGTTCTCATTCATTTCTCCGAGTGACAGCCTCTCGACCCATGATGGCTTATCGTCATGCATTATCTGCTACCAGTTCGGCTTGCATTCATATCGCCCATATCGATTTCGATATCACCATTCGGGATGTTGTCCATTAGTGTTAGTAATTGCCTATTGAAATCTTCCTTCTTCTCTTGTTCCACCTTGTTTGCTGCACTGTACGTAGCATTGGATATTTGTGGAGTTATAGTCTACCACAGTTCCCAGGTTTTATACTTATATCAATTATGTTGACTTTTCAGTTGACAATTTTGATATTCCACATCCGTTCCATCCGCTCTCGCAGATACTTTGCTTTTCTTTGCTATACCTACGCATTTCTTTGACAATCCGTACAGCCTTCCAAGCCGGCCTCGTACATTTACGTACATTCCAATTTACCATTCTTATTCTTGCTTTCATTAGGAAATTACACATCGACTGACTGACTGGCTTCTCGAAGGCTTTTGCCAGCCACTGTGTTATTTCGCCTCTCCGATTCCATCGAAGAATAATTTTGTTTACCTATGATTTTGTATTTTCAATATTTTCTTTGTACGTTGAAGTCTCTTTGATATTTTGAGTGGTGGTTTGGTGTAGGATCACCAGCTGCATTCGTAAAACCTCTCTACCTTTGCTGACTTTGGACTGGTTAGCCTGCTTGCAAGTTTTTTTTTCTAGAAGACTTTTTCGCTTTGGATACATTTGAGTAAATATGTACCTATGTCGCGCATCGTTTGTTGATTGATTTTGATCAGTTAGTCGTTGGCTTTCGAAAAACTGATGGACAACAACATTTTCATGTTATTAAATTTAATAGTCACCTCTTTGTTCAAACATTTTATTTGGCTGATATTATTTGTACACCAATTAATTACCAATCGGATTTTACTGATTCCAGTTTAATCTTCTTATATGTTTTCCAACTTTATTGATGCTATGTGGCTCATGAAGCAATAAGAAGAATAAACTACTTATTCATTTTTTTATTTGCCTAAGAAAATCTCTTGTAATTGGTATCTGTTAATATAGTGTTTTAGTGTACTCAACAGCATGGTTCCGATTAGTCTAAAAGCGTGATCTGTTTATATGTGTACAATGAACCAGCTCTCATAAAGCTATTTTTCCTGAAATGAATGGCTTGTCATATTGAATTTCTGTCAAAATATCATCCACTGCAATCGCATTAGCGTTTTATTGTGTGCTTCTTCAAGTTATTCACTAATAAACTGAATGGAACATATATTTGGCCATGCTTTATTTTACTTAATTTTGCTAAACAATAATGCAAACTGAAATTTTAACGTCCCTTAGCTTTGACCTCCCTACATTTTCAGAATCTTTACTTACAGCATCACTATTCTTAAACAAAAACTGAATTACGAATTACTGTACGGCCTGAGGTTGTCCTATCTTAAAAAAATTGTGGAGATATTTTAACAAATGTGAATGAGGTATTTATTCAAATAGAACCAAAGTTTCCTCAAAAATATTATGCAGTACAAAATGTACAATACTATTCAACATTACGGCATCATTACGATGTCCAATCAAGCAAATAAATACGTGTACATTAATATGAAGTCATGGAACGGTTGCCCAAAGACACTGAAAGTGGCGAATTCCTAAGCTATTTTGGAACCCCGCAACCACCCGCTCTACAGAAATAATTCAGAAAAAATATCAGTGGAATTCACTCTCTATCAGATAATGTAAACACAGGCAATAAACGTAAAACAGATGTAAACGAAACCAATAAGAATTTTTCAGGAAATCAACTGAAGTAGCCAAATAAGATATACTTGATTAGTTGTCTAACAAAATTTTAGACCTTTTCTCGCAAAACAGAATAAGATGAAATCTAAACAGTAGGAAGCACTTATAAAACTCAGCAAAATGAGCTGCACCCACAGTGCGGACAATTAGGTTCGAAACAATTTACCGTTAGCCACAACTGAAAATTAAGTGAGCGCAAGTGCAATAATACTAAAACCTGCGTGTGTACGAAATTTACGTATATCCAAAATCACTGAGTAGAAACATATCATAATGAATGAACACGTAAAATAAATAAGATTAATAAAATTTCACTCTGCGATACTACATGACAGATGTTTTCCAACAGAGCACTGTCTAACACAAACTCTCGGTTCATTAAAATTGATTTCTAAATAAAGCACCATTTTTCCTTCAAGTTCACTTACCATCCCTTTAATTCGATCCAGAGAGCTTGAAAGCATTCAGTATTGAACAACAGTTATTTGACTACCTTAAGCTTTGTTAAGACCATACGCACTCAGCAATGTGAATTCAGTCCGATATTCAATTGTTTCTCTCAGAAAATAGCCGTAAGCTCTATTTCTGATTTTGTTTACTAGCCATTTAGTTACCGTCAACCCAATTTACGTCCAGTGTTTGTTTTTATTTCGACTAAAGCAATTCACCCATTTATTCAAAACTCTGGGAACATAAATGCATCGCCTTATACACCTTAAATAAAATTCAAGTTTAAAGTTGTAGAGTAAATATCACCAGCAAAATTCTACAGTGGTGTATTCTATAAAACCTCGTTTCAGTCATTGTGGCGACCCACAAACTCTCAACGTTCATTAAAGTTTAATTTCGTCTTCATTCAAAAGGAAACACCTAAACTTGCCTTTGAATTTCAATCACTTTTAACTCTTAGACGTCATGTACAGTAATAAATAATACACCATATTGAAATACAAATAACAAGGCGTATATGTTTGTTTACATCAACTTTGATCAAGATTTGACCGGACAGTTCCACTATAATTGAGAGCTGAAGAAAAGTAGGCGTATGGATACAGTTTTTTACATTTGCTTATATGCTTCACATTCTGTTTTCCTGAGTCTTTACAATGTATAATGCCTTCTTTCAAGGCGGAAGTGGTGAGCTGAAATTCGAATTTTATTTTTAAAATGTAAAGAAATTATCCGCTCTGAAAAATTTATATCTTCGGTGAACTGGGACAAAGACAGAATGGCAAACTAAACGGGATAGAATAACGTTATTTTCGTCATTTGTACTCTTCAACTGCATGAAACTTAGACGCTTTTAATATCAGTTTGCAAAATATCTACATGCTACATTTATTAGATGAGAAACTGAAGAGCGCTATTATTACGCAATTGAATGCAGAAATGTCGAATGCCTAAAGTTAATTAAAGACACCCGAGAAGGCATCTTGAATGAACGATATTATTTCATAGAACTGAAAATAGATTCAGAGACTGCAGCATATGTTCTCACTTTTCTAATGTAGAAAGTTTAGAATAAGGGAAAGATAGGTACGGATTGGAAGAAAGGCTACCTCTTGGGGACTTACTTAAAAGGAGCGAATTCGACTTCTGCAAGAACTGGTTTGAAATCATACACTTGTCGATGCCAAACAAAATATCAAGTAACGTCATTCCAGAGAGACTACATTATGATCTGAAAGCAGACGTCCAACCGGAATAAGATGGTTTCTGACGAGCGAACCCCATGAGGATCAAATCACATCACGCATCATAATTAAATACAACATAAAGTGGCAGTCAAACCTCTACTTCAACTACGTCAACTTTGAAAAAGCTTTCTGCAGGGTTGGCTGCAAAGTGATTTAGAGACTGCTTCAACACTACGTCGTGTATTGTGCCTAACATTTATAAGCCTCATTCAGCATCTTTATGATGATGACCCATGGCAGGTGTTTCACGGTGAAAAATTAGAGACATCTGGAGTGATAACAGGAGTGAGACATGCCTGACTACTACCAGCGATGATATTACTCACTGTGGTGGACTGGATTATACATCAAAATGTGGGAAGTGAGAAAACAGGAATACGTTTGACGGATATCTTAATACACTTTGGCTTTGCGGGTGTTCAGGTCTAATGTCACACAAACTCGAAGATATATAGATAAAAATTAACAGGCTGACAGAGAAGGTGAGAATATATGATATTTACCTTTGCTCTATACTGAAAACCAGGTGGCTGACAAGAAAGAATTACCGACATAGAAATCTAAGAACAAGCCTACTGATAACCTACCATCCAACAAACATGCAGAAGGAAATAGACTTCGACTGGATACATGCTAAGGAAACTGTTGAGCCATCTAATGCACTCGAGTTGAATCTAAATGAGACACGACCGATTGGGCGAATCTTTGAGGGCAACACACAGAGGATTGTGGAAGAAGGAAATGAGAGCTTACGGACAATGATGGAACCAACTAATGAGGACTTCAGGTAAGAGGATGAAACAGAGATGTGCTACTGAAGCGCTATGACCCACTGGCAACCTAAGGGAATAATGCAAAGGAATGGAAGTTGTCGATACACATCTTGGTACATGTTGACGTAAACACACGAATATTCTAGAAGTAATGAATGCAGCTGTCAAAAAAGGAAGGGTGCAATATTAGGACTAAATGTTTCGTAAGGGTCACACAATTCAGTTGGACGGATTTCAAAATAAAGTCGTCACCATTATATAAAGAACATAAATGAGGAGTATGAAATTTCATTGTCTAGGAAAATAAAATAAAGATAAATAAAGGATAGAAATATTATAATGATAATAAATATATTCTTTTTCGGTAGGGATAAATGCATGAGTTAGCTTATAACCATTTCGTGGCGACATGTAGTATATCAGAACTAGCCAGAACTTCAGTCATCATAAAATGTTTGTTACATCTAATTTGTGACTATGACTTATCAAACGGTGAGCGACCGCACAACTGAGGACTTTCGTCCCATTCAGTTTCAAATTGAAGGAACCGTCGAAACAAAGTGATACACTCTCATCTAACCTAAACTTTTCTTCCAAATACATTTATTTTCATCTTATTCACACCTGTAACTAAGAAATGACACATGAAACTGAAATGTACTGATCGCATTCTCTGAATGATTTCTGAGTATTTATCCCCAAATACCCTGATTCCTTCCATTATTCGATGATTTTAGAAGGTAACACTGGTAAGTTGAGGTTGAGATATTGATTTACAAATGTCAATACCAACAGTTCTTCAGTATATTGTTAACCCTTACATCATGTGAGGAAAAGGCTACCGTTTCTTTTCTAAAATCGGAGAAGATAAATACTTACACCTATTTGAATTTGTGAATAAGTAATTTTATGTTTCAGAGTAAATATCAACGACAATACTTCACGATAATGTATCATACAGCTGGTATCCAACAATGTGAAACTAATACTAACACAGTTAATTAAACTGAAGCAGCACTTATCTTTAGAAACATACATGTAAACTTGCCTTTCAAGTTCATTCTTTAATGCCTTATTTAACTAACAATGAATTACAAAGATCACAATGTGTCGTTTTCTATTCTTACTGTTCTCTTTCAATTATTCTAATCTGTGACAATATATGGTGATTTTATTGAAGAAGTTAAACGTAAGTTGGTTTAAGTTTTCAATGCTAAACCGTCAACTAATTTTTCACTGTCAACAGCATTTCCGTGGATTCTTTTCCTAAAGTCAATTGAAGGAAAACCACTTTCGGTTTCGCAACATAAATGTTCGACCAGTATATTTCTGTCTATGAATAGGGGAACTACGTCACCTAACAGATCAAGAAGTATCAAAAACATATCAAAGGCTTAAAACTCCGAAATTTTCGCCTTCTTAACAACCAGGAAAATTTCCCTTCCACTAGTCGTTTTCTGAAGCTGTACGATGGTACTAAACTCGAAATATATGTCATATAAATAATCATATACTGATAATTTTGTTCCCGAAAAGGATTCAAGTAATGTCAGAGGTTATCCAAAGCGAAACTCACATTTGGAGGTAGCGCAAAGAAAGTTGTCATTAAGATATAAGTGACAAAATTACCTAACCTATACGAATGTTTAAAATGTGTCAAATAGAGCAAAACGGACAAAGTGATTAAGTGTGATCGTTTCAAGTAATAGAGAGTTAATAAAAAATAACAAAATAATAAATAAACCGATTAATATAATTAAAGAAACAAAACGCCAAACAATAAAATGAAACAAAATCATAGCTACAATATCATATTGCTGCGTTGTGGAATTTTAGTTGAAAACCGTAAGTTGATTTCAAAACCGTGAAAACACATTCATATTCAATAACAGTGTGGTTTACTATTCTTATGATTAACGTAAACAGCCAATTTTCCCCAGTGAAAATGGAGGACATAAATAACTGATCTCATAGGTTTTTTTCCTATAAGCAAACACTCCCGTATATTTTATAGTATGAACTTCACCAACAAACAACATTAATGATGCCTACTGTTTTGCTGGTTTCTACCGATGTATGGATAAATACAGTCAAACTGTTAACCAACGATAAGACACAATATGGAATGAGAAGCACTTTCTTCCAGGCTCGTTCATTCTCGACTACTTCTTTTCTGGATAATTTGCAGGTGACATTCAACGCTTAAATACTATCAACAAATTTTGTGAAATTTTGTCTGTAAACTTCGTATTCAGCTATTCAGTTTCCTGAAATTCTTCGATAATTTCACTGTAGCTGAAAAAGGTAAGATAAATTTTACATTTTAATTCTTATTTGTATGGTTATTTATTCGAAGTCAGCATAAGTTCGTTTCAATTTTCGTCTCTAATCCAAATAAAATAAAGGTAACTTTTTAGTTTCGAAAATTACAAAACATAAGTACTTCCTATTACAAAATATTACCCAAAACCAACCAAATAATTGTACACATCAAAAGAAATCTCACAATTCCGTGCTTTATTAGCGGTTTCCATTTATGTACGTTTCATTCAGAAGGATAAATAAATTCACTTAGACTTCACTTTCATATTCATTCACTTCTCACTCGTTTTAGACTAGAGGAATCGCAAATGACACGTTTCACTGAAATGCAATGGTTACTTTATGCATGCTTTTATCTAAATATTATGTTTTCAGCTATAGTAATCCTTTTCACTCAACATGGACTTTTTTATTCAGTTAAAGACAGTAAGCTGCAATATTGATTTAATATAAATATATCTAGCTTACTCACTGTAATCAACATCACTTTTATGCTTTCGTTTTCGTACGCTCAATTATGCAGAATAACATTTTAAATGACTGACTTTGTCTAATTATTAGTTTTCTATATAGTTCTTTAGTAATTTAACTTATCTGGATGACTTTCAATATTTCAGTCGAAATTTTACTTGGATACTATGGAAAAAACTAAAAACGTTTTTTTCTTTTGATTCATCAGCTGCCGGAAGTAAGTCACATATTTTGAAGATATGGACTTTATTACATGTGTAACATTCATGTTTTGACGCCTTTTACTTTTGCAAGTTCGAAGTCTACAAACATTTTCCTAAAACTAATCTCTCTTAAGAGGTTATAGGTAAGATCAAATATTCTGAATATTTGAAACTTAAAGTATTGCCCCAGATGCAAAATAATACACTGGACGGCTAGAACGTTTTTACACATTTCATATAAATACACTAATGTACAGCCCAGATGATGACCTCGTCGAAAAAGAAAATTTTCTTCGCTGAACTGTCTTTTATTTACACCATGACTCAATGGGTACTTGAAGCAGAGCAAGAACCATGTGTCAGCGGAAGACCGTGACCTGGTGTTTGTTGACGCTTCTTAGATGTTTCTACCTGGAAGTCTGCCTGATTTATCTTCGTATCTGTGACGACATACCATTTCTCATGAACTCAGATGAATGTCAATATACATGGAATCTAAATCCAGTGATTCCTACTGAGTATCTTTTATCAATCAACATTAACTTCGAACGGACGGTTAACACCATTCAGATTGCATCCACGATGCTGACAGTTGCATAGTACTTAAGAACTAGATAAATTAGGGCAGTTAAAACTGTAGTAATCAGAGTCAGTGTACTGTTCTTGGCAATCTATCTTCATTGAAGTACCGTCGTATTGAATAGCAGTATATTAGGTCTGTCATTTTTGTTGTGTTGTATCTGTAGTTCAGTAAATTTAACAGTGACTTTTACTTTAATATGTCAGTGACGCCCGCACAGATTTAAATATCAAATCTCATTTATCCAACAAATTACAACTTCATTGTTTCAGGTGTTTTTGTGATTTTGCTTGAAATTCGCTAATTATGAGGGCATTGTTTAGCCTTGAGCGGATACAACATGACAAATAAAGACTTATTAATGCATGCATATAGCTAGACTCTTAGGTCTGTATGTCATTTTTAACTGATACACGAAGGCGACAGTTTTTTCCATGGTCTTTCCACTTTATTATTTCATTCCTTAACGTTCCCAGCGGAACATGGACCTTCAAGCTAGAGCTTGGAATTTCAGGCGGCAGAGGCGTTTTGTTATTTTCACGGGACCGAGTTACTAGCCTCATGCCAAACTGTTCCTCTTTACCAGTCTTATTACTAGCTTAGCAAGGTAAAGGAGTGCATCAGGCAAAGGTGAAACCGCGAACCACCTGCGGGATTGACGAGCATTCTGATGCTCTGCCACCAACACACTTTTTCCATGGAATATGACCTAATCATATCTCGCAACATCCATATATATTTTAAATAAAGGTGTCACTTGGTTTTGCGATAGATTTTGTCATTATGGGAAAAGTACAAAACGTAAATGTATTACTAAGACCTTCAAAATTTGACATTCTGTTAAACGCCTAATTAAAAGCAAGCGTGATAAAACGTATGCTACACTGATAGTGACAAACATTTTCATCACGATCAACTGCTTCGGCATGAAAAACTTCGAAAATAAAGTAAAAACAACCGTTACTGGGAAGAATTAACTATTAAATACCACATGTTTAACCGCTGTATTCTGAGTAAAAAACTTATCAGTCCTTTAGCATGATCATCTGCAACCCCTCAAGCATAATAAAACAATTAAAACTACCTGTCAAGAGATATCTTGATTGCGTTTTTGGTTCTGAGTGTTTAGGAATTAATTTATTTGTAAAAGCAGATAAACTGTTGCAATATGTACAACGCAAAAAAATTACATTCTGTATAAATTAGTTATTATCTACATTCATAGTAGAATGACGTTTACAATACCAGCTCTTTTCACCTTACAACTATACTCCATTTACATTCAGCATATTGTCTTCCTTAAAAGAGTTAACTCTATTTATCCCATTGTCTGAGCAAACAAAAATTGTACATCAATATTATCAGATATTCTAATAATTTTCCTTTACACTGTAGATGGCTTATGTGAGTTCATCATAGCTAACTTTTAATCGCCCTTGAAGGTATTTTATGTCTTCTGAAACATTTGCAGAAATTTCAAAATTACGCTTATTCTATTAACTGATATATAAACGGGGCATAGAGGAAAAAGGCCCCTTGCTTGAAAGAATATTGCATTACTAAACATTTCAGTTTTCATCAGCATGATATAAAACAAGAAGATCAAAGATGTAAACTTCCAGCAGACATATTTTTCACATTACTGATTGCAGTTAACTATATTGGATAGTAACATACTTATAACAAAATTTTTGACTCCATAGAAAAATAAAACTCACTTCCGAAAGTCATAAGATCGCCAGTTATTCAAAGAAATGATGTGACCAAAATTTGCTACCTGTTTTCACTAGCAGGTCAGCATATGTCGAATAATGTTAATGACCCTGTTATATATTACAGTACTGTAGGAAATGAAACCATACGAACAACTGGCAATATCTGGAATGATAACAACATAGTTGTAGAGTGACACAACAAGGAAGTGTGAAGGAAGCATTGGGATAGTGAAAACGACATCCTGTTATATTGAAATCTATGAAGGGTTATGCGGTAAGCATACGAGTCAAATTTTAAAACTTCTTCGCCTAATAATACTATTTACTATGAATGGAAACATTTTCTCATTTATTATGATAGATTATTGAAGTGCCCTATTTACTTCTTACAAGTCAATTTGAAACTGTATACCACGCCTTTTTTAGTCTAAAAACCTTCAGTAATATATGCACACCACAAAGTAAAAACAATTTCGGTCCTATTCTGCGCGACAGGTCCATTCTAAACAGGTGTAACGAAAGCTGGCGTAAACATGTCATCAAAGAAATCGATTGTCTATGCTACTGTCTGAGTAAAAAAGTCAGTTGTCCGGATAGAAAATCTGCGGTAACTCAAAAATACTCTCTCACTTCATATTATGTCTCATTCATACAAACTTGTGTGATCATGACAGTATAAAAACTGCCATCAAATACTTACTATACAACGAAAAGCAATGTGAATCGCAAGGTGTTGAGCACTAAATAAGCTTGTGAAAAAGGATAAATTATCCAAAACTAGTTGTGGCCTGATGTAATTCTTTAAAATAGAGGTCAAATTACCAATTGTACCAATCAGGAAGATCGAGAAGAAACGACATCATATGCTCATAATTACTGAAAAACTTGTCAATTTGTTTATTTACGGATTAAGGACGTAGTATCAAAGAAACAGGTGGAACGTTTAGACGCATAAACAAATAACAACAGCCAAATTTAGTAATGTGCCCGGTAACGCTATACAGGATGGTTAAAAAAGGAGAACGCAAGGGTGTATACAGTTCGGTAATTGAACATCTGAAGAATTCAGGACATTCAGCTGCATTTGAAGAGTCCTTCAAAGTCATAGACATGATCCCATCAGACTTACGAAGAGGACTGAAATCAAAATGTCTAGGAATAGCTGAGGCATTTGCAGCCGAAAACCTCGTGCCATCGCTATGTGTTCAAAAGAAATACGTCCAACCGTTTTCCTTACCGTGGTCATCATGAAAAGTCAGCCCCACCAACTTTTATTATTCGGCTCCCTTTCTTTTCCAAACTTCCTGTTTATTTCTGCTTATTTTTACGTTTTCAATTCTCACCTTCATTACTAGATTTGGCTGCTGTTTTTTTGTGTCCAAATGTTCCACCTGTTTCGTTGATACTACGTCCTTAATCCGTAAATAAACAAAGTGACAAGTGTTTCAGTAATTATGAGCTTATGATGTCGTTTCTTTCCAATCTTATTGATTATTACACTTTGTAATGATATCAGTTTTACCTTTGACTGGAAATAATTCTACTACTTTCTCACACACTATAAATGCACGAATGTACAGTCTATTTGATTACTTCGTTGCAAAGAAAATCCTCTTCACTGCAAGTTGCAACCGTCATTTTATTAATTTCTTAATTATATTTTTTCTTCTCACTTCTTAATAAATCTATACCTACTATTACATCTGTTGTTAACTTGACTCTCGTTCATTTTTAATTGAATTCTACTCAATTTCATCAATTATATTACGTCACTCAACTTACTTATTCAACTCTGTTTTACTTTCTACCCGATTAACGCTTTTTACATCACGTAACTTTTTTTCTAAAATTTACAGTTGTAATGGCACAACTTTGGAAACATTTCATTTGTTGCTAAGACAATTTACCATATAAATGCGGTTGTACAGCTTGAGAATGATATTACCGAATAGAGCAACTCTTTGTTGAACGCCTGTCCATTTAAATCGATAATTCAGAAATAAATCTGTAACTGAAAATGACATAGAAGTGACTTGTAGTGGATACTCAATATAGGTGTTCTGTCCTAAGTGTATGTTGACATACTTGACGCTCATCTGAACTCATCAGGCTATGAGATCACGTAGAATAGTAGTATATAAATACTGTATAGTTTGATAGTCATAGCTCAGTAATAATTTCATTCTGACACACGATTTAGCTCCCTTACAGCAAATATAAGAAAAGCAGTATTTCTACATTTTTACTCAACGTTATTTCTATTTCAAAATAGCTCACTTTTTCAATATCTTGTGATTTAAAAAGTAATTTCATGAGCAGTCACTTCACTCTATTTTTTCTAATTGATTTACTAAAGTATTATTGTGATTCATTCAATGAATTTAAGTAGAATTCATTATTTTAACACCATCAAGATACTGGAAGTGAGTGCCAAATACAGATAACAGAAATACTTCAACTAAGTGTTGTTGTAAAATTAATTTCTTTTCTTTTCATCTAACCCATGGTTCTGAAACCAAAATAGTCTTCAAAGTAACAGTTAGCAAGAAACACTACAATGTTAATACTTGGATGCACAAGTGAAAAACAGCTGTCCATTTAAAATATCATGAATGAAAAATCTAGGTGATGTTGCCCAAGTTAGTTTAAATATACTTTTCTACAGTTTTGAGTTAAGGTTCTCCAGCACAATAAAATGTAAAATCTTCAGGGAACGTAATCTTGAAATCGTCCATGAAAAGTATTTCATTATCACGAGACCTATTTGAAAGATTATTTATGTTTTCTGACTGTTTACAATCTGGCAGTAGGCATTGACAGATCCACATTATGGATTATTACACCGAACATCTCATTACTGCGTATATGAATCTATCAACTAGTGTCGCTAAAACTAAGTTCTTTTTGCAAATTGATCTTTAATGTCCCTATTTGAAATTAGCATAATCACTCGTTAAGCTCTCTAATATATTTCTTCTTTAGTAGGCTAACATTGATGTGCGAGTCTCAGAGCTCAGAAAGTGGTTGCAGCAACCCGAAAACCGAAGGTTAAACGGCTGATGCAATCTAGCTTTGTGTTTTACCACCATTCGTCAGCAAGCATGTTTTTAACTAAAAACCATACAGCCAGAAGTATTTTGCTTCATACTGTGGTGAATTATGAAACGTGGCATCTTAGAAGTTTTATTATAAAAGACGACATTTGATAAAAAATGATGTGTTTATTCGTGACGTGCACAGGAACTACAAGTGAGTTTCCATCTTGTTGGTCATAATGCATGCTCTGTTGTCTTTCACTTGTGAATTCGTGCAAAGGCTAATTGAGATTAAAATGTAGGTGATAAAGTTCTCATTTTCAAAGAGGATCAATGCGTTCTAATGGGCCATTAAAACATTTTCGACCCTAACCAAAGAGAGAGTCTATTTTTTTTTCAGCCAATCTAACTAGAGTACTGTCTAACTAATAGAAGCCCTCTGTAAGTTCACAACAATTTTTATTTCGTGAAAATTGTGTAAATGATAAGTGGAGCACAAAATTGAAAACTACTTGCATAATCAGTAACGTACAGATAAATTTGAGACGTAGTGGTGAAAATGAAAACGAAAACGTACATCAAATATTGAATGACTTCATAAAGAAGAGTATATCTTTGAGAGGTCAGCGGTATGCAATGTATGAACAAACAAAACATTCTTCAATGATGCATCGAAATGCTGAAAGCACAGCTGTTATCACTAATTGAATCTTTAATATGAAAGATAGTTCTTTGAACAAAAACCGTATAATTTGTCATCCCCTACAGTGGCTGCATACGGTACGTAAAAATGAGCTTTTAGAATTTTGAATAGTTTGTTTGAAGAGACTTTATTTGCTTCAAGTTTCATAACAGATTAACATCAGACACAGAGACATTAAAAATCCGCGAATACTGAACAGCTAGCTGTTTATTCCTAGTCTGAGACTCAGTGAAACCACGTAAGCGTACGGTTTCCAATGAAGGACCTCTCAGTTAGAAAGCAAGCTCCTGGAACATTCAGCAACTGAAACTCAACCCAAAGTCTCATGAATTACAACTTTCACCAATTCATGATATTAGCGTGACCACAAGCCAAGGTCATCGATAAGTAACTGTCCTTATTCCTGACCAGGTGGATTCTACTGGTCACCCATTCTCTCTGGAACTCCAGACAACTTCGTTCTCTAACTAGTCACCAGTGAGGATCAGAATAATTTCCAAGAGTTAGTTTGTAAGGATTTGATTTGTTTGCACAAGACCGATTTTTGCATACCGTTCTGTAAGCTGAGGGTTAGATATACTAATTAGCTTCTCAGGACAAAGTAGTTAGAGTTGGATACAAACTAATGGTTACAGATTTAAAATTAGATGATTAATCTAGTGAGTCACATTTCGAGCTTAGAAACAGTACTTGCAATGTACCCGAAATTACAAGTAAATCAATAAACTTCAATCTTATTCACATTTGATATAATTCACAAGGATGAAAAGACTCGTTATTATGTTCCTGACATAATTTCTGGGTATATAATCCTATAATCCTGACTATATTTAATCCTAATTAACATACATTTGAAATAAAAGTTCGTATCGACTATTTTGTAGGTGACAGTAAGTGAATCAAGAATACCAGGCAACTTCATTATTGTGCGTCGGTGGCAGAGTGGTTAGGACTCACGAAGACCATGCACATGATCCAGGGTTCTAGCCCATGCCGAACCACACCTGATATCTATGGTCGGCCTGCAAAATTTCGGCTACCGATATCCACGCTGACAATTCCATTCTTGTACCAAAAATACGGGTGGAATCATGCTGTAATCAAAAAAATAAAAAATAAAAATATTCTTATTTACATTCCACCCTAATTTGACATTTCAGTTACATTCATTAATCTGCATTTAAATCATTGTATGATCCTATAAATGCAAAAAAATAATAAATTTTGTAGAATGAATCAGACAGTATACGTAGAAATTCACATTCATTTCGAACATGCTGAAGTTCTTGTAGCAACGAACGGCTTTGTTAAACGTTTCAGCTAAAGTAATCGTTCGTACATCTCAACTATGAATATTTCAATATATTAAGTAATAGTTACCGGAATATTTCTCCATTGATACATTTGCATTTGGCATAATGCACAAAGATGTTAAAGTCATTTACACTGATTTTCGATATGTGTAACTTTTGAAGACATGATCTCAAAACCATGAATACTCGTATTTCTATTAAACATGCATAAAAAATATTATGTTTTATTCATTTTCTGAAGGTTCTAGTAAGTGAATCACAAACGCATCTGTAGTTTGTTGCATTCTACTTTAACTTTAAAAACACGTAATAAGAAGCGAACATTTTTGGAAGAAAAATGACGAATTTAATACATTTTAAACGCTAATTTTTCATGCAGATGTTGAGTTTTCTACTCACCAGCTTACGCAATAGGGTAAAACAACCCTTCAATGTTTTTGAGACACAACTTTTCAGGATATAATCTTATTACCACTAATTTACCTAATTTCAATGAACAGTTATTTAAAATTTTACTTTTTAATCATTGTTTTGAAGATGACGGTAAGCGAATCACAAATTCGTTTGCAATTCGCTGCAACTGCTTTTACCTCTTATTCCATACAATAATCAGTGAATGAGCAGATAGATATATGGTAACTAAAATACATTCGAAGTGTACATTAAACTTCAAATATTTTGTCAGCTACTGCTTTCAAACAAATCTGGAAGACATAGTTACGCAGATTTGCTAACACTACTTGAAAACCCTCACTGACATAATTTTGAACATTATACGTCAAACCGTTTAGATAAGAATGTACTCTAAGATTCTGAAACATTTGCAGATTTTGTCAAGCATTCATTTCATCAATACCGGGTTTATTTCATCATCTGACATTAAAAGTGTTGAGTATTAAACCTTATATTGTGTTCTGCTCTTGAAGATTGCCCACTCGATGAAGTCACACATGAAAAGTTACCATTGAATTTTCTTCAAATATGATGATCGTCTAAAATTACCTTTTTGCGAAATCGGATCATAAACAGCCTTTTATTCATGTAATGTCAAATGGCACAAACGTTTTTTATGAGACTTCATAAAATCAAACGTTCATTGCATAAGTTAACTACGCTACTTTGTCTAAACATAGCTTGAGGTTTGTATATAATCGACAAAAATTCATCCAAAATGAGTAATTTATTTGTTAATGAACTTTATTCAGTAAATGTTTGAGACTATTTTTTTAATCCTGAATGACAGACTGCCCACTACAATACTACTAATTCATTTTAACTTCAAGATAATAAACGTAAGTTCTCAATAAATGTAAAACTAGCGGGAAAATCATGCATATCTCTCTAAAAAAGTTATTAATTTAAACATAGTTAAGTCATTGTGAAGATGTATCAGCAAAATACTCAGCTTCGTGAGAAAAAGCTTCTGTCAACAAGTATAATATTCCAGGGAAATAAGGTCTTGTTTACGTAGTTGTGTTCTCTGAGCTGGATAGTTTGTTTGCTCAAAGAACACAACTACATCAAAATTATCCACCTGAGCTACAAATCTTCTCCACCATATCTAAATAAGGTATTGTTGCTAACATAAAGTTATTTCTGAGTACGAAGGTGATCCAATTTCTCCAAATGCAAAGATTGCTTGAGCAAGATTGCTCAAGAAACATACAGTGTAGCTTTTGCTTGGTAGTGTCATCATTTAATACCTCCGGGACATGGAACACTGAGTAGCATGATCACCGTAAAATCTCCATTATTTCCGAGAGATCTTGGAAAAGGAACGCTTACTTACCTGGCAAATGCATAAAAACAGTAATTGAAACTACATATTTCACTGAATAAATTAAAAGTTTGTATATTTGTTGGCTGAATAATGTTAGCAATGTTATAATCAAGTAAAAAAATGCATATGAATTACTGGTTATTCGGTGATGCGTCGTTTAGTCGCAAATTTCATATGCGTCAAAAGGCTTTTTTTGCTGCATAACAAATCTATGCTCATCTGAAAAACATAAATTAACGAAATATTTCGAGCCTATGAAATAAACTACACTTCATTTTAATTTTTACTCACCTCACTATGTGCAGGCAAACTTCGTAAGTTTTCATTAGGACTAAAAACACTACGAAAGTGAAATGTTGCTCACTCTGGACTCAAAATAGATTTGAAAAGTCATACATATTTCAGGCTTAAAAGAGAGAATGTCTTGAATGAAGACATAGTAGCATAGTAATAAGGGAGAATGATATTTTGCACAGATTGTTCGAAAGAAAACATCAATAATCAGAATATCCATAATACTGACTTTCCATAGTATTAGTGAATATTTGGATTTTCGCATGATCAGCGCCTAATGCGAAAGATCAAATGAACTACAGTGACAAAAATGTTTGACAAAAAACAATGGGATAATTATACATTATGTAGTGATTTAGTTTTATCTTTTAAATAGACCTTTATGTATTACGCACAGAATGAGTACTTTTACATTCAAAATTTATACACGTTTCCAATAATTCTCATCTGAAAAATTCACAGTATAATTCAGACGTGACCGTTAAAAATCTACAGCTTTCAAATACCTCTAAGAATTTCTCAATAATTCATTGAACAATAATGAAAGACGGGTGCATCTAGAGTAGCTTCCTAGCTTGTATTTTCACTTCTATATGGTATACATCATGACGACATTTCCAGTTACCCTCTAAAACAGCTTATTCTGAAAGAATTTATAACTGCATTTAGTGTTATTTTCTAACATACCTCATTAGTAATGTTCCACACTATAGAGGAATTGCGTAAGTTTATGATTTGCTACAGATAACAGTCATTCCAACCCTAGTATTATCACACCAAGATGTTGCATGATATTGAAATAAAATGACTGAGCTGTAGCAGGAACATAATTCTTCTTCTAATTCACAGAGAACTACGTGGATTTACTTTTAGTTATGTTTAACCGACAAAATACACTGTCTACTAGTAGTTAATTAGTGAATAGATTCTGCAACATTTTTGACGGACTCCAGTAAATTTTCCAAGCATCGTAGAGGACCTCTAATGGTATTTGCACTAACGGGATGAAAAATTCACTACGCGCATTGAACTCATCTTAAATGCTGATGTCGTGACTCACCCTGTCTTACACTGAATGCTTTCATAGTTTCAAGGAACTTCGCATTCATGAATAGTATAGCAGATTACAATTATAACATGAGAGTATCTTATAGTATCATAGTGATCGTTGGTTAAAGATATGTTTATGTCTCCTTGAAAAATTATAATTAAATAATGTGAGCACTATACAATGAAGTTGTCTAACAAATTTGTCTTTTAGTTGAGAAAGCAAGTACGTTGTAATTTTAAATAATTCGTAACATAGGTCGTGATTGTCTCTCAGATTATTTTATTTTCTCATGAGCGTACCTTTCTGTTATCTAATCAGTTCCATGAAATATTTAGGTATTTTAGGCGAGATGAAATGAAGAGAGTCAAATGTACATTGCACCATACCGCTAGTGTGTGGGAGTATAGTTAGTAATATCAGTTAAGGAATGTTTGAGTTGCTGCCAGAGTTCAATGTACATCTGCCTTATAGCAATAATGCTTCCCTGAACTGTGCCATCAGCCGGGAAGATCTTAATAAAATCCTATTACGTAAAAAATGAGTACTAGCCATAATGAAATAGCGTCTAGATTTATAAAACCTTTCGAAGAAAATCTACCAAAGTTTAATAAAGTAATTTATGAAACCATGATCAGGCATCATGTCAACCTTTTCAAAACATTACAACTTTCAAATATTTAATCTCCACCACTTTTACCCGGCTTCTGGTTGAATTATAATGTAAATCAAAATTGAACTTGACGTTTCAGAGGAAGGATGTGAGTGAAGTGATAGCTGTGTAAATTTATCTTGAATATCATCAGAAATCACACAATAAGCATGAATTTGTAAATAATCAAACACTAACAAGTGCGTCGGTGGCACAGCATTAGAATGCTTGTCAACGACGCAGGTGGTTCGCGGTTTGGCCTTTGGCTAATGCACTACTTTACCTTGCTAAGCCACTAATAAGACTGGTAAAGAGGAAAGCTCGAATATGAGACTAGCAACGCCACCCCGTAAAAATAAATTCCACTGCTACTGAAACATCCAAGCTCTAGCTTGAAGCCCGATGTTCCACTGGGAATATAGAAGAATAAAAAAATAATAATAATTGAAACTGAAAGATTCATGACCATTTCTTACTACATCTACATCTAATTTAAAGGTTGCGTTTTAAAGGAACACCAAGTGTCACATAGTCTGACTTCAGTTTTTCGAGTGTTTCAACGACAAAGCAATGTCGGTTAATTCTGTCTCAGTATGCTACAGATTTGGTGTCTAATTTAAAAGAATCTTGAAAGAAATAACAAAGTTGACTAAAAATTAACTCCATGGATTTTTTCTCTCTTAAATCTCGCTTTTCAGGATAAACAGATCCCTAGTTTACTCCTCACAGCAGTCGACTGTTCATCATTGTGCAATTTCAATATAAATGTCCAACAATTCTGATATGAAACTCCAACACTCTACGAGGCGTAAAACCTAATAATTATTTATAAAAAGAAAACGACGGAGATGAAATACTCTGCATATATGACATTTATTCAGGAGAAACTACTGAAACGTAACTTATTGAAGGATTCGCACCTTGCTTGCCTAGTCCAATCACTATCTTCGACTGAGTCTTTCATTTGTTTTCGCCTAGATATTGGTTCAGGATTTCAAACTAAGTCAAAATGGCTAATCTTAGCAGTAACTACCGTTTTTTCTATTTCAGTATCAAATAGATCCCAATGCATACGAAAAAAAAACTTCCTGTCCATTGAACTGAATAAATACAAGTGCTAAGATTTTTTTGTCATTCATGTCTTAAACCAGTTCAAACACGTGAGTTCGCACCCATCTTTTGAAGTTATCCTCAAACTTTGATGAATTCAATTTACATGAAACATTTGTTGAGGATCCAGGAGTGTCTTTAAGTTCTTATGAACATAATAACATCTTAAGGATTATAAGATGGTTTTTTCTACTAAATATTCAACATTTTCATTAAGCCCATAGTTTATGATAATGATAATCACTTTATTCAAAACAATTATAATTAAATGAAACGAAGTTTTCAGCCTTTTTATTAAAGTTAGGCAAACATGGAATTTACTAATAGATTTTTAGACTACTTCATGAACATTTAGATTAATTCATTATATTTTACTATATTTCCCTCACTCAGCAATACAGAATGATGACGAAAACACTTTGCATGAACGATACGAAGCAAAGTCATTGTCTAGAGTGAAAGCGGATACTTTCAGAGCTATACTTATAGGTTTACATTTTTACAAATAAAGTAAATTGACAGCATCCAACTTCTTTTTTGGAAAAGTGATTGAATTCAAATATTACCTATTTGTTCAAAAATGACAACATTTTTAAGATGTGACTATGAATAATGAAATAATTTGTAGGTGTCAACGGTTTGGGTGAGTTAATATTAGATTTGTGTAGAAATGTTACATTTAAATTGCAGCTGTCTTAGAAAAAGAGTGCCAAAATGTCTGTAGTTGAATAAGTAATTACTGTATGTTCTTGACTTCCGATAATTTCATAATTTAGGACTGATTCTCCGAACAGCTGTCATTAAAGATCGAATGATTTCTTAATCATCGATTTAGACTGAATGATATGTCTCGGCAAAGCAATCATGTTGCCTTACCGTGCTTAATATTTGTTTGTAATTCTATTCAAAAGCTAATTTCTTTATTCTAGAACGGGTTAACCAAAAAATATCGAACTACAAGAGCTTTATTTTTCCCTTTCATACGTGCATTGTTCAAATACAAAGTTTCAGTTGCTAATATACAATATTATTTTCATTAATCAGGGGATTACGATGGTAAGCTTCTCCTTTGAATTGCAACAAGGCAAACAATTTAGTGCAACCGATGAACATTAAATTCGTCTGTGTTTATCCGTCCTGATTAGAAGAAATATCAGGCTTGGTAGAACCTAATATTACTTACCGATTAATCATACTGATATTCAGCATCTAAGGCTAATGTATAAGAATTCACTTTGAAGCTGGAAAAAGTAAGTCATAACTAGCTGTCAAAATGTATGTTTTCGAGAATTTTGTAAACACAGGTCATCACGTGGGAAATTAATTTCATGATAATTCTTTTGATTATTTAAAACAATCAGTCTCTTTACTCAGTCTGGCTAGTGTTATTAGAAGACGCAGATTATCCGGAGATTTTACAAATATAATTGTTACAAATGACTACTCCTTCTGAGCGCCCAATTATTTTGGAACAAGTCGGTCAAACACCAATCCCATTTTGTTTCAAAAAATCTCATCATAAATTTAATTGCAAGGTCTATTTACATGAAAAATCAAAGTCCATTAAAATGAATAAAATGATAGGATGTTAGACAACGGTTAGACAACTTTTTATTATGCTTAACCACTAGCCTTCTCAGGAATAAATATTGCTGAGTGACGCATCGTTTGACCACATACATGTATCTAATTAACCAAGAAATCTGTTGAAGAAGAATAATCTTTCAGTGTCGTGAAGTTACTCACTACGACTGCTACGTCCCTTCATACTCCTAAACGGGAGAGATAGGGACTTCGTTTCTAGCTAATACTTGAGTAAGACAATCTTAATACTACCCTTTGCCAATTATGAAAAAGTGACATTTATCTCACCAAATTATGTGCATCGAACTCAACTAAATACATTGAAAGTGCACGTACATTCCCACGAAAACTGACAACTTCACTCATTTACTGATTACCCCTTTTTTCATAACCATGTACTTTAATCACAAACATTATGTAAATTTTTCACTTGCTTATCATGACAGAACTCTTGGACGTATGTTTATCTTACTATTAAAATACAATCTTCTTCTTCATCGTTGACTTATGACAAAGTGTACTTTTCGTAATTAGACAAACGCTGTCCCCTTTTATGGTCCACATTTAGCAAAATACAAACACAGTGGGGAATATATGATTTAGAAGCTTAGGTGAATATTTTTTCTCTTCCTTTGTTTCTCCTACTACATGTAGCATAAAAGACGTTGTTTGTTAGGATGAAGGCACGAATCCATGCCAACGTATTCGGAAGTGAAGTAGTGATTCATCAAGCCTACACGCAAAAATTTCAAACACAATTCCAGGTGATAAGAAAACATTTTGTAAATGCCTCAAACAAAAGTGATGTGAATATTAAAAAGTAAAATGTCACTTTTTCTGGAATTGAAGGGAAGCAAAATATAAATATTGAGGTGAAGTATAATCATCTAATTTAATCTCGTACCAGGCATAAGCTACCACTATGCAGCTTACTTTGACATTATGTAAAAGTAGTTTTCCGAAGAAAACTGAAGTGTCTAAAGATGGGAGTGAACCCCGTCTAAATATTGTATCAGATTTCCGATTCAGTGTTGAAGTAATAAACGATGTGAGTTTCAGAATATTCTCAAAATTGTGACACTCAACAAGTGAAATTTAATAACTTCTCTAATTACTCACAATTTCAACTGAAATATTTTTACGTATTCTGAACAACATATTCCTACTTCGACTGAAGCGATGCAAGTACGTCTTATATTTTATAAAAATCCTGAAGAGAACATAAAACACTCGACATTATTAGGATGAAAAAGTCCTATATTAATGTCGATAGGCATTATTTTAAGCTGCATCAATACATAATTCAAAACAGAAAATTATCACAATTAATTGGAAATGTTTTAGAGAAAATGCTTACTTCATGATAGAGATCTATCGTAGTACAGTTGGATTTGACTGAAATTCAACTTTTGAATTGCAGTCAAAATATGTATCAAAATATATACCAGCAGTGAAGTTTGTCCAAAGTCTTATTTATGCAACAACCTAGTCAGTTAGTTTGATAGATCACAGCACATCTGATTCGACTGAATATAAAAACCATTCTCATTATGTGATTGGTGTTCATACCACACAGTCACGAATGCTGAATTAAGTGGATGGCGCGTCGCACGACCTGGAAGTCGAGTATTAAAAAGAATAAACTAATAAACGAAATAATAAAATTTTTATTGAAAACGTATAGTAGTTTTATGTGGTAGGTAGATGCTCGAAACTTCATAATGTAAATACAATAAAACACAAGTGGTTTGTCAATTCATTATTCACCTTAACTTTAATTTCGTTTCCATAGCCCATTTACATCGACATGATTGCTCTATTTTAACAAAGTAAGTAATAATTAAGAAAAACATTCCAAAATATCTGCTAAATCCCATTTATTTTATGCTGAAAGTAAACATAGGAATTATAGACTGAATTTATGGATTAGACATTGTATTCAATATTTCAAAAAATACCTATGATGCTGCATGAAGCTTTGAAAAATATTTAATAATTTCACATTCAGATAACTCTGAAATTACTTGATTCACTCTAGAAAGAGTATAGAGTAGAAACAACATTCTCCATTCAATAAGCGGACTTCATGAAAATTATTAAAGGTATTGTTCTACTTCTAGTAAGTAAATTCGTAAAACAGCAATCTCAATAAAGTAGGTTGCAATGCCGATATTACTATCAGTGCATACACATAGATACACTTTGAAAAGAATCGTGTTTTGTTTCCGATTAAACCATAATTCAGTAGTAATTCAGTATAGGATAAACACATACATTTGATTATCTAGCTCGCATGATAAAGACAAGATACAGAGCATTTCGACTATGATTGTATATGTGAGCAACGTCATGGCAGTTATCCACAGATAGGTAAGTAAAACGTTCAGTTACAGGAGAAAACCAATACTGTAAATTGTAAGTTAATTTAAGTTTGCAAATGCTCCTTGTGGCAGGTTACTAAGCTCACCAACAAATGATACTGAAGAGACGAATTTCAATTTGTTTCTCGAGGAAAATACAAACAGTACATTGCAAGCAAATCGTGTATGCATGAAGTAATGACAATCAGATGGCGATTACTTCCCATTTCTAAGAATTTTATCATTAATCAAAGTAAATAACATGCGCACACTCACAACAAATTCAAATACAATGTAATAAATACTTCATAGAAAACATATTCCCTATAAATGTTTCCTTATCTACCTCCATTTTCAGGCAAATGCTGATAAATTATTGCCCAATGCACTGCAAGATAACACAATAACTCATTCAATAACAAATTTACAACAAATTAACAACATTTCATGATAAATCAGTAACAAATTAACAAGAGATTAACAAAACAATCACAATAAATTAATGCAGTAAAACTAAACTTACTTCTAAATTACGTAAGAAAACGAAATTATTGAGATTTATAAAAGGTTGTAGATATAAGCACAGATTTGTGGAGATAACTTGTCGTTTTTTGAGCACTATGCTTCGTTTTTGGCTGATATTTTTAAAAAATCTACCTCAGTACAATAAAACGACCAGATTAAGTGTAACGCTTCGCTTACTTCACTACTTTGAAAAGCCAGAGATAATGATAACATTGTACTGAATGTACTTAGTCAGTTCATTTGACCGTAGTGAAATCCAGTCGGATTTCAGAGGGGTCTTAAAAAATGTCCTAAAACTCATGAAATTTAATTTCATGCCCTCCTGGAAACCAATAATAAGAATAATCTTGAACTATTTACAGTCAGATGAATCTCAAACTTCAATGAGCAAGAGGCAATCAAAGATGTGAAGCTGGTGTGAAAATTCGAATCAGTTCATTCAGGCAATTCTTAAAAGCTCATCTTAGCCAGTTCACAATAATGATACGATCAAATCAGTTTACTTGCTGTTTGGTTTGTCGGAAAGTTAGTTTGATTGACACAGTATTAAAATAATTATTCCCGATTAGTTTTCCAAGATACTTACAGAATGAGGTTTTCTAAAAGCTGATCGAAAGCATTCAGCTTCGGCTGAGCGCTCGTTATATTACAAGAGATTCATTTGCAGTCAGACACGAAAATTATCACATTTGCGCATTGTCTAGAGACTACAGTCAGAATTCTTTTACATTTAGGAATTATGGTCAAGCAAAACACAAAGCTTTTAGGCATTCATTATTATTAATTATCTGGAAGTAGAGTTAGTGAAATGAAACTAGTGATATTCGGTCAACGAAACTATTTGGACAGTAGAATAAAATTTGTCTAAACGCTATTTGAATTAAACACAGGCCTTAAATCAAGTTTCCAGTAGCCGCCCATTTATAGATTTAGTAATTTTTTCTGAGTTGTTAACAGGTGAGCATTATTTTAGAATAGTAAGAATTTATACAATGTATTGAAAAGACATCTAAGTGACAGTTCGACGAGAGTTCATTTATAAATATTAGTACCTGTATTCTCAGTGTTAAGAAACAAAATATTTTTTGTCCCACAATTAAAACGTACTTCTTGAAACACCATGACAGTCACACTTCTACTGTCAGTTTAGATTTAAACTTATGCAGGAAATTCTATCTCCGTAAATTTCAGTGATATTGAAATTAAAAATTCAAGCCATTTTTTTCAGTACACTCATTCTAGCCTTTTCATGAAGACGATAAAAATTAAAATATGAAAAGTTAGCGCGTGATATAAATTAAAAAGACATAGATCAGTAAATAAAAATATCTTTTTCATGACTTCACTGCAAAGCAGTACACAATTGTAGCGTCGTAAAATATCAAAAGAATGTCTACAAAATCGAGTGTTCACATCAGCTGGTGAAGAGACATATGAAGTCACATAACCAGAGAAATAACAGATGACGTTAGCCGAGAACACTGATTGATGAATACCTCTCAGAAATGAGTATCATTTGAAAGACAAACGTATGGAAACTCGAACATTGTTCAAAAAAGCACGGTATTGAGAATATTTGATCAATCTATTTTAGAGTTTGAGATTTTTAAGTCAACCATAATAGGAGACAGGTCACTTAGCTCACCTACAAATGATACTGAAGAGACGAATTTCAATTTGTTTCTCGAGGAAAATACAAACAGTACATTGCAAGCAAATCGTGTATGCATGAAGTAATGACAATCAGATGGCGATTACTTCCCATTTCTAAGAATTTTATCATTAATCAAAGTAAATAACATGCACATACTTACAACAAATTCAAATACAATCTAGCAATTACTTCACTGAAAACATTTTTCTTATAAAAGTTCATCTGTATAAATCTCAATGGTATTCAAATAATGATTCCCAGATTTTCTTAGCTTTCTCATGAATACAATAAAAGTTAGAATATGAAAAGCTTGCATGTGATGTTATTTAAAGAGGCACAAATCAGTAAAAGATATGTTTATCCTAACTATACTTCAAACATGTACGTTTTTTTAAGCTTTAAAATCAGGGATTACTGGACAGATGTTTAGTCTTAGTCTGAGACTCACTGAAACTACGTACGCGTACGGTTTCAACTAAAAACCTCCCAGCTACAAAGCAAGCTCGTGGAACATTCAGCCACTGGAACTCAACCCAATTATTTTTATTATATCCTTTAGTTCCTAGAGGAACATAGGGCTTCAGCTGCATGTCTCCATTGCCTTCGGTTTTCTGCTAACTATTTCACCTCTCTCCAAGCCTGCCCACATGCTTTCATCTCCTCCTCACATGACCTCCTCCAAGTCACCCTTGCACTGACGACCAACTCGTCTCTTCCCTTTCGGGTTCCACTCGAGCAATGGTTTGTCTAGAGATGTCGCTTGATGGTTTCCTCAGGGTGTAACCAATCAATCTCCATTTCGTCCTGCCTATTTTTTCACAATCGGTTCAAGCTGGGTTAGTTACCTCCCAGAGATCCCTGTTGCTGATCTTTTCTGGCCGGCCATCTGATCTTCAGTGGAGTGTTGAGCGAAGACAACTGTTAATGAAGGTCTGAAGTTTGTCTGAGATGCTCTTTATGACGCGCTGGCCAATTCTCTGATCCGTATAGTAGCACTGACTGAATTCACACTGGAGTTGAAAATCCGGATGTTTTTTTGATGATGGGTGCTGTTGACCTCCTGTACACAGACTTGAGAGAAATGAAAGCTTGTCTTGCTTCTTCGATAATCCTTGCTTTGATATCCTCATCAGTTGTTCTACAGAAAAAGCAATTATATATATATGTTTATATGCATAGAATATTCTTGATTAGTACTCCATAACAATTTTAGTGTTGTTTAAATAATATCGATTTGTATAGGTCAGTGCAATTATAGCTAATTAAAGATGCTTAAATTTTAGTAATGTCGAAGATATAGTAGCAAAAGCATATCAACTAAAATTACGAAAATTCCACAAAATTCAAGATTATTCAAACCTAGATGGCTAAGGTAAGGATAATGTCTGAACTAACTATTTTTGGATCCACTACTTAGGCTTCTTAATATGGATCCCAACAGCTTCAGCCATATTTAGTAGTCGAACCCTTAAGGCGAAATTGAGATTCGCTGGAATGCGGTAAATGACACAAATTATGGTTAACGTCAATCTTGTGTTCTGTATCCACAAGATGAGATAGAATGGCGCTGCGAATAGATTTTCTTTGTCCTTTGCTTAACTGCACACGCTGATGTTCGGAAATTAGAAGAGAAACACGCCTTAATGTATGGCTTATGTAACTGGCTTCATAGAAGCAGTTAAATTGGTAGATGCAAACGGAAGAGGAAAAAATAGGCAGTTTATCTTTCACTCCCGAACTCAAAAGAGAGGCGATTTTGAAGACACAGCGTAATTCGGCAGCAGGGAATTCGCTTTTTACTGCATCTCCAAGGCGCTGTGTTAGTATCTCACTGATGTTGTCCCCAAAGAACTACATTTGAAAGAATAAGGTCTTTTTAGAAACTGTTGGTACCTTGGGCTTCTTTGATTTTGGACCCAAATATTCTTATCAATAAGCTTTTCTGGATAACCATTTTCACTTAGGTACCATTTAATATTACTTAGTTCCTCATCGAGACATTCATCTGAAGCAATCGCTCTTGCTCTGTGAACCAAGTACTTTATCAGATCGCGTTTTTATTCCAAGGGCACGAAGCTGAGTAAATGAGTATACTGACCCGTTGATGTAGGTTTTCCATATACACTTGTTCTTATTGGGCAAGCCTCTTTTCTGGTCATAAGGACGTCTAGAAATAAAATACTAAAGTCTTTTTCTTTCTCAATAGTAAAATTTATTGCAGGATAAACCTCGTTAAATTTATTTGTTTTCCTAATCAAAAATGTATCATCCATGTACCGACAATAGAATTCAAGTTCATTAATAAAATCCTTCAAAGGCCCACTCTTTAGTTTCTCAAGGAAAATGTCGGCTAGAATGGGTCCCAGTGGTGACCCCGTTGCCACATGGTTGATTCTTCTATATAGTTTCTCATTAAATAAAAAGTGGACATTCATTGTGCATTTGAAGAGAAGCTCTTTCATAAAAGATATAGGAATGCCAACATCTACGTTTCGTCTTGTGAGCTCTTCACATACAAAGTCCACTGTTTCCATAAGTCGTACATTGGTGAATAAGGAAGATACGTCAAATGATATCATGAATTTATTGTCAACATTTAAATCTTCTATCCTTCTAACAGATCCAAGAGTATATTTTACACTGTGTTTCACCAACTCGGTATGAAGAGGCTGTAAGATTTCGACTAACCATTTGACCATGGAATGGTATGGTGAATTTAACATATCTAATACTGGTAGAGGCGTGGGACCATGTTCGTGCACTTTAGATGAGCCATACAATCTTGGTGTGAGCGTTCCAGTGAATTTAAGTGATATATACTGACTCTGTGAGATAAAGGCTTGTTGTTTCAGTCTCCTCAATATTTTCGCTAACTGTTTCTCTTCCTTATCAATCGGATCCAGTGAAGAGATCTTTTGAAATTTTAGATTATCATAGAGAATGGTATTCATCTTCTCAAAGTAATCCACTTTGTACATAATAACCACTCCTGAACCCTTATCCGGTCTTGTTATTATTATGTTATCATTTCTATGCAGAACATCCAGAGCTTCTCTATGTAATTTGGTCAAAATACTATCCAATTGCGTTTACTATGCATGTAATAATAGCAACAAGCGACTACTGTTGATTTGAGTCTTTGAGTATCTTTATTTGATGAGGATGTTAGGCCTTCCGTTTCAGTGTAGAGACTTTCGAACCGAATTTGTGTATCCATTTGGCTAATTTTATTATGGTTATCACAAAATTTAGGAGTGAAGCGATAAAACCTGTAGATCTTCCTCACTGAGTATTACATCCGAAAAATTATACACAAAACGATTTGGGTTCGAAGAAATTCTTCTTTCAGGTGCCTTGTTGTCCAAACACTGTAACAGCTTCTTGCGTTTCTTTTCTTTCCTGTTACTCACAATTACACCCCTATAATCTAAAAATAGTTTCTTTAGGTTTTCTCGTAATTTGTCGACAGAATATAACCTTTTTGTTACTTTCTTCGATAATTCAGTAACACACGTTTGAATTGAATCAATCTTATCAGTCTTATCATTAGGCCGGGCTCTGTTACGTAAAGATTTCCAATTAATTTTTTTATTACTAACTGTCGATAACTTCTGACCTTAAATGTTATTCACCGCTGTTTATAGAAGCCTCTTAAATACCGTTTAGCTTCAAAGTAAAGTTATGAAAAGAGGTATCTTTGCTAACTTGCATGTTCTTAATTACATGAAATCCGAAATTTCACAGCTTGATGTTGTAAAATCTACTGAACAGACCAACTCAACTGCCTTATTTATCGATTTTTCATACAATCCGTTTGACTAGCACAATAATAGAAATTATCATTCATGATTGGTCCATTGAAAGCTGATCAGAATATTTAATATGCATGCACAATTGGTTGACAAATCTCTCGTTCACTAGATATGGTGATTCAAAACACTAAACTTTAAAGACATTTGCCTGCGTCATCCCATTTTGTTATTTTAAAGTATAGTTATTGAAATGGAAATAGAGATATTCAGTCAAAAAAAGCTATCTCAGTTGTAGAAGTAAATTAGTCTACATTGTGTAAGCATTAGCTAATTAGCTACAAATGAAGTCTTCACTAACAAGGTATTTCTACAGCATAAACTTTTACTTTTGAATAATATTAAATAGAATTTTGATTGCTATATTAAAAAAGAAGTAAACCCATCTATAACTCTCAGTTATATTAAAAGGAATAGTTTCAAAGTTTTATCCGTTAAACTAATTCAAGATTTCTAGTGAAAAGATTCAAAACACTATACGAACGCTGTTAGAACCAAAACCCACCCGTTGTGTTTTAAGCACAGGAACCAGATGGCTACATCCCACAATATATATTGCAAAACTTTCATGAGACACGCGCTTTCAAAGAACTTATCCCTAAGTTCCTATTGTTACTAAGACGTTCCGCACCGATAAATACTATGTACTTTCTTCGACTTTAACTCCAAAACACCAGTATTGTAAGCAGGAAGTTATATTGTTTGGCAATTAAACTGAAGAACAGTACAAGTTTTTATTCGTTTTTAATCGTCTTCGTCGAACTTGTACATGATCAAACCATTCGCGCCTTCGAATTGACAACCAATGGCTACCAGTTCCAAAAACAAACGTTCAGTGTTCAACTCCATTGACAAGTGCAGTCAAGAAAACCTCTAAGGACAGGAAAAAACGATTATTGTTGAATAATTTTCCGGTTATGATAAGCATTAAAAGATTTGAAAACCTCAAAATTACTTCAATAATGCTGTCATGCAACTGTTAAGTCAAACTTACTTTATTGGTACAAAACAAGTACTTAGATTCACGTAAACAATTACCAATTGTCACCGAAACTCTGCCACAAGAATCTTACAAAAACGCTTCCAACAAACAGCTCAAAGTCAGCATGGTCTTCATTCAACCAAGAAAAATCAAATCGTACAACACATAAGTGAACACATCACCATAAAGCGAAGCATTACAATTACAGATTATATAAGGAAAAGGACAAATAATAAGGATCAAATCAACGTGTTGTGTGCAAATGTAAAAATATTGATGTATAGTCTAGGAGAAAAACTGTCCTGAAAGGATTTTACGAACAATCATTCTGTTACAAACGGAATATACAAATGAGATGTCACATTCTGCACATAAAATTCTCGCTGGATCATGTCTGATTTATGAATAGGCTCCAAAACACTGGAAAAAGTGTTTATTTCTGCATTGATACTTAACAGAGTAAATCTAAATCATGATGACATGTGATGTATTAAGGGAATTTGTACTTTCTGAAAAATGTGCATGCAACATAAAAATATATGTATAGGTGAAGAATCGAATGCCATTTGCCTGTATTTCCGAAACAAACTAAAGTTATATTATTGTTTTTTAGAACGGTATATTCCTAAGACATCTGTTTACGTGTGGACTGCACGCATACATAACAGAAAAGATTGACAATGTAAATTAAAAAAATACGTTCAAACCTACACAAAATCATAACACAACAATATTTGTACTCGAAAATCAACAATTCGAACAAATGGAATATTTTTTATTTATTTTTTTTGATAACAGCTTGATTCGACATTGTATTTTTGGTACAAGTATGGAATTTTCAGCATGGATATCGGTAGCCCAAATTTTGCAGGCCGACCATAGATATCAGGTGTGCGTCGGCAGGGGATAGAACCTCGGACCATGTGCATTGTCGGTGAGAGACCCAACCACTGTGCCACAGACGCACTTTTATAATATCAATAAACGTGCTATGATAAATTTTTGTTTTAAATCAAAATATGAAACTTCATCGGAGTTTTCCTACTACTGACATTTGAATATGGACTTCACTTTATAAGGCCTGGTGATGTTGAACATCATTTTCATCAAAAAATGGCGTTTTAAAGTATGTGAATAAAAGGAAACATAATCCAAGGATTTAAATTTTTGTTCACTTGAAAGTAAAAACATAAACAGATTTCGGTTGATCGCGAAGAAAAACGGAACCAGCATCGATTACTTCTGAAAAACAGACGACAGAGATAAAGTTGTAAAATGGCATTCCTATTGGTAAGCCGAAGAAAATTATGCCGAAATGTACAACGAACTTTCATATCATGGTTAATAATAAGAGGTAAAGAGATGCTGATAGAGTTGCTTTGGCATCTCCACCTGGCTATCAATCTGCAAACATAATTCCAGAGAAGTCGGAAAGATAAACTAGTAGAAATAGAACTATATTGTTTATATAATGACGACACTTTGTATTCTACGACAAATGTCTATGTAATGATTAGACTTCGAGCCATTTTGGTAGTTCGCAACCAACAATCCATCAAACCTATAAAAAAGAACACAGTGGCCCTGTGTACTTTCTCGACATCTTATCAAGGAGAAGAGAATATGGAGCAATAAAACAACCGGTGTTAAATGCACACATTTCCTTAGCTTTGTAAAATGAAATATAAACGTTATTTGATTGCTTGCCTGACATTCATCCTACAGTTAGTTTGCCATAATGATCGTGTAAATAAATAATCCCACATTACTAGCGGTAGTTCGAACAACAATGGATATCCGGAAGACCTTATAAAAGGCAATATAAGCTTTAAAGATAAGGAAAAAACATTATTTTTGCGTTTACTATTCAAGGGAGATATCCAGACAGGTTTCTATCCCAAAGTCTAACGACAACCATAAGAATACAATCTACTCTGAACATTGGTTCCTACCCTCTAGTAGCAAACCAATTTTTTTCCCGAAACTGAAAGACATTTTAACCATTTTCAGCAACATATATAAATCCGCTTTTAACTATTCCATTTCAAAAACCCATACAATCCACGCGTTTAGGAATATTCCTCTACAGATTACAGAAACTATATCAACCTGTCAAAAAAGCGTTAAATCAAATGCACACAAAATTCCATTTTACTACAACTATTAGGCGAGTGGAGTCATGTAGAGGCCAGAGAAGCGCTTACCACATTTCTGAGACATTAGCGTGCACAGTTCGTCTAAATCTACAGCATGTAGCTGGGTTGAGTGCAACAGTATCGAACCAGTTGGAAATCCGTCCTCAGAGAAGACAATTTTAGACGTTGTTTCTACCTTTCTGACCTTAATTAAAGATTAGCTTTTGACTCGGAGGCTTCTCTCACTCTTAGTTTTTTTTCTCTCTTCTCTTCTTCTTTTTCTCCCTATCCAAATAGTTTTCGCGTAGATTTTTTAATCTATTTTCTTCATCCTCTCTTGATTCAAATACTGGAATTTCCCATACGTATACGTAAAAAACTGTGAATGAGGTAGTTCATTTTTGCAATATATGAATGTGCTTCGTTCAGACATTGATGATCTATTTACCGTAGTCCTGGTGTCTGTGGTTCACCGCACTCTATTTTCGTGCTAGGCACTAACGAAAAATGGTTTACAACCTCGGACTAACACGTTAATTTTCCTTCCCCACGATGCATAAATATATTATAATAAAGCGGCATCATAAATGTCACAGTATTTCATATTTGCATTCAACTCACCACGTTTGTCATACAAATAAGTAATCTGCTATTCTACGTCAAACTATGTCTATCGTATAATCTTATTTTATAACTTTGAAAACCTGACTATATATAATTTCATACATTTATTCCCCTTAATGAATTTGAATAAAGCAAGAACTACAGTTTTAGCAGAGTAAAATGGTACCATCTTTTATTTCGTTGCCTTCTCGTCAGCTGCTTACATGGCAAAGACATTATTAAATATATCTACAACAACAATTTTAACATACTTGCACAGAGTTCATTTTTAACAAAAATCAATCGATCAATATACTCATACACTAAAAATATATACATATATAAATATGCAATATTAACCACTATTCCGAAAATAAAAATCAAACACAATGGAAACGTTTAGCATTTCGCATTCAGAGGAAAGAGAGGTGAAATTATCCAGTTACCAGGGCAAAAAAGACTGATAACCGCTTCTTTCTGGACGCATAAATCAGGTTTCAGGCGCTTGATGGAAATGGCTTCAGCAAACTTAAGGAGAATTGAGCTATTTCGCTTATTGATAATTTTGAACGACATTTCGATGTCCACCTCATAACCCGTGTCTAGGAGATACCTGGTGTTGGCACTGTTTAAAGTATTTGTTCCCTTTAGACGTAAGCTTTTTGGTACATGTTCAGAAAGTCGTAGATATGCCCTTCTTTCTGTCCTTCCAATGTAACTGCTCCCGCATTTTTCAAAATTCAAACTGGCTTTTTATACGCATCGCAAATGTAGAATTTTATCATCTTTTCCCTTGAGACTTATCTTATTTATAGGCCATGTGAGTGGATCAACCGAGTATTCAACTAGTGATATGTGACTGTATGCCTTAGTTTACTAGATTCAATTCCATATTCAACTTTTGAATAAAATAAAGTGCACACACTGAAACATGTGGAACCATTTTATTTCCACTGCTAGGGTGCATATTCCAAAGCAGTTTGTAAACAGTGAAAACTTGAATGAGTGAATTGCTGAATGTTTTTCTCTGTCTTACAGATTCAAACAAATAGACAGTCAGTAGAAATAAATTGAATAATATATTGCAAAACGCACTGTACTAGGCGCAAAATAAAAAGAAGCTAGTAAGTAAAATACGAAATAATGAAAATTTTTATTTTAATTTTAAGACATCACTAAATGTTAAGAATTAATATATAATAGAGGACCTATGCAACAGAACATAATAAGGCTAATGTCATCAGTCTTTTATTGAGACGATTTCAAATTGTAAAGAAAGCTTTTGGGTAGGCTTCAATACAGATCAGAAATGTACCCTATGGTAAAATAGTATTACGACCTTTCACTATACAGATGAAAAATGTAAGAGACAGAAAATAAATGTGTTTTGAAAACAATCCAGTTAGTATATAGTATATTGGTTTAGTAGTTTAAAGAATAAAACACCTCGCAAGAGATTTTACTTCATAATTAGTTCAGTTGTTGTTCTGGCTGGTCTAGTCAGCACTGCGGCTACCATGGAAGTTGGAAGCGGTTAAATAGTGTGTTATAACTGATCTATCGAACATTAAATTAGCACTGTTCCCTTTAATTCCGAGTGGAATACATGGATTTTAAAAAAACGTAACCGCCTCGTCCTATTCTCTGCTGTCATCTTTACCTGGCCTCAAGAATGCCAATAGGCTCTAATCACCCCTCACACAATCTCCGCCAAATGAAAGAGAGAGAAAAGACATACAGTGACACAGGGGAAGAAAGGATAGATGACCGCCACTTTCCAAACACATTAAATAGGTTTATAGACGTTTGATGAAAATGCTTCGGTAAACTTCAAAAGTAATGAATTGTTTTGTCTTTTGATAATTTCTAAGGTTCAGCGATGTCCACCGAATTAGCCGTATCAAGGAGATGCCTTCGCTACCTTTTTAGTTTGTAGGCAGCTCATGAGAATACAGCGAAAAGGATGATGGCACATTCTTATTCCGCATAAACTGGTGTTCTTGCTTTATTCAAATTCAAAATATTCTATTGCAGTTACATTTAACAATGAACGTTTGAAATTCATCAAATAGAAATCCCTGAAGCGTTTAAAAATAAAGATGGACATTAAATGGATCATTTTGTAGGGCTGAAGTCATAACGTATCCAGGGATATCATCATTATCTGATTTATGAATTCAAAAGTCAGTTACATTTAAAAGAGCATTTCTAACTTACCACTTTCATATATTTGTCGTTGTTCCTTTTAATTCCAAGTGGACCACAGGGATTCAACAACACTTTCTTCTGTTTTATGCTGACCCCACAGCTGGCTAACCACACGATCGCTCATAATCTCTCATCTCCTCCTCTCAACACGATCTCCTCTGGTAGAAGTGGTGTTTATTTTCACGGGATGGGGTTGCTAGCCTCATACTCAACCTTTTCTCTTTACCACTCTTATAACTGGCTTAATGAGGTAGGGGAGGGCGTCGGCTGAGATTTGAACCCCTGACCGCCTTCATGGTCGGCGAGCATTCTACCGGTGTACCACCGACGCAAATAAACATGATTACTTTCTTTGAATAGTGAAGTTAGGTCATCTTTTCGGCATCAGTTAATAGTTATTACTATATTTATTATTGACATTCAACCTGCACTCTCATACTTTTTCAAGTTATTTCTATTCCAATGTATTTCTGACATTATTTATAACGCTGTATGTAGTATTAAGCTAGAGGATTCTACCTACATTCGACAAATATATATTAAATCAAGTTTCACTAACATTTGTTACACATTTCAAATTCCTTTCGAGAAATGAACGCCCCAAGTGCATGTGTTTCTAAACACCTAAAATGTTTAAACAATTTTTTTCCATTTCCATCGCAATTTGGACAGACTGCACTATGGTCGACTTTAAATTTGAATTACTTAATGAATGAATGAAGTGTACTCACAAAGGAGAGGAGTGACATAAAGCTGCCCGTAAAGCGTTTTTAAGCACGACTGGAGGTACTAATGCAGTCTACGTTTGCTTATTAGACTTTTTGTGAAAGGGAATTTAAAACGTGACAACTGACGTCGGCATTTTACGATGATGACTGAACATTATTTTACTAGACATTAATTCATGCATAAAGTATATTTCGAAATGTCGTTGTACCTTGGTTTCTGAAGTTAATAATCATTTACTCTCTCTCTCTGAGTGTAGAACTCAATATAATTAGGATTAGAAACTATTTTTATTGGCATTAATTGTCACCACTGTTACTGAACTATATGAGGACTTCCATGAACTACTTGACGTATTAGTCTAAGATCGATTATTATTATTATGTGGTTTATAATTTATATAACCTATTAATTGTCAAATATTTCATATTACTGATATAAACATGCTAGTTATACAACGATTTCGACTTGAAAATATCTGACAATATTTGTCTTCTGAATGACATACTAAATTTATGAGAGGGGGGTTAGTTAAGCAAGGTTCTTGCACTGCTCCATCGAAACCTAAGTGGTTTTCTCCAATTTGTCTACTGCCTACTACAGTTTATTCTCACATCTCTATCTACTATACAGATATTCTAACCCATCAAAAATTAAAAACCACTTAGTCAGGCTACTCACCTCGCCTAGTTTACTTCCAGGTCAGAAGGTCTGGAATTGGAGAGAAGTCCAGGAGTTTATCTGGTGACCCCACCCAATTAAATCAGTCCAGTTGCTACAGAAATATTAAAGCACAGAAACAATTAAAAGCAAATTTATTCTTCGCTGGAATCGTATAGACGAATGGATGCGGCTCAGCGAAAGCCCTCGGGAAACCAATCATATGATATGTATTCTTTGGGTGAAGGCAATAATAAATTTGGGGACAAAAGATACTCAAGGGATGTATGAAACTGAGAAGGTTGCTTAAACTGCAATGGGTTGGCTATCATGATTTCGCTGACAGAATCAGAGACTCTTATGCATTGGGAACCAATTTCCTCCAGGATCATGTTGGCAACATTCAACTAAAGGGAAGTTAAAATTATATGGTGCTACACCCTTACAGACAGTGAAGAACCCGTAGAGCCAGAAGAAAACAATATGCTGATTACTTCAGAGGAATCTTGAAACAACCTCCACTTGCAATGTGTCCAGTGATATTATCAACAGGCATCAAACTGCCTGTGAACTGCGCTCCTCTGGCATAATCAGAGGTCCTTATGGCGACAAATTTATTGAAATCTAGTGAGTCAGCAGAATTAGATCTAATCCACTCAGAAGCCCTGAAAATGGATCCAGGGATGTCAATGAATTGGTTCCTACCACTAATGAAGAAAGTTTTAATGCGAACCGAAGTGCCTATTGATTGAAGGAAACGCCACTTTGATAACACATATAATTGTGAATAATAAATTGTGTTTGAAACTTCATCCAGCAAATGACAATGTTTCACTATGGATTATATCTAATAAACAAATTAATATGGAAAGGTCACTTTATTGAAATAACGAGGAATGAAGACTTAAGCCTTTAAAAGAACTGATACGGAATCATGGTTATGTTAACCGTAAGCGAAATATAAATCCGCATCACCCTAATTAGGATAAGAGATGTTTCCGATGGTAACCACCGCTTAGAACGAAATGGGGTTCATGAAAATCAAAGCACATTTAGACCAAATTACAAAAGTGTGTTCGGGAGAATCATGAATCCAGACTCAACATAGCGTAGAACGGCAGATATTTGATTGCCTTGACTTCACTTAATTTTAACAGACCTCCGACTGCACTGACCGTGGAGTAATTTCGCATTTTTTCTACACTACTGAATTCAGTGACCCCAAAATGTGAAAAACTCATTCAGTAGATATATGATGGCAATACATACTGCAAAGCGATTCATAATGGAAAGCTTACCATAGTAATTGGAGTGAAGATAGGAGAAAGGCAAGGTTACCTATTATTACCGATAGTCTTCTTTATTGTGATTGACCGAATCATATAAGGAAATGTTTTGAGTGAGCAGACCGTCATGCGTTGCATCGATAAAATGACCGTTAAAGACATGGTATTAGTATAGTCATTTCCATCGCATGTCCCAGAAACTCGGTAGTAGTGGCAGTTAGTGCATGAATTTAGGAGAACACATATATCTGTATTGATGCACTAACCCAACGGAAGAAACCTTAGTGTATTCTTTCTGCTTTTTTTCAAACTTACCAGGTGGAGTAATGCCGTCATACAATATTCTTCATACTTATTTAGTTTAACCTTGCTTACATAATGAAAGTATAACCCTTATTTCCCGAAGTGAAACATGAACCGAACATTAAACTTTTGATAACTTTCCGTATCTGTCGTCCATGCTGATAGGTCCACAGTCTTGTAAAGAGCATACTGACTTAAAGTATATCAGTGTACACTTTTAAAATTATCATAAATATTGTTTCTTCATAACAACCTCTAATATTATTCGGAAAGGTGTGTTGTTTGTATAAATCTTTAGTAAAATTCCAATGACGTTTCGCGTCAGTAAGTCATGTATTAATTTTCAACATCAAAATTAGTGGCTTGAAAACAATTTGATTCAATATATATATAGTGAAATAGTGCGTCGGCGGTAAAGCGGTTAGGATGCTCGTCGACCATTCATATGGCCCGGGGTTCGATCCCCGGCCGGCGCACTCCTTTACCTCACTGAGCCAGAAATAATGCTGGTAAAGAGGAAAGGTTGGGCATGAGGCTAGCAACCCTATCCTGTAAAAATTAAACACCGCTACAAAAACTTCAAGCCACTAGCTTGGAGCCCTATGTTCCACTGGGAACGTGAAAGAAAAATTAAATTATTAATTATAATGAAAAAGCTGGAAACACATCTTGAAAGCTTTATTTCTGCCAGCCAGTCATTTGACATCTAGTATTATGTGTTGCATTGAATGCTCTCAAATAACTTTAGGAGGTAGTTCAGGGCCTTCAGTTGCATCATGAAAGACGCACAATTAATGTTCCTTACTGGATGATGGTGGTAGTTTCTCGAGTCTCCAGTTTTGGAGCATTATATTCCTTTCTCTTTAGCTTCAATAACAACTGATATTTCTACACTGTCTCTTCTCCATTTCTCTAAAATATAGACTGACGCAACACCGTGAACTATTGTGAATATATATATTTTTCCCAGAAAGTACGGAGCAATAGTATGGAATAAACTGAACTTCTGAATTAGGCATACAAACAAAAACACAGGATATGTATAAAATACGGGGCTATATTCAGTGCATGAATAAGAAATGGAATACTCAGACCTGGAAGGCTTCATGCACCCAAATCAGAACCTCATCAAGCCTCTGCTACCATTCTGCAACCATGAGAGGTACAACATTTGAACAGTAGTAGGTAAAACACGCACCACACGATTGACTAATCTAGCTCCACATATGCATGTAAACTTATGTGTGCAGACTGAGGTAGTCAGGTGCGGAATCTTGTCTTGTCCTTCTTGCTTCTGGTGGACCAGAGTGCACAATTCTCAGTGCTGCTGAAAAACATATTACCTCTAGTGATGTTTAGATTCTTCTCCAAAAGATGTCACAGATTATATTACTCTGGATATCAAGACTCATTTGAAGGTTTTGTTTTGGCTTTAAATTTTGGCTTGTTGATGAACCATGGTTGATATCCAATACTGCTTCATGTTGTACAGTTGTTCTCCAACTGGTTTCAGCTAATAATCAAATCTATAACTTACCGAATTCCTGCAAACCAACACTTGATAATACATCTGTTTCGTTTAAATGTTTTGTATCAGTTGGTGGAATGCTCCTTCTTCAGTGCCATAAACTAAAGTTTTGCTGAATATAATGAGGAAAGATACAATTTAATTTCGTCTGTGTTCACTCGTCTCTCAAATGAAAAACAGTGTCGTCTGACAATTCCATGTGTTGTTTCCTTATGTAAGAAGTATTTCGAAATACTCTTTACATTCTTCGAAAATATCAAGGGAACTATTTATTAAGCAATCTACTTCTCCTGTTTACACTCTCCTCACAGAAGAATAATTCAGATGATGAGCGAAGTGAGTTCGACAACGAATAACCTCCTAATAATTGGAGTGACCTAATAATATAATGTTGATGCTTCTCTAAATATTGCAGGTATTCTGTTGACCCAGAAGAGTTCAGGGAAATTGATCATAAACTAAGCTTCATTAATCGAAACATTTTTAGAAACCTAAAATCAAAAGACAAGGATATTGAGACGAATATCACAAGTTATCATGTAAACAGATATGTTAACCTTATTAAACACCAAGAAAACTTGAAACTGGATTCCTGAACATGTATCTCTAACATCTTCCTTCAAAGATTCAGTCTTTCTCTCTCTCTATGCATCCACATTTATTATCTGCCTGCACTCTGTTTTTGTAGAAACATTTGTCCTCATTTGCTTTATCAGTATTGATCTCTTACTTACAATAAATAGAAATAAATCAACTGATTTTTTTCAACGATAGTCAAAACCCAGACAACTGACGTCAATGACTTATGATAACATTTTGGCAGTAGGTTTTTTCGAAACTGCTGCACGAAGTTGTAATGAAAGCAAATAGTTTTATTGCTTGACAGCAACTTTGACACGCTGGAATAGTGAATCAATCTGACTCGGCGCTCAAATTATTCCAGGAAGTTCGAAACACCTACGGTCTGGAAACCTATAATATTACAAAGAGTTAAGGAGTGAGAAAATAGACTTGGGTCACGTTAAAAGAACATATTGAAAGTCAAAATAAAAATGAAGATCGCTGAACCAAATATCAAAGGTAATTGTACATCTGTTATGATATCAAAACAAAGTTTACTAACTTGATCATCGTTCGTCAGTCTGGGGTCATTTTTGATTGTCAAGCTGGTCAATTGGTAAGGTTAACAAAACTAAGTGTAGATTGTGAAAAATACTTGATCATAGTTCGTCAGTCTGGGGTCGCTTTTTGTTGTCAAGTTGGTGAATTGGTAAAGATAACAAAACCAAGTGTAGATTGTTTGATTTGATCAGTGTGTAAAATTATAAAAGTAGTGAACTTGCTCATCACATTTGTGTTGATTTTGTCACTTCATAGGGGAGGAAGATGCTGTAACCAGGTTAGATTCTGTTTTAGTCCATCATTCCTATTCAGAAAATTTGGATTTCATTTGATATGAAGTGCTTCTGATATTAGACGTTCTTTGTGATTTCTGAAGTTTTTCTGGATTATTTCAATACTGTCAAAATCCATTTTGTGGCCTAGAATGTGATGCGATCTACATCGGACAAACATCTTGAAAAATCAAAATCAGAAGAAATGAACATCGTAGAGCATCTCTTCGACCACCGAGAAATCCATTTGAACTAGAAAAACTTGAAAAATTATCAGCTATAGGTCTACACACTGTAGAATCAGGCCAACGACGTTTTCTCCCAACAATATGGCTTTGTTTTTTATCGATTTGTTAATACAATAACCCTTATTATAATGAGTAGTAAAGGCGATAGAACCGCTACATCGCGAATTAGTGAAATTCAGTGTAAAGCACAGATTCAGCTTGGTGAAAACTATCAAAAGACTGAATGTAAAGGGAAAAAATGATGTCACTGAATGTAGCATTATTATTCACCAACGTCACACTGCTTGAAACAGTCAACTACACATGTGACCAGCTGATAGAAAGAAAGATATATGTAGGAATCCCATCCGAAAAAGTCAAAGAATTATTATTGAAATGCACTATGAATGTTCAGTTTATGTTCAATAATGGTTTTCATAGACAAGTTGATGGTGCAGCCATGGGATCACCTCTGGGCCCTATGCTAGCGGATATTTTCCTGGCAAAGCTTATAAATGGTCCACTCAAAGACACGATTAGAGGACTTGACTATTTCTGTCGATACGTAGATGATACCTTTATCGTTTGTGATATAAATCTTAATAAACAAGAGCTTCTAAGTGCTGTCTCACAATCTCTTATCCACTCTGAAATAAAGACAGACGTTCGTACTTGTAACATCAGACCGAATAACGTTTCCATAACCCCTACTGTTTTATCACTCATTTGATAAGTGTCTGTGAAGATATCACTAATGAGTTGAGTGGAAACAGTGAATTGATTTCACAAATGATGTACCGCGTTCAAAACAGTTATGTCTGTAAAAAGAACTACAACTCCTGCTTCACTTAAGTTCATAACCAAGGCTTCAGAATACATGCTCATTGCATTCAATCCTTCGTGCAGATCAGTTGTATCTTTTGTCAGGCAGTCGAATTGTCCTCTATCTTTTCAAATTCGAACAGCGCTTTCATCAAACAAACTAGCGTCAAAATGTTATCATCAACCACTGACGTTAGTTATCTAGTTTTCAATTTTCTTTAAGATATAACGAAACAAATCATCGATCGTAAATATTATCTTTGCTGTCAATCGTGCCTGGAGAACGGAAGTCCAAAGTGATAAAGACCGATGCTGGAGAATCACTAAGACGAACCTAATTTCACCCATACTGAAAAGTGTGTTCGACACGTCAGTGAGCATAATGTTTCAGCGAATCAAACTTCAGGGCACTATATTCTCGTGGTCTGAATATTCTAAAGAAGTGGTGAATAGTGTGACGCACATGGGTATTGTTCCTCTGAACATGAATTTTATCAGCCGTGGAGCTGAAATAACCCTGCTCAGGTAGTTAATTCCAACTGAGGATAAAAGGATTGAACACTAGATGAGATGACAAAAACAAGACCTCTCAACCAACTTCTACTCGGTGTTTGAACTAGGTAAACCAGTTTACAGAATCAGTCAAGAACATTATTCCAAATGGTAACAGAAAGGTAGCAGTGACAACAATATAGAGTGCAGCAGTGGAACTCCGAATCAACACTGGAAGCCCAGTATCAGCAATATCCTGCTTCACATAGGCGAATACTACACGTATTCGTCTCTTTCCCTTTGCCGAATCTTTAGTCAGTCAGATGCAGAAACCACAGATATGCATAAAAAGAACTTCAGACATCAAGGCAGCAAGGTTACTGATTTCAACCAATGTTTGAAACTATTCTAAATTATCCATACTTCAAATTCTGACGTAAATTCACATTGCGATCATCAAGTAGCATTTCGCGTGCCACTGAGAATGATTTAAATTACTTCCATAAGAATATCATCTCAGATTGTCAATATTGGTGATCCCACTGCCCCTCTTATTTTCGTCTACATATTTTTTCTAGAGTTTGAGGACAGTTGACTTGAGATATCATTGAATCTCTAGAGTAATTTCTCCAATCAATAGCTTTGTGTGGAGTGATTTCAGATGAATCAAGTCTCATGTCGCATAAACTTGAAGATCGAGAGGCGCAAGTTGTCAGTAGAGTTAGCGAAGACAAGATAGAGGTTATGAAGATCACTAGCAAACAACAACGAGTATGAACAAAACAAGACAAAGAAATGAAAAGGAATTTGTCTGTTTCACTCACCCGAATAGGATTGTCTTAACTACGAGTCAATATTTGCACTTCTTACAGTCCTATAGTTTCTGAAGTGTTTCACTAACATTCTCATCTTCACACGTTTATCCACTGAACGTTTGTACAAGCTTCTGCTTTGATTCGACAACGATTCATTTGGCAAGTGGCATAATTTCTGTCACTATGAATGCTTCCGAATCAGATCTGTCATTTTCCCTGTTTTTGTACAATCACTGTAAACGATGAATCCGCATCTTCGTCAAAACAGAGTCGTTTTAGTATGGTGATTTCAACGTTACTGTTGTTTGACATGCGATATTTCCCAGGGTGTGAAACTAAAATTAGGGGGAAATTGTCTTACAAGTTCTCAGTGTAAACAAGATAATAATAATTTACTTTATCTTAAAAACGGTACTTATAATACGGAATGAAATTCTCAGCATTTGTCACAATATTGAATCTGATTAACTTAAAATGTAAATAAAATTAAAAATTAAAACATAAGTAACTACAGGAATTTGTACACGTTTACGATATAAAGTTAAAAATATTCAAAGTACGAATTGAGAAAAATAAATATTATAATAATAACAGTGAGTTTGTTTCAAACATTATCGTCGATTAAGTTTGAAAATTTCAGCATGTTATTATAGAGTATTGAATCTAATGTTCTGTTGATACTGTATAGTGAAGAGAAATATAACATTAACAGTGGTAACACAGCTTAAACAACGTTCACACTTATGAAAAATAAATAAAAACAAAAACCTGAGAGGATTATACATATAAGAAATACAATAACAATCAAGTTTGGTTCCGTAAGGGTGGAAGAAATGGTTTATTTAGTAGTGCAAAGAAGGTTAGTTAGTTCATGCCTGACACCATTTTCATCACATAAAGTACGTTCTAAATATGATATAGTGGAATTTTTATACTTAGACGTACATGCAAAAATTCTTCTGAAAAGACTTCTTGTTTTACCTGAGAGTACACAAGGTTGGAGTTGCGAGTAGAGTGAGTGCTCAGAGTCTGACAAAATTCTTTTTGCAAATTTGTTGCCTGACATCAAGTGCCTATCAGTGACAGTGTCAACGATATAGTCCAATGAGATGCCACCAATCGCTCTACTGATTGACAGTCTTTAGAGTTCCACAAACTATGACATAGTCTTTTTTAAGCAATCCAGGAAAGAAATAAGGATGAACAGTAAAGAAGAATAAGTAAAATACGCGAGTTGACAAACTGCAAGAAGAGTGGTTGGGTTATGCCTAAGTGCCTTCACCTCTTCTTAATGTAAAAAGTCAGACGATGTATTCTTTTAGAAATCGCTAAGACATGGGAAGACCAGGATAGGTCAGAAGAAAGAATTAATCCAAGGTACTTAACTTCAGACTACATTTCTATATCAGTATCATCAATTTTTTAAGGGTCATACGAATCAACGGCTTCAGTTAACTTTCGTTTAACTCGGAAACTGAAATTAACATTCTGGCATTTAGGAGTATTTAGTTTAAGGCCGTTACACGAAGACCATTCGCTAATTCCTGATAGAAAGCTGTTCATCTTAGCACAGTCAAACTAGGAGTTAACAGAAGTAGAAATAGTTAGATCATCGGCATACTTAACAAAGTTCATTTCATCAGACTGAGGCAGTTCATGCAAGAAGAAAGAAAACGGAAAACGAGAAAGGACAGTGGCTTGAGGGACACCAGCCCCAATAAGCAAAGAAGTGGACGACTTTCCCTGACACACAGTGTACTGCTCTCTTCTTGAGAAATAAGAATGTAGCCATTTGACAACCCAACAGTCAGATTGACTTTCAGCAAGCTTGTTTAACAAAATATCCTTAGATACTGAGTCGAAAGCAGATGTGTAATCTAGAAAGGTGTGGCGAACAAATTTAGCCCCCTTGTCTAAGCTGGAGACAATGTTATGGTGAAAGACTGCAACTGCACCTAAGGCACTTCTACTGTGTTTATAAGCGAATTGTTTAGGATCGTTAAAGGCTTTAAGTGAAAGTTGAAGATTAAGTAAGAGTAACTTTTCCATAGCTTTTAGAAAAGGAGACGTAAGAGCAATAGGTCTAAATTTAAAACCTGTTCCAGTAGACGACGCAAGGATAGGTACAATTTTGATGTCCTTCCATACGGCTGGCATGACATTTCTGGAAAAAGATTAGTTAAATATGTATATGAGAGGATAATATAGGATGTCTGCACATTTTTTAATAATAACGCTAGGCAAACCGTCTGGGCCCAGGCTACAAGAAGGGTTCAGAGACTGGAGACATTTTTGAACATCATTTGTATTGAAAACAAGGAAGCAGGTTTCATTAACACTTGTAACACTAGAAAGTTTGGCATTTGTACGAGAATATATGAAAGACTTGTTTAGTGTGCAAAGATCAAAGGAATAAGGAATACTATTCATCTGCTTACCACCAGTGATTTCTTTGACACGTTTCCATATATAAGACGCATTTTTACATGATATAAGATGTTGGTTGTAAATTGAATTCAACCTGTGCATTTCAGATTTTATTAGGATGTTAATTCTTTTCAATTCTTTTCATTTTATACAGCTTTTCTTTTTGTCTGCGAAGCTTTTTAAGATGAAGGGAGAAGGAATGGTCAAATCTGATAAAGAGTATTTCTCTTGGACAACAGGTGTCACGACAAAATTTCAGAGAACTTGTAATATTAGAGATTATGTCATCAAGACAGTCTTCATTAAACAGGTCCCACCTTCTGTCTTTGAGCATGCCCCTAAGATTCTGAACATTCTCCAAAGAGTAACATCCATGTGCAGTTTTATTGGAGAGGCGTGAAAAAGTTCTCTTATGTAACTTTCCATAAATGTTAGTTAAAACCCGTACAATCCAATGATCTGAGTTAAAGAGTAGGGCTCTTTTACGAGCTTCGTATATTCCACGGTCATTTATAACTACAACATCAAGAGAATTATCCAGTATGGTGGGAAAGTTCACGACATCTTCATGATCTAGCACCGTCAGAAAGCTGTAGTCACATGAATTAAAATCGCCTGTCACTATGTTCAATGGGTTCCCAAAAGAGAAGGCAGCAAAAATAGTAAATTCATCAGCGAACATTGACAGTTCTGAAGTGCTACAACAATGTGTGACATAAATGTTTGTGATGTAAATGAATTTGTACTTAGACAGGTGTTTAGGTCGACATTTGACAGCTATACAGTCAATATTATCATTTCAGAATTTAAAACAGACGTTGTTGGCAACAAATCACTGAGAACTGATAAAAGTAGCAACTCCACCACCTCGCTACTTCCTTGAACTACTTCAGTCTTGTCTGTACATGTTGAAACCATTCAGTAAGATTAAATTGTCATCATATGAATCGTGCAGCCAAGTTTCTTCAAGCGTTATTACCCTTGTATTACGATAAATATTTGAACATAATAGGGCATCCAAGTAATTAACCCTGTTCGATAATGACCTGCAATTTGCGCTCATAATCACAGGACCAGTCATCTGATGCATTGGAGTACACTTTGAAGATCTTTGCCACCCACCATGATGCTTTTTCTTAAGGTTATTATATACCTGTAAATCATCAGGTTGAAAACATTTTAAATAATCGCGAGGGTAAGTAATACGATTTGGACACAATTGAATAATTAAAACAAAACAAATCCAAACAAATCAGATGCAATATAAGTGACAGAAACTTTTGGTAGCTCAAGGTATTTATCTCCCATTATGAATTTGAACGAAGCAAAAACAAATGTTTGTGCAGAACAATATGAAGCCATCATTTATTGCGTCAGATCCTCTTCATCTGATTACAACCTGAAAGTTAACTATAAAAATGTTCACAGAATTTTGTCATACTTGCAAGGCTCAACACGATTCCTGTTAACCATGTTCAGAAGTTCCACTTCGATAACTTATGTAGGAGGTCAAGATTCAGACAAAATAATGATTACTGCTAAATTACTATTATAAACTAACCAATGGGTTCAAACCAGCTGGTTATCAAACGATCAAAATTAAACACCAGCAGTTGCAAACACTGATTAAGCGACTAAATCAATCAAATCCCTTTAAATGTAAGTATGGAAGTCAAAATCTGAAACATTCCGGTTCCTGAATTTCTGAACTACACGGTTAAAATTATTGTTTTCATGTCACAAATCAAACTTTTGGTTTTTTCACTAATCAATTCTTGTGAACTCGCGTATTGTGTTAGCAAATTTTATAATATCCTGATTGATTTAGATGAAAATTTGCCAGTAGCCTCACACTTATTGGTTTCTTTAATCCATTCATTTCCGCAGCGTATCTCAAAGTCTGACTGAAATTATGAGTTTGTGTGAGATTCACAATAATAAATAAATTAGCGAGGAACCCACTCAACAGAATCAAAATTTCAACCCTGAGCCTATATTTTGTGAAGTCACATTAACACAGATTTAATAAGTAGAGAAAATCTTAGACTACATTTAGGATGAAAATCTGACCAAAGTAGGTCGTAGTACAGTTTTTGAATCTAATCAATCATCTCATCAAACTTATTAGTCTAGGGTTTATCATATTCTCTCTTATCTAGTCGATTATCACAAAATGATGTCACGATATCATACTTACGTTCGTTCTGATGATTGACAGGTCTAACAAATCCGTATCAGTAAACAATATAATCTCCCTTATCAAATTGTAAAGTGACAGACCAGCGCTTCAGCAACATGATAAATACGACTGTGATAAACGATAGTGTCAACAACTGTCAACTTTTATCAAGAAAAGACCACGTGTTATCTTTTAGTGTATAGTATATAAAGGGTTCTGTAACTGCCACAGAGTGAAGTACTAATTTGCAAAATGCAAGCTATCAAGTTTTTAATATTCTCCAGCACTTTTCTAATATCGGTACTTTTGGGTAAGTGGTCAGTGTTGCCAATCAGTGTGTTATCAGCCTCATGGCATAACATATGTATTCCTCTATTTGAGTTTTTATTTACAGCACAAGCACTATACTGTTAAATGTAGAGAGAACAGCAGAAAGCGTCGATGTCTTTTCAGTTGGTCAGAAACAATTAAAACATCAAATGTGCTATTTTAGACATACTGACACTTTGATAGTTATTTTTTGAAACTTTCCAGTCTGGACGGAGGAAATGTTTTATGATAGTGTTGGCTTCAAATACTGTGGTCATGGTGCTGCCTTTCAATATAGACAAGATTTTATAGAGCCAATAATTAATTCTTTGTACAGCCTACATTTTTACTGTGTTTCCACGCCGAATTTACAATACATAGACTAAGAAAAGTACGAGAAAGTCTTCAGTTAATCATGAGAATTTCGTCAAATCAAAAGGCTATTAGCTGAGTTCAATATATTTCAATAGTTACTGTCCCTCTTTGACGTGATGAATAGAGCTTCTTTTCGAATAAGCTGACTGATTCTTGTCTCAAACACTTCAATTTTACTAAAAAACGATAAAAAAGGGTGTTCAAACGACGTTTGTACTAATACTTCTTATTAGATATCCACAAAGTAGTTCTCAAAGTGAAAGTTAATTTCAAACCCTCTAACCAAGTAAGTATATGTAATAAAACCAAGACATTTCGAGAAGGAAAATTTTTTACTGCAATTTTCTCAGTAAGCATTCTGTCCATGACAAATGATTCACTCAAGTTACTAGGTGGAAATTATGAGGGTGAATAATGCAGGAGGTCCTAAGAACACTGTCCCACATAACGTAAACATCTCTATTAAGCGTTATTCACAACTTGCATCACATGAATCTAGGCACTCAACTATTTATTTAATACTAAAGTAACGAATGCAGGGACACAGGTATGCCCAGCATAACTGCACTCTACATCATCATACATGTTCAAAAGGAATATTTGCAAGATAATCGGTTCAAACCTCAGTTAACACGTAGGATGAAGATTAAATGTATTTTTTGCACAAACGCTTTCACCGTGTTAGGTGAATTTTTCCGTGTTGTTTGGTTCCAATGCATTTTATAATATCCACATAAATGAAAACCAAATAAATCTGTTATCCTAATGAATTGGTTTGTGAAACTGTATACTTTTGTGAATATATCACGCAGCTACAACAGACAGTAAGTCAGTTTCGTTGTTCAGATGGAAATAAAACGATAGGAATGAAGCATTTGAGCACTGTGATAGAACATAACTCTACTAAGGATAAGATTTTATTTTGATAAATCACACAATGTTATACAATAATGTTAACTGATTACGACGTTTCGCGCACAGTTTATTGCTGCTCATAATGACATCAAAGTACTCACACAAAGTTTTGCTTCATTTATATACATGAGTAAAGTACAAAGAGTAAAGAAAATAAACAGCCTCGCATGTGCAGCTGACCGCTGTATCCAGTGAATCCAAGTGTATGTTTGTTCTTTCACTTTACAGTGTGATCGAAATGTGACCATTCTCCACTTAACATTCAAAGAACCGAGAACGCTGAGCAGAACGTTACTGCATTCTTACTCACTTCATATTCATCTAAAAAGTTTCACGGATGGTCAGTACACTCACTGACAAATAAACTAGAAAAAAATAGTTTCGTATCACGGAACTGTCCTCAAGTTATTAAAATTACATAAAATTTCGAATATATATAAGAGAAAAGTGCGAATGCCTCTGTTTTAATCATATTATGTGTAAGCCACTACCTAGTTATTTGAAAAAATATAGCAGCCGGACATCCAAGTAAACAAAATCTATCTAATTTAATAAAAAAACAGTATAAAAACAACAGATTTCCTAGGGAAACAATTTAGTTAGAGGAATATTTTGCAATGTGTAATGCAAAATCTAAGCACTTAACAATTCTCAATACACCGATGCGAGATGCTGACAAGATATAAAAACTTGGCAAAAAAAATGAGGAAATAATGGATACTTTCAGTAATTCTCACAAACTCTTAGAACAATCTCTTGTAATACACATTTAACTAGAGGAAGTTCAAATATTCTTGATATATGGTCTCACCGATAACTTTCCGACGATATAAATATTTATTTCTCTAAGTTCATTCAGACCATACCATTTTTATATTTAAATGTTCTCACGGTATTCATTGGCCTTCATGAGATGTCACCACTAAATATTTGAACAGCAACTTCAACCTCCAGCAAACGTAAGTTCATCATAGTTTGGAAATTTTTCAGAATCAGTATAATGACCGGCCCTATCTACTCGAATCTCATGGCAAAATATGAAAATAATATTCACATAATGGGGAACCTTAACAGATTAATGCCATTATAGATAAAATCAAAATGAGTTGAATGCAGAAAATGAGAAAACAGTTAATATTTTGAATCAACATAAATAACCTCCCTTAAATAATTAGACTACATATCTTCCAATAACTTCAGTATCCACTTTCCCAAGTTCATTCAGATAGTGTCATCTATACAGTTAAGTATTCCAACTGAATTCGCTATTTTTCATGAGATGTCATTATGTAGCAACGTATTTGCTACAATCTTAGTCATTCAGGAGAATAATACTGGTTAACAGCTATGGAGATGCATTGAACAAAAGCATTGCTGTACTTTGGTTACACAATCTCAAAAACGCTACTTGCTTTTATGCTTCTCGCATATGGTTGCCATGATTCTTCAACAACCCTCCGTCAGAAGCCCCTTACTGCTTTATCTAATAAACTTAACAAGGTTGTAGTGATGATTCTATGTGACTAAGCGCGTGATGCACAAATATGGCTGTTCTTCATTGTTTGGATATCTTTACACAGTTATGTCATCCACTACATCCAATGTTTGTTAGAATCTCTGCCCATACTTATGAAAGTTTCACCCTAGTCTTTAGAAATCGTCACGTATTCAGTGCACGGTTAGGGATTTTTTATCTTTATTCAACAGTTTGCTGATATATTTTAAACTTGTGCTGTCAATTTCACTTCATTTCATCAGAATTTCTTTTGAATATCATTCAGATCATGATATTTGATACGCTCAATACCATCAATTATAATCTCTGATTCACGCATGATTCATATCTGTTGCGTTATCTGCTTTAGTCAAGTCAGTACAAAAGTACTCACAAATTTATTTTTCTGCTGGTTTTCTGAGGAATGAAATCCGATGCTGAACATAGCCCTGAAATATTCCGAAATACTGAACACCGTAGTCTTACTCTCGTGTAATTCCTTGATCATCTGAAACTTTTCTTTGGTTATCGGTTTATATCTCAACAAATATAGGACCTTTCAAATGGTTTCCACAGAATATTATTTTCTGCCTCTACAACCCTTCCGAATTCGCGGTAATAATTTTACACGTAGTTCATCAGTCTAATTGAAGAACTCAGTTTAATCTTTAAGCGGCACCATTTTTTATTGCTTAATAATGCCCATAAACATTTCAGAAGACTTATCTACAGACAAACATTTTTTCAACTTTTTTCAGATGTGGAAATGTTAATAATAATAACTTTAAATAACATCAAGTCTTCGCGTATCTCTACAGTACGACTACTTACGAGGAGCTAGTTGTTTTCTGTATTCTTCACGAAAAGAGCAATTATATGAGATAATGGTGAACTGAGCTTAGAGTCAAACGCTAATATTCCAAAGAAGGTTCAATCAGATGATAAATTCTTGTAGAAAACATAAAGGTGACTTAAACGTCTTAATCGCTACAGCCCTTCCTCCCCATACTTTAGGATACACTCCAAACAATTCTTATATATAGGTGTAAAGTTAAGTCGTCTTTTGTCACCATTTGTACGTTCAAGGGGTTTCCAATGCTTCTGAAGCCACTTAAGTTTATGTCCTAAAGCTCTCAATTTCAGAGATCAATGCGTTCTCTATATGAATTTCTGACCACACATATTTAAACTGGTAGATACAGTCGGCAGTGATTTAATTTTACATATGTTCTGAGGAATTAACTTGATATAAGCTTCACATTCTCAACTATCTGGATTTTAGCTGCATGAAAATGTTTTTAACCACAGAGCTCAATCTTTATTTAAGTATCAAGCTGTTTTGATAAACCACGTAATGTAGCTTAATATATCTATATATCCTTCTTAGTAGTGAGATGGATGAGATGGGTTTCGTGTATCCTTAACAACTTCTCTGGATAATTATTTCACACCAGAATTTCTATCAGTAATCTTTCTTCGCCTTCAGTTGTATTCTCTGTGTATATTCCTTGAATCCTACTGATGAGGCACTTCACCAAGTCTCTCTTGTACTGAAAAGGAATGAAGCTGTGATAATTAAGTTACTGTCCAGTCCAGGTGCCTTTTCTGTAAATCGGTCGTTGTATTGATCCATCAAGCCGACAAATTACAGATATATGCTAAACGAAACTCCAATTGGATTCCCATACTAAAATGAATCTGATGGAAACAATCAGATTCCATTGTGAACCCCACATTCTTAGGGCTTAGAAGTAATAAATCTTTTAAGTAAGCTACAGGAAGTGGGATTAAGAAATGATGTGTAAAATATGTAGTCACAGAAAATGTCACCTGTTTCGAGGAAGCACATGTTAGTAAATAAAAAATTTACATGAAAGGAATACACTTTTATTTTATGTTCAATGTTAAAACCATCAAGTTAATTAATCAGCACAGATGGATCTTTTTTACGCGTACTTATATAATTGCTTGTTAATTGAGTTCAACAGTTCCGTGAATCACTGAACCAATAAGTGTGCTGGCGATCCATACACTGACATTGTAGGATGTACAGAGTGACTGGCTTAATTTACTTTATATAAACCGAATATATGTTGGAAATTGAATCCTGATAGTTTTAAATAGTAAAATTTATATTAACTTATAACATTTAAATTAATTATCGTCACAAAATTAGTCACCATTTTGTGTTGTAATAACTGAATATCTTTTGAAGAGTGATCTCGCCTGAATTTGCTTTCATCAAGAATAGATAACATTTTAACTCGATAATCCCTTTTATTCATTATAACAATTCTAGATTCTATGTTAGGTTTCGTAACCATTACATTCAGGTTTTTCCGTGGTGACTTCGAGATTCTGAAATGCTGAAAGTCTTAAATGCTTTTCTGTTTCAGCCTAAACAAGTTCGATCTTCATCTCATATTGGGATGTGGGTTGTAAAATCTTTGGAACTAAGCTTGCACAGATAAATCCCTATATTGCATATGAAGACTATAAAAAGCTTCTTTGTGATATGTGGATATTGTAATATCAAATAGACTCATAACCCACTCATCTGGGCTGAAGTGAAGAAATTTAGGCTTTTGCACTATCAGACAAAACCTCTTCAGCTCCAGTATATTTGCTTTCGTTTCTTCAGTAACACTGCTATAGAAGTGAAGAAATTTTAAATGGAATGTTAACTGATTATCTCGGTAAAATATACCACGACTCTATGGACTTCCGAAAGTACACAAGAACGGTATCCCTCTTCGACCGATCCTTGACATGACCAATTCGCCTTATCACCGCACAGCCCAATGGCTAGCAGATCTACTAGAACCAATCAGAAGACAAGTTTCCTGCCACACAGTTCGAGATTCATTCGACTTTATCGACTCAATTGAAAACATCAACGTATCCAACAGGACCATGATCTCATTAGATGTCACATCACTATTCACAAATGTTCCACTGACTGAAACAATATGCTATGTATGCGAACTTATTGATTCCAAAGGAATAAACATCGGTATACCCACCGAGCGTCTTAAAGAACTCCTTCTGAGGTGTACCCTGAATGTTCAATTCTCTTTCAACAACGAAATATATCGCCAAAAGGATGGTATAGCTATGGGCTCACCACTAGGCCCATTACTTGCAGATTTCTTCATGGCAAAACTCGAAAACACATGCATGAAGAAAATGATCGATACCTTCGGAATCTACAAGAGATACGTCGACGACACTTTCATTATCGTCAACAATGAAGAGAATCTAGACGACATCCTGAAGTCGTTTAACAAGTGCCACCCCGCAATTCAGTTCACGCTGGAGAAAGAGTCCAACTCTAAAATATCCTTTCTTGACATCCAACTAACAAGACGAGAACACGATGGAACACTGAAAAGATCTATCTACAGAAAGTCAACATGGAACGGACAGCTGATTAACTTCCACAGTTGGGTACCCCTATACACCAAACGGAACCTGATCCGTTCACTTAGCAACAGAGTTCGCAGAATTTGTACCCCGGACACCGTAGAAGATGAACTGGACAATCTCAAGAGAATCCTCGTCGAGAATTGTTACCCAGAACGATTTATTGCAAAATCTATGAATCCTAGGCCACAAAAGCCGCCCACGCATAGCGTCCCGAAGAAACCGCTCTACATAAACCTTCAATTCAATGGAGATATATCTGCGGAAATACTAAAAAATCGACTGTCGCGCTCACTCAAGAAGACTTTCTTCGCAGCTGAACTACGACTAACTTTCTCCACAAAACCTATGATTCATGTGAACGTGAAGGATAAGCTACCACTGTTGGCCTCATCAATGTGTATCTACCAATTCACCTGCTCGTGTGGAGCCAGGTATGTCGGCCGTACCCAGCGTTCGCTTTCCAAGCGTATCACCGAACACTTACCAGCATGGTTTTACAAAGGAGAAAAGCGATGTCCCCGCAGCTCCATCTTAGAACACCTGATAGAATCCGGACACCAAGCTGCACCCCAAACAAACTTCAAAGTCGTCTACAGAGTAAGAAGTAGTCTTCCAAAAGGTGTACGAATCAGACTTCTTCAAACTGCAGAAGCAATGGCGATTCACTTGCTAAGCCCTGAACTCTGCATACAGAAGAGGTTCGTTCAATCACTAAACTTACAATGGACTTAACCTACATTATTACCTGAAAGGTAAATTCTACCTAATTTTTTTTTTCTGTCTCTTCATTGGTATTATTCTGTCTTCTCAATTGTAATATTTTGCATTTTCAACTTTCTTGTCTCTACCCCTACCCGATTTAATTTCTACACCTCACTACCACTTTAATTGACCTGACCAACGCTCAATTTATAGTCATTTATGTTACGTCATCCAACTTAATTGCTCAATTTCATTTCTAATCTAAATGGCATTATTATCTACCCCACTTCTACTTAGTCTCTACCTGTAATTACCTCTGTTGCTAACCTGACCTAAGTTAAAACATTTTAGTCAATTGTATTACGTCATCTAACTTACTAACTCAATCTTAATTTAGTTGCTGTCCAATTAACTTTGTTTCTATATTAGATCATTCTTTTATTACCTGATCAATTATCTAATTTTGACAAACCTCATGTACACACACACACTCAAATAATTATATATAAATGCGATTGTACAGCTATGTGAATGAATTCGCCGAAAAGAGTCTCTTCGCTGAACGTCTTCTCTTTTTCATATGACTAAAATAAGAGAATTGATCGACAAGTAACAATCGGATATAAGAACTACTACTACCAATCTATCAGTATAAACCACTCCCAATGTTGATTTTAATATTTCCATAGTATTTAAAAATATGAAAATCGACACTGTTACCATTCATGAAATACTATATAGACATCAACGGAGAAAGTGAAAAAGTCATCAAATGGAGTATCCTTTGTTTTATTTTTCAATGGAGATTTTCAATTTAATAGTTTGTCCCAGAAAGAATCTCCCAAAAATTCATACGTGCGATTCAAAGAATGATAAAATTTTATAACACAAGAGTTTTCATGCCCGTGTGAAAAGAATTTATATGCTTCTATTGATATAAGTATAAAACTTGGGCACTGTGATGGTAGAGTATAACTATATTATAGATTAGATTTTATTTTGATAAATCACATAGCGTAATACCAATGACGTTTCGAGCACAAACTATTGCTCATAATCACATCATATAATTAGAAAATAAAGTCTTATCTATAATTGAGTACATACGCTTTTGTCAAAATTATATAAGATGCTAAATATCATTTTTCTATTTCAAAACATTCAACAGCCCCACGTATAAGTGAGTAAATAAAAACCGCTCAGGCCCAAAGAAAATATTGTGACATTAAAAATTGTGACAAAGAAAACTGTCAAGTAGGATGGAAAATTCATTCATATTATACAGACGCCTGACAAATGCATTTATAGGTAACAACACACTAGCATGGTGACCAAAACTAGTCACCTTTTACAATCTGTATCATAAAGTGATACACCTAGTGAACCAATGAGTATTAAACAGCTGTTTCCTTCTCGTTCGAGTCCCCTCAGCAGTACATACTCAAGAAGAATCACAACCAGAAAGTTTAACTCACACGGAGAGCTTGCAGACATTCCAGCCTTTAAGGCTAAATCCAATGACTGGTGATTTTCAAAAACTAAACATTCGTGTTCTCAGCATGACTACCACAAATCACTTCAGGCAGGGTCTGTTATTAGGTTTTTCGTAATCAATAAATATATTCCAACTTTTAGAAAACTTTTCTTTAAAACACATTCAATCAGCGAATATCTAAATGTTCTTGTTACATAATTTGATTGCGAATTTCCCAACAAATTTCATATTAGCTTTTCAAGGTTAATTCACACATTGTAATGCGAATATTTAAATACTTTCACTGAACCGACTATCTCTCATGAGATGTTACTATATAGCAACATAGTAGTAGTAATTTTTAGTTTCCTTTCATACCCTTATCTTCATCCTACATTCAGTTTTATTGTTGATTATTTCACTCAATTCCAGTATATGCATCTAGTAAGTTTTTTCAGGTCTTTATATAATTTCTCATCTTCATAGTGGTACACTGAAATAGCCGAAAAAGCGCACTGAATTCATAAATATTTTATGAACTTCGGAGATTTCTAGACACGATACCTTTTCTTGATATCCTAAATAATTTGATATACTAATCTTACTGGAAAAAATCAACTAGTCTCCAGAATATAAGTGGAGTCTGTGTTTTTGCACGGCTTTAAGCAACCACTTCATTAAAAAATTCAAGCATAAAAACCCACCAACTTCTCAAGCTTCTTAAACATGAATCAATTTACTGTGTTGAAGACCACAATATTGTTATCATTCCGTTGGGCTGAAAATAAGCTTTCAACTACACATCTCCATTTCATCCTCTTTTTCTGTAGTTCTTTTTAGCTTACTGCACGACTGACCATAAGCTTTCATGTTATTCCGGGAATCCAATCTCTTATTTTCTAATCCGGTGCTGATGCAAGATACAGTTTCACTCAGTGGTCTCCAGAGCGTGTGTTCAATCCATCTCCACTTTCTTTGGAGGATTTGTTGAGCAACTGGTTCTTGATTCGTTCGTTCATAAAAGTTTCTTGCTAATTTTTTTATTCAGAGAGGGCAGCTGTTGACCAAAGTCTTCAGCTTGCTGGAAATTCTTTTCGTGACGCATCACGATATATAGAATCACTGATTAAACAATAGTTTTGAATATTCGAATCTCGTTCCTTATGCTAAGTGCAATAAACTTCTAGATTGATTTCAGATTAATGAATGCCTATCTTGCCCTTCAGATCCAGGTGTCCTATTGACTGGTGCCTTTAGTTGTTGGTCATCATCACCTTCATCTACTCTACATTCACTCGAATTCCTGTCTTCGCTGCCTACCTATTCCGCTAACATGTTGGCTTCCATCTGTAGGTGTTTGAGTTTCTCTGACATTAAATGTAAATAATCCACGAAGTTACAAGTTTCTCTAGTTTTCATGTCAGTCCAACGTATTCATGCTGTTTCGCTCCTCACGGTCCATTGTGTCATGAATTACACCATAACCTGGAATATTATCAGTGATAGGCTTGCTACTGGGATTTTTAGAAAAATTATTATTTCCTGTGTGAGCTAACATATTCATCTTTATTTTTTTCAATGATTCAGGAGGTTACTATGAAACAGGTGAGTACAGCACACTAACACATGTGTCGCTCAGATATAAATATCAAAACCTTCATTTCATATTCTAATTAAATTATTTTTATCTAAATAAACAACAATTGAAAGTTCGGAATATGAAACTATGAGAAGAATAATCTCTAATGGAAACACATAACAAGTAGATAAAGGCAAAATGCATGACACGTATACTGAAGCAAATAACATAAAGAAGTTATCAGATCCCCGAAATTTCAAAAGAGAAAGTTTTATTATTTAATTTAGAAAACTGCACAATCGATGTAGTAATTATCAAAACCAACAGTTGGAAGCAATTTTATTCAACCATTACCATCCATCAGTTTGATCAAAATGACCTAAATTCAAATGATCCGTTTTGTCGGTTTATGGTCCTATTAGACTCAGTCTAAGACGCCCAGCATATTCAGACAACTGGAATACTGGCTTGCGTTTTAGATGTGCTGGAAATCCAGGGTAACAAATGAAAGTTCGAATGAAAACGCCACTCTATTTTCAAAGATAACAACAGATTTTAAAGCTAAAGACAAGTTTTACTCTGAACGGGAAAGGCAATAACTCACAAATGCAACAAATAATTTCGAAGAAAAATAAACGGTCGAAATAGTTTACTAAAACATGTTGAGATGTACATAAATGAAAAGATGGTCAGCGAAGACTTTGTCATTAGAACCGTAAATTTTAGGTAACAAATCGCGTATTGTAGAAAGCGCTGACTGGGTATAAATGATATTCACTAAATGAGGAGAGTCCACGGAATAGTGGTCAGGGAAACGAAATCAAACATTACACTATGAATGACATATCAACAACAACCTATCATACATTACATATATGCCAATTTTTTCTGCAGAAAGGTGTTCTAAAGAGAAAATATTAAAATGGCGTTTATTTTAAAAACCGCTAGGTTTGAAGACCCTAGCTGGAGGTAAGTTCAGAACATATTAGGAATTTCCCTCATTGTTAAGTGGTTATAGCTAAAAATATTTATTGGGATTTAACAGGTTTTTGAAAGTTTTGATAGCGACGTGTACAAAATAACATAAACAATAGCAATCAATTCAGTCATTGAGAAATGGTTCAATAATAAATAGAACATATTCTGACTGTCCCAGGACAAGTAAAAGTTTTGTGTTAAGTGTTTGAAACAGAGGAAAACAAAGTAAAATATCATAGTATGCTCATGTACCTACTCCATTTATAGTTGAAAATACACGCATACCAAAATTTATTAAATGAGCAACATATGTTGAAGCCAAAACTCTAGTATTACTTATCAGTGTTCTTAACAGTTACTTGCATGCCACCTACTTCTGCAAAGATTTCAATGCACAGAGCATTCCATTATAGACTGGACATCACAAATAACATCAAACTCAGGCTTTCAAACACTGTCATTGCGACTTCATTTTGGATGGCAATTATTGCAAATGACTAAGTTAGTAGGAGGCCTACACTTCATCCTAGAAGTGATGAATATACACTTTAGCAGCAATACGAATTGAAAATTTAAGAATATTAAGTCTATTACATAAATGTATCTATAAAATTAATGAAGGTCGTGTACTTTGAATAAAAAGCTGTTTACATTAGTGTAATACTGAAGATAAAGTCAAACTAAAGACGCAGTAGCAAGAATCCTTCAGCAGTCAAGGAACTCAATAAGTTCCTTTCCTTCTCTCTCAAGCTTGACCTATTGAACACAAAAATCAATTTATTCGAGTACTGCGTCAATATTCACGAGTATAAGAAATGGTTCTGGGAAGTCTTTCGACGGAATCATGCATATCCTAATACTAAGTCAATTGTACGTCAAGAACTACATTGTGCTGAGTCCGTTCATTCACACACCTCAGAACTCCAACAGAATATTTCTCAAAGATCTTCTGCCCCACACGAATTACCCTCCAACAAATGTGACCAGTCACCAAGAAATGGTCACAGTCTACTTTGAGCCAGCTCACCAGTAATCTCAAGCCAATGAAACCTCACCCTAAATATCGTGACGACGATTCGAAGTTTGTTTTCAACTTCTCTTCAGTAACCTTATCCGATTCACATCTAGAAGGCCTGTCTCCTAGCCCGAAATTCCCCGACACCAACTTCAACGTTGACAAACTCCTCACTGATGTACAGTTTGAAAATTTAAGTGCCCAAATAAGCGATCTGATCTTAACTTCTGACGAAGAATAACAACAATTCAAATCAACGACTATCGATGACTGCCAACAATACCTCATTATAAAAAAAAACAAACGTCCACAACCAACTAAAAAAGTAGCACCGAGAAGAAATTAAACAATTGAGAGAGAACGAAAAATTGCTTATAACCTATCCTGCTAAGGATGCCAGAGTAGTTCTTCTGTACTGAGAAGACTGAATGGAAAAATTGAAGAAAATTGTCTCAGACAATAGTCAATTTCCTCAACCATCCAACGAAAGAAAGATAACTGAACTGATTCAGCAACATCTTACAGACTTCTTGAAAACAATAAAAATTGATCAGTTAATTAGCTGTGATCTCTACAATCATCTGAAATACGTGTTTTTTTCGTATATACCTGGACAGGGATTATGCATGAATTAGAGATAATGTGTCTTATTTTAACTATGCAATGCAACAGAAGTTATAGCTCACAATTCTCATTTAATTTCTTAACGATGTTCGTCTTGTATTATACAACTCAGAATCAACTTTAAGATATTCAAGAGAGAGAAATTTTAAATTTTGTTTTCATTACCTTCTTTCATAGTATTAAGAAATATAACTGGAGGTGATTACCGCTATTTTAAATATTATATACATATATCATTATTTTCGTTACTCATGCGTAATAAAAGTAGTTATTCAACATTTGTTTCAAATCACTTTCCTTGCAGTACTACAACGTTTCAGTATTTAAGAACACATCTCCATTGAAGCAGTGAAGTATTGTTTAAACCGTTACAAATTAAAAAAATCCCAGTCTAACGACTAGACCACCAGTGCTAGTCGAGGCAATTCCACTAAATGTTTCCGATTATCTTAGTTCTTTTTGCCAGAATCTCTAGCTTCACCAATATCTGATAAACGTCATACAATCGCTGCAAATTTTAATGCTGTTCACACAACACTAATCATGAGCTTTAAGCATATTCATCAGACAGTCGTGAATTGTGACGCCCATAGTATACCTGGTTTGAAAAAATTAAAGTATTGATTTTATAGGGATTTTGTTTGATTGGTTAGATGATTCCATCATTAGTTGATGTCAACCACTGAACCATTGAAAAACCTGGAAGTACTGGACAGCTGTTTCATCAGCCCAGTCTGAAACTCTTCAGCAATACACACCCACCAGGGTTCAAACCCAGGAGCTTCTGGTTACAAGGCAAGCTAGTTCGTAGACCATTATACCACTGGGACGCGGTCCAATGGCCCATGAATTCTAACTTCTGCTGATTCACGACATAGCCCGACCACATCACAATATCTTCTTCAATCACTAACTGTCTTCACCTTCAATTTGCTCTACCCTACTGATCACGGCTTTCTACCAGAACTTCAGGTAACTGCCTAAATAGAGTCAGTCTCAACTGAGCATCAGTTCAAAATTTAAGCGAGTCAGATGATTGATTCTCATTAATTAATTTGCTAGAGAATGAAAAAGTCATTTTATTACTTTAATAAAATCGCTGGGCGTGAAATGCGGTGCTGGTGTGATACTAATCTTATTTATCAGCCAACAGTTTACACTGTAAACTCACTTTGGTGCTAATCACCCCGCTGGAGTATGCAGAATCTTTGTTGATAATGTAGTAATATGAGTGAAATACAAGTCCTCTGGTTAGTGATGTTATGCTATAAATTTATTTTATCCAAATGTATGCAGAAGATTGGGTTTTCGCCTTGTCTTTACATACACACAGTGATGATCTCTTAACCGCTACTGCAACAAATAAGCAAATAAATGTAACCCAAACCAAATGTAACATTCTGATATTTTAGATGAAAGAGGAGGTAAGTAGAAAGGGATTAAATAAAGTATAATTATATTTTAATAGTTTACACACGATGATTAGTTTTGTTATTGGTAATTTTGCTCGAAATATTACCAAAAACAAAACTTATCATTGTGTGTAAACTATTGAAATATAATTATACTTTATTTGATCTAATCCACAATGCTCAAACTTTTTACTGATATTAACAAAGGGATTACTTCTTGAAATTCGACACATTTAGATTGCCTTCATACTTCGGATATTTTCAGCATTATGGAAACCACTAGATCTCTGTTTCCTTCTGATTTTGTAATATTTAATGGGTTTCTCAAATACATTACACCAACTAAAAAGTGGGCCTATGCTTTAGAAAGGAACACCACATGTTTTACGTTCAGGGAATGAGAACTGGAGACAAAAATGAACTTACATTTCTGTGATGTTGGACTAGTCTAGTTTACAAATGTGGGTATCAGAAAACATTACAGTAAAATCTGTTCTATCATTCTGAACAATAATTATGATACCTGATATTTTCATTCAGCAAACAATCATTGAGATGCTCAATGAAGTCAAGAACAGAAGTTACGAGTTCATTCTTATAAAGGCAGAAAGTAATCACGAAATTATCATCGCTGTTATGATACTCACCAAGCCATCTAACACCACATTAAAATGTGATTAATATGAATACATTTCTTCGCATAATGCTGACTGACAGTAGAACTCACGGTTCACCTTTCGTCCTAATCAGGACTGCATAGGTGGGTGTATGTACATCCCAGTGGGTGATGGTATTCACACTGAAACTTGATTCTAGCCGTCATCATTTCAAACAAAAAATAGCTATTTAAAGGCACTTTTAGTCCAGAATTTCCAAAAGCAGTTCAGAATAAGAGTTTACAAAGTGGTTTATTAGTGACAAATCAGGACATTGTAGCTATTTACGATAAGTATTCATCTGAACAGCCATAACGGTGTTGAAATACATTATAAGTGACTGTATTACTAATGGAATCGCAATGTAATCTGTGACACTAAATAATGTCGAATTTTGTCATGTATTCAGTTGACCGTCGTAAGTTAGAGGTTCACATAACAGATTAAAACGTCATTTGATGTTAGTAAAATGAAGTGACTTTTTGTTTCCCTGAAATTTCTGTTCTAACCGAAATTTCGTTTTTTTTATTTGGATTTTAGTTGTCCAGGGTAGGTATTTTTATTTATTTAATTATTTTATTCCTTCACAATACCAGTTGGACATAAGGCTTCAAGTCAGAGTTGTGAAGTTTCAGTAGCAGGCGTTTTCATTGCTACAGGTTGGGATGCTAACCACCCGGCAAACCTCCTGTCTTTTCTGACCTAACCACCGACTAAGTGGTGTTTGTGATTGCATCGGCCGGGAATCGAACCTAGGATCACGTTGAACCACCTAACTTATGTTTTACAACTCGTAATCGTGTACTTCAGGTTAAAAACAATATACAATTGGACGGAAACAAACAAATTTTCACATAAACAAATTCCATGCGCTCGCTATTACTTACGTTTATATCAGTAAACTTGACCTAAACAAGTCAGTACCATGACTTCTTACAACTTCAGTGTCTGTCTATCCCCTTAACAGAAGTAAGGAGTAAGTTGATTTCTTTTGTAAAATAATCACTTTGTGAATACCTTCTTGTAATACTATCACAAAAAATCACTATAACAGTGACATTTGTTCATTCTCCCAGAATGCTATCAAAGAGTGCTCAGACCTCATTTTGAAAAAAGAACACTTCAAAATTTACATTTATTTCACATACATGCTTCCCAACAATTTGAGAAAAAAATACTCAAATAAATTTGAAACTAATCAAATCCCAAAAAGCACACTTAAAAACATGAAGACTTCATACTGTCTGATTTCATAATTTTTGTTCATATTTAGGTTATCTTGGTAAGTACCTTCCACGCAGTAGAAATTATTTGACATGAACCAAAGTGTTTGTCATACACCAAGAGGAACAAGGTGAGCCTCTTCTCCATCAAATCATTCTCATTGAGGTAAAAACAACCTGTTTTTTAAATTAAATACATTTTCATAGGCTTGTGAAATGATAACTTTTACTATAATAATGAAATTCTGTCCTATAAGCGCATGTTAGATGTGATGAGTGTTTTAGATTGCACTGATCAACAAATGAATGTATTAAATAAATAATATTGATGAACACTGTACGGAAATGATGAACTAAAAGACCTCCTCGTGAACGGTTCTAATAGAGATTCCCCTTCAAGCTGCTTCATAGTCAATCAACTATCCAGGTTCATCAAAATAAAAACTCATTTAAAAACAATCAGCATGATTTGAAGCTTTCAAAAAGTCTCCTCCCTGGGAAAAAGTAGAATGATTCTTGATCAATAACATATTTTAATCGAAAGCCTTAATCAAATCCATTTTAACTGAAACAAAAGTGTATTTTGAAAAGCTAAACCCAAAACGTTTCCACTTATTACTGAAGAGGCCATATGTAAGTCAATCACATTCATCAATGTTCTATTACAGACCGAAAAATTGAAGTTAAGAGAGCCAAACGCATGATGTTTCTTTCGCTTAATTTGCGAAAATTACCTCGAATAAAATAAACACGCTTCAGTGATACCAATTTGGCTGCATAAAGACATCACAAGACAAGAACAAGAACATACGCAAATATACAACCACGGAACTGACAATTTCAAAGTGTTTAATTCAGTATCAAAATTAAATTCTTTAAAAATCCATCAAAACACAGTTAAACATACGAGTCCCAATTTGTTAAGCTCTTCATAAGAACATGTGAATGAACACTCAGTTACGAATCGTTTTATTTTAAAATACATGAAACATTTAGGTAATTGAACCAACTTTGTTTCGGACAACAGTTGAACATTGTTGCCCACCATTTCTTAAAGTCTTCATAACAGTGTGAATCTCTGTTCAGACGACAAAACAATAAGTAATTTGAGTTCTAGGTGTTCTCATGTATATATAGGCTCACAGAATAAAGATTGTCTTCAAGACATCGAAACATGGAATTTAGAGTGAACGGAAATTCGATTTCATTTATCTTCGTATACCTGAACAGCTCAGCAGTATGTCGTATACTGTCAGCCGGGATATACATATATAAAACGGTCGGTGAAGTGAATGATGCTGGCCTACTAAGCATTTCGATTCCATTAATCAGGTGATTATTCAGATTGTGGCGTCAAATCTAGGAAGAATATATCAGAAAATTCGGAAATGTATTTCGATGATGATGACTTCATTCTGAACAATACGCTTATGTATAGTACAACATTTCCAGAGTGTTTCATCCAATCCTGGTGTAGAATCTTCAAGCAAAATAGCCATCTACAGTTATTCATTCTACTGAGTACATACTTCGATCTCAACCATTTTACAACGCCCGATAGTTTGGTCCCTTTCAAACACACCCGGCGGTATAATCAGTGTCATTGAGAAATGCAAGTGATCATGCACTGTTTTTCAGGGATGCAACTTGATGCTTCCATTATAGATAAGATTTTTATTTTGATAAATCGCAGTGTTTACAGTTATATGAACTGATGACGTTTCGAGCACAATTTATTGCTCATAATCATATCAAGTTTTATACTTATATCAATGCAACTTGATGGTTCAAGCAAGAATGTAACTGTACAAACTCGTAGCACTGGATGGCCGAATGTGTTAAACAGGCTCTCAGTCATCTAATTTTGGTTACTAATTGAAGAATCATTAGCAGTGGAAGTAGTAGTATCAATAGTTGATACTGTCGAAGGTAGGCAAAATTGATAACGATAGCATTGTTAAATTTAACAGCTTTATGCTAATCAACAGACAACTTCTTTTAAATTTCAGCCAACTGTCATTACTAAGCATTTATTTTTTCGCCATATTTACTAAATATTTTCTTTTTTTTGACCGGTAGTTCCAGGGGATGGGTCTCAGTTTAACATTGTTTCGTAATGATCTTTTTCATTGGATATATGCATTTTAATGGAAAAAGCGTTGTGATTTGTATACGCACATATACAGCGGTCCTGACAACAACCATAATCGCAAACCTTCCCTTAAGCTGAACGTGAACTTCATCACTCCAGCATATGACGCCGATGACTTGATTCTAATCGTAACAGATATGGTGTTCTTATAGGATCAAGTTTAGATTCGGTGATCCTCTAAATTTGATTCGTATTCATCATTTTGCCTTCTGAGATGATTATTATTATTACTCTCCACCCATCGAACCTGTTTTTCCTACCTTCATTTGTTTTTAAGTAACCATTCTTTCGTTACGTGAGTAATAATTTATCGCATTATGCATTTTCAACTTTTTCGTGGATTTCTACCAAGTTTTTCATTTTTGATATTATGAAGGGAGTTCATCATATGTCTCCAAATGAACCACTGTGTCGTGTAAATTTATATAAATGTAATAAAATTTTGTTTATTGGAAACTCGAATTCTGAAAACCTATCATGAGACAAAAATCCATGCATTATTTTTCATTTAGCGAATCATACTGGTCGTAAGTTTATCAAAAGCTTATTAATCATATTCGAAGACTTCCTCAAAAATCACTACAGTTGTTACCATAAATTCCATGTAATTCAAGTGAATTTATTATTATTATATCCTTTAATTCCTAGAGGAACATAGAGCTTCAGTCACGCGTCTTCATTGCCTTCGGTTTTCTGCCAACTTCTTCACCCCGCTCCAAGTCTGCCCACATGCTTTCATCTCCTCTTCACATCACCTCCCCGTACTGACGATCAACTCGCCGCTTCCCTTTCGGGTTCCACTCGAGCGATGACTTGTCTAGTGATGTCGTTTGATAGATTGTTTCCTCAGAGTATGGCCAAGCCAATCCATCTCCATTTCTTCCTGCCTATTTGTTTCACAATCGGTTCCTGCTGGGTTGGTCCGCACATTGCCAGAGATCTCTGTTGCTGATCTTTTCTGGCTGGCCATCTGACCTTGAGTATAAAGCGAAGACAACTGTTAATGAAGGTCTGAAGGTTGTTTGAGATGCTCTTTATGACGCGAAGTGCAAGTCTCTGATCCGTTTGGTAGCACTGACTGACTTTACATTGGAGTTGAAAATCTGGATCTTTTTTCATTGTCATGCAGAATGCTGTTGACCTCCACACAGACTTAAGAGTAATGAAAGCTTGTCTTGCTTTTCCGATTCTGGCTTTGATGTCCTCGTCAGTTCCGCCTGTAGTTGAAACGATGCTTCCTAGGTAGGTGAAGGAGGTTGTTTCTTTCAGGTTCTTTCCATTTATGCTGATTGTCGTCTGTTGTTATTGTTGCTGTTGATGTTGGCTAGGAATCTTCATCACCTCTGTTTTATCTATGTTCACCTGAAGTCTTTCCCATCTTTGATGCTTCTCCCGCCAACTTGATGCTTTTCACTTGCATATCTTCCAGTTTGTGGGAAATCAGACATATATGTGACATCGACGAAGTCCAGATCCTCCAACTATTTTGTGTGAGTCCATTTTATGCCTGCTTCCTCAAAGTCCGCTGTCTATCTGTCGCATTATCCAGTCTACTGCAATCAGCAAAATCATAGGCGATAGTAGACAGCCTTCCCTCACTCCCGTCCTTACTTCGAAGGCTTCCGTAAGTTTCCCGTTGTGGATTACTTGGCATGCAGCATTGTCGTATAACTTTTGGATGAGATGTTTAATTGTCGATGGGACCCCGTAGTAGCGAAGTAGTCTCCAAATCACCTCTCGATTGACGTTGTCGAAAGCATTTCAAAATCAATGAAGTTGAGTGAGGTGGAGAGGTGACTGCCATTCCAAACTTTGTTCAATGATGATCCATAGAGTGGCGATTTGATCAATACATGATTTGTTTCTCCTGAATCCAGCTTGTTCCGGTCGAGTTTTCATTCAGGTTGGCTTGTCCGATTCTCTCCAGGATGATGCGGCTTAGTATTTTGCTTGGGATGGACATGAGCATAATTCCACGCCAGTTTTTGCACTGACTTAAGTCTCCTTTCTCTGCTAGTTTGAATAAGTATCCTTTGTTCCAATCCTCGGGTACTTTGTTCTCTTTCCACACCTTTTCCAGTAATGGCGTCATCAAGTCCGCTGTTGTCTCTGGGTCTATTTTCAGTGTTTCTGCTGGGATTCCATCTGGTCCTGCTTCTTTTCCAGCTTTAAGCATCTTGATTGCCTTCAGGACTTCTGATTTCGTCGGGGGGTCAATGTTCGCTGGTAGTTCTGCTTCCGTTGTTGGTGTTGTTGGGCGCGTTGTAGGTGGCGAACGATTTAAAAGTCTTTTGAAGTGTTGAGCCCAGTGTTTTCTTTGCTTCACGTCTTTGCTGATTGACTTTCCATTGTCGTCCTTTATTGGCTTAATCTGTGTCGAACGTTTGCCCGATAGGTGCCTGGGTGTTTGGTAGAGTGTGGCGAGGTCTCCTTTGCCCGCACTGCGGCTTGTTCTGCTTCACTTGACATGGTTTCATAATATTTTCTTTTGTCTTCCTTGGCACTCTTCTTCACTCTTTTGTTCAGTGTATTGTAGCTTGCATTCAGTTGCTGTTTTTGTTGCTCGTCAGTGCACTGGATAATCTTTTGTTTCACTGTCCTTCTCTCCTCTATTAGTTTCCAAGTGTCCGCAGTGAGCCACTGTTTGTCCTGCCTCTTCTTTCCACCTAGAACGTCCATGCAGGTTTGACTCGATGCCGTTTTCAAGTTGTTCCAGTGCTTTTCGACTCTGACTTTTTCGCTGGTGTTGATTTGTGTTTGGCTTTTCCCTTATGCTTGCAATGAAGATGTCCTTTGTAGCCTGGTCCTTCAGGTTTTGAGTGTTGAACTTGCTGTCTGGTCTGTCTGCAGCTCCTGATTCCATGAAAGCTTTTAGTTTGATTTGGATTGTCCCTTGTTCGAGATAGTGGTCTAAGCCAACATCTGCTCCTCTTCTTACTTTTGTGTCCAGTAAGCTGCGCCTCCACTTCCCTGAGATTGAGATGAAGTCAGTTTGGTTTTCGGTTTGCCCGTCTGGTGACACCCATGTAGCCTTGTGGATATCTTTGTGTTTGTATACGCTGCCACCATTCACTAGTTCGTTGAAGGCGCAGCAGTCGGCGAAGAGTTCTCCGTTTTCATTCACTTCCCCATTCGCTTCTCTACCCATGCTGAGTTCCCTTCCTGTGTTGTCTGGTCCTAGCTTGGCGTTTATGTCTCCCATTAGTATTTTAATGTCACCAGCTGGAGTATTGTCCATTGTTGTCTGTAGAATTCTTCTTTCTTTTCGAGGCCTGCGTTATTTGTGGGTGCATAACATTGTACAATTGACACTTTCCTTCCTTTGGAGTTGGATCTGGAGGTCATTATCCTGGGAGAGATCGCCTCCCATTTCATCAGGACCTTTGCTGCCGTTGGTGACATCATGATAGCCACGCATTCGGTGTGCGTGTGGTTATCTTCTGGGTGACCGGAGTAGATCACTGACTCCCCCGTTGACAACTTGGTGAGTCCATTCCCGTTCCATCTGCTTTCATATATCAATGTACTTGAATTCGGTATAGTTTCATTTCGTTTGCGATGTGGGCAGCTTTTCCAATCTCGTACATAATGCTAACGTTCCATGTCCCCACACAGACTTTTTCTTTTGGTGCAAAGAGGTTCATTGTTCTGAAGTTTCTATAGCAATTTTTTTTACAGGGTGGGGTTGCTAGCCGCACGCCTGTGAAAGGATTGGTTACATTAAGATAAATTTTAGTGAGAAGCAACCTTTTGGGTTGCTCCCCTCATAATCGGAAAATAACAGACAAAACAATGAGAACAACACCAGCAAGAGGAAAACAGTTCACAGCAAAAAGGGCAAAAAGCGACAACAACGATACAATACAACAACATGCAATATAGTTCAGCACAGTTAACTAAAATTATATCTCAACCATAGACTCACTGTCTTGGAGCAACTTGAACATATAAATGCAATAATATATATAGAATTATAGATGTGTTTATGTTTTAAAAATTTCACAAATCCAAATAGTTAGTTATATGTATTATGTGTTAATAAGATTTTATCCTTTGATTTAGTGTTCGAAAGGTAAATAATTATGATGGTTTCCACAAAATCTTGGCATGAAATTTAACAGAAACGAGAGTTTTTATAAACAAGGGAAATGTAGTGCAGGAGTCGAAAAGCGCGCATTGAGATAAAGATGAATCAAAACCTGCTGCTAAGAATTGGGTTAGTACAGCGGTGGTTCCTTACCGCAAAGAAACATCCGATGAGATAAAGCGAATCCTTAACGAACATAACATAAGAGTGTACTTTCGTGCATCCAACACCTTACGCTCATTACTGGTGAAGGTTAAGGATAAAATAGAACAAGAAAACCAGCAGAATTGCGTATACCAGATCAATTGTGGGGATTGTAACGCAGTATATGTAGGAGAAACTTCTAGACAGGTAAATATAAGAATGAAAGAGCGTAAACAATGTCTAAAGGTGGTTCCAAAGAGCTCTGCAGACTTGGAGAAGCTAGAAAACAACTCAGCGATTGCACCACATTCAATAGAAACGGGACACAAAATCAACTTTGATAAGACTAAGGTTTTACAGAAAGGTTTTGGTTCATATCAAGAAAGACTGACTGCAGAAGCCCTACATATATGGGTGAATCCCAACATTTTAAACAGACGTGAAGGTGTGATGTTAGCTGATGCATGGCAAATCCTGACTAATAAATAAAATAAAATTTGATATGTATGAACAAGTAGTCACACTTGGTCAAATTCCCGATTGTCTACGTCTTCTTATGGAGAGAATAACAAATTTATAAAAATTAAATTATAAATCTTGATCACAGCTCATATGAGAATAGCAAATGTTTTATGACTGTTCCACCCACACACACACCATTGTATCCTGCATATACTGCATAGACACATACTTTTTAACAAAAGTAGACAAATTATTGAATTGAATTTTTGATTTTCCCGTCGACTGATTGGACCGAAGCGCTTGGTCTCAGGTTGACATGTCGGCTTCTTGTGCAGATGCTTCGACGATGTCTTGGGATTTGATTTGTATACAATTGGTGGATGGTGGCTAGCAGTGGAATCCAGGATGCGCATTTCGTCCTATTTAGGACTAGTCAGCTGGATGTACCTGCATTTCTCAGTGAGTGATGATGTTCCCACCGAGGCTCGAACCCAGTGCCCATAGTTTCAAACGCCAAAGCGTTATCCACTAGACCACTTGGCCACGAGAGCCACCTCTTTTGCAACGGGTCATATTAATTATGGGATTGAATTTTTGATTTTCCCGTCGATTGTTTGGACCGAAGTGCTCGCTCTCAGGTTGACATGTCGAAGCATCTGCACAAGAAGCCGACATGTCAACCTGAGAGCGAGCACTTCGGTCCAATCAATCGACGGGAAAATCAAAAATTCAATCCAATAATTAATATGACCCGTTGCAAAAGAGGTGGCTCTCGTGGCCCAAGTGGTCTAGTGGATAACGCTTTGGCGTTTGAAACTATGGGCACTGGGTTCGAGCCTCGGTGGGAACATCATCACTCACTGAGAAATGCAGGTACATCCAGCTGACTAGTCCTAAATAGGACGAAATGCGCATCCTGGATTCCACTGCTAGCCACCATCCACCAACTGTAGACAATTCTATTTATTTATTTATTATACATGTTGATACCTGTTGCATGACTCATGATTGGACAAAATTTTAAAAGAACAAGAGGTGTCCCTTTGTATATAAACCTTTGTTATGTTAATTTCGATTAATTTCCCCGAAGAAGTTTGAACCAGATTGCCGAACGAAACGTTGGAATTATTCATTTCAATTTCGCTGAGATTTTACAAATATAACTTTATAAATGTCTACTTCTCACTCAGTGCTCAATTATTTTGCAACTATATGGTCAAATCTTGATCAGAGTTCATATGAATAGTACTTAGTATATGAAACTAAGTAAACTTTGTAGTATATTATTAAGTTTATAATAACTAGGCTAACAATTACCTGTTATTTACCAAAAGAAGTGCAATGAACCCTTAGTCTGAGCAGATATTTCAAAATACATTGTACCTAATAGTTTATCTACGAGGAGGAGACGTCTTCCCTGTGTGATGAATTTACGAATAATTCACCATGGAAAATAAACAGATTCTTACACAAATCTATGCATAAGTTATTGTTTGCATAAGTATGCAAAATATCTTACAGTTGATCTTATAATCAACTTATAATCTAAGTTTTTATAATATACATTCTTGTACATTTTTCAATTTAATGCAAACAGAATATATGGGTAAACCACTCTGACTGTTTAATTTAAATGTGGATTTATTGCATGAAATACAGAAATATCAAATGTAACTTTGTACATAAATGCCAAACCATAGAATGAATAATGGACATTAGTTTGAAAAGGCAACTTATGGCAATCAAATCGCCACTAAGTCACATATATGACGCTTAAAACATCTAGTCAACAGCCAAACACTTCACGATACTCTTGCCAATACAACACAGAATTAAATCCATACAATGGGCAAGAGTAGCACCAGTGACTAGTTTTTCAGTCCTACAGTATGAAATGAAAGATACAGGGATTTATTAGTCAGTAACAATTTTAGAATTTTAAAGCCAAAAGGGTTATATCTATAGGTAGAAAATCATAATTTCTAAGAATCTGTTGAGTTCATTAGAAAATATTTCTTTGAATTGTCTTACCACAGAAGTCCGTTTTAATTTAAATTTTGCTAAAGACATCAAATTTATCTTCACACAAGTACCAATAGGATGTCAATCTGCGTCACAACTTTTAGAAGGGTTTTGTAAGTACTGTGTTCAGCTAACTATATTGCGAATATTCTAGTGGGCTGGCTTTTGTAATTTGATATAATCAAGACTATCGTATATGAAAGGCGAGGGAACTAACCTTGTTTATCTTTTCCAAGGAATTCGCCATACTCATAATATGACTTCTCCTAAAAAAATGAAATTACATATATTGTCTCCTTCTTAGAATTGAAGTTTATTCCTTGCATTCGATAAAATGCAGATGTTGGTACCAGTCTTTTTCATGCATTCTATTAAGAAACAAAAAATAAGCAATACTACCATTCATTAATAGGAGTTGCAAAATAAATTTCCTTTCTGTTAAAAAAAAATTCTACCCCACATAAATCTAATGAAATTATTTGCAGTGATCTATTCAGCCCAAAAATTCACAATGACAGATGAGACCAGTTATGAAGTTTGACAAAAATAAGCAACACTTATGAATAATGAAGACTTAAAAAGGGTTTCCCAGAACAAAGTATCAATACTAATGTCTACAAATATGTTAGAATAATTTGGAACCACTGATGCGATTCAAAACCTCTTGATACAAATAAATGTCACCCCCAAAGCAATTTGTTTGATAAAGTAACCCATCAGAATGTATGGAAACACAAGAAGGCATTAATAAATCCATTATTATGTACCAAATCACTTAACCCAGACTAGAAACGACTGATAAACCGATGTTCCGTTGATCATGCATACATGGAAACAGGGCTTGCACTGTGGAGAAACATGAAGAGCTTCTCCTCTTTGTTGAAGCCACGGGGAAAAACTAATCGAACTATTTAGGTTTTGAGTTAATCGAAAGTTAGCTTATCAAACCCACCTAATATTTGGCATACCTATGTGGAAACAAATGCAGCAGATTTATTATCAAACACTTCTTTTTATTTAGAAGGAGCATAACTAATCATAACTATTCAAATGTTTTGTAGTGAATCGTAAGTCTCTGAATTTTACTACACCTATCAATTATATATATATGAGTTGTACTCTATGAAATTATTACTCATCAAAGTTAAAAATAAATTTAACACATTATATTTCATTAAAACAATTAGTCCCTTTGATAAATTTGAATAAGGCATTTAGAAGACAAATTTCACGTTAAATTTCAATTACATTTTCAACATAATTATAAAGTGACACAGAGTGAGTCGAAAAATCCAATGAACTTATAATCATTATCAAATGTGGATTTGCAGAAATTTGATTGGTTACAGGAATGATCAGTGAGAAAACCACTGGTAACACATGCCAGTTGTTGAATTAGCAGAAGCTGGAATTCACAGACCATTGGGTCGGGTCTTATTGACTTTATTTATTTATCGACAATGAATAATAAGAACAATAAACATCTCAGCATCACAGTAATGGAAAGGTTGAAATGTAATCAACAGAAACCTAGAAGACATAATGTTTTTATTTAAAAAATTTCTTTCTTTGTCCACCACAAATTACACTGAGTGGTAAATTTAATTTACAAGAAAATACTACATGTATACACATATATGCTAACGGAATCTAGGGCTCACCTTCCATCCTATTTGGGATTGGTCATCTGGATCTAATCACTCCTCCTTTACCTACCTGGGAAGCATCGTTTCAACTACAGGCGGAAGGAACTGACGGGGATATCAAAGCAAGACAAGCTTTCATTGCTCTTAAGTCTGTGTGGAGGCTAACAGCCCTACTTAGTATCAAAAATAAGATCCGAATTTTCAATTCCAATGTAAAGTCAGTCAGTGCTACCAAACGGATCAGAGACTTGCACTGCGCGTCATAAAGAGCATCTCAAACAAACCCCAGACCTTCATTAACAGCTGTCTTCGCTCAATACTCAAGGTCAGATGGCCAGCCAGAAAAGATCACCAACAGGAAAGGATCTCTGGCAATGAGTGAACCAACACAGCAGGAACCGATTGTGAAACAAATAGGCAGGAAGAAATGGAGATGGATTGGCTTGGCCATACTCTGAGGAAACAATCTATCAAGCGACATCACTAGACAAGCCATTGCTCGAGTGGAACCCGAAAGGGAAGCGGCGAGTTGGTTGTCAGTACGAGGGGTGATGTGAAGCGTAGAAGAAAGCATGTGGGCAGACTTGGAGCGGGGTGAAGAAGTTGTCAGAAAACAGAAGGCACTGGAGGTGCGCAGCTGAAGACCTATTTTCCTCTAGGAATTAAAGGATATAATAATAATAATTCAATCACTCCTCATTGAGTTATAATATTCTCTAAGATGACAAAACTCACATCCTGAATTTCACTGCCAGAGCTAATAATCATAGTAATTTCAAAGTATCCGTTCCAGTGGCCCATATGCTAAAATCAGGCTTATCAGTTCACTCCAGAATTATCTACAGGAATTCACACCTGTGTATGAGTGTAATAATAAACGTCTTAAGTCAGAGGAAATTCGCTGATCTTAAGTGTCAGTAAGTTTATAAACGTCACGTTTTGAAATAAAAGCTATTTAGGTCAAAAGAAGGAGTTAAATGTAACAGTCAGTATCTAAACACTAGCACAATGAATTTATAATAAACCGTTAGTGGTAACAAAATATTGCTTGGGAGAGTTGTTTTGCTGATAGGTGTTTAGAATCCATAGAATGCCTTTTGTTTATGAGCATCAAATATCACGATCAGTAAGACTCTTTTCGACTGTCTTCTGCTAACTTTATTCTTTTAGTGGTATTCTGTCAGCTATTTTCTCTTGTATTGATAGAAACGAAACATCTGTATAGAGTGTAACTCAATAATACCTTTTTTGAACGGTCCGATTAAAATCTTTTCAGACAGGAGTGAGTAATATGCATTTCTTTTGGTTTTTATTCTTTATCAACGTAGTACAAATTCGACTTAGGTAATCATGTTAGCTGACTGTTAGATTACTTGATTAGTTTTACATTAAATCACATGGGTTATATTTCAGCAGCATTAAGTATATCCAGTAAAATAAACATTTAAGTCAGAAATCTTACAGCAAGTGCATACAAGCAGGCATGTCTCGTGCTAAGCAGAAGGTGTAGAAAAGAGGTAGCTTAAATAAATTCCCCCTAGAAGTAATCTTGATTTAAGCATAATTTGTCCTACTACTATGAGGCAATAAATTAAATAAGAACTTGGATTTATTACTTCCGATTAGTCGTTCTTTTACTCTTTGCACTTTGATGACATCATAAACCTGATGAAATCCCATTATCACTACGTTCCTAATCCGTTATTTAAGTTCTGTACGAAGTTCTTATGTAAATGGCTTTGTTTGAGTAGGATGATCTTGTATTTGTAGGCACACATTTCAATATAAGCTAATAATTTACGGAACAGTTTCGGGTGGATGTTGATTTTTCATGTATTGTTATCAAAATTAAGAAGAACTATGTTTTCTAAGAGCTAGGTTGACTCTAAACTGGGATTTGTCACTGACCAACAACGGCTAAAGTCACATTACTTGGAATTCAAAAATGAACAACATATAATCTAATATTTTAGTTAAGCCGGTGTTGAAAATCCTTACCTGTTTGTCATACGACTGTAGAGGATTAAATCGGAAAAAATGCCAGTAAAATTTAGTACATATCACCTGGTGTTGACACAAGCAGAAAGGCACAATGCAGAAAAAACTAATCTAAATTGTGAAAAACCTTTTATGAAACAATAAAATATCTAAAAGAAACGCAACGAAACAGTCTATGAAAACTTTCTAAATTTTTCACATACCACTGACGAGTGAAACAAAGCTAGATGAAATATAAAGATTATGAAATTAATAAATGACTCAATAAGACGGGTAGTACCCCTACTATAAAACAGAACAATAAATGAAACTTCTAGAAAAGATTTCAAGATTAGTGCAGACAATGAACTCCCAGTCTTCCCACCATCAGCAAGGATTAAACCTTCAAATGAGCAGAAGTAGGTCATTTCCACTAGTCAGTCCATTTGTGTAAGAAGTACCAAAAACATTTTTAAATATTTCCGAAATTAAGACTATAAATACATTGAATCATAAAGCCCTATACAAAAGAAAGCAAAGCAACCAGAAACAATAAAACATCACGATGATAGATTATTCAACCCGTTTCGACGAATGCAGCAAATGATACTGTCACAAACTTTTTCTCCCAAAACGTGCCTCTACTTGAATCTACAATTCAACGGAGATTCATCAGCAGAAATATTGAGAAATCACCTGTCCCACTCACTGGAGCACTGAACTTCGAATAACTTTCTCTAAAAAACCTGTGATTCTCATGAACGTGAAGGATACGCTAAGACTGTTGGCTTCATCAACGGGCATCTGCCAATTTACCTGCTCTTGTTCCCAGAGTTTGCTATCCAAAAGTATCATCGAACGCTTACCCTCACCGTTTAATAAAGGAGAAAAAAGACTCCCCTCCACAGCTCTATCCTGGAACACTTCATATATATGTGATTGCACAGCTTGAAGATGATATCACCGAAAAAAGTAACTTCGCTGAAAGTTTTTATTATACAGACTTCAATAGCAATCGAACACAACTTACATTCACCAGACATCACTTCTAAGTTCATCCATTTCTGCTTTATTTAGGTATTTAATATTGGATAACAACAATAAACACTAAAACGTGGCATGAAATACCACTAATCTGCGTCAAAATATTTTATACTCAACAATCCTATTTCTTCTCATTCTTCGATGGTTTCTATTTAAAAGCAATGAGTAAGCCAATTTTCTAAACTTAAATTTGAATATATCTAGCTATTTAACATTCAGATTATGGAAAATACTTAGGAAATGGTCGTAGCGAAGAAAGTTTTCATTTTATCATTTTTAACATTCGTTACGTAATGTAAAAGTACTTGAAAATTCCAGGACTTTTCCCGCTCAACAGTCAAGTTATAACAAATAACAAGAATACAATTAGGGGTTTTAAACATAACAATAAAATAAATATAGAGACAGTTTAGATATGAAAACTAAGGGAGTAAAAGTTATTGAAACAAAGAAGTATTTATGGTGGCAGTAGTAAAGACAAATGTTAAATATACATCTTTTGAATAAATTCTCCTTGAATTTATTCGTTCGTCAGCAACAGCAGTTCATTTAAGTGTATTTTCCGGAATCAATCAGTAAACAGTCAGTGTCATATCACAAACTGATAACACATGAATTTTGACTTACAAATTTCCCCCTTTAAACGAACAAATAATTTCATGTTTCGTCGATGAAATAACACGACTGTGTATTATATAATCGGTCTCGAAAAATGCACCCGGGTATACTGGCAAACGCCTCATTTGTAATCGAACATAGTTGGTATTCTAAGGGAAACACATATACTTACCTTCCAACTTCAGTCCGTTTCAGCCAATTTACTTGTGAGTGACACGTAATGCCAAAATACAGTGATCACATCATTTAAATATTTCTTCATTCTTTCCACTCTTTTACCATATTCGTACAGAGAATGGTATGCTAAGATTTCAGTTAAATCTTTGAAAAGCTTATGCACGTTTCAAGGGAAACACAAGTTCAATTTGTCCTTTATTTGATAACACATATGCAAAATTTAAAACAATTAGTTCCCTTTATGAATTTAGATAAAGCAATAAGAAGACGCAATTTCCCTGAATCATGTAATGTATTTGCGCAACATATTTCGAACAATCTGATCACACACGGACTTGTCATAGGGCTATATATGAAATTAATAAAGAGGTAAGAGGTGAGAAAAATAGGCTTAGGTCAAGTAAAAAGGACGTATTCAGGGTCGAAATAACAATGAAGCCCACTAAATCAAATAGCAGAGGTAACAGTACACCTGCTTTGGTATCAAAACAAAATTTACCAAGGAAGCCTTAATGTGATGACGATTTGTTGCATGGAACGCATAAAGGTGGCTTGAACTTTCTAATTGCTAGCGCTTCCACAAAGTTTAGAATACGCCCCAAACACGTTTTATGGATAGGTTTAGAAGATTTGTTTGGGAACATGCTCTGAAGCCCATACTTGCAGAGTCCGTGTGTGATCAGGTTGTTCGAAATTATTATTATTATAACCTTTAATTCCTAGAGGAACATAGGGCTTCAGCTGCCCAACTCCATTGCCTTCGGTTTTCTGCCAACGTTTTCACCCCGCTCCAAGTCTGTCCACATGCTTTCATCTCCTCCTCACATGACCTCCTCCAAGTCACCCTCACACTGACGACCAACTCGCCTCTTCCCTTTCGGGTTCCACTCGAGGGCTTATCTGGTGATGTCACTTGATGGTTTCCTCAGAGTATGGCCAGCCAATCCATCTCCATTTCTTCCTGTTTATTTGTTTCACAATCGGTTCCTGCTGGGTTGGTTCGCTCATTGCCAGAGATCCTTTCCTGTTGGTGATCTTTGCTGGCTGGCCATCTGATCTTGACTAGTATTGAGCGAAGACAACTGGTAATGAAGGTCTGAAGTTTGTTTGAGATGCTCTTTATGACGCGCAGTGCAAGTCTCTGATCCGTACAGTAAGTAGCACTGACTGACTTTACATTGGAGTTGAAAATCCGAATCTTATTTTTGATACTAAGTAGGGCTGTTGACCTCCACACAGACTTAAGAGCAATGAAAGCTTGTCTTGCTTCTCCGATTCTGGCTTTGATGTCCTCGTCAGTTCCGCCTGTAGTTGAAACGATGCTTCCTAGGTAGGTGAAGGAGGTTGTTTCTTTCAGGTTCCTCCCATTTACGCTGGCTGATTGCTGTCCGTTGTTGTTGTTGCTGTTGGTGTTGGCCAGGAATCTTCATCACCTCTGTTTTATCTATATTCACTTGAAGTCTTATCTTCGCTGTATGCTTCTTCTGCCAACTTCTTGCTTTTCGCTGGCATATCTTCCAGTTTGTGGGAAATCAGACATATATCATCGACGAAGTCCAGATCCTCCAAGTCTCTTTTTGTGTGAGTTCATTTTATGCCTGCTCCCTCGTTGGTTGCCGTTGTCTGTCGCATTATCCAATCTACTGCAATCAGGATCATTGGCGACAGTAGACAGCCTTGCCTCACTCCCGTCCTGACTTCGAAGGCTTCCGTAAGTTTCCCGTTGTGGATTACTTGTCATGCAGCATTGTCGTACAACTAACTGTTGGATGAGATGTATAATTGTCGATGGGACCCCGTAGTAGCGAAGTAGTTGCCAAATCACCTCTCGATCGACGCTGTCTGCTGAAGGCCTTTTCAAATTCGATGAAGTTGAGATAGAGAGGTGACTGCCATTCCAAACTTTGTTCAATGATGATCCGTAGTGTGGCGATTTGATCAGTACATGACTTCTTTCTCCTGAATCCAGCTTGTTCCGGTGGGAGGTTTGCATCCAGGTTGGCTTGTTTGATTCTCTCCAGGATGGACGGGAGCATAATTCCACACCAGTTTTTGCATTGACTTAAGTCTTCTTTCTTCGGCAGTTTGAATAAGTATCCTTTCCTCCAATCCTCGGGTACCTTGCCCTCTTTCCACACCTTCTCCAATAATGGCGTCATTGTTCAAAATGTGTTTTGCAAATGCATTACACATACAAATGCCGTTTCCCATTCAAAACATCACACAACCATAATGTATCGACTAATGCATTTACACTTATAAACAACGAAGCCATTGCATATCTCACAGTGAATACTCATCAATGAAGTATCATTATTATGTATTTTGTAAACAGCTTTGACAAATGCACTGACTGATACTGCTTAAAACTTCATTAGCAGTCGAAAGGAATCTGTGCTTTGAGGAAAACGCTCATTTTTCACTCGTTTATGTCTGGAGCATTTGTGAATGATACGGAATGTTGAAATTCAATAGTCATCTACGCAAGTTTGTCTAAATATTCTGTATCCCACTACGCCATTTTTTTCCACTTCCCCATGGTTTTCTTTCAGGATACACGAGTAAGCAAACTTTTTTCAAATAATTAATATTCTACTACCATGTTTGTGGTGACAACAGCAGTTAATTCAGCTGTTTCTTGTAAAGTTGCATAAAAGGAAGTCTATCTACTTTCAAAAATTATGCATCAGTACTTCGATCTTAGGTTTCTTGTGTCCCTTTTCTTGATCCATGTTTACCATAGCCATAGAAGTCGTGTTATTTATTATCAAGCTACAAAACGGAGAAAATACAATATAGCTAGTAGAATATTACCCGAAGTTCTAAGAAATCATCTAAACTTTCCTCTCAAATTCATTCATTTTCAAGTAGCTTAATTGTACAGCAACTCTGAATGATAAGTAAACCTATTATCAAAGGATCACATTCCGTGAAAATTTACTTGAACACCACCAATCCACTTATCTTTTTCTTTCCATTTTTCCACAACTCACTCTAAGTTATCACGGGTAAGTTCAGTTTACGTTTTATTACTCAATATTTTGCGATTTCTAACAAAAAACAGCAAACTGAGTGAAGAAATAAACCCCTCTTAAATAAGTTCTTGATCACCAGCTCTAGATTAATATGTGGTTTTTATATCGAAATTGTACCAATCAAGTGGTTAGTTTAGTTCATCATTTTTAGATATAAAAAGGGGGAATTGAAGTTAAAAGGTTAGAAGTCATCAAAACAAATAACTGAGAGACGTTAGTAACAAAATACTTAAGTTTGCAATTAGTAGTGTTCGCTGAGCTATTTGGTTTAGTTGCAGAGCTTTCATCGTCCTTCTGGACAGCATCTTCAGCGCAAGTCTAAGCATAAAGTGAACTGATTTAAATTCTCTATGAATGATAAAATTGTGTCTCCTGGTAACCACCTTCATGACTATCGGCCGATCATTTTTTGCACTGGGAATTCGAATTCTTCGTCACGTGATTTGCTGTTTATTAGTTGGTAAATTTGGTCTGTATTATTGCATTTATCAATCCCTGATTCATTTGAGTACCCAGGTTTCCAGGAACTCTCTGACACTTTTGGTGTTTCCTCTGTTTAAAATGTCCACATTCTCCCAATCGAATTGATGTTCATAGTTATCTACATGCTTTAATGTGCAACAATATACGTATCATGCCCTTTTACAGCAAATATGCATCCCTGGATTCAAACTCGAAGGAGGCGCTCACTTTGACCAGTGTAACGTCTGTTACAGTGCACACAACTTATAACAAGCAATACAGGTTGATAAAGCAGGATTGGATGAATTCATCAAACCTCGGTAGACCTTGTCAGCTGAATACTCTACATACACGGATATATATATACTTTTGAAATTACATTGGGAGATATAAGACTGATAAGCACAAATAAACTACATTGAATTTATTATGCAGAAAGACAGGTTGGAATGTTTTCCAGGTCATGTTCAAAGAGATGAGGGGAGAGCCAGTGTGAGAAATTAAAATTAAGATAAAACGCATAACGCTTCATTTATATCACCTAGATAAACATTTAGTCATTAGAGAATATAACGAGAATTTCAAACAGAATAATATCAATAGTAATAGTTATAACAACAATAATAGTAATAGTGCTGAAGTGAGTTAAGATAATGCTACTAATAAAGGATGGTTTTAAATGAATCAAGAATAATCATGATAAGAGGTAGAATAGTAAGTTGGTAGATTCAGAGTGACGACCATCTCCTTTTGTGCACAAAGACCTGGTTTATAAACTCTCTCATACTCTCTCTCTTCCCTTATCTATTTGAACATGACCTGGAAAACATTCCAACCTGTCTTTCTGCATAATAAATTCAATGTAGTTTATTTGTGCTTATCAGTCTTATATCTCCCAATGTAATTTCAAAGTATATATATATATATATATATATATATATATATCCGTGTATGTAGAGTATTCAGCTGACGAGTTCTACCGAAATTCGATGAATTCATTAAATCCTGCTTTATCAACCTGTATTGCTTGTTTTAAATTCGTAGCGGGAAATAAATGTTTTCAATTCATACAATTTATTTTGTAAATTGTATTAAACTGAAACAACTGGACTGGTTTGTGTCCTATATCCATTCAAAACAGTTTTAATATACCAGCTGTTATTCCAGAAATATTTTTATATATGGTAGGATGAATTTTCTTTTAGTCTTTGATGATGGATTCTTGTTGGTGCTGTGACTCGATTTTAGCGCCTTTTGATGAAATTGTAAGGATGCCCATTCTTTTTAAAGACGATTATTAGGTGGTATTTTTCTTTCATTCTTTTCAACACCGAAGTGCTACAGCGTGTTTGAACTCCTCTAAACAACAGATGTATAACACAGATAAATCGACTGACAGCCACGAAGATGGTTACCAGGAGACACAATTTCATCATTCATGGAGATTTTAAATCAGTTTATTTATAAGATTTGATACTGTGAAGTATTCTCATATTATGAATTAAAAGTAAATCTGAACGAAGAATATTCTTTTCAATAATTTCTCCTCTTCAAATTCTTACAACTATAAAATATAATATTTGTGGCCGTTACAATAAAAGCCAGTTATGGGGCGGATACATTTTTAACGTAGAATAACAGATTAGTTATGGGGTGTCAGAATAAATAGTCCTATTTGTGTGACAAACGTGCTAGGCTGAAATCGATTACAAAATTCTGTAAAACGGGATACAGTGGTGGTGATTAATCATAATAGATTTGTAGAGTGTAGGGTAGGAAAATTGACAAATCAGTTCAAGGTTATAAAAGGTGTCAGGTGAGTGGCTGGTACAAAGTGGTCTGTCTTAAACAGGATATAGTAGGACTGCAATGAGAGGTTCATAATGAGATAACCAATGTGTGAAATGAAACAGGTGGAGGCACACAAATACGACTATTTATTTTGACACCCCATAACTAATCTGTTATTCTATATTTTTAAAAATGTATCCGCCCATAACTGGCCTTTACTGTAACGACCACAAATATTATATTTTATAATTGTAAGAACCTGAAGAGAAATTATTGAAAAGAATATTCTTTGTTCATATTGACTTTTAGTTCATTTTATGCTTAAACTTGCGCTGAAGATGTTGTCCAGAAGGACGATGAGAGCTCTGCAACTAAACCAACTAGCTCAACGAACACGACTAATTGGAAATCATCCACTTGAGTTTCAAATATTTTCTACTATTTCAAAATATCTAAGTTTTGAAGGAGGGGTGAAAATTAATTACAGAATTTAAGATCAGTTCATTTTTAGGGTGAAGCAACAAACTGCTACCTAATCAAGAGATTTGTGGAGTAATGAAGACTAAGAAGAAAAGAATGGCTTGGCGAAATTGTGTAAGACATAAACAGGTTTGCAGAATTAGCTAGAATTGTAAACATTAAAAAATAACAATTCAAAAGATAGTAACAAAGGAGGGAAAAATTCGTCTATAAAACGTAAAACGTGTTATATAGCTGGCCATAAAAAATAAAGTTTCTCTACAAATTTCTATCGAACACTCAGATTTGGTTTGTTCACATGAATTCTGTTTGCCTCTGCTGTATGTAAAAGTAGTACTTGTAGACCATGCAAGAGGTGGGATGAAACACATTGACTTTAAAAGCTTTTATAGGGTCCCTCTGATGTCCAGTATCGACGAGAAGAGCTAGTATTGAGCTGCGTATAGCTTTATTCGGGCCTTTTCTGTACCAAGACGGGAATTTTTTCAGAAATTCGACGATAAACTTCCCTGGCCGCACACTCAATGTAACTAGCCCCACGCAAGTAGTTTAATTGGTAAATGCACATGGAAGAGGCGAAGCAGAACAGTTTCTCTTAAAACGTTTGCTTTACTATCAGTTAACAAGTATCCTTCCTTTTTTCATAAAATCACAATACAAACTATTCACTTTTTACATTTCCAATTATGAACAAATAAATGATTTGATTTCACAGAATAAATGTCACCAAAGAAATGATGTTGTCCACTATTACAGATGCAGCCTCAATAAATTCACTGACTGATACTGTCACAAGCTCCTTTAGTAATCAAAGTCTATTCGTACTGGTAGTGAGACATCTAAACGCTTCTTCGATTTTCATTCACTTTAGACTCGTTTATATTTGGAACATTTGCGAATGATAAGTAATATCAAACGTCAAACTTTTTGATCCAGATAGGAATGGTAAGCAGAGTTTTTAAATTTATCATATAATTTTTTGTCCATTTTTTCTGCTAATATCAGCTAAGTCAACGGTTCACTTGAAAATCGATTGATGGAAAGTTACTTTCCTTTCATGAAGTCCCACAAAGTTAAAACTTCAACTGTCGCAAAACATCTTCATACCTGAGAGTGAAAATCATCAACGAAATGACACGATTCCTTATTGTGAAACCGGCCTTGGCAAATGCACGACTATCACTGTCAAGCGCTTCGTTAGCAATCAAACACCATCTGTATTCCTAGGGAAATACTTACACTTTGTTTCATTTATTTTCCACTAGTTTATGCCTGTATCAATTGATAGTTCAATGATCATATTCTTGAAATATTCGTCTGATTATCTGGAATTCAACTATCCCGAGTATTTCAACTTCCTTACTGCTTTCTTTCGAATGAAGATAGTAAGTTGGTTTATACTTTTTAATTAAAAAATGCCTCCCTATATGTTCAATCTGAACAGCAGTTTAGTCCAGTATGTTTGACGGAATCAGTTAGAAACAAAATCATTCTCCTGTCGCAAATTCCTTGGAAAAAAAACTTCGATTGATGCATTTTCACGAATAAAGAAACAGAGAGACGATTTCATGTCTCAGAGTAATTACTATTAACCAAATCACATTACTGTGTATTATATCACCGGTCTTGACTAATACACAGACTGATACTATTAAACTCTCTATTAGTACTCGAACAAAATCTGAACTCTTAGGAAAACGTCCACAATTCTCCCCTAAGTTCATTTATTTTCGGCTCGTGAATGAGATCTAATATCAAAATGCAACCATCTCATTATGTAAATACTTTTCTAAACATCCCTAATTCAACCATCTTAATTCTTACAACCTTCCAATGGCTTTCTTTTAGCCGATAAGAGTAAGTTTTCGTATAGATTTGAATTTGAACTTGTCTTGCAATTTATTCATAGTCAACAGCTGTCCAGCAAAGTGTGTTTCTCGGTATAAACTGGAAGAAAAATTATTTTCCCGTTTCCATTTCAAAGGCAAAAATGCTTCGATTTATGCATTTTCAATTAGGAACAGACAAATAATTCCATATCTTGGAGTAAAGGCCATTCCGCATTATATCACTGGTCTTGACAAATGCTTCAACTAATACTGTTCCACGCTTCATTAGCAATCGGACGCAATCTCTGTTCTTGAGGAAACACCCATATCTTTCTTCTAAGTTCATTATTTTCGACCAGTTTACACCTGAAGCAGCTACGAAATACAATGATCACTTTGCGCATGTGTTTATCTAAATATTCTGCTTTCAAGTATAGTGATCCTTTCCATCCATTATCGACTCTTTTATTTCAGTCAAAAAAAGTGAGCTCCTTTTGCATATTTTATTGTAAATATATTTAGCCTACTGACCATAATCAACAGCAATTGGATACGCTCTTTTTCATACACTCATTTATGTAGAATAACATTACAGATGATTGCTTACGTTTAATTGTTTGTTTTGGATAGAGTACTTTAAGAACATAATTCATTTGTATGACTTTCAACATTCTAGTTAGAGGTCAACTCAAGTTATATTGAGCAAACCTTAACGGGTTTATACCTCTATCCATCAGCTGCCAAACGTAAGTTACAGTCACACAATTTTGAAGTACAAAAAACTACATAGGAATACGTAATGAATGATTAACATACACATTTTGCGCTACAACAGTCAATTATGTTTCGAATTTTAGAATAGGAAATAAACTTTTAACTGACAGGAAAAGAATGAAGTTTCATAGAGTATATCAAACTACCTTAGTAAAAGATATCTATATGCGAAATAATGTCACTAGACCAAACAAAAGTACATAAAAATTTTACACCAGCTACATTAATAGACAAATAACAACAAGCTGTCTATTGCATTCACATCAACCTTCAAGTATATTCTTCATGTTAATTCTGTAGACAATTTTCGACTCTGATATTTTAAAACCAAAAGAATTTTCAAATTCTTATCAATGAGTTTTTTAAAGCCAAAATTATGTTACTTTAATTAACTAACTCTACGTTGAGGGAAGGAATCAACTGGTTCACATATCCTATCTCAGCGAAATGACTTATGATTACTTTTAATTTTTAGTATAATTTATTCTTCACATTCAGAGTCCACAAGTTTTTCAAAAAAACACCTTTTAAGAGATGATTGGTAAGTTGATATTTTCTATATTATAGGGAGTAGAATGAATGAACTATTACACCTCATGATTAATAATACGTTGGATTATTAGAGAAACCTTGATACAAGTTTTGAACTTATTGATGTTCCTCAGTAACCCCTTTGTCTGAAGGGGTTAGGGTATCATCATATCTGTGGAGATATATTAGTTCCCATAAGGTCACAGGTGAATGCTAATATACATAAAACTGAAGTTTAGAGGATCTTGTCAATAACCTCCAAGTGAATATCCAACGTCGAACCCTTAACTTCATGACCACACTGGATAGAAGGTACAGAGAATTCTATCACATCCTAAGACTGCAGTCTATCTGCAGTTGATTAAAGGTAAAAGTAACTTAGACATACGTTTGTCAATGAAACCTGCATTGACTTAAACATCAAACTTAATTTAGATAACAAACTGTAATCCTTTCTGCATTCGACAACTCTGTGTTTATGCATGAAATCTACCTACTTGAACAACGGTTTAAAGCTTTGAAATAATACGACGTAACAGGTATATATTGGCTACCAAATGCGTATGCCTGAACGATTTCTTCTGTGGTAAATTAAATTATTTGCAACATGAAGATGAAAGTTTCTTTCATGAAATATGACCTTATCGCATATAACGACATTTATGTATCTTAAATAAAAAGGTTATGATCAAGGGTTTGGACTGATTGTTTTACTATGTGCCAGGTGTACCTCAGAAACGGTCACTGAAAGGTAACAGTGTGTCACAACACTTGTTCCAAAGCAAGTATGGCAAGTACTTCCATGTTAAGTAATTCCTTCCGTATCACTGACTTCGAAAGTATATTATCAATCTTAGTTACATGGCTGTAAGCCATAAATATTCGAACACATAGTCTTTCTAATTAAAGTTAAGGGTGAATATTTAATTGTTAAGGCAAACGAAAGAGTGTACACTAAGATTAATACACTCTATTAAATGTTGTCCGATTGCAGATGGCTTATGTAAGTTCATCTCAGATGACTTTCTGATCAACTTTTAAAGTGTTAAATCTGTCGAGAAACACTTACAGAAACACTGAAAATAACTTTATGCCATTGAGAGCTGGATACGAAGGAACATACAGTAGAAAGTATCTTCCTGAAAAAACTACTTCGTTATTAATTATTTAATAATCATCAACTTGAAATGAGAAAAAGAAATTTATAGGAAGAAAACTTTCAAACTGTCAATTCTAATGGATTATTAGTTGCACATGATGACATTAATCAAAAAGTATTTTCAATTGTGCGGGAGGTAAAACCTCTCTTTGGACACTGACAGAGTCTTAAATCATTCAAGAGACATATGAAAGCAAAATTTAAAATATTTTCAAGCAAGTTTAATAAATGATAAAGACTGCAGTAACAAAAACAGAAGTAGAGATTATTACAACGAAAATGGGAGACACCTAAGAAATGTTCTGCAGACCTACATGAAAAGTTAACATTACTTCTTCGTATACAAAAATCAGCTTCAATCTTACAGATAACAGTAATCTCGTTTACTTTAAAAAACCATATGGGAAAGTCATAACAACATCAAAAGGCTTTTCCAGAATGACTGAATCTAGTATAAAGATTCCTAGTGAATTCAAATGGGCGCAGATAGATAGGAAATCTTACTCTGTGATTCTCTACTTAACGCTATAGAAGTTAGCTTATGCTACCTTTTCGAAGAATAAAACCCATCTTCACCTTCACATTATGACTGTACACCCCATATTATCCAAAGACAGTACAAAAATATACTTTCTAGTCTGAAAATATAACTCGGACCGAATAGAACATTTGTATCTGGGAAAACTCAATAGGCTTTCATTCTCTGTTCGTATGCAGCTCATTACCAAAACCACTTATCGGTTCATTCTCGACTGAAATTGTATTGAACGCAGCATGAAAAGCACTTCACTTTTCATATATTCATCCGTCTTTATGAATTTGACTAAAGTAAAAATGAAGTTTCGTGCAGAATGAATCTTCAAACCTAATAAGCAGTGCTCATAAAATTATGCTCATATAATTTATACCCAGAAATTGCAAGTTTAAACAAAAACAAGTGCATGTATACAAATGGGTTACGTAATAAATACAAAAGGTAAGCAAGATGACCAGTAACTAATATACTGAATAACAATATATAATATATATAACATATATACTGAATATAACAATATGAGTCCAAATGAAATCATAGGATCGAGAAGCAAGCAAAATTGCACTGTATCAAGGGGGGGGGAAGAATTTCAAGCCAAAGATTACATAGTCTAATGAAAGAGAGAATAAAGACATCCTGTCACCGGGGCGGCAAGGAAGGACTGAAAACATAAATTGGGTTTCAAGTATTTTATAGCGATTGCTTCGACAAACTGAAGATAATTTTTAGCCATTTTTTCTATTGATAATTTTAAAGCATTTTGTGATGTGTAGCTCGCGATCAGTACTGATGAGGTGTCTGTTAATGGCACTACTGAAATCATTTATTCCCTGGAGACGTAGGCTTTGGGAGAACAGAAAAAAGGCACACCGATTTTCTGGAAAATACATCAAAAAGTCGACATCTTAAGGAAACAAACGTTTACGATAGTGGCATTGCCAGACAGGCAGCGTTCGGTTCAGTACGAATGTGGTATAGCTGCTATCTTCGTTATGCTACCTGATCCAAGAGAATCAGTAGTATACGAGCATATTTAGAGAAATATCAGCATAGTAACATCAGAGTGCAGTCATCTACCACTTCGACAAATTTAAGTATTTCTCAAAAGTAACATTTACAGTATCGTTGTCACAGAAAGAAATAATATTTCTTGTGTGGATATGCTTGCGTCACTGTGGTACACAAAAGTTACACATGACCTGCCAGAGCATTCATATGCGCTGTAGATCGAATACATTCAACTTTTGACTTGTAAGTTCGGAGTAAGGTATTCAAATATTCAATATGCTATAACGAAATTTCTAAAGTTGCATGTGGTAAGCAAACAATTTAATTTAATTTAAAAAAACTTTAAAAGTAAATCTGAACGAAGAATATTCTTTTCAATAATTTCTCTTCAGGTTCTTACAATTATAAAATATAAAGTATAATATTTATTGTCATTACAATAATGGCCAGTTATGCGGCGGATAAATTTTTTTAAATATAGAATAACAGATTAGTTATGGGGTGTCAAAATAAATAGTAGTATTTGTGTGACAAACGTGCTAGGCTGAAATCGATTACAAAATATAGTAAAATGGGGGACAATGGTGGTGATTAATCATAATAGATTTGTAGAGTGTAGGGTAGGAAAATTGACAAGTCAGTACAAGGTTATCGAAGGTGTCAGGTGAGTGGCTAGTACAAAGTGGTAGGTATTGAACAGGAGATAGTTCATAATGAAATAACGAATGTGTGAAATGAAACAGGTGCAGGCATATATTGAGAAAACAGCTAATATCACTAATAATAAATCCGGATAGTATGAATGAAAAATTTGATAGCAGTGACAAGACGTTTGCATGAAGGGCATAAATCATGACGAATAATAATAATTGTAATAATAAGCAAAGAAATGAAAGCACCAAGAGGGTTAAGGGGAGGAAGCACTCTTGGTGAAAAGCATGATCATCAGTCGAAGTTTGGCCACGGTAGGAACAGCGTCTGGACGTGTTCTTTTCAGATACAAAGTTCCGGTTTAGACGTTCTTATTGAAACAGCTTCGGCTTTTGTAGGAGACGTAAGCGAACTGAACGTGATAAAGACTTTGGAATTCGGTATACAACCCTGAAAGCTGTGTTGACATCGATACGATGTCCAGTATCGACCAATTGTGACAGGATCGAGCTTTTTATGCACTTAATTTCTCCCTTGCTGAACCAAGCTAGTAAGTGTTATCGAACCCGTAGACGAACCTACCTAATCGTGTGCCTTATATAACATTAACCACAGGAACAGCCGAAATTTTATGTGTATGAAGAGGAGCTAAGGTTATGTAAGACATCTTTGAGCTGCTGGGTGAACAGAGGACGGTTAGTGAAGGATAGACACAAATGTGCACAGTAGAAAGCTTTCTCCATCTCCCTGGTAAAACGTTGCAGTAGAATCTCCACAGGAGTATCTCCCTTGAATTGGAGACGTAAAAACAGAGGCTTTTTCCCCACCGTTGGAGGTTCATGTTTACGACTACTGTAACTTGTGCTGGCCTTAATGAACTTCTGTGGTTATCCGTTCTCGCTTAGAGTATCTCGGATGACCTGGATCCTTTCTTTATACAGTCTTCAGAACAAATAGGCCTCGCTCTAAATGCTAATCACCTGATCAGATTACGTTTGTATTTTATCGGTACCAAGCTAAGGAAGTGTGCATACTTAGCTTTGGTTGTAGCTTTCTAAATATGATTCTTCTGATGGAATCATCCTCTCTTCTCGTTAGTATGACGTCCAGGAAGTGTTGTTATTCTACGTAAAATTGTGATCGCCACATAATTGGCCATTATTATAACGACAATAAATATTAAATTTATATAATTGTAAGGACCTGAAGATAAATTATTGTAAAGAATATTCTTCGTTCAGATTGACTTTTGATTCATGATATCGGAAAATTTGCACTTTTAAAAAAACTTTCTCATATATTAATACTGTGTACTGTGAATGAAGACGTTTTCCAGTTGTCATAGTTGTCTTCGAAACTAGTCGAATAAACTTCTAAGTAAACATTTTATGAAATAAATCAGAAAGAGGAAATGTGAATATATTGATTAACTTTTGCCCAATGAATATTTTGCTCAGAAACTTAGAAGGATTAGTGAAAGCAAAGCACAACGATTTTTAATGATATTCATGCAATAAATATATATTCAGTCACCTAGATTCTTAAGTGATTTTATTTTAGAAGCTGGACTAATATATAAAAAAAACTCCTCATTTCATTTATACTTATGGGCATTCGGAAGCGCATACTTTAAATATGATACTTGTTGATTAGCATCTTCATTCCAGACTCATCTTTCGACACCTATCTTTTCGATTAATATCTTATTCTAGGTTGTTCTTTTCTGATAATAAAATAAACACTTTTTTCTGTTGTTTCTACTGTTATTGTCAAGTCCAGTATACATAGCCTCTGACAATACCATTATAAATTTGCTTATATATGATATTTTACTGAGGGTCATACTAGAAAACGTTATTCGATCACATTACATCAGTATGACTTCTAGTAAAGGCTCATTGTATAAAGTCTATGTTTCGAGTAGAAAAACACCTACCATTCAACTATATCCATCAGGCTGTGGATTCACTCAGATTGCATATTTTGACAGTCCCATAGCTCAATGATAATTTCATTATAACACATAAGTTGACAACCTTAAGTATATATGAGCAAGACAGTAGTTCTACTTTTTCTCTGTAGGTTTTGTTTTTACCTCAAAATACTTTTTTATTTTCAACATCCTGTGATTTTTAATGCAATCACATGAGCAACCACTTCACTCTAATTTTTGTAACAAATTTATAAAAGCAATATGGTAACATACTGAACGAAGTTATATAATACTACATTTATTATCTCAACGCTATCAAGATACTGGAAGTGAGTACTAAGTATCGTTAACGCAAAATCTTTGTTGTTGTTATTGTTGTAAAATTAAAAGTCAACATTAAGAAAAGGATTAGTCCCACTTCAATACTTCACTGACGTCCTCCAAATCAGTTTAAACATGTTTCACTACAGCTCTAAGTTAAAATTCCCCAGTATACTTGTAGCGTGATGCAGACTGATATTAAACGGCCAAAACGGAAATCAACACTTTAAGTCAGTGACTGAAGCGATAGAAGTGTTTGTTCCTCAAATCTGTATTAATTTTACGTTCTGGACATGAAATAACCTCATTGAACAACTTGTTGAACCTTTATTCTATTGCCAATAAATTAGAACAACTTATTCTCCCCGACTTCACCAAGCCCTAATATGGTTAAGAATGTATGCATATGACGTTTTTCCTTCACAATGACATTCAAAATCTCCAGTGGCAGTGTTCCTAGAATAGTCTGTTAAAGGTATTTTATCACCAAAAAAGAAGACTATTTTCCTAATCCGATTAATTTTAAACTAATGATATCAACTGGCAAAAACCCTCATTACAGAATTATATATCAAGTAGCTCCTGCAAGTATCATACAGATGCTACGTGGATGTAAAAATGAGGTGAATGGCATCAGTGAAGCTAGATGCCATTTGATATCAGTATTAGATTGGTCCCTAGTGTTCACAGCTGATATTCACCTAATTGTTAGTGATACTACCTCAAATACCTCTCAATTTGCACAATGATTTTAATATAACAGGTACTGGTGATCTGCTTAACATGGGGATTGTATAGCTCAATGAAAGTAAATCACAACTAATAATTTCAAAGCTGTCCATTTGATTAACACCGCAACGTGGCTTCACATTTTGCCTTCAGTAAACATAGATGCTATTCAAAGCCACACAAAATGATGAATCTTACTATTACTTTCCTTATTTTAGAGGTTGATAAAACGTTCTTATAAAATCAGTAAAAAAGGCAAGATTTCATGATGTGTTTATGTGTTTATTCATGGTGTGTACAGGAACCACAAGTAAGTTTTCAACCTAATGGTTATAATCCATGATTAGTCAACCCTCACTTTGTGTCATTTTAACAGGAAATCTGTGTCTGAATTTACCTTCAGACATTAGGATAGAAATGTATTATAACTAGTCAACCGTGATGATGTTCGTACTTCCAAATATGACTGTCTAATGCAGCATTTTCCGTCTTAATCAAAAAGTTTCTAATTATTTAAAGAGATCTCGTTTGAGCTCCTAATGTCTGATTAACAGAAGCCCTGCGTAAGTTCATAATCGTTTTCATTTCAATGAATTATAAATGAAACACTTACAACATATGCCTATACACGAGAAACACAGACTTAATTACCAGAATATGAAGTATGAAAAATTACTCACTGAAAGTAAATTCTTCTGCAAAATACGTAACTGAAACTTCATCATCCTCTGAGCCAATTAAAAGTTTATGATGGAGTTCCTAAAACTCTTTGATGAACTTAAATGCAATGGATTGTTTTTGTGTGAAGACGAAATAAATTTTGCAACAGTTACATTTAAATTGTAGCTATCGTAAGGCATTAACTTATTTCAAGATTCAATGTTATTAAGCGAATATATTTAGCGACATTTAATGTGTAGAAAGTCAAACATGATTTAATTTATCAGCTTCCTAATTGTGGTATATATGAATTTAACGTACAACAGTGAAAAATATCGAAATCTTATCACCAAATGAGGGACTTTGGAAATAACAGAATGTCCGTGAATCATCAGCGATATGAAACTTTTCAACGTAAAATACTTTTTTGGCTGATGCATGGAACTGATGAAATAAAAAAAATTTCTTAAATTAAATGTGAAAAATGATAGACGATCGTTTAAAAAGCGATATGTGTCTTATGTCATTCCCTATAGCATCTGTGACCTATGAGCAAAGAAAAAACTTTGAAAACTAAGCCATGAAGAAGAGATTTTCATATTCTATCCTGTAAGAGCTGACGATACCAAATATTTTCTCAGAATGAAGTAGATGGATGAGGATTCCAAGCAAGCATCACTGTTACAAAACCCAGTGATCAGGATAGTAAGCCTACTCTAGAAAAATATATAATATTTTTGTTGTTGACTAGAAACTGTAAGCAGATAAATAAGCCAGCTTTATTGTTAATAGTCAATACAATAAACTAGTATGTAAACTATTCGACATTTTTCTATCATATAATTGCTGAAGGTTTAATTTTGTAAACATGACTACCCCTAATCCTATGGACTACGACTACGGACAATAACAATTTAAATTCACCTTTTGAAGTTGACAGTAAGTGAATAACTAATCCTAGTCTACACCACCATTCATATTTACACATCAATTAATTCGATGTTCACGTTAAATGCATAAACCTAAATTACTCTCTTTTGTATGAACCCGTAAATCTGGAAAATTTTTAACCATACAGTGTGCCTGTAAATTCACAATTCTTCGGAATTTGCTGGGTTATCAAAACAATCAACTCCGTTATTAAAAAATCATAGCTGATATCATTATCTTCACGCTTCAACTACGAATAGTTCAACGTGTTGATTATTACCTGCCGAATGTTTTCCATTTTTCCTAGCCAGCATTTGTCATAAAACATAAGGAAATAAGTAATTTATGGTGATATATAGGATTTGTAAACATAACCATTTTAAATGCTCCTAAACAAGTATAAAAAATAGACCTTTATATTCATCTTTTAAGGTGAAGGCAATTAAATCACAAATTCATCTACAGTTAACTTTATTCGCCTTACATTATACTATAAACATATCTTGGTAAATACTTTTGAATAAACAAAAATGTACAACTAAGAAGATGATAGTGACTTACAATAAGTAGCCTTTCACACATAGAAATAAGCTTCATGTCAGCACTGCTTCTTGATTCACAAGGTGTTTAAAAGCACTTAAAAACCAATATCGGAAAAAAAATTATCATAGAATACTGCAATTACGTTTTTTCCAAGGTTTCTGTAGCAGGAACAGATTCTATAACAATTATCCAGTATTTAACACATCAATGACGGATTTGTGTCATCTCTTCAGCAAATAATGATTCGAATGTCCCAAATTTGATTGAAATGTGTCCTTTGTTTAAAAAGCGTCGGCAAAATCTAATTTATATACTGGATAAGCATGAAATAGAAAAACAACCGGCAAGAAAATCGCCAGAAAAAAAAAGTTTAATTAAAAACATCTCCCAAAAAACACGTTTCTTTAAGCGTTGAATATGAACAATCCTTAATCCAAAGTATATTCATACTCATGTGAATTACGAATGCATACAGCGCTTAGATCGGTAGGAAAATATAACCACGATTAAATAAGTAAACACATATGAAGCTATATTCAGTCACAGATGCGTGGAATGATCATCAGCGTAATGTAAATCAGGAAGCCTCCTCTCAATCCACGACAAATATATGTACACTTGAGTGATATGAAGTAATCAGACGAAACACGCCAAGCTTCAAATGTGTATCACGGCACGATTTTATTTGTTTTACCGTATTACGTACAGAAGAAGAAAAAGAAGAGGGTGAGTTTATGTCTGTGCTTAACAACACTAAATTATGATGATATAAGTAAAATTAATTTCACACGCTCTCAGACAAACATAAAACTAGAACTTAGGCTGTGTCTAAGGCAACAAGAAGAGTGTGACGAACAAAGATTGAGTACTTGTGACTAAAACGTGTCTGAACTCCATCAATGACTTTAGGTGAGGCAAAATGTCAAGTATTCATGAGGTAAGGCACATTATTGTTAGGATACGAAACCCGATAAACGAGATTGTGAGGCCCAATCGACTAAGGTGGGTCGTAAGTGTGTGACACAAGTTCAGTCGCTGTCGTTCATGAAGCAAAGTATTCGTTGAAATAAGACGAGATTCGAAAGGCACTAATATAACCCTATTTTACCGTATGTCTCACAGAAGAAACAGGTAGGTCCAAATAATCTTTAACAACACTAAATTATGATGATATAAGTAAAATTAATTTCACACGCTCTCAGACAAACATAAAACTAGAACTTAGGCTGTGTCTAAGGCAACAAGAAGAGTGTGACGAACAAAGATTGAGTACTTGTGACTAAAACGTGTCTGAACTCCATCAATGACTTTAGGTGAGGCAAAATGTCAAGTATTCATGAGGTAAGGCACATTATTGTTAGGATACGAAACCCGATAAACGAGATTGTGAGGCCCAATCGACTAAGGTGGGTCGTAAGTGTGTGACACAAGTTCAGTCGCTGTCGTTCATGAAGCAAAGTATTCGTTGAAATAAGACGAGATTCGAAAGGCACTAATATAACCCTATTTTACCGTATGTCTCACAGAAGAAACAGGTAGGTCCAAATAATCTTTAACAACACTAAATTATGATGATATAAGTAAAATTAATTTCACACGCTCTCAGACAAACATAAAACTAGAACTTAGGCTGTGTCTAAGGCAACAAGAAGAGTGTGACGAACAAAGATTGAGTACTTGTGACTAAAACGTGTCTGAACTCCATCAATGACTTTAGGTGAGGCAAAATGTCAAGTATTCATGAGGTAAGGCACATTATTGTTAGGATACGAAACCCGATAAACGAGATTGTGAGGCCCAATCGACTAAGGTGGGTCGTAAGTGTGTGACACAAGTTCAGTCGCTGTCGTTCATGAAGCAAAGTATTCGTTGAAATAAGACGAGATTCGAAAGGCACTAATATAACCCTATTTTACCGTATGTCTCACAGAAGAAACAGGTAGGTCCAAATAATCTTTAACAACACTAAATTATGATGATATAAGTAAAATTAATTTCACACGCTCTCAGACAAACATAAAACTAGAACTTAGGCTGTGTCTAAGGCAACAAGAAGAGTGTGACGAACAAAGATTGAGTACTTGTGACTAAAACGTGTCTGAACTCCATCAATGACTTTAGGTGAGGCAAAATGTCAAGTATTCATGAGGTAAGGCACATTATTGTTAGGATACGAAACCCGATAAACGAGATTGTGAGGCCCAATCGACTAAGGTGGGTCGTAAGTGTGTGACACAAGTTCAGTCGCTGTCGTTCATGAAGCAAAGTATTCGTTGAAATAAGACGAGATTCGAAAGGCACTAATATAACCCTATTTTACCGTATGTCTCACAGAAGAAACAGGTAGGTCCAAATAATCTTTAACAACACTAAATTATGATGATATAAGTAAAATTAATTTCACACGCTCTCAGACAAACATAAAACTAGAACTTAGGCTGTGTCTAAGGCAACAAGAAGAGTGTGACGAACAAAGATTGAGTACTTGTGACTAAAACGTGTCTGAACTCCATCAATGACTTTAGGTGAGGCAAAGTGTGAAGCAATCAAGAGGTTGGGAAAACCGCTAGATAAGATAGGAAACTCGATCGATGAGTTTGTGAAGCCCTATCGACTGAGGTGTGTAGGACGCGTGATATGCAAGTTCAGTCGCTATCTTCCGTGGTCCTGGTTTCGAGCCTCGGTGGGCGCGTAGTGCTGAAGAGTCCTAAACGATTACGAAACAGCTGTCCAGTACTTCCAGGTGTTCTGATGGTTCTCTACCCAATGTCAGCTCATGATGAAATCCAGTAACCAATCAGTCAAATCCCTACAAACCAATACTTGAATGATGAAAAGTGTCTTACGAAATAACATGAGATTCGAAAGAAACTAATATTAATCAGACTGTCCGTAATACTGATCTCATATTGTGATAATGAATGATTTATCATTCACATAAGCATCAATAACTATAAAGAATTGAGGAAATTCAAATTACTGAAGTGACTGACGTGATCCATAGACCAATTATACCCTGTGTGGCATTTTCCTCCCACATTCCGATTTGTCTTTAACGCACTGTTGATTATTAGAATACTGTCACATTTAGAATATATTGCAACTGAAGTAAAATAAACCTGTGCTTTAGATGTCGTCGTTCTAATCTTACAATTGTTAAAACTGTTTCAGAGAGTTTCGTTACTTTAGTGATGGTGGAAAATATTGCAACTAGGATTTTAGCATGCTTATGACGTACATAATTTAGAAGATAAGTCCTCAGATAATCAAATCCATCTCTAATCCCATTAAACCAGTGAGCATAATAATATTTTTGATTCATTGTTGCAAAGATGAAGGTAAGTGAATAATAAATTCACCTAAATTTCGCTGTATTCACCTTTACGCTTTACAATGAATGCAACCTCGAACGTGGTTCCTGAATCCTTAGCTGTTTTCGGCAGGGGAACATTCAAGTAGATTATGTCTAACTGAAGAACTACATCTTGTTACTGTGAAACTAAATATTATACGAAATGAAATTGAAAACGCAAACGCAATCTCAAATATATGGTCAATGACAACTGAGCTGGTATCCTCCAGCCACTACTACAGAACATTTTGATGGAAGGGATGGTGGCTGCCGATCAGAATAAGCGTTACTTTTTTTAACTACTAAAAGAATAGCAACTTCAGCCCTTTCATAATCTGTCGTGGAATCATAGTCTTGTCACTGCTAGGCAAAATATAAAGTCGAATCATCCTAGAAAGATTAAAGATGCTCCGAATTCAAATCTCCACCTGGAAGAATCTTAATTCAGTAGAAGCCAATCTTATGCTAGTCAAGTTGGAAATAAACGCATCGTCAGTACCAACCAAAACACCAGTTTAAGTTTAACTCCATATAGATTTCGAACAATTAGATTGCATCTGAAGCTGTATGTCGGAATTATCCTCATTTTCTGACGAATGCATTGCCTTAACTTTCACCCTATTCGTCAAATCTTGTTTATTCTTTACTTGGTATTTGAATTCCTTTCTTCCCTCAAATATCTCTTTAAGTATTTGGAAATCTTTATAGAGGCATATTTTTAACGTCAACTTTAATGCAAACTTTATATTTTACACTCGCTTCCTTGTACACTATCTCAGGAGAATTTTGAAGTCTTCAAAATGGGCAAACTACCTCTAGATGATACCACCATAAACACGTGTTGTCGCTAAATATATCTACATGTCTATTGTCCAAAAGAGGCATCCTACTTAAAATTTGACCGCTTTTCCTTATCTCATTTCAGAAATCTCAGAAAGTTTATTTAAAATGAAAAATAAGTCCGGTGCTAGGAGACTGAACATTTTCACTGAGTCAGAAATATACAGATGAAATATCAATTCTAACCAGAAGTCCATACAATGTAAAACCTCATTAAATATGTGAAAGCTATTTAAGGAAATCACAGATGTTAAACAAATAAATGAATATCCTTCTTCAGTTAATGCTGGTAGTCATAATAAGTCCTTCAAATGTGGTTCTGCAGATGTTTTGATTTCAGATGCTACAACGGGAAAATGCGACTGCTTTTCTGAATTTAATACAAATAATGTCGTCAAATGGCTCCAAACGTTGAAACCTACCCAATCCCATAGTCCAAATAGTTCAGTCACGTTTATCTACGAAACATGTGCTGACATTTTGTGTTATCTTCTCACTGGTATTTGCAACGAATCAGTATGAATGGCTTGGCGTTCACATGGTCAGTATTGATGATGAAAAATTAAAGAAGCTCCAATGACTTAAAGAGATTGAAGTGATTGACAAAATCTATGGGTCAATCATATACCGTATGATGTTTGACTTTCACAACCTGAAATCACTCTAACACATTGTAGATCGAAGAGTACTTAAAAACTTAACTGTGTTACATATTTGGAAGACACTGCAAGTGAAGAAAAATGAAAGTATAATTCAGATGTTATTGTTCAAACTTTACAGTTGTCAAGACCATTTGAGTATTCCAATACTTCACTGGTAAATAAAACTTCGTAAAACAAGTTCTGACAATTTCTGATGCATGTATTTTTGTGAATACAATCTCATGATTTCTCAGCGAAATGAATAATAATGTCAAAATATCCTCAGGCTTATGTGCCCTCAATGATTTGACAACTGCAAGCAGATTTTACAAGCACTGTGGTATACATAAATCCGCATGGTTTTCGCTAGAAGTAAACACCTAAACTCAGATTGGTTCCATCACAGTCAATTTAAAAGCCCTTTAAGTAAGTGAAAATAGACCACAGTTCAAGTTCAACACTAAGAAACTGAAGGCTGTAGCTGCAAAAGACACCACTACAGTTAGAACTCAGTATCAAATGATCCATAATGGACAACCCGAATATGCCTTTGAGGTTAAGGCAGGAGAAAGAAAAGGCTGCCGACTATCACCGGTGACATTCTTAACCATGGTTGGTTGCATGGTGTGGCAGACTACTGGCAGCAAGAAAATATGAATACGTTGGACAGATAAGAAAATTCTTGAATACTTGGATCTAGCGGATGATTTTGTCTAACGCCACACAAACTCAAAAATCTGCACACGGTAACGAAGATATTTTCAGAAGAATAAGCGAGACAAGACTTCAAGGGAACAATGAAGATCACCAACCAACGACAATAATTACTATCAATCACTACTAACACAATAATTTTGAAGTAAGCCACTACATTCACTTATTTAGATAACATTATTGCAACTACAGGCATGACGCCTGGATGTCAAAGCCATAAGATATCGGGAAAGCAAGATAGACATTCATTAATTATTATGTAAATCTGCTGCACTAAGCATAAAGAAACAGATTCGGATTTACAACCCCAATGTTAAATCGGCCTGTTTTTCAACACGGTTCAGAGAATTTGCATGTCAGAGAAATCACTTCTAGAAAGCTGTAAACATTTATCAACCACCGTCTTCACTGCATGCCGGAGATCAAATGGCTGATCAGAAAGGAATGGTTCAAAACTCTGACAATCATCCAACCAAGAACTTATCGCAAGACAAATATGATTATGGAAACAGAAATGGATGGGGGACACGCAAAGGAAACTGCGAATTGACATCCCATGCCAGGCGTTCAAATGGAAGCTGACTGAGGAACGACGAGTTGGGCTTCCGATAGTTACATGAAGGCGATAATGTGAGGGGAATATGAGAGCTTATGGGCAGCTTACTAGCCGGATAAAGACGACTGAATGAAACATGTTGAAACGGAAATTTACTGGAAATTTACACTGAAACCCAAGGGAATAATAATAAGTCTCATAACCATAACAAAACTTAATCCTACAAAGCTAGTATGCACAAAAATGTTTCTACGCACCATTTTAGATAATAGTAAGTTAACCAGAGATTTACAGATTCAGTGTGATGTATTCCCGTTCACATTTTCCTAAATATACAGTTTAATAAGTGTCGAGTGAATATAAAGCTAAAAAGAAGAATAACTCAAATCAAAATACTAATCTTAACATGGTGAATCGATAACCAGTACAACTAAATTAAAGATAAGATTTTATTTTGATAAATCACACAGTATTATACAGCAATGTTAACTGATGACATTTTGAACACAAACTATTGCTAATAATCATATCAAGTCATCAGTTAATACTACTGTATAACGCTGTGTGATGTATCAAATTAAAATCTTATCTATAATGAAGTTATACTCTAACACAGTGCCCAATTTTTATACTTTTATCGATAACCAGTACGTCTAATATACTGATAAAGGAAGCTTTTGACTGCAATTTTTAGAACTTCGTCAAAGTGATCAACAACTTGTGTATTTTGTGCATCTAAACTTCTGTTATATAATAAAGTGCTCCAGGATAATAATTTGTTCCTTCTCTAACCAATCCAAATACTAAATAATCCAATTTAACTTCTTTTCGATCATGTGTTCATCTCACTAAGTGACTTAGGATTAGTACGAAAACTGGCATTGTGATAACCATAGCAAGTTCAACACTTCCGAAAAAGTTTATAAACTCAACATTTCTTTACAAGCGAAACACGTAGAGAACCAGTAACTAGACTCACAGATTACACTGAATAAATTTCAAGTATGTATGCCTGTTAATTGAATAATATTAGCCTAATTATATCCAAGAATGTAAAACGCCAGTTTATATACTCATACTTGATAATTCAAAAATTTAACATGAGTAGAAACGGTTCTTTTACCTTCACAACAGATGAATATTTAAACCGTTTACTGGATACCTCACATAGTACATAAGAATATTTCACGGCATGATACATCCATTAAATAAATTAAAGCGGAACTGCGTACCATCATAGTGTCCAAATTTTATGCATAAATTAAACAAGTATATGCTTGAAGTATATTAAGTAGCGAAATATTTCAAGCTATGAAACCAGCTTACAGTTCACTTTTATTTATTTTACCTTACTATGTACAGAAGATCTGGGTAAGTTTCTAATAGAATAGAATTTATCTGACAAAGATTGCGGGTTTGTGACTAAAAGATATTCTAGTCCTAGCTACATCTTCAGACGAAGCAAAATAATAGGTTATCATGCGTTTGAGTGAGGAAACTCAACATCGACAAGGTAACAAAGTCCTGTTGGTTAGGAATGGTTAGGACATGTGTCCCCTATGTTAGCCACTGTTTTACTCAGCGAGAGGACAAACTAGAAATAAATTAACAGGGATTACAGAGTCCATTAGGCTGACTTCATGTTGAAAATTTGATTTTTACCTAGTCAATGCTTACAGTAAGAAATGAACGTAAATCCCAGCACTAAGGAGATTGAAAAATCTCATGAATCGGTCATATGCCATTGACAGTTTGTTTTTACCTTCCAAATTATCATTAACTCATAATGAACCAAAGGAGTATTTTCACATTTGTTGACGTACACATTTTGAATATTTCGCAACTGAATAAAAGAAAACAACACTTTCGATATGGTCATTGAAAATCTGTGATTGTCAAAACTCTTTAAGAATGTTTTGGTAATTCACTGGTGAATATACGGAAACAAGCACATCTATGGCATTTTCGTAACCTGCATATTTAGTGTTATGTACCATACATCAAAATGGCACTAATAATTATCGTTTTAACAAATTTGTTTTGATCAAAATTTAAACTGAATAAATTGCAAGATTTTAAATCTCACTCCACCTATAATCATCTCTGCGACAGAAAAAATTAGTAAGTTTGTGATCTCCTACGGATAACGGTTATTTTTGCGTCATGAAAATCAGGTTGAAATGGATTATATTGAATGAAAATAATCAGTGCTTGCAGAAATGCAGCATACTGCCTTAAATTCACAGCAGACTAGATGACTTTACTTTTATTTACTTTTTAAGAACACAATGCGCTGCGTACGATTAATTTTTTAGCGAATTACTTCTACTAAATGAGAAAATTTTCCAAACAGATGAAACAACCACTGCGTATATCAGACTCATCCTAGAAGATAATTATATTCCTTTTACTCTGTTCACAGTAGTCAACATGTGTCTTACACAAACTACTTTCTCAATGTCCAGTCTCTTCATTATTATGTACATAATACTGAGCTATCACTATTGCACTGAAATATCTCAAAGTTTAACAAGTTTGATCTTGGAAACCATCGTCCCAGCATGCTTTTTTCACTACATGAAATTAAAAATTTGATAAATAAATAACAAAATTATTTTAATATTTTGCCTTTCAGAAAAAAAAGCAGGTACGTTGCAATCTGAATCTCATACAGAACGTTATTTGTTTTTCAGATTAATTCATTCTTTGATGTTTATAACTTTCAGCTGCACATTAAACTGTTGCTGAAATTTCGACAAGACATAAAAGTCATATGTGGATTACATTATGCTTCACATGTAATACATTTTCAGTCATATTATATATTAGTAAAGGAATATTTCTAATATTCTATAAGGAATTTCTGTATTCTGTCTTCTGGTATTCATTATTTTTCGAACTACTTAATGAATAAACACACAACAATGTAATCAAGTTTATAAGCTTCCAGACCGTAGGTGATATGAATTTCCTGGAATAACTTGAGCGCCGAGTCAGATAGATTCATTATAAATTATTTAAATTAATCCCAGTGTGTTAAGAAAATCAAAACAAGATTTTTCTGAGCGTTTCGCCGTGTAAGCCACAGCTTCTTCAGCAGATTTATTCGAATTATAATTAATCATCAAGATATAAAGTCAAAATTATTTTACATAAATTGTCCAAGGACAAATGACCTTCAAATAAACTGACTTCAATTTGTGTAAAACAATTTTGACAATATATATTTTGATGATTAATAAAACTCCGAATGAATCTGCTGAAGAAGCTGTGGCTTACACAGCGAAACGCTCAGAAAAATCTTGTTTTGATTTTCTTAACACACTGGGATTAATTTAAATAATTTATAATGAATTTAATCAAGTTTTAAAAAATTAGTACTGCACATTTTCTTTGCAATGTGGAGGATAGTGGATGTGTTGGTTCATTCTACTGTTAACTCAGTGCACGACATAATTCAGGTAATCACTCGACTACTTATTGCTGTACTGTGGAAATAGAAGACTGATTGAGAAACCTAAAGAATATTGCTTCAAGTAAAAGGCAATAGGATAAGAAATAAAAGCTAATTGACATGAATAACAAATTAGAATTATGAGATATGAAAACTATGTTCTGACTGAATAAGATGTACCAAAAGAAATCCAAACAGTTTAAATTTAATCCACGTTATAGGGACAAACTATATCTCCTCCAGTACTAACGATACTGTACTAGTGTTTAGTTTACTCTCTCTCTCTCTGGTATGGATTCAAAATAGAACTTGGCACCGAAGTGCAGCAGTTCCAGTTACCACGTTCCAAATACCACACAAAGGTAGACAAAAAGATGAGTGAAGAGAATCAATAGAGTGTGACAAGTATAAGAGTGAAACAGAATGGGTAATGGTAGAAAGGAGTATGAAAGATTACAGAGACTGACACATCTGCGCTGGCCATTGACAACGATTTTGAGCCATGTCACCTATTATCTCCAGCCATTGATTCCTAGAGTCCCGAGGGCCCCAACCCGGAAGTCTGAATCTCCCTCCCTACCTGACTCATTTTAACTCTCAAGGATTTCATGGATTGATGAGGCCATGTTTTTGTTTGGCCACCACCACTTACTCTTTTCCAGCCTGCACCTATATCAGCTAGTAATGCCCGCCTGTCGGGGGAGGCGATGGTTAGGCATGGGCACCACCTGACCTAGCCATCTCAATCTATGTAACTTTATAGCCTCGTCGATTGATTTCCCCTGTTTGCCCAACACTCTACGTCTAACATCAACATTACTTACCTTATTACACCACCTAACGTGAGAAAGAGATCGTAGACATCTATGATCAAAAACAGTCAACCTTTTCATGTTTTCAAGTGATGTTGGCTATGTTTCATAGCCATAGAGAAAGACGGAGCGAACTGATGAGCAGTACACACGTCCCTTGGTTGATAGCCGGATGTCACGCCTACGCCAGAGATGGTGTAAGTCGGCGAAAGCAGCTCGAGCTTTTTGGATCCGTGCTTAAATTTCGTCGCCCAACAGTCCGTTGGTGCGTTGGTGAGTTGGTCCATTAGTTTACTAAGACCTCTGAAAGATATTCTACTTAAGCAACCACACGTAATTCATAATTCGCTGGAGTGAAGTAATATAAGAAGGAACTGCACTACCTTTTGCACAATATTATTCATATTAAGCGTACTTCCCCTAATCTGATTCTAGTTGAATAATATTGTAAAACAAACTGTACCCTCTGTTTCAGACAAAAAACGTGAGTGACTCAGAATTGTATACTTGATAGATTAATCATAGTTGGTTATATAAATTTATCTTAAACGTCATTAGGTTTGACGAAAAAACCATGAATGTACACATAATTAGATACTAATAGTTTCATGCTTAGTTCAATTATATCTAAATAAAATTTCAGGCTTAATTTGTAAAGAATAACTAAGAGTCACATGGTTCAGCCTTATTCTGTTGAGTCTTTACAGTAAAATACAATGTCTGTTATTTCCGACTGCTGGATTTCACCCTATGGCATACAGAATCACGTAACGGAGATGAGATTCTATCAGTCGGAAATACATCCACCGCAGACCGCTGAAGCGTAACGCACTGACTGATTCGTAATTCACCTGCCTAGTCGAGTAAAATCTTTATTTCAAACTCGTTGATTTGTGCTTCACCATTGGTTAAAAGTTTCAAGCTATTCTTAACTTTATGTCTAGTTGCTCATTATCCCATGACAAAATCAACGTTCAATGATTTACAATAATTTCTCCATGTGAATAACTTTACTAACATAAAAACACCTGTGTAACAAATTCAATAATTACCAAGTTTTGTTATTCATTTTCCATCCCAGTGGAAAAGTGTAAGTTTAAATATATAATTTGAAGTCGTGTGTTGAAACCACTGAATGCACAAAAGAAATTTGGACAATACGTGTGTTGAAGATGTCCAAGCGTTTACAAGTTATTATAAGCACACCAGTAATTAAAAAATTACTAGGCGGTCTTTTCTTTTGAATACGCCGTATTTTTGACTAAAGACTTATGATATGAGCACACAGTAGATTTGCTAATTGCTTCACAAACATTTTAACGAATTCCTTAACCTTGGTTATATCTTACTAAAGTATTAGAAAGCAACTGATATCACCCGTAAATTTTATTTAGCTATCAGTCAGTATGCAAAAAGTCATTTATGAAACACAGAATATTAGTATTACTTTTTCATATAATACTCAGCAAACAGTATTGGAGAACGCCTGTACTTATTTGTAAGGTGGGCAATAAATATAGTCATTTTCAATTCAAAATTGAAAATTTCATGACTAAACTAATAAACTTCTAGATTTACGCATCAAGAAATTGGATAACAAGTATCTTACTTCAGTGTAAACTTCATTAGATTTCAATATAACCTAAACAAAGAAAAATAACTCACATTCTAAAACATGATTATGAATTATGAAATATTTTACAGGCATGAAGCGTTTGAGTAAGTTCATCTTAGATTTAAACTAAGATGTTCGTGTTAAATTGCAGTTGTGCTGGACAATCATTACAGAAATAGTATCAACGGAATAAGTAAATATATCAAGGAATTATATACTGAATAAAGTGAGAACAAAGTTTTTCCAGAATAAAATGGCACCATTATTTATTTCGTCAGCTTCTCATCAGCTGCTTACAGGCCACAGTCATTATTAAGTATATCTACAGAAACAATTTTAACATACTTGCATACAGTTCATTTTTAAACAAAAATCCATCAATGTATGCATACAGTAATAATATTTAATATATATATTATTAAACACTACTCCAAACAATAATATTCATACACAATCGAAAAATTCGACATCACGTAATCAGATGAAAGAGAGGTGAAAATACCCAGTCACTAGGGCAAAAAAGACTCATAACTGCTCCTTTCTGAATGCATAAATTAGGCTTCAGGCACCTGATGGAGATCGCTTCAGTAAACTTAAGGAGAATTGAACTCTGTTGCCTATTGATAATTTTGAACAATCTTCCGACGTCCACCTCATGACCCATGTCAAGGAGATGCCTGAGGATGGCACTGTTTAAAGCATTTATTCCCTTTAGACATATGCTTTTAGGTCTGTCTGTCTGTCTGTCTGCTTTCGACATAGAACTTTGCACAAATGTGCGGAAGTTCAAGTCGCCACACTCCATGTAGCACACAAAGCAAGAGAAGAAAGTACAAGAAAAGCATAATAGAGACAGTGAGCAGAGGTGTGAGACAAAGGAGTAATAACGAAAAACAAAACAGTTTCATTGGAGATCATAAGTCACAAGGAGTGGATGCATCTGCGCCACTGAGAACGATTTTGAGCCATGTCACCAATTGTTTCCAACCATTGATTTTTACCGTCCCGAGGACCCCAGCCTGGAAGTCTACACCTTCCTACGTGGCTTAGACCAACTGTTGTGGATTTCATTGACTGATGCCAAGTTTTTGTTTGACCGCCGCTAGCTTTTTTCCAGCCTGACCCTATATCCGCTAACATTGCTCGTCGAGGGAGGCGATGGCTTGGCATACGTAACACATGTCCTAACCATCTCAGTCTTTGTAGCTTCACGACTTCGTCGATTGATTTCCCCTGTTTACCTAGAACTCTACGCCTAACCTCCATGTTGCTCACCTTATTATGCCACTTTACACGGGAAATAGAACGCAGGCACCTATGATCAAAGACAGCTAGTCTTTTCATGTCTTCCACTCTCAGTGGCCAGGTCTCACAACCATAAAGGAGGACGGAGCGGACTGATGAGCAGTACACCCGCCCTTTGGTCGATAGTCGAACATCTCGTCTACGCCAGAGTCGGCGTAAACTAACAAATGCGAAACGAGCCCCTTGTATTCGTGCTGAGATTTCGTCAGAGATCAGCCCGTTGGGGCTGATGGTACTTCCCAAATAAGTGAAGCGGTCAACGTGCTCTACCACTTCACTTCCTATTTTTAAACTAGGCGTCGATGTAGTCCAGTCCTGTAACATCATCTTGCATTTGGCGGGAGCGAATCGCATGCCAAACATTCGTAGATTGCGGCTCAAGGTGTTTAGAAGACTCTGCATTTCGTCAGCGTCTTCGCCTAGAAGGACTATATCGTCTGCATATTCCAAGTCAACGAGATTATTCCCCGGTAGCAAGTCAATCCCTGAGTCGCTGAAGTCACCTAGGGTTAAGTCCATTAACACATCTATGATGAAGTTGAATAGAAAAGGAGATAATGGGCATCCTTGACGGACACCACTGGTCGTCATCAGTTCAGATGACAGCTCGCCGTAAGCCCTCACCTGGCTGTATGAGTACGAGTAGAGTGCCTTAATCAGTGCAATATATTTTCTCGGAATTCCCTTTACAGCCAAGCATCTCCAGAGAACTTCCCGATCGACAGAGTCGAATGCTGCCTTTAGGTCAAGAAATATAATGACTGTTGGACGCCGGTAGGAATGCCTATGTTCTAGAATCTGTCGGAGGGTGAAGATATGATCAATACACCCTCTTCCTGGTCTAAAGCCTGCCTGGCTCTCTCGTGTTTGTGCTTCCCGAGCACCACTCAGTCTACGCATGATTATTGAGCCTAAGACTTTAGATACTATATTAGTCAAGCTAATCCCTCTGTGATTATCACAGGAAGACTTGTCTCCCTTCTTGTATATGGGGATAATCAGTGACTTACACCAACCCGATGGGACTTCTTCTGATTCCCAGACGCTGCCTAGTACCTCAGTTAATCCGGACAGTAAGCTGTCTCCACCGTACTTAAATACCTCTGGAGTCATTCCATCAGGTCCCGCTGCTTTGCCTAGTTTCAGATTGGTGACAGCTTTAGTAACCTCAGTTAGTGACGGAGGACCTGTGTCTATATCCCATTCAGGGAGGTGTTGGATGCTCGGAAGGTTGAGCGTGGCTGTGGGCAAATTAAACTGCTCCTCATAATGCTCTTTCCAACGATCCAGTCGTCTATCCTGGGAGCTAATTATAGTGCCATTTTTTTCCGAGATTGTCTCACTAATGATTTGTCTTCTCCCACCCGTTTCCCTGATGAGTCCAAAGAGTTGCCTGGTGTTGCCTATCCTCGAAGCTTTCTCCATCTCTTTGGCTTTTGTCGCCCACCACTGTTCACGGTCCTTGCGGAGACTTTTCGTAAGTTTCCTCTTGTGCAGCTTTCGCTCCTCATTGAATTCGGAGCTCGCCGGAATAAGTCTTCTAGCATCTATCAGTTCGGATGAGGCGGTGGAGATCCAGTGGTTTTTACTCACCTTTGGGTTTACCTTATTCACAGCTTTTACAGCTGTATCTATGGCTGCCTGGATATTTTTCCAAGCTTCTTCAGGGTGAGCACAGCTGTCGAACACAGATATGTGTTTAGCTAGTTCTTCCTCAAATACGGATTTAGTTTCCTGATCGAGCTGGGGACGTGATGGTTTTACCGCCAGCTGTTTCCTACGTCCGTTCAGTCGTAAGCACACCCGAGCGCGGACCAGTGCATGGTCGGTATCTACGCACGTGTTCCAGAAGGAGCGACAATCTCCTACCGACCCACGCCAACGATAGCTTATTGCTATGTGGTCTATTTGTGTCCAGCGTTGGTTTGATGAAGGGGGTCTCCAAGTCAAACAGTGTCTCTCCTTGTGTTTAAAGTTAGTGCTTACAAGAAACAAATGATTATCAGAGCAGAACTGTAGGAGACGGTCACCGTTGTCGGTTCGCTGGCACGGAACTCCATAGGTGCCACCGACATCCTTCTCAGATTGACACAATTTCCCTACTTGAGCGTTAAAGTCACCAGCTAGAACGACTATGTCTGAGCGTTTAGCCTTTCCACCAAACTAGACAGCTTTTGGTAGAACTCATCCTTCGTTTCATCTGAACTGCAGTCAGTGGGGGCGTAGGCGGAGATTACGAAAAGGCATCGGCGAGTAGTGCAGTCCTTCCTCCTTCTTACTGATCCGTTCAGGCGGACAGCACACATTCGGCTATCTACCGGGATCCAGTCAAGCAATGTCTTTTCTGCCCTAGTACTCAAAGCTATCCCTACGCCAGCTAATCCTCGTGAACTAGCTGTGGCATCTCCTGACACCCTCAAGGTGAATTTTGCAGATTCAACCTGTTGGCCAGGTGGGGTTAGGTGAATAACCACACTTGGGTCTTGTATGCGTGTTTCTGAAACACAGCATACATCAATGGCTCGTGATGCCAGGGTCTTGGCTAGTGATGCTTGTTGTCCTATTTGGCAAAGTGTCCTAACATTAAGAGCTCCTATATGAAATTGGTGGCGCGGCTTTAAGAGGCTGTCGGTGGTGGTTTTTTGGCTTCCATCGTTTTTAGTGGACGCAGAGTGGAGAGGAAGTGGAGAGCTATCAAGTCGAGGAGTTGCATCAGTGGAAGGAAGGCAAGATGATAGAGATGAAGATGAAGACAAAGATGAGTGAGTAATAGAGAGGTTTCGTGTGCATTTCGGATTGTGAGGGCGATTGTTACTTCCCGGCTGCCCACACCGTGGAAGTTGGTTGCGTGACCGCAGAGCCCAGGGGACAACTGCTTGAGGCCGGTCACACGCGGCCTGTTTTTGTTTGTTCTTTTTGTTTGGTGTGTCTCAGTAGCAGATTTATCACTCCTGCCCTGTGACACGGCAGCAGGAAGCGCGGTCGTTGTTAATCCGGGCCACGGCCGATCCGGCATGAAATTTTGTGTTTTGTATGTATCATGATGTTGGATTGGGTAGCTGCTTTTTGTTTAACCGCTATCCAAACAACCTGCCTGGCATGGTAGACCTCAAGAGACATAAGTCTCAGCCAGTATAGCTTGAATAGGTCATTGCGGTGTTCAAGCCCGACCACCACGTCAAGGTAGCAGCTTTCGGTTGGGATGCTTTTAGGTACATGTTCATAAAATCGTAGTTATGTCATTTTTTCAATTCTTTCAATGCGACTGCTCCCACAGATGCATGTAAATTTGTACATACAGTTAGAGTTAACACGAGAAAAATAACTATCGACTTTCGATTGCACCAAAGAGCAAGTTGTTCGATAAACGGAGGCGAGCTTAGCTGAAAGATAGGCTCTGCATAGTGACGTCCTCGATGTTCTGACAATTGCTGTAATATTTTAAACTTTATAATCAAGTTGAATGTAGATGGGATTTTTCTCCACTGTGATTTGCTTGACATTTTAGACTTCAGACAATCCTTACTTGTTAATCAAACTTTGAGGGTAACCGTTGCTTTTCAACATCTTTTCAAGAAATATAAATTCTTCCTCTGATTTCTCTATAGAGAGTAATCTCCTAGCTCTATAGTGCAGAGACTTGACTAGTCCACGTTTATAGCAATTTGGACAAAAACCATTAAAATGTAGGTATTGTCCTTTCCATGTAGACTTTCAGTAAATTGACTTCTGAAAACTACCGTCTTCCAGGTGTTGCATGGCAATGTCGAGGAAGTGAAACTTTCCATCATTTTCATGTTCCATATTAAATTCAATATTGGTATGTGCGTTACTGAATAATCTTAGTAGGTGGGAAGCATGACTTCCATTGTCGCACACTACAAATATGTCATTGACATATCGAAAATAAGAAGTTGTTTCGTAGATTTCATGCTTCAACTTTGTTTTTTCAAGGTTGCGAATGAATGTATCTGCTAAAACAGGGCTAATAGGACAGCCCATAGCTGAAACATCTATTTGGCGGTAAAGGGTGTTGTCAAATTTGAATTGCACTTCCATGGTACACATTATTTTTTTGTTTCATATTTTTGATTATAGCTGGATTCCACACCGTATTATTGGTACAAGTATGGAATTTTCAGCATTTGATATTGGTGGCCCAAATTTAGCAGGCTGACCAATTGATATCAAGTGTGCGTCTGCCGGGAATCGAACTCCGGAGAGAGTCCTAACCGGTGTACCACAGACGCAGCCTCTTAGCTGTCTGAAGCTTAAATATGCCGTATTTACTAACATAGTCAGTGAACTGTTTTTGTGAAAATACTTTTTGGTTTAGCGTTATATGTCTTATATCGGTAAAATTTATGATCATAAATATCACCAAACTCAAATCTGTAACTACTAACCATGCTCTGCTGCAACACAGCAAAACACATCGATGGATATATCTGTGGGGCATTAGCAGTAGGCGTTTGAATTCCGACTCTGGCAGTGTGAGAAGATTAGACTGCTGGCTAGACTGAAGTTTTACGATGACTGCCGGTGGTCTGACTGGTTCACTTGCCATCCTATGAAGTTACCACGTGTTTGCAAACTACCACCATCTCTCAGAAATCTTCGACTTATTACAAAATCGCTTACTTAACCAACAGAATCTCTGATTTCAAGACTGAGAACTGAGGCCATATCCTTCAACCCTGTCGTCAGTAGTTTGAATATAGTATTCCGTATGAAATTCATCAATTCAAATCAAGAACCTCAACAGAAAACGCATGCGAATTTTAACAAAACTATGTCAAAATCTCTGAAAAAGGAGAAATTATGTGACGTTTTCCCAGAAAATCCTGAGGAGTTTATGTGTAATCTGTCGAGGCTGGAGTTGGATCGCATTAAAATGGAAGCGCTTTCCCTTGGATTTAACTTTCATATCTTGAATAACATTGTGAGACGAATAGATGTCACAGGTTGTTTCGAAAACTTATTCTATCGCCTGAATGACCTAACTGCAGTTGATGATGACAAGAAGAGCTGGTTCAAATCTAGGCTGGTCGGCGTTGCAAATCAATGCCTCATTTCTCCCACTTTACATTCCCAAATCCTCTTTGAAGAGCATAAAAGAGCATTGAAGACTCTCAGATTGTCGTATTGCAACCTGATAAAGGCTTAGTAGTCGTGCTGATGGACAAAGGTGACTACATCTCAAAAATGAAAGCTGTGATAAATGACCTGTTGAGGTTTAAAGTTGACAATTGTCAGAAGGATAAGACACATGAAGTTGAAAACGTATCACAAAAGTACTGAGAGATCTTCTTAAGAAGAAATTACTTGACAACAATATGTACAATTATTTAAAACCCTGAGAGTTCCGTTCGCCACACGTCTATAGTCTTCTAGAAACACACAAAACAAGTCCCCCCTGAGACCTTTACTTTCGATGACTAACTCGCCCCAACAGAATGCTGCATGTTGGCTTACATAGAAGCTGGAACTTGTTCTTCAACGGGTAGATGTACACATCATGAAAGACTCATTTCATTTCGCTGAAAGTATGAGCCACATGAATTTCTTAAATATATTAGTGGTGTCATTTGATGCAACCTCCTTGATCACAATGATTCCAGTCAATGAAGCTATTGAGATCATTTGTCATTAGTCTGATCTTCTTCTGCTACTAGAGTCGGAATTCAAACGCCTACTGCTAATGTGTACCATGGAAGTGCAATTCAAATTTGACAACACCCTTTACCGCCAAATAGATGTTTCAGCTATGGGCTGTCCTATTAGCCCTGTTTTAGCAGATACATTCATTCGCAACCTTGAAAAAACAAAGTTGAAGCATGAAATCTACGAAACAACTTCTTATTTTCGATATGTCAATGACATATTTGTAGTGTGCGACAATGGAAGTCATGCTTCCCACCTACTAAGATTATTCAGTAACGCACATACCAATATTGAATTTAATATGGAACATGAAAATGATGGAAAGTTTCACTTCCTCGACATTGCCATGCAACACCTGGAAGACGGTAGTTTTCAGAAGTCAATTTACCGAAAGTCTACATAGAAACGACAATACCTACATTTTAATGGTTTTTGTTGAAATTGCTTTAAACGTGGACTAGTCAAGACTTTGTACTATAGAGCTAGGAGATTACTCTCTATAGAGAAATTAGAGGAAGAATTTATATTTCTCGAAAAGATGTTGAAAAGCAACGGTTACCCTCAAAGTTTGATGAACAAGTAAGGATTGTCTGAAGTCTAAAATGTCAAGCAAATCACAGTGGAGAAAAAGCCCATCTACATTCAACTTGATTATAAAGGTAAAAGCAGATGAGAAGCCACCTAAGTAAATAATGCTACCATTTTATTCTGCAACACTGTTGTTTTTGCTTTATTCAAATTCATAAAGAAGAACGTTTGTGTGACTTCATTTAGCTTTTGATAACTTAGCGATTAAGTTTTATATACAATTGGTGGATGGTGGCTAGCAGTGTAATCCAGGATGCGCATTTCGTCCTAATTGGGACTCGTCAGCTTGATGTACCTGCATTTCTCAGTGAGTGATGATGTTCCCACCGAGGCTCGAACCCAGTGCCCATAGTTTCAAACGCCAAAGCGTTATCCACTAGACCACTTGGGCCCCAGACATCGTCGAAGCATCTGCACAAGAAGCCGACATGTCAACCTGAGACCAAACACTTCGGTCCAATCAATCGACGGGAAAATCAAAAATTCAATTCAATAAGTTTTATATATTTCCAAGTGGATATCGAATATGACCATGCGATACATTCACTTACTGGTGAAATTTGAATCAATCTGTTGAGTAAAATAATTTATACTGTCTTATTTTACATGTTCTTACAATTTAGTCATTTGACTACAAAGAACTGGTTGTTTTGGAAGCAAACCAACTGAGTGAAAATTGCATCAAAAGTGAAACTTTATTTTCCTGATTCATGTATGTCTTGTTCAATTTCAAAATTTCAGTTTCTTAATATTCAATATACTTTCTTTATCAATCAGATCATACATTTGCCCGTAAGCTTCTTTTAATGAAGATTAGCAAAATTTTGAAATGTTTTCAAGAAAAATATTCATTCTTATCAGTGAATGCCAACAGTTTGTTTTAAATCCTGTGAAGGTGTCTAACTCTTCTGAGATTTTCTATAGTTTTGTTTTGTAAGGGTTAGTTATGTTTTTACGAGTTGATCACGGATTGATATCGCTTAGTTGATATCAGTCGATATCAATCTTCTGAGATTTACCTGATATATATATACTACCAGGAAAAATTATCGTTTTTATAAGAATTCATAGTCATTACGCTTAATGTAGATTTTTGTTCAGTTTCTGAAAACTAACATATGAAAATTCGCTTTACAGCTGGATATAGTAAGTGATAATTCTGTCTAAAAATATTAGCCTAACATAAAGAAACACAACTATTCTGTTCATGAAATTGATTTCACAATATTTCTTTTGATCATTCTTTGAACGTTTACTCGTTTTTTAACTCAGTGTAAGTGACCTACAAGGATGAATGAATTCATTGAATAACAGAGAAACAGTATCTGGATCTCATACTCAACTTTACTGACTAATTGATCATCAATACATTCAAGGTTTGGAAATCAATCTTCTACTGAACACAGAATCTTCGCCATAGGATTAAGTAACATTCGTGAATGAATGATAGTTTGCTAACAAGCGACATGTAATGCACAAATAACTTGGTTTAGCAGTTATCTAATTTACACCTATGCTTATCTACAAGTTTTCTGATGAGTGGATACTGAGTGATATATCTTTTGACATTTTAAATACGCTCAATTAATCATGAAAGCTGTTAAAAGTACAAGAGTCCTTTATTTTCACGCAGCTATATTGTGTATATGCAATCACACTTGTATAATTTACCAATGTTTGTTGAACGAAACATTTGAAGGCCCTATTGCTACATAGTACTTCGATAGGGCGACTTCATTACAAGCTTTTTTTCATTGAAAACAAACAGCAAATATGTTTTCAAATACTAAACGTGATAGTTACAGTTGTATACAGCACTCACAATGCACTTTTTATATGCAACAACGAATCAACATCTTTTAAAGTCATCGATTTAAAATAGAAGATAAAATCATGGGTATTATTATAGAAATTAAGGTTGGTAAAACTGTATATCAGGAAATTAAACTATTAGTATCGAAAACATGCTAAAACGTTAGCAGAACAGTCACAGACTCATTAAATTACTGATTATGTGGCTTTTTTAACTCCTCATAACTAAAACTTTAACTACAAACAGTGCGTACAACTTTTATTTTTCCCCTGTGGCAGGACTCTTGGAAGTATGTCTATCTAATCACTGAAATTCATTATTACTGTTCCTTGAGAGTCGATTGGGTTGTCTTCTTGATAATTAGACAAAAACAGTGGTTTTTTAATAGTCCACATGTTGCAGTTACTACAGTCAAAACGGTGACAAAGATGTCCTTCACAAACCTGGGTAAAACGGATTTATTTCTCACTCTTCTTGCAACTGCATTTAGCAAAAAAAGCGTTAACTATTACGATGAAATCATAAACAACGCTAACACACTGCAAAGTCAATCAATTACTTTTCAGACATACAATCACGAATTCTACATGGAATTCTGAGTATATAGAGAGTCTTTTAAACCGTTCTGTCAGGTAAATGAAACAATAAATAAATATGTGATACTTTAAAAGTGAAACGTAATATTTTATGTAATCAAAGTGAATGAAAATGTAAATATCGGTGTGAAGAATAATTAGTTTTCAGACTTAACGTTGACTTAACTTTGTAAACGGCGTAAGTCAACGATGTACGTCTTACTCTGACAAAAATCAGAAAACTGTTTTGAAACAAAATCTGAAGTGTCTATATACACAAGTAGAACCTGTTTGTTGCTGAATACTCTTTTTCCACTGAACACTGAAATAATAGAAAATATGGGTTTCTGAGTATTCTCAAAGTTGTGAAACACAACAGTTGAAATATAATTAACTCATCTGATTACTGACAATGCTAAGTAAAGAATTTATTATCTTGCGAATTCCATTAAAGCGATGCAGGTACGTTCTCTATTATATAAGAGTATCTAAACTTTAAAGAAAAAAGGCTTTTGAACTAATGTTAACAGACATAAATCTAAGCTACTCTACTACATAATTAAAAAAACTCGTAAATTAAACTCGTAAAACATAACTAATCCTTACAAAATAAACTATAGAAAGTTAATCTGATGCTCGCTAGTGACTTGCTACAGGTTGGAGTTTCCTGAGTTCTAGTGAGAAGTCGTGACCAGTGAGGTCCAATTAAATGTCACGTGTGTGGATAGATGTCCCACCAACGACAATGGTTGGGGTCGCGCTAAATCACGAATTGGTGGAAGTTAGAATTCATGGATTGGCCATTGAATCGGGTCTCAGTGGCTGAATGGTATACGAGCTTGCTTGCATTGTAACCAGAAGGTCCTGGGTTCGAAACCTGGTGGTGGGTGCGTACTGACGATGATTCCCAAACTAGGATGAAACAGCAGCTGTCCAGTACTCCCTGGTTTTTCAATGGTTCTCTAACTGATATCAATCAGTGATCAACTCGTAAAACATAACTAATCCTTACAAAATAAACTATAGTAAGATAATTAAAAAAGTATGAAATTCTTCAAAGAGGCTTTTCATGTTGGAAAGCTACTGAAACATGTTTGTGTAGTTTGATATGACTTATATATAACCGCTTAGTTACACTGTGTAAATATTGATAGATACGACAGATGAAAGTGAATTCATGCAGCAGCGTAAATATTGATTAAACTAATTAGCCAGTTAGATAGAACACACCTACTTGGAAAAGAGATTTTATTTGCTAGTCTGTAAGGTATACGCATTGTATACAGTTCAAAGATATAACTCACTAGCCAGGGCTGAAGCAATTGGAACTGTATTCGACTCTTGGCTTTCTTGACTGAAGTTCAATTACTAAGAATAATATCTAACACCTACAAAACAACGTAGGGGCATCCTCGTGTTTCAGAGTTAATGTTTAAAATAAAATAAAATTATTTTGTTAATATCCGGAAGATATTCAAGCTCTACGAAGATGAAAACATAAGTCAACTGCACACTAATTATTCACCTTCTTTTTTATTTTACAAAGCAAATTTGGGAATTATATGTCTCCTTCTGAAAAAAAGTAAGTACTTTTTATTACATTAATTCTGAAAATCTTGCTGACCCATTCTTTGTCAATAATCAAGGCAAAGATCCATATTTCAAATCATAAAATGAAATAATAGACTAAACATGTAGTCATCATTGAAAATAATCCCCTTAGACGTTGGATAAAATTGTCTGATTTATCCTAAAACATATTAAACAGAAGCAACATTCTCTATTCGAAAAGGAGACTAGTCATTGAATATGAAAACTATGGCTAGAGTTCCAGCAACGAAAAACAACTAATAGGCGAAATATTCCAGTCTGGAGTGTCCGTTTGCATGCGCATACAAAACTACAGCATAAAAACATTCTGCTTTCAGCGAGACTTTAATCAAGTAGTAACTCAACATGTGACATATACTAGATTTTCCAGATCGAATGATAAAATTTTAAAATTAATAGTATCTAGACACTTGAGAAATATGTAAGCATCGACACGGCAATGTTACATTCATATTAATTTGTTTGTTAGATATATCACACAGTCAGTAAAACAGTATTATTTACTGAATGACGTTTCGAATACAATTTATCGCTCACAGTCATATCAGTTATAACCACACAACATCGAAACCTGATTTTCATAATTCTCTTTTGTCCTTCCCATTTGTCGTAGAGTGATAGTTTAATTTCCTAAATGAATGGGACGCATGTTCAGTCGTTCCTCTTCCATATATTCTCAAATTAATCGATAAATGAAGTTTCAGATATTAGACTTTCTCTCCACCGTTTCACATTAGATTCTGAGACTTTCACTTCACCCTCTACTATTGTGCGTTTGTGTGGAATTCCATACAGTACTACAGCTGAGCTATTTTCTAGACTCTTCTCCTTGATAGGGTTCACTTGTCTCTCCTCTGCCATAACTGACCTCCATCTACCACTTGAACTTATGTATTTGACATCACAATTATTGCAGGATGTTAGATAAAATAAATTATTTTGCTTATTGGACTTTGCAGGATCCTTTCAGAGGTGCTTGCCTTGTGTGGGAGCACTACGGCTGTTATAAATTTCACATTTTTAGTGCTCTCATCTTTTTGTGCATGTTTTGCATGCATTTCGTCCTTATTTTTATTGATTTTACTATGATAGTTTCCCATGAATCTCCTGACTTAGATTTCCTTTGATAGCGCCTAATTTTTCTCCCTATGCACCCATCCTGTTCTTATTAACATAGAGTTTCATGAATCAAGATCCAAATATCTGTCTGAATGTGCGGGTTTCCTTAATGCGTCAGTGTTCAACTTTCCATCTTATTTCCATGATATATTCCAACATTGGAGGCTCCACCATCGAGACTTTTTAATTCATAGGTGAACTGAATCACCCCTATCTTCGAGTTGACGTGTTCAAACAGAACATAAATAGACTTTTTGAACACGTCGACTTGAACGTAGAAGTAGTTCAATTCACTTAAGAAATAAAAGGTAGCGATAGCGGAGCTTCCAGTGTTAAATTGCATCATAAAAAAGAAACAAGATAGCTAGTTGAACACTGGCGTTTATTGGAAACCTGCAGATTCAAACCGATATTTTGATTTCTGATCATCCTATCTTATGTCAGTAAAAATAACTGGTGATGTTTAAGTAATAGGGCACAAAAACTAAGTACTATTAAGGAAAATCTAAAACAGGAAGTGAGGAGTAAAAGGGAAGCTTCGAAACGCTGATAAATTAATGAGGAGGTATGTAGGAAAATGTTAAAATAAATAATAACAGTAGTAATGGTGATAACAATATCAGTGACGACATACATGGCAAACATGCGCAGGATAGTGACAATACCAACATTAAGGAATAGAAATCATCAGTAGTACTTCTATACAAAGAAGGAACCTCGGGAACCTTTAGGAGAATTCTTAACAATGCAGGAATAAAAGTGGCTGGTATTCAAACCCACAAACTCAATTAGAAACAAGCTTTGTTGGTTAAAGGATCCTGTGGAGCTAATAAAACAAAACAATCTGGTTCATCAAATACCCTGTTGGAATGATTGTCAGGTCAAATACATAAGTCAAAGTAGTAGAACGTGTGAAGTCAGGCTTGCAAAGCACAAAAAGCTACCAAAATCTAGATTAGTTGACCTTAATAAGATAAGAAATCTGGAGGGTAGTTCAGCTTTACCACTCATTACATGCAATTAAACACAACGATACAATAGGATTGGATAATATGACAGTTTAAAAATCTAATGCAGCAGGGTGGAAGGAGACGGAAGCTTTGTTCGTCGAATCAACTGACAGGGAATACATGTAATAGGAATGCTTCAACACCTGTCCACCCAGACCTCTGAAAAATTCTACTACCCCAACGATGACAAATAGGAGAAAACAAAGAAAAACTCAAGTTTCAAATCGTGTGATTACAATTGATATGATTATGAACCACGATCAATTTTGTTCGAAATGTCGTCCAGTAAATAATACTGTTTCACTGTGTGATATTATCTAATAAACAAGTTGATAGATAATTACATACTACTACAGTGCCCAAGTTGTACACTGGAATGTGAATTTTACATTCCACATTATACAAACAGGTAAATAAACTGTGAAGAGACAGGAGGAATAACATGCATTTATTTAAAATCCAGGTTTCGAAATGTTAATTGCATTTAATCTGTCACGATTTCTAGGAACGAGTAAGTAAATTCATTGTCAAAATAATTCGTAGGAATGTATTTTAAGCGGTTTTTGTGCAAAACACAACGTGCAATACAAACTGACGATGAATTTATGACAATGAATGACAATCAGATAGCGATTATTTTTTAATTCTAAGTTTTTTTCGATTAACTGAGATAAATAACCAGCAATATCTTACAACATAATCAAATGCACTCTAAAACTCACTGGATAGAATACGCTTTTCTCAGTGAATTTATTCTTGCTTCTTTTTCTATTTTCAGATGAATGCCGACCTACTAACAACTACCTCACCGTGCAATAACATGTAAAAACTTACAGTAACAAATTAATAACAAACTAACGACAAATTAAAGTAAACTACGTAACAAATTAACAGTAGTTTAATGATAAATTAATGCATTCACACAAAACTGACTTCTAAATTATATACAACAATGAAATTAATTCGATTTTACAAACCGCTGTGAATGCAAGTGATAAATTACGAGAAATGAAATCGCCTTCTCGGTTTCTTGAGATCTGTACATAATTTTTACTTTGAATGCCAACAATTCTACCGCAGTAAAATCAGTCGGTTGATTCAAATGCATATGTTATCTTGCAGCAACAAAATGTTACATCGGGAAGTCAGCGATGATAATAACATTGTGCTAAATGCATTAGTATACAGAGAAGCTAGAAACACTGTTGACCTTATCTAAAACTGTATCTTCATTCAAAAAAGACAGTTACAGGTACTTATACTCGAATGAATCTACTGCTTTTCATTACCTTCAAACGACAGTTAAAGTCAATGGTAACATCAACAACCGAAAACCACTATTTACGCTAAGGCAAGAAGTGCTATTGCACTGAATAACTTAAAAAGTATAACTGTGGCTGTTCTTGGGATTTCTGGATGAGTTGCAGGCGATGGTCAATTCAACAGTCCTTTGAAGTGATTAGCCCACTGATTTATTTATCTCTAATCTTTGATAATTACGTTACCTTGACTAGCTTTCATTGATTTCATCTGTGTTGATGTCTTTCAGGGTAGACCTAATTATTTCATATAGTATTCTGATGTCTGGCCTGTTTTGCTTCAGTTGTCAGTGTGTTGTGGAGTAGTCTTTTGTCTTTCCTGGCACTCTTCTTTACTTCTTTATTCAGTACACTGAACTCAGCTTCTCCTTCTATTGTCCATCTTTGCATTGGCCCGTCTTCCGTTCCATCATCCTTCTCTCCTCTTTTGGTTTCTACTTATCCACACTGAGACATTCCATGTGTTGCCTATTCTACTTCCATCCTAAAATGGCTATACATCATTCCCTAAACATCATCTTCATGGACACTACGTAATTTCTTTAACTTTGCTCTGATGGCTGCAGTGAAGGTGACTTTTGTAGTTTTGTCCTTCAGTTTCTGAGTGTTGAATCTGAATTGCTGTCTATCTCCAGTTGCTTTTAAGTTTTTCAGTCTAACGCTGTAGGTCCTCTGCACTAAATAATGGTCTGAACTCAATTCTGCTACCCTTCTCATCTTCGCACCCAGCAAACTGCTTCTCCGTATACCTGAGATTAAGATGAGGTCTATCTGACTTTCGGTGTGACCACGTGGTGAGATCCATATCGATTTCTGCATGTCCTTGTACCTTTACCTGCTACCTCCAGTTACCAAATCACTGAATGCACAGAGGTCTGAGAAGAGTTCTCCGTCCTCATTCATTTTGCTGGAAGCCTGTTGACCCATGATGAATCATATTCCTATGCTGTCAGCCTCGAGTTGGGCATTCATGTCGCCCATTAAGATTCTGGTGTCGGCAGTTGCAGTTTTGGGCATCATTGTCTACATCTCCATGTAGAAGTCATCCATCTTTTCTTGGTGTCTGTTGTTTTTAGGCACGTAGCATTGGGGCTATTGCAGCTTCCCTTCCTTCTGAGCTGAATCGTGATGTAATTGTCCCGCAGGAGATTGATTTTCGTTGCTTAAGAGCCTTCGATGCTACCGGTAACTCCATGATACCCATTTCCACATGTTTTCGTGGTTGCTGACTGGCTGACTAGAGTAGATTACTGACTCTTCAGTTAACAATTCGGAGAATCCACATCTATTCCATCTTCTCCCACAGATTCCTAATATTTCTATACTATATCTTCTCATTATTTTTCCAATCCGAGCAGCGTTTTCATAGAAAGAAGATATATTGGCTGACTGAATTCCCGAAGACTTTCAACAGCCCGTGTCACTTCACATCTTCTGTTCCAGAGAAGGATAAGTTCATTTCTTATACATGTCATTTGTGCGTTTAAGTTTCCGTAGCTATTGCGTTGATTTTCAGGGGAAAAGTGGCCAGTTTTACACCCAACCTTTTATGTGTATCAGAGCTCAGGATGGCGTTTTAGACCAGTGAAATAGTAAACTAGGCGATGTTAGTAGCTCTTAATCTACTGAACAAGCTTTTTGTCAAGCAATATTAATCAAACCTTTGTTTAGAATAGTCAGAATTCATATTATTAATAGTTAATTGACTGAATATCTTTACATGACATTTTATTAACAGCTTATGTACAAACAGTGGTGCGCTTAGTATCTTATGCACATTATTGAGAAACTAAATGTTTTATATACCATAGTAAAAACTCGCTATTTCAAACTCTGATGGCTACATTTCTGTTATCAAGGTAATAGCAAACTTATGTGAAATTTATATTTGAAGAGTCTTCAGACCTTTAGGAATTGACGTCATACACAAACCAACAAAGTCGCTTCACTCACTTCTATGTCAACCAAAAGACTCAACAGCGAAAGAAGATAATAGATTGTAACAACTGCGAAAAACATTACATTGGCCAAAGTGGACATCCCCTTCGTTTTCGTATCCACGATCATAAGCTATCCGTCAAAAGACATGATATCCACTCCCTCATATCACTACACACAGACAACCACGAACACCAATTCGACTGGGACAACGTTCAAATATTAGACAGAGGAAACAACAAGAATGCTAGAGAATTTTTAGAAGCTTGGCATTCCAGTGAATCATCAATCAATAGACACATCGAGATAGACAAAATTTATCGACCAATAAGAAAGAAACTTCACACACAAAGGGCCAAAGTTCAAGTCAAAGAAACAATCAGTTCCAATACAAGTAACCAAGAAGATGTGAAAACACACAAAACAACCAATCACGTCCAAGGCCACCGGGAGAGATGATTAATAAACTCGTGGAGAAATATAAAGGCTCACTTCAAATTGAAGCATGCACTGAAGATGTCACCTAGTAGGGTGATGAAAGCTTCGCAAATTAAGTATCCATTTCAGAGAACACAACCACATCAAAAACATATTTGTATTATGAATAATCACCAAAAGGAAATAAAACAAAATGATCACTAGTCTTCCATGTTATGCGCTATAAATAGTCTGTCTCCGTATTTACTGTTATCCTAATTTTTATTAAACAAAGTTCATGATGAGATGGAATAGAGTAAAGGAATCTCCATTTTTTGAAAATGTTTATATCACATAAATTATACGTATTGGTGAAGAAATAAGTATCATTTGCGTTAGTAGCACTGTGGTTAAGATTCTCGCTGACCATGAAGATGGTCTGGGGTTCGTTCCTCTGCCGAAGCACACCTGATATCTACGGTCGGTCTGCAAAATTTGGTCTGCCGATATCACAGGCTGTAAATTCCATACTCGTACCAAAAATACGGTGTGGAATCAAGATATAAAAAATTAAAATAAAATAAGATTTTCAACATAAAGGGACATTAATGCTTATCACAATTGCAAATCATTAAGTTATCAGTTAAATGGTCTCTGAATTACATTCCAAACGAAAACTATTGCTAATCTCAATAAGATATATATTGCTTTGGGTGTTACAATATATTATTATTATATCCTTTAATCCCTAGAGGAACAAACGGCTTCAGTCGCGCATCTCCATTGCTCTTTGTTTTCTGCCAACTTTTTCACCCCTCTCCAAGTCTGCTCACATGCTTTCATCTCCTCTTCACATGACCTCCTCCAAGTCACCCCCACACTGACGACCAACTCGTCTTTTCCCTTTCGGGTTCCACTCAAACAATGGCTTGTCTAGTGATGTCACTTGATGGTTTCCTCAGAGTATGGCCAGGCAATCCATCTCCATTTCTTCCTGCCTATTTGTTTCATAAACGGTTCCTGCTGTGTTGGTTCGCTCATTGCCAGCGATCCCCCACTAGTGTTGATCTTTTCTGGCCATCTGACCTTGAGTATTGAGGGAAGACAGGTGATAATGAAGGTATGAAGTTTGTTTGAGGTGCTCTTTATGACGCGCTGGCCAAGTCTCCATCCATCCGTATAGTAGCACTGACTGACTTCACATTGGAGTTGAAAATCCGGATGTTATTTTTGATGGTGAGTGCTGTTGGACTCCTGCAAACAGACTTGAGAGTAATGAAAGCTTGTCTTGCTTTTCCGATTCTGGCTTTGATATCCTCATCAGTTCCGCCTGTAGTTGAAAAGATGCTTCCCAGGTAGGTGGGTAGGTGAAGGAGGTTGTTCCTTTCAGGTTCCTCCCATTCATGCTGGCTGAATGTTGTCCGTTGTTGTTGTTGCTGTTGGCGTTGGCTAGGAATCTTCATCACCTCTGTTTTATCTATGTTCACCTGAAGTCCCTCCTATCTTTGATGCTTCTTGTGCCAGCTTGTTGCTTTTCACTTGCATATCTTCCAGTTTGTGGGAAATCAGACATATATGTGACATCGACGAAGTCCAGATCCTCCAACTATTTTGTGTGAGTCCATTTTATGCCTGCTTCCTCAAAGTCCGCTGTCTATCTGTCGCATTATCCAGTCTACTGCAATCAGGAAAATCATAGGCGATAGTAGACAGCCTTGTCTCACTCCCGTCCTCACTTCGAAGGCTTCCGTAAGTTTCCCGTCGGGGATTACTTGGCATGCAGCATTGTCGTATAACTTTCGGATGAGATGTTTAATTGTCGATGGGACCCCGTAGTAGCGAAGTAGTCGCCAAATCACCTCTCGATTGATGTTGTCGAAAGCATTTCAAAATCAATGAAGTTGAGTGAGGTGGAGAGGTGACTGCCATTCCAAACTTTGTTCAATGATGATCCGTAGAGTGGCGATTTGATCAATACATGACTTGTTTCTCCTGAATCCAGCTTGTTCCGGTCGGAGTTTTCATTCAGGTTGGCTTGTCCGATTCTCTCCAGGATGATGCGTCTTGGTATTTTGCTCGGGATGGACAGGAGCATAATTCCACGCCAGTTTTTGCATTGACTTAAGTCTCCTTTCTTTGGTAGTTTGAATAAGTATCCTTTCTTCCAATCCTCGGGTACTTTGCCCTCTTTTCACACCTTCTCCATCAATGGCGTCATCAACTCCGCTGTTGTCTCTGGGTCCATTTTCAATGTTTCTTCTGGGATTCCATCTGGTCCTGTTACTTTTCCAGCTTTTAGCATCTTGATTGCATTCAGGACCTCTGATTTCGTCGGAGGGTCGATGTTCACTGGTAGTTCTGCTTCCGTTGTTGGTATTGATGGGCGCGTTGTAGGTGGTGGTCGATTTAGAAGTCTTTTGAAGTGTTGAGCCCAGTGTTTTCTTTGCTCCACCTCTTTGCTGATTGACTTTCCATTGTCATCCTTTACTGGCTTAATCTGTGTCGAACTTTTTCCCGATAGGTGCCTAGTTGTTTGGTTGAGTGTGGCGAGGTCTCCTTTGCCCGCACTGCGGCTTGTTCTGCTTCACTTGACATGGTTTCATAATATTTTCTTTTGTCTTCCCTGACACTCTTCTTCACTCTTTTGTTCAGCGTATTGTAGCTTGCAATCAACTCCTGTTTGTGTTGCTCGTCGGTGCACTGGGTAATCTTTTGTTTCACTGTCCTTCTCTCCTCTATTAGTTTCCAAGTGTCCGCAGTGAGCCACTGTTTGTTTTGCCTCTTCTTCTTGCCTAGAACTTCCATGCAGGTTTGACTCCACACCGTTTTCGATTTGTCCCAGTGCTTTTCGACGCCGACCTCTTCGCTAGTGTTGATTTGTGTCTCGGCTTTTTCCCTTATGTTTGCAATGAAGATGTCCTTTGCAGCCTGGTCCTTCAGTTTTTGAGTGTTGAACTTCACTTGTGGTCTGTCTGCAGTTCCTGTTTCCCTGAAAGCTTTTAATTTGATTTGGATTGTCCCTTGTACGAGATAGTGGTCTGAATAATAGTAATAATGGTTTTACCAATAATAGGGATGAAAAAGTGAGTCAATCTGTGATAACACAGATAATGAAAAACAGCATGATTAAACAAACAAATATTCTGGTGAAAGTAGTCGATAAAGGCTAGTAAAAACAACCATCTCCATCTCGTGACTCTGAATCTACCATAGTAATACGTTTTACTTATTATTCTACCTCTTATTATTATTATTATTCTTGATTCATTTAAAACTATGCTTCATCAGTAGGATTATCTTAACCCACTTCAACACTATTATTATTATTGTTGTTATAACTATTACTATTGATATTAGTCTGTTTGCAATTCTTGTTATATTCTCTAATGACTGATTGTTTATCTAAGTGATGTAATTGAAGCGTTATGCAATTTATCTTGATTTTGATCTCTCATACTCTCTCTCCCTTATCTATTTGAACACGACCTGTAAAACATTCGCATGTGTCTTTCTGCATGACTAAAACAACGTAGTTTGTTTACTTATCAATCTTATATCTCCCAATGTAATTTCAAAAGTATATATATCCGTGTATGTAGAGTATTCAGCTGACGAGTTCTACCGAAATTTGACGAATTCACTAAATCCTGCTTAATTAACATTTATTGCTTGTTTTAGCTTGTGATTCTTTCTTATTACCGTACTACTTATTTCTCATATTTCAGCAAAATAACAGTGTAATCATACTCTACTTTGATTGTCCAATGGGGGGTAACCAATGTCAAACGTCTAGTCCTTCCTTTGGTGCAGACTGAATTCTACCACTCAACCTAGTTGGCTGGTCATCGGTATGAACTCTGAACTGACGTTATGTGGTTAAAAGCGGTCGGAAAAAAGCTCTGCACTTAGATTTCGTGCTTGCTGGCGCTCATCAGCAAGGTGTTGTAACTTCAGTGAACTGAAATAACCTCGTCACCAATTTGTTATATCTGATACTGAATTGAATGATAAACGCAGTCACTTTGTTCTGTCTGCGCCTGGCTGATATGCCTATCTGCCTATGGTAACTTCTGAATCACTAAGCCATGCAAATATCAAAAGACAAAGGCTGGCCTGTGACTGCATATTGTAATCACAACAACAACTATTAGGAAAACAGCACACGGTATTTATACATTTTCTTCACAGCAATAAAGTCAGCCTCATAGACGTGAGAAATGACTGAACGAATAATTAATCACAACATGCATGACAGACGATGATATACTACGTTATGTAGGATCCTATCAAAGGTTTGCCTGTAGTCTTGAAGGAACTCATGTCTCCAAGTAACTTAGTGCTGCCGTTTTGTAACTATGAAGTAAAACAAAATATAGTTTACAGGAAAGCCATTACTTATCTCCTGCTGTTGAATTGTGATTTATTCAAAACTATTTTGAATTCTGAATATAAAAAGTTAGTTGTTAACCTGATTTAAATGTAGCGGCTGAAATGTCATTGCAATTCGTTCCTGCCCTAATAATAGTCCTGATGTTTAACAATATTCATAAATGTCATGTGGCAAAAAGTCGTTAACATTTCACTCGACCTACGTGAGAAAACTGCAAGCCTCTATAACTCTGTATAAAATTTATTACGAACTCTGTGGCTAGACATCCTAGAAAAGTGTGTTTGTTCATCATAAAGTACATTCTTTTGTTCTGTTTCTATATTCTGAAACCTTCTATTTTATTTCTTTAAGGGAGTTCTTTAGTAAATGAATGAAGCCGACAATTACCCAAGATACTCTGTACAGAAACTCAAGTGTTCACATCTTCCATCTCCTATGGTACTTATTCTGCATAGACCAAAGACAAATCAAAATACCGAACTGATCGTCCAAAGCACGAGATGCATTTTAAATCAGAATCATGGTGTGATGATTATTGCTTAGCTTGCGAGGGATCATGCACGAACAACCGTATGTAATATGACAGCGGACCGAATACAGCGTGTGCTTGACCGCGAACTTTTAGCTTCATGAGTCGTCTTAAATAGTGGAGGTCAGAATCCAGTGTTGAGTTTTAGAATTTTGTAAACGAATAAATTTGGAGGATTATTCACCATTCTAAGTCCTTTATTTCCTGCTGTATTGGATATTTCTTTCCCCCTTTCCTTGCTAAGCTGTACTTCCTCCTATTATTCAGTGATTTGTCACACCTGTTCTGCTTATGAAAATAGTGGGGATATGCCTTTAAGTCTACTAGAACCTTAATTATGGCATTCAAGGAAGTCATTTCCGTATGAAAAAGTTTGTCTTATTACCGGTAACACCTATAAGAATCTGTATGTCTGTCTGGATTATACATAGAACTTGGCACCGAAGTACAGCAGTTCCAGTTGCCACGTTCCAAATACCACACAGAGGTAGACAAGAAGATGAGTAAAGAGAATCAATAGAGTTTCACAAGTATAAGAGTCAAACAGAATGGGCAATGGTAGAAAGGAATATGAAAGATTACAGAGACTGAACACATCTGCGCCATTGACAACGATTTTGAGCCATGTCACCTATTGTCTCCAGCCATTGATTTCTAGAGTCCCGAGGGCCCCAACCCGGAAGTCTGCATCTCCCTCCCTACCTGACTCAGTTTAACTGTCAAGGATTTCATGGATTGATGAGGCCATGTTTTTGTTTGGCCACCACTTACCCTTTTCCAACCTGCACCTATATCAGCTAGTAATGCCTGTCGGGGGAGGCGATGGGTAGGCATGGGCAGCCTCGTTGATTGATTTTCCCTCCTTGCCCAACACTCTACGCCTAACGTCAACATTACTTACCTTATTATACCACCTAACGTGAGAAAGAGATCGTAGACATCTATGATCAAAAACAGTCAACCTTTTCATGTCTTCAACTCGTATTGACCATGTTTCAGAGTCATAGAGAAGGACGGAGCGAACTGATGAGCAGTACACACGTCCCTTGGTTGATATCCGGATGTCACGCCTACGCCAGAGATGGTGTAAGTCAGCGAAAGCAGCTCGAGCTTTTTGGATCCGTGCTGAGATTTCGTCGCCAATCAGTCCGTTGGTGCTGATACAACTTCCCAAATAGGTGAAGTCGTCAACATGTCCTACCACTTCACTCCCTATCACTAAGCTAAGAGTTGACGTAGTCCAGTCCTGTAGCAGCATCTTACATTTTGCAGGGGCGAATGACATGCCAAACAAACGAAGATTGCTGCTCAAGGTGTTCAGAAGACTCTGCATTTTGTCAGCATCCTCCCCTAACAGGACTATGTCATCTGCATATTCTAAGTCCATAAGACTACTACTTCCTGGTAACAAGTCGATTCTTAAGTCGTTACGTTCAATTAAGGATACTTCCATTAGCATATCTATGATGAAGTTAAACAGAAATGGGAAAGTGGACATCCCTGTCGAACACCACTGGTTGTTACTAATTCAGATGACAATTCCCCATAAGCCCTTACACGACTACGTGAGTTTGAGTAGAGTGCCTTGATTAGTACGATATACTTTCTTGGCACTCCCTTCACAGTCAGACATTGCCATAGTACCTTTCGATCCACAGAGTCGAAGGCCGCTTTCAAGTCGAGAAATATGACAATTGTTGGACACCGAAAAGTGTGTCTATGTTCTAGAATCTGTCGAGAGTGGAGATATAATCTATGCACCCTCTACCTGGTCTAAAGCCTGCTTGATTTTCCCTCGTTTGTTCTTCCCGAGTTCTGCTTAGTCTGTGCATGATTACTGAGCCTAGGATTTTAGAGACTATGTTCGTTAGGCTGATCCCCCTATGATTATCACAAGAGGAGTTGTTTCCTTTCTTGAATATCGGTATAATAAGTGACTTACCCCAGTCTGATGGAACCGTCTCTAGTTCCCAGGCGTCGCCTAGTACCTTAGTTAATCTACATACTAGTATGTCACCCGCATATTTAAACATCTCCGGAATAATTCCGTCGGGTCCTGCCGCTTTGCCTCGTTTCAAATTACCGATACCACACTTCTACTGCAGAAGATGACTAATAAGGTCATACTATAGGAAATAGTCAGATAATTTGATTAATAATGCCATTTAAAACCAACTAACCAGAAATTCGGTGTAGTTTTTCGGCAAATTAAACAACTTAGTGGTTTTGCACATTTGTCCACCTAGATAGCTTAACAAACTGTAAGTACTGTCATTCACGCACAGATAAATAATGTAAGACTTATCAGTTCACACTGGTGATAACTAATGTAGTGTTTAGGAATGAACAGACCTCAGCTGAGTGATCGACTCACAGCCAGACACTATTTCTATGACAACCTGCTGTCTATTCTCCGGATAGTGATGGAGAATAGCTTTGATATGAGCTTCTTTTAACCAGAAATACAGATGATTGGCGGATAGCATAGTGTTTTATAGAAACGCTCTTATACTCTAAGGTAACATGTACCAATTTAGTGATTCTCTAAAGGATCGATATTAATTCACTGAACTCTACTATCAGATATACCTATACTCTAAATGATCTTCTAGAAGAGAGAAGTAAGATCACATTTCAGGTTTGATCACAAAATGATTTCAATTAGAGAATCAATGAAAACTAAGGAGTACTGGAAAGTTGTTTCGCCTACTTTTGGGACTCTTCATCAGCACACGTATGTCAGCCCACGAAGGGAAAGAACTGAACACTTTCAGTCTAAGACACCAGCATGTAGACCATTCAGCTACTGGGACCAAATGCAAAGGCTCATCAGTTCAAACTTCTGTCAGTGCGCGGTATATAAGGTGAACGTCCACTAAGCTGAGTGTAAGGATGAATATTCGCCGATGACATTGTTTGGCAGTCACGCTATTCATTTCATGGATTGGCAGAAGTTACAATTCATGAACCGCTGGATTCCCCCCCCCACCTACTGAACAGTCGGCGAGCTCGCCTTGTAACCTGAATTTCTTGAGCATGAGCCTAGTGGGACCATGTGTGTGTGTACTGCTTTAGAGCGCTAAACAAGGATCAAGAATCTGACCAGCACTCCTCGGTTTTAACTGTTCTATAACTGAAGTCGGCTCGTGATCATTCTTGAAATCAATAAAATCCTTGCAAACCAACACTTAACAATCACACTTCCTATTCGACAGAGTCTAATCTGAATAAGTGAGTTGTGCCTGACTGTTACTCTCATCTGTCAGGAGATTAGAACCGTTATGATTATAAGTCGTGCATAGCACAAGTAGTGCTACAATAATTGATTTCTTATACCTAATGTTTTTTCACCACTTCTAAATTGCTGTCATAAACAAATTGACTAAAGAATTCTGGTTATATCATACACAGTCAACCTATCTATACCACGAACCTATCTAGAGCATATAGTCTGAAATGCTGTTTAATAATAGACGACGTTTAAAATCTACTGAATTCCAGCTTTGTGAAACAATCTAATGGTGCTAAAACTGTATAAAATAGTAACGGACAATGTATTTGCTTATTGCATTCTTAAAATGCATATTATCCATGGATAAGGGAATTTTCAAAGTATAGTCAAATTGAAGGGATTAAAAACAAAATAAACTAAGGCATTGAATGCAAATTGACAAAGAAAACACCGAGTATCTTTGATAGAAAACAGCATAAAAGCTTGAAAATTATTTCTTCTTTGAACCACTTTTCGGTGACTTTGACTTCGGAGGTGATTTCGATTTCGGTGACTTTGACTTTGGAGGTGACTTTGATTTCGGTGATTTTTTACCCTTACGACCAGGAGAATCAGGTCTTGCACCAGTAATACCCATTCTCGCATTGACTAATATCTGTTTATCAAATACTTCAGGTAGTAGATCTTTTAAAGGCTCATAAGTCATATTCAAGCCTAGTGCAACTTCATGTAATGTACGACCATGATTTAATTCATGATTCTGTAGCATCATAAATGCTAACACCGGATCTGAATACGACAGAAAGTCTATTTTACACCAACCACATTGTAGAGAGTTTTTTGTGTTGTGTGCAACTAGTAGATGTGCTTGTAGTTGAAAATCATGCTTAAAATTCTCCCAACAATAAATACAAACAGATCCTGGATCGGTGTAATTCATTAACAATTCACGTTTTATCCAAATATTACCTAGTCGTTTAATCGGATCCGTGTGCGCTGCAATATGTTTATTCAGGCCATCATCTGTCCCAGCAGATACACCACACATTGCGCATATTTTCAGTTCATTTTGTATTGTCGTTGGATTGCCATGAGCGCATAAAACATGCGCGTGTAATTCATAATTGGAGTTTATTAAATAACTACACAGTGGACAAGCATATGGATAACGCAAGAAAGTATCTTCTAAAATATTTCTTCGACTCCATAACATATAAGCCGGGACATGATCGTATAGAATATGCGCATTCAGATTAGCTAATCCTTGAGAATCTACATTTGATGGTTCACACATTTGAATTTCTTTCAGTGTCCTTAACTCTTTTTCATGTGCACGCTTTTGTTCTTCAGTTGCATTTGCTGGTAAATTTGGTAGATTTGGTGGAGGTGGTTGTGAAGGTTCATCATAGGTGAAATTACACATTCCACATCGTCCAGTCGATTTATTCGGGCGATGATAACAAAGTAAATGTATGACTAGTTCAATTCGCGAACCCATTGGTTTACTACGACAATAAAGACATCGATACGGTGGTCCATAGAAAAGATTAGATGAACCTGACATAAAACGTATGTATATCGCTTTCATGACAGCACACTTATGCGTTTCAGTATCTTTTACCATAATAGTTGAACGACACGCTCGACATTGTTGTAATTCATTGGTATATGGTGGAAAATGATCCATAAGAATAATATGAGCTTGAACTGCAGCTGGATCTTTAAATTTTTTTAAGCATAAATAACACGTTGCATTTGGTTCACACTGTGCATAATCTTCTTGTAATTCTTTAATACCTGATTTTAAATTTTTTGGTGAAGTTTTCTTCTGTGGTGATTTTTTTGGTGATCCTTTTGGAGAACGTTTACTACTCTTTGATTTAGGCGATGGCATTTCAGTTCAAAATGAATACTATCGTTTCATAAAACAAAAGTGATTTATCTTTTTAGGAAAGTATCTTCGTACAAGGAATAAAACTTTAAAACATTAGTCCAATCAATAAATATTCAGTCACATGATGAATTGAATCGTTAACTTCATACATTTATTCCCCTTTATGAATTTGAATAAAGCAAGAAAACAACAGTTAGAATAGAGTGAAATGGTACCATCATTGCTTATTTTGTTGACTTCTCATCATCTGCTTACAGCCTAAAGACATTATTAAGTTTACATACAGAGAAAATTTTAACATGCTTACACAAAGAGTTCATTTTTAAACAAAATCAAAATATGCATACGAAAAGTAATAATAGTAACAATCACCTTATCCCAAACAACAATAATCATACATATTGAGTTTTTTGACGTCAGGTAATCAAATGAAAGATAGCATAAAAATATCAAGTTACCAGAGTAAAGAAATACTGATAACCGCTTCTTTCTGCACACATAAATCGGGTTCCAGGCACATGATGGAGACCGCTTCGGCAAACTTAAGGAAAATTGAACTCTTTTTACCAAGTGGAAATTTTAAACGATCTGGTGACGTCCACCTCATGACCCGTATCAAGGAGATCCGTGGTAACGTCACGGTTGAAAGCATTTGTTCGCCTCAGACGTAGGCTTTTTGGTACATGCTCAGAAAATCCAAGGTATGTCCTTTTTTCTGTTCTCCCAATGTAACTGCTACCAAAGATAAATGTAAATTTGTATACACAGTTGAAGTTAACATGAAAAGGGTATCTGTCGACTTTTGACTGCAACAAAGAGGAGCAGGTTGTCTAACTGCAGGTCAGACTCCGGCTAGTGAGAAATTCAGTCTTCTATTGTTTATACCTGTGATACTATCCCCTTTAAAATCGAAATGAGCAGAGACAGGATTTCTTCCCACTGTGATGATTTGTTTGACATTAGAGCCTTCACATCTTCCGTACTTATGCATGAATCTCTGATGGCAACTATTGTTAATCTCGAATGGCACAGCATATAATAATAGCAATAATAACATAAGCTTTATTCTCTTTGCATTACATATTAATGGGGAAAACAATTAATAAATTGTTTACCTTAATATTAATGTTCAATAGAAATAGAATATTGCTAGGAATATTGACAACAATATAATAATAACAGAGAGAATAAAAAGCCCCGTTTACTTTGTTGTTTTGCAGTAAGTCATTAATTTCATCACATAAAATGCGTGCCAATTAAGGTATCGCTGAGTTCTTGTATTTAGTCCTCCAAGCGTAAAGTCTTAACTGCTCCTAATTCTGTCTAACGAGATGCAATGGAAGGCGACAGTTGTGTAGCAAATGGGTACTCAAAGTTGTCCAACGAGATGATATTCAAACAGATATAGAACAAACCCTAGCGCAGAATAATATGAATTCATTTTATTTAGTCGACTGTGTTCATCTCCGTACAACCTGTGATATTTAATAAAAAAAATAGTAATAATATTTAATAATAAAACCGGGCGTACAGTTAGCCAGGTTCATCATCGTATTTCCGAACATCATCCAGCACGGTTAAGGAAGGGACAAACAGGATCTATTCGTAGCTTTATTTTAGCCCACCTTGTAGATAGTGAGCATAAGGTTGACGTTAATACGATATTTAAAATTATTTATCGCATTCCTACTTATCTTAATTTTGCTTTACGAGTTCTTCTTCTGCATACAGCTGAGGCAATAGGAATCCACCTGCGTTCAGAAGAAATTTGTACAGCCACTTTCTTACCTTGGCCACCGTTACATAAATGCATAAACCGGACTACTTCACCCCCCACCTTCCCCTAAACCTTTTAAAATTATAAAAATTGTAATTGTCCAAATTATTTTATTTTTTCTGACTACTTTACCTTTAATTACGTGTTATCCTTGTAAAAATTATTTTAATCTTATGACCACTTCAGCCTTAGTTACAAGTTATCATTGTCCAAATCGTTTGATTTTTTTTAACAATCTGTTACGTAATCAACGTTTTCAAAATTATGCATTATGCAGTCCACGTGTTGTAATCATTTCCACCTTTTAATTATATATATTAATTTTCTTCGTTAATTATCACCCCATTGACATTTTGACACTGACTAATTATTGTTAACAAACATATCAGTGCCACTTGATTGGTAAATTGTTGTGTATTGTAATTAAAATGCTATATATATTAGAGTAGAACCAGAGATAAGAATCTAATTGAAAAGTAAATATTTGTTCGCTCAATACTTCTGTTTTCTAAAACCTGGTATAACGCAGTTTTGACTTACGTTTTCTTTATAAACAGGAATCAGTCCTCTAGTAGGGATAGCTGTAAGGAAGTTATAGTGAAACAAAACATAAGGATGATAAGGTCATCCGAAATTATTAATAAATACATCATAAAAGAGGAGTTTTTTCGCGAAAAACGGTGATAAGTCAGTGATAATCGCGTAATCAGCGGTAATAAACTCATGAGACTGGAAAGACAAAATTAGATGTGTACGAAGTCAAATGGAAAGATGATAATCGTATATTACTGTGAGTACAATTCACAGGATAAAATATTAAGTGTAATACGAAATCCAGACGAAAAATTGGAAAGGGGTTGGAAAAAATGATGAAAACAGAAGACAAAGAGTTTCCAAGTAGAAAGTCGAAGTCCAAAATAAGGTCGTCCAACTTGTGTACATCAATACACGTGTAATTTCGACAGACAAAAAGCCAAATAGGGCATATAAATGAAGCATATACAGCAGGTAATGTTTACCTATAGACAAACAGTTACCATATATCAAAAGGAGTATTAATACATTGGGTTAAACTGCAATAACAATGGTCGTGTTATGAAAAAACGAGTAGAGACTCAGACTACTTACTAGTAGTAAGTAGTATAAAAGTGGATACAAAAGAAAGAGTAACAGGAGGCCGATGGAAAAGGAATTAATAATTATCATATGACTATTCTGATTGGTTGCACTAAGTCAGTCAGTAAGTCATTTACTTGGGTTATGATATTTTGTACTTGCCAATAGCGCTTTAATTTCCACTGGGCCACATGGTTAGAGCTATATGCTCAGAAGAGGTAATTGAAGACTAAACGTAGGATAGTATATGATACCTTGATTGAAAATAGCTATCCAGACAAATTCATCAGGAAAAGTATGACTAAGAAAGTTGAAAGAGACTATTCACTATCCGTAAACAAGAAGCCATTATACATAAGACTGCATTTCAAAGGCAGTACACCTAGCGAAACAATTACGAAGGGACTAAGAGAATCTATTCAGAGAAATTTTAATGCTGGCAAACTGCAAATCTTATTATGATGTAGTTGTGTTCCACCCGACGGATGGTGATTCTCCAAATGAAAGATGAAGTACGCAAACTAGCCACTTTTAATTTTAACTATCAGTTCAACTGCGCCTGTGGAGCTAGTTATAATGGCTGTTGCTCCAGGAATTTAATTTTTCGTGCTCACTCGGGAACATCTACCAGTGTGGCTAAATAAAGGCGTAGCAAAAACCACCAACAGTTCGATATTAGACCGCCTGGTCCAAATTGGCCACAAAGCCAGCATTGAAGAATCCGTCTCTGTCACCTGCCGGGTACCAAATAAATTGTCAAAAACACCCAGGCACCGTCTACTCCAAACAGCAGAGGCTATCACGATTCGCCTTAAACAACCGGTGCTCTACGTACAGAAGAAGCAAGTCCAACCAGACATTACTACTGCCCTGATTGGCCTTCAGTGGAGACTATAAATTCAGGAATGTGTATTATTATTTTCCCTAATTCTTCTGATATTCAGTGTACTGTTAAGTTGACGCTTTCGAACTCTAATTCATTGATATTACTATTATTGATTCGAAGTTATTTAAACAATGTTAATGTTGTTAATAACACTAATTCATTCACTATTGTGGATGCATATAACTGTAGAACCTGATGATGAAGTCATCGAGAAGAATATTCCTTACTCAGTAAACAACCTTTCAAATTATATATCCTATTTAACAGTCGATAGATGAATTGAGATTTCATTCTACCAGTGCTAAATTTCATTCACTTGGACAGTTTATAGTAAAGACATTTATCACAAACAATGATATTGACTAAAAGTTGGTTAAGAGAAAAACAAAAATTACCGGATAGCTTTTTCATCTTAGTTTAAAATAATTAAACAGTATGCAGACTGTTAATTTCAGTTTCCGATGCAAACGAAAGTTAGATGAAGCCGTTGGTTCCTATGACCCTTGCAAAATTGATGACACTGATATAGAAAACAAGTCTGAAGTTAAGTATCTTGGATTAATTCTTTCTTCTGACCTATCCTGGTCTTCCCATGTCTTAGCGATTTCTAAAAGAATATTTTGTCTGACTTTTTACATTAAGAAGAGGTGAAGGCACTCATACATAACTCAACCCCTCCTCTTACAATTTGTCAACTCGTGTATTTTACCTATTCTTCTTTACTGTTCACCCTTGCTTATTCTTTCCTGGATTGCTTAAAAAAGACTATGTCGTACTTCGTAGAACTCTGAAGACTGTCAGCAGGACGAGTAGTATCCCATTGGGCCATATCGTTGACATTGTCACAGATAGGCCCTTGATGTCATATAACAAATTTGCTACAGGAATTTTATCAGACTCTGAGTACCCACTCTACCCACAGCTCCGACCTTTTGTCTCCTCATGTAAACAAGAAGTCTTTTTAGAAGAATTTACGCACGTACGTCTAAGTATAAAAATTCCACTATACCATATTTAGCACGTACTTTATGCGATTAAAATAATGTCAGGCATGAACTAACTAACTAACCTTCTTTGCACTACTAAATAAACCATTTCTTCCACCCTTACAGTACCAAACTTTATTGTTATTGTATTTATTATATTTATAATCCTCTCAATTTTTTTGTTTTTATTTATTTATTTATTTTTCATAAGTGTGAACATCGTTTAAGCTGTGTTACCACTGTTAATCTTGTATTTCCCCTCACTATACTTTATGAACAGAACATTAGATTCAATATTCTATAGTAACATGCTAAAATTTTCAAACTGAATCGACAATACTGTTTGAAACAAACTCACTGTTGTTATTATTATTATAAATTTAATGATCTCAATTCGTGCTTAGAATATTTTTGACTTTATATAGTAAACGTGGACAAATTCCTCTGGTTACTTTTGTTTTAATTTTATTTATATTTTGAGTAAATCAGATGCAATATTGTGACAAATGCTGAGAATTCCATTCTGTATTATAAGTACTGTTTTTGGAATAAAGTAGATTATTATTATTATTAACTAACAGCAGTTGTAGATATCCTACTACTACCAGTCATTCACTGGATCAGAAGTTAACATTTTCATTGACTCATGTCTTTACTTGATTAGTTATACAGTTTGAGTTCTTCGTAATGAAGATAGTAGTAAATAGTGTAACAACAGAAGACAAGGGCCAGGCAACAGATCGTTTTATTATGAAAATCAACACGTATTTATACATATTTCAACTACATTATTATAGACAAGCGCAGTCATCTGATTGGTTGTTTTTAGGTAGACAAACGCAGGCTTCTGATTGGTTGTTTCGGGATTCCTTGACAAATAGAGTTCTCTATCTGCGAATCATATTTTGCCACGTTAACTTTGCTGTGATTGGTTGTTGACTCAGCCTTGTTCATATTTTCTCACGGCCATATTAGTGACCTAGACCTTAATGTAGATTAGTGCCAACCAATCGGCTAGCAGCCTGCTCTCACCACAATAGTATACAACCTGTGGTATTCTTTGTCGTAGACGTTTCTGTGAAGACTTGCTTTCTGCTTTCACTACTGGTAGAAGTAACTGTAAAGCCGTGTGAAACTTTATGTCAAGACACTGGTATTATTTTTAGTGAATTTGAGTTTCGGTAGGAGCATCATCACTCACTGAGAAATGCAGGTACATCCAGCTGACGAGTCCCAAATAGGACGAAATGCGCATCCTGGATTCCACTGCTAGCCAGCATCCACCAATCAAATACACTAGTATTATGTTCGAAGAGGAATCAATCGCCAGTTATAAACTACTTCTAAGATTACTATTCTTTGAAGAAGTAACTGCGTAAATAAATACCTACATTTTATCCAATTTGCTGTATGATAAAATTAGATGAACTCTGGGTCTACGATAAGATAAACTTTTCACTATTTTAGTCATTCTTCTTAGGGATGACAAATAAGCCATTCAAAAAGACTATGTCATATTGCGAAGAATATCAAAGGTTTTCAGTAGGGGCAAGTAGTGTGCCAAGAAGTCAGCTCGTTATAATTGCAGCTGACCGATACCTGAACTCATGCGAGAAATGGGTTAAATCCATATTGTTTGACTCTCAGCACCCTCTTAAATTCACAACTCTCTCTTCGCATCTCAACACGAGGGATTAGAAATCATTATAAAATACTATATGCTCGTACGACCAAGTACAAAACCTCAACGACACCGTATTTGTCCTGTGTTCTATGTGGTGTAGATAGTGTTAAGCGTAAAACTTATAACTTATCATGTAATTAGCAAAATAAATCGCTTTTTCCCTTCTCCACTTTGTAATTTATGGTGACACTATTTCAAATACCTTATTACTGTAGTTATTAATATTATTACTATCATTTTCTACTTCTTGTACATTTTTGTCTATATTGTTACCGCTAATGTCAAAAGTTGCTATTATCACTTTTGGTTACCTATACCCTGGAATGTTTCCTGTTGCTGAGTAAATTAGATGCGATAGTGCAGTAAATGCTGAGAACTCCACGCTGTATAAAAAGTACTACTTTGGAATAAAGCAAATTTTTGTCATTATTATTATTGCATTACTGACTCTGTGTGCCAAAAATGTCCACTTGTTTTAGTATATTACCTTTGTTCTCAAATTACAAACAAGATGCTAGCATATAGTGCCTTAAGTGACAATTTGCATAGGGAAAGTATAATAATCGGAAAATAACTACACTACAACCTTAGACTGGAGTGCAAAGCTAACATTGTAAACAAAACATAACAACTTTACACGTATCCACGGCTAAGAGAGATAATGAATGAATTCTTGGAATGGTACCATGTCTTTCTGTTATCAAAATAGAACTTTGCACCGATGTGCAGCAGTTGTGTAGCACACAAAGCAAGAGAAGAAAGTAAAAAGAAACGCAAAATAGAGACAGTAAACAGGGATATGAGATAAAAGGAACAGTTATATCGAAGAACAATGTAGTTTCATTGGAAATTATAAATCACAAGGAGTGGATGCATCTGCACCAGCCATTGAGAACGATTTTGAGCCATATCACCAATAGTCTCTAGCCATTGGTTTCTACCGTCCCGAGGACCCAAACCAAGAAGTCTACACCTTCCCACATAGCTGGCTTAAACTAACTGTTGTAGATTTCATTGACTGGTGAAGCCATGTTTTGTTTTGACCGCCGCCAGCTCTTTTCCAGCCTGACCCTATATCAGCTAACATTGATCGCCGAGGAAGGCGATGCCTAAGCATACGTAACACACATGTTCTAACCATCTCAGTCGAAGTAACTTCACAGCCCCGTCGATTGATTTCCCCCTCCTTACCTACCACTCGACCGATGCCTAACCTCAATATTGCTCACCCTATTATACCACTTCACACGGGAGATAGAGCGCAGGCACCTATGATTAAAGACAGCTAGCCAGGTTTTTCATGTCTTCCGCTTTCAATCACCAGGTCTCACAGCCATAAAGGAGGACGGAGCGGACTAATGAGCAGTACACCCGCCCTTTGGTCGATAGCCAGGCAGATATCACGTCTACTCCAGAGATGATGTAAACTGGCGTATGGGAAACTAGCCCTCCTTATTTCTAAACTAGGAGTCAGTGTAGTCTAGTCCTGTAGCAGCATTTTATCTTTCAATCTGGTTCAAAATAAAACACGCTGATGCAGACACTAAGATGGTACACATAACCTGAACACCTAAAGAGACAGAGATCGATAACTTTTCTGGTTGACATACCATAGCTTCACTACGCAAATATCTGTTAGTTGGTGGGAAACTACATAGGCAATGGCTGAAAGTGTTTCAAACATTCTCGCTTAAATATAAATGCTTTGTAAGCTCAAAGAAAGGAACAGCAAACTTACATTAGATGGTTATCTAGACCTTGCGATGACTGTGATAAGAAGTTAAATTGGCATACCTATGTTTCTTTACTTAACTCACTACTGAAACAATATCAGGTATTAAAAAGGACATGCAAATACATAATGCACACATAGAAGCATTTAATTTCCAATAATAATAATTACTCAAAAAATGAAAGAAGAAATTGATTGATAACAACACGTACAATGATTTGAAACCCCGAGGGTCCCGCTTGCCACACATGTATGGCCTTCCGAAGATACATAAAGAACAAGTCCCCCTGAGACCCATACTTTCGATGATCAACTCGCCTCAACATAAGGTGGCACGTTGGCTTGCGGAGAAGTTGGAACCTATTCGTCAACGGCTAGGCGTGCACACGGTAAAGACTCATTTCATTTCTCTGAAAGTGTGAACCACATGAACGTTTTAAATAAATTCATGGTTTCATTTGATGTAACCTCCCTATTCACAATGATTCCAATCAATGAAACTATTGAGATCATTTGTCAGCAGTCCAATCTTCTCCCACTCCCAGAATCGGAATTCAAACGCCTACTGCTTATGTGTACCATGGATGTGCAATTCCAATTTGACAACACGTTTTACCGCCAAATAGATGATGTAGCTATGGGCAGTCCACTTAGCCCTGTTCTAGCAGATATATTCATGTCAAACCTTGAAAGAACAAAGTTGAAGCATGCAATCGACGAAACATCTTCCTACTGTCGTTATGTTGATGACACATTTATAGTGTGCAAAAATGAAAGTCATGCTTCACACTTACTAAGATTATTCAATGGTGCACACGCCAATATTGAGTTCACTATGGAACATGAAAGTGACGGAAAGTTTCATTTCCTCGACATCGCCATGGAACGCCTAGAGGACGGTAGTCTTCAAAAGTCAATTTTTCGAAAGCCCACATGGAAAGGACAATACTTGCATTTTAATAGCTTTTGTCCAAATAGCTTTAAACGTGGTCTAGTCAAGACTCTGTACTATAGAGCGAGGAGAATATGCTTTATAGAGAAACTAGAGGAGGAGTTTGAGTTCCTTGAAAAGATATTGAAAAGAAATGGGTATCCTCAAAAGTTCATCAACAAGTATGGAAGATCTGAAGTCACAAATGTAAAACAAATCACAGTGGGAAAAAAGCCAGTCTACGTTCAGCTTGACTATAAAGGTGAAAACATTGCAGCGATGATCAACAGAAGGCTGAGTACATCACTAGCCATAGCCTATCCTGCAGCTAAGCTCGTTCCCGTCTATCGAACAACTTGCTCTTTGGTGCAACCAAAAATCGATAGATATCCTTCTCATGTTACCTCCAACTGTATATACAAATTTACGTGTATCTGTGGGAGCAGTTACATTGGAAGAACAGAAAGAAGAGCATATCTACGATTTTCTGAACACGTACCAAAAAGCTTACGTCTAAAGGGAACAAATGCTTTAAACAGTGCCATCGCCAGGCATCTCCTCGACACGGGTCATGAGGTGGACGTCGAAAAGTCGTTCAAAATTATCAATAGGCAAAAGAGCTCAATTCTCCTTAAGTTTGCTGAAGCGATTTCTATCAAACGCTTGAAACCAGACCTATGTGTTCAGAAAGAAGCAGTTATCAGTCTTTCCTTGCCTTGGTAACTGGATGCCTCTTTTTTCTCTCATCTGTTTAGGTAATCTTTGCCTTTAACCTCACCCTCCTTTTATAATCTGTAATTTTGCTTGTCTCTTGTTTGTATGATTTGAGCTGAACTTAGTACATTGTTACCTAACTTACTAGTCACTATGCATCTAACGCACATCTCATCTTTATTACGTAACTCCTTTACCATTTTCTCCATACATTTATTTTGTTTTAAACTTGAACTGCCTGTGTGAAAACTATATAAGCGCAATTTTCTGAGCACTGTTTACTAATTTTGGAAATTTCTGTCAACTGACAACATGTAAAATTTGCAAGTATGTCAAAACATGTCTGTACTTAAACCTCATAATTTATTTGGGCTGTAAGCAGCTAATGAGAAGCCAACGAAATAAATGATGGTACCACATTATTCTGCTAAAACTGTAGTTCTTGCTTTGTTCGAATAAACAGTACTTCATAAATATAATGAGGTAACTCACAACACTATGTATATATTAACTCTACACCTCTTTTTCAGTTTCAAGTACTTTATGAACAATTCTAAACAATTACCTTGTCTTCGAATTTCCATACCCAAAAACAAACTAAGACTGGTGTCTGATGCCGTGAATGACTTCTTCCTAAACGCATACACTTGAATACGATTCATTTTTATAGGCGTTGAGTTACTTTATAACCACAACTGCATAGCAGAATGTGTGCTAAACCATCGGAATATCAAGAGAACCACAAATTACGAAACCCATTAAAAAAGGAAGTAACTAGCTGCAGAACTTCTCACTGGTTCCCTTTAACCTCCTCAATCTCTAGCATTTTCACACACGGATTCTTTTCAATTAGGATGATACATTAATGACAAATAAATGGATGGAGATCAACCTAACTTTAACCCTAATCCTAAACTAAACCTCAACCCATATCCTAAGCTTAACTCTAAGTGAAAAAATTCAGCATACAACTGTTGATAGACTGGTGAATAGAAAAACAGGGGCGACCTGATTCATAGTATAAATTCACTTCGTTGGTTACTCGCTTGTGTTGTGTCACTTTATATCTATGATGGTTATCAATGTTTTAGAGTACCATTATTTACTTACATCAGTCTCCTACGGTTAGATGTATCTGCTGGTATGGCAATGAGGAGCGAAGAAATCACGAAAACAATCAGCAACAATCAATGCCAGAAAGCAACCACCAAGTCGGGCGTAATTTGTTCATTTGGTACTGGAGATCTAGTACCAGACCTTGCAACATATACAAAGGAATGTATAAATGAGTACTCTGTTTATGTAACATTAAAGAAAGGTCTACTGAACAATCACGTATCTGGAAAACAATTCGCATCTAGTTCCACGACTCGCACATTTAAATCTCACTTAAGAAATCTTTAAGACCAAGCCCTCTAACAGCATTTCGAAAAATAGTTCTAACATGAGCCTGCTACCAGGTTAATCCAGTGACATGTACATGACAGTCATCATAACATGTTTTAGTCACTTCAAATTTGTTTAAATGAGAATAGCAAGGCAACTAAGAATGTCTTAATTTCTCCGATATTTCACGTATATTTACTTTATTGACGTCTCACAGAACAGTGCCAACGAAAGGATGGGCTTGGGAAGGATTCACGAAACTCAATCTGCAAATTAACAACATACCACATAAGTATTGGTCAATTGATTATCTTCACCCATGTGACTCATTAAAGTAATACCAGCAAGTTACCGTAACTTTCCTCAAATAAATATATCCCTCCAGAGCACTTTGGACTAAGATAGAAAGTTATAACTACCGCGGACCCTCACAATACATTCAGGCTTACATTGACTTTTTCGATCTATATAGAGGTGAAAGTAAAGATCCCAATAATGCCACCTGGATTCCACATGATTTCCAGAAGTTCAGAGAGACTACAGTACAGTAAACAATGTCAATTTATTAAGACATGAACCTCGGTTAGGTGAAACGACTTTTGAATGGAATTACTTTTCTTTTGAAGAGAGGTAAGAATCCCTGAAATGTAACATCGCACCTTATGGTTTGCTCCAGAACACTTCAACTATGATATGAATGATGGCCTTACTTCATTCAGTGACCGTAATCCTCCTATACTTCATACACTTGTTGCTCCCCATGTGAATTATGCAATAAGGACTACGTTTCAAAACCAATATTGAAAAAGCTTTTTTATTTAGTGTAAACAACCTGAATTCGGATTTCTTTGAATGCACACATTTTACTTTTTGTTGGAACAGTTACATAGACAAGGATTAAACGTCTAAAATATGCGATAAATATTCCTCTACGACACAAACTGATAGCCTAACACTTGTTAGAATAAGTTTTAGTGACTTTTATGTAACTCTGCATAATGTCATAGTCATAGATCTGCGTAACTAACAAAGATACTGCAAATAATTAGTTGACAGTGACTCATATATATAGGATGCATTTTGGCTAGCAGATGTTTCAGGTTTGCAGGCAGATTACATCGCTTGACAGTCTCCAAATCAAAAAAGTGTACATTAAAGGACTGTTCTGAAAACCTAGCTCAACTAGGTGACCAAGAGCTAGAATTACTTCAGGGAAAACAGACTACCCTTTCATTATAATAAGTAAACTATGAGATGAGTTTGATTCGACCATTTCCTAGGAGCTGCTGAACCTGATCAAGAAGAAATGCTATTGCTTATAAACCAACACGAAGTACCAACATAAGACCTCGCATTATGGTATTTTCATCTCATATTTTCACATTAACCGGGAGTTTACAAAAAAAAGGGTTAAAACCAAAGAAGAATTTCTTTATTTATCTATAATTAGTACAATTCCGTAACAACGCATCGCTGACCAGCAAAATGGACATATTTGTCGAAAAACACCAGTCGCTTCCCCAGAATTATACTTCATCACACAATGCATAAAACTGACCGACGAGTTATTAAATATTACATTAGACAAACTTAAATAAAACAATATTGTTTTGCAACGTAATGTCTCCCTTTTCATTAGTCTAAATAAATTTATGATGAAATATATGCCTTGAGTATGCTACAGATGTGACAATGTACAGAGGTTGAAATGTACCTTCAGTCTAGAGGCTGGAGTAGTAGTACATCATTTAAGTCTCAAAGGTATGCTTTTTACAAACTGGATACTAATCGTCTTGAGGGATGAAGATATCCCACTCTTCTAAAAGCTCCGCACCAAACCTGCTTATCATAGACCCAACGTAAATAAAAGGTAGTCCAACAGCAAGAGACTTTATAGTTCCGAACTTCATTATCTGAGGACGATTACGAAGAGCACCACTGCCCTATAAATATTCCACTCAATATTGAGTAAATTTTTTACTTTATGAGCTCCTTTGTAAAGCAAACTTGAAGACATCTTGCGAGTTAGAAGCCTCAGCATTGGCAAAAAACGCCTTTTGCACCGTAATAACCTTCAGGTCAGAACAGGCGCCTAAAAAGACAGTCAATAGCTTAGTTACATTTTGAGAGTCGGAATCCGGCTGAGGATAGAAGGCTACCAGTGCGTTTTAGTCCTCTACTTATTATTGCAAAGATTTTCATTATTTTTGCTTCAGCTGGCGGTATAATATCACCTCTTTTGGTAATCGGTCCCAATAGTGAATGCCTCAATTCGAAGACTGGTATTCAGATTTCAGATTCAAATTTATTGGTTGAGGATAGAAGGCTGTAAGCCTATGTTAATCCTTTTTTAGTGAATTTCTGTGGTTGTCCAAACCCTTCTTGAACGAATCAGTTGAGGTTGCAGACACCACTTCTTCTGGGAATCGGTTCCAAGAGTTTATGACTCGGTGTGAGAACCGGTACTCAACAGCAATAAGATTTCTTCGTGGCTTTTTTACTCTCTTGCTATGTCCTCTAAGGTGTTCTAACCTGGTGGGAATGGAAAGAGAGAATAGATCAGGTCCGTAGTCATTGTTTAAAATTTTAAACATTGTGATTAAATCTCCTCACTGCCTACGGCATGACAGGGATAAGAGATTTAAACTGTTTAGTGTCTCCTCGTATGATAGGTTAATCATGCCGTGAACCATACGTGTTGCCTTTCTTTGAACCCTTTCTAGATTACATATTTACGGATCAAGAGTAGAAGGCTTGGTGCCCATTTTGTTCCTCTTCTAATAAGTTTTTGCGCTTGCCTAAGTCCTGCATGAACGAATAAACTGAGAACTCTGACACCACTTCTTCTGCAAGCCAGTTCCAGCAATTTATGACTCGGTGTTATAGCCAGGACTCCAAAGCTATGTAATTCCTCCTTGTCTTATAAACCCCCTGCTATATCCTCTTGGGAGTTCCGGCCCGGCTAGTAGAAAGATGAGGAACAGATCTGGTCTGTAGTTGTAATCTAAAATTTAAAACATTTTAGTGTGTGGTGAAAGCCGGCTGCTAGCAGAATTGATAGGCATTAATTTACGTCAATGTTTATGGCCCAAATATTGGTCGTGAGAATAATGAGAACAAAGACTTTGCGTAGGCGGAAACAATTAGCAAATAGATAGTCTGACATTCAAGAAACAGCCACAAACTGATGAAAGATTAACTCTCAGTGAGAAACAACCAGTCAGAAGACTGTGTTTTTCCGCTAACAATAATCTATAATAATGTACATTAAAATCTATAAATATCTGTTGATTTCCTTAATAAATGATCTGTTGCATGGCCCTTGTCTTCTGTTGTTACAAGTGTGACCTCTGCCTCCGGTGTCTAGTCCTTCAGCGTATGAAAAACTGGTCATTCCAAGAATCATACGTGTTGCTTCCCTTTGAACTGTTTCTAAAATATGAGAGTCCTCCTCGAGATAAGAACTAGCTGCCCGGATACAGGTTTCCAGTCTTGGTCTCTCCAGAGATGCGCATAAGAAAGTAAACATATTTCTGGTGAATAATGTGCGTACATTAAGTAAGGATCGAAGGCTTCGGGCTGCCAACGCGTAACAGTGTACTGTAGTTTTTAAGCCACTACTTATTATGACACTTAGATTAGTATGAGTCTTAATAGTTGGGGGTGTTATTCCTTCTAGCTCGTATGATCTGAGCTTGTCTAATACACCCGGCTGCACACTTCGGTATGCTGGCTTGCAGCATTCATTCTTTGGACCAGTCAAATAACCTGATGAGACATCCTCTACACGTCAACAAACCGTTACGGCCCTTCAGTTTTCTCCAGATTTTCAAGCCATCTGCATAAAGGGCCACAGGGAATTCGGTGAGTTCAGGTAAGTGATTGATATTCAAGACAGATAAGAGGGGTTCGAAATCAATACCCTATCGTACACTACCATGACCAAAAGGAGGCCTATTCGCTGATCTTGCCTCTGTGCCTCCTACCTGTGAAGAATTCCTTAATCCAATATGGTAAGCCTCCGTGATCCCATAACTTTCTGACCTCATGCACAGTCCTCTGTGAAATACTTTGTTGAGAGCCCTGCTGAAGTCTATGAAAACGATGCCAGCGTGCTTCCTGTTGTCCCTTGACCTGACTCAGCTTTCTCCCGTCAGAAATGAGAGGCTTCACAGAAAACCATTTCACGCTCTGGACAAAAAGTTGTTCTTTTCCTAACAAACCATGATGTCTTTCTTGGTGATTTTACCAGTATCTTGACTAAGATGCTGGCGAGATTGATAGGCCTGCAGTTTGATGGAGAGTGCCCGGATTCTCTTATGTAGATGGGGGCAACTTTGGTACCTTTCTAGCCGTAATATGCATTACTTCGTTTAGGAAAAGCAGCTCGTAGATGACAGTCCATGGGTCAGATTTTAGAGCTTGCAGCCTCTTAAGTAGACGTGAGTAAAGGCCATGCGATTCCAATGACTTACCTGAATGTGGTTTCTTTACGACTTTCTGCAAGATTTCGACGAAATTTATCGTGTTTTCCCCCGGCGCGGCCAAGGTTGATCCTACGAGGAGTGACGACTCGTATGTGAAGATGTTGGGATCGCTCGCCACTGCTTTCGATTTTTATCGATGGTCTTGTTATCAGTAGTCAGGTTTGGAACACTGCTGGACATCTTGTTCCTGAGGATCATGTACGCAAATGTTTTCTCGGGTAGTGCCATAGCCCGCAGAACTAGGTACATTTCGAACCTCGTCTTTGATTGGTGAGTGCCCGTAATGGCTTCAATCATACCGACAATGAACGACTTTTTGTCCTTAGGAGTCCCAAGAGTGATAAATAAGTTTCAGCATTTATGCTGAGTAATCTACTAATCTCTCAGTCTATCGGCGGTAAACAATGTTTTCTTTCTTGAATTTGCTCCAAACAGCTGGTACGATGGCGTTTGTATCGGCTTCTTAGACACTTGGTTGAGCTCAAATCTTGACCAACAACACTGGTGTGGCTGTGAACTTGTAAGTGAGCACGGAGTGCTCATTTCTTCTTATGAGTGGAAGATGATGAATGATTTCCAAACCCTCACTATCGAAGGAGACCAGACCCAAGCTTGAGGAGTCCTGTGAGTCATAGCACGTAGATTTGCAACATATTTCACTAGGGGCAATAAATTACTGGATTCCATTAGTTTGCCATCAACGAAGTTGTCTAAGGATGGCATTGTTGTTAGGGTATATAAGTCACCGGACTCTGGACTTCGATATATATGCATGGACATAGTTTCTGTGTCAGAAAGTTGTCTGCATTGCAATCGGGGCTGCGATATGTTGCAGTGAGGTCGATATGTTGTCCTATACAATTTAGAATGCAGCGTAGAAGCTTGGGCGTATACATGCCATATCCCTTTTCTGAAAAATGACCACCTATATCCGGTGGGTATTAGGTCACTTCAGTAAATAGGTAAAAATATACTGTCATGATTCCATAAAAATTCAGTAATATACATTTAAAGTTTGAACTTACTGCCTCCATGGTTCATTACGTCTCTCAAATATCAATTTCAAACAACATTTTTTGGTAAAAGTGCAGTAAATGTAGCGCACTTAAAGGACATAATTCCACCGATAATTTGTACAACAGAAAATATTTCAGTGCCTAATTTCATTTACAAAATAATAAAAAACACAATAATAGTATTCTTCTTCAATCAAAACACAGTACTAATAGTACAGTATGGAATTCCTAGCATTTACTACAATATGTAACCATTTGCATACAAAAATTAATAAATTCAACCTCTCATTAAACAACCTGTTAACGGAATACAACGCTAAGGTTGCCTGAAACAAGCAATAAAACCACTCTAGAAGCTGGCACGATCAGCTTCCGTGTGCCAGAGCTTCCCTGCTGCATGGATCTGGGCAATTCTTCGAGTGGATGGTTACACCGCCTCGCCTGCAGTTTATTTGGTTCGCCCCGCACATACTTTGAAGCCTGACAGGCTAACTTCATCGTCTCTGACAGTGTATGTGAGCTGTCCTTCAGTGATGGCAATGACGTTCGGGGATTTCAGGGTCTACCTGACATGTAGTCAAATGGTATCTGCTTTGTTTGCGATTTAATACGGTTTGCTGTATGTCCATTAATCGTTAGTCAGTGGTGACTCACAATCTACCTTGTATGTCCATCAACTGAATAACAATGTATGATCCTTGTCACATGACACTACAGTCAATCAGAATCCATTTGATGGTAAAAACTACTTTATTGGTCTAGTTAACAATAATAGTATATTTATTCCTGTCTACGTAGGACATGCCAGTTTTACAGGCATGCATAAGTATTACTTAAATTACATAAATTTGACTCACGGTGAAATTGCATGGTTGCTGTCATTTGTGACATTAGTTCGCGGGTACAATTTGCTAACTAGTCATTCCATGGGGCACATTAAGGAATGTAGAAATACTGTCTTCGCATTAACAAGAAAAACCCAATTATGCGTTGGATAGATTACAAATACTTGGGAGAGAAATAAGGCTTGAAGTCAATTCCTCCAGATAACTTTGGTGTGTGTGGCATCGTATCTTGTACTTGATATATATTCAAATTGGGTACTAATTCAAAATAAGTGATTTATCTGTCTAGTTTCATTAGAATTTTTATCATAAGTAACACGAGAAGTGATCAGTTCAAAGCACTGATTCGCAAAGCGTACGCCTCCCTACAAGGAACCAAAATACTCTTGACTTAATCCTCTGTCATAACATAGAGCCCATCTCGATAGAGGCGGGAAATAAACTCGATAACAGTGATCAAAACATATTGTACTGCACGCTACCCCTCCGACTAACAACTAAATACACACCTAAAAATTCCCCGGCGCGCTATCAATATAGGGACTATAAGAAAGCTGATTGGGAATTCCTATCAGATCTGTTGAGAAGTTCTGAATGGGAAGAATACTTCATCAACAATAACTTAGAAGTATCACTTGAGATTTTCTACAAAACAGTTGGCTCAGCAAGAGACACAATCGCGCCCCTAAAATCTGCCCTAAAGACACCAACTCCATTTATTGACCGGAAAACGCGACTAAAACTATAGAAATTGGAAAGGAAATACCATGTATTTAAGGAATTCAATGCGTTAAACCAAATACATGAAACTCTTAAATTGCTTGAAGGGAAACACAAAATGATATCACAACTTGAGGAAAATAAAGCGCTAATGGGTAGCACCAAAACTCAGGAACTTTGTAGGATATTTCAGAAACGTCTAAAAAGCAGTAAAGACAATAATGTAAGCATTTTGGAACATAGGGGTGTAATACACAACGATCCCCAGGCTATAAGTGAACTCCTCAGTGAGTGGTTTTGCAATGACACCAGAGTGCACCCGACCCCAAATTTCCAAATGACCTGCAAAAGTAACCACAAATTAGGAGAAATAGATTTCAATATACAAAATATAGACTCAGCGATTAAGACATTGAAGTCAAATGGCAGTACTGGAACAGACGACATACCATCTGTCATATACAAAATCGGTAGCACGGAAATGGTAGTCTTGTTACTTAGAATAATAATAATAATAATAATTTATTTTCATATAAACATAAATTTACATGAAAATGCATGCCATTTTTACAGGCACGATCAAGGATGATATAATGTCAAATCTTAAATTGTCTACAAGTTAATAATGTTTCAACAGTTAAATATTTGATATATATATAAATACACATTGTCTGAACTAGGCTGTATAGTTATTGAATTGTACAATTGTCCTCCAGGTTGAGCGGGAAAATCGACTTCGTTTCGTTTTCATCCCGTGGTTGTAGGCATACGATAATCAACCAATATTGAGGTAAGTACAACGTTTACAAGGAATTGGAAGCTGTTTTAGAAAAATTAAAGTGCTGTGGTGTAACATTAAAGTGTAATAGATTAAGTGAGTGAAATATATCATTAATAAACACATTTATATAGGAAACAGAATGGGGAAGTAATTAATCCTTAGGCCGACAACGTTCATTTGCAATGCATAATGAAACCAATATATTTTATACTATCATGCGTTCACTTTTGGCTTTAATACAATTATTTTCAAGCCAGTTGTCTTTATTTCATGTCTTTTTTTCTATTTGGTGCACAACCGTACCCTCCAGAGAATAGGAATAGAATAAGTCGAATCAAATTCATAAAGAGCTATAAAATGTTGGGTTTAATGGAATATAATGAGAATCAAGTAAAGACGTTATTAGAAAATAAGTGAGACAAGATATTGTGAAGTGGTATTTAAAGATCTGACAATGGATAGCAAGTTAATTCATAAGATGCCCCATAAATCTGTGCAGATCCCACGTGGTCGCATCTCAACAATACTGTGATGATATATATATATATATATATTCCTGTTTATGCAGGAACATACCAATTGTACAGGCATGGATAAGTTATTATATAAATTACACACAATTTAATGTATAATGAATTTACAGTTTGGTTGTTCTTTCTGACATTAGAGTCAGTAGGAACAGTCTGCTATAAAGTCTGTTTGTGTAGCACATAAAGAGATATAGAAATATTGTCTTCGCATTAACAAAAAACCCAGACATCAGATGAATGTAATACAGATATCTGGGAAAAATAAAGCTTGAAGTCAATTCTCTTATATAACTTTGTTGTGAGCAGCACCCATGGCTTAAAGATTATTGATGTATTATGTTGAGATCAGTGATATATTTATTCCATTTTTTCAGCACTCTTATCGTAGTTTCATAACAGGAAAGAAATTTGATCGTGGATACGAAAACTAAATAAGGTCATGTTGGGTTGTTTTACTGCATCAAATGGTGCCGAGGTCGATTCCAGAATCCTCCATTTGCTCCATTTGTGTCTGCATGGCGGACTGTATTCGTAAGTTGAGTAAAACGTTGAAAACTGTTTGAAAACCAGTTGCTTCTTCATTTCAGATCATGAATACTCATTTACAGCATGTTCGCCAGCGTCTTCAAATGGTAGAATTGGATCGTTCATGGAATTTGAGTGGTTATGAGATAGACGGTTTGGAATTAATCCTCATTTCAGTTTAGATGCAGGGTTGTTCGACCTCGACCAGAAGATGAATAGGAGCAGCAAAATACCAGAAAGAGAAAGTATGTGAACATGAAAAGAACATTAATACATGATTCATTTATAAATGTTTATCTTAATTATACTTAAGTAAACATTTTTCTATATTGTATCTGCGTTTTCACGTATTTATGCGAAGTCTTAGAGTTTATTTAATGTCATAATGTGTATTAATAGTCTGAGCGTTTTTATTGTTCTAATGACTGATGCGTTTTAGAAATAAGTAATGGGTTCTGGTAGGGATAGTCTTTAGAATAAAACAGTTTACATAGCAAGCGTTTGAAGGTTACAATGAGGGATAGGTCCTATTTCTAAGGGTAGACTAATCCTGTATGTTCCGTACTATGTCTTTATGCATCCATGCTGCTAGTTTATTTATAGTTTAAAGATTGCTAAGGGTGTTGAAGTGCGTCTTTTAGGTGCTGTAGTAGATTAGTGCTTGATTCGTTCTAGGAGTAAATAGTTTATTAATATAATCTGTAGAGTGCAACAGTCTGTATAGAGAGCGTTTGAAGCTTGTAACCGAAGAGCAAGTTCTGATATCTAGGGGTAGGCTATTCCATATTTTAGAATACATGACTGTGAAGAAGTTTTCACGGAGTGTTGACTTAAAAGAATGAGTTGTCACTGTGGAAGTTTGGTTACGCAGATCGTAAGAACCTTCCTGTGCGAATTGTATGTCCCTGTTACCTGAGAAAGATATTTTGTGAAGGACCTTAAAGAAGAATATTAGGTTTATAATAAGTCGCCTTGTCCAAAGTGGGTCGAGTTTTAGGATCATGCACCGTGAGATGTAGTCTTCCTTACAATCGTAGCCAAGCAGTTTTGAGGTAAAATATCGTTGGATACTTTCCATCCTTAGCTTGTCACGTGTGCGAGTGCTGCTTATAATAAATGGACAGTATTCTAGTAGTGGTCTGACACATGTTTTGTACAGAATTAGCTTGGCTTCATTGTCGTGAAAGTTCCTGAGTATGCATCCTAAGAGCATCCTCGATTTTCTAGTCTGTGATGCTACTTGCTCTGAGAATGTCAAGTCACTAGAGTACCTCAGGCCTAGGTCAACGACATTTCGGAGTCTTGTTAGGTTAGCAGATTGGAGCGTTAATTTCAGGTCGATTGAGGGTGCACCGAAGCAGATCCAGCCACATTTGTTCAGATTAAATTGGAGATTCCATAGGGACGACCAAGCAGCCATTTTATCTAATTCCTTCTGTACTACATTCTCGAAGTTCCCTAAGTCATCACGTTGGAATGTATAAGCTACTTTTAGGTCATCTGCAAAGATGAATGGTTTCCCGTGCGTGAAGCAAGCGCATATGTCATTGATGTATAGTGTAAATAGGAGGGGTCCAACGACACTACCTTGTACTACACCAGAAGTGATAGGGCTAGGTTTGGAGGTTGCAGACCCGAGTTTAACTATTTGGGACCTATTGTTAAGGAATGATTTAAGCCATCCTAATAATGGGTCACGTATTCCTAAGGAGTTCAGTTTATTTGTTAGCAGTAGATGGTCAACACGGTCAAATGCCTTAGAAATGTCAAAGTAGATGACAAGTACTAGTTGCCGTCTGTCACGACTGCTGGTTACGAAATTGAAGAAGTCTAGGTGACACGTTAAACATGATCTGGATTTCAGGAATCCATGTTGGTTCGGACTTATAATATTGCGGCTAAGCATATGTTTGATTAAGTTATCTTTGACTAGTCTCTCCATAATTCTAGACGCTATAGGTGTGATATTGATCGGCCGGTAGTTACTGACTTCAGTTTTCGAGCCAGATTTGTGTTTAGGCACAGGACAGTAATATTAGTTCACACATAATATAAAAGTTAGCATAACGGGACTAGTTAGTTTGTGTACCAAAATAACCACAGTTACTAAACAGAATATATATGTATATATTTATTAATCACTCCTTAAGGACTCCCGTTGCTTTCTTTTGCGTTGCTGTTGTTTGTCTTCTTTTTTCTCTCACCATTTCAGCTTCCATTTGACTTTTTGAATGAGAATGAATAATGTGGATATTTGACCATTTACAATGACAAATGATCTGCAAACATTATTGGTCCCGTATCTTTCAGTTGCCTGGTTAATAACGAATTAACTTTCTCCACGACGCAACCTGGATTACATTTGTGGAATATACTCTTATACCAATGGAAAAGTATCAATTTGTAATACAACTTCACGATTGTAGCTGATAACATAACTGATCGTATCTGTAAAAATAGCTTCCTTATTACCCAATTTGGATAGAAATCAAATCAAAAATGAGATTCGGATTTGTACACACCCAGGTTATATTGAGGAATTACTTCAAGCTTTATTTTTTCCCAAGTATTTTTAATCCATCCAAAACTTACTTGGGTTTTTTTGTTAATGCGAAGACAACATTCCTATATTTCATGATGTGCTCCATTGAATGACTTGTTATATTGTGGAATAACTTCAAGCTTTATTTTTTCCCAAGTATTTTTAATCCATCCGAAACTTACTTGGGTTTTTTTTGTTAATGCGAAGTCAATATTCCTATATTTCATTATGTGCTCCATTGAATGACTGGTTATCATATTGTTCCCACAGACCTAAAAAAATGGCATGCATTTTCATGTAAATTTATATGTTTATATGAGAATATACATTATTATAATTATTATTAAAACAAAAACGCCAGCAACCATGTAACTTAACCATAAACCGAATTTATGAAATTTAATTTATGCTTATCCATGCCTGTATATTTGGTGTGTCCTACACAAGTAGGAAAAAATGTGTACTTTATTAAAACATTATTATTAATTATGATTCCTAATCGTATATGTAATTTATCATATTGATGATGCCTGTAAACTGGCGTCTCTCATGTACAAAATGAGAATATACTATTATTATTATTATTATTATTAAATGCCTTAGAAATGTCAAAGTAGATGACAAGTACTAGTTGCCGTCTGTCACGACTGCTGGTTACAAAATTGAAGAAGTCTAGGTGACATGTTAAACATGATCTGGATTTCAGGAATCCATGTTGGTTCGGACTTATGATGTTGCAGCTAAGCATATGTTTGATTAGGTTATTTTTGACTAGTCTCTCCATGATTCTAGATGCTATAGGTGTGATATTGATTGGCCGGTAGTTACTGACTTCAGTTTTCGAGCCAGATTTGTGTTTAGGCATAATGAATGTAGTCTTCCATATGTCAGGGTAAGTTTGGGTTTCTAGGGACATTGTGAATATTTTAAGCAGTAGTAGAGGAATGTCAGGGCCACCATATTTATAGAAGTAAGATGATATACCGTCGGTACCGAAACCTTTTGAACTTTTGAGGGTTCTTATAGTTTGGTTAATGTCAGCGTAAGTGAATTGAACAGTGCTAATTTGGTTTGGTGTCAGTGGAGTTGGTGCCATTTTAGTAATAGGGTGTATATCGAGTAGCTGGACTGAGGGCTTAAGGTAGTTACCTGCAAACGTTTTGTTGAATAGTTCACATATGTCTGCAGAGTTAGTGCATAGCCTGCCTTTGTCTATGAGGAGAGAAATGCTGTGATTTTTGCGATTCATTCGCTTCCTTAAGATTTCTGTGAGTGCATACACTCTAGCAGGACTGGCTACTGCGATGCGTTCTTCCTTTCTCATACGGAAATCTTGAGCTTGTGTGATGGAGCTAAGGGTTTTAAGTATTAGACCTAGAGTGCCAAAGTCGTGGTGTTTGAAGTAACTTGTTGAGAGTTTCTTCAGTTTCTTACGATCCTTTGGTTTTATGAATGACTTTCTGTGTGGGGAAACCTTTAGTGTTTGGAGTGGAATGACAGCATCTAAGCATATGTTTGAGTTATGGTAGAAGATGGTTAGGGCTCTCGATAGGTCATCAGTAGTGAAGTATTCATCCCATTTGGAGGATCTTAGCATCGATTCAACTAAGGCCCAGTTTGCCTTACTATAGTTCCTATATATTACTTGTTGTGAAGTGGAGGTATGAGATGCATTGCTACTCAGCGGAATTGGCAGTGCACACATTACTGTTTTGTGGTCGCTCCCTGGGAACTCAGAACCTACTAGCGTTGAAAGGGGGCTTATATTGTGGCAGAAGATTAAGTCTAGTACGTTGTTACCTCTTGTGGGAGTAGTGACAGTTTGTTTCCAGCCAAGTATATCCAGTGTGTCTAAGAACTTATCAAATTTAGTTGGACCTGTGGGTATATCCCAGTTGATTTCAGGTAAGTTAAAGTCCCCACATAGGATCTTATGATCGTATTGTAAGTCGGTTAATTGCTCCAGAGTATTAATGAGTTGGGTCTCGTAATTACTAAAGGTGCCAGGTGCTCTGTAGGAGCATCCAATTAATGCTGTTACGTTATTTAAGTGTACATTAACCCATAGAGTCTCAGGCATGTTAAGTGTACTACTTTCTAGCTGTGATACAGTAAGTTCATTCAAAAAGTACATGAGACAACCCCCTCCCTTACCACCTTCCCTGTCACACCGAAAGTGTGTGTAGTTATCTAAGCTTATTTCTTCATCCAGGATGTCCGAATGACACCAAGATTCAGTGATGACAATTACAGGGGGTTTGTATATTACTGTGAGTGCTCTGAGCATCGGCAATTTATTTAGAACAGATCTAGCATTTATGAGGATTACGTAAAGATGAGAGTTGAAGTAGCATTTGAAGTATTTAAGTTCGTTAGTCAGCCCCGAATATGGTTCAGCACCCAGTAGTTCTGCTGGACATGACGATCCTATGTTAAGAGGAGTTCCAGCATCATGCTCACCTATGTCTATCGAGTTGTTGTGTGCTGTTTTCGGTGGAGAATTAGGAGTTGGAGTACTGGATTTGCTATAGACTAAGGAACTTTTATTTTTAGTTAGGTTACAGAAGTGGGTAGGGTTCTTTATTTGGCCTATACTTGTGCAAGTGTCAAGTGTGTCCAATGGATACGGGTGCACTAGACCGTTCCTGTTTTCATGCAAGGAGGGAGCCAGCACTAGTGGTTTAGGAGTGTTAACATCCCTACCAGCTGTTTTTTCAACGCTGACAGGGACGCGGGGGATAAAAAATGATTGGATCCTTGTGATGACCATGGCTTATTATTCCACCTATTGTTTGATGCTAGTTGTGTCCTTGTGTGGGTTTCGTGTGTACTGCATTTTGGGTTAGTTCCCAGCAGACTTGTACCATATATCCGGTCGAAATTTGTTTGTGTGCCATACTCTGAAGACCCTGAGTTGTTGGTAGCCGAGTTCTGACTATTACCACTTGTACTATTTAGGGTGACATCGTTGTGACATTGGATATTAGTGTGTGCCACGGTGCGATTTAGCACGTTGTGAGTGCTAATACTATTAACCGTGGGGAGTGTGGGCTTATTTAAGCTGCCACTGTTTTTGTTGGTATGATTTAGGGGCATATTTTCCTTATCTTTACCAATGGAATTATAGCTAGGAGAGGACAAAGTCGAGTTTCGGGGGGTTTTAACTTTTTTTCTGGGGTTATTTAGTGGCATTTTAGATTCTGCGGTGATGGGTGGTATGGTTTTATTATTTATTTGGTTACAGTCTAGTGGCCTTTCGGCTGGTGTTGCACTCTGATGGGATATTTCTGTGTGTTTTGAGAGGGGTGATGCGGTGGGGTCTACTGTATCTTTCACAGGGTTGGGGATAATGGCTTGCTGCAATGTCCTATTACCTATTTCACAATTAGTCTTAGTGAGATAGTTGTGTGCGCGCCTTTCTATAACTGTTTTGTCCACCCCGACCTTTATATGTTTGTAGTTTCTGGCTTGCGATAGGGTGTGTTGGGAGTGAATGAATTTTCTGGTCTCTGCCGGTGTTTCGAACTGAAAACGAATAGGACAACACTTTTCATGTTGACTCTTCTTCAGCCTGTAGCACTTAGTCTTGGAGTTAGGCATTTTCGCTTCACTAAGTAAGATGCGCTGTACCTTTTTTAGTGCCTCATTGTCCGGAACGTTGTAGACAATAGCACTCAGTTTTGCGTCGAGTCGTTTTGTTACTTCTGTGGTAACAAAGTTAATGAGGTTATCTACCTTAGTTACCGATTCTGTGTCAAGCTTGTTAAGGTTTACCGTTTTCATGAGGATAGTTAGAGGTGTCAGTTCACAGACCTGCGATCTGATATCGCTGATCTGATCTGATAATTTGGATATCTCGGTATTGGTTTCGATGTTTCCAGCATTTACTGACTTGCTGTTTTTTATTTCCCTTAACTCAGCCTTAAGTTCTCCTATAGACAACTTTAGAAGTTCTATTTCTGAAGATAGTACTGAAAAAGAGCTTGATGGCTGGAGTTTCTCCATAAGCACATAAGGTGAAGGGAGGAGTTCTGTATGAGCAGAGGGTACTGAATTTTTAGGAGTAGTGCTAATACTAGCTGTCAGTACAGTTTTATCCTCAGTTTCAGCTCGACGCTTACGGCATACAAGTGAGTTATGTGACTCACTATAGCCGTTTGTTGGGGGTGTGTTGCTTGATGTAGCAATCAAGGACGTTAAATTAGACACCAGTTTTACAGGGGATTGGGTTCGTTGCTTTTTACTTTGATTAACCATAACTATTAGAAATAAGAGTTAGTGGTTACAAGTATGGAAGTGGTATAGTACTTGTGCAAGTACTACAACAAGATAAATTTTATGTAACGAATCACGTAAAAATGTAACGCAAACGTTGAACGTACCGCGATACAGAGCGAATGGTATATATTTAAAGGTAGAAGCATTATCTGTCAAGGCGCTCACTATTATCTTTTTCAAGATAAAGATCTAAGCCCTCATAAAAATCAGAAATATCTCGAGCCTTTAATTTGTATATTGCTGTTCCTGCAGAATGGGGCGATTCACCTTAGTGACTCCCACCATATCTACTGATCAGCTAACGCCACCCTCCCTCCTTTTTTGATGTTAAGCTCTGAGACTATGATTATTATGGCTACCGCAAATATATTGCTTGGTACCAGACATGTTCGTACCCCATATTCCATCTCCCTAGCTTTCTTAATGAGTGCTTCCAATAGGTCTCCACGTACATCTTTACGAACATATTATATATGTGTGCATGCATCCTGATGTACAGATTACTTTATAAGAAGTTAAAACCTTAAAGAGTGAAACGAATAGGTGTTGTGAATGGTGGAGCAAGGTTTAGCAGAATACTATAGTTAAGGTTCAATTTAGGTAGTATGGACTGAAGGTAAGGTCGGTTGGCAGGACTTAGTGTACTAAATTTTCATGACAGTCTTATATATAGTAAACATCTGACATTGCAATATATTTATATTTACTCTGTCCCTGGAACTTATCCTGAAGTGTGGAAAACCACATACATATCACCTAAGCACAAAGCAGGGGCCAAAACCAGTGCATGCAACTAGAGACCTATTGATATAACACTGGTAATATCACGAATAATGGAGAAAGTGGTTAAAGACCAAGTGTCAGACAACTTACTGGAACATGAGCTTATCAACCCATCACAACACGGATTCCTCAAAAAGAGATCATGTGTGACCTGTCACATAGACTTTTTCAACGAAGTTACACGAAGCAGAGACAACAGAGAACTAGTAATTGTGCTATATTTTGATATAACAAAAGCCTTCGATAGGGCCCCCCATAATCTGCTAGTCAGCAGGTTATGCTCACTAGGGATATGTGACCCTCTCCTGAGCTGGATAAAATCATTTCTCTGTGGCCGAAGTCAGATAACGAAAGTTGGCTCGATAATCTCAAGGCCTAAACCAGTAAGTAGTGGTGTAATCCAGGGAAGTGCATTAGGCCCGCTCCTATTCATAATATATATAAACAGTATCTGTGAATGCTTTAGTGTTGGTAAACCAATACTATATGCAGATGACTTAAAAGTGACCTACAAATGCAAGAACACAGATCTCGGAATAACAGTAAACGCCATACAGCAAGAATTAGAAAAAAATAGGGAGATGGTGTGACACCTGGAAACTCCAGTTTAATGTCGACAAATGTGGCTGGCTCTGCATAGGTTGCAACAATTTAGAACTTGACCTGACAATTCAAGGCCATGCACCCTTACGACTGGAATCTGTATCGAACCTAGGACTGAAATACTCACATGACTTATCATTTTCTGAACATATCTCCAAACAAGTGTCAAAGTCACGCAGACTTATCGGCTTTCTACTCAGGAACTTCTACAGAAATGAGTCCAGAATTCTGTTGTACAAGGTTTGTGTGCGTCCTTTATTTGACTACCGTTCATTCATGTATAGTAGTATACGCACAGAGGACAAATTGAAAGCCGAGGGAGTACAGAGGTGCTTCACGTCAAAATTACTCGGAACCGAAAATGGTGCAAACTACTCCACTAGATGTGACACCCTAGGATTAGAAACACTATGGCTAAGACGCCTGAGACTAAACTTAACACTTTACCATAAGCTTCTAAACCACTTAGTTTTTACCTCTACTAATGGCATTCGACTTTCAGATGACAGTGGCTACAAACTAAGACACACTAAGGGTAGAGTAGCTATCGAACAATGTAAAACAGCTACCAGGCAAAAGTTTTACTTGATTAGGCATGCACAGATATGGAATAAACTACCAATGGAAATGCGTAAAGTAGGTACATTGGCCTCATTCAAAAAAGTGCTTAACGATAAACTACACGAGTTTGCAAACGACAGTAGTCCTAGTTCCTATCTGAGAGCCTCCGAAATTATAGGTCCATTTAGTGTATAAGCTTAAATACTACACCTGTTGTTCTTGCCTATATTTATAATTTTAGATAAAACATTAACGATTAAGACACTTACCCTCAAACAGACAAGAAGTTTCGTTTGTAAAACTTCTACCCAACACAATAAGTGGAATAAAATGGACATAAACCGACAACATGAAAAAGATATAACTCACCACAACATCACATGGACACATAGAATATTTACGCTCGTCGGACATCATATATGCCTCACCAACTACAACCCAACTTTCCTAAGATAATGTGATGAACTTATATCCGTAATGTTGCTGAGCAGCCAATATCCACAACTCCTGTCGGAACAACTAAAATTCAAAAACCTTCCTCACGAGAAGTAAATACCCACAAGCAGTAGAAATCCATTAATTAATGCATCTAAAGCTTATTTATGTATTTTACTCCCAACAATGACATTGCAGATCAAATGAGATAAACAAATCACTGATTTCAAAATAACACATCAATGAACTTTAAATCAAGGATTCTGCACACAACAAAATTATGTATGACAATTGACTTCAAGCTTTATTTTTTTTTCCCAGGCACTTATAACCCATCCACCAAAGACCTGGCTTTTTTGTTAATGCGAAGACAATACTTCTGTAATTCCTGATGTGTTGCACTCACTGACAATCTAGCGGATTTTCCCAACTATGCACCGAAATGATTGTACATAAGTGAAAAGGATGTTTTATACTATTGGGATTAACATTTATCAAGTGTATGTATAATCTCCAGTGTACATGTTAAACATATTTTGCTATCGATTGTAAAATGTGACTGAATAATATGGTTCTATTTCTGTAACAATTTGATGATGCCTGTAAACTGGCGTCCCTCGTGTACTGTATCATGAGAATAAATTTATTTATTTATTTGTAGACTGTATGCCGTCTGACACTATAACCTAAATGCTGCAATGTTTTGATCACCAATAGTGGAGTTGGTTTTCTTCTGAAATTTCCATTTACCTGAAACAGTAGAGATGCAGTATCACGATTGAATGTCTAGATTGCATTATATTTCACTGTTATCCTCATCAATACAGCAGGCCTGCGTATCATACAATATTTTAAGTGTTTCTCTATGTTGTTTACACTGTGCATAGTTGCTTAGAGTTGAGGCATGTTCAGCTTATATTTAAATACCACAGATTCCTAAATATGAGAATGTAATTTCTGTAGGATTCAGAAAACTATGGTCACTAGACATTACTGAGATTGTGGATCAATTTCTAAGCTACACATTTGCAATACCTCATTTAACGTAGACGTATTTAGTGTGAAATTGATGAGAGAACGATGTCTCAACAGTATGGGTGTTTCAGAGTTTATCTTGAAATTTGCGTGTAATACTCTAATGCTGGACAACTTATGAGGTCTAATTATGCATACGGTGTCAATATAAAGACCAGCCGTAGACTGCAAATACTTTTAATTGTATGAGAACTTTACTTAGTATTAATATAATCAGTGTATACTAGTATATAAAATTATCCTTCATAAATTCGTGTTGTGGTTCATATTTTAGGTATATGGAGGTTGTGGAATGTGAAATCAATGGATATGTCAATCTGTCAAACTAACGCTAATACCCTTCATCAAAATTTTCTCTTGTAAACTGAGAAAATGTTTAATATACTCTTCATTTCTACTTCTTCTGAACGTCTTCAGTGCGTCGCTATACTATGAGCTTTCGTAATATGTGAATTCTGATTAATGCATGTTAAGCTTTTTGGAATGGAGATTTACTATAGTAATATGAGGCTGTTACTTTAATCATTCATAGGATTTCGCTTCTCTTTCTATACAATAGCACATTGTAAAAACTAAGTAGGATTTAGCAAGTTGAATAATAATTTTGTAATGTTCGTTACGCTAAAGTCGCCTTATTTAGCCAATTGCAAGTATGGATACTGCTAAACACCAAGTATGTAGCACAAGTAAATGTAGGAAATTAGGGTTGATAGCTAATTCATTAATCAGTTAATATGCAGTGGCATCCTCAAATAGACTGTCTACTTGGCGATGAGCTAAGAAACAATCCTGATTTATTTCTGACATGATGTTGAATCATGTGATGCTATCTAATGTTCATCATTTCTATTAGCACTCTCGCCGACCATGCACATGGTCCGAGGTTCCATCCCCTGCCGACGCACACCTCATATCTATGGTTGGCCTGCAAAATTTGGGCTACCGATATCCATGCTGAAAATTCCATACTGTGCCAAAAATACAGTGTGGAATAAAGCTGTAATCAAAAAATAAGAATGATCAACAACCGCAGTGTTTGAATATCTACTTTGTTAAGTATGCCGATGATGTAACTATTTCAGTGTTTGTCAACTTCCAGCTAGACACTACTAAGACGAACAGCTTTCTATCAGGAATAAGTAAATGGTCTTCGTCTAATGGCCTTAAACTAAGTCCTTCCAAATGTCAGGCAGTTAATTTCAGTTTTAGATGTAAAAGAAAGATAAATGAAGCCGTTAATTCCCATTACCGTTGTATAATTTATGAGCGATATAGAAATCAAGTCCGGCGTTAAGTATCTTGGATTAATTCTTTCTTCTGACCAATCCTGGTCTTCCCATATCTTAGCGATTTCTAAACTAATATTTCGTCTGACTGTTCACATTAAGAAGTTAAGGCACTCAAGCATAACTCATCCCCTCCTCTTATAGTCTGTCAGTTCGTGCATCTTGCCTGTACTTGACCTGTTTTTCTTACTTTAATCATGATACAACCGTGTTTCGTAGAACTCATCACACAACGTATCAGCCTTAAATGTATACCACATGCAGGTATAATGCTTACGAGCTAGGTATGCAAATCTAAGTAAACGTTTGTACGGTGCATTCATTATTTATAAGACTAACTAGTATGCAAGAGCCACGATTTGACCAGTCGTACAACGTTTAATATATTTAGACTCAATCAACCTACGCTGCTTACTTCTATGACGCATTACCTAAAGCTATGTAGTTACCTTAAAGTGGTTTCCGCTGAAGTAATCTCCTACAGCTACTACATTTGAATTTCAAAGTAAAAGCGCACATCCTGGGAACCTCCTTGGTAAAAAGATCGCCTCCTGGTGGAAAAAATGAATATATCCTAATCACCACGAAAGCGTTTAGAGGTATTCATCCTATCACCTCAAATGACTTGCTATTTACAGTCACTTAAAAAGTAAGAATAAATTTACCGAAGACACTATGCTTATGACTTCTAGATGTCATAATGTACCATGAGGGAAAACCTATATCCATAGGGTTATAACAGTTACAATCACGATATTAGTCCGAAACGACGACTACTATTCTCAATCACAGAAAATCCTACTTTGCTACCTAATCTTCTAATAATATTAACAGATGTGTCGCCAAGGAAAAGAAAACCAATGGTTTCAGGAAAATTTATTTAGTTTTCTTAAAGATCATGAGCATCTGTATTTATAGCCACGGAGAAATCACAAACATCCACAAAATAGGAATTTTTTATTTGAAATAAAAACAAGCAATCTGTATTCAGCCAATATTTTCGCCCCGAATAATAATCAGCTTCTCAGCCTGTCATGGACCACAACCCGAAACGTCATTCTTGCTAATTAAAGTCTTACCTTTAACTGGGATAGTTCATACACTCACCAGATCACCATGTTATCCGTTTTTGAAGTGGCTTCGGAACACACTGAATGGCTGTTAACAGTGGCTTTGCCACAGGCGGTCCTAGTTCGTGTTTTTGGATCTAGTACATTGGGCATTAATAAAAATAGGTAACACTTACCATTTAGGGGTTTCTGATTGCTTTCAAGTTTTTTTCAGTTCCGAAACTTAATACAGGCACAACGGATTCACACTTCCCATGTGGCTCAACCTTGTTTGGTTTAGATTCTCTGAAAATATATCTGATTCTTTAACTGATAATATACACTGATGGTATACTCTACCTCTCGAAAAGCTTCAAGGCTGTTTCAACTTCAAACCACGTTCTCAAATCTCCAGGTTTAATATGCTCTTCGTAAACCTTGCCAATATCAAACATGGCCATATTCTCCTCACCAGGATGACTCGTAGATTGCTGCAAGCTGTAAACATGCATGTGAAAGACATTGTTTTTTCCGGATTTCTACATACTAATTAATCAATTGAGCAATAATCAATAACGGCAACCAGCAAATGGACTCAAAACAACAGCTTTTATCAGCTAAACACGTTCACGTGCATATTTTAATTTTGATAAGAAAATACAATCGAGGGAGAGTGAGTGTGAACCAGCAATAGGTATTAGGGATGTTTCACACCAGCGTCCAGAAAAATATATTGTCAATCACGTCTCATAAACCGTTAATGCCCAGCTCTCGCTACGCTCGGGCCCACGCTGTTCTTTGAAGATTCAGAAACGCTTAGTTATAACGGACGAAAAAACCAAAACACCGATCTGCCGCTTGATATTTCTATATTGTTACACCAACATATAAAAGGAATAAGCGAACTAAGGTCTGTAAACAAATATTACAATAATAAATCGTTATATTACTTCTGACGATATTTTACTCTTCTTTCTGAACAGCGACCGATGAGACGATGACTGTCGTATTGATGCCTCCGCGAAAATCGGGGAAGTTGATTTTGAGCAAACAACCAAGAATTGATCGTTCAATCTTCAACTCCATTGACATATATTGAAACGGTCCCTAATCGCAGTGCAGGCGTACTATTATCCAGCGCTTAGCGCTGTCTGGGACGACTATTTGTACAGATGAATGGAGTAGTTACAGTCAGTTATCGAATCTGGGCTATATTCACCAAGTGGTCAACCATACAAATGGTTTTCTCAATCCTTTTGGTGGAACTCACACTCATTTCATTGAAAATTTCTTGAGTCACCTAAAATACGTATTAGATCTGTGAATGGATCAAGAATTGCAATAATATACATGTGGAGTCCTCAAAAATAAACTTATCCAAATTTTACTACTATGTAAATAATGAACATATTGTACACTACTTTGTTCTAACCAAAAACTCTGTACTTTGACTTTACCTCGGGTTTTGAATAAATATATAGTTCTGCCTTCGACTCTCCATCTTCTCCACCATCTCAACTGCTGTCGATCAATTTTAATCACCTGCTTTCCATCTCAAATTTTTGCAGGAGCACCGTAGTTCTTCCTACGTACTTTGGTCGACCTCCGGCAACGTCAACATTGGAGAATTAGTACTGGAGCAGTCTTCCCGCAGCACCTGGAGTCTATAACGTTTATTGTGGACTTTGGATCTTTGTAAACCCAAGTAACCAAACTTTAATACATTCTTCCCGTAACTAAATTAGCCGCTTTCATCACATTATCCAGTTATCCATAGTCAACAAGGATTGTATTGTATCAACTGGAACAACATATAGCATTCACTCGTGAAATCTACGTCAAGAATCCTCGGATACCATATCTAACTACGTGGAACTCAGGACTTTATCCACAGCAAACTCTGTAAAGGAAAGTCTGACTTTTTATTTTTGCAATATAAATCTGTTTATCGTTGTTGTTTTGATACTTCGATAATACAGCTATCTTATTTTCATATCCTCAAGACTTTTTTTCCGGAAATTGTGAAGTTTCTTATTTCTGTAATGGTTAAGTCTATCAAACGTGTAAGTACCGTTAAGAGACTGAGATCTAATACTAGTCAGCCATCTGAAGGCCTCAGCTCCGTTGACAATTCTACACTGTTTACACCAGCCATACCCAGAGTTATGGTATCTGATATCATGGAGGAATTAGCAGAGAATGCGGCTTGTAGCAAAAATGATTTACTGACACTTCAGAAGTCAATAGCAGAACTACAGAGCAAGTTTGACAGCATTATGCCTCTCACGCAACTGTGTGACCCACCACAAAACATCTGTTTTGAATCACTAATCAAATCCGAGCGCATAATTGACTATTTGGCTGAAGAAGCTGTTAAGAGGATTATGTCTTCACATAACGTCTTGGCCTATAACATTCCAGACAGAGAGCCGATTGCCAAACTTAAGAATTCGTGTCTAAAGGCTTGTAATATGTCGTTGACAGAATGTCAGGTTTTGCGTCTTCGTAAGAAATCTGCAAACCACCCGTGTCCTGTGCTTTTCAAGTTTAGGTCTACCGAAGAAGCCAGGAATTTTCTGAAATCGGGTAAGAAAATAGGCTCTTCAACACCATACACTAACATTAGGGTTGCACCTGATTTAACACCATGCCAAAGGCGATGCCGCTCAGGAACAGTGAACCCTGATAACTCTAATAGGATAACTGTAGATGATGTTCCGTGCGTTATTCCGTCTATTGAAATATCTGATCACGGCATGCAACAGACATTTTCGCAGGTAGTGGCTAATGTTAGCCAAGCATTATATAACGATATTGATGCAGACACTGAAATGGTGGACATAGATGAGTCAACGGGAAATAATGTTGAAATACATCGTTTTCACACTGACGCAAAAGTCAAGACACCGAAACCATCAAAACCCATCCCACTGGTGGTCCAACCATTGCCTTATAAGTCAGTTACTCCTCGGTCTGACAATCCACACTCTGTAAAGCACCAGTCGAATGTAGCCACCCAAGTTGGCAAGTTTTCTAGGCGTTATGACAAACGTCCCATTTCCATTAAGAAAACTAAAGCTCATGAGGTGTTCAAGCCACAGAAACCCTACATAGCATGTGCTGACTGCCCTGTTAGCCATCATCAGCCAGATAATCATAAGATAGGGGAAAAAGAAGTAAATAAATTAAATACTAAACCCGGAGCAAGAAAGCTCTTTGATAAGAAAGAGACGAAAGCACCTGTAGGCCTTCTTTGTAAGAGAAAGTCAAATATGGTAGACGAAGCTCCTAGGGGTAGGCCTAATTGGTGCCAAGTGGAAAGCCAATTTTATCGAATCCCTAATTCTAGACAAACAGCACAGCAAAGTAGTAGGTATTGTTCTGCACATCCACTACGTAAACCCCTTGTCAACCAGCCCACTTCTAATATTCTGTCTACTGAAAGTTATAGAAAATACCCCAAACATCGGCCACAGACCACATTTAGCAAGCCAACAGAACCCATTCATATATCTTATGTGTCTAGTGGGGAGCATGTGCCGATTTCTGCACAAAACTTGCCATGGTCTGATGAATACCAGAAACAGATACCAACACTTCATTCTTATACTGGCAACAAATTACCGAATACACATATCGGTTATACCTTAGGGCAGGATTTTCACCAGCGTCAGTTAACAGAAACACCTGGAATCATGCATATAGCACGCATGATATCGGATCAATTCCTTGCTGGCATAGCGAACAGTCTACAGCTAGGGCAAGGCATATTTCCCGGGAGATAGCTGACACAGTGTCGACACCAAACGCGGATACTAATATCTCTAAAATATTAATATCTGATTATCACACAGGTGTCTCTCACTGCATACCATATCCAAACGTAAGCCCATCCCTGACTACCACCTCAAAAATCTACCTGAAGTCTTCCTACGATCCAAAGATATTGGTAAATGAGTCTGATAACATGTATATAGAGGATACTCACGGATTATTTTACCAAGATGTTGTCCGCTCACTGAAACCACATAGCCAGTGTTTATCTATTATCCTAGTAAATACGAGATCAGTTCTAAGCAAACATTTAGCACTAAGTACAATAGCTTCTATATGCAGACCGTCATTGATTATGATCACCGAAGCCTGGTGCACAAGTGAAATCTCCAATGACAGCCTAAGGATTGATAAATACAACCTTTTTCGCGGGGACAGACGGACAGGTCGTGGGGGTGGAACACTAATTTACTGTGAACAATCCATGTGTGCAACCCAGTTTAGTAACCCAATTCTGTCACAACTCAATGACTCGATCTGGGTCGAAATAAAAGTTGTCAGAAGTAAACCTATACTTGTGGGTTGTGTGTACCGGCCCCCTTCATCCAGCAGGGAATATGATAATATGCTTAGCAATATCTTTAATGTTACAGCCAATCTTCCTTTCAGTTATAAAATTATCGGAGGCGATTTCAACTTGCCAGAAGTATCATGGTCTTCACTCCGAGGACCCCAAAGGTACGATAATCTCATAAATTCCATCGTCACAGGAGGGTGGACACAACACATAAATTCACCCACTAGATCCGCAAATATCCTAGACCTTATTTTCACGAACAACATAACGCCATCTACCGTACATGTTGGACATGAATTTCCAGGTAGTGACCATAGAATAGTAGTTTGTTCTTTTGACATCTTTCCTGAAACAAAACGCAGAGATGAAGCTGGCCAGATACCTATGAGATTGTACACACATGCTGACTGGGACTTGTATCAGCACCTAATTAGATGTTCTAATTGGGACTCGTACTTTTCGAACCAGTCCTTAGATGCAATTCTTAACAACTTCTATCAGAATATTAACTCAATTCACGACGTCATTGCACCCGAGAAGATTCTTAACTTCAGATTCCCCCAAAGTGATTATATTCCGACATCGTTTAGAAGAAGTCTACGTAAGCACTCAATAAAATACTACAGATATCATGACTTATCGTCATTAATTGCCATAACGTCCCTTCTCAGTAGAATTGAAGAGTTGAGAAATATAGGCCTCAGAAACAAAGAAATGCAGGCCATTCATGCACCGCATAACTCAGGAGAAATAGCCAAACTTTTTAAAAGTAGGTTGATGAACTCCAAAACACCCTATCCGAAAATAATATACTTAGACGGCATTGCTTACGAAAATAATGAGGCGATATGTGAACTGTTTAGCAAGCACTTCGCCAGATTATACACCTTAGAGAACGATGAAGTCGTGGATTTCCCACGTAAAACAGACGAATGTTTAAGTGACATAATTTTCACCACACATGAGATCGATAAAGCTGTCGCAAATCTTAAGCTTAGTAACACTACTGGCCCAGACGGTATATCTTCCGTTCTGCTGAAAAAAGGTGGTAATGACATGAGTTTACTCTTACTCAAGTTATACTCAATTTCATTAAGCGATGGGACATACCCTAACTGCTGGAAGAAGTCTTATATTGTACCTATCCATAAATACGGGCCTATAGCTGATATCAACAACTACCGCCCCATCAACATCACGTCTGTAGTTTCACGTGTAATGGAAAAGATAGTTAAGACTCAAATCATTCAGTACTTGCTGTCAAATGACCTACTATCCCCATCCCAATACGGTTTCTTAAGTAGAAGGTCGTGCATTACTTGCCACTTAGATTATTTTGACTACATCACACAAAGCATTGATAATGGGCGTTCGGTAACAACATTGTTTCTTGACGTTAGCAAGGCCTTCGATAAAGTCCCACATATCAGACTCCTAACAAAACTCCAATCCTACGGAATAACCGGAAATCTTCACAAATGGATAAGTTCTTTTCTCACAGAAAGAGAGCAATTAGTCAAAATCAACCACCAGTTGTCTTCCTCAAAGCCGATAACCAGTGGTGTAATACAAGGTAGTGTTCTTGGCCCTATTCTATTCCTCTTATTTATAAATGACATAGTCTCTGTAATCAAGTATGGCAAGCCATACCTTTTTGCAGATGATCTCAAGATAGTATATGATTATGGGTACGGTGATATGAGCGTCGAAAGCAAGATCCAACAAGACTTAAATGATCTAGGCGATTGGAGCGAAAAGTGGCAACTGACTTTCAACCCAGACAAGTGCGGTATAACCCACCTTGGACGCTGGAAACCGATAATGTGCCTATATATGTACGGGAAGCTCCTCTCAAAACTGAACACAGTCACAGACCTCGGGATAACATACTCAGATTTATCCTTTTCCGATCACGCAAATAAGGTTGTATCTGACTGTAAACGACTTACTGGCTTTGTACTGCGTAACTTCTACACCCAAGAAGCAAGATTAGCTATATATAGGACATGTATCCGTCCCAAACTTGAATATTGTGCTCTCCTATTTAGTAACCTCAGGACTGTAGACAGAAAAAAAATCGAAAGTGTCCAGAGATTCCTCACGAAACGCATAATAGGGTTCGACCAACAAGTGGAATATGTTGACAGGTGTGTACGTCTGAAATTAGAGCCTCTGTGGTTAAGGAGAGTGAAGTGCAACCTATTTCTACTCTTCAAAGTCATTAGGAAACACTGCTACAGTAACTCATCCATAACTTGGGAAAATATTAAATCATATCAGCTGCGAAACCACGACTACCTTGTCAAGGTGGCTACCCACAGAAAATCCATTAGGGCAAACTTTTTCACCATAAAATATTGCACTCTTTGGAACCAACTACCACCTGAAATAAGATGTTGTGAAAACCCTGATGGGTTCAAACGGAGCCTAGAAAGACACTTTAACATGTCCACCCTAGCTCGTCTAAAAGACCACAACTGTTGGTAGAACGGAAATTGAAGGCCAGTCCAGTCTTCAGTATAGTCACATACGTATATCTCGACTCTAATACTCACGCAGCGAACGTTAACTAATTTACTGATTTCTATTCTCTATAATTTTCACTAAGTTGTGTTGGTGAAAGTAACACTGGAAATAATTGTAATAGCATCCACACCTTTTAACGTTTTACATATGTATATACTAATATAATAATACTTATTAATCATGCATGTTCAACTCTTAAATTAGATGGATATTAAAATACTTAAAATATTTATGCATCAAATGTTCTCTTGCTTTACCACGCTTGTTTCCCTTATAACACTCAATTATTGAACCTAGTGTAATATTTGATATACGAACTATATTATTGATTATACTCTTATCATATATGGTTTGATTTACTCTACGGCTCCCTGTAGACTAACCACCATTCTTCAGTATACACACACTGCAGTATTGTTAAAAAACGCCAAAATTTCGTTGGTTCTGTGTTAATATCTTTTTATAATATGTCTAGACACGTTACTTTGCAATGTCAGATGTTTACTATATATAAGACTGTCATGAAAATTTAGTACACTAAGTCCTGCCAACCGACCTTACCTTCAGTCCATACTACCTAAATTGAACCTTAACTATAGTATTCTGCTAAATCTTGCTCCACTATTCACAATACCTATTCGTTTTACTCTTTAAGGTTTTAACTTCTTATAAAGTAATCTGTTCATCAGGATGCATGCACACATATATAATATGTTCGTAAAGATGTACGTGGAGACCTATTGGAAGCACTCATTAAGAAAGCTAGGGAGATGGAATATGGGGTACGAACATGTCTGGTACCAAGCAATATATTTGCGGTAGCCATAATAATCATAGTCTCAGAGCCTAACATCAAAAAAGGAGGGAGGGTGGCGTTAGCTGATCAGTAGATATGGTGGTGGTCACTAAGGTGAATCGCCCCATTCTGCAGGAACAGCAATATACAAATTAAAGGCTCGAGATATTTCTGATTTTTATGAGGGCTTAGATCTTTATCTTGAAAAAGATAATAGTGAACGCCTTGACAGATAATGCTTCTACCTTTAAATATATACCATTCGCTCAGCCTATTGTTGAGATGCGACCACGTGGGATCTGCACAGATTTATGGGGCATCTTATGAATTAACTTGCTATCCATTGTCAGATCTTTAAATACCACTTCACAATATCTTGTCTCACTTATTTTCTAATAACGTCTTTACTTGATTCTCATTATATTCCATTAAACCTAACATTTTATAGCTCTTTATGAATTTGATTCGACTTATTCTATTCCTATTCTCTGGAGGGTACGGTTGTGCACCAAATAGAAAAAAAGACATGAAATAAAAACAACTGGCTTGAAAATAATTGTATTAAAGCCAAAAGTGGACATCATGATAGTATAAAATATATTGGTTTCATTATACATTGCAAATGAACGTTGTCGGCCTAAGGATTAATTACTTCCCCATTCTGTTTTCTATATAAATGTGTTTATTAATGATATATTTCACTCACTTAATCTATTACACTTTAATGTTTCACCTCAGCACTTTAATTTTTCTAAAACAGCTTCCAATTCCTTGTAAACGTTGTACTTACCTCAATATTGGTTGGTTATCGTATGCCTACAACCACGGGATGAAAACGAAACGAAGTCGATTTTCCCGCTCAACCTGGAGGACAACTGTACAATTCAATAACTATACGGCCTGGTTCAGACAATGTGTATATATATATATATCAAATATTTAACTGTTGAAACATTATTAACTTGTAGACAATTTAAGATTTGACATTATATCATCCTTGATCGTGCCTGTAAAAATGGCATGCATTTTCATGTAAATTTATGTTTATATGAAAATAAATTATTATTATTATTATTATTATAAACTGATTTGGTACTTTATTTTCTATTTCAATTTGGGTAACTAAGCTAACAGAGTAAAAGGTCCACCACACTAATTGGTGAGCCCGCTTCGAACCTTTTATTTTATGGTTAACCCGTTTTCGAACCTTTTTTGTTTCGATAGTTACCTCGTTTTGAACATTTTTGTTGCCATTTTGGCCTTTTAAACGCGCATTGCTTTAATTTTTGTTACCACAATTTTGCTGTTTTGTATATCTCTATACGTATATATTATATGACAATGGATCCACCTAAACGTACCACTGTTGCTGAAGAAGGTAATAAAGGCGAAGAGACACAGAACTCTGCTGTTAACGCCTTGCTGGATTTAAGAATTCCTCAATTTGGTCTGGCTGAACCACGTGTCTGGTTCACAATCATTGAACAGCTGTTTGCAGCTCGAGGTATTACGTCGCAGATCGCCATGTATGGTTGCGTATTAGCAGCAATTCCCACGGAAGTACTACGAGAGGTTATCGATGTCATAGACAGCAAACCTACAGACCCTCAATATGACAAACTAAAAGCTGCACTCATCCAGCGGACCACTCTCTCCGATGAGAAACGCATACAACAACTACTTACTTCGTGTGATCTAGGTACAAAAAAGCCATCTCAACTACTTAGACATATGCGCCAGTTGATTGGGTCACACAGAGTAGATGAGTTAATTCTACGTCAGATGTTCTTACAACGTTTACCACAAAATGTTCAACAAATCTTAACAATATTTTCTAGGACGACAGACCTTGAAGAATTAGCTAAAATGGCAGACGATATCATGGATGTGTTATCAAATAATGGCATAAATAGCGTGTCTACAGAGGCAGTACCACCAAGCCCCTCCACATCTATGAAGGACGCACCACTGTTTTGGTTACTTTCCCAGTTAACACCTCAAATGCAAGATTTACGACTGGAAGTGTCTGAGCTTAGAGCACAAAGGAACCAGTCACATACGGTATCTAAGCAACGGCGATCAAGATCTAGACGACGTTCTAGAACACCGTCCCAAAGCCGTAACATATGTTGGTATCAAAGGAGGTATGGGCATAATGCCCTGAAGTGTCTTCGACCGTGTATGTACAACAGTAGTAACTCATCTCAGGGAAACTCCCCAGCCAGACAGTAATGGCGACGGCTGTTAATGGCAATCACCCCAGTCGCCTTTTCTATCTGAGGGATTTGACTACCGGCACATTATTCCTGGTAGATACAGGCGCCGAGGTCAGTGTTATTCCCCCCTCACTATCCAGGCGATCAGCCAAAATACCTGGAAAACTTTCACTCCGTGCTGCCAACCAAACCAACATACAGACGTATGGCGAACAGTCAATGATTTTAAATTTAGGACTACGCCGACGTTTCACATGGATCTTCATAGTAGCTGACGTACGCCACGCTATACTAGGTGCAGACTTTCTAAGTCACTTCAATCTGTTGGTTGATATCAGCAAGAAAAAACTGGTTGACAATTGCACCCAACTCAAGATCCACGGTATTACATGTGACTACTCGGTTCATAGCATCTGTATAGAAAAGCCGGAGAGTGAAATGTTCTCTGCTTTATTGCAACGATTTCCTAAAATCCTTAAACCATCATACAACGTGGAAGATATATCTCATACAGTTACGCATAAGATCATCACAACAGGACAACCTGTGAAGGCACGTCCACGACGGTTACCACCCGATAAACTAGCAGCAGCTAAGTCGGAATTTGAACATATGATGCAGCTAGGTATCATACGACCATCTAACAGCCCATGGTCTTCACCTTTGCACATGGTACCTAAAACTAATCATGACTGGCGACCATGTGGAGATTATCGCGCTTTGAATAACGCTACGGTCCCAGATCGTTATCCTATACCTCATCTCCACGACTTCTCCTTGACCTTACATGGAAAGACCATTTTTACTAAAGTTGACTTGGTCAGGGCATATCATCAAATACCAGTCGCTCCAGAAGACATTGCAAAAACAGCAATTATCACGCCTTTTGGATTATTCGAATTCTTGAGAATGCCTTTCGGACTAAAGAATGCTGCTCAAACATTTCAGCGTTTTATGGACAAAGTTACCCAAGGTCTTGATTTCGTCTTTGTATATATCGACGATGTCTTAATTGCCAGCTCATTGATGGAAGAACATATGCAACACTTAAGCCTGTTATTTCAAAGGTTTGAACAATTTGGAGTTGTTATCAATCCAAAGAAATGTATTTTTGGTTCTGTTATGTTCTAGTTTCCCCGTCGCCAAATTGTTATGTACTCGTCGCTAAATTATTGTTATGGACTGGTCGAGAAATTAATAGTCCTGACGCGAGAAGGCGGAAATCAGAAGACCACTAGGTTTGCGATGATACTTCTATTGTCCAAACACAAGGAGACGAAAATAAATGGTCTCACACCAAAGTGGTAAGTAAGTAAAGCAGTTGTAAAGTAAAGTAGTTCACACAAATTGTGTATGCGAATAAATATAAATAATTCAGACAAGCGTGGGAAAAATCATTAGACAGTCTTAATATGAATGGCTAATTATAATGGAGTGTCGATCCAATTATACATAGCGAATATAGCAGACATGCCAACAAACATATATGGATATATGTCACCAAGCAACGGACTGTCAACAAACACTCATATTATATATAATATAATATAAGGAGAATACACATTACTAAAGGAGACAAGTCCATACAAGTGAAGTGGTCACAGACTAACCGAACAAACAGAAAGAGAGACCAACATGCACACACACACATAAATATATATATGTGGATACATATCACCTCCCCTTTTGAGAAGATGAATGATTAGTAGGATGTTTACCTGGGGGTTTATCTGGGACCTTTGGGCTTGTTGTTGACGCCTGTCGTTTCGTCTGATTGTTGGGTTTGCGGCTTCGGCTCCGTCCGGAATTGTCTAGCATTTTATGCTTCTTCACTGTATTGCGTAGAGAATTTAGTGGGACATCAGCCAGATGCAAACGATCGAACCAATCAAGTCCCAAAAGATTTAAATCATTCTTCGTGACGTAACAAATTCCTGTGAATCTAGTATTGCGGAAAGAAACAGAACATTTGAGTTCACCAATAAGTTTGAGCTGCCCACCACAGGCGCTGAGAAGAGACTGGGAAGTATTGGTGATAGGTGGTCTGCCAATATAATTCCAAAGTTTCTCTGATATAACAGTAATATCAGAGGCAGTATCTAGCTGCAGACGAGTATCATGACCATTCATCTGAAGGTCAATATATTTCCGCATAGCTGGTGTTGTGACTTGACGGGTTGCGCGTAGACTTAATGACTTTTTGGGGGATTTAGGACCAACATTTTGTTGAGCTTTTGCTGGATTTTGATATCTGGGTTGCGTGGCTGACAAAAACCATTTTTATGACCGATGATTTTGCACTTGCTGCAACGGTGATTTTTGTATGGGCAAGACTTTACAAAGTGCCACGCGCCACAATGCCAGCATGGTGATGGTGGGGTCTTCTTTGCAGTATTTTGTGAGGTTGGACGAGTATCAGTAGATTTCCGCGGGACATTAAGAGAAGTAGGTGGGTCAGGAGTAGCTGATGAGAGATTTTTGCTCTTGCGTAATGCACGAATATCAGAGCTTCTCGGAGGTGTTGATTCGACCAAGTGTGTGTCTTTCTGCAGATTAATCAGCCGTTGATATTCATCAGCTATGTCATGTAATGTTAACTTGGGATTTTGTTCTAGCTGATTGAGCAGTCGAGTTCGGATATCTGTGAAACGAGGAGATTGGAGACTGCATATGAGAATCAAGGCTTTGAACTGATCATCTGTTAAGGACCTGAGTCGAAATCTCTCACATTCTCGGTTGACTGTGCCAACGTGAGTAAGAAAATCATCATTTTCATTCATTGCCAGCTTGAGGCAACGATAACGTATACTGAATAATGAGGAGTGGTCTCCGAAATGTTCACGCAGCAACTTTATTGTATCATCGAAACAATTGTCACGTGGTTTCTGTGGTAAAATTAGGTTGCAGTACCGTTCATATTCTGCCGGACCCAATTTACGTAACAGCACTCGCACCTTCCAGGCATCGTCTTGTGAGGCGAGATCAACAGTGAATAAATCCTCATAACGTTGATACCATGTGTCAAAAGTGACATTAGCCTCTGGGTCATAATTGAACTGGGAAATGCTGTTCACAATTCCGTCGACAGATGGTAGCATGGTATGATTGGGATTCCTTGAGGGTGGAGCTGGACCAGTCTGTTGGTTGACGAACATTTCCATTAATTTCATTTGTCGTTCAAACAATAATTCCAATTTAATAGGATCCATAGTAAATTGTTATGTTGTTGCTGCTGTGTGGTTAATAGTAGTTTTTCCCCGTCGCCAAATTGTTATTAGCCCCGTCGCCAAATTGTTATGTTCTAGTTTCCCCGTCGCCAAATTGTTATGTACTCGTCGCTAAATTATTGTTATGGACTGGTCGAGAAATTAATAGTCCTGACGCGAGAAGGCGGAAATCAGAAGACCACTAGGTTTGCGATGATACTTCTATTGTCCAAACACAAGGAGACGAAAATAAATGGTCTCACACCAAAGTGGTAAGTAAGTAAAGCAGTTGTAAAGTAAAGTAGTTCACACAAATTGTGTATGCGAATAAATATAAATAATTCAGACAAGCGTGGGAAAAATCATTAGACAGTCTTAATATGAATGGCTAATTATAATGGAGTGTCGATCCAATTATACATAGCGAATATAGCAGACATGCCAACAAACAAATATGGATATATGTCACCAAGCAACGGACTGTCAACAAACACTCATATTATATATAATATAATATAAGGAGAATACACATTACTAAAGGAGACAAGTCCATACAAGTGAAGTGGTCACAGACTAACCGAACAAACAGAAAGAGAGACCAACATGCACACACACACATAAATATATATATGTGGATACATATCAGGTTCCCTTTTCATTGAATTCTTAGGACATCGAATAACTGCCGAAGGCATCAGACCTACCGAAGATAAGATAGAAACTATTAAGAACTTTCCCGAACCTGATTCCTTAAAGAAACTTAGACGTTTTCTCGGGATGCTCAACTTCTACCGACGTTTTATTCCATCATGTGCCTCCATAGTTCAGCCACTGACCGACCTACTTAGATGCAATTCGAAGAAATTTCAGTGGCCTGAAGAAGCAAAAGCAGCATTTAATAATGCAAAAGATGCCTTATCCAACGTTGTAATGTTATCTCATATCAACCCAGAAGCTTCACTCATTTTATGTACAGATGCATCGCAGGTAGCAGTGGGAGCAGTTTTACAACAAAAGTTCAATAATGACATCACTCCACTTGCTTTTTTCTCCAAGAAGTTGGAACCTGCGCAAACTCGTTACAGTACCTTTGGCAGAGAACTGTTAGCCATCTACCTAGCAGTGAAACATTTCAGCTTCTTACTACAAGGTCGACATTTTACTATCTTAACCGACCATAAGCCTCTTTGTTATGCTTTCACCACTTCGTTGGACAGACACTCTCCGAGAGAAGCCAGACAACTGGATTACATCTCACAATTCTCAACAGACATCCAGTTCATCAAAGGAGATTCCAATATCGTAGCCGACTCCTTGTCTCGATGTGACGTTAATCACCTATCTTCGATAGATATTAGCCTAGACAATATAGCCAAGCTGCAGAAAAATGACGCCGAACTCCATACTTGCAGACGAAACTCCTCCCTACAGTTGCAGGATGTACCTATTCCCCTGTCTGATACAACTATCGTCTGCGACGTTTCAACGGGCGCTCATAGACCTTTTGTTCCACTAAGTTGTCGAAAAACTTTGTTTGAACATCTACATTCATTGTCTCATCCTGGAGTGCGTGCTACGGTCAAGTTAATCAGCGAGCGTTTTGTTTGGCCTAAGATGAACTCCGATATTCGGAAATGGGCCCGACAATGCTTGCAATGTCAAAGATCCAAGGTACATCATCATACCGTCACACCTCCAAAACAGTTCAATTTACCGGATAAACGATTTCAACACGTTCACATAGATATTATTGGACCATTACCGCCATCCAGAGGATTTACTCATATACTTACTGCGATTGATCGATTTACTCGTTGGGCTATTGCTTGTCCACTCAACGATATATCTGCAGAAAATATCGCTTTGGTTTTCTTAGATCGCTGGGTGTCAAACTACGGAGTACCCACAACTATTACAACAGACCGAGGAGCTCAATTTCAATCAACTCTGTTTCGAGAGTTTACGAGACTCCTTGGAGTGAACCGTATCTCCACTACAGCTTATCATCCTGCAGCGAATGGTCTGGTGGAACGTTTCCATCGACAACTGAAAAGCTCGCTTATGGCACAAGCTGACCCATCTAAGTGGAGTGAACACCTACCACTAGTTCTTCTCAGTATTCGATCAACTGTCAAAGAAGATTTGGGATGTACACCAGCTCAACTTGTGTATGGTGCTACCCTCACATTGCCTGGTCAGTTAGTTCCGTCTAATGATCCAGCTGAAGTAAATATCTCCGACTTCACCAACCGCCTTACCCAGCATATGCTTCAGCTTAGACCAGTAGCCCCTCGCCAATCACTTCAGAAAGCTCAAGTAAATAAGAATCTACTCACTAGCAAATTTGTATTTGTTCGCGTCGATGCCATTAGAAAAGGTCTACAGCATCCATATGAAGGTCCTTTTCTAGTACTTAAACGCACCGATAAATACTTCACACTGAACAAACATGGTAAACCGGAGACTGTTTCTATCGACCGTCTTAAACCAGCGTACACCGACAGCGAACCTGAAACACTAGCAACGCCGACACCAATGAACAATCAGAAAGTCAATTCAACTCCAACTCTCCCTCTCTTCACTCTTCCCCCTGTACAGACACGCAGTGGACGGCAGATCTGTAAACCTGCCCGCTATGTTCATTTTATTGACTGACATAAACGTTAACCTCATTTAGACATTCTCATTACTATTGTTGTCGACATTCATTCCATTATAACCATTAATATTTATTAGTATTATTATTTGCTGTTCGTCAACTCTACTGCAAGCACACGCATTCACCAAGTATATGTATATATCTATTTATTTATGAATTTCACAAATGTTAACGAACATGTCATGGTTTATTATGTACATAAATTTTTTATTTAAAATTACAACAAGTTTTGATTTTTTTTTAATCCCTGTATGTGCTTGTATGTGCTAAACTTTATACGACACGGATGCATGCCATACATCCTGATCTAACTTTGTACCCTTATTGTTGTTGATGTTATTTTTTTTGATATCCTTATTGTTGACATTGTCCCTTATTTATGTTGCTTATATTCATGTAATCGTCCACGAGGACAAGTACTGATGGTCCTCCGGACCTCTAAGAGGGGGAGCCCTGTGGAGTCCTCAAAAATAAACTTATCCAAATTTTACTACTATGTAAATAATGAACATATTGTACACTACTTTGTTTTAACCAAAAACTCTGTACTTTGAATTTACCTCGGGTTATGAATAAATATATAGTTCTGCCTTCGACTCTCCATCTTCTCCACCATCTCAACTGCCGTCGATCAATTTTAATCACCTGCTTTCCATCTCAAATTTTTGCAGGAGCACCGTAGTTCTTCCTACGTACTTTGGTCGACCTCCGGCGACGTCAACATTGGAGAATTAGAAAGACACTTTAACATGTCCACCCTAGCTCGTCTAAAAGACCACAACTGTTGGTAGAACGGAAATTGAAGGCCAGTCCAGTCTTCAGTATAGTCACATACGTATATCTCGACTCTAATACTCACGCAGCGAACGTTAACTAATTTACTGATTTCTATTCTCTATAATTTTCACTAAGTTGTGTTGGTAAAAGTAACACTGGAAATAATTGTAATAGCATCCACACCTTTTAACGTTTTACATATGTATATACTAATATAATAATACTTATTAATCATGCATGTTCAATTCTTAAATTAGATGGTTATTAAAATACTTAAAATATTTATGCATCAAATGTTCTCTTGGTTTACCACGCTTGTTTCCCTTATAACACTCAATTATTGAACCTAGTGTAATATTTGATATACGAACTATATTATTGATTATACTCTTATCATATATGGTTTGATTTACTCTACGGCTCCCTGTAGACTAACCACCATTCTTCAGTATACACACACTGCAGTACTGTTAAAAAATGCCAAAATTTCGTTGGTTCTGTGTTAATATCTTTTTATAATATGTCTAGACACGTTACTTTGCAATGTCAGATGTTTACTATATATAAGACTGTCATGATAATTTAGTACACTAAGTCCTGCCAACCGACCTTACCTTCAGTCCATACTACCTAAATTGAACCTTAACTATAGTATTCTGCTAAACCTTGCTCCACCATTCACAACACCTATTCGTTTCACTCTTTAAGGTTTTAACTTCTTATAAAGTAATCTGTACATCAGGATGCATGCACACATATATAATATGTTCGTAAAGATGTACGTGGAGACATATTGGAAGCACTCATTAAGAAAGATAGGGAGATGGAATATGGGGTACGAACATGTCTGGTACCAAGCAATATATTTGCGGTAGCCATAATAATCATAGTCTCAGAGCCTAACATCAAAAAAGGAGGGAATGTGGCGCTAGCTGATCAGTAGATATGGTGGTGCTCACTAAGGTGAATCGCCCCATTCTGCAGGAACAGCAATATACAAATTAAAGGCTCGAGATATTTCTGATTTTTATGAGGGCTTAGATCTTCATCTTGAAAAAGATAATAGTGAACGCCTTGACAGATCATGCTTCTACCTTTAAATATATACCATTCGCTCAGCCTATTGTTGAGACGCGACCACGCGGGATCTGCACAGATTTATGGGGCGTCTTATGAATTAACTTGCTATCCATTGTCAGATCTTTAAATACCACTTCACAATATCTTGTCTCACTTATTTTCTAATAACGCCTTTACCTGATCCTCATTATATTCCATTAAACCTAACATCTTACAGCTCTTTATGAATTTGATTCGACTTATTCTATTCCTATTCTCTGGAGGGTACGGTTGTGCACCAAATAGAAAATAAGACATGAAATAAAAACAACTGGCTTGAAAATAATTGTATTAAAGCCAAATGTGGACATCATGATAATATAAAATATATTGGTTTCATTATACATTGCAAATGAACGTTGTCGGCCTAAGGATTAATTACTTCCCCATTCTGTTTCCTATATAAATGTGTTTATTAATGACATATTTCACTCACTTAATCTATTACACTTTAATGTTTCACCTCAGCACTTTAATTTTTCTAAAACAGCTTCCAATTCCTTGTAAACGTTGTACTTACCTCAATATTGGTTGGTTATCGTATGCCTACAACCACAGGATGAAAACGAAACGAAGTCGATTTTCCCGCTCAACCTGGAGGACAATTGTACAATTCAATAACTATACAGCCTAGTTCAGACAATGTGTATTTATATATATATCAAATATTTAACTGTTGAAACATTATTAACTTGTAGACAATTTAAGATTTGACATTATATCATCCTTGATCGTGCCTGTAAAAATGGCATGCATTTTCATGTAAATTTATGTTTATATGAAAATAAATTATTATTATTAGTAGTAGTAGTACTGGAGCAGTCTTCCCGCAGCACCTGGAGTCTATAACGTTTATTGTGTACTTTGGATCTTTGTAAACCCAAGTAACCAAACTTTAATACATTCTTCCCGTAACTAAACTGATTTGGTACTTTATTTTCTATTTCAATTTGGGTAACTAAGCTAACAGAGTAAAAGGTCCACCACATACAGTTATCCCGATGAGTTTATCTACAGGACTTGGTTTAACATGAGAATCAAGACTTCTATGAGAAACTAGGAGGTATTTTCGCAACATATACGAGAACGTTGTCCTTTGTAAGTATTTTTTAAGATTGCATTCCTTATATATAACCGATTATTTACAATTATACGCCGATTTTTTTGAGCCTTCGTATCGGTCGAAGTTGTCCTTGTCAAGGTCATTTGTCCGTTCGCTAGGTAGTTTCGGTTTGGGCTGCTATTCTTTAGAGTTGCCTAGACATGGTTGTGGAAGAAATTGTTTTTTCCAGATTCCTACAATTGAGCAAGCAACAATAATGGCAACCAGCAAATGAACTAAAAACAACAGATTTTCTCAGCTAAACACGTTCATGTGCATATTTTCCAAAATCTCTACGTAGCACTACTTCGTTAATAGCTGAAAAACAACTAAAACATTGCAACCAGGCATGAGAACAACGTGTGAAACAATTATAATGAAATGAGTGCACTACCCTGGTTGTAAAACTTCCGAAACATACGAAATTAGTAATTTTAACAGCAACGGAAACAAAAATGAAGTGAAACGCAACATTTGTGAACATTGAGCATCAAGATAAGTAGTGAATAAATGCAGGATAAACGGGAAAACCAATGTGCAAACGAACGGCTACGGAAATGCAATCCAACATGGCCAACTAAAATGGACGTAAATGACCTTTGAGCGTCTCACTCCATCAATGACGTTGAGCGTGCGGGATAATTTCAGCCGTTTTTGAATTGTACAGTTGTCCTCCAGGTTGCGCGGGAAAATCAACTTCGTTTCGTTTTCATCCTGGGCAGCCTGTAGACGACCGTAGGTCATTTGATCAGCTGATGGACATTGGCGTCACTTTTGGAAAATACGTCAAGGTTAGGTCACTTTTCGTTGTTTTACACACTTTTTTACATATATTCCAGCTAAAAGTTGATGAAATACGGCGTATTTAGCAGAAATAGGCAATGGTGGTGTCCTTATCCGGCCGTAGACCACAGGCAGTTTTCAGTTTGTTGAAAAAACGTACTTTTCCGTTCAGAATATGTCGAATTAATAATAATAATATATATTCTCATATAAACATATAAATTTACATGAAAATGCATGCCATTTTTACAGGCACGATCAAGTATGATATAATATCAAATCGTAGATTGTCTACAAGTTAATAATGTTTCAACAGTTAAATATTTGATATATATATAAATACACATTGTCTGAACTAGGCTGTATAGTTATTGAATTGTACAATTGTCCTCCAGGTTGAGCGGGAAAATCGACTTCGTTTCGTTTTCATCCCGTGGTTGTCGGCATACGATAACCAACCAATATTGAGGTAAGTACAACGTTTACAACGGATTGAAAGCTGTTTTTAGAAAAGTAAAAGTGCTAAGGTGAATCAATAAAGTGTAATGAAATGGGTAAGTGCAAGTATCACTAATAAATGCATTAATATAGAAAACTCCCTAGGCTGACAACGTTCATTTGCAATGTATAATGCTACCAGCGTATTTCGTTCTATCATGATGTCCACTTTTGGTTTTAATACATTTTTTCCTTATGTCTGTTTTTTTATTTTATGCTTTTTTGTGCATTTGGTGCACAACCGTACCTCACAGAGAATAGGAATAGAATAAGTCGAATCAAATTCATAAAGAGCTATAAAATGTTAGGTTTAATGGGATACAATGAGGATTAAGTAAAGACGTTATTAGAAAATGAATGAGATAAGACATTGTGAAGTGGTATTTAAAGATCCGACAATGGACAGCAAGTTGATTTATAAGATGCCCCATAAATCTGTGCAGATCCCACATGGTCGCATCTCAACAATAGGCTGAGCGAATGGTATATATTTAAAGGTAGAAGCATGATCTGTCAAGGCGTTCATTATTATCTTTTTCAAGATAAAGATCTAAGCCCTCATAAAAATCAGAAATATCTCGAGCCTTTAATTTGTATATTGCTGTTCCTGCAGAATGGGGCGATTCACCTTAGTGACCCCCACCATATCTACTGATCAGCTAACGCCACCCTCCCTCCTTTTTTGATGTTAAGCTCTGAGAATATGATTATTATGGCTACCGCAAATATACTGCTTGGTACCAGACATGTTCGTACCCCATATTCCATCTCCCTAGCTTTCTTAATGAGTGCTTCCAATAGGTCTCCACATACATCTTTATGAACATTATATATGTATGCATGCGTCCTAATGAACAGATTACTTTACAAGAAGTTAAAACCTTAAAGAATAAAAAGAATAGGTTTTGTGAATAGTGAAGCAAGATTCAGCAGAACAATATAGTTAGGGATCAATGTAGGTAGTATGAACTGAAGGTAAGGTCGGTTGGCAGGACTTAGTGTACTAAATTATCATGACAGTCTTGTATATAGTAGACATCTGACATTGCAAAGTAACGTGTCTAAACATATTATAAAAGATATTAACAGAAATACTACATAGCTTTAACATTATGAATTTTAGAAAATTATATGAGAATGGGTAACTGTTGACTGAAGATAATCAATTCAACTCAAAAATAGTGCAGTGTATTATGCTAATAATATAAGTATATTCGTAAAATATTAAAAGATATGGTTGCTAATGTAATGGTTTTCGGAAATAATTATACTGACGAACTTATTGAAGATTACAGTGAAGAGGAAACCAGTGAGTTAGTTAAATGGCTACTGTGCAGTTAGTAGTTAAAACGTCTTTTTTAAAAAGTAAAGGGTAGAAGAGTTTTGAGCACCGGAGCAAATTAAGTCATATTCTACTGAGTAGAGTGTAGTGAGTAGTGGTACGATTAGGGATAAGGGTAGGTTGAATGAACTTGGGGAAAATGGTTGGTTGGTTGAGTTTGTTATTGCTAGGTATTCCTGGCCACTTTTCATATGGCATGCTTTAGACATTACAAAGTACCAGTTTGCTTATATTATGGGAGAACTATCACAACTAATTTGGGATTATACATCCAGGAGAGTCTAATGAGTTTATAAACCCGATTGAAGAAATATCGATAGGATCTCTAGTAAGCTGAATAACCGGACCTTAGGTAAAGGCATGTGGGAGAGATTAGGTTGGTTTTATCACGTTATAGATGAGGTACGGTTGCCGGGGCAAATGAGTTTCCTCAAATTGGGGGTATTGCACTGGGGTCTGTAGTACTAAAGCTAGTTGAGCGGCCCATATGGATAAAGTATGGATAAGTAGACCGAAGCTCTTTTGTTGATAGGAACTCGTTAAGTAGACGCTGGAATTCAGTAGGAGATCGGCAACTACGTACAGTAAGTGGAAGTTCGTTCCATAATGCACTGTACTGTATTTTAAAGAAACGTGATCGCAGTTTTGTCCGGAACCGGCTTATGGATAGAGTATTTTCATGATTCCTAAGAGTATATATGGGTAAATTATTGAAAGCTATTGGATTACTGCTTTTGGTGTAGCCGTGTAAAAGGCGAAAGAGGAATGTAAGGTTGAGTTTCAGGCGCCTTAACCAAAGTGGCTGAAGTCCATACATTTTGCACCTATCAGCGTAAGTCAGTCCTTCATGTTTGTATAATAGGCGTCGAGTAAAACTTCGCTGAATATTTTCAATACGAACCCTGTCATACCCATGCATGAAACCGAAGACAATTGTGCAGTATTCAAGTACTGGACGAACCATGACTTTGTATAAAAGGACTTTAGCCTCATTTGTGTACATTTTTCGATGTAACAAGCCTGTGAGTCTTCGGCATTTAGAAACAAGTGCTTTTGCGTACTGACTGAATGTTAAGTTTTGTGAGTAGGTAACTCCCAGGTCTTTTATGGAACTGAGGGTTTGGAGAAAAGAGTTACCTAGGTGTAACCTGAAATTCGGATGGGAGTTATTGAAATATAGGACACCACATTTATCAGAATTGAATGGCAGTTGCCAGTCATTGCTCCAGTTATGTAACCTATCCAGATCATCTTGAATATGTGTGAATCCTTCGTTTAGTGTAGAATGGGGGAAGCTGTATACAATCTTTAAGTCGTCAGCAAAGAGGTATGGGGTACCATGCTTGATTACGCTGCAGATGTCGTTAATGTAGATTACGAAAAGCAGTGGACCTAGTACACTACCCTGAATCACTCCACTTCTTATAGGTCTGGGTGACGAGTAATTATTTGCAAATTTCACAACTTGGGAACGATCTTCCAAGAAAGAAATGAGCCAGGATAACAAGGGGTCTTGGAACCCGTACGACTTTAGCTTAAGGATTAGTCTCTTGTGTGGGACTTTATCAAAGGCTTTTTTGAAGTCAAAGAAGAGAGTTGTGACATACAAACCATGATCACGCTTAGCGGTAACATCATCAAAGTAGTCAAGTAGGCAGGTGGAGCATGATCGATTTTTCAAGAAGCCGTGTTGTGCTGGAGTAAACACTTTGTGAAGGTGGAGGTATGAAGCAATATCTTGCCCTATAACCTTTTCCATAACCCTGGAAACTACTGACGTGATATTAATCGGTCGGTAGTTTTCGATGTTAGAAGTTGGTCCTTGTTTGTGCCTAGGGGTTATAAACGACAGTTTCCAGCATTCTGGGTAACTGCCATTATTTAAGGACAGAATGAAAAACTTTAGTAGGATAATGGGTATATCCTCACCACCTCTTTTCAACAAGATAGATGGAATTCCATCGGGCCCAGCGTTATATGATGTCCGGAGGGATGCTATAGCGGAGGAAATCTTTTGTTGGGTGAATGTTATATTACCCAAAAAGTGATTTGGTATTGTCGGAACTTCAAGACTATCTACTGTTTCTTCGATAGTATAGTAGCTAGAAAAGTGGGAGCTGAATAACTCACATATCTCCTGCGGGTCTTCGTGTAGTTTTTCTCCATCTAGTAATAAGTTAGGGATACTTATTCTGTTGTTGTTGATTCGTGACTTAATTAGTTTAACTAATGCCTCTGTATTATCAGGTCGTGAGTGGAGGATGCGTTCTAGTTTGATGGACTCAGATAACTGATTAGATTTGTATGAATCATAAGTTTGCTTGAGTGTAATGAGTGATGAAAAGTCATTATATCTGTAGAATTGCCTAGCATGCTTACGCAGTCGGTTTCGAATCTTTACGGGGATGAAGTCGGGCTGTTTAGGCCTCGTTTTCACAAGTCTTACTGGAGCGATGAAGTCATGTGCAAATCCTAGGTTCTCATAGAGTAATTTGTTTGTCTCTATAGCCGAGCTGCACGTAAAGTATGGCTCCCAGTCTAGGGTGCGTATGTATGGTTTCAGTTCATCCCACTGAGCATGTCTGTAACCCCTGAGTAATACTTTGTTGGCGTTTATTGTCGAACTCATGCTAGTGCAAATATTAAATGTACCGAATACTACTCTGTGGTCGCTGCCAGGAAACTCTTTACCTACTCGAAGGGTAGTGGGGATGATACCATTAGTGAAAACTAGATCTAAAATCTTAGATAGCCTGGTAGGATACTGTACGTGTTGTTGCCATTCTTTTGTTTCTATTATGTTGATAAATTCATTGTACCGTTTTGGTGAGGAAAGTGGTTGCCAGACTACATCGGGCATATTAAAGTCCCCACATATAATTTTAGCCGTGTGAGGTAGTGAAGTGGCGTAAGCGAACGTGCTAGCAAGCTTCATATTACCTTCAACGGTTGAGCACGGGGGGTGATAGATGCAACCTATAAGATAGGAACTGGAGTGAGACAGTCTTAGAATAGCCCACACTGAATCGTTATCTGTGATGAGCTCTGGGTAGAAGCACTGTGTGGCCTTAATATCAGACCTGATATACATAGCACATCCTCCTCCTCTACCATAGTTTCTGTCGCCTCTGAATACATAATAGTTATCAATAGAAATATCTTTATCGCAAATCTGAGGAGTGCACCATGTCTCAGTAATCATTATGAGAGACGGATTGCAAATTAGGGATAATGTCGTGAAGTCGAACATTTTGTTGAGTAAGGAGCGAGCATTGATAAGACAGAATGAGAGAGAGTTAGGGGTGACGGTGAAATCGCATATATCTTTAAAAATATTCTCTCCAAGGTTTATGGCGTCTAGAACAGATTGTTTGATGGGTGCTAACTCAGATGGTGGCCACTTACTAGCAGTGCTGGAAAAGTGCCCTACACCAGTATCAGCACAGAGAGATGTGCCATCGTTTGTTACCCCGGCGGGTGTGAGGTGTTCATAATACCGTGCCTCCAATGCATCGCCCTCCCATCCGGTGATAAGTGGCTTGACAGTATGTGTGCTATTTGCGTCAATATTGAGGCTGAAATTTCGTGTTGGCTGAGAAAATTTAGATTGGATGGGGGGGAGGTAGGTATTCCTTGTGGATAGTATGCTGGGGTAGAGTTACGTGTATCGCAGTTATGACTAATATTTTGTGTGTTTAAGTTATTTTCGTAAATATTAGTCCATTGACGGTCTTGGGTGGTCTGTATGCGATGGTTTTCGGGGATGTGGTGAGTCAAAAGGCCACCTTTAGGAAACATGCCTAGCGCACTTGTTCCTTGTTGTAGAGGTCCCTGGATCAAACTTTTGTCTATAGTAGCCATAGATTGGAAAGTTGTGTCGGGGTAGGTGTATGCCTGCCCGTCGGGCTTCGACTTATTTTTAGGGTGCCCAGACATATAGCGTCTGTTGTGTCTATCGGACGAAGACTTGTTTGATGTTGGATGAATCGGCGGGTTACCTCTCTTTTCATTGACGTTAGATTTATGGCGGTATGAGGGCTTATTCTGCTTCCCTGGTTTAGTGGTATGATTGGGGTCGCTTAAGTTAATGTTATCTGGTTCGCTGCTGAGAAACCTATCAGTGATGTGTTTGAGTACAGGTATTCTGGATGGCAGGGTTATTTTACTTCGTTTTGTATGCTCACTAATCTGAGTGCTGCTCGGGGAGGATATGCTTAATGCTACATGCTCGAGCTTAGTCTTTTGCTTAACGTTGGTAGTGGTATTAGCGGCTGATGGTGATGTGGCTAGCGAGCATAACTCTGAAGATGCATCTAAGTCTATGACCGTAGTTGCTTCATCGTTGAGTTTACTAGGTAAATTTTTATTATTTAAGAGTATTTCATGTATGTCTGTACCATTAGGTTTACTCAAGTTTAAGGCGACAGAGTCTTCTATAGGACATTCTGCTGTTACGTAAGTTTTTGCGACACTTGGTACACTTGCGCGGCTACGTCTTTGACATGGCGTTAGGTCATGGGCAAGTTTAATATTACCATAAGGTGTGGATGAACTAATTAACTTATTTGACGACTGAAATTTCCTAGCATCATTAGGACTACTGAATTTAAACAGCACAGGGCAAGTATACTTTCCTGATTTTTTCCTGAGTCTGATTAGGTGGCAATTCGCTGATGGCATGCCACACGCTTGGAGACATGTCACTTTGATTTTGTCCAGAGGCGTCCGATCAGGCAGATTGTAAGCGAGAACGTTGTACGAGGACATGATTCGTTTAGTAACTTCACTGGCTATAAAGTCTAACATACGCTCAGATTTCAGCAGACTTTCCGGATTAGCATCATGAGTTGGGTTACAAAGAAGCAGTAGTGGCTTAATGGTGTTTATATTCTCATTTAATTCCTTCACAGAGTTTCCTAGAGATATAAGGTCCAACTTATTTTGTTCAGCAGTTGCATATACCTCTGACAACAAGTCGGGAACAATGACTTCGGGGACATTGTTGAGGCTACGCGGAACGCACAGTGATGTACGTATCTTCTTAGCTGAGTGACCCAAACTATTCTTACGTATGGAAAGTACTCGTTTATTACGTTGTGCCATTGCTGAAAACTAATCAATATGGTTTAAAGTTAAAGCCGAGCTAAATCGAAAACGGGTATATGGAAAAATAGTATATCGAGTGGATATACAGATTAAGTACTACTATGGATACCGTATGGAATTTTATTGCTTATAAATAAACAATAAATTTACAAAGTACTAAAAAGTAAGATACAGAGTATATAGAAACCAATTATCCTGTAAATTGATCCTGGTATGTAAACCAAAAAATGATGAACTTCTCTACAGTTTTCTTTTCTGTGACGTTGTTCTAAAGTTACAATAAGGAGGATGAGCCCTGCGAAAGAGTGGATCCAAACTTGATAACTGGCGGTGATATATCTGCAGAATTGGAAGCTAGAGTAGCAGCCAATATAAGTTATAGTTGAGCAGTGGTATAATATCCACTACAATATTCCAGAAATCGACAAAAATATATCCACGTTATGGGGATACTTGCACTTACCTATTTCAATACAATTTAATGTTTCACCTCAGCACTTTAATTTTTCTAAAACAGCTTCCAATTCCTTGTAAACGTTGTACTTACCTCAATATTGGTTGGTTATCGTATGCCGACAACCACGGGATGAAAACGAAACGAAGTCGATTTTCCCGCTCAACCTGGAGGACAATTGTACAATTCAATAACTATACAGCCTAGTTCAGACAATGTGTATTTATATATATGTATCAAATATTTAACTGTTGAAACATTATTAACTTGTAGACAATTTAAGATTTGACATTATATCATCCTTGATCGTGCCTGTAAAAATGGCATGCATTTTCATGTAAATTTATGTTTATATGAAAATAAATTATTATTATTAGTAGTAGTAGTACTGGAGCAGTCTTCCCGCAGCACCTGGAGTCTATAACGTTTATTGTGGACTTTGGATCTTTGTAAACCCAAGTAACCAAACTTTAATACATTCTTCCCGTAACTAAACTGATTTGGTACTTTATTTTCTATTTCAATTTGGGTAACTAAGCTAACAGAGTAAAAGGTCCACCACATACAGTTATCCCGATGAGTTTATCTACAGGACTTGGTTTAACATGAGAATCAAGACTTCTATGAGAAACTAGGAGGTATTTTCGCAACATATACGAGAACGTTGTCCTTTGTAAGTATTTTTTAAGATTGCATTCCTTATATATAACCGATTATTTACAATTATACGCCGATTTGTTTGAGCCTTCGTATCGGTCGAAGTTGTCCTTGTCAAGGTCATTTGTCCGTTCGCTAGGTAGTTTCGGTTTGGGCTGCTATTCTTTAGAGTTGCCTAGACATGGTTGTGGAAGAAATTGTTTTTTCCAGATTCCTACAATTGAGCAAGCAACAATAATGGCAACCAGCAAATGAACTAAAAACAACAGATTTTCTCAGCTAAACACGTTCATGTGCATATTTTCCAAAACCTCTACGTAGCACTACTTCGTTAATAGCTGAAAAACAACTAAAACACTGCAACCAGGCATGAGAACAACGTGTGAAACAATTATAATGAAATGAGTGCACTACCCTGGTTGTAAAACTTCCGAAACATACGAAATTAGTAATTTTAACAGCAACGGAAACAAAAATGAAGTGAAACGCAACATTTGTGAACATTGAGCATCAAGATAAGTAGTGAATAAATGCAGGATAAACGGGTAAACCAATGTGCAAACGAACGGCTACGGAAATGCAATCCAACATGGCCAACTAAAATGGACGTAAATGACCTTTGAGCGTCTCACTCCATCAATGACGTTGAGCGTGCGGGATAATTTCAGCCGTTATTGAATTGTACAGTTGTCCTCCAGGTTGCGCGGGAAAATCAACTTCGTTTCGTTTTCATCCTGGGCAGCCTGTAGACGACCGTAGGTCATTTGATCAGCTGATGGATATTGGCGTCACTTTTGGAAAATACGTCAAGGTTAGGTCACTTTTCGTTGTTTTACACACTTTTTTACATATATTCCAGCTAAAAGTTGATGAAATACGGCGTATTTAGCAGAAATAGGCAATGGTGGTGTCCTTATCCGGCCGTAGACCACAGGCAGTTTTCAGTTTGTTGAAAAAACGTACTTTTCCGTTCAGAATATGTCGAATTACTTGAGGACGCATGTTATAACGACCATTTCGTGAATTTTTTTGCATTTTATTGGATTACACATGGACATGATGAGGTGGGATAGCTTGTTTTGGTAATTATTTCACTTGCTTTGTTGTGTACTTTTCCTAATGCTGACAAGGCTCCTCCACATGTATTTCTTTAAGGAAAAATCTGCAGAAATGCTTAGAAATTATATGCGCATAGTCTTTCCTTATTTTATGACATAAACTTGACGTTTGCAGGCAGATGCAATATCGATTTTGTATTTTTGAAAAATGTCTATTGACGTAATTATATACAATTCAACTAATTATTTCGTCATTTCAAACATATTTCATGGTTAATTATTGTGTTTACACTGATAAAAATGTCTACATCTGTATAATTCTTATGTTCTTTTTCAGATATCTACTTTCGAGAATTTCATGGATTTGGGTGATAAAGAAAAAGATACCTGCACTGTTGTCGTTTTTGTATTACATGTTAATTCATTAATAAATGTATTCCTCGTTATTCGTTTGTTTATTCTACTTGATAAGACCGAATATTAGCCCTTGCGTAATTTGTGAGGTATAGAGTATATGAGGCTATCTTTGAAATACTAAGTAGGAGCAGATATTCGGAGGAGCCTATTGGTAAAAGATTATGTTTCAGTCAAATAAAGTAAATATGCCTAAATCGTAGAGGAGGTATTGCGATTATAAAGCGTTTCGAGTTATCTATCGTCTTAGCAGAATACACATACTGATTCGCGATTCATAGTCACAAAGTGAGAGTAAATCTGCCTGAAATCGTTTAAGTCTTGTTGGATCTTGCTTTCGACGCTCATATCACCGTACCCATGATCATATACTATCTTGAGATCATCTGCAAAAAGGTATGGCTTGCCATACGTTGTTGCATTATACATTGCAAATGAACGTTGTCAGCCTAGGGAGTTTTCTTTTCTTTTCTTTTTTTTCTTTTCTTTTTTTAATGCATTTATTAATGATACTTGCACTTACCTATTTCATTACAATTTAATGATTCACCTCAGCACTTTTACTTTTCTAAAACAGCTTCCAATTCCTTGTAAACGTTGTACTTACCTCAATATTGGTTGGTTATCGTATGCCGACAACCACGGGATGAAAACGAAACGAAGTCGATTTTCCCGCTCAACCTGGAGGACAATTGTACAATTCAATAACTATACAGCCTAGTTCAGACAATGTGTATTTATATATATGTATCAAATATTTAACTGTTGAAACATTATTAACTTGTAGACAATTTAAGATTTGACATTATATCATCCTTGATCGTGCCTGTAAAAATGGCATGCATTTTCATGTAAATTTATATGTTTATATGAGAATATACATTATTATTATTATTATTACAGAGACTATGTCATTTATAAATAAGAGGAATAGAACAGGGCCAAGAACACTACTTTTTATTACACCACTGGTTATCGGCTTTGAGGAAGACAGCTGGTGGTTGATTTTGACTAATTGCTGTCTTTCTGTGAGAAAAGAACTTATCCATTTGTGAAGATTTCCGGTTATTCCGTAGGATTGAAGTTTTGTTAGGAGTCTGATATGTGGGACTTTATCGAAGGCCTTGCTGACGTCAAGAAACAATGTTGTTACGGAACGCCCATTATCAATGCATTGTTTAATGTAGTCAAAATAATCTAAGTGGCAAGTTATGCACGACCTTCTACTTAAGAAACCGTATTGGGATGGGGATAGTAGGTCACTCCTGACACCACATTTTAAAGGAGGGAGGGTGGCGTTAGCTGATCAGTAGATATGGTGGGAGTCACTAAGGTGAATCGCCCCATTCTGCAGGAACAGCAATATGCAATTTGACGGCTCGAGATATTTCTGATTCTTCTGAGGGCTTAGATCTTCATCTTGAAAAAGATAATGATGAACGCCTTGACAGATCATGCTTCTACCTTTAAACACATACCATTCGCTCAGCCTATGGTTGAGACGCGACCACGCGGGATCTGCACAGATTTATGGGGCATCTTATAAATTAACTTGCTATCCATTGTCAGATCTTTAAATACCACTTCACAATGTCTTATCTCATTTATTTTCTAATAACGTCTTTACTTGATCCTCATTATATTCCATTAAACCTAACATCTCACAGCTCTTTATGACTTATTATATTCCTACTCTCTGAAGGGTACGGTTGTGCACTAAATGCACAAAAAGGTATAAAACAAAAACAACTGGCACAACTGAGGATAAATGTGTTGAAACCAAAAGTGGACATCATGATAGTACGAGATATACGTGTAGCATTATACATTGCAAATGAACGTTTTCAACCTAGGGATTTTTCTTTATTAATGCATTTATTAATGATACTTGCACTTACCTATTTCAATACAATTTAATGATTCACCTCAGCACTTTAATTTTTCTAAAACAGCTTCCAATTCCTTGTAAACGTTGTACTTACCTCAATATTGGTTGGTTATCGTATGCCGACAACCACGGGATGAAAACGAAACGAAGTCGATTTTCCCGCTCAACCTGGAGGACAATTGTACAATTCAATAACTGTACAGCCTAGTTCAGACAATGTGTATTTATATATATGTATCAAATATTTAACTGTTGAAACATTAACTTGTAGACAATTTAAGATTTGATATTATATCATCCTTGATCGTGCCTGTAAAAATGGCATGCATTTTCATGTAAATTTATATGTTTATATGAGAATATACATTATTATTATTATTTGACAGCAAGCACTGAATGATTTGAGTCTCAACCATCTTTTCTATTACGCGTGAAACCACAGACGTGATGTTGATGGGGCGGTAGTTGTTGATATCATCTATAGGCCCGTATTTATGGATAGGTACAATATAAGACTTCTTCCAGCAGTTAGGGTATTTCCCATCGCTTAATGATATTTAGTATAACTTGAGTAAGAGTAAATTCATGTCATTACCACCGTTTTTCAGCAGAACGGAAGGTACACCATCTGGACCAGTAGCGCTACTAAGCTTAAGATTTGCGACAGCTTTATCGATCTCGTGTGTGGTGAAAATTATGTCACTTAAACATTCGTCTGTTTTACGTGGGAAATCCACGACCTCATCGTTCTCTAAGGTGTATAATCTGGCGAAGTGCTTGCTAAACAGTTTACATATCGCCTCATTATTTTCGTAAGCAATGCCGTCTAAGTATATTATTTTCGGACAGGGTGTTTTGGAGTTCGCCAACCTACTTTTGGAAAGTTTGGCTATTTCTCCTAAGTTACGTGGTGCATGAATGGCCTGCATTTCTTCGTTTCTGAGGCCTATATTTCTCAACTCTTCAATTCTATTGAGAAGGGACGTAATGGCAATTAATGATGACAAGTCATGATATCTGTAGTATTTTATTGAGTGCTTTCGTAGACTTCTTCTAAACGATGTTGGAGTAGAAACTGTCAAGGACAGTATCTATGTCTGCCGAGGAGAAAAAGGCATCCCAGTCTTGGCAACGAATAAAAGACCGCGTTGTTTCCCAATTAGCCTTTGAAAAGTATGTGACTTTTACTGTCCGACGATGGCCTTTGCCTGCCCCACATGCTGCTAGGTTAAAGGTGGAAATGACTGTGTTGTGCTCGCTACCAGGGAATAAAGGCCCAACTTGAGTGCTAAAAGGTAGAATGTTCTGTGTGAAGATTAGATCCAAGATGTTAGATTTACGTGTGGGGTGATTAACATTTTGTGTCCATTCATAGGATCGACCGAATTTATAAAACAAACAGTGTAGTTAGAAACATTTAAGCTATTTCAGCGGATACTAGGCATGTTAAAGTCGCCAACTGTAATTTTGTAGTCAAAATTTAGAGAGGAGACGTGTTCGAAAATTTCACATAGATGGTTCGTTTTGTTAGTATCAGAATTGGGTGGGCGATATATACAGCCCAATAAAAGCCTTGTATTTAAGTTAGTGTAACCTCGCCTAGACTACTAGCTTGCTAGGTTTCTAGCCAGTCCCGAGTCCGGATAAAGAGGTAGGGTTAGGGCGTGGTGCTAGCAGCTCCACCCCCAAAACTTAACCAAACCGCTACAGAAAATTCAATACACAGATATATTAAAAATTCTAAAAATTTAAACAGTAACCCTATTTTTCGCTGGAATCGGGGAAGTGAAATGACGCAGGCTGGTGAAAGCCTTCGGAAAGCCAGTCAGCCGATGTGTCTTCATTCGATAAAAGCAAAAATAAGGATGGGTACCTGGAATGTTCGTACAATGTACGAAGCGGGAAAGGCTGCCCAGGTAGCCGCTGAAATGAGAAGATATCGAATAAAAGTGTTGGGAATCTGTGAGAGCAGATGGAGCGGAACTGGAAGGTGCCAACTACCAACTGGAGAGACAATAATCTATTCCGGCCACCCAGAGGACAACCGCGAGCACACCGAGGGAGTGGCCATCATGATGTCACCAACAGAAGCCAAAGCTCTCATGCAGTGGGAACCAATCTCCTCCAGGATAATGACGGCCAGATTCAACTCAAAAGGAAGGAAGGTTACAGTCACTCAATGCTATGCTCCTACAAACGTCTCAGAACAAGAGGAGAAGGAGGCTTTCTACAGACAACTACAAACAGTAATGGACAACGCCCCAAATGGCGATATCAAAATCCTGATGGGTGATATGAATGCGAAGCTGGGAGGAGACGATACAGGAAGAGAACTCACCATGGGTCGTGAGGCCCTCGGCGAAATGAACGACAATGGTGAACTCTTCTCAGACTTCTGCGCCTTCAATGATTTGGTGATTGGTGGCCGTGTTTTCAAACACAAGGATATACACAAGACGACATGGATTTCACCAGATGGAAACACCAAAAACCACATAGACTTCATCTCAATTTCAAGAAAGTGGAGACGGAGCCTACTGGACACAAGGTCAAGGAGAGGAGCAGATGTGGGTTCAGACCACTATCTAGTACAAGGGACTTTCAAGGTGAAACTAAAAGCCTCGAGGATAGCTGGGGATAGGCCACAATGCAAGTTCAACACTCAATTACTGAAGGACACAACCACAAAGGACACTTTCACTGCAAATGTCAGAGCAAAGCAGGAAACACTACATGACATCACTGAAGAATCATGCGTGAAAGACCACTGGAACTCTCTGAAAATGATTTTCAACGAAACGTGTTCAACGGTTCTAGGAAGAAAGAAGAGACAAGACAAGGAGTGGCTCTCAACGGACACTTGGAAATTAATAGAAGAGAGGAGAACGGTGGAAGAGAAAATGATTCAATGCAAAGACGGGCAAGAGAAGGAGACGATGAGCTCAACGTACACAGCACTGGACAAAGAGGTGAAGAAGAGTGATAGGAAGGACAAAAGACGATTCTGCGACAACCTCGCCACTGAAGCTGAGAAGGCGGCAGGCAAAAGGGACCTGAGGACACTATATCAGATAACCAAATCTCTATCCGGGAAGAGATCAACACAAGCGAAACCTATAAAAGACAGCCAAGGGAACCCAATTATCAAAGAAGGAGGAAAGATTAAACAATGGGCGGATCACTTCATAGGACTCTTGAACCGACCATCACCTGCGACCCGCCCAGAAATACCAATAACAGCACGTACACAACTTCAAGTTGACACCAATCCTACAGCGAAAGCTGAAGTCTTGAATGCAATCAAGCTTCTGAAAGTTGGAAAAGCAGCTGGACCAGATGGAATACCCCTGAAGCACTAAAAGCAGTCCCAGAGACTACAGCAAATATGCTGACTCCATTATTGCAAAAGGTCTGGAAGGAGGGAACGGAGCCTACTGACTGGAGGAAAGGTTACCTCGTGAAACTACCAAAGAAGTCAGTGCTACCAAGTCAGTTCTTCCATAAGAATCAGAAACTTGGCGGGCGGGTCACAAAGAATATTTCCAACAGGTTGCAGATCTTCTTCGACAACTGTCAACTATCTCTCTATACTGAAGATCAGAGGGCCGGGCCGGAAAGAATCACCAACAAGAAATTATGGGAACAAACAAACAAAAAAAGAACCAATCGCCAACCAACAAATATGCATGAGAAAGTGGAGATGGATTGGACACTCGTTGGGGAGGCCGGTTGGTGACACCGCGCGCGCGTCAGGCCATTGTTCGAGGGGAACCCGAAAGGGAAGCGGTGAGTGGGACGTCAGTGCAAGGGTGACATGGAGGAGATCGTGTGAAGAGGAGTTGAAAGAATATGGATTAACATGGATGCAGGCGAAAAGTACAGCAGAAGACAAGAAAATGGAGACGTGCAGTTGAAGCCCTATGTTCCACTAGGAACTCAAAGGAACAATAATATCAATAATAATAATTCACTAAAAGGAGTAGATAGTAACTCGAAAGGCATAGGTAAACACGGTACTGTTACCAATTGCTATGCAGGGTTCTCGTGCCACCCAGGAACAGTGGATGTAAAGCAGTGCTTGGGCCGAATTAACGGACTCAAGTACTTCAAACACTATTTCAACTCTCAACTGTACCTAGTCCTTATTAATTCTAGATCTATCCTGACAAACTGACGAAGCCCAAGGCACACATACTGGTATATAAACCTTCATAATTATTATTACTGAATCTTGGTGCAACTCTTATAATAATATATTATCATTTTTGGCGCGTTACGTCCAATTCTCATCAATTTAAATATATTGCTAGATAATCTTTTACCCTTGACTCAGAAAGGCATTCGAACTTTTGTGGCTGTTAATCCCAAAAGAAATATTTGGGTGGAAAACAATCGCATGAAAATAATTGCAGATAACGGTTGATTATTAGGTTGCATGAACAGAAAACTAGCCGTCTGTTCTGCGGTTTACATTGATATATCGTAGGTGATGTCTCATGCACAGACTGAAGAGTTAAAAACTTGTAAGAGACTCATAACGAAACAAATGATGTTTATTGTTTTATAAAATCATGTTATATAAATATAGACAGTAATTATGGCAAAATTTAATGTTTAGATCCCATCACCTGATGATAAGTGTTTGTTTGTTTAGTTCGCACTATCAAATAGGTTACGTTAGGTGTCTGTTCAAAAGTAGTATCCACTGTAAACACTTTTTTCCAAAGTCTGTTCTAGGGAACATCTGTCAGAGGAAATAGTTGTAACCACTTTGATTTTGTGATATAATTACTGAAGCACACCTGTACTGGAAAAATCATCTGATACTGTCAAGGCACATCAAATACCCGATGATTGTTGGTCCATCTTTATTTTGTTGAGTTTCTGTTTTATCGTAAATTTAATGACAACAGTTGATCATCTTTCCAATACTGAATGTACCGGTCTAGGTGAAAAATACTATGACTGCAATAATGCATCACATACATGTGTTTTTACTAACTATTTAAATGTGTGTTGGACAAAACCTGATTCAGTTTTATGTGCTCTAAACAAAATAGAAACTGCGCTTAACTCTTTGCTGTCGCATAAAGACATCTGTAATGATATTTGTTCCTGTATCACAGCCAATATTGAACGTCTGATCAGTGCGCTGGTTTTTTCCTTATCATCAGAAGACATTCTATGTCGTCGTTCCGCCACACAAAATTTGCGACTTATTTTGCGTGTCGCGCTGTTCTCTTTGAAGTTGTCTAGGTTAGATGGTTGTGTTAACTCCCTGATTCGCCACGGCCTATCACTCGCTATTCATTCTAGCGTGAGATTGTCACTATGTGCAGCACTCCCGCAAATATTTACTGCAGACTTATTTCATTCATACAACAGAGAAAATATTGCTCAAGACTTTGAACCCCTTCTGCGTAGTTTAGTTGACTGCTTCATTTCATCTCTAGGCAATAAGTCCGCTTACAAGTATGCATTTGTTTCTTTGCTCAAAATGTTCGGTGAAGATTTCTGCGCTTTTCTCCATGATACTTGGCAGTGTAAAACTGCTGACGGAGTTTTGTCTAGTGCTCACCTTAAGTTGTTTCACCGGTGGTCAAATGGAATTCTTCTGACAAATAAAGAGAATAACGTCGGTCAAAATTCTATACACCACTCGATTTATCCACTTGAAAACAGTGAAAATCTATTTCAAATTTCAAGCTTGAAGTCTTCCGCACCCACTAGCATGACTAGTTCGGATTGTATTCAAACTGGTGCTTGTATCATTCGTTATGAAGATGTGTGTCAACTTTTATCAAAGTCCACATTTATCCAATTAGTGGGTCACTTTAAGAGGGTAAATAACAAGCCAGAAAAAGATGCTCATGTGATTCATCAGGCTGCAGAGGAAATTCTGAAAACTGTAGTTTCTAGAATTAATGCTTCATCAAGGAGAGGAACCATATTCGAGTACTTCTTCTTAGAAAAGTCATCTAAAAGGGAGTTGTCACAAAATCGTCCTCTCATATGTCTCATGGAATTGTTGAAAGTGTTTATTCGCACTTCTAATCTTAACGTAATTCTCTGCTCTTTAGAAGTAGCAACATTACTCACGCATTCACTTCAGTGTGCAGGTAGTGAAAGTGACAGTGAATTAATGAACAGAGATTTTACATTCAGCTTCTCTGACTCCGAGTGGTTTACACGTCAGCTTCTCAGTATAATTTGTTTTGCTTTGAGTGATAGTAATTTGGTCGTTCGGGTTGCTGGTACTAAGCTTTCACTTGCAGCGGGAAGTCTACCTTTCAGTGCTATGATAATTGTTCGTGAACTTGCTGGTGGTGTGCTTACTTACCATGATGAATATAATACTGAAGAACCAAAAAATGAAATCGAGTTTACAAATTACGAATTCCCTGTCAGCAAAATTGACCTGTTACACAAAGAAGCAGTCGATCTCATTACCACGTTACTTCTGACTTTTCCAAGTTCTGAGTTCGACCTAGCTGAGGTGTGTAAATTGGTCATACTTCCAGGATTAACTGACTTAAAACTACAGGTGAGTTGTTATGTACGTTATATGTTTAACATATGGGTTTTTGGATTGTATATATGTCTTATTTGTGAGAGATTTTAATGTCTTTCAAATTTTTGCAAACATGTCAGACGTTGATATTGTGATCACTAAACATTGTCACATTTTCGGAAGCAAATATCAGCTTCATAGTGTTAAGTGTCTGGATGTGAACCAACTAGTCGTGGACTCTATCTACTTTGGTCTCAGTAATCCCCAAATATTAGATGTACCATTTAGCAAAGTCCAAAAACCTCCAACGTGAAACTTATTTTCACCAAAAATTAGACATATGCAGTGTTCTTCTAATGTTACTTAGTCGAAACCCAGTTGGCTGGGTCAGGGTTTTTATGCTCCAGACTGTGAATCACGCATGTTATGTGGGGGCTTATGATGCTACCCAGATTCATGGGTTGAAGTTGGTGGAGCGGGGCTCAAACCCTATTCTAGTGCTTGAGCCAGAAGGCCATGTCTTCACAGTTTTCAAATGACAGGAATTAAGACTGTTCTTCATCCTATCTTCAATCAAAGTTCTGCAGGCAATCTAATATTCATTACTGTCTTATTGACATGATTTATCGTCATCTGGCTTTCGTTTTTCACATAGCACAGAAGTACACATCGTTTCACCAACGACTAAACAGAGCTAAAGGAATGCTTGATTGTCTTCAGTTTTGAATTTTTTCTACTATCCCACTTTTTGGATTTGTGAATGTAAACTATTTTTGTTGAAATACCAATGGATGGAATAAGTTTTGAGCACCACCAATGTGTCTGCTGAGTACCAACATTTGTCACAATGTTGGTGGAGAATTACTGAGCAGTAGACTACACTGTGGTATAGAAAGTGATATAAATTAGACCATGATGTGTGCCATCATTAGAGGGGATATTATGTAGCTAGATTTGATGCAACTAGTGTGTCTCAATTAGTTTATGAATCGCTCAGTCTGTGAGTTTTGTTTTGCCTGTTATCGCTCTGGCAGTCTTGATACTCCTTGAAGGTTGCATGTAGATATATAAGATGAATTCTGGAAGGGGCCAGTATTGTTTTGATTTCATTTGAGTGCACTATGTTAAACAATGATGTGAATGATTTATCTACTTAATGACTATCCACTTAATGTTTTTGTCACCAATATGGGTATTTCAATATGTAGTGTCAACTGATTCTCCTAAACACTTTACTCATTGATACGGCCGTAAATACCTGTCTGCCAATAGTTTGTATCGGTTTTGAAAATCCGATCTTATTTTTATGTAGGCTTATATGAGTGAGTAGTTATTTTTGCTTTCATCAGAGATTATTTTCCAGCAACTTCTTTTGCATCCAAGTATTTGTTTTTGGATTAACAGCCACAGGAGATTGAATGCTTTCCTGAGTTAGAGGCGAAGGACTGTCTAGTTATTTACTTGAACTGATGCGAATAGGAGGTTACGCGCCAAAATCCGAGAATGATTTTAGTTTATTTCCCCCAGAAAGAATATATTAATAATGACTTAGTGTGTAGTTAACAGGTGACTATAGTGAGGTCAGTTGAAATCTGCAAGGAAAGCATTTGCTCATTTTGTTGTGGACGTAATAGATTATTATATAACCGTCCAATACATCATCCCTCCCCTAAACCGAGGTAGTTTCTCTGAACTACTACCGTAGAATATTAAGTTTCATATTCTCTTAGGTATATGGTATGTTGCCGTCAAACAGATAATTGCAACTGAGTTACTCAATAGGGTTTTTTATTACTAAGGTTCACTCGTGTTTATTATTTCAAGGCCGGAAGCAATTGTACATCTTTCCTAACAAGTGTATGGTGTATCACTCTAAATCGATAGAATTTTGTTCTATGTACGTGCATATCTTGTGTTAATTTGCGTGCTCTTCCACCATAACGTCTCAAACTGGCATACGATAAATTGGGATTGTAATGTCATTCCCGTCTGTAACTAAAAGTCCGACACAATTCCTTTATACTTGTGCACTAGCTATCAAGTACATAATGATAATGGCCTGCGTTATTAAAAGCTTGAATTGTTCGTCTTCGTTGTTAAGAATTGTCAAGTCACTAGTCGCTCTGTATGAGTATTACACTGTCTGGTGTATAGTGCTGCTGAAACACCTATCAGCTTTAGTAATTAGCCATACATCGCAGTGCATTACTAAAGGTTCCTAAACTCTCTTTGTCTCCTTCTTGAGTAGATATGATGAGGAGACACTGTAAGTGCACAGTTTTTCCGATTCAGTATATGCTGCGATTTCTTCATATATAGCCGTTTTCAGTTAATCACATAACTTAACAAGATTCAATGTCCGACTGATAGCTATTGCCGTAGCGTGGTGATCAAGCTTGCATATCCCAATGACTCAATGGTCTGTGCCTGCCGAAATGAATGTCCTTTCAGGTCCTGTCTTTGGAGTAATTTTGTTTGGATTTTAGTTAGCCTATAAGCACCTATTAATACGGTGCTTGGTTTCTGCGTTAGGCTCGTGCTGCTGGCTAGTAGGGATGTGGCTGGAGGAAGGCGTTTCTGTTGAATGAGCAAGTATGCGGTCCTCTTTCTCATAGAACTTGGGATTAGAATATGTCGACCCCAAGACTTTTACATTCCAAACTAATCGATGAAGGTCTGGTGCGTAGCTTCACACTTTAGTCATGTGGTTAATTTGAATTTTCTCGATGATTCTCTCAAGTTTTTCGCCCATTGTTATTCTTCATTAATTGGTTATTGTGTGGTCTTTAGTTAGTCAAGCACGCCACACCGCTCAACTTAGCGATTCTGACAGGTATTTTGCCTCTCAGATTACCGTGGTTTTATTCTGATCGCTTACTCTTTGTTTAAGTCAATTTTGTATTTCCTATAGATTGATTATGTTTGACCGAAAGGTTCAATCACTGTTGACATGTCGGCTCCCAGTACAGACACTTCGATGATGTCTGTGGGCTAACATGATGTTATTTGTTGGATAATTGTGACCAGCAGTGGAATCCATGGTGTGCATTTCGTCCTATTTGCGGCCAGTTAGCTGTATATACCTGCAATCTCCAGAGTATGATGGTGTTGCCACTGATACTCAAACCCGACACTCATCGTCTCAAACCACAGAGCCCAAGTGGCCTAGTCAGTAATGCTTCAGCAACTTTCTCTGTGGGAGTAGTCGGGATGTGGCAACCGTTCGCACACTTCCCTCAGCCCATAATGGTTTTTGCATTCATTGGCACCAGTGTCTGCATTCACTTCTAGTGACGGCTTGTTAACTCCTTTAGAGATATAAAGTGTTAGTGGTGCGACGGAAATGCACTCAATGAACCTCTTGGTTATCAGTAGTCATGATTTTAGGATTTAACTCTGAGAAAGGAGTGCTAGTATTCAAAACTTTTGTTAAATATAACCATCTTTTAGTTGTGTTGCATTCTGTCTGTCTGTTTTCAACATAGAACTTTGCACCGATGCGCAGCATTTCAAGTCGCCACACTCCATGTAGCACACAGAGCAAGAGAAGAAAGTTAAAAGAAACGCAAAATAGTGACAGTAGACAGGGCTATGAGAGAAAAGGTATAGTAATAACGAAGAACAATAATAGTTTCACAAGGAGTGGATGCATATATGCCATGAGAACGAGGATTTTGAGCCATATCACCGATAGCCTCTAGTCATTAGTTTCTACCGTCTCGAGTATCCCAACCAGCCAAGAAGTTACACCTACCTACACGGCTGGCTTAAACTAACTGTAGTGGATTTGATTGACTGGTGGCATGTTTTGGTTTGACCGCCGCTAGCTCTTTTCAAGTCTGACCCTACGTCAGCTAACATTGATCGCCGAGGAAGGCGACGCCTGGGCATACGTAACACATGTCCTAACCATCTCACTCGGTGTAACTTCACAGCCTCGTTGATTGATTTCCCCTCCTTACCTAGCACTCGACGCTTAACCTCAATATTGCTCACCCTATTATACCAGTTCACATAGGAGATAGAACTAAGACACCTGTGATCAAAGACAGCTAGCATTTTCATGTCCTCCACTCTCAATGTCCAGGTCTCGCCCACAGCCATAAAGGAGGACGGAGCGGACTGATAAGCAGTACACCCGCCCTTTGGTCGATAGCCAAATGGATATCACGTCTACGCCAGAGACGGCGTAAACTGACATATGCGAAACTAGCCTCTATATCCGTGCTGAAATTTCGTCAGCGATAAATCCGCTGGCACTGGCTGATGCAACTTCCCAAATGAGTGAAGTGGTCAACGTGCTCTACCACTTCACTCCTGTCTATTTCTAAGCTAGGAGTCAAAGTAGTCCAGCCCTGTAACATCATCTTACATTTGGCGGGAGCGAATCGCATGCCAAACATTCGTAGACTGCAACTCAAGGTGTTCAGGAAACTCTGCTGTATTTTGTCAGCGTCTTCACCTAAAAGGACTATATAATCTGCATATTCCAAGACAACGAGATTATACCTTGGTAACATGTCAATTTCTGAGTTTCTGAAATGAGTTAGGGTTAAGTCCAATAGTACATCTATGATGAAATTGAATAGAACAGTGGGCATTCCTGTCGTACACCACTAGTTGTCACAAGTTCAGATGACAACTTGCCGGAAGCCCTCACTTGGTTGCATTAGTTCTAGTAGACTGCCTTGATCAGTGCAATGTATTTTGTCGGCATTCCCTTTACAGCCAAGCATCGCCAGAGTACCTCTCGGTCGACAGAGTCGAATTCCGCCTTCAAGTCGAGAAATATGGCGATTGTTGGATGCCATTAAGGATGCCTGTGTCCTAGGATTTTCGTAGGGTGAAGACACTCTCTTCCTGGTGTAAAGCCTGCCTGGTTCTCCCGTGTTTGTTCCTTCTGTGAACTGTCTAGCCTACGCATGATTCTTGAGCCTAGAACTTTAGATACCATATTAGTCTAGCTAATACCCTATGGTTATTGCAGGAGGACATGTCTCCCTTCTTGTATATGGGGATAATCCACTACTTACACACCTACCCGATGGGACTTCCTCTGATTCCCAGACGCTGCCTATACCTTAGCTAACACAGATAGTAAACTGTCTCCACCATACTTAAATGCCTCTAGGAACAGATGATCATCTGGACAATTGTAGAAGACGATCACTGTTGTCGGTTCGTCGGCGGGGGACTATACGTGCCACCTACATACTTCTCAGTCTGGCACAACTTCCCTACTTGGGCATTGAAGTCGTCTGCTAAAACAACTATATCTCAACGTTTTGCTTTCTGCAGCAAATCAGACAGTTTCAGGTAGAAGTTATCCTTCAGCTCATCCGAACTACAATATGTAGGGGCATAGGTGGAGACTACGAAAAGATAACGACGCGTAACGTCGTTCTTCCTTCTTCTAATGGACCCATTCAGACAGACTGCACGCAAACGACTATCTACTGGGATCCAGTCAAGAAGTGATTTTTCCGCCCTAACACTCTGCACCTGCGAGTTCACGTGAACTAGCTGAGAGGTCTCCTGACACCCTTAAAGTGAATTTTGCAGATTCACCTTGTTGGCCGGGTGAGGTTAAGTGAATGACCACACTCGGGTCTTGTATGCGTGTCTCCAAAACACAACATACATCTATGGCTCGAGATGCCAGAGTTCTAGCTAGTGATGCCTGTTGACCGATTTGACAGAGGGTCCTGACGTTGAAATCTGTATGAAGTTGTCGACGTGGTTTTAAGAAGCTGTCGGGGATGTTTCTATTGCTCTCATCGTTGTTTGTGTTCACAGAATGAAGTGAAGATGAGTCACTGGCCTGAAGAATAGTACTGACTTTAGTAGGGGAGTAAGATAGTGAAGGTGATGCGGATAAAGGAGAATGTTGATTCTTCGGATACCTGAAACAGAAAGAGGGTTAGTGTTGCGTGACCGCAGAGTCCAGGGGACAACTACTTGATGCTGGCTGGTCACACATAGCCTGTATGAACTGGTTCCTTGGTTTGGTTGCGTATTGATAAACTTACCGCCAGTTACGGACTACCGAAGGTGGGGTAAGTCGGGATGTACAATTGATGGCGTCGACCTTTTCTAACCCGTTCCCTCCAGAGTGGAGAGACATCATACGTGGCTGGCATGCTGGTCATCTGAGGGAAACACCTCACTGCTGTTACATCTTTGTTCCCCAGCAGGATGACTTCGCCCACAGACCCCTAGAAGAAATTCGTACACTAAGCTGGTAACTGCTTTTCGTCTAATCGCTATCCTAACAACCTTCCTGGCATAGTAGGACCTAAAGAAACATTGGTTCCAGCCAGTGTAGCTTGTTGGGTCATTGCGATGTGCAAGCCCTACCACCACGTCAAGGTAGCAGCTATCAGTCGGGCGTTTTGCATTAAGTCATTCAATAAATGTTTTATTAACTTTCGTAGGTTAAATTTACACTAAATGCTAGCTAAATATCATTAGTTCTGTTTATTGTAGACTGCAACATTATATTTCCCAGCAGGTTATGTTCACTTGCATTTGTAGTTAGTAGGATGGATGAATAACTAACTAGTCAAGGGACTGTTGGTAAACAATTAAAGTACGGTATTCTGTATATTGACTTGTCAATCTGTTCTAGCGGGAAAGTCTATACGCTTATATTACATCATCATACAACTATCCTTTACTTTTGTCTTGAAGAATTAAAGGGATTTTAGTTACTCCACTGACCTGAGTAATAAGTTTCTTTTAGTGAACTAGGTATAATATGAGGGTTTTGCCAATGAGTTTTCATTTCACACAGACGTCGTATGGTTTGACTGGAGTTTACTTCCGTCAAGTTGAATGCTTATCATATTTATAATTTTTTATTCTAACACCTCGACTCTTGGTTTATTTGATGCGTAAAGAAGTCGAAAAATTTCAGGGTTGGCTACGTATTTACCCTATAACTTTCCGAAGTGTGTACTTCTCCAAAAAAAGTAGCAGTGTTTTAAATATTCTGAACCAATGGATATACGAGATTGAATAATAATAATAATATAATAATAATAATAATGATTTACTTTATTCCAAAAACACTACTTGTGATACAGAATGGAATTTTCAGCATCAGTCACAATATTGCATCTAATTTCCTCAAATTATAAATAAAAATTAATCACACAGAAAATTTTCCACATTTGCAATAGAGGTAGTGTCAAAAACATGCAGCATATAAAATGGAAATAATAATAATAATGATAACAGCTAGGGTAATAATAAAAATACAAGTGAAAATTACTGTGGGGTTGTTTCACACAGTATTGTCGATGCGGTATAGAAATCCTAACATGTTTACAAATATTGAATATAATGTTCTCTTTACATGATATGGTGAGGGGAAAAACAAAGATTACAGCAGTCATAGAGATAAGTTGGTGTTTGCAATTATGAGAGTAAAACAAACAAAGAAGTAACAGGACCATAAATATAATAGAAATAATAAAAGTAAAACTTGAAGGTATATAAGGATGGATGGATGGAGGAAATTGTTTATTTACTAGATGAAAAAAGGTTAGTTAATTCTTGCCTGACACTATTTTCATCACATAAAATACGTGCGAAGTATGGTATCATAGAATTTTTATACTTAGACGTGCGAGCATACAGTTTTCTGAAGTTACTTCTTGTTCTACCTGAGGTGGAGATGGAGGGTGAAGTGGATGCTCCAAGTCAGACAAAATCCCTTTAGCAAATTTATTGCACGAAGTCAAGTGCCTATCGACAACGACGTTAACTATGTGGTCCACTGTGACACCACTCACCCTACTGACAGTCTTCAGTATTCTACGAATTGTGACATTGTCCTTTTTAAGCAAACCAGGAAAGAATAAGGGTGAGCAATAAAGAAGAATAGGTAGGATGCAAGAGTTTATGAACTGTAAGAGGAGGGGTGAGTTATACCCGAGTGTCTTAACTTCTTAATGTAAAATGTCAGGCGGAATATTTTACTGGAGATTGCTAAGACATGGGAAGTCCAGGAGAGATCAGAAGAGAGAATGAGTCCAAGATACTTAATTTCTGATTTGATTCCTATATCATTGTCGTCAATCTTACAACTGTCATGAGAATCGATGACTTCTTTTAACTGTCGTTTACATCTTAAGCTGAAATCAACAGTTTGACACTTAGAAGGATTCAGTTTAAGACCGTTAGACTCAGACCATTTACTGACTCCCGATAGAAAGCTATTTATTTTAGTACAATCTAGCTGGGAGTTAACAGCCATTGAAACCGTTAAATCATCAGCGTACTTCACAAAGTTTATTTGTTAAATTTAGTTCACTGTTTATTCAATTTATTATCATCCTGTCTGTATACACGACAAATTAGTCAGTCCTTACGACTATTGGCTAATGTTTTGAGTTTCATACAGTTTCATACTGTTTGTAGTTTAACATCTAAGAATTCAGTGTGTAAGTTGTTTTTCAGTCATCTAAAATAATTTACACTTAGTCAGTTAATGCACGTTGAAACTTTTGTCATTCTTCTTCTTTTATTATTATTGATAGGTGGTTAGTTAATTTTCTTGTAATTGGATTCTCTGGATGAATTTTTGTTTCCTCCCGATCGGATAGACCTCACTGGTCACGGCTCCTCGCTCGAACTCCAGGAAACTCCATCTTGCAGCAAGCCACTAGCGAGCATCAGATTGGTTTTCAAGAATTGATTCGTAAGGATTTGATTTGTTTTTGGAGTTTGACCACGGATTGATGTCAGTCCTAGTTTGGGACTCATTGGCAGTACGCACCCAGGACCCAGGACCTTCTGGTTACAGGGCAAAATAGGACGAAACAGCTGTCCAGTCCTTTCCAGTTTTCATTAGTTCTCTAACTGATATCAATCCGAGGTCAAACTCTAAAGACAAATGAAACCCTCACAAATCAATTCTTGAAAACTAATCTGATGCTCTCTAGTGGCTTGCTGCAGGATGGTTTCCTGAAGTTCTAGAGAGGAGCAGTGAGGATGGAATTCCCGCCGATGACACTTTTGTTTTCTGCTTGTTAGGTCATTTATTAATCGAGCAATAACATACTTTCAGGATCTCTCAGGTGTGGCTTACTGGTTTAAGTGCTCGACTTTCAACAACCAGCGAGTCATCCGTTTGAACCCCGCTTCGCCTACTGATGTCCTGGCAGTCAGATAGTATAACTAGCCCTTACACAATAGGTGTGACCCGTTGCTAACTGCATAGACTAGCAAGTGGTTGTAAAGTAATATTTACAGATTTTTCCATTCCGAATCTCAGCCTTCTGCAATGATCAAGCGTTTCATCTATACCCTGAATACAAGGCTTGATAGTTGGTTTTATAAACATATATTACAAGGTATTAAATGCTCAACTCTCAGTTGTGCATTTTTATTCATCTTAATTCTTTGATATTTTGTTGTTGATTAGCATAGGACAGTGTGCTTTAATTTGTCTTTTTATTATTGTGAATGTACATATTACATAATTTACCTATTCAAGTGAATCATCACTGGGAAAAGGGGGAGAGTTATGAAAGTAAACAGGAGGCAAATAAAGCTACCGGGAAATGATTGAACAAATCTAAGATTAGATGAGTTAAGTGGTGATAAAGACTGAATACATATATTTTATCGGGATTTTCACTCACAACACTGACAAGCTTTCGGTCTCTCGCCGACTGTAAAATCCACATCCTTTTTACCGTCTTTCGAATAGCCAATTAGTGTTGTCAGTAATCGCGTATCTCATTGCCAAGTACATGAAAATGCGTGTGGGTTGTAGAGTAATATTTCACTGTTTTTTCTCAAGTGTTGGTATGCAGGAATTTGATTGATTTCAAGACTGATCACGAACTGACTTCAGTTAGAGAATAGGTGTTTCATTCCTATCTGGAGCTCCCCAGCCCACATATCTCGTAACCAAGTGTTCTAGTGGATAATAATTTGACGTTTAAACCGTGGTTGCTGGGTTTGAGTTCGAGTGCGCACACCACCACTCACTGGAGATTCATGCTGACGAGTTGGAGACAAGACGAAACATGCATCCTGGATTCCTCTGCTAGCTAACACTACCAACGAAATAACACCACAAGGATACGTTTTGTTTTGCATCACTTTTGATAATTTGTAATGGATTTTTCTATGGAATCGCTTTAACGTGTATCTAATTAATGTTTGGCACATATCGTTATGAGTAGCAGGATAACTAAGCTAGGGAAAGTTAGTGTTGACTGCATCACAATACAGCGTTTTATTGAATGCAGTCAATATTTATTATTATGAACCAGTTGGGGTCGAAATTTCTTTGTTCATTTATCTAAAACTGTGAATAGCAGTTCTAAATATATATTAAAATGGCATTTTTACTAATTATTATTAAATTAAACCTAAATATGTTAAATATTCGCTCTAAACAGTGACTTCTTGCGATGTTGGCACCAAAATATTCTCCGCAAATATCCTACAGGTCTTAACTTCATCTTATTCTGTTTTTTTTTGTAGAGATACCTTTCGACTTTTGTCAGTCTTCTCGTTTTGTATTGTTACGAAAGGCTATACAGCATCCAGTTGATGTACTTCTATACAAAATTCTTTTTGTTTATTTGGGATCAATTAAAGTATTATTAGCATTAATGTTCTACATTATATCTGTGATGATGTGGCTCTTGGGTTCAAGCACTCGGTTTTCAGCCAATGGGTATCGTTTTCGTATCCCGTCCCACCTATTTCAGTTCCCGGCAGCTGGGTAGCATTATCAACTTGTGATCTGAAACGCTTGTTCTCGGTTAACTGAGTTGATAATGATAATGATAATAGCTTTATTCCAAAACAGTACTTGCGATACAGAATGGAATTCTCAGCATTTTACTACAGTATTGCATCCAGTTAGTAAATTAACAATAAAATAAAATTCTACATAGATTAAGGGGAATCTCAGTTAGTTTTGACAACAACATATTAGCATGTCGGTAGCAAAGCCAAAATTAAACAGAGTGTTTGAAGGTGCTAGAAAAGTAGGTTCTAGCATATTTACTGGCGTAAGCAGAAGAAAGAAACAAAGCAGCACATAACAGAAAAAAAGAGAGAGAGAAAAGGAAAAGAAAGAAAACGTTGTACCTATAAATGATATGGGTTGGAAAGAAGAGATCCAGTTGTTCTACTGACTATTTAATAAGTTAAACGTTTCACGCCTAATGCTTTCTTTATCGCACAGAACACGAGCTAAGTAGGGTATGGTTGAGTTTTTGTACTTGCTAGTGCGAGCATATAGTTTTCCATATAGGCTTCTGGTTTTTCCTGAAGAGATACAAGGGGAGAGTTGTGAATGGAGGGGGTGAGTTGTGTGAGTTAGATAGAATGGATTTAGCCCATTTTTCACATGAGTCCATGTGCCTGTCAACCAGGATACTAACAAGTTGGTTAAGTGACACATTACTTACCCCGCTGACAACCTTTAACATCCTGCGTAATAAGGTATAGTCTTTATTCAGGAGCCCAGGAAAAACTAAGGGGAACAATAGAAAATAATAGGCAGAATACGGGAGTTAACAAATTGTAGGAGTAAGGGTTGGGTTATTCCAGAATGTCTTAACTTCTTGATGTAAAAGGTAAGACGGGATATTTTCTTAGAAATCATCAAGATATGAGACGACCAGGAAAGATGAGCAGATAGAATGACGCCTAGGTATTTAATTTCTGACTTGGTTAGTTAGGACATTATTCCCGCTAAGTGTTTCCGGGATCTAGCATTTTTGGTTGATAGAAAGCCTGGTACATTCATTTCTCGTTTATTATATAGAAAATAATGGATAAAGGTCGGGTGTGTGAGAACAGATACTTGCTGATAAGATCGGCTAGTGGTCGTGCTATATTTTGAATTCGCACAAGTTGGCACTCATGGGCTGGCCATTGGATCGGGTCCCAGTGGCTTAACTGTCTACGAGCTCACTTTGTAACTAGAAGGTCGTGGGTTCTATTCCCAATGGGTGCCTACTGTGAAGAGTCCTGGACTAGGGCGAAACAAGCTGTCCAGTATTCCCGCGTTTGCCAATGGTTCTCTAACCGATCTCAGCTGATGATGAAATCTTGTAACCAAAATCGTAAAAGTTAATCACTCATTTTTGTGTTTTGTTCTCTTAAGGTGTAAAAACGTAGGCGAATTAACAATGCGTTCGATATTGTGAACTGTGCTATTGTCTTAAAATTTTCATTACAATTATTCATCATATGTATTGTATTATTAGCACTTTATTTATTGCTTGCTATAGGTGTTATTTACCTGATTATGAGTACTTTTGTAGGTATTTTATTTGAAGCATCTATCGTTGGATAAATATAATCTATTGTCAACTATTATTATATATATTATATATATATATATACACTATTATTATTTTCGGGTTATATTCGGGTCAATGACGCTCAATTCTACCAGCATATTATTATTATTTTTCGTTTTGTTTTATTAGGTATTGGTGTTGATTCTTTATTATTTGAACTTATCAATAGTTTTATTTTTAAGGTGCACGCATAATATTAGTTTACTACTTATTTCTAAGTTTAAGGGACTGAATTTTATGGAGATTTAGCTTATTGGCTGAAGCATTCAACTTTTAGACAATGAGTTACGAGTTTGAATTTCACCCCACTTACATCAGTCTGTATGAGATTCGCCTCTGTCTGTCTAATGTGAGATGCTACATAACTGGACTACCTCAAGTCCTAGCGTAAAGAGAGGAAGTGAAATGGTAGAAGTTGATCAGATTTAGTGGACTGATTTTTGACAAAATCTCTACATTGGACACAAATATCTTGTGTAGTATCTGCCAACCTGAGTTATCTCCAGCGTCGATGTTACCCGACTATCGATCAAAGGGTGTGTGTACAGCGCCCAGCAGTTCACCCTCTTTTTCTGTTTGTCTGTGATGTGTGGTCGTTGAAACTGAAACTGGCTATTTTTGAGTATTGATGTTTACCTTCTATCTGTCGTGGTAAGTAGTATGATACGGTTAGTATTACTGAGGCTAGGGGAAGAGTATTCAGTAAGGGAATCAAGTTAGTCGGGGAAATTGTGGAAATTACATCGATTCAGTTGGCTAGGACACGTATTATACATGGGGAGCCAATGTATTTCTCGTTGAGCAATATATAGTATTGTAACTGGAAGGTCCTGGGTTCGAACCCCGGTAGGTACGTACTACGGAGAAGTCCCAAGCGCTAGGATGAAATGGCTGTTCAGTACTCCCTACAGTTTTTCCAATGGTTTTCTGACTAATATCAGCTCGTGACCAAAACCTGTGACTAACAAATATAAGCATGAAAGTAAATTCTTAGCAAAATACTTTTATTCTCTACGGCGCACCACTTATTTCATATAAGTGGAAATCGCTCTCCTCGGTGAACTGGGAGTCGAGATAAGGTGAGAAAAAATTATCCATAGTTTCCTATTTCTCTTTTTGAAAATTAACATGTTATCCACAGATGGTGATATATACTTTTCGTTTGACCGTTTGAGAGGTTGACATAATAATACTCGACGAATAAGTTTGAAGCCTACCAAATCGAAAGCGACGATTTGATCGTTTGAGAGTTATGTGGAAGAGATCGTGGGATGAAATGAGATCTTATAAGCAATCGTGGAGCCATCTAAAGAGGATTGCTGAGAATAAGTTGAATCGGAGATGCCCTGTTGACACTCCACCTTCCATTCAAAACTCAAGGGAATAATGACAATAAGTTCCAAGCTAATAGCAAATAACATCGCAATTTTTCGTAGTTGTATCTGTTTACTTCTGTTAGCTTTTAGGTGTTCTGTTTTACTGTAGTATGGTAACTTTAAGCTGATCCACTTCTTCATACACTCATTCACCCTTATGAATTTGAATAAAGCAATGACAACAGTTTTTTTCAGGATAAGATGGTCTTTCTAACTTTTACTTTATTCCTTCACGTTCCGAGTTAAGCATAAGGCTTCAAGCTTGAGCATTGAAGTTTCAGTAATAGTGGTTTCATTTTTACGGGCCGAACAATCGAGGCACAAGAATAAGATGGTGCCACCATTTACTTCATAGGTTTCTCATCAACCGTTTACAGTCTGAAGATTATTAAGTTTATATACAGAACCAATTTTAACATGCAACTTTCACATGATGTCAGTCGTCATAGAGTTCAAGTTTAAATAAGAAATCAGTGTGCGTATACAACAGTAAAGTAGTTAGGTAAAAAAAATAAGAGGTCAAAGCCAAAGAACGCTTAATCAAGTGAAAGACAGAGAGAGTAAAGACATCCAGTTACCATGGGAAGGGAAGACTGGTAACCGTTTTATTTTCTAAACACATAAATTGGGTTGTAAGCGTTTAATGAAGATTGCTTCATCAAACTTGAGGAGAATTGAACTATTTTGTCTTCAAATGATTTTAAAGGATTTTACAATGTCCACCTCACGACCCGTTTCAAGGAAATGCCTGGCAATGGTACTATTGTGAGCGTTTGTTCTCTTGAGACGTAGGCCTTTTTTATTACTCCTTTGTCTCACACCTCTGCTCACTGTTTCTATTATGCTTTTCTTGTACTTTCTTCTCTTGCTTCGTGTGCTACACGGAGTGTGGCGACTTGAACTTCCGCACATTTGTGCAAAGTTCTATGTCGAAAACAGATAGACAGACAGACAGGCCTTCTGATATGTGTTCAGAAAGTCGAGTATGACCTTCTCTCTGTTCTATCAATGTAATTGCTTCCGCACATAAAATTAATAATATCTTAAGGCTGTACTCAGCTGACGAGAAACTAAGGAAATAAATGATGGTACTATTTTATTCTGCACAAGCTGTTGACCCGCTCCTGTTAGATTTTATATGTTGGTTTATCACTAAATCTTGTCATAGTTCTTCAAATGTTTTATTTTTATTTTTGATTACAGCTTGATTCCACACTGTATTTTTGGTACAAGTATAGAATTTTCAGCAGGCCGATCATAAATATCAGGTGTGCGTCGGCAGGGGATCGAACTCCGGACCATTTGGATGGTCGGCGAGAGTCCTAACCACTGTGCCACCAACGATAGCGTAAAGTATTATTAATGTTATTATAAGCATCAGTGGTTTCCTGTTGTTTCACTTTGTGAGTTCTTAATCTGCCTAAAAGATTTTCTTTTGTTAGTAAATTCTTACTACTTTGCTTCATGCTTAACATTTTCCTCTCCTCAGTTTAAAAACGTGACGTTTTCTCGTGAGTTTGACTGCTTAGTCGGACATTTTTATTGATTTTGCCTAAAATTATTAAACGTTTTGTTTGAACTGAAAGTAACAGAATTAATTTGGTGGGTGGTGACTAACAGTGGAATCCAGGATGCGTATTTCGTCGACTCGTCCACACCACGAGTCGACAAGTCAACAGGGGCTGGACATTTCCGTCCAAACAGTCAACAGGAAAAACAAAATTGAATTACGTAATAACAACTGATATCCGTTGCACAAGAGATACGTCTTGTGGCCCAAGTAGTCTAATGGCGTTTAAAACGATGGGTACTAAATTCGAGCTTCAATGAGGAATGCAGGTTCTTCCAGTGATGAACCCCAAATGGGACGAAGTGCGCATCCAAAATTCCACTGCTAGTCACAATCCATCAAGTTACTTCATACACCTGGTTCCCTTTATTCGTTTAAATAAAGAAAGAACGAACGAGTTTGCGGGATAATACGAACTCGTTTTATTTCGTGAATTCTCTTCGACTGCGTACACCCTGAAAAAATCAATTATAAGTGACAAAATGGTGTCTGAACATACTTTTTACAATGAAGACCATTAAATCAAATAGCAGAGGTATTAGTACATCTGCTATGGTATCAAAACAAAATTTACCAAGGAAGGTGTAATGTGATGATGAATTGTTTTTGAACGCATAAAGGTGGTTTAAATTTTCGAATTGCCAGCCAGGGCTTCCACAAACTTTAGGATACGCCCCAAACATGTTTTATGGATAGTTTTAAAATATCTGTTAACGTCAATTTTATGTCGTGTCTCCTCTTTAATATGCTTCGCAATAGAGGAGCTAGATCTCCTGTTCTCACCATTATTAGGTTCTGAAGATTCCAATTGTTTCTGGAGCCATTTAGGAATATGCTCTGAAGCCAACCCTTACTTGCAGAGATCGATGAGTCCTCCCTATTACAATGATTTCGAGTTATAGAAAGATAATATAAGCAACACAATTTCAAAGATGATGTAAATAGACGAATTATTCAATGTTAAAAGAGTAATTACTTGTATAAGGATTAGACAAGTAAGGTAGAGTTCAGATTTCGCATAGAAAAAAAGATGTATTAGTGGCAAATTACAAGATAGATTAACAGAGTAAATTTCTGCATAGTATGATGGAGAGTTCAAGAAGGTAAGATTGAATACTTCAAGTTAATCCTCAGATATCTTTGGGGCATCCTCACTAGGAGCCAACATGTCAACGGAGGTTGAACCTTTTGACCCAATCGATTAACGGGGAAATCAAAATTGAATTAAAAATGAAGTTGACAGAGTTGAATTTTGCATAACTAACTGAAGAATGCATTTTTTTGCTTACAACCACCATAAACGTATGAGGTGGTAATTATTTATTTGGAAGACAGTTTTCTTTGCTTATAGATACATGGAGTAGTGGATTTGGTGTGTTAGGTATAGAGAGAGAGAGAGAGAGAGAGAAAGAACTTTTTGTCGTGATATTTTTAAAAACAATCTTATTTTATTCATCACCTTTTAGGTTGAGCTGTGTGATGTATGCATTTTTTTTCTTAGATTATTATTTACAATTAAGTTGCTCTCTCTGCCTACTCTTTTCCCTGCCATAATTTCTGATCCTTAATCTAAACATCCAACATTTAACCCCACCCGAGCCCATCCCCCTACTCCCTTTATATTTATCAAGTTTTATTTTACTCAATCTAACTTATACATGATCCTGTTATATTGTTTATTTAGAGTAGATTGAGGAGTATACAGTGTGTGTGTGTGTAATCACGTCAACTTGGACAGTATAATCTTTAGGAAAAATCACATAGTGTGTGAGTAGGATGTATTGCTATGCATTCATTATATGTGTACGTATATATACATTAGATTGTGTATGTTTGTCCATCTATCATTTCCCCTGTTGAAATAAATAACCTTGAAATGAAATGAGATTTTATGGGCTAATTGTACCCTAACTTATGTGTATTTATTTGATTAAGAAAGGAGTAGTACAGTAGTAGAGAGTAATGCTAAAGTTGTCTTCTCTGTGTAAACTTTTTTCCTCTTCTTTGTGGATTTATTTGTGTACTATTATTATTATTATTTGATGGTTTTCTGTGAGTATTCACTCGTTGGGAATTATTATTATCAAGCTAATCAGTGAGTTTGATAATCTATCTTTATGGGATAAATATTTTCTGTTTTTGTCAAAAATTCTGATATTTCAGTTATTCCTTTTAGTCGTCGGTTAGTATCTTCCTTAACAAGTTAAATAATTAATCTTGAAATGGTTTGGGAGAAATGTTGTATTGATAGTGTGAACTCTGAAGAAGAACAACAGTCTTCAATAAGAGTATGGGTATGTATGTTTGATAGGCGGCTACTACACTGTTACTACCACTGTATTGCTCACTAGTTTTTTGTCAGGGGTATCCTCACAATATATTCATTGTATGCCTTGCTATCTCAAGCATCTAGCTTTTAGTAATCAATAAATGTCAGGTTTAAAGTTTGACTATTTCACAAAACTATATATACTACTAACTGATTGATTGAGATGAATAGGTTGCCTATCCACTCATTCAACTTCCGTTCCACTTTTGAATTGGCTTTCAAACTACTGGTGCATATTTTCTTTAAAGATGTAGGAAAATTATCATTATGGATTAGAGTCTATGCTTCAAAGTGAATTACATAGCATAGCGTCACATGATTGTCATTTTACTTGGAGTGCCTAGATGAAGAAAAGACGTGTATTATTATGCCGTAAACTAAACTGAGAATTTTATGCCTTACGTAAACCACTTTTACGAGATTACTATTTCTCGATTGAGAAGGTATTTATTTATGTTTGAGAAGTTCCCTAGGTAAAAAAGAGATTATTTGTAAGGCACTTTTTCTATTTCAACTTGTGTACATATGAAATGTTTGTAGTTTTTGGAGTAGAAAATCTATCGGTGTAGTGTAAATTTTACACTTACATTAGATGAAAGATAACGCTATAAAATATAATTGAATGTTGCTATTATGTGACTAAAGTGTTGTTGTCTGTGTGTCATGTGGAGTTTCCACTTGTGATTACATAAGAAACTGGCTTCATACGCTTTGTCAAGTAAAATTTGTAAAAAAGAATAACTTACTTGAAGGTTTCAAAAGTAAGAAGTATGTAAAACTGTTTACAATTTTATAGCAACAATAAAACATAAGTATGTAGATCGTTGAAATTATTTTCTGCCTTCGATTAGTTGTAATTGGGATTTGTCACGGAAGAAATAGTTAGTGGAAGTATATCATTTAAGTGTTAATCAAAAGAAATGAGTAGTTTAGAACCCTAGTGGGGAACGCCCATGTGGAAGGTAGTTATAAATGTTTCGTACGATAGTGATATCATATATATATATATAATTCAGGACTTCATCATGCGCTGACATCGTTTAGAGAACCATTAGAAACCATCAGGGAGTACTGCACGGGTGTTTCGCCTTAGTTTGAGACTCTTCACCAGTACGCATCCACCGGGGCTCGAACCCAGGACCCTCCAGGTACAAGGCGAGCTTGTAGACCATCAAGCCACTGGGACTCGATTCAATGGCCAACCCATGAATTCCAACTTGCGCTATTGGCACTAGCCAGTGTCATCGTGGCGAGTGTTTGTCCCCACACCCAACCTGCTGTATCCCACTGGTCACGAATTCTTTCTAGAACTCAAGTAACTGCCTACCTGAATGGGCCAGTCGCTAGCAAGCATCAGGCTGATAGTAACCAGGGTGTGAACCTCGGTGGGTGAGCAATGGCTGAATTGTCCGAAACCAGGACGAAACAGCTGTCCAGTACTCCATTGTGGTTTTCAATGGTTCTGTAACCGATGTCAGTTCATGATGAAATCCTGTGATCAATGGAATCAAATCCGTGCAAACCAACACTTGAATATACTGAATTAATATTATTTGAAACCGGAAGTACTTCCTTCTACAAAGTCTAAAATTCTGCGTGTAGTATTCTTTAGTGCATTTTTTATCTTATGATGGCGTAGGTTGTCTGAGGCATGCTTTTAAAGAAAAATATGTACTGTCTTTCTCACTCATTTAAATAAAACATATTCAATGCGTAGTTAATTCTGTGTATCTTCATTGTATATAATACTAGCAGTTGTTTGGTAGTCACAAATTTGTATTTCTTGACACCTTGATGGTTTAAATAAATGTAAAGTTTTTAAGTCCATACTGGAACTCAGCGCTCACACTTCTTGTATGACAGCTACTGGTATTATCCATCTGCGCGAACATCAGTATACGGGTCAGGATTCGAACTCTTGGTGCACTTGTTTGAAATCGAATGTCTAGATCATTTAAACACAATGTATTGATAAATGTTGAGAAATTATTGTGTATGCTTTGCTGCACAGAATACTGTCAGCTTATGCTTTCTAGATTATATAGATGAGAGTACACTTCCTTGATTTTCTGGGCAGTCATTGGTGCACCACAGTGGTAGTATACTCGCCAACTTCGCTTCACTTGGTTCCGGGTTCGATTCCCAGCCAACACACTTCTTAACCTCGTTTAACTGTAGTAAACCCAGTAAAAGGGGAAGGTTGGGCGTGAGGCTGCTGACCCGGCCCCAAATAAAAATAAAAATCACTGCTAATGAAACTTCAAACGGCAAACTTGAAGTCCTGTGTTCCACTCAGAACACAAAGAAATGAAATAAAAATAATATTTAATTTATCATCAGAAATGTGAGGTTTGCTTCAATTTATATGCATAAAAATTTGTTTAGGTTGTCATGGAGAATGATCAGAATTTAGTGGATCTGCGAGACCACAAAACGTCGATGCATCTGCACCATTATGAACGATTTTAAGACTTATCACCAGCAGTTTCTAGCCATTGATTCTTAGTGTTTCGACCTTCTCATCTTGGTAATATACACCTCCCTATGCGGCTCAGAGCAACAGTCAGATGTGTTATGGATTGACGCTGTGCTGTAATTTAGCCAACCCTAACTCTTTTCCAACCCCATCTCATATATCAGTTGACACTGCTACATGAAAAGCTTTAAAGGTGGCGGGCCAGCCTATTGAGCGTGTTACTGACAATCAGACACTATGCGGTTTCTATGCCAATTGTTACGCCTAGCCACCATCATCATCCTTGTCTAGCAATGTTAGATAACATAGGATTAGGTTTAAAAATAGTTAGGAGTGGTTAAATCAAAACCCGGCATCAACGTATAAAGTCTCTGTCAGTTGGTGTGAGCGACGTAGGAAAATGTAGGCTGCATATGTGGTGGACCTTTTACTCTGTTAGTTTAGTTACCCAAATTCAAATAGAAAATAAAATACTAAATCAGTTTAGTTACGGGAAGGAATATATTAAAGTTTCGTTACTTGGGTTTACAAAGATCCAAAATCCACAATAAACGTAAGAGACTCCAGAGGCGCTGCGGAAAGACTGCTCCAGTACTAATTCTCCAATGTTGACGTTGCCGGAGGTCAACCAAAGTACGTAGGAAGAAACTACGGTACTCCTGCAAAAATTTGAGATAGAAAGCAGGTGATTAAAATTGATCGACGGCAGTTGAGACGGTGGAGAAGACGGAGAGTCCGAGTCAGAACCATATATTTATTCAAAACCCGAGGTAAAGTTCAAAGTACAGAGTTTATGGTTAAAACAAAGTGATGTACAATATGTTCATTTCTTACATAGTAGTAAAAATTGGATAAGTTTATTTTTGAGGACTCCACACATAGAAGGGGCTCCTCGGGATACTAAGTACCAATGGCTAGAGACTACTGGTAATATGACTCAAAATTGTTGTCAGTGACGCAGATGCGCTCTTTTTTTCGCTATTTTCCATATCCAATACACCCTCTCTCTCTCTCTCCATTTTAGGTGATTATAGTTCTTTTGTAACCTCTTTCTTTTTGACTCTTCTTTGTCTAATATTTTGTGTACTTATATGCAGTGTGGCAAATTGAACTTCTCTATATAGTATATTGTTCTTAGATGATGAATATAACTATCTCACTGTCTAGTTGAGGTTTATATTGCTTTGTACTATGAAATGTTTATTAGCCACCTACCTTATCATGAAATAATGGTCATAAATCTTATCATTCTTCATATTACATATATTACATCCAGTTACAAATGATACTGCATTTCTTCTTATTGGTCAGTGAAGAAAGAAGCAGTCATTGTTTTTATTCAGGTAATTCTATCACTAAATACTCTGAGTAATTGTTGCTTTCTGAGGGAAAAAAACTTTTAATTTATACAACGTTTTATCTGATTTAATGTACTTTTTTTATCTATCTTAGACATCATGATACATTGCAAATTTTTGGTGTAGTTGTATTGTCTGAAATATTTGTCTATTTGCCTAATGACATCTTCTTTTACTGTGATTGACTGTTCTCGTAGATTTTGGTATAATTATATTTATTTGCGTATTAATTAATATTGATTACCTCACTAACCTCATGCAACCCTGTTGCATATATATGTACATTTTCAAGTTCAGGATTGTACAGCTTGAACGAAGACACCTGTGATCAAAGACAGCTAGCATTTTCATGTCCTCCACTGTCAATGGCCAGGTCTCGCTCACAGCCATAAAGGAGGACGGAGAGGACTGATAAGCAGTACACACGCCCTTTGATCGACAGCCAACTGGATATCACGTCTACACCAGAGACGGCGTAAACTGGCATATGTGAATCTAGCACTCTGTATCCGTACTTCGAAGTAGTTCTTTCTTCTAAGTGTGCAATTTGAGCACTGTTAAAGTATAGTTCCATATTTGTTATAAAAAAAACACAACACAAGACAAGTAGTTTAACAAACAGGCTCCTTTAGGTGAATTCATCTTCTCTCTATTACAATCGCATTTATTTATAATTTTTTTCATGAAAGAGGGTTGTAACAAAAGTGATGAGTATTCACAAACATAGTTATAAGAACATAAAGTTTAGCGAAGAGTCTCTTTTTGGCGTCGGATTCATTCACTTAGCTGTACGATCGCATTTATATATAATTATTTGTGTGTGTGTGTGTGTGTACATTAGGATTGTTAAACAAAAATAAAAATTAGTTAGAGTTATTGCTTACGTCATCAAAATGCTTCAAAAATGTAATGAATAATCAAATTGTAACTAGAAGCTGTGAAACTTGGTAAGTACTGATTAGTGTTGCGTAATATGAAATAGTATGTAGATATGATGGAGAAGATTTGTAGTTCAGGTGGATGATTTTTAGCTGTAGTTGTGTTCTCTGAGCTGGATGGTTTATTTGAAAAGAAGCTTCCATTATGTCACCACTAGGCAACATCTTCAGTGCATGCTTCGATGAACTTTTTGTTCTGATATATTCATGTCTGGATGCGTATTTTCCGTGAACAAACATAGTTGTCAAAGTTAATCAACACATAAAAGAAGTGGAATAAATGAGTTATAGTCACGCAATAAGATGACTAATTTAATGAGTGAGTTGTAATCAGAATGCATATAGAAGCGGAGGAAAATATGGAGTGGATCAGATATCTTCCCTCTTATCAAAAGGAACCACACTTTATCCTCAAGAATAAGAAGGTTATGTACCAGCGATACAATCGATAGTTAACTAGAGAGACTCAGACGAGTCCTTATGAAAAAAGGATATTCTTTAGGATTTATCTAATATGGTCAAGTTGTAGAATTACAAAAACCATGTCGTAGTAAGTTTTCACATTTCTAGCCAAATTTAGGAACAGTTCAACTTAATATTTAAAAAACGTAGTTGAATACCCACTGTGTTACCACTCAGAACTTTCCTGTCACTTTCATTCATCAAAGTGCTACACGTACTGGCAGTAGGTATTTTAAGATTCGTAGCATGTCACAGGCGTTTTTGGAAATCTTGCTTCAAAAATTGACAAGTGAAATTTAAGAAGTACCTAAATTACGGATAAAATTATACTGAAACAGGAGGCTTGCGTCGGAGGCAAAGCGGTAGGATGCTAACGGGGTTCGATCCTCGGTCGACGCACTCCTTTGCTTCGTTAAGCCAGTAATAAAGCTGATAAAGAGGCTTACAACCCCATCCCTTGAAAATAAACATCGCTGCTACCGGAACTTCAAACCTCTAGCTGGAAGGCCTATTTTCCCCCTGGGAACGTAAAGAAATGAAAGTAAAGAACACTACTCATTGTACCCTAATACTTTTTTGAAAAGTGTACAAAATTTATAAGGAAATCCCCTGTTTTATACACGAATAGAGGGCTTTAAAAGGTCGAATCATATCCAGTGTGCTTCAGAGGATGCAATCACTTATCCTTTTCAGATACTATCTCGTGATACTGGACACATGCTAATTACTTTACACCTGGTTAGAATGTACATTTTCAGGAAAGATTTCTATGCAATGCTCAACTGTTAGTTTGGCTTTCTTTTGGTTATCTATTACATTCCGTGGTAGAACCTTTAGGACAGAATTCGAACTTGGGTACTATGATAGAGCGTAATTTTATCGTAGAATAATGTTACTGGATAGAAAGTATACAGTGATGTAGTATTATTTACGGATGATGACAACGTTTCGAGCACAATTTATTGCTTGCTTATAATCATCATATCAAGGTACCTACATTACTTTCAAACTTTGTTTATATATTTTGATTATTTCTTATCACTTGATTTTATTAGTAATAATATTCAGCATATCATTGATGTTGGTGTTGTATCATTGCTGTTGCCATGCGTTAGGTGTAGTCGATTCTAAAAAAGGCAGGGATTAGGATGATATTTTTAACCTACAAACTCTGTAAGCTAAAGAGTCCTATCGACTCAATCAAGCAAAATAATTTAATCGATAGATTACCACCTATGAGGTCAACTACGCGTAGGTCAGACAAGTAGATCAGGGTCAGTCGAGTTATCGGAACATAAGAACTTAGCTAAGTGTAGAATGATTAACCTGTGCAAGACGAGTAGCTTTGAGAAAAATTCAGTGATTGCAATGCGTACACTAACAAATAATTACATAATAGGGTGGGACAGACCTACAGTTCTAAAAAGTAATATACTCAAGTAGGATCTGAATCTTTGTTCATCAAATATACGTGTAACATGTGCGATGGGAATGACGTAACGCCAATACCAGTGATATGGAATATATTACTATCGGTAAAATGAAAGGATAAGAAATAATTGAACTATATAATCAATCTTTGGAAGTTATGTAGGTACCTTGATAGTATTATGAGCAATAAGTTTTGCTCGAACACCATCGTCCTCAGTAAATAATACTGTGTTACTGTGTACTTTTTATCAAGTAAACTTATTCTGTGATGGAACTATTCTAACTCGTCTTTTACACATAGTTATGTGAATTTGGGAGAACAACCCTAGTCTTGGTTTTATCTTTATCTCCCCTTTGGCCTAGATGCATCTAAGAAACCAACAAAATCTTATCACCCGTTCAACATACTTGTCATGTGTATTTAATTTCTGATTATCTATCCTATTCAGCCAGAAAGAATTAGCAACATGATGAAACTCTGGGAACAAACCAACCAATAACCTATTGTGTAACTGTCTGTCTGTTTTTGACATAGAAATTCGCACTGATGTGCGACAGTTCGAGTCGCCACACACTCGATGTAGCACACAAAGCAACAGAAGAAATGCATATTAGAGACAGTAAACAGAGGTGTGAGACAAAGGAATAGTAATAACGAAGAACAAAACAGTTTCATTTGAAATCATAAGTCACAGGGAGTGGATGCATCTTCTCTAGCCATTGAGAACGATTTCGAGCCATATCACCAATTGTTTCCAACCATTGGTTTTTACCGTCCCAAGGACCCCAACCAGGGAGTCTACACCTTCCTACGTGACTGGCTTAAACTAACCGTTGTGGATTTCATTGACTGAGGAAGCCATACTTTGGTTTGACCGCCGCTTGCTCTTTTCCAGCCTAGCCCTATGTCAGCTAACACTATTGTGTAACAAATATGTAGGAGAAAATGAAGACAGATAGGACACACGCTAAGGTGACTATCGGACGGCATTGCACTCCAGATCATCGCTTGAGTGAAACATCATTGGGAAATGATGAGTTGGGTGTCCGAGGGTGACATGAAGGGGATGAGAGATTATGGGTGGTCATAGGACCGCGGCGAATAGGACAAAGTGGAGGTGTACTGTCTGTCGAAGTCCTATGTTCCACTCTGAATCCAAGGGAACAATAATAATCATAGAGCATCATGAAATTTCGATTTAATTTAATCATTGAAATGTTTAGATTCTCTTGTTTTTGTGTGACTCTTATCGCCATCTGCATCTATTACATGTACTTTTGTTATCATTGATATTGTTATTATATTGCTTTTTATTACTTCCTTATTTAAAAGGCTGTTAGGATAAACCCATAACTGCATTCAGATAAGTTGATTCACATTGAAATTAGTATACTACATTCTCAGATGTACGGATTTTTCCTTCCAACTGTTTATTTTCGTAATTTTTTATTTATTTATTTATTTTTTTGATTACAGCTTGATTCCACACCGTATTTTTGGGACAAATGTGGAATTTTCAGCGTGGATATCGGTAGCCCAAAATTCGCAGGCCGACCATAGATATCAGGTGTGCGTCGGCGTGGGCTCGAACCCCGGACCATGTGCATGGTTGGCGAGAGTCCTAACCACTGTGCCACGTAATTTAATTGACTTCTTTTGCCATAGTGTTTGCAAGCGTTATTTACTATGGTCTAATAGTGCATTGTGCTTACCAAAACCACCTCCTAAGACACATCTTGTCCTAACAATAAAAACCACTAAACTGGAGTTACTGCATATCTCCAAATTTATTACAGGAAGTCTTTCTCATTTCTATATGCATGAAACTACCCATAAAAAAAATATAAAAAAAACACACTTCTATTATGCTAAATTATAACTTTGAAGATTTTCCTGTTTCAATGGCTTCTATTGGCAAATGTTTCTTTCGCATTCTACCAGTCTTTGAATGCTTCGTGTCTGCCTGTTTTAATTGTTTCAGCACTGCGACGCCTAGATATGTTCAAACTGCTATTGAAGGCGTCAACATACTGGTTTTTTAGCTTGTCTTTCATTAAATTATGATGTAGAATTAATTACCTTTATTAACCTTATCGTCGGCTTTGTAAATCCTTGTATATCATATCAGATACATTGTCGAAAGAAATAATTTTTATGGGAGCGTAAATATCACGTTTAGTTGATAGATTTCTAAAAAAACGAACAGAAATACAAAAGTTCGGATGATTTATTATAAACTGGTTCAGCAATCTGAGCTGAGTCAAACTGAATAAAACAGTTGTGAGCTCCAAAACGAGTGATATAGCCGTCCGGTGTGTAGATCACTTCCATATGCCTAGCTAGCAGTGCTGTTTGACATGAGTGGTTGCCAACTGCTCGTGACAATCAGTAGCATATACCATCACACTGTGGTGGTGTTATCCAGACAATGGTTTCCAACGGAATAATAATAATAACAGCTTTATTTCAAACAGTATTTGTGGTACAGGTATGGAATTTTCAGCGTGCATTACAATATATTGCATCTTATTACCTCATAAATTTTATAAGATTTTAAAATCAAAAAGCAACACCCAAACAAAGAAGATAAATAAATAAAAAGGACAGCGTTGCGTTTAAATTTTAAACAATGCACCACAGGATATGAAATATAAAATTAATGTGTAATAGAAAATGTGAAGAACAGTGTAATAGTAACGAGGAAAGAAAAACAAAAACTAATGGGACTATTTGTTAGAGTGCCGCAGTAAGTTGATCGTGTCATACCTAACGGATTTCTCATCACATAACAGCTGTGCCAGATATGGCATTGTGGAGTTTTGTACTTGATAGTCGTAGCATATAGCCTCCTATAGCTGCTTCTAGTTCTACCAGATGAAATGCTGCAAGGAGAGAACTGCGTATAGAGAGGATTCTCAGGGTCTGACAAAATTGTATTCGCTAGTTTCCTACAGGACATTATATGTCTATCCACAATAGTGTTAACCAGTTGGTTTAACGATATCCCACTCGCCCACCCTACTAATGGCTTTTAGTGCCCTTCTGAGCAAAGCAAAGTCTTTCTAAAGTAGTCCAGGAAAGATTAATGGGGAGCAGTAAAGAGGGATGGGTAGAATACAAACTGAGAAAGCAAAGACTGCTTTATACCAGACTGCCTAAATTTCCTAACGTAGAACGTTAGGCGAAAACTTCTCACAATAAGAATCATTATATTTGTAGGTTTTAACGTCCGAATACTATTCCCACAGTTCAATACTGCATTAGCAACAGAATACTATGTATATATTTGAACCTCCTATTTCACATCGTTAAATGTAAACCAAAGTAACACGCTCAGTGATTGGTCAAAGAATATAAACTGTATAAATGTAAATAGCTGTTCAATCATTTGAAAATATACCTTGGCTTTCGTATCTTTCCTTTCTACTGTTACAGTAATATTTTAGAAGGTTATCTACGTATTTTTTTTAACTTGGCTATGCTACATTTCTTCGCCGAGTTGTTTTTGGTTCAGTCACTAGGTGTACTTCTGAAACACTCATAAATCAATATTGAACCTAAGGGAACAAGCGTATGGCCGAAGTGCTGTATGCTCCCAAGCCCTACAATGTTATAGCCAGCTAAGAACAAGCAGTTTGTCTTCAAAGAGTCTCAAGGGTTGTTGATAGAAGATTTCTTTCTCTGAAGAATTATTGTTTCTGCTATATATATCTTACATTTTTATCTAATGCAGCTGATGAAATCCTTGCTAACTAATCAGGCCTTCTCCGATAGATTTGTATTTCTATTTTCTGTTATTCTGAATGTTTTTAACTTATTTTATGTTTTGGGCAACATTTACAGTCTAGCCTTAGTTTTTATTCTACTACTATTAAATGAATAATTGCAACTCAGATGAGCTTGAGAATATAGATTACCTACCTCTGTAATGGTTTTGTAACTAACTCATTTACAATGAAGTCTCGTTTTCCCACAAGTAAAGCTGATTGCCTGAAATTTCAAAATCGGATTTAATGTCTAATAACTATGTGACATGTTTTAAGATTCAGCATACTATTGTAGATTATATTGTTAGATATATTTCTATTGATAGGAAACCTCATCATATTTGTTTATGACTTGAGCTGAGTGACATATTTTTTAATTTACACTCAGTTAGTATCATAATTTTATTGTCTTGCCTCACTCCTGTTGTAAAGAAAACAACTGTTTAAGTGCCAGAGGTATTTATCCGGCGAGCTATTGGATTATCCGCATACTATGGGATGATTGCACCTGGACTGTAGCTCGACAAGGACACTCTACATGTGAAAAATCTAACGGTACCCCAATACCTTTAGTCGTGTTTTCAACGGTGTGAAAACTGTGTCCGTCGAGTGTTACTGTTAAGTCATTTATTCTGTTTACTGACAAACGGTCATAATGAATTAAGAAGTTAAGGAATTTTTCTGAGTGCTTCTAGTGGTATATAAGTGTTTGCCTTTTGCGTAAGAAAGCTTACTTTAATTTTATTCGTTTAAAGCGATTTTGGGATATCATTTCATTTATCTTTGCAATTCATCTCTACATCATAATTGTCTGTCTGTTTTCGACATAGAACTTTGCACAAATGTGCGGAAGTTCAAGTCGCCACACTCCGTGTAGCACGCGAAGCAAGAGAAGAAAGTACAAGAAAAGCATAATAGAAACAGTGAGCAGAGGTGTGAGACAAAGGAGTAATAAATAAATACAAAACAGTTTCATTGAAGATCATAAGTCACAGGGAGTGGATGCATCTGCGCCACTGAGAACGGTTTTGAGCCATGTCACCAATTGTTTCCAACCATAGATTTTTACCGTCCCGAGGACCCCAGCCTGGAAGTCTACACCTTTCTACGTGGCTTAGACCAACTGTTTGGATTTCATTGACTGATGCCAAGTTTTTGTTTGACCGCCGCTAGCTTTTTTCCAGCCTTACTCTATATCCGCTAACATAGCTCGTCGAGGGAGGCGATGGCTTGGCATACGTAACACATGTCCTAACCATCTCAGTCTTTGTAGCTTCACGACTTCGTCGATTGATTTCCCCTGTTTACCTAGAACTCTACGCCTAACCTCCATGTTGCTCACCTTATTATGCCACTTTACACGGGAAATAGAACGCAGGCACCTATGATCAAAGACAGCTAGTCTTTTCATCTCTTCCACTCTGAGTGGCCAGGTCTCACTTGCAGCCCTAAAGGAGGACGGAGCGGACTGATGAGCAATACACCCGCCCTTTGGTCGATAGTCGAACATCTCGTCTACGCCAGAGTCGGCGTAAACTAACAAATGCGAAACGAGCCCCCTGTATTCGTGCTGAGATTTCGTCAGAGATCAACCGTTGGCGCTGGCTGATGGTACTTGCCAAATAAGTGAAGCGGTTAACGTGCTCTACCACTTCACTCCCTATTTAATCTAGGAGTCAGTGTAGTCCAGTCCTGTAACATCATCTTGCATTTGGCGGGAGTGAATCGCATTCCAAACATTCGTAGATTGCGGCTCAAGGTGTTTAGAAGACTCTGCATTTCGTCAGCGTCTTCGCCTAGAAGGACTATATCGTCTGCATATTCTAAGTCAACGAGATTATTCCCCGGTAGCAAGTCAATCCCTGAGTCGCTGAAGTCACCTAGGGTTAAGTCCATTAACACATCTACGATGAAGTTGAATAGAAAAGGAGATAATGGGCATCCTTGACGGACACTACTGGTCGTCATCAGTTCAGATGACAGCTCGCCGTAAGCCCTCACCTGGCTGTATGAGTACGAGTAGAGTGCCTTAATCAGTGCAATATATTTTCTTGGAATCATAATTATATTTTACTTAGCTGCAAGCTAAGTATATGTGTTACTCTAAACCCTTGAGAGTATTACAAAATGAAAATTACAACTGGTTTCACTATACACTTTTATGGAACCTTAAGGTTTAATTAGCATAATACTAGTAAGTGTTTGCAGTTTGTGATAGGTTAATAGTACTTAGCTTTTGGGAAGTCCTTCCTTTTTTTGAGTATTCCGCCAGAGGTTGAGATATTTCCATGTTTTCAGTTAATTTCATGACAAGTCGGCAGCAAACTATAGTAATCCACATTAACAGATGATGCTTCCCTTTAGCGAAGTATATACAGGTGATAAGTGTACTATCTATTAGTCTTCTAAAGTTTTCAGTGTAAATACTTAATATTGGTCTACTGTGTGACAAATTCAAATCTTGTGTAACCCTTTGCTCAAATATTTTATCATATTTGTATCGTTTATAATGGCAGGATTGAGGGACTTTCAGTAGGCTACTTATACATATCATTAATCTAGTTTGTTATAAAACTGTAAACAGAATATTACGTGTTGTTATTTTAATCGGTGGTGGCTAACAGAAGAATCCAGGACGAAAGTTTCACCGTATACATACATAACTCACCAGGTGGAACTAGTTGTATCTCAATAAGTAGTAATGGTGTTCCCACTGAAACTCTAACTCAGCACTCATGGTTTTAAACATCATCATTCACTGGGATACGGGTACATTCCACTGACAAGTCCCTAATAGGATGGACCACCCGTTTTGGATTCCACTGTTAGCCATCATCAATGAAAATGACATCATGGCTAAACTCAAGGCATCGTCGAAGTGTCCGTTCTGAGAGTTGTCATCAGAAATCCAACCTTTCGGTTCAATTTAAATTGATCAGTGAGGAATTCAAAATAATAAAAAAAATTACCTTAGTAAGAAAACTAAAAAAGGGACGTCAATAGTGTGAAAAAAGTTTCGCAGATCATCGTCGGTATCAATGGCAGAACGTTTGTCAGCCATTCAGTAGGTATCGGTTGGACTCCCGGCCGATGCACTTCTAAATCTCCTAAGTTTACCAGTCGATGGTAGTAAACCCGTGAAAAGGGGAATGCTAGCAAACCCACCTTATAAAAACAACACCATCACTACTGAAACTTCAGAGCTCTTGATTCAACCTCTTTGTTTCACCTGAAACACAAGAAATGAAAAAGAAAAACTAAAACAGAAAAGTTGACAACACGGAAATTCTCACATATCATCTTGAGGCTTTCATATCCTGCCTTTTAAATCTTTTTCACTAAGCTCTATTACTCAGGACAGATTTTTCATGTATGAGGCTAAGAGCTACACTAATCATCATGTGGAGACTGATGATGTTACCCAGTTGCCCATATTGGAGTAGGTGGAGAGTAGGGACTTGAACTTGTCACCCATCAATTGAAGATCGAATTTCTAAGCCATTGAGCCACCTCTTCGTTACGGTTACACCTGTCTATCTATGTGGTAATCTAGTGTTTTTTTTTAGGTATAGTGGTGAGTATCTCCGTCTGTCACGTAGAAGGCCCGGGTTCGATTCCCGGTTGAGGAGCCAAATGCGTCGGTGGCATAGCGGTTAGGACGCTCGCCGACCATCCACATGGTCCGGGGTTCGATCCCTGGCCACCGACGCACTCCTTTACCTCGCTAAGCCAGAAATAATGCTGGTGAAGAAGAAATGTTGGGCATGAGGCTAGCAACCCCATCCTGTAAAATTAAACACTGCTACAGAAACCTGAAGCTACTAGCTTGAGGCTCTATGTTCCACTGGGAACGTGAAGGAAAAAAACTATTTAGTTTCATGATTGAGATATATGATTTCACTGCTTCTCCTTTTACTTCCTCACTTATTCCATCGTATATATATATATATATTTCACACTTTTTTTTGATGGCGATGAGGATGATGGTTATGACGATGATGACTAGTTAACACATGATCGTTGTTGTTGTTACCAGTATTTTTGTTTTGCCAAAACCCATACGACACACTTACTTACCTAGCGTTTGTTGCCATAGTTACTCTTCTGCTTTGCATAGTTGATAATTGTGAACAGTTTTGATGTGTGTGTGTGTATGTGAGAAGTATGTATTGTATGTCCGTTCATAGGAGAAAAAATCAACTGTACTAATTGAAATCATTTAATTTTTTTTCTGAGTATGCAAATAGTGTGATTTAGGTTCAATTTTTAATATGTCTGACTGTTGTTTGTTGTGTCTAGATGTCTGAAAATCACCGGTAGACGTTTTTGTCCATAAAGTATGGTTAGACAGTGTTGTTACTGCATTTTTTTTCCAATTTAATAAGTATCTCATTATGTGAATGATATGTACCACGTGAAAGTTGTTAAATTTCGTCTATACCTATTGTACTTAAGTTATTTATAAGTTTAGTCTTATCCATTGACTGTATTAATTGTCTTTAGAATGACTAGTGACTGACTGGGTTACTAATACACGTTATGTAAGTGGATTCAGTTCCTTTTTACAATGGAAATTATTAAATATGGTAAGGAAAATGACTTATTGACTGAGTTTTAACTTAGTTAGGACTTCGCTCAGAAATGTACCAGGTCAAATTGCGATACCCCACATATATACCATACAAAGATGGAGAAAGGGAAAACAATTAAAAGGGACTATAATGAGCAGGTACAGGTCAGAAACTTGGCCAACGTATCACAAAAGGCATTCCCAACAAGTTACAGACTTTTATCAACAGCTGCCGCCTTCTCTGCATGGCTTCATACTGAAGATCAAGTGGTTGGCTGGTCAGCCAGAAAAAAATTAGCAACAAGAAACTTGTTGACAACAAACTAACAAGTGAGAGCCAACTGTTCAACAAATATGTAGGAGAAAGTGGAGGTGGATCAGACATACGTTGCGGAGGCTGTCGAATGACATCACGTGCAATGCAGGCTATCGCTCGAGTGGAATCCCAGTGGGATACGACCAGTGCGAGGGTGACATGAAGTAGATTGTGTGGCGAGGATGAGATTAGAGATTATGGGCAATCGTATACCCAGCTTATGAGGACAGCAGAGGATTGAAAAAAGTGGAGATATATTGTTGAAGCCCTATGTCCCACTTGGAACCCAAGGGAATTATAATAATGAGCAGGAATGTACAGGAGAAAGAATAATTACATGAAAAAGCTTGAGGACTTAGTGGACTGGAGCAATGGATGCATCTGTACCATTTATAACTATTTTCAGCCATATTACTAGGAGTCTTAAGATCTCTATGACTTCAACACCCTTTTGTGCTTGGCTTAAACTAACAGTCATCGACTTCATGGATAGATGGTATGTTTTGATTCGACCGCTCTCAAATCTTTTCTAACTTAATTCTATATCAGCTAACGTTGTTCGAAGAGGATATCGATAGGTTAGTATGTGTTACAAGTGTTCAGGCCATCTTAATCGATTCACCTTCACAACATCACCGAATAACCTTTCCTCTTTACCTAGTCTCAATACTTATCACCTTAATATACAACTTAACACGGAAAATAGTACGCAAATATCTGTTGTCAAAGACAGCCAACCTCTTTCCACCGTGAAGTTCAAAGTTCTAATAACTTGTGCAAAAATTTTGATTTTTTTGAGCATGACTGTATGTGAAGTTGACAGACGAAATCAGTATTACTTCAAGTAATTATTGCACAAAACTGAAACAAACCTTACGTCAAGTTGTAGGTAAATAGATAGTATCAGCATAACTCACAGGAATGCTGGGTAGTAGTTTGACTCCTTATATCCGCGAATCAGGTACGATTTAGTATATAGAAAAATGACAAGATGTAAACTCTCTCTCTCATTGAAGAGTTCCCTTATTTATGCTTAAAATAAAATAACACCAAAATGAGTTTGTGCCAGTGAAATGGATTGTTAGTCATATTATCGATGGCTACTAAACATTTAAAGTAGAGTTATATGCGTTTTAGGTGAGTTAAGAAATGACGAAACTACAAAATATGTTATTACGCTCGTGAAAGAGCTGAAAAATACGACAACGTAACCTGTTTCTTTAATAATTTAGCTTATTTATTCGTCAACAGTGTGGTATTAATGGAAATGACATCTTGAAACAGCTCACCGCTATGTTATCGACTAGTTGCATAGAAATACTTCTCAGTCCTTTTATTTTCAAGTGGCTAGTTCATGGAGACTTTATTAGTTTCAAGTTTGATCACGGATTGATATCAGTAAGCGGATCATTGAAAATCAAGAAGACTTTGACAACAGTTTGTGCAGGATAAGATAGTGCCACCAATTATATCGTTAGGTTCACATCAGCTGCATACCGCCTAAAGAGATTATTAAGTTTATGTACAGATAAATTCTAACATACTTGCCAATTTCTACATGATTTCAGTTAACAGGCGGCTTCAAACCCTTGGATATAATAGCAAAAGAGTTGAATAATAAAGACAAAATACTGATAAGATAGGCGTAACTATTGAGTTCAGTAACAATTTGTTGAGTTCGACTCCAATTATAGAAACAAGAGACAAGCAAACTTACATTAGAGCGATGCGAAGCTGACTGAAGCCAAGGCTGACGTAACAAAATTAATGAGAAGATAAAGGCATCCAAGGTAGGACGGATAGTCGCTTGTTTCAGAATAAATAGGTTGGATTTCAGGCGTCTGATAGCTATCGCTTTGGCACACTTTAGGAGAGTTGAAATTATCTTGTTTATTAGTAATTGTAAAGAATTTCACGATGTCCACCTCACGACATGTATTTATGAAATGTCTGGCAACAGCACTATTGTCCTTTGAGACGTAGGCTTTTCGGTACATGTTCAGAAAATTAGGGGTATGCCCTTCGTTTTGTTCTCTCTATATAATAGTTATCCCATATACATGCAAATTTGTATACACAGTTAGAGTTAGCATGCGAAAGTTATCTGTCGACTTTTGATTGCTCTAAAGTGTATGTTTTCCGACTAAACAACAACTTGCAGATGCAGAATAATGAGTTCTCTCTAGTGGCGTAGTCAATCTTCGGCTAACTATTCCTGCATTACTATCCACGTTTCTTCGAACAAACTACAGACTTTCATCAACAGCTGCCTTCGCTCAATACTCAAGATCAGATGGCCAGAAAAGACAGCAACAGGGAGTGAACCAACCCATCAGGAACCAATTATACAAAAAATATGCAGGAAGAAATGAAGGTAAATTGTCCATACTTGGAGAAAACCATCAAGTGAGTGACATCACACGCATTGCAGGCCATCGATCGAGTGGAACCCGAATAGGAAGCGGAGCATTGGTCGTCAGTGCGAGTGTAATATGAAGAGGTTATGTGAAAACCAAACGAAAGCATATGGAGGCAGACGAGGAGCCAGATGAAAACGTTGATAGAGAACCGAACACAATAATGGATTCGTGCGGTTGAAGCCCTATGTTCCTCTAGGAATTAATAAAAATAGTAAGATTAATTATCACGTTTAAAATCGAGTTTAGATTGTTTTTCTGGACACCATTTTCAGTGCTACCTTCAATGTAAATTAAACTTTAAGAATTCTTCAGCGAAAACCTTCACCTTTATATTCATAAATTCATGTAGAAAAGTACAGACGTCAGTTCATCAAGTATTTGGCTCATCGACGGGATTAATATCCATACTAGTGAATACAATCATAAGAAAATCTCTACAGGGAGGAAACAACACATCACAATCAAGGCCACCAGTGAAGGCAAGAATTCCTAAAACACACACGTCACATTGAAATGAACGTAGGAAATATTGTCCAGAAGGGAAGTGGAAGCCTTGAAATTAAACTGTCTTTCTCTGTAAACTTGGTTTTATTTATTATCATAAGGAATTTCTTCGGAACCGCCAGATCTCTACTATATTTCAGTTTTCATTTTGATTTCTCAGGCTTAGATACTTTACACCTATAAGTATTTTTAACTACAAACGAATCAGTCGAACAGATTATTTTCACCAAAAAAAATAACTTTGTTTTGGTATGTATGCGTACTATAGCTCCATGTGTATTTATATATATATATATAATATAATGCATAAATGAATACACAACTTCACCATCATAATTTGACCTTGGTAACTATTAGATACTAGGGTTAAACAATTGTTTGCCTTTTTTCAAAAATAATGCTAATTAGAGTATAATTTCGATTTTTGTCGTCTTTTTTCTTTCTGATCACAACAGCCTTTTCTTTCAATCTCTCTCTATTTCTCGCTGTGTGGTTTCCCTTTATTTTCTCACATTGATTCCTTTCTAATTCTGACCTTAGACGTTAATATTTCTTTCTCCACTATGATTATGATTACCATTCAGATTGGTGGTAATTCTCAGGGAATATATTTTACCTTTATTTTGTTATTTCTTTTATTATTCATTTATGTGAAGAGTAAATATAAAAAATAGTTTATATGTTGGTTGAAGCTGATAAATGTATGTTCACCTACTTGTTCACTCAAATTTTATTTTCGTTACCACGGGTTTTTTTAGTGTCGAGTATACCTTATTGTCATGCACTCAATTTCTTGAAGAAGTTGAGTACTGTGCGTTTGTAGTAGGAATTAAACTTCTGGAACTGTAACAGACTGGCATGAGTTATTTTCAGGTGTTAGTTTGTTTGGATTTGATTGGTTTCACTTTTGATCACGAATCGACTTCAGTCAAAGAACCGAGGAATACTAGAGGAGCTGTTTCATCCATGTATGCGACTCTTCAACAGTACACATGCATCACACCTCACCAGGGATCGCATCCTGGACTTTAAAATTACAAGGTTAATTCGTATACTATCTAGCTACTGGGATGGAACCTAATGGCCCGACAAATGCAACTTCTACTGATTAGCTATATATCACGACCACTAGCCACTATATTCGTTGAGTATCTGTTTCACGCCAGCTGGTCACAACCTTCTACTAGGATTCCAGGCAACTTCGTCGTGTAGTTAGTTACTGGTGATCACTTATGGATATCGATTATGGTTCATTAGTGAGGATTTGTTTACTGTATCATTTGCTTTCGATATGAAGGGTTATTAAACTATTTATATGGTGTGTTATTTTGAATCTAAGAGTGAGGATAATAAAAATCTTGCCTTATCAAAAATTGTTAACTGTGTTTGCGTTCTATCTCCCGTGTCAGGTGGTATAATAGAGTGAGCAATATTGAAGCTAGGTATGGAGAGGAAATCGATCGACGATGCTGTGAAGTTGCATCAATTGAGATGATTAGAACATGTGTTATCTGACATAGGGCCAGGTTGGAAAAGAGTTAGTCAGTGGTGGTCAAACCAAAACATGGCTTTATCAGTAAACGAAATCCACAACATTTAGTTTAAGCCAGCCAAGTAGGAGGGTGTAGACTTCTCGGCTGGTTGGGATCCTCGGGATGGTAAAATCCAATGAAAGCTGTAGACAATTGGGGATATGGCTAAAGTCGTCGTTCTATTCGGCACAGATGCATTCACTCTTTGTGATATATGATATCCAATAAAATAATATTGTTCTGGCATTTTACTACTATTTTGCTTCATATCTCTGTTTATTATCTCTCTTTACTCTGTTCTCTTACTTTGTGTGGTACATGGTGTGTGGTAACTCGAACTACTGCACATCTGTGTAAAGTTCTATTTTGAAACCAATCAGCCAGTCAATTTGGACAGAAGTGTCAGTGGTTAATTTCTGCTGTAATTGTATACAATTTAATATCGTTTCTCCGAACCTTATTCCTATAAGAGTACTAACTTACCTTGAATCGTATTATGGAAGCTAATTACCAACTTCTGTAATTCCGCAGTCTTAATAATAACAGTCTCACAGTGTTGTTATACAGTAATGTTTACTGATAACGTTTCGAGCACAATTTACTGCTCATATTCATATCAAGGTACTCAAACGACTTCCTAACTTCATTTATATAGTTCCATTGTTTTTCACTTGATTTGATCGGCAGTAGTATTTTTCATATTTCAGGTATGAGTGATGAATCATTCCTATTACATGTGTTTGGTGTAGACTCGATGAACCAGGATTCAGTAATCAACCTCTCTCTCCACCTATCTAGATTACTTTTTAGAATTTTAACCCTCTCCCATCCTATTGTGTGGTTGTATGTTAATGCATGCATTGCAATTGCTGAGCTTTTTTCTAAATTTTTTATCTTTTCAAGGTCAACCATTCTTACCTAAGCTAAATTCTTATGTTCCGACAATCTGACTACCCCTGACCTACTAGTTTGACCTATGTAGTTGACCTAACTCACAGTCATTTCATGCGATTTTGTAAATTATATTATTTAGTCTAATTGGGTCAGCGGACAGTGTCCTTTAACCTACACAGCTTGTCCTGCCTGAGTGAGTTTGTAGGTTTAAATGGCACCCTAATTCCTGCTTTATTTAGAATCCTACGTAGGGTTTCAGATGTCCCCTCTTTATATGGTATAACTGTAGATGACTTATATTCTCTCTTATTTATGTTATTATTACTGGTTTCACAATTATTTTTATTTTTCGTTTGGTCTTTTTCGATCTTCCTAATGAATTTTAAAGGATAGTTATTTAACACCAAAGCCTCTTCTATCTGTTTTAGTTCAACATTTAGGTCTTTTCTTGTGCTACTTAGTGCTACTGCTCGGTTTGTTAAACACTTAACTAAACCTGCCTTTACAGTTAACGGATGAGATGAATTAAAGTCTAAGTATCTATTAGAATGAGTTGGTTTTCTGTACACACTAGTGTGTAATTTACCTTCTATTCGTTTTATTGAACTGCCGTACATATATGCAAAGTTCTATGTCGAAAACAGACAGACATTCGTTTTATTTTACAATCTAACACAGCTAATTCTCTTTGTTCATTTTCCGATTTAATTGTGAATTTTATTCCCTCCACTAGTGAGTTTATGTGTGTCAAGAAGCTAGAGATATGTTCTGTTTCTAACACTGTCAAAGTGTCATCCACATATCTCCATCATATTTTTGGAGTAGGAGTAAACGTATTAAGAGCATTACTTTCCCAGCTGTCCATAAATATGTCTGCTACGATAGGGGATATTGGTCACCCCATTGCTACACCTGTTTGTCTATATATATATATATATATATATAGGGTGGGAGAGGGTTAAAATTCTAAAAAGTAATCTAGATAGGTGGAGAGAGAGGTTGATTACTGAATCCTGCCTGGTTCATCAAGTCAACACCAAACACATGTAATAGGAATGATTCATCACTCATACCTGAAATATGAAAAATACTACTGCCGATCAAATCAAGTGAAAAACAATGGAACTATATAAATGAAGTTAGGAAGTCGTTTGAGTACCTTGATATGAATATGAGTGGCAGTAAATTGTGCTCGAAACGTCATCAGTAAACATTACTGTATAACACTGTGACACTTTATCAAAACAAAAAATTTACCCATAATGGAATTATACTCTACCACAGTGCACAAGTTTTATTCTTATATGAATTAATAGTAACAGGTTGATTTTGAAAAAAAAATGTCTATACTCACTAAATAATTCTCAACGTGTTTTATTGGGAAATGTTTCCTCCTTGTTCATAATCAACAGTGATAGTGATAGTAACCATAATAATCGATAATTTGTAATTTGAGGCAATATTGTTTTGTCTAAAGGACTCTCCAATCATTTTGTGATACTTTATATCCTTCGAAAAATATGTTATATCAGTAGGCTGAAATCTATTTAGAAATGGGCGTTACTGTGGAGATTGCAATCGTGGGGATTTAATAGGATGATAACAGTATAATGAAGCAGTTTAGCTTTGATACATTTTCCTGGATATTGAAAACTAGTCAGTCTATTGATTTAAACAAACCTATGCATAAAATAGGAATATTTTCGAGTAATTCAAAACTGGAGGACTTTCAGGTTAAATGCTATCGAATTACTGAGTCGTTGTGTAGCAAATCTGACAGTGAGTGCTTTGATTTCATTCAATTTATAGATGACTTTTACTTACTAGGGCCAATTTTTATGATTTAACAAAATTTTATGGTTGTCGACAGTTTTATTAGGCTATACCTCATAAATCTTTTGAATCTTTCAGGTACTACGCTGTTGAATGAGTCTTAATCCCAGTGTCCAGTACCTTGTGGCTTCCTGTGATTATCTGATTCATGTCAGTTGACCACATTTTTTGGCTACAGTTCCTAAATGTTTATTTGACATAATCTTACACCGGGAAACATTACTCGCTTAGGAAGGTGAAAGCTCGGTATTAGCAGCAATTAACCGTCTTAACGCATTACTCTACATTTTGATTTCAATGTTACTTTTTCATAAGATCATTGAAGCAAATCTGAGACCACAGGTCGGGTCCCTGCGGCTCAACGGTCTACGAACTCGCCTTGTAACCAAAAGGTCCTGGGTTCGAACCCCGGTTGGTGTGTGCTGCTGAAGAGTCCCAAGCTAAAAAGAAACAGCTGTGTAGTACTCCAAGGTTTTCCAGTGGTTCTCTAACTGATGTCAGCTCATGATGAAATCCTCCATGCAATATGTATATATACATATGATCGCCTATACAAATTAGTTCATGAAGAAAATTAAAGACAATTCAACGAAGGAAATTTTCCTTACTGACGAAATCGTCTTCTGTATGTCGATATGCTTTCGTTTTCGTTTCTGATACTCCCTTAAATTTGGCTTCGTATCCAATTTATTTTGTCCTATAAATTTGTTGTGTATACTGTAAAAGTTTTAACGGGACTCAGGATAAGACATTTAAGAGAGTTGGAAGTTAGCTTTCTGTGTATTTAGCCATTCAAACATTCAATCAGTGTGTTCATTGTGGTAGTTTTAAGAAGTAAACTGAACCTAGAGTTCACATTTTTGTTGTGTTTTTCAGTTGGGCGTGTTTGAAGGCCTGAGGAAATCGTCTGCACACAGAGATCTGAACTCATGGAATCCAGTATTGTAATCATTGATGTTGCTAGTGAACGTTTTGATTACTTTTTGAACTGGATTTAATGCACTGTTTGGTACTGTAAAGAGATCAGCGACATGCTTTTTATAACATCTTGCTGATCGCCTTCAACCATATTACACTTATAAGAAGTGTGCTGCAATGAAGATTATCTTGGCTTGCTAGTCAAATATTGCGAACTCAAATAACAGGATACAGTTGAGATAAAATGGTATTGTCTTCTCTTCAGTGGGAAAAACATCAATGAAATGAGTCGTTTTAGTCTGAAGCGGAAACCTGTTCTTGTTTACGTGTAATATCTGTCTATGATCTAACGCAAATTCAAACTTATATTAATCCTCATTTTGTATGACAGATTCCTTGGTTGCCCTTTTTAAAACTCTTTTTTCAACTAAGTTTTCGAGTGCCTCTGGTTGGAATGTTTTTTCGGCCTTCCAGATTTTACGTTTTATTCATTGATGGGTTAACAATGTAACTTTATTGCATTTTATCTGCCGTAATATGGAGCAATGTGCCTATAAGTTTATAAATGTTACCTATTTCGTGGGATAAATTGAGCACTGAATTTGATTGAATCTTTTTAAAATTAAAATAATCCGAAGGGTTTACAAAAGTTGGTTTGTAAGGATTAGATTTTTTTCACGAGTTTGACCACGGATCGATATCATTTAGAGAACCACTGGAAACCAGGATTACTGGACAGCTGTTTCATCCTAGTTTGGGACTCCTCGACAGTACGCACCCACTGGGGTTACAACCCCAGGACCTTGCGGTTACAAGCCAAGCTCGGATACCATTCAATCCGTGGTCAAACTCGTAAAAGCGAATCTAATCCTTACAAACCAATTCTTGAAAATTAATCTGATGCTCGCTAGTGTGACCGGACGGAGTTTCCTGGAGTTCCAGTGAGAAGTCGTGACCATTGATGTCTATCCAGTCAAGTGTGAGGATGGATGTCCCACCGACGACATTGGTCGGTGGTCGCGCTAATCCGAGGGTGTTTTAAAATCAAGTGAAGATTTTTCTGTTGAATTTCGGAATCATTTCAGCTTTTGGTGTTAGTAAGCTAATAGCTAATGTCCGTATCTCTTCTGACGTGGTTTTAAACCATTGAATGGGGAGTTTGAACAATGTCTTAATTAAGATGTAGTAAGGACTCTATAGTATCTCCGATTCCACAAAAATAAACATGACTTATTACTTTGTGCATGGTTCTGCTTAGACTATCTGAGAATTAATTTTTTTAACTGTTAGCAGTTTATGGCTCAGATACTTATCTGTCTTCGAATGTTTAGCTGCATATAATGTTTAAATTTGTAAACTGAAATCAAAAGATTCTCTCGGAAAAATCCTATCACAGAAAGCAACTAAATGATCAAGATACCTTAAAGTATCACCGCGAAATCTGACTGATATCTAGATTAGGTCATTCTTATGCTATTCTAGGTTATTTTGATTCAGGTAGCTTTAATAATGTATGCGTAGCATCTTGAGCACTGTGATAGAGTATTATTACATGCTAGATAAGTTTACTTGGTGCAGTAATAATAGCTGGAATACCTCTCAAGCACAATCTATTGCATTGCGAATCCTTTGCACAAACTAGTAGATCGGTGTCAGTTAGATCATCAGAACAGGCATTTAGCTAGAGCTAGAATAATTGACCCTGTTAAGCTAAATAACCGAGAAAAAAGCTCCACCATTGCATTGCATTCATTTGCATTTCACTACACAATAGGATGGGACATGGTAACAGTATTATAAAGTAATATAGTCAGGTGGAGAGCGAGGTTAGCAACCGAATATTTGGTCATCGAATAAACAACAAACACGTCCAGTTGAAATGACGCAATGTGTATACCGAATGTATGGAAAAGTGCAACAAACAACAAGTGGGAACAGAAAAAATATTTGAAGTAAATGATGAAGCCGTGTGAATAATTTGACATGGTTATGAGAAATGAATTGTGCTAGTAACGTCATCTAGTTATCAGTACTGTATCACTGTGTGCCATATCAAATAAACCCATCTAATCAGGAAGCTTTACTTCATCGAGTCCATAGTCATAGACCACCTCTTGTCAGTTGAGGTGATGGGTCTTTCAATCTTTTTATGTAACAAAGAGGAGTTAGAGTTATTAGGACACATTGATTTGTATGAAGTACAGTTTATCATTGTATAACTCTCTTAAAAATTATGCTTTTAACTGTATCCCTGTATAATATGTTAGTGATGAGTGTTCTGGTGCTCACATCTCATCAGGATCATTCAATGATGGTTTGTTGCTTTATTTCATTTATTGCTTGAAGTTGTTGATAAGTTTGCGTACCTGGGTAGTTGTGTGAGTGCTGGCGGAGGGGTGTCGGATGAGATTTCCAACCGTATATTAAAGGCTAGGGTGGGATACATCGACTTCAGCCACCTATGGCGCCGTTGTGATGTTAGCCTGGCTGTCAAAGGTCGGGTATACAATGCTTCGGTGCGGGCTGTGTTTGTCTACGTCTGTGAAACCTGGCCTCTCCGAGCTGAGGATGGGCGGCGACTCTGCGTGTTCGATCATCACTGTTTCCGCAGGATTGCTTGCGTTCGATGGCATCATCGCGTGAGTAATTCTGCGGTTCGGCGGCGTGTGTTTGAACACAGTGGAGATCACCATTCTTTGAGTGTCATCATCTGGAAACACTGGCTCCGGTGGCTTGGACATGTGCTTCGAATGTCATCCCAGAGGCTTCCGCACAGGTCTCTGTTCGCTAGCTCTGGGACGGGATGGAAAAGACGGAGGGGTGGGTTGTCAGTCCATGACGTGGCGTCGTGGGGTGGAGGATGTTTGTGCTAGATTAGCATCGGTTGGTGCGTCATGACTCCCTGGTTGGGGTCCGCGAGATAGCTCGAATCGATGGCTGGAAACGTTATCGATATGGCCAAGAATCGTAATCAATGGCGAACGTGTTGCAATTTCCTTCTTTCTTCCCTTCCCGATGGTAGTTAACGAATACGAATTTATTAAGCATGACTGTTTTCCTTCCAGATGAAGTTCTTTATCCGTTTTCTACTTATATTTTTACTTTTAATCTATGTTGTTTTATTATTATTGTGTGGCGCATCTTTCCTGGTGCCATATTGTACCAAGTTTTTTCTGCGTTTAAATAAATAAATAAATAATCAGGATCATTATGATAGATCGCTATGTTAGATTGAGAAATGTGGTAGAAGGAAGTGAGATGTGAGAGCTAGTGGTTGAAAACTCTGAGTAATTTGACTCACACTTTAATTGTACATTCATCCAGATGGCTGTTTTACTGAACGGGTATACATGTGTATTTGTTTCTTTTCCATTATTGCTTTTAATATTGTGGAATAAATTACTTCTTTCGCATATTGTAGGTACGGATTGCAACGCTAGATTGTATAGCAGTTGCAGCTCATCTCCTTGGTGCCGGTAATTTGGATTGCCTATTAGCTGCTGTATCACGTGCAGATAATTTTCTGTTAAAAACAGCTGGAAATTTTCTACAATCTTCTTATCTAGAGAAAGATGAAAGTCAGTCGACACCAAAGTATTCAACATTACTAGAAGCTGTACAACGTCGATTAGCTAAACGTCAACTGCCACAGTTAGATAGTCATTCACGTGTATTACGAACCAGTAATAATAGGGTACCTGGTGCATCAATATTAGCTAATACTCTGGGATTAAGTCCTAATCAGGGTATAGATCACACACAGTTGAAATTGTGTATTCCAACCTCAGGAAGTGTTACGCCTGCAACACCAGGTACTGTTACATCAGGATTCAAAAGTTCACGTCTGTCAGCGTCAGCAAATCAATTGGATATACTATCGAATTTCTCAACTGTTCAAAAGGTGAAATGTAAGTCTACACATAAATCGTGTAAACTTTTCTTGTTGTATTCAGATTCAACACACTTCTAGCATTGAATAGTTTTCTCAGAATCTTTTTCTCTGATTACCACTTTATGTCATGTCTGAAAATTTTATAGTATCCTTATTTGAATTCACGAATCAGTCCTCCACATTTTTGTGCTTAGTATCAGTTTAATTCGGTGGATAAAATGTTTCCTTACAACATACTACCGTTTATATCGATTGACAATTTTTTCTGAATTAGCATCTTGAAAGATACTTCTGAACTGAATTTTCGTGGATAAATTCGCAGCAGTTCAAGTTGCCACACTTCATAATTCATAATCAAGGTTGTAGGAAGAATGTAATGAAACTTCAATAAACGGAAAGTTTCCTTTAAGAAAGAATAGTTACATGAACAATAAAGAGAATTTACTAGATCTATACTATTACACAGAGTGAATTCACTTGGGCCATTGAGTATGATTATTTGCCGTGGGTGCGTCGGTGGCGTAGCGGTTAGGACGCCTGCCGACCATGCACATGGTCCGGGGTTCGATCACTGGCCGCCAATGCACTCCTTTAACTCGCTAAGCCAGAAATAATGGTGGTAAAGAGGAAAGGTTGGGCATGAGGCTAGCAACCCCATCTGTAAAATAAACGCTGCTACAGCGACTTCAAGCCACTAGCTTGAAGCCATATGTTCCACTGGAGAACGTGAAGGAAAAATATTTGCCATTGGCATCTTAGCATCCCTAAGACCCCAGCCAGGCAATCTATGCCTTCTTATGTGGTTGACACAAACCGTCAGTCGAGACTGCATGGATTGGCTACAGGTTTTGGTTTGACCATCCATGACTCTTTTCCAACCTGATTCAATCTCAACTAGCATGTGTAATTGTGGGAGGCGGTGGCTCGTAATGCCTAACACTTGTCCTAGCCATCTCAGTCGATTCATCTTGGCAATCTCACCAACTGATTTGCCGCTCACTATATTATGCCATTTACCACGGGAGATAGAACACAAATATCTGTGATCGAAGACATCTCAAACAAACAGTTAAAACTTCATGAATAATTCCATGTTTTGATGTAGTTCTTATATATTCGTTTCTGTTTAATATTATTCGGCGTTTAAGTCACTATAGTCTTTTGATGATAGGATCCAGTATAAAATAGTATATCATCCCTTCTTACGCATATTGTGATTTTATTGTGTGATCAATAATTTCTCACGGCTGTGAGCTGACGTTATTGTAGCAAAGCAAAGGTATAAATATGATGTGTTGTTTTTCTAATAAATGTACTGTTATTTTACAGTCACAGACTCCAGTTTTGTCTTTGATATTTGCGTGGCTGAGTGAAGTAGATGGTTCAACTGACGCATAGGCATATAAGCGTAACAGTTGAGTTCATTAGCGTTATAACAATTAGCGACGCAGACATAACGAAGTGGCGATGAGGTTTCATTCCGTTCAGTGCAAATATAACAACTTTTAAGCGAAATTTTCTATCAGTGTATATGAATTCATTTTAATTATTGTCTGTTTGGTTACAGGATTTCATCATGGGCTGACATTGGCTAGATAGTCATTGGAAACCTGGGAGTACTGGACAGCTGTTTCGTCCTAGTTGGGGCTCTTCCGCAGTACCCACCCACCTCCAGGTTCGAAACCAGGACCTTCTGGTTACAAGGCGAGCCAGCTCGTAGACCATTAAGCCACTGGGACCCGATCCAACGGCCAGCCCATGAATTCTAACTCCTGCCAAATCACGATATAGCGCAACCGCTGGTCAATGTCTTCGGCGAGTATTTGTCCTCACACCTGACCTGCTGCACCCTACTGGTCACGACTTTCCACTGGGAACCCAGGTAACTACCTACCTGAATAGGGCCTGTCACCAGTGAGTGACTCCCAGGTTTTCCAATGGTTCTCAAACCAATGCCAGCTCATGATGAAATCCTGTAACCAATCAACGAAATCCCTACAAACCAATATTGTCTGTTTATTGTTAGCACATTTAATTGTTTAACTAAACAGATTCTAAGATATTTTTTAGCGCCCTATGTAGGTGTCTTTTTCAAATAAGTAGTTAAATGTCACAAAGGTGCATTTAAACAATATCCACTAAAATTCATTTTGAAATGAAGAAAACTATAAACAAAGGAATTTGTAATATTCATGTCTGACTTTCACTACTCATTGTGGATACCGCATTAATGAACCATAAAATTTGGCGCTATCTTCATTAATTTGGTTGGGTGTCTTCGATAATAGATGTTCACGTTCTATATTCTTTAATAATTATTACAATATGATGAACAATATTGAGGTTAGGCATAGCCTTCCTCGACGAGCTATTCTAGCTGACGTAGGGTTGGATTAGAAAAGAGTTAGGGTTTGAGCCACGTAAGGAGGTGTAGACTGTCTAGTTAAGCTCCTTGGAATGTCAAGAATCAGTGGCTGGAAAATATTAGTTCATCTTTTCTGCATTGTTGAAGCTCTAGCCATGTAGACTGAGAAACCGCAGCTCTGCACATAAAAAAGCGAATCATGCAACCATTTCTACTCTTGTGGTAACGATCCTGTTGTTTTCAACCAACCCGATTCTTTTTTTTAAACAAAAAATCTTTTTTAACTCTTCTCTTTCTTCGGCACTGTTACGTAATGTCATTTTCCCTCGTTTCTACGTGCGCCCTAACTGATTACAACTCGTTCATTAAATTATTTATCTCATTACCTAACTCTAACATTCGTATTCAAGTTCTCTTATGTATTGATTTGTATCAGCGACTATGATTATGATAACCCATCAATTTTATCACAATTTTCCTTTGTGGAAAAAAGTTTGAGAACAAAACACGTAGATCAGCGAAGAGTCTCTTTTCGGCGGCGAATTCATTTTCTTAGCTGTACAATCGCAAATATATATGTGTTATTTTGTATGTGTGTGTACATTAAGTTTGTCAAACAAAACTACAATTGGTTGAGGTTATTTTAACTGAACAGGTGAAGATTGGTAGTACAGTCAAGAAAATTAGGTGTTAATAAAATTAGGGTAGTAACAAAGGTGATGAGTTGTCACAAACAGTTGTTAAAAGAAGTTATGTAATAATAATATGAATAGTTTGATGAGTGAGTTTTACTCAGGATGCACATAGAAACAAAGTAGATGATACGAAATTATGTAAGAGTTCTGAATGAATGCAAGAATTATAAGCAATTAAAGAACAGGCTAAGAAACAAAATTAAGTCATTAAAATCAAAAAGAAATCAAATCAAAACAAAAAATTGTTACCATGACAGTAGAAGTGGTTGAGTAATCTTCTTTTGTATGCACAGCGATATAAAGCAGACGAAACCGTGTTGCCTTTGATCGGTTATTCTTGACTTTGTAGATTACTTTGAAGCAGGAGGCATTTATTGAAATGGAATGATCAGTGTTAACCAGGTGTTTAATTATCGCACTCTTTATTGCACCACTATTGTCTTTTAGGCAATGAATGAAAATGAATTCGCCGAAAAGTGACTCTTCGGACTACATCAAACAAAGGACTGAACGTTCGACACTAGTTAGGTGTCCAATCAAACTATGTAATACTAGACCGTCAGGAGGTCAATATTGAGACTGAATAGCTCAGTGGTAACGTCTCTGACTTCAACACTGGGTGATACGTGTTCGAATCTTAGAAGGGATGTGGATTCCCTAAGGACTGCAGACACGCCCTGCTGACTGGTGTGTGCTGACGAGCGCGAAACCCTGATCAGGAAATGTTTTCTACCGATCGCCTCCAACGATCTAATAATTCTGGGTGCGCCGTGATGGCGAGCCACATTGCAAACTTGACTGATAGGATTTGGTCTACACGAAACAAGGGTCTAGGTGCATGACACTGGTTAGCATCCAGTCAAATAGCATCTTCGTTGAACAACCACTTGTTTTCATTTTTTCATAAATGCCTGGATCAAAAATCTCATTACTTCATTTTGTGAAAAACCCTTGATTCAACAGCATTATATCATTTGTTGAAGTGTCAATACCCTTTACAAATGCATTGTATTCGGAAACAAAGTTGTTCATCTGTTGTTCTACATATAGTTCCTATCTAACGCATAGTTGACGTATTGAACCAAACTAAACTGAATTATCGATTCAGCGCATACTAGGAGAAAAAGTAATGCATTTAAAGCGCTACAGAAAAGAATGTTTGGTGGGGGTGGAGGGAGAAATAATTCGAGTTGGATATATGAGGATTTTCAGAATTTAAAAGGCAACAGATAAAGAATAAATATGCAACACTGAGAATGACTTTAAGCCATGCCGCCAAGTGTTACACCAGTGATTCTGAGCATCCCTGTTTAGACGACCTATGTGGCTCAAATCAGTTATCAGAGATTTAATTGTATAGTGCCATGTTTTGAACTTCTTTCACTTAACCAGGCAGCACTGTTTAAACTACAAGCAGATGTCAAAGCCGAAAACAAAAGCATCAACACAGACCTTCATTATTAATCCGAGATGAATGGGCAAATCAGTATAAGGAACAAGATTCTGATTTTGAGCACTAGTGTAAAGTCAGTTCTTCTGTATGGTACAGTGATGTCACGCGTCACCGAAGTCATTACCAACAGTCTCCAGCTATTTGTCAATAGTTGCGTTGGCTCTACACTAAAGATAAACAACAAGGAACCCTGACAGGCAATCAACCAAGAACGTATTACCCAGCGGGTGCGCATAATGAAAATTATTGGGCATCATATGAGAAGATTGGTGACAGACACCACACGCGAGGCTTTAGAGAGGAACTCAAATCAGAAACCGTGAATTGGGCCTGTTTCAGAAGGTAACGTGGAGATGACAGTGTACGTAGGTAGATGAAATGTTATGGGTAATCCTGGAGTCAGCCTAAAAGGACTGCATAGAACAGGGTGGAACTGAGACGTGCTATTTAAGCCAATATGTCTTACTCGGGACCCGAGTGAATTTGATTTGATTGATTGGTTACAGGATTTCATCATGAGCTGACATCGGTTCGAGAACCATTGGAAAATCTGGGAGTATTGAACAGCTGTTTCGTTCTAGTTTGGGACTATTTATCAGTACGCACCCACGAGGTTTCTTGCGTGAAATCGTGACCAGTAGGGTAAAGCAGGTCGGGTGTGAAGACAAATACTCGTCATCGATGACATTGACTAGTGCCAGTCGCGCTATTTCGTGAACTGGCAGAAATTAGAATTCATGGACTGGCCATTGGATTGGGTCCCAGTGTCTTAATGGTCTATGAACTCGCCTGATAACCTGAAGATCCTGGGTTCGAACCCTCCCAATGTGTGCATTGTGATGAGGAGTCCCAAGCATTTGGATGACACAGCTGTCGAGTTCTCCCAAGTTCTCCTATGGTTCTCTAACCTATGTCAGCTCATGATGAAATCCTGTAACCAAATAAATAATTAACAAATTTGGATTAACAACCCTCATCTCTTTTCCAGACGAAATTTACTATTGTAAAGTTTATCAAATTAAATCAATACGCCTTAGGTGTTTTTAGAATAGAAGATTTTGCGTCGTTTATACGTGTCTGTCTTATTTAACTCTCTCTCTCTCTATTCATTAATTTTTAAAGCATTAATAAGGTCACGAGTTCATACTTTTCTCTACTTACTTACTTACTTTAAGGGGTAAATAAATATCTTATTAGTAGTTAGTATAGGTATATTAAGGTAACTTGAGAGTGACTTCTTCTATTCCTCCTATTTCATTGTCTTGCATCTTCTACAATGTATACGTATTAAAAAACGTAGTTTGTAATACACTCATTCTATTCTATTCTATCTATCTGTCTTTCTTCTAATCTAATTCAATTATTTAAGATAATTATCGTCGTCGACCTAGTGCTGGTTTAACACGCAGACAAAATCAACTCCCTTGGGATCCACGCACTAGTATTGATTTATCTAGTTCATATCCTGGTAAAATATCATCACGTTTAATTCGTCGTTATTCTAATTGTAATTTATTCAATACTACTGATAATACCGCTACTACTACTTCTACTACAACAACAACTACTACTAATACAATAACTGCTATTACTACTACTACTACCTCTTCAACTGAAGTCAATCACAATTCTAATTATCTTCGTAAAACTATTGAAAATAATGATGTTCTGGTAAGTTATATTATAATTATGTGTATTTAATTAATTAATTAATTTATTTATTTATTTGCCTTATTCTTAATAATTCATGGCTTAATTTTTTTTTTCACTTGTGTTAATTTCTGAATTCATTAAATTTAAATTGAATGAGAAATTGCATTTTAGATATGGAATTCTATAGCAGTCAACCTTTCTCTACTTATCAGGGAGCATGTACAACATTTTTTCCGCAATACGTAACATTGCTGATTGACTGAAGCGTTGTACAATGAGAATAGGTAGTTTCTTCATTGCCTTTACCTTAGTTAAAGAATCATTGAAAGCTATGGAGCATTCGAGACGTTGAGTTGTAATCTAATATACTAATAAATTCTAATCTTTGTCAATTGGCTATATTAAAGCGTTCTATCTCCCGTGTGAAGTGGTATAATAAGGTGAGGAATATTGAGGTTAGGCATCGAGTGATAGGTAGGTGGGAGGGGAAATCCATCGACGAGGCTGTGAAGCTACATTGATTGAGATGGTTAGGACATGTGTTACGTATGCCTAGTCATCGTCTTCCTCGACGAGCAATGTTAGCTGATATAGGGACAGGCTGGAAAAGAGCTAGCGGCTGTCAAATCAAAACATGGCTTCACCAGTCAATGAAATCTACAACAGTTAGTTTAAGCCAGCCACGTAGGAAGGTGTAGACTTCTTGGTTGGTTGGGGTCCTCGGGACGATAAAAACCAATGGTTGGAAACAATTGGTGATATGGCTCAAAATCGTTCTCAATGGCTGGTGCAGATGCATCCACTCCTTGTGACTTATGATTTCAAATGAAACTGTTTTGTTCTTCGTTATTACTATTCCTTTGTCTCACACCTGTGTTTACTGTCTCTATTATTCATTTCTTCTACTTTCTTCTGTTGCTTTGTGTGCTACATGGAGGGAGTGTGGCGACTTGAACTGGTGCACATCGGTTCAAAGTTCTATGTTGAAAACAGACAGACATATTAAAGTAAGAAGAACAAGAAGCCCAACGAAGATATGTTTTTGCAGATTTCATCCTCAAAAACAGCTGCACAATTGCATTTATATACATATGTTTACATAGTTACAATTATTATTTAGTTTATCATAATAAAGAAGGTAGATTTTTTAATTTTGAATTAAAGTTTAAAGGTTTGGCTAGATTATAAGGAGTGTAGAGACAAAATGACATCGGATTACAAAACAGTTGCGTAATATGGAAAGTAGGTCTTTTTAACAAAGACAGATCTAAATGGAATGTGTGCATAGAACGAATTGAAATAATGGTTTCTGTATAACTGAAGATGAATAAGTGGACAAATGAAAAAGCACACAAACGAAAACTTAGGTGTCAAAGAGAACTAAACCTATTGGAAATATAGAAGTTGGATTAGTTTCTTCTGAACACATAGCTCCAGACTTTTTGATGCCTATGTCGAGATCTGCATTACGAAGAAGTCGGAAACATGCCTACTCTGGTAGATTTTTTTGTTTACTTTGTAAATGACTCTGAATGATGGATGAGTCAGTTGAGATGCTATGATAGGTGTTGACGATGTGCTCACTGATGACGCTTCTGATTGAACCAGTGCTGCTTCCTCGTGATCATGTTGGTTGGTGTTCTCTAACATGTTTCAAAAAGACGAGCATGGAACGATCGGTGTAATTAGCTCCGCAGGAGCACATAGGAGTGGTCGTTTGCAGGAGTTTCTCCATCACGTTGCTTAGAAGCAGTAGTTAGCTAGAGAATATCAGGCTTACTATTTCTACAGGAAAGGTTTTCTCCACGAAAGTAGAAATTCTCCCTCCGTAGGATATCTAACGCTAAGTTTCCTCTAAAGTCAAGGTTCATATACAGAGTGGCTGTATATCACCACAGCCAACCCATCAGTAAAACATCGCAAAACCTATGCGGAAACCAGTTACTAATAAGCTGGAGATTAATATGATAATTTAGTATGATAATTTCAGTAGTATAACTGACTGACTGGGTTCCAGTATAGAAAGAAGCACAGAAGTGTTTCAGTTCAAGTTGCCACACTTCATGTAGCACACAAAGGTAGACAAAAAGGGGGCGGGAAAGAGATTCAAATGAACTATAATACACAGGATTGTATGGGATGAGCCATTTCACCAACAAACTCCAGTCATCGGATTTTAGCATTCCAAGGACTCCACCCAGACAGTCTACACCTCATTATATAGCTCAAACCAAGTGTCAATAGCTTTATGGATTGATGCAATGTTTTGATTTGCCCACCCTTAACTCTTTTCCAAGTCAATCCTATGCCAGCTAATATTGTTTGTGAAGGAAAGAGGTGGCCGGGCGTGCGCAACTTCTATCCTAGCCATCTCAGGTGATTCACCTTCACAACCTCAGCGATTGACTTTCCCTATTTACCTAACACTGTACGGCTAACCTCAGTACTGTTCACCATATTGTACCACTTATCATGCAAGATAGAATGCAAACATCTGTAATCAAAGACAGCTAACAGTAGTATTTCGAAGAGGAATAGTCAAAGCTTATAGGAAGAAACGGGAGAAAAAAATATCAACTAATAAGTGGGATTTAGTCATATTGCATTATTGAATCATTTTGTTTTGCCCTTTCGTATTCCTCCTAATTTTTTCGGTTACTTCTGGCTTAAAACCTTCTTTGGGATATAATACTTTGAAGTTGTGTCTACTGAAGTTGAAACTTTGCTAAAAAGTAAAGTTTACAACCTTTTAGTCGATCAAGTAAACATTATCCAGTCGTATTTTGTTATCTTCATCCTGATATACAGTTGAACTATATTAGCGAGAAGATTTCTTCATTCATTGTATACATACGTACATACATATATTATTTATTATTTAGTATATCCCCAGAGTTTTAATCTCATGAGTATTTCATTCATCTCTTTGAGAGCATTATATGGTATATCACAGAGACAAAGATAGCCACAAAGAGGTAGGATAGTTGTTGGTATACTAAGGGATTTGATTTACCTGTACACACTGTCTTACGAGAGAGAATTTATTTTCCAATATTTCTGATAAACTCATTTCCTCTTTTTGTGACCTACGGATACGGTTGAAGACGCCAAAACATTTTAAGTCAATAAAAATGCAACTAGAAGAAAGAAAGAAATTCATCTTCTAAAAGATAATTATAATATACCAGGAAGAAATTAGGAAAAATAAATATGTATACTGGATAGTTAGATGGTCTTTTTTAAGAATAATGAAGAAGATTTTTTCTGTTCAAGTGGTATGTTGTGTTCCCTGAGCTAGGTGGTTTAATTGTGATGAAGTTCTCATTGTCCTTTTTGACAGTGTATCTTCTTAAATGGAGGATTCCAAAAATCACTTTGCATTGAAGTTAGAACTGAAGATGTCTGGAGGGACAACGGATGCTTCCACAATTAAACCAAACAGCTCAAGAAGACAACAACATTAAAAAGCATTGATTTATGTTGGTTCCACTTCATTGTCTTCGAGGATTATCTTGTTGACATCCTTTCAGTATTGTCGATTGAACTCACTTTCAGTTCATCGGATCATCGTTTCAATTAAAACTGATTTTTCTCAGCTTGACAAATTATACATGCTTGTATCACTACCAGTATTTATAGGAACATGTTGACCACTTCGCCTATTTGGGAAGTTGTATCAGCACCAACGGACTGATTGGTGAAGAAATCTCAGCACGGATCCAAAAAGCTCGAGCTGCTTTCACCAACTTACACCATCTCTGGTGTAGGCGTGATATCCGGCTATCAACCAAGAGACGTGTGTACTGCTCATCAGTTCGCTCCGTCCTTCTCTATGGCTCTGAAACATGGCCAATACGAGTTGAAGACATGAAAGGGTTGACTGCTTTCTATCATAGATGTCTGCGATCTCTGTTTCACGTTAGGTGGTTTCACAAGGTAAGTAATGTTGACGTTAGGCGTAGAGTGTTGGGCGAACAGGGAAAATCAATTGACGAGGCTATAAAGTTACATAGATTTAGATGACTGCGCATGCCTAACCATCGCCTCCCCCGACAGGCGGGCATTACTAGCTGATATAGGTGAAGGTTGGAAAAGAGTAAGTGGTAGTGGCCAAACAAAAACATGGCCTCATCAATACATGAAATCCTTGACAGTTAAACTGAGTCAGGTAAGGAGGGAGATTCAGACTTCCGGGTTGGGGCCCTCGGGACTGACTCTAGGAATCAATGGCTGGAGACAATAGGCGACATGGCTCAAAATCGTTGTCAGTGGCGCAGATGTATTCAATCTCTGTAATCTTTCATATTCCTTTCTACCATTACCCATTCTGTTTCACTCTTATATTTGTCAAACTCTATTATTTCTCTTCACTCATCTTCTTGTCTACCTCTGTGTGCTATTTGGAACGTGGCAACTCGAACTGCTGCACTTCGGTGACAAGTTCTATGTTGAATCCAGACAGACAGATCATACTAACTACCGAGGAAGTAAAGCTTCCCTCCCTTGTTTATTTTCACTGTCGTTAGACACGTAATTGAATGATAATGAAAATGTTCACTGTTTTAATATCTAGTTCCCTTTCAAAAGGAATGTATATTAGTATATATGTAGAGAAGGAATCAATTGTAGCATGAAAAAATTAAGAGAAATACAATTAACATTATTTTTGCTTGCTATTTCGTGGCCTCATTGCATAATTAAGTACATGGAGAATGATAAAAGCTTGATTGATCTGTATGTTCAAAATGAGTGAATGCACATGGGCCGGATCACTAACAGTCATCATTCACTGGATCTTAGCATCTCAAATACCCCAGTCGAGCAGTCTATACCTCCCCCGACGTGGTACAAACCTACAGCCAAAAGCCATCATGGATTGATGTCTTTTCTTGATTTAATCACTCGTAACTCTTCTCCAACTTAATTGTATATCAGCTAACATTGCTCGATGAGATTGGTTGGTGATGACTTAGCGAGCGTAACATGTGTGTCTGAGTCATCTCACTCGATGCAACTTCATAACTAGTGTAGTTCTTCAGGATTTCATGAACACCACTATAATAAAGAGTTATTTTATGCTGTATTTCTTATATCCTATCTACTAATTATCTGTTATTTGATTTTTCGTTGTGACTTTATGTGCGTCGGGAGTAAAGCGGTAGAATGCTCGCTAACCACGCATTTGCTCCAGGGTTCGATTTGTGGCCGTTAGTAAGCCAGGTAAAGAGGGGATGCCAAGATAAAAACCACCGTTACTGAAACTTCATAGTCCAAGCATTAAGCCCTTTATCATACTAGAAAAGCAAAGGAATAAAATAATAAATAATTGTGATCTTACACTATAGTCTCTAATTCAGTTGAACTAAGTGAATAGTTTCATTTCGTCTAAGGTTGAAAGAAAGATAATACCATGAAGCTCAAACGGATGTTTATTAGGTACATGAATTGAGTCTGACATATGTCCAATTTTTTATTTGCACATCATTCGCAAATTGGTCGAATATCACCACAAGCGATAGTTTGTTGAATTTTGTACAGTATGTCTAACGTTCTTTTCACAGTTGTGTTATTCAATTCTTTTTTCCAGTGTCCGAAACATATTGTTGCTTTTCTGAACTCGTTTACTGATATACTACTTATATCTGATTATAAGTAGCACTTACTGTAATTCTCTACATCACACCTGGTATGAAATAGTGATATGTAGGACTACCTCTGTTTTCCAGTTTTTGTGGTGTATTTCATGCACAATGTTATTCTGCAAGAAATGTCTTACCAGGCAGCTGAAGCTAATAATGCAACAATTTAGTGTAATATATTCTGTATTCAAATGTTATCTAATGATAGTTTATTTTGTTTGCATGGAGGACTTCATCATAAGCTGACATCAGTTAGAGAACCACTAGAAAGCCTGGGAGTACTAGACAGCTATTGCGTCCTAGTTCGGGACTCTTCAGTAGCATGCACCTACCGGGATTCGAATCCAGGACCTCTTGATTACAAGGTGAGCTCGTAGACGTTGAGCCACTGGGATCCGATCCAATGGTCCTTGAATTCTAACTCCTGCCATCTCACGAAGGTCCCGGGTTCGAACCCTGGTGGGCGCGTGCTGATAAAGAGTCCCAAACTTGGACGAAACAGCTGTCCAGTACTACCAGGTCTTCCACTGGTCCTCTAACTGATGTCAGCTCATTATGAAATTCTCCATACAATCAAACAAAATCCCTACAGAACCAATACCTGAAAAGTTTACTTTGTGACTGTTAAAATTTTTCCCAATTCATGAGTTTCTATTGATATAAGTATAAAACTTGGGCACTGTGGTAGAGTATAAGTCCATTATGGATAAGATTTTATTTCGTCAGGAGTTTCTAGCTTGTATACTTATGTTCTTTTTTTTTAACCAGCCATTTTCAACGCTTAGGAATTCAATACCTTATCTTTTACTTGGATGATATATTCGTTAAATGAAGGCAGTTTTATACAGCGCATTTCTAATGAACATAACCGGCAATTTTACAACATGTAATTGATTGAAGTATACTGAAAAGTTAAGCGTACTCTCCTTTCTTTCTAGGCTAACTCAAACAATCAATTTCTTGCTTAGATGTTGCTTAGTGTTCACCTGTTTATAGGTAAATAAGTGTAAAGAAATATTTATTTCTTTTTATACCGTGGTATTTTCTTGTCTTTGTATCTTTATTTAGTTCTAATGATCATTTCCTGTCGTGTAGCATTTTTTCCGTTTGCTTTGTCTTTACTCCTGTGCATTCTGTCCACGTACCGGTGTATGTAAATAAATTATAAACTCTTTTTCTATGTGCTTATTCTGACTTCCTACTTAGACACATATGTAGAGCTGCTTAGTATATATCATGTTATAATATTCTCTAAATATATGAAAATATTGAAAAGAAATTACTTGTTACCTGTTGAATGAATACTACAGTTGCGACCAGTATAATGCTCCTGCTACCAATTCTACATTATTTGAAATTTGGAAGTTCCGGTTAATAAAATTACAATTACATGGGTGTAATTTTTAGTATTATGCTTTCTATTACCCAATCGGAAAAGGATATTACTAAGGAGAAACTAAAAGAGTAGCCTGTTACTAAATATATGACTTAATGAGTCACCTTCGACTACTTCAATTCAAAGTGTTCAAATCTCCTACCCCATTAGTCATTTGCTAGCACTGAAGTGTAAATCAGCTTTCAGTGGAGTTATACCCTGGATTCCAGTCATGCGAAAGAGAGTAAGGCTGTATTCAACTTCAACAATAGTCCGACACGAAAGTATCGACTCTTGTAGATGTATGCATACGTGTGTGTATGTTCTGTTACCTGAAGATATTTATTATACAAATGCATATTTTAATCATATATGCCATGTCTCCTAAGCGGGACGTCTTTCCGTCGTTTTGGAATATGTTGCCTGGTATCAGTTCTAATCCACCTTAGATTAGGCAACTATCTTAAATCTGTAATTATGCATAGATTTTAGTTTAATTTAGTGAGGACTGTTGTCTCTGAGGGTGTCGAAGCTAGCTAGGATTGGGAAAGTAAGACATGCATTCGTTATTCTGGAATCCATGTGAAGACATAACAGCATTTAGCATAACCAGCAAGATCATAATTTTGAACACTAATGTCAAGTCAGTACTTTTATATAGTTCATAGACTTTCTGGAGGCGTCACAAAATATTTTCAACGGTCCGCTGAAGACTTTCATCAACAGCTACCTTTGTTCGATGTTGAAGATCAGATAATCAGAAAGGATAAACTGCAAAGAATGCTGGCAGACAACGAATCAGCCAAGCACTTGTCGTTGATGTGATGTACAGAATAGAATGAATACGACTGGTGGTATACTCTGACGAAGTCGTTGAATGACACCATACACCAGTTCCTCGAGTAGAATTCGAATCGGAAGCGAACAGTTGGATGCTGCTTTGAGGGCAACATAAAAAAGAAAATGTGAGGAGAAAAAAGCTTTAAGCAGTCGTGATCCCAGGTGAAAGCGTTGGCAAAGAACCGACTGCCATCGAGATGTGCCACTTGGAAAGGAAGGAATGCTGAATGCGTCAAGCATTAGTAGAATATGAAAATTAATGGGCCACTAAACAGTAATCCAATGACCGTAAACGACAGCGTTCTGATATTGTAATTTAACAGTTTTTGACTTGATAACTTGTAGGTTAGTAGGTTTGTATTATCAAAAAATCTTGAAGTAGAAGGGAAGGCTCTGTAATACTCTTCGATTCTTAGTGGTTAGTTCACTTTTATCATTTCTTGGCGCAATCAACTTTAAAATTGGATACAGTTTGACTTGTAACTGAAGTGGTATTAAACAATATCAGAAGACCTGGTCTCTGCATACAGAAGAAATCTGTTCAACCGCTTTGTCTATCTTTTCCTGCAATAAAGTCAACAAATCCTTCAGAAATATTGGCAATTTACATTTTTGTCCCATTCTTTTCTTTTCTCCTCTTTTTTTTTCCTTTGTTTCATTGACAAACGACGTTTATTTGAGATAATTTACGACTTCATTACCAGTCTTATGATGTCTACTATTCTGGGTTTACTTGATGCTTTTCAAACTTGTTTTTATGTTTCCATACTCTTCTTCATTCCACTTCATTAAATTATTTATTACCTGATAATCGTTCACTAATAGTACTTTTTTGTTTACACCACACCATCGTTATTATTGTTAGTTGTCGCCCTTGAACTCACGTCTAGTCTATCCCATTTGTTGGTTAATTTCTCTGTACAATGCATATTGTCTCACCTGCCACTGACTGCGCCCATCCTTGAAACTTGTACTTTTGTTCATTATAATGAAGGTTTTTGTATTTCCCAATGAATGAAAAACAAAACGATATTGTTTTTACTGACGTTTCGCTATTCAATGCTAACAGCTTTATCAAAGTATCAAAGTACTTTTGTTGACTATAATATATATATACGTCATTGAATTATTCATCTCATTTTACCTCTTATTGACTATACGCATATTTTAGACGATAAAGCTAACTGACTTTTGTTATTCCATCTAATACTTGCTCCACAATATACTTTCTGGTATAATTCTAATTTGCCTTTACTCTGGCTATTGTATGCTAAAATTAGAGGTTTTATAATTGTAGAGCCTGAAGTTAAATATATAACTGGAAATAATTGTTTGTTATACTAATTTTTATTTCCTCTTTTCACGAATATTTTTTTCGAATAAATTTAGCTGTACCCGTCTAAATTAATATCAGGTAGTATAATATTTATCAGTAGTATGTTGAACACCGATAGACTTTGTTACAGATGCTATATACCATCACACCCTCCACGTAAAGTATTTTAAGTTTAAAATAGGATTGCTTTTGAAAAGAGATAGAAGTGGTTGAACCATGAAGTCATCGATCGTTGGTTTGAGTCACATCTGGGCGTGGATGGGTGTTGTGTAGATTATCGCCTGGCTAGGATCCCTGGGATACTGTCACTTTGTGATTCATTAAAGATTCTTTATTACATTTTAGATTTTCCTGTCGATTGATTGGACCGATGTCGTTGGTCTCAGATGCTTCGACGATGTCTGGGCGTGTAATTAGAAGTTAATTAGTGGTGGTAACTAGCAGTGGAATCCAGGATGCACACTTCGTCCTATTTGAATTTTAAAAATAATTAATATGACCCGTTGCACAAGTGGTGACTCTTGTGGCCCTAGTAGTCTAGTGGATAACGCTTTGGCGTTTGAAACTATGTACATTGGGTTTGAGCCTCGGCGGGAACATCATCATTCACTGAGGAATGCAAGTATAAAGTTACATAGATTGAGATGGCTAGGTCACGTGCTGCGCATGCCTAACCATCACCCCCTCCCCCCGACAGGCATTACTAGCTGATATAGGTGCTGGTTGGAAAAGAGTAAGTGGTGGCCGAACAAAAACATGGCCTCATCAATCCATGAAATCCTTGACAGTTAAACTTAGTCACGTAGGGAGGGAGATGCAGACTTCCGGGTTGGGGCCCTCGGGACTCTAGGAATTAATGGCTGGAGGCAATAGGTGATATGGCTCAAAATCGTTGTCAATGGTCAGCGCAGATGTGTTCAGTCTCTGTAATCTTTCATATTCCTTTCCACCATTATCCATTCTGTTTCACTCTTATACTTGTCAAACTTTATTAATTCTCTTTACTCATCTTTTTGTCTACCTTTGTGTGCAATTTGGAAGGTGGCAACTCGAACTGGTGCACTTCGGTGCGAAGTTGTATGTTGAATCCAGATGGACAGACAGAATTCAGGTACATTCAGATGATGAATCCCAGATAGGACGAAATACGCATCCTGGATTACACTGCTAGTCACCACCCATCAATTGAATTAAATAAAGATTCATTGGGCTCTTATTGTTCTTCTTAAACTCATCCTTCCTCCTACATTTTCTTGTTTGTTACAGTTTCTTCGTATTTCTTTCCCCTACCTTATTTTTGTTCAGTTATTTATGTAGTGTGACAACTTGGACTGTTCCACTTTTGTGTAAACTTTTACACTTTTACACAGTTCAGTATTATGGAGCTCACATAATTGCCAATATAAACTTTATATTTGTAATATTTAACAACCTTTCGTGTACAGAATAATAAATAACAATATACCCTATAATATATTGTATCAAGAGTGGGAAATATATATCTTCAAGATTTTGATACTAGCTTTTCAATTCTTCCGCGTCAAAACTGCCTACTAGCAGCGATGATATTCTTGATTGGGTTGAATTGGATTATGCAGACAGACATTTTTTCGACAACAAGCACCAGTCATCTTCCACCTACCTAGGTAGTATCTTACTAACCACAGAATGTCAAAACCAGCCAGGATAGGAAAAGTCAAACAAAAGTTTACATTAATCTGAAATCAGTATGGAAATCTGCTTCCCCTAAGATAAGGGACAAGATTCGCATTTTCAACACCAAAGTCACTTATATCTTCTATATAGTTCAGAGACTCAGCACTATACGTAAAAGCATTTCGAATAGGCTTCAGATTTTCATCATCAACTGCCTTCGTTCGATACTGAAAATTGGATAGCCATAAAGGGATTGGCAACAAGGAACTGTGACCATGGAACGTCTCAGAACTTGTTGCCTAACAAATATGCCAAAGTGAATAGAAGTGGAGGAGACCACCAAGTGACATCATGCGTCATGTTGTCGAGTGGAAATCTAGTGAAAAACGATGACTTCGGAGTGTGTCTAAGGGTAACATGGTGGGGGGGGGTGATGTTTGGAGATAGTCAAAGTTTGTGGGTAATCATAGAGCTGGCTAAAAGTAGACAGTATAGAACAAAGTGAAATGTCATATGTTTCACTCAGAACTTACAGGGATGGTAATAATAATAATAATAATAATAGTGACATATTTCGGTACTTCCTTCGTTTACAGCTTTATACCAAGGAATAATTTGTATGCAAAAGGATTTTAATAGTATGTTTTAATTTTCATCTTGTCTAAAATTTCTTCAATTGATTTTAATTCAGTAACTTCTTCAACATATATTATTACTTTACAGCCTACCAGTAACAATTCTGTAGTCCACGATTCTACAACTAATAAACATTATAATTATGATAAATACACTAACAATCATATTGCTGATGACAGCAGTGATAATAATGATGACGATTATCCTATGGACACCAAGTCAAGTACAACTCATCGTAGTACTATTATTAATGGAAAGCATGCTGATCCTCAAAAAACGACAAATCAGCCACAAGAACAACAGCCGCAGCAGCAACAACAAGAAAATTCTAATCGACCTGTTAATCCCACTTCTAATTCACATTTCTTCAATAATAATAATAATATAAAATCTGACTTTATGAATTTATCATCAACAAAACGTTATTCATCGAAAACACAATTTTCAGAATTTGGTTCACAAAGTCTACCAGCTTCAGGTCGTTTATCGCCTACTCTAAAGAGTGTAAGTCTTTTTGTGTTAACCGTTTATATGAATTTGTTCTAGTGTTTTTTTTTAATTTGCAGACGATTTTGTATTTCAATGGTCTTTCATGGCTGAACACTCTGATGTTAGTGTATATGAAATCGTTTTTGGATGTCTGGAAACCATCGTTAATTCATTAAGTGATTAAAAATGCCCATTAAAATTTTCAAAAGAATGGATATATATATATATATATATATATTATTAATATGTATACGCAACACATTACACGATTCAGGCTAATTACTTCTTGTGACTTGCCCCATTCAGGCAGGTAGTCACCTGAGTTTCTGATGAGAAGTCGTGAGCAGTAGGGTGGATCAGGTCGGGTGTGAGGACAAATACTCGCCGAAGTCATTGGCTAAGGGTCGCGCTACGTCGTCAATTGGCAGAAGTTAGAATTCACGGGTCATTGGATCGAGTCCCAGTGGCTTAATGGTATATGCGCTAGCCTTGTAATGAGAAGGCCCTGGTTTCGAACCCTGGTGGGTGGGTACTGATGAAGATCCCCGAACTAGGACGGAACTGCTGTCAAGTACTCCCAGGTTTTCCAATGGTTCTCTAACTGATGTCGGTTCATGATGAAATCCTCCATGCAGTCAAAAATTATTACTCATAATCATATCAATACAATCACGCAATATGATTATGAGTAAGAATTTGTGCTAGAAACGTCATCAGTGAGTAATAATGTGTAACACTGTGTGATTTTATCGAAATAAAAATTTTATTCATAATGGAGTTATACTCTACCATAGTACTTACTTTTACTTTACTTCGGCTATCTCCTACTGGAGGATGAGCTGGCCTCATGAACCTCTCGAATCATCGCTGCCCAGACGCGGCGTTCTGATGCAAGGTTTTGCAACAGGGTTATCCAATTCTTGTTCCACAGACGGAGTCCGTAGACTGTTTGTAGCCCCAGGCACTCCATATCAACCTTGACTGTACCAAGCCATGTTTTCAGCTGTCCACCCCTGCGACATCGCCAAGATGGAAATGGCGAGGGATTTAGAACTGATTTGACCAGATCGTCATCTGGTCGGCGCAGAACATGGCCAAACCATCAAAGGCGACGTTGTTGGACCAGTACCGGAATTTGGTTGATGTTGTAGAAAGTTCATGAAGTTTCATGGGAATTAGGTACGAGTGATGCCCCCAGCATCGCTCGGCTTTTTGTTTGAGAGTGCAGCTCTAGCCTTTACACAACCAAGTGTGACCTACAAGGCAGTAGGAGTGGAGTAGGGAGTCCACTATCCATTGGCAGCCGGTGACCGGAGTCCGGTTCATACGTCTTTTTGAATGGGGCCAGACATTCAGGACATCCAATCAGCCCTTTGTCCATACGTCTTCCGGTGAGCTCCGGTGAGCTTCATACGCCAGTCGTTGGAGGTTTGGAATCAGGGTTTAGCCATCTCCTAGATTGTCATCCAATGGACAGTCAACCCGGTGAAGAGCTCCGGGCATCCGCTTTTGCCCTCTCACTTCGGTGAAAAACACCTCCGCCACGTGAAGGCAGTGAGTAGGACTTCCTCAGGAGAGGCTGTGTAAGACGCCTGGTCATTTGGGAGCATTTCAAGAAGTGTACGGAGGGGTAGCCAACCTGCAGCGCAAGGCGCCCACCCCCGACCATCCTGAGGCCAAGGTTTATCATTCTATCAAATTATGTAATAAGTAGAAAGAGTAAATAAAGGATTGATTAAGAAAAAGATGTTAACAAAATGTCATACAAGAATTCAAAGAGAAGCATTGTTTCGATAGAGAAAGAAAGACCAGATTTGCAGTACAGAATGATATCATTCTATTTCATAGGTTCTCATCAGCTGCAAACTACCTGAAATTACAATGGTTATTAATTATAACATTTCATACTTCATTGTTTGAAAGGTAATAGAGAAAACATTATAAAGTTAACGCATCTGGAATATAAGTATTATAATTTATAGTTTAAATTACCATCAATTTATATACTATCAAACTATGAAAAAAGAAAAAAGGGGGGTGAGAGAAGACATAAAACAGAAAAAATCAACTAAACAGTGTCAACATGGCAACTCAAGGTCAAAGTTCATCAATTTGAAAATTTGCTTAGTGAGTCGAGCCCACTAGTGTGTATGACTAATCAGTGTAATGAAAGTGATATGGTTACCAAGGGAGTGTGGTCAAATGTATGAAAAAGCATTATTGACAAGGTAGTAGAACCCAAGGCAGAAGGAGGGGTTGGAGAAGTTTCTTCTGTGTAAATAAATCCGGGTTTTCTATCCGGATCGCTAAGGCCTCAGTAATGTAAAGTATACGGAAGTTTATCGTTTTCGGGAGGTTTCTTTTTACTTTGTAGATGACTATGAATGAGTTCTGCTTACATATTGAATGACTAGCACATAAATGCAGATTTCCAGCTAAGAATGTATGAAGACCTCAATTTCAGCTATTGCCGTCTCTATAAGATGGTTAGTGTTATATGCTGGCAGAAAATAGTTACGAAGTATTGCAGCCTGTCCTCCGGCTTCTGTAGTCTAGACATATGTGGTGAGATCAGGCCGTGAGAAAATATGTACAAGGCTGATTCAACAACCAATCACAGCAGACTTAACGTGGCAAAATATGATTCGCAGATAGAGAACTCTATTTTTCGAGGAATCCCGAAACAACCAATCAGAAGACTGCGCTTGTCTACTTGAATAAGCTATAATAATGTATGGGAAATATATATAAATACGTGTTGATTTTCGTAATAAAACGATCTGTTGCCTGGCCCTTGTCTTCTGTGGTTACACATGTGTTACGGAAGTTATCTAATGGACTCCCAAAGCAAACCTTTTCTATTAACGATAAAGCTGGTTCTGAGTTGAGACGAACCAACCACACCACTGATAAGCTGATGAGCGAAGCTGCCAGCCGATCCTTTGATCACTTCAATCTGGTTAGCAAGTACTACTGGTAGATGCAAGTGCTATGTAACTACTCATATCAGTTAGTCAGTAATATGTAGTCTGATGCAGATAACACTGGTTTTCAGCTGATGACACGGTATCTTAGAGTGATGAATAGGCGTCTTAAGTTATCCTTTATTGATGAATCATGACTCTTGTATATGCTTGTTTGATTCTGCTGGTTCCCCAGCTGTTCCTTTTTTTTATGTTGTGGTTTAATTTTGTATGACGCATTTTTTTCCTTCACGTTCCCTGTGTAACATCATAGGGCCTCAAGCTAGTCGCTTGAGGCTTCTGTGGCAGTGTTTAATTTTACAGGATGGGGTTGCTAGCCTCTTGCCCAACCTTACCTCTTTACCGGCATTATTCCTGGCTTAGCGAGGTGAAGCAGTGCGTTGGCGGCCGGGGATCGAACTCCGGACCATGTGCATGGTCGGCGAGCGTCCTAACCGCTGTGCCACCGACGCACAGTATGACGCATTACTTTTAGTTAATATTATACCACGTTATTTCTGTATTATTCTGCTTGGAAATGGTGCACATACGGTAGAGCACGCCGAGGAATTTGCACTCTGTATGAACGTATTATTCAGAAGAAAGCTATAATAATTATTAAGACCAAATCATAGTGCTTTCACTTGAAGTAAAAATCTTTCGATTAACATCCTCATTATAAATGCTATTTTTTCACTCATTGTTTGCATCCTCGCCTTTAGTCTTCTTGTTCGTTTTGAATGATAAATTTAACTGATGTTATGACTGAGTTTCAACATAGAACTTCGCACAGAAGTGCAGCAGTTCTGACGGTCACACTCCATGTAAGACACAAGATAGAGAAAAGAGAGAAAAATGCTAAAGAAGTGTAATGAACAGAAATGTACAGGAGGACGAATGATTACAAGGAAAAACATGAGGAACTAGTGTATCTAGGAGATTACTAAGAGTGAATGCATCTGCCCCATTGTCAACGGTTTTGAGCTATATGATTGTGTAGGGTGTTCATCGGCACAAAAGCATCAAATAGCATGTAGATAGATTTGATGTCAGAGAAAGCAAATGATACATTGTTGTGGTTACACATGGGAGACGTGAATGGAACACAAAGAAACACAATGCGAAGGTCAGAAATAGCGCCACATAGAAGGTCTGTGCAAATAGCGCGTTGAAGATAAGGTATATATAATCTGACTATATAGAGATACCGAATTGCAAATAAACATTCTTTTACCAATTCTTTTGTCGTCTACTGTTGCGGTTGAATAATCTCAAATCATTGGTTCTTATCGCCCTGAAGATCACAAACAGGCAATCTACACTTCCCTACATAGTTCAAAACAACATACACAGACTTGATGGATTGATGCCATGTTTTGATTTGACCAACCCTAGCACTTTTCCAATCCAATCCTATGTTGTGTAACATTGCTTGTCGAAGAAGGTGGTAGCTCAACATACGTATTAATTGGCAATGGAACCGTAAAATGTTTGATTATTAGTCACAAGCTCAATTGGTTTGTCCAATATCCAGATTAGTCACCGACATATCCTTTAAAGCCTTCCTTGGAGTAATGTCAGTTGATATTGCATTTCTTTTTTTCACTATACATTTTTGTGTGTTTTATAAATTTGACAATTTGAACTGCAATCCTGTATGCAGCAAAGAGATGCAGCACCTATCTTTCTGTCTGTTTCTTTTCCTCCGTATATCTTTTATTTTATGCCACACATCCAACAATCATCGTTATTTATTAATTAGGTTTTGATTTTTAAGAATTTAATTCAATTTGAATTTTCTGGTTGATTGATTGAACCGAAGTGTTTGGCCTGTGTTGACATATCAACTGCTTGTGCGGACGCTTTGACGATGTCTGAGGATTTAACTTGAAGTAATTCGGTGGATGGTGACTAGCACTGCAATTTAGGACGCGCATTTTGTCCTATCCTGGACTTCACTGGATGTATCTTCATTCTCCAATGAGCGGTGGTGTTTCCATTGGATTCTACTGCTAGTCTTCATTCACCAAATTAAATAAGTTCAAATCGTCAACACCGTGGGAGCGTCTGCACGGAGTGTTGAAATGTCAGGAGAGACCCGGCACTTCGGTCCAAACAACTAACTGGAGAATCCAAGAATTGGTTCTTTTGCTCCTGTTGATCTAGTGGATAGCACTATGGCGTTTAAAACAATGGGTAAAGGGTTAAGGCCTCGGTGAGAACACTATCATTCACCAGGTAATGCAGGTACGTCGGGGTGATGAGGCCCTAATAGGACGAAATGCGCTTCCTAGATTCCACTGCTAGTCATCATCCATTAAATTACTTCAATTTTGAGTGGTTTTTAGCGAAAAACAACACGGTACGTAGGTTGGTTTGTACTTAGGTGTTTTAGTCCCGATTCAGACTTCTTTGTGTCATTCACTTAAGTCTAAATGCTTGATTCTTTCCTCTTATAAATTTTACAGATATCAGACCAGTCGACATTTGAACAAAGCAGATTATTTCCTCTACGGTCTTCCCTTAATATGGCTAAATCCACTTCAAATAGTGATGAACCAAGTTCATTTACTACACCACGTCGAAGACCACGTTTAGCACCAATTCGTCATCCATTCAGTGGAAATCAAGTAGATCATTCTACACCTTGGACAGCACAGGATCAATCCGTTCAAAATTCCAATTTAAGTAAGTGTTTATAGTTCGCGTGGTTGAACCTGGGATTGTATTGGTAACTAACATTACTTCTAGTATCTTTCAGTGTTTTCATGTTTAAGTTTATCCAAACAGTACTGAGCTGTTCTTCTCGCTAGAGTCTATAAGTTGAGTAGAACTATTTAAGTACTGAGTGGGATTAAAAATAACATCTCGCCTTTTTTGTGTTGTATAAGAATATGAGGGTTAGTTTGCAGTATTTTCTGCACTCGTAGTAAATTTTTTATCAGTTTCAAGTAGTACAGTCTTATGTCATACCCCTCAAATCTTCCTTGCTGTTATTCAACATTGCAGTTACTCGATGTTGGATGGTTGTAGGCAATCGGCAGGAAGCCTTGGACCTAGGTTTCGTGGTTGTTAGCACTCGTCAGCAAGGAATATCTGTAGCCTTGGAGGAACTCATGTCCCTTCTGAGATTCGTACCTTCATCACCCAGTTCTACAGTCAGTGACGTTACCACTGAGCTATTGAGTTTCGCGACTGACCTCCTGTAGGACTGTGTTGGATACTTTCCTTGGACACTAATAACTAGTTTGATATGTCTAGTTATAATTCTATCTGTCAGGTTCGCAATGATTGACAAAGATAACCAACCAGCACCAGTCACTGTTAACAGGAGAAACTTGAAAGAGGTTACTTCCTTCACTCACCTAGGAAGGCGTCTTTTCAACTACAGGCGAAACGGATCAAGATGTAAAAGGGAGAATCCAAAAAGGCGAGGTACACCTTCATCACTCTGAAATCAGCACCCAGTACCAAAAAAACAAGATTTGGACTTTCAACACAAATGTTTAACCGGTCAGTTCTTCAATATGAGTCACAAACTTGGGGTTTCACGAAAAGCACTTCCAACAGGTCACTGCAGACTTTTATCAACAGTTGACTTCGCTCCGTATTGAAGATAAGATATCTGACCAGAAAAAAATTAGAAACAAGAAACTCTTGGAACGAACCAACATGGAACCTATTATTTAACAAATATGCAGAAGAAAGTGGAGGTGGATTGGGCAAACGCTAAAGGGACCGTCGAATGACATTGCGCGCCAGGTTATTGCTGAAGTGGAGTTGGGAGCATGTCCGAGGGTGTCGCAAGGTGGGGGGGGTCGTGCTAGGCGGAGATAAGTACACTATGGACAATCTCCGGACCAAATAAAGAGGACTGTAGAGAATAGTACAAAGTGAAGATGTACTATTGAAACCCAGTGTTCCACAAGGGACTCAAGGGAACAATAATTAGATCATTGAAACAATAAAAAAACTCAATATTTTGACGGGTGAAGAAATTTATGTAGCCCAATGATTTAAGCAGGCCACCGTAGTGCCGAAATGGTCAAGTTTCAAATTCATCTTAAATAGTAAACACATTGTCTTATGGTTGAACAGTTTTAGGGAATAGTCTGTGCAGAATTTCTAAATACATCTCCCTCCCTTTTCTTATAATTCATGAAGAGTGTGAATGTTTTTCTATCATCTTTGTAGGGATAGTCTACCATTAGAACCTGCTTATGCGTGTATGTGTGTGTGTGTGTGCGTTTGAGTAGAACTGTTACCTCCCTAATCTTTTTTTTCGGTTTCTATTTCTCTATTACAGATTATTATTGTTATTTATTTTAAGGCAACCCTGTTCATTGGTGTGGTAGTAAAGTAATTAGTGGAAAGAAGAAAGAAAAACTGTTTCTGCCTTAGAAACTAGTTAGTAGTATCCAATTGAAATTGTTTACCATGTGTATTGATTTGATTAAGATGTAAACAGAATGTTTACTTATTGCTTTCTGTATATATTTCTGTTTGTATTCATCATTGGTGAGTTCTAATCTATTCTGTGTCTTAGGAGATTATTGTTCCTTTTGTTGTTTATAAAGGCATCACTAACATGGCATAGACAGGTCATTTACATGTCCCTAAACTAACCTTCATTGTAATCTACAGTCTTAATATCCTGTGAATGTGAGGTGTCTCTGTGTAATCAAAACAACCGCACACATCGAATTCTTCGATAAGTAAGTCTCTTCAGTCCATTCTATTTAATGACACCTTGGTAGATAACGTTACTATTAGTAGTGAGCTAGCTAGATGTGTGTATCAAATCTTTGATTATTGTTTTTTTTCTTTTTGTAATTTTTTTTACCCTACAGTTTCCACATCACTTCCGTCATCACTTCTACCGACTAGAGCTACATTGGGTCGTCAAAGTGGTCGATCACGTCCAACACTAAATCAAGTCTTTAATACAACAACAACTACTACTAATTCTGCTACCAAAGAAGATTATTCAGAACGGAATCGTTACGTCTATAATACTATTACTCCAAACAGTGTATTGACTACTGACTTTACCTATCATTCATCTTCACGTACCTCGCCTAATAATAGAAATGTAACTCTCCACAATCGAAATATCAAATCAGATAGAACTGCTTCATATAATAAATTGGATTATTGTACTACAACTCGAACACAAACTGACTCTGATCCTTTTCATGATTATTATTATGATGACTATGATGACAATGATGTTGAAGAAGAGATTTACGATGAAGATTATGAATCTGATGAAGAGTACACAGATACTGGAGGTGGTGGTGATGATGATGAGACGACTAGAACAATAGACAACGGAAAATTTTCACAAAGAAATCGATCAACTAAGCCTAGTTGTTCATTGCCTGCAAGTGCATTACCATTAAAACTGGATAATAATGATACAGTTTTATCAAATACAACATCAAGTTGTGAAATGCCTGAGGTAAGTATTGTTTTAATCATTTATTAATATGTATAACCTTGCTCCTGACGTCGTGGGCTTTGCGGCGTCGGTGGCACAGCGGTTAGGACGCTTGCCGACCATGCACATGGTCCGGGTTTCGATCCCCGGCCGCCAACGCACTCCTTTACGTCGCTAAGCCAGAAATAATGCTGGTAAAGAGGAAAGGTTGGGCATGAGGCTAGCAACCCCATCTTGTAAAATAAACACTGCTACAGAGACTTCAATCCACTAGCTTGAGGCCCTATGTTGCACCGGGGAACGTGAAGGAAAAATTACTAAAATTTATTATTAATTCGTATAAAAATGTGCTTAATATCTCCTCTAACTTAGGGTTTTATTTTCTCTGCTAATTTTACCAAAAAATTAGTTCTAAGATACCTTGTAGTATTATGATTGATAATTTGCTTTTTGAATGAAATATAAAGTTCATTGAGATATCTCCGTTGCCCTCATTTCTCTGCCATCACTTGCAGCTGACTGTACCATCACCTACAAGCTTTATTTCCCTCCCGATGTTATCTTATCCGTGCCACACCCAAATTGTCACTTCCAATTCAGGTTGCTTTTTGAAGGTCTGGCATGTATGATGCTGAACAATAGTGTTGATCCCATTATATTGAGTTTCCCTACATATATTTCTGTATAACTCTATTTGCATATTTTGTAACGTATATCCTTTAAGAAAGTCGATAAAAGCTTTTGAGTGTGGTGCTACGACATTCATTATCAACCTTGGATAAAAGCTTTCAAAAATATCACCAATACAGTATGTCCCTAGGGACATCTTATTAAATAAACTTGCAGCTAGTCAAACAGAATGTTGGGCTGTTAACTGGTTACATTCCTATTTCTCAGAAAGAAAGCAGTACACCGTATATAAAGGGAAGTCTTCCACTTCATTGCCTACTGAAGCTGGTGTCCCTCAAGGCGCTGTTCTTTCTCCTTTTCTTTTTTCTTTCTTCTTGCATGACTTGCCTCACTCTGATGAAATAAACTTTGTGAAGTACGCTGATGATTTAACGGTTTCAATGGCTGTTAACTCCCAGCTAGATTGTACTAAAATAAATAGCTTTCTATCGGGAGTCAGCAAATGGTCTGAGTCTAACGGTCTTAAACTGAATCCTTCTAAGTGTCAAACTGTTGATTTCAGCTTAAGATGTAAACGACAGTTAAAAGAAGTCATCGATTCTCATGACAGTTGTAAAATTGACGACAATGATATAGGAATCAAATCAGAAATTAAGTATCTTGGACTCATTCTCTCTTCTGATCTCTCCTGGTCTTCCCATGTCTTAGCAATCTCCAGTAAAATATTCCGCCTGACATTTTACATTAAGAAGTTAAGACACTCGGGTATAACTCACCCCTCCTCTTACAGTTCATAAACTCTTGCATCCTACCTATTCTTCTTTATTGTTCACCCTTATTCTTTCCTGGTTTGCTTAAAAAAGACTATGTCACAATTCGTAGAATACTGAAGACTGTCAGTAGGGTGAGTGGTGTCCCAGTGGACCACATAGTTAACGTCGTTGTCGATAGGCACTTGACTTCATGCAATAAATTTGCTAAAGGGATTTTGTCTGACTTGGAGCATCCGCTTTACCCTCAGCTTTCACCTTGCATCTCCTCAGGTAGAACAAGGAGTAACTTCAGAAAACTGTATGCTCGCACGTCTAAGTATAAGAATTCTATGATACCATACTTGGCACGTATTTTATGTGATGAAAATAGTGTCAGGCAAGAATTAACTAACCTTTTTTCATCTAGTAAATAAACAATTTCCTCCATCCATCCATCCTTATATACCTTCAAGTTTTACTTTTATTATTTCTATTATATTTGTGGTCCTGTTACTTCTCTGTTTTACTCTCATAATTGCAAACACCAACTTATCTCCATGACGGCTGTAATCTTTGTTTTTCCCCTCACCATATCATGTAAAGAGAACATTATATTCAATATTTTTAAACATGTTAGGATTTCTATACCACATTGCCAATACTGTGTGAAACAAGCCCACGGCAATTTTCACTTGTATTTTTATTATTACCCTAGCTGTTATCATTATTATTGTTATTTCCATTTTATATGCTGCATGTTTTTGACACTACCTCTATTGTAAATGTGGAAAATTTTCTGTGTGATTAATTTTTATTTATAATTTGAGGAAATTAGATGCAATATTGTGATTAATGCTGAAAATTCCATTCTGTATCACAAGTAGTGTTTTTGGAATAAAGTAAATCATTATTATTATTATTATATGTTGTTTATAGAAGGTAAAGTTAAAACCTTGAAAGTTAAGTGGGTATTCTTCTTTTCGTTTAGATAACAATCAAAAGCTTACTGAGTTAGGTTTTCACTAATTTTAATTTTAAAATGTGAATATAAAATCCAAACTCATAGTGCAGCTGTCCAACGTAATGCTGAATCGATTCCTCAGACTCTGGAGTTAAGCAGAATCATTTGCATCAGTACAATTATGGGACAAAAGAAAGTTAAATGTCATCTTCAGGTCGTAAAACTGACAGAAACTGACTTCTATCCAATGTGGGTGGTATCCAATTTCTCAGATCTTTAAATCAGTAATATATGGCTTCATACGTTTACACTCACCTTATTAATTGGTATTTATGGTGTCAAGTAAATCATATATTGTGATCTGTATAATTTTGGTTTCCAAAGAAAGATGTAGTAAAATTACACCTCCAATGGTTGGAAACAATTGGTGATATGGCTCAAAATCGTTATCAATGGCTGGTGCAGATGCATCCACTCCTTGTGACTTATGATTTCCAACGAAACTGTTTTGTTCTTCGTTATTACTAATCCTTTGTCTCACACTTCTGTTTACTGTTCTAATATGCATTTCTTCTACTTTCTTCTTTTGGTTTGTGTGCTACATGGAGGGAGTGTGGCGACTTGAACTGTCGCACATTTGTGCAAATTTCTATGTCGAAAAAAGACAGACCTCATTGAGCTGTGTAAATTGTACTTAGTGAATGTGATTCAATATTTTGCCATTTCGTAAGCCAGAATTCCGGTGGTTTGAACTGCTTCAGTTCTCTGAGCTGAGAATCAAAGCGGTTCTCCTGACTAGGGAGAGAGCCGTCTTGCGTTAAGTCACTTCGCTGTGATTAGTAAGCACTACTTGTTGATATGAGTGGTAGTCAACTATTCATACCAATTAATGAATCAGCGGTGTATAACGTCATGCATTTGTGTCCTGAAAGTTATGCAATGGTGCAGCAGAAATAAATGGAACTCCTCGATTGAAACTTGAAAGGTTTGATCAAAGAGCCTCATTTTATGATCAGATAAATGCTCGTTTAAGGGGCTAAGTATTTTTTGTTTTGTTCAATTAGCTGTTTAATTAATGTGGATACGCCTTCCAGCATTTCAATTATTTTAAGCTCATCTTCGAATTCTGTAGGGGGCCTAACAATGAGCTCGATAATGGCACCAAATGGCAGAATTAAAATCCGAGTTAGTGAAAAAAATATTGATTCAGTATATTATCAAAATTATAGATAAGGAGTAATAAAAGTTAATTGTTACTTGAAAATAAAGTTATAACTCACTACTACAAATTAATAATCGGATCCACGGATCGTTTCACCTCTGGGGTCATGTCCACTGATAGACGTTGTGTACCGAATGTTGAATAGTCTTCAGACGAGGATAAGATGTTCCTGCTAATTCCAAAGATTACAACAGTGGTATCAGTGGAGCGTGCGTCGGTGGCACAGCGGTTAGGACGCTCGCTGACCATGCACATGGTCCGGGGTTCGATCCCCGGCCGCCAACGCACTCCTTTACGTCGCTTAGCCAGAAATAATGCTGGTAAAGAGGAAAGGCTGGGCATGAGGCTAGCAACCCTATCTTGTAAAATAAACACTGGTACAGAGACTTCAATCCACTAGCTTGAGGCCCTATATTCCACTGGGGAACGTACAGGAAAGAAAAAAAATCAGTGGAGCAGGAAGAGAGTATGAATCAATGAGTAGACGAAGTGATGAACAGCACAATTATATTTTCATCTGAACGCCACAGTTATTATTTACTTAATAAAGAAGATGACTAAACAAATGTGATGTACAATATGTCCATTTTTGACATTTAGCCAAAAATGTACAAATTTATCGCTTTTTTTAATTCCTTCACATTCCTAGTGGAATTTAGGGCTTCAAGTTAGAGGCTGGAAGGTTCTGTAGCAGTGTTTATTTTTACAGGATTGGGTTGCTAGTTTCATGCCCAACCTTCCCTCTTTACGAGTCCTATTGTTGGCTTAGCGAGGTAAAGGAGTGTGTTGGCGGCTGGGGATCGACACCCCGAACCACCTACGTGGTTGGTGAGCATTCTATCGCTGTGCTACCGACGCATAATTTATTGTTTAGGACTCCACAATTCCACTTATTATTTTTTGATCGCTAAGTAGTAAAATAAGCCAATTGTACCGCACACAACCATTTGTACTTATAAAAAAGTGCTTACTCATCTGTAAAAGGTAGGCGTTGTTTTACCCTGTTGAACTGGACCTAATTTTCAACACAAAGAACCTTACACTAGATTGAAGTGAAGAAGGATTTTGAATCTGACATTTTGAGAACTGCAGACAGATACTCTACACCTTTTAATGTAGCTCAAATTCAACACTCAAAGGCTTCATGGATTGAATCCATGTTTTGTTTTGACCGCAGCTTTCTAGTTTGCCATAAAACATCATAACTTAGTTAATATAGACCAAGTTCAATTGTTGGTTTGTAGGGATTTGATTGGTTACAGGATTACATCATGAACTGAAATTAGTTAGAGAACCATTGGAAAACCTGGTGTACTGGAGATCTGTTTCGTCAGCCTAGTTTGGGAATCCTCATCAATACGCACCCTCCGGGATTCGAACCATGGACCTTCTAGTTACAAGGTGCACTCGTATATCATTAAGCCACTGGAACCCGATCCAATGGCTCATGAATTCTAACTTCTACCAATTCACGACAAAGCGCGACCCCTAGTCAATATCTTCAGCGATTATTTATCCTCACACCCGACCTGCTGCACCCTACTGGTCACGACTTCTTACTAGAACCCAGACCAAATTATTTACCGCTCCTTTGGCGCATTTATTTTGCATATATTTTCAGCGAATGTTCTAGTCTAATCATTTCTAATCTTTGTGCCCATTTAAGCATATGTATCAGCAGAATTATGTAAATGTAGACCTTGAGCACTGTGGTAAAATATAATTCCTTATTAGATTTCACACAGTGATGTAGTATTTTCATTGCTAATAAGTAATAAAAAGGATGAAAATAACATAGAATTCAATGTCTCTGTAGTACTGCCATATAAAGAAGGAAAGTTAGAGGCCTTACGTAGGATTCTCAATGAAGCTGAAATTAGGGGGTCATTTAAACCAACTAACTAATTCTCTCAGAGATAAACTTTGTCGGCTTAATGACCCAATAAATTCAATTAAGAAGAATAGTATAATTTACCCAATACCATGTAATGACTGTGACGTCAGTTACATAGGTGAACCGCGGGGTCAATTAGATTATCGGAAGATAAAAATTTAGCTAGAGTTGAAATAATTGACCTTGCTAAGTTAAATAACCTACAAAACGCTTGGCCACTGTAATGCAAGGTATATTATTTCTAATAAGTTTGAATTCAGTAGTATAGTGCTGTTCTGTCGAAAATATTACCTAATCTTTATGCTCTTTAACAGAAAATGGTTGAAATAACATTAATTGACAACGGACGTATTATATCTGTTACTTCCTTATTATTTTCTTTTCTTAATAAAGAAATTTGTCCTGTAAAAGTTATTTTTGTGCTTTTCAAAGGTAGTTCACCCTTTTTTTTAGTGTAGAAGCTGCTCAAAATTTCTTTTTTACATGCATCCGCAGCGCATAATAACAATAATGAGGAAACCGAAGGTGTTTGTTTGCTTTTCCTGCAATCTTTTCCCACTATTTATGCACATGACTATCAACTTGAACTACTAGTCAAACTTATCGCTTCGCCCACACTGTCAGAATAGACAAAAAGACAGAGTTTTAGACAAAGTTTGAATTCCTTTGAATTTCCCCCCCCCCCTCTTTTTTTCTGTCAGATGCATCGGTTTCACATGAATTTTGTCAGTAATCTTTATACTGTGTATGAATGTATATATGTATATCTTTGTATTGTCAATTCTATGACGTAAAACTTATGCAGATTTTACTTTCCACTTTTCTGTTTTGAAGAAATTTTTTTAAATTTCTAATTTCACTTATATATATCCAACAAGCATAGGGATAGGCAGTCACAAAATGACTGAAAATAATGATGGAAGTCGATTCAGATTTTAGCGGAAGGTATATATTAATAACAATAATAATAATTATTATATCTTTAATTCCTAGAGGAACATAGGGCTTCAGCCACGCGTCTCCATTGCGTTCGTTTCCCTGATAGATTTTTCGCCTGGCTCCTAGTCTGCTCACATGCTTTCATCTCCTCTTCACATGACCTCCTCCAAGTCACCTCATACTGACGACCAACTCGCCACTTCCCTTTCGGGTTCCCCTCGAGCAATGGCTTGTCTAGTGGTGTCACTTTATGGTTTCCTCAGTGTATGGCTAATCCATCTCCATTTCTTCCTGCCTATTTGTTTCACAATCGGTTCCTGCTGTGTTGGTTTGCTCATTGCCAGAGATCCCTTCCTGTTGCTGATCCTTTCTGGCCATCTGATCTTGAGTATTGAGCGAAGACAACTGTTAATGAAGATCTGAAGTTTGTTGGAGATGCTCTTTATGACGCGCCAAGTCTCTGATCCGTACGGTGAGTAGCACTGACTTTACATTGGAGTTGAAAATCCGGATGTTATTTTTGATGCTGAGTGATGTTAACCTCCACACAGACTTAAGGGTAATGAAAGCCTGTCTTACTTTCCCGATCCTCGCTTTGATATCCTCGTCAGTTCCTTTGGCCTTTAGTTGAAACGATGCTTCCCAGGTAGGTGGGTAGGTGAAGGAGGTTGTTTCTTTCAGGTTCCTCCCATTTATGCTGGCTGATTGTTGTCTGTTGTTGTTGTTGCTTTGGTGTTGTTGGCCAAGAATCTTCATCACCTCTGTTTTATCTATGTTCACTTGAAGTCCTATCTTTGATGCTTCTTCTATGGCCAACTTGCTGCTTTTCACTTGCATATCTTCCAGTTTGTCGGAAATAAGACCTAAATATATCATTGGCGAAATCCAGATCCTCCAAGTTTTTTGTGTGAGTCCATTTTATGCCTGTTTCCTCATTGGCCGTTGTCTGTCGCATTATCCATCAATTGCAATCAGGAAGATCATTGGCGATAATAGACAGCCTTGCCTCACTCCCGTTCTCACTTCGAAGGCTTCCGTAATTTTCCCGTTGTGGATTACTTGGCATGCAGCATTTTCGTATAACTGTTGGATGAGATGTATAACAGTATAATAACAATAATAATACTAACCAATATTTTCCTAACAGTAATAACAGTTATTCAAATAAAACCACAATAAAATAGTGCGATCATTTACTTCATTAGTGTTTCATCAGCTGCGTATAGTCTGTGGAAATTATTGACTTCTTGTAAAAAAAAAGTATTTCAGCCCATTTGTAAGTGTTAAATGATGTTACCTGATGATAGGCAGTTTCAAACGTAATGAACAGTGCTCAGAAATTACACTTATACTCAGCTTATAATCAGAAATGCTTTAGTACAATGGCAAAGGAACTGCCTAATAAATATAAGAGATGCATAAAATGGCAAGTAATTAATGAAGTTAAGTAACAATGTAACAAGAGACAAGCAAAGTTACATTATATCAAGGGAGGGTCAAAAGTTTAAAGCTGAGGATTACGTAATCAAATGGAAGAGAGTGTGTAAAGATATCCAGTTACTAGGGCTAAGAAAAACCTATAATTGCTTCTTTCTGAAGACATAAATTAGGTTTCAGGCCTTTTGATAGTGATTGCTTCATCAAACTTGAGTAAGACTGAACTATTTTGTCTGTTGATAATATTAAGGGATTTCATAACGTCCACCTCATGACCAGTATTGATGAAATATCTCACTATGAAACTATTGAAAGTGTTTGTTTCAATGTGAGATGTGGGTATTTTGGTACTTGTTCAGAAAATCGACGGTATATCCTTCTTTGCATTCTCCCAATATAACTGCTATCTGAGACACATGTAAATTTGTGTAGTAATGATTTTTTTAGGCTGTCCTCAGCTGATGAGAGAAAAGCTAACAAAATAAACAATGGTACTATTGCATTGTGCACAAATCGTTATAATCGCTCAATTCACACATTGATAAAGGTGAATAGGTGTATGGAATAATAATTATACAGAATGGCATTTTCAGCAGTGTACATGCTGCGACAGTTTATTTTCTTGCACAAATAAAGAAATAAATAATATAGTAAATATAATAAAACTGCAAAACCAGAAGTTAACAGGAGAATGATATATGTATAATAATAATGTTGCTAACGTGTTTCTGACTATTTACAAATTGTAAAGTAATTTTATAAGCTCTTTTCTGACTTTTGTCTCTTCAAACAAAGCCTGTGGCATACGAAATGAATTTTGTAGGGAATTTATTCTGATCCTACTAGAATAGATAAGAGGATAAAGTTACGAATAAAGAGGGTATTCCGTATCGACAGGATGACTGTGTCCAATTTTATACAAAGAATTAAAATTTTGTCAGCAAAAATGTCAGTCAGTTTGTTCATAGGCACACTACTAACTCTGCTAATGGCCTTCAATGTCTTACGTAATATAACATAGTACTAATAGAGAAGATTTGTAACTCAGATGGATGATTTGCAATTAATAGTGTTCTCTGTGCTGGTTGGTTTAGTTGCGGAGCTTTCGTCGTCTTTCTGGACGACATCTTCAGCGCAGTATTTAGGATAAAGTGAAATGATGTAAATTTCTTCATGAGTGATATAATTGCGTCTCCCGGTAACCGTCCTTAGATATTGTATTGACCGTTTTCTATTGACTTGGATTTTAAACTTTCTGGTCACCTGATTTACTTTTTATTATTTGGTATATTTCTTCTATATTAACATGTTTATTAATAGCATATTTGTTTGAGTACCAGGCTTCTAGGAATTCCCTGACTTCACTTTTGGTGTTTCCTTTGTCTAAGATTTCGACATTATCCCAATCAAATTGATGTCCATAATTGTCTGTATGCATTGATACTAAAGAATTAATATCATGTCTTTTCGCTGTTGATTTGTGTTCTTGGATTCCTATTCGAAGGGGAGACGCTGAAGATGTCGTCCAGAAAGACGACGAAAACTCCGCAACTAAACCAACCAGCTCAGAGAACACTAATAATTGCATAACATAGTACTTCTCGAGAAAACTGGGGAAAAATAAGAGGTAACAATAAAGAGGAGTGGGTAGAATACAAGAATCAATAAATTGTTAGAGGAGTGGTTGTCTTTAAATTACCTTTAACTCGAACAACCTTCACGTCAGTTTTTTGTTGTAACTTTATTCTATGCTTCTGTTTCTGCTTGTATAGTTGAGAATGACTATTCTTCATTGTCTGAAGTGCTTACTAAAGCTGAGAAATCTTAAATACTGTTTAAACTTATTGTGTAACTTTTTGATAATGTTTTTAAATGTGAATTTATGACCGTTGGTGGAAATATATTTTGAATAAGGTGCTCTGATGAAGTCAATGCTCTGCCATCCTATGATGTTAGTAAAGATCTCCTCTCCTTGCATAAAGCATCGCTTAGTAAAACTATTCTCCTGAAAGGCGTTCTTTCAACTACACAGCTATTTCACTCAGCTCTTATTGTAAGTAGATTACGAAGTACCATTCAGTCCTCTCAATATGAGCTGTATATATATATATATATATATATATATATATATATATATATATATATATATATATATATATATAATTGTATAATCAAATATTCTCTTTTATGTATTACTGGGCGTGGCTGTATTTAACCGTTTATTTTATTACTTTCAGTACTATTATTATTATTATTATTATTATTATTATTGATATGTTCATAGAACGTCGTCTTCATTTATTTATTGCCTTCATTAGCTGTGTTTCACATGTTTCACATCTCCAAGATGTCATTTTGCCTCTGATTCCTTTTGAGCATGCGTGTGCGTAGTTTTATCAACTTATTTATACTCACACTAAATGCTTTTCAGTAAATACACATATATCACCTTAGAGTAATTGATGATTGTTTATCACTAACCTACATCGATCAGGGATGTAAGTGACTATGGGATGAATTTGCCTGAAGTTTCAGTGGGAAGTCGTAACCAGCACGTTCAACCAAGTTGGGTGTGAAGATCTACACTTGTTGATGATACTGGTTGGCGGTTGCTCTATATGTTGTGAACTGCTAGAAATTAGAATTGATGGGCCATCAGATTCCTTCCACTGGCTGAATAATCACCTAGTAATGTGAATGTCTTGGATTCGATTCCTGGTGTGGGTTATTGAAGAGTTCGATTTAAGAACTTAAGAGGTATCGAGTACTCTAACCAAATGTCAGTTCGTGATTAAAGTTCGTCCCGAAGTCAATAAAATCACGTTAAACCAACACTTGGAGATTAGAGAACTATTAAATATCATGGCCATTCGCTGTAATTGCCCCATGGTATTAGTGGCCAGTGTCTGTAGGAAAAGACACTCTGTAACCGAAAAATTGTTTGGAAAATGCCTTCCAAACTATTTAATCGCAGTCTCTATGCTTATTTGGATGTTTCAACTAACTTTGTAATTATTGTTTGTTTTTCTAGACTGTATATTATCGTTCTGACATTTGCTTATTATATTGTTGACTTGGTCCTTATTATTTGCCTTTGTCCCTGTTTTATCTCTCACTGTGATTGTGCGACACAGTGATTACGTGTTATTTTACCAGACGGTTTCTTTGCATCAATGAAGGTCATTCTGACCTTAGACTGTCTTTGGGAAGTATTGGTGTGTAATTCTTGTGGACAAAGGTTTTGATCCCATGATGTTGTGGAATATTCTACTTGATACTTAGTGCTTGTTTTATTCTTAGAAAATTAGCTGGACTATATGGTTACCTGGTGGCACAGATTACAGCAACGAATAATCGTCTTTTTGTTGTCTTTGGAGCGTTTGTGATTGTGCATCTCTCAAAGAAGTTTTGAACTCCCATAAGGTAGAACGCAAAGATCGGTTTCCTGATTTCACAGCACAACAGGTCGGCTCCAGTCAGTACATAATCAACAAGGGTGTTTTGTACGAACGGTGTGATATCGAGTATTAACAGAAGTTTTAGTTAGTGAAAAATTGGATTTCCACTTTTTTATTTGGTGCGATTTAGGTTTTGGATAGAATGGGTTACAGGACTTCATCATGAACTGACATTGGCTAGAGAACCATTGAAAAACCTGGGAGTACTGAACAGCTGTTTCGTTCTAGTTTGGGACTCTTCAGAGTATGCACCCACCGGGGTTCGAACCCAGGACCTTTTGGTTACAAGGCGAGAGCCGATCCAATGGATCATGAATTCTACCTTTTGCCAATTCATGGCACACTTGAATATCGATGAGATGCTCACTAGCGACTGGCCCTATTCAGGCAGGTGGTTACGTGGGGTTCTAGTGGGAAGTCGTGACCAGTAGGGTGGAGCAGGTCAGGTGTGAGGACAAATACTTGCCATCGATGACAGCTGTCCAGTACTGCTAGCTCGTTTTCCAATGGTTCTCTAGCCAATGTCAGCTCATGATGAAATCCTGTAACCAATCAATCAAATCCTACAAACCAACTAATAATACTTGAATATTTTGAGATTCATATTGTGTTACTGCATTCCTTTACATTTGAATGGGCTTTACTGAATACAGCCTTCAGATGCTTAAGTTGTTGTTTGCTGAATAGCTTTTCTAGTTTTATTATCTTTCACTCAGTTACCTAAATAAGTCTAGTGTATTTATTAAAGCAATTACATCATGATAAGCCCATTGTTATTTTCCTTTTCACTTAATATTTATTATTCCGCAATACATGATTTGTTTTTTATTTTCCATGACGATTTCTAAGAAAATATTCCGTCTTACCTTCTACATCAAGAAGTCTACCTCTGTGTGCTATTTGGAACGTGGCAACTCGAACTGCTGCACTTCGGTGCCAAGTTCTATGTTGAATCCAGACAGACATCAAGAAGTTAAGACATTCTGGTGTAACCCAACCCTTACTCCTACAATTTGTTAACTCCCGTATTCTGCCTATTATTCTCTATTGTTCCCCCTTAGTCTTTCCTGGGCTATTGAAGAAACACTATACCTTATTACGCAGGATGTTAAAGGTTGTCAGCAGGGTAAGCAGTTTGCCACTTAGCCAGCTTGTTAATATTCTGGTGGACAGGCACATAGACTCATGTGAAAAATGGCCTAAATCCATTCTATCTAACTCACAACCACACTCTTCATTCACAACTCTCCCCTTGTATCTCATCAGGCAGGCAGACCAGAAGCCTATATAGGAAACTATATGCCCGCACTAGTAAGTACAAAAACTCAACCATACCCTACCTAGCTCGTGTTCTGTGCGATAAGGAAAGCATTAGGCGTGAAACTTATAACTTATTAAATAGTCAGTAGAACAAATAGATCTCGTCTTTCCAACTCACATCATTTACAGGTACAAAGTTTTTCTCTCTACTTTTTTTTCTCTTTCTGTATTTATTTTTGTTATGTGCCGTTTTGTTTCTCTCTTCCTTACAAACTCTACTTAAAACATTGTTGTTTGTTCTTTCACACTCTGTATATCTCGACCATTTTGCTATCGCTTACGGCAGTAAATATGCTAGTAGTGTCTACTTTTCTAACACCTTCAAACAGTCTGTTTAAATTTTGGCTTTGTGACCGACATGCTAATGTGTTGCTGTCAAAACTGACTGAGATCATTCTAATCTATGTAGAACTTTATTTATTGTTAACGTACTAACTGGATGCAATATTGTAGTAAAAATGCTGAGAATTGCATTCTGTATCACAAGTACTGATTTGGAATAAAGCTATTATCTTATCTTATCTTGTTTTAAACACTAGCAGTTTTTCTAGAATAGTAAGTATAGAATAAGATAAAGATTGGTTGAATGATAGGTAATTTATTTGTCTAAATTGTCAAGGAATGTCTAGCTTGGTAATTTACGATCAACTCTGAACTTACTAAAGCCGTTAAGAACTCTTGACAACTTCGTCTTTTACCCTAGATGTATGTGTCGTGCATATCACGGCCTATCAACCGTGTGCTTTTACAATCTAAACGAATTTGATACCTTCTCAACTAATCAACACTGAATCACCAAGGCATAAAAGTTTTTTAAAGGCAATGCATTACTTCCTTTCGTGAAATCAACTCACGTCTTTGTATGAGGTTCTATCATCATGAATTCTTGCTCCCATAGCTTGCTGTTATTTGCCTTCAGTCACACTAAGTTCTAAATTCATTAAACTTACAAATAATTTAATTCGCTCTTTATATTCCTCACTAAACTGATGCAGTTATGTTAGTAGTGGAAATAAATTTATTAAATATATTATGTTTACAATTTCACACAAGTCTATGTATTTGCAATATGGTGTTCTAACATTTTCACTTAGCATATATTTTCATAACATATTTCTTCTTCTCGTTGGCTTTTTTTTATTTAGGTATCAAGTATCCGCAGTGCTGCATCACATCGACGTGCAATGCGATTATTTGAAGAAGCTGAAAACGTAGACAAAGTGAAATTTCTAACAATGCACAGCCTATTACTAATTCCACAACACCTATATCATCCTTAAAGGTGACAAAGGTATCTCCTACAAGTTTATCGAATACTTGTATACATACGTCTAGTACAGATATAAATCATGCAAATTCAAATCTATCTGGTCCTGTACTAACACCAGCTGTTGTTCCTGCTATGCCATTACAACGTTTAATTCCTGGAAAAGCTTCAGCTAAAAGGTTTGTATTTATTATGCATATTAACATTAAAAAAAATGAAATATGCGACATTTTATTAAATAATCATGAATAATGATATGTTAGTATTGAGCAGTATCTCTAATTCCTTAATGCAACTCACTGTATGGGTGCAGAAACCTTTATGTTGTAGGCAGTAAGGTGCACTGCATATGAACGCTTATAGTAGTAGTCATATTCTCAGGTTACTGTAGGTGCAATGGGTTTTTAACCTGAGACACATGAGTTGGTAGCCGACCACTTAAGGTCATGGTTGATACGATTCATAACGTACCGAAAATTGCGCTACTTCATATTCATTTCACTCTCTTAGGTTAATAAAGGCATTCGTCAGAAAACTTCTCACCTAGTCCGCACTTGTCAGCAAGACGCATCTGCAGCCTTAAGGGAACTGAGAATGAAACCCGCGTCATCCAATGTTTTGGTCATAGGTGTTACTACTGACCATTCAGACTTACGATTGACCTCCTGTAGGACTGTAACAGATACGCTGATTATTTATTGGGGAGTAACCAATATCAACTTGCGTCTAACCTCCTATAAGAATGCAACGGATAAATTTATTGATCACTAGCAGCAGATAAACCTTTTTGATGAGTGCCATTGAGCACGGAACCTAGTCGTTGGATTCCCACTGATTGCCTCTAAACATCATTTCGCAGTACATTGTGAGTCATGTAGCTTGGGGATAGCATTCAGTCTGCCGCAACTCAAAAAATTAGCTACTATCTAACGACCAATCGATGTATCATTTCACACTCTCACTAACACTACTCATTCACATAAGTAAAATTGCATAACTTTCTCTAACCATTATACAGTTGTTAAATCCAATCCTCAGGTTGTCTTGGTGACGTCTGACTTTAATGTAAACTTGTGCAAATATATGTGGTGTTGCGTTAATTTCAATGATTCATAGTTGTAAACTAGCTGGGTTAATGATATTCAAAGCGGAATTTTTAATATTGTCTGTATTCAAAAGTATTCGAGCTATTTATAAATTCATTTTCAAGTAAATAAATATAAATGTATGAATTATTATTGCCTGTTTTCTTATATATATATATATATATATATATATATATATATATATATGTTAAATTAACCATAAAGGCGTGAAAAGTTACAAAGAGAGAATGCATCTGTGCGCCATTGACAACGACTTTTGAGCCATATTACCAACAATCTGAATCCAGTGGTTCTCAACATCTTGAGCACCTAAGCTCTACACCTCTTCACGTGGCTGGCTCCAACTAACGGTCATAGTCTTCATGGAATGATATCAGTTTTTGGTTTGACCACCCATATCTCTTTTCCATCCCAACCTTATATCAGTCAGCATTCTTAGTGGGAGAAAGCAGTAGTTGCTCAACATGACTAGCACGTGTCGTAACCTGACTGATTGACTGACTAACTGGTTTCAGCGTGGAACTTTGTACCGATGTGCATCAGTCCGAGTCGCCACACTTCGCTTAGCACACGAAGGGAGAAAAAAAGTAAAAAGAGATTCAAAACGAAGATAATAAGCAGAAATATGAAATATGGAAGAACAATAGAATTTTATTGGATATTGTAAGTCACAAGGAGAGGATGCATCTGCGCTCTCATTGAGAGCCATTTCAAGCCATATCACCAATTGTCACCATCCCGAGGACCTCAACCGGATAGCTGTCTACACCTTCCTTCGTGATTGGCTTAAACTAACTGTTGGGGATTTGATTGGCTGATGAAGCCATGATTTGGTTTGACCACCGCTAGCTCTTGTTCAACCCGATTCTATGTCAGCTAACATTGGTGGTCGAGGTGGTTGATGGTTAGGCATGCTTGCGTAACACATGTCCTAGCCATCTCAATCGATGTAGTTTGAAAATCTAATCGATTAACTTACCTTCCTTATCTAACCCAAGATATTTAAAGGCTTAAGATGGAGATAGAATGGAAATACCTGTAGCCAAAGAGACCTAGCCTTTTCATATCTTCCACTTTCAATGACCATGACTTGGACCCATATAGAAGGATAGAATGAACTGGTAACAAGTCATCTATGAACGTAGTATAGTAGTTGTTACACTTTGGAAAGTTATACATAAAGTAGAGGAAAGAAATTCATAGTGTGTCAGTTATTTTATTCAAATGGTGTGTGATAGTAATAGAATAAATTAACAACTGAAGTTAGATTATTTTCCCCTAGACTGTAAAAATGTACCTATCTCATAATCATGCTAATGGAACTGAGTTTGAACTTATGTAGCATCTGTGTATACACTTAATTGCTAATTTATTTGTTTGTGACTTGGAGCAGAGTTTAGGACTTGACCTTAGCCATTTCCGAGACATGTTAGAAATTATCAGTCCTTCGTTCACCGACTGAAGCTTAATTCAAGTAACTCCAATATCTAGGTAACCGGAAAATATTATGCAGTGAATAGATAAAGCATTCGCTTATAGGTACTGAATGTTACGACGTTGTTGTCTCACATAAGCAAATGGTTCTAAATTGTTCAACAAAGTGTAAAGGGGAACATATGCATCAGGGGGTACTGCTTCAACGCAGTAGAACCATTCAGTTGCCTAAAACTCCTATATATTCTTTTATCTGCTATGTAAAATGGTATAATATGGTGAACAATATTGAGGCTAGGCGTACTGTTAGGTAAGAAAACTATATCGACACGTATAGCGTATGACGAAGATTTTCGGGCGGTCAATTCACAAGCAGTTCATGAATTTTTTGACTGTTGATTTTAGTCAGCCTCATAAGAAGGTGTATATTTTCTGGTCGGAGCATCAGCTTGTTGAGAAACGAAAGCTTGAGGATATTGGTGATATGGTGCATATATATCCACTCTTTGTAATCTCCCAGATAAATTAAATAAATTAAGTGTTTTACATGTTACTATTGTCTCTCCTAAACATTTATGTTTATGACAGTTTTTTTGAATTTTCTTCTCTTCTCTACCTTTGCTCTGCTTCAATTTAAAGATTAGACGAAAGGTGCTGATGCCTTTTCAACTGTTTCCATATAAAATATTTCATTGATGAAACAAATGAAATAAAGAATTATGTTAACTGAGGTAGGAATGAAAGGTTGAAACACATAAAAGAAGGATTTATTTAAACAAAAGTGTCGAGTATAAATACTACTCAAGTTTTGGTTTGCAGGTATTTGATTGGTTAGTTTCAGGATTTCATCATGAACTGACATCGGTTAGAGGACTATTGGTAAACCTGGGAGTACTGAACAGCTGTTTCATCCTAGTTTGGGACTCATCGACCGTACGTACCCACATCCAGGTTTGGAACCCAAGACCTTCTGGTTACAAGGCGGTGTCATAGATCGATCTTAAATCTTTATTTCTTTTAGATAAATGGGTTTTATCTTGGTTTATATTCATAGGATACTATAAGTCCACGTATTGTCTGATCAACAGGTTCTAATAAATACTTGTTTTTATTTAACCATACTATTATTTCTACTGATAAACATATTGTATCCTATTTGTTCATATACACCTTTCAAAGAGTCATTAGATGATGAGGATCTCATTCAACACCTTGTAGAAACCGTATCTTCAATTATATTAATTTTCAAATATTTGTATTACTATTCTGCTATTTTATTATTAGCATTCCCTTGGGTTCTGAGTGGAACATAGGGCCTCAAAAGGACATCTCCATTTCCTCCTGTTCTCTACAGTCCTCTTTAGCTGGCTCCATTATAGCCTATAAAGAAAGTATCATCTCCTCTATGTCACCCACAACACATGCCTAACTCTTAGATTCCCATTTAAGTCCCACTCTGAGGCCTGAATAGCGCGTGATTTCACTCAGTGGTCTCCTTAGCATGTATCCTATCTGTCTGCGTTTCCTTCAGCAATAGATGTTGAGCAAATCGGTTTTTGGTTGGTTCAGTGCCACAGTTCCTTGCTGCTAACCCTTCAGTATGAAACGAAGGTAGTTACGCTGGTAAAAGCCTGAAGCCTGTAAGAAATACTTTCAACCATATGACAAGGACTGGGTGACTTGAGTGAGGTCAGTGTTGGAAATCCATTTCTTATTCTTTATGCTCAGTATATAGCAGATTTTCACACTAATTTCAGATTAATAAATGTCTATCTTGCTTTTCCAATCTTGTCTTTGTCCTCCTCTCATCCATGATACCCCCCGACAGTTAAAATAATGCTGCCTGCATAAGTGAAAGAAGTGACTTCCTTCAAAATTTTTCCCACTGATAGTAATTGGCGCCTGTTGTTGTTGTTGTTGGCTAGATAACCTCATCACCTCTGTCTTCTTTATGTCCACTTTACGTTCTTCCTGTCTTCACTACTTCTTCTGCCAACTAGTTGGTTTTCTCCTGTTGATCTTCGAGTTTTTTTTGTGACATTAAACCTAAATCATCCGCGAAGTTCAAATCTCCTACAGGCTTCTTGCTGACCCAGCATGTTCCCACCTCCCCTACCGCCTACTTTTCACTTTCTTGTTGTTTTTTTATGTAGTTTTATGTATAAAATTCACCTACAATTTGTCTTACTTTCTCAGACTCGACCATGAACGACATTTTGTGACTTGTTTCTGTTATTCAGTTGACATTGGAGGACAGCTAGTGTGAATATAAATTCATACTAACTTATCTTTCTTTCACACATATATCTAGATACTACCTGTAGGGGTGGTGATGATAATGATGAGTGCAGTGAAACGATAGCTGCTTAATCAGTAGTTGAATCTCGTTACAGCGTAGCCCGTAGAGCTCAGGATTGATATATTTAGGAGTTTACTGGTCCACATATCCTATTATGTCCCGAATTCTCATTTCATCACTGACTATGAAGGGGCAAGATGATGTCAGACTGTCTCATCACCAACCTATTTACTGTTTTCGTCTGATTTTTAAGGCCATCAGACTGCTGAGTTTCACTGTCGGTTGGTATTTGATATTCCTGACTCTGCAAGAACTGGTGAGGAATCCTGCTCTTGTCGACGCCAAGTAAAATCCTGAGTCGCATCATCCTGGAGAGAATAAAGGACTCATTGGAGACAGAACTCCGACCAGAACAAGCTGAATTCAGAAAAGGCAAATCATGCTCTGACCAAATTGAGACTCTACGCATCATCATCACAGAACAAAGCATGGAATGGCAATCGGACTTCTACCTCAACTTTAAAGACTTCGAGAAGGCCTTTGACAGTTAGCGTTGACCGCGAAGTAATTTGGAAACTACTCGAGTACTACGGCGTACAGTGCCCCAAATATTCATCAACCTTATTCAACAGCTGTACGACAACGTCACATATCAAATGATCCACAACGGAAAACTCAACGAGGCGTTTGGAGTAAACACAGAAGTCAGACAAGGGTGCCTGCCTATTATCACAAACGATATTCCTAATTGTGGTGGACTCACTGGATTATGCGTCAGACAGTGGGAAACGAGAAACGGGACAGGGATATCCTGGACCGACGTGAAGAACCTAGAAGACCTGGATTTCGCGCGCGGTTGTTTTATGTTTGACGTCACACATACAAAATCGAAGACTTACAAGCGAAAACCGACAAACTGGTCAAAGAAGCAGCCGGTGAACACAGGAATCTAGATGAACATAGGCAAGACGGAGGTTATGAAAATAATCAACCAACAACAACATTAACAACAGCAGCAACATCCAGTGCCAATCACCATCGACGAGAAGGATTTGAAAGAGATTGCTTCATTCACTTACCTAGGGAACATTGTCTCAACTACAGGAGGATGTCAAATCGAGCGAGAATCGGGAAGGCGAGAAACACATTCATCAACCTGAAACCAATCTGGGAATCTTCGTCACTCAGCCAACGTCAACAACAAAATTCTTTCGAGTTTTCAATACAAACGTCAAGTCAGTCAGTTCTTCCATACGGATGAGAAACTTGGCGGGTAGGTCACAAAGAATATTTCCAACAGCCTGTTGCAGACCAGACCTTTATTAACAACTGTCTTCACTGGCTCTATACTGAAGATCAGATGACCGGGCCGGAAAGAATCACCAACAAGAAACTATGGCTAGGAACAAACAAAACAAGAACCAATCGCCTAACAAATATGTAGGAGAAAGTGAAGATGGATTAGATACTTCCTGAGTAGGCAGTCCTCTGGGTGACATCGCGCGCGTGTCGGACCATTGCTCGAGTGAAACTAGGCCGAAAGGGAAGCGGCGAGTGGGACATCAGTGCAAGCAGGGGTGGGTGACATGGAGGAGATCGTGTGAAGAGTAGTTGAGTCAGTATGGACTAAGATGGATGCAGGTGAGAAGTACATCAGAAGGAAAACAGAAGCAAGTGAAAACGTGCAGCAGTTGAAGCCCTATGTTCCACTAGGAACCCAAGGGAATAATAAATAATGATAATACTTACTTACATTATTATGTGTGTGTGTGTAGAGAGAGAGAGAGAGAGAGAGAGAGGGAATTAGGTGTTTACCTGCTTATTTCAGTAATATAATGAAGCATACAAGACCAATAAGAACCACCTTCCATTATTGTTTTCTTTACATTCATTCATCTTTTACTCTTACAAACATTCAATATTACTATTGTTGTTTTCTGTAAAGGTAGATGAAATGACCGATTAAACTTAATTAACCTTGGGATTCGTTATTTTTTTGTGTGTGCTTGTTTTGTGTTTTAATCGTACTTTAATTCCTATGGGAAGTTATTCATTTCAACTATCAGAAAACCTTGTTTTTTTTTAAAAAAAAAAACCCTACATTTTATATATTGTTGTATTATTGAATACACACGTAAATCCTCTTGTTAGGTTTGAACTCAGAAGTAAGAGTAGGGGGGGGGAGGACTTCTACTACAAGTACGACCAGTATGGCTTTCATAAGAAGGCCATATTTTGAAGTTTCCAATTATCTTTGAGATTGTTTTTTATTGTTGTTGTTGTTGTTATCGTTATCGTTATTGTGAACAATAAGTGGTGGTTGGTTAAGTTTCTTGCGCCCTCTCTCTCTCTCTGTATTGTTTCAAATGCACTCTATTTATATGATTGGTTATTTAAGTAACTATCCTTTATAGAGTAGTAGTACTCAAATAGTTAATGAAGCATAAATTCATTCCTAACATTTATCGTTAGAAACATTCTTTTACGCTTACTTTATCACTCTCTATGTGTGTCATTTAGACGTGGAAATCTACCTATAAATGATTCAGTGGATAATGTATATAAATTAGGTGGTGGTAGTGGTGATTTCAATACTATTGGTGGTGAGAATATTTCACCTAAAACGCCTACAAATTGTAATAAGTCAGAGATAGACAGAAAACATTCTCAAGTATTACAAGAACAACAATTGACAAAGTATTCATCACCATCATCTAGTACTACTGTATCGAGTAAATATAATCCGTATGTTGGAGCATCATTCCGTGAGAATCGAGATTATGCAGGATTAGTGATTGGACGAGCTACTGGAAGTCCTTTACCGACAACGACAACAACTACCTCAGGTGATATGCATCAACAATATCAAAGTATTGAAAGGAGACCATTGAAAGGTAATTTATTTTTATTTAGTTGTTTTTTTTTAAATATCATAAACGTCAAGTATTTCTTTTGTGGTACTTTACATTTTGTTATAGTTAGTGCTATTATGTGGTTGTGTTCACCAAACTTGGAACTTTGTATTATTGATTATTATTCCTTTAGGTTCTGAGTTCAACATAAGACTTTAATATCACATTTCCATTTCATCCAGTTGTCTGCAGTCCTCTTCATCTAACTCTACAATTCTCCATAAGCTGTCTTCTCCTCTTCACATGATCCCTTACAGATATCACTATAGGATGCTCAACTTTTCATTTCCCACTCGAGTTGCACTCCGTGATCTGACACATCACTATGCCACTCCAAGATCTCTTTTCAGAGTTTGTCTGATACATCTCTTCCTTCACTTATCTAGGAGGTATCGTTTCAACCACAGGCAATCGGAACTCATGACGATGTCAAAGTCAGTGTGAATAGGAAAGGCAAGATACACACTACATCAATCTGAAGGCAGTTCGGAAATCTTCTGCGCTTTGCTTCAGTATAAAGAATGACGTTCTTATTTGCAACACAAGTGTGAAGTCAGTCAGTCAGTCAGTTCTTCTATACGAGTCAGAAACTTGGCCAACATGTCACAAAAAGAATTTCCAACAGACCATTGCAGACTTTTATCAACATCTGCCACCTTCGCTGCCTAGCTCTATACTGAAGATCAAATGGCCGGATGGCCAGCCAAAAAAAAATTAGTAACAAGAATTTCTGGCTGGGAACAAACCCAAAGGCGAGAACCCATTGCTCAACAAATATGTAGGAGGAAATGGTGAGAAGGCCGTCGAATGACATTGCGTGCGATTAAGGCCATCGCTCGAGTGGAATCCAAATGGAAACGACGAATGGGTCGTCTGTGCGAGGGTGACATGGAGGAGGGCGTGTAATGGGAAGAAGATGAGAGTTCATGGGCAATCGTGGGTCCAGATGAAGAGGAGTGGAGAAAATAGAAGAAGGTGAAGATATGTTGTTGAAGCCCTATGTTCCACTCACAAGCCAATGGGATAATAATAATAAAATAATAATCGTTGATGTGTTGTTAGAGTTTTAATTCAATTCCAGATAAGGTGAATTGACTGTGCACTTGACAAGTGTGAAGAGAGTGAAAAAATGTACAAAAGGAACATATAAGAGTATATTGTATCCGTTATGTCACCCTCCTCTGCCTATTTCTCAATAGTAGACTAATATACTTAGTTACAGGATTTCATCATGAGTTGACATTGGTCAGAGAACCATTGGAAAACCGGGGAGTACTGAACAGCTGTTTCATCAGCTGTACGCACCCACCGGGGCTCAAACTCAGAACTTTCTGGTTACAAGGCGAGCTCGTAGACCGTTAAGCCACTGGGACTCGATCCAATGGCCAGCCCATGAATTCTAACTTCTGCCAATTCATGATATTGCCCAACCACTAGCCAGTGTCTTTGGCGAGAATTTGTCCTCACACCCGACGGCTGAATCCTACTGGTCACGACTTAGATTATCAGATTTACAGGGTCCACTATGTCATGGTGAAGTGATTGCTCATCGAAAGCATTATTTAAGAATTGACAAAGTTAGAATCCACGGACGCATTGAATTCTTGTCCAAATCGATGAATGGTGTGCAAGATTCGTTTTTTTAACCTGAATGTCTAGTGTTTAATCTCTCGTGAGTTCGTAGGTGAGCACTTGGGATGAATCTCGAAGTAGTTCGAAATAGCTGTTCAGTGCTTTCTGGTTTTCAATGATCTCTCTAACATATATTGGATCGTAGAGACATTTAACAGTCGAAAATAGAAAATTTAGAACAACACATTTAAGGAAAACAATACTGTTTTCAATTAAATCTCATCAGGCTGAACTCTAATATATATAAGTTTACAAATGAAAATTCAAATATAAACCAATCATGGTGTTTTGTTTATAGGATAATACGATGGTGAATATAAATTGTGCGCTTAGTAGTGATATTAATAATGGTTTCATCAATAATAAGGATGAAAATGTGAGGCAATCTGTGATAACACGAATAATGAAAAAACAGCATGATTAAACAAACAAATGTTCAGGTGGAAGTAGTCGATAAAGGCTAGTACAAACAAATGAACCAATTAAGTAATGCTACTCTAATACTTTGATAAAGCTATTAGCATTAAATAGCGAAACGTCAGTAAAAAACAATATCGTTTTGTTTTCATTCATTGGAAAATACAAAAAACCTTTATTATAATAAGTAATGCTAGATTGTAAGAGAAGTAAATGAGACACGTTTCTAATGAAGATGTGATAAGATTAAGGGATGATAAGAAAGGGGTTGAAAATATAAATAAGGGGTGATGTAGAAGTCATTAGTTCGTTATGTCTTAATAGGCCAAGGGAGGGATAATGGCTGTACAAACTTCTTTTGAATGCATAGTTTAGGTTTAATAGTTCGAATGCCTATCGCCTCAGCTGTGTGCAGTAAACAAATACGAAGTCTATTGGAAATATTCGGTGGGATACGATGAATTACTTTGAAAGCCCTCGTTCTCCCAACTACATGACCACTACGAATTAAATGTGATAAAATGGAGCTACGGATTGTTTTTGTCTGTCTTTTGCCAAACCACGATGGCAGATGTTCACTAATACGTTGGCTAAGGTGTCTAGTAGTATGCCCAGCATAACTGTCAGCGCATGTGCAGTTCAATTGATAAATACACACACATGTGGCAAAACTATCAAGCTTATCCTTCGTTTGCGTCCCAATCATTCCCCAACTAGAGAATGACAAACATAGGTATGCTGCGAAAACGTCCTCCGTATACTCCTGGAAAGTCCCTTAGACAAAATCTCGCTTGATAAGTCACCATTAGATTGTAACTTAATAAGTAGAGGCTTCTTACGAGCTGTCAGAGTTTCAGGTTTTCTCCCTGATGTTTTCATATGTTTCTTTATGAAACTACTAGGATAGCCCATCTCCATCAAGGAATCGTGAATATATTCAAATTCCTTTTGTAAGAGGTCACCCGTACATATCTTTCTTGCTCTGCTCGTAAGACCTTTAACAACATTTCTTTTATATTTAATGTTCACGTATTTAAGGAAGTGTACGTATTGCCCTGTGAATGTGCTTTTTCTATACACGCTTCTCCCAAGTGACCCATCTTCTCGCCTACTTAGCAAGACATCCAGAAAATGTAATTTATTCTCCTGCTCCTCTTCACAAGTAAAAGTAAGCAAAGGGTGGACGCTGTTGAATTTCAACAACAATTCGTCTATGTTAACATTCCCATCAGCTGAGATAAATGTGTCATCAACATATCGGCAATACAAATCAAACTTTTTGATGAGGTATTTCAATTTCCCGTTTTCAAGTTTTGCGAGAAAGAAGTCAGCTAATATTGGGCATAGTGGTGAACCCATAGCTCTCCCATCTACTTGTCGATAGTAAGAATTGTGAAGACAAAGTGAACATTCATTATGCATTTGAAAAGTAATTCTTTGAGGCTACACGAGGGGATTCCTAAGCCCAATTGCCTTTCGGTGATTTCCCGACAAATGCAACCTACTGTCTCCATAAGCAGTACATTAGTGAATAGTGATGATACATCCATGGATAACATGCGTCTCGTATATTTTTGAAATAAAGTCGAAGACATCACGAATTCTATGTTGCACAATTTCTCTATGCAAAGGACGCAGAATCTTAACTAACCACTTCGCTGGTCCGTGAAATGGATACTTACACATATCTCAAACACGGCGAAGAGGAAGACCCGGTTTGTGCATTTTGGGTAGACCGTAAAGACATGGAGTATTGGTACCCGTTGCTTTTATGGACTTATACGTGGCTGATGATAATACACCTATGTGGTCCAGGTTTTTGAGAGTCGGTCATTAGTTTCTCCGCTGTTACATTGAGGACTTTGTAAACACCAATTGGAATTTAGTTTGATCACTCAAAATACCTGCAATTTTCCCAAAATAATCGCTTTTGTCCAGTAAAAGTATACCGCCATCTTTATCTGCTTTGCTAATAATTAAGCTTTCGTTATTTCTAAGTTCATTTACAGCTTCCCTGTGTTGATTAGCTAACAATCTATTAACTGAATGTCTATTACTGTTGTATTGCTGGCAGCAGTCAACTAGCAACGTTTTCAACCTAGTTAGTTCATCGTTCAATGATGGGCTAAGGTCTGACTTTGACAATACAAACTTTCAGAGAGCTTTCAAAGTAATTCATCGTATCCCACCGAATATTTCCAATAGACTTCGTATTTGTTTACTGCACACAGCTGAGGCGATAGGCATTCGAACTATTAAACCTAAACTATGCATTCAAAAGAAGTTTGTACAGCCATTATCCCTCCCTTGGCCTATTAAGACATAACGAACTAATGACTTCTACATCACCCCTTATTTATATTTTCAACCCCTTTCTTATCATCCCTTAATCTTATCACATCTTCATTAGAAACGTGTCTCATTTACTTCTCTTACAATCTAGCATTACTTATTATAATAAAGGTTTTTTGTATTTTCCAATGAATGAAAACAAAACGATATTGTTTTTTACTGACGTTTCGCTATTTAATGCTAATAGCTTTATCAAAGTATTAGAGTAGCATTACTTAATTGGTTCATTTGTTTGTACTAGCCTTTATCGACTACTTCCACCTGAACATTTGTTTGTTTAATCATGCTGTTTTTTCATTATTCGTGTTATCACAGATTGCCTCACATTTTCATCCTTATTATTGATGAAACCATTATTAATATCACTACTAAGCGCACAATTTATATTCACCATCGTATTATCCTATAAACAAAACACCATGATTGGTTTATATTTGAATTTTCATTTGTAAACTTATATATATTAGAGTTCAACCTGATGGGATCTAATTGAAAACGGTATTTAATTGAATTTTTGATTTTCCCGTCGTTTGATTGGACCGAAGCACTCGGTCTCATGTTTTCAAGTCGGCTTCCTGTGCAGATGCTTCGACGATGTCTGGGCATTTAAGTATTTCATGGGTGGATGGTGACATCATCACTCACTGAGAAATGCAGGTACATCCAGCTGATCACGAGTCCCAAATGGGACGAAATGCGCATCCTGGATTCCACTGCTAGTCACCATCCACCAATTGAAAACAATATGGTTTTGCTCAAATGTGTTGTTCTAAATTTTAACATGGAAATATTTGATATATTGAAACTAGAAAATACGATTGTACAGCCTCTGAAAATGATTTCTTCGGAAATTGAGATTTTCTACTCTGAATTGTCCTGTTATTTTGTTTTTGATTCAAATGGGTGTTTTTGATCTTTTGAAACTAAAATGTACTTTACGCATATCCGGAATTATTAGTGAATGAGAAAACATATTTGGTGGTTTTTTTGAGTTAACTACATTTTACTCATCGAACGCAGATTTCCATGTGTTGATGTTATTGCTACCTGGTTGCCTTATATCTCACTAAGTGTAGCAGCAGGGTTTACGCATAAGGAGAGCTTATGCAGCACTCATATAAGAGTAGGATTCGGACTATGCAGTGGGGTGTTATTGTATCATAAGATAATATTATTTGATAAAACATAATGATGCAGTGTTGTTTATCTACTGATGATATTCAAGATACAATTTATCACTTATAGTCAGAGAAATAGATCGTATTCAAAACGCCCTTCGCATTCCAAGTGGAACAAAATGCGCCAGGCTTTTGCTATGAAGTTTCAATATTGATCATGTCGTTTTTACGGGTTGGGTTTCTAGCCCCAAACCCCACCTCTTCCGTCTTTATCAGGTTTGCCACCAACTAAGCAGTATTTAGCATTGCGTTGGCGTTGGAATAGAACTCGGACCACTTACGTGGTTGGTAAGTATTCTATTGAACCATCATATCATTATGTGCGTAACCAGTCAGAAGTCACGGCTACACTGTTATTGTGCGACTCAAGATCTCAAAGTTAAAAAAGTAAACTGTGAACGTTAGATATTTAAGATAAAATATTCCTGATTCTTTTTTATGAACTACCTAGATAAGTAGCATCGGTGGCGCAGAGGTGGAATGTTCGCCAGTCACTCAGGTGGTCCGGAGTTCGATCGCCGGCCGACTCACTCATAAGCCTCTCTTAGCTAATAATAAGCCCAAGGAATGAGGTAAGATTGGGCGTGAGACTAGAAATCTCATTCCGTGAAAATGACACCACTACTATCTAAAATTCTAAGCTGTAGCTTGAAGCTCTAAGTTCCACTGGGAATGCAAAGGAATAGAATAAAAGTAATAAGATAGCAGCATTTCTTTTCCAGCAATTTTTTGGATGCATTCTGTCAATATCTATCTATCTATCATTAGAACTAAATTTAATTACACTAAAATGCCTGAATAATTCATTGGGAACTAAAACAGATTTGTGATGTGCTTTTTTTCGTCTCTATAAATAGTTGATTTTACGAATAGAAAGTTAAGAGAAAATATGTGAATGCAGTCTACACTTTACAAAATTAAAAATTTCACTTTCACAATTCTGCCTATTTTGTTATTCTCATCAAGTTGGATGTAATTTTGAAAATCACAACGTTAGAAATGAAGCTACTGTAAAAATTAGTATCACATTTTTCAGCCGAACATGTAGTTCTTATGCCATGAAGTGGATAGATTATCATTGGGTCATTGAGTTGAACACCATAATTGTACACTGTCTTTCCATTTGTCATCAGTGATATGTAAAATGTCGCTAAGATTTATAAGTAGGTGTCATTGAGTCGCACTGTTCTTCTTTTTTCCCAGTGTTTCAATGGCAGTTAGCTCTATTTCTGCGAGTTGATCACGGACTGATATCAGTTAGAGAACCATTGAAAACCAACCACGGAGTACTGGACAGCTGCCGTTTCATCCTAGTTTGGGAATCATCGGCAGTACGCACCCACCACCAGGGTCCAAACATAGAACCTTCCGGTTACAAGGCAAGCTCGTATACCATTGAGCCACTGGGACCCGATTCAATGGCTAATCCATGAATTCTAACTTCTACCAATTCGTGATTTAGCGCGACCACAACCATTGTCGTTGGTGGGACATCCATCCACACACGTGACATCTAATTGAACCTCACTGGTCACGACTTCTCACTAGAACTCAGGAAACTACAACCTGTAGCAAGTCACTAGCGAGCATCAGATTAATTTTCTATAGTTTGGTTTGTAAGGGTTAGTTATGTTTTTACGAGTTGATCACGGACTGATATCAGTTGGAGAACCGTTGAAAACCAGGGAGTACTGGAAGTGTGGATGGATGTCCCACCAACGACCGGAAGGTCCTGGGTTCGAATCCCAGTGGGTGCGTACTGATTATGATTCCCAAACTAGAGTGAAACAGCTGTCCAGTACTCCCTGGTTTACAATGCTTCTCTAACTGATATCAATCCGTGATCAACTCGTAAAAACATAACTAACCCTTACAAACCAAACTATAGCTCTATTTCATTATTATTATTCCCTTGGGTTCCAATTGGAAAATAACGCTTCAACAACATATTCCCTCGTTGTTCTATTCTCTGCAGCCTTCTTCAGCTGGCAAGCCACACGATTGCATCTCCTCATCCAATTCACACAAACTCCTTCATGTCACTATGCCGCACCGAAAACCCACTCGTCGCTTACCACTGAGATATTCCACTCGGGCGATGGCCTGCGAAATGCGCAGTGTCATTCGAAAACCTCCTCACTGTAGGTCCAATACATCTCCACTTTCTCCTACATATTTGTTGAGCAATCAGCTTTTGGTTGGTTCATGTGTAACCAGAGTTTCTTGTTGCTAATTCTTTCTGGCCGTCCGTCCGGCCATTCGATATTCAGCATGGCAATTAGCTTTCATGAAAAGATATTCATTCATGAATAATCTCCATTCATAGATTTATAAAAACTAAATAAGGCAAGTATTTCAACTAAAAGGCTTGTAACGATCAAATTTACTCGATTATAGTCTGAAAGGAAGAAGCTGATCTCTATGTTGTTGTAATGGATCTCTATACATTAAAAGAAAACATTGTTTTCGATATATTGGCTATTATTAAACTGCCCATACCTATCTGTACGTATTTTTTTCACTTCCCTATCTCGTCATCGCATCTATGCAGGTCAACATAATATTCAATCCACTATACCCAATCCAAGCGGATCATTGAACCATTTACCCTCAACAGACACCACATCCCAGGCACCAGCAGGGAATACCAATAGTACAGCTACACCGTCCTCCACTACTACTACTACTACTTCTTTCAATGTTGTTGGTCGAAGTAAGTTGTATATGTATACTTTTGTTTGTTCATCATTTCTAGCTTTGATAATCTTTGTGAATTTTTTACGCCTTTAATTTTCAACGAAATGTTTGTAAAAATGAATCTTTATATGTATGTGTTAATGCGTCTACTGACTACTGTTCATTTCGATAGGTTAATCAAGAAGTTAGACCAGGTTGCAAATATTATTATTATATTATTATTGTTTCCTTGGGTTCCTAGTGGGACATAGGGCTTCAACTGCTGCACGTCTCCACTTGCTTCTGTCTTCCCTCTGCTGTACTTTTCACCTACATCCATGTTAGTTAGTCCATACTGTTTCAACTCCTCTTCACACGATCTCCTTCATGTCATGCACCATTGGACGCCCCACTCGCCGCTTCCCTTTCGGCCTGGTTCCACTCGAGGGCCTGAAGCGCGATGTCACAAAGCGGCCTCCTCAGCGAGTGTCCAATCCATCTCCGTTTTCTCCTGCATATTTGTTGGGCGATTGGTTTTTGTTTTATTTGTTCCCATAGTTTCTTGTTGGTGATTCTTTCCGGCAAATATTCCTAAAGTGTTTGATTGGTGGATGCTTACTAGCAGTAGAATCCAGGATGCGCATTTCGTCCCATTTGGGGCTCGTCTTCTGTATGTGCCTGCATTTCCCAGTGAGTGATGATGTTCCCATCGGGGCTCGAGCCCAGTGCCCGTAGTTTCAAACGCCAAAGAGTTACCCACTAGACCACTGAGGCCACTCTTGTGCAACGAGTCATATTAATTTTAATTGAATTTGAGATTTTCCCGTCGATTGATTGGACCGAAGTGCTTGGTCTTAGGTTGACATTTCGGCTTCTTGGATAACGCATTGGCGTTTGAAACTATGGTCACTGGGTTCGAGCCTCGGTGGGAAAATCATCACTCACAGAGAAATGCAGGTACATCCAGCTGACCACGAGTCCCAAATAGGACAAAATGCGCATCCTGGATTCCACTCCTAGCCACCATCCACCAATTGTATACAAATCAAATCCCCAGACATCGTCGAAGCATCTGCACAAGAAGCCGACATGTCAACCTGAGACCGAACACTTCGGTCCAATCAATCGACGGAAAAAACCTCAAATTCAATAAAATTCCTAAAGTGTATTTATTAAAGTCCTAGGATGCCTTTTATATTGGTTTGTTGTCTTCCATTCATATAAGAATTTTAGTATCTCTATTGATGTAAATGTTGAACTTGTGGATATTAGATGACGTTTTAAGCAAAATTTACTTCCTCATAATCATATTAATTTACTCACACATCTTCATAATATGTCTTTAATACTTTTTTCTATCTCCCTCTTGTTGTTTATTGCAATTTTCCATATGTGAGATACAGGCCTATCATCACTAAGACTTTACGTGTTTGATGTTGATTCGGTGAAAAAAGATTTGACGATTAACCTCTTTCTCTCCCCTTAAATTACTTTAAGTACTTTCCAACCTATCCCACCATATTGTGTGATAAATTACAAGTGAATACAATGCAATGGCTGCGCTTTTACTTAGGTTATTTAACTTATTAGCAGGATCAATCATTCTAGGTCTTGCTAATCTAATTGACCCCGATCTACTAGTCTGACCTATGTTGTCGACCTCACAGCCAGTATTACATGGTATTCCGTAAATTATATTATGCTTCTTTATTGTATCTGTTGGGTCAATAAGCCGATAAAGTTTATCTCTGAGAGAGTTGGTTCGTTGGTGTAAGTGCTACCGTAATTCTAGCCTCATTGCGAATTCTACGTAAGGCTTCTGATGTTCCTTCTTTATACGACAGTACAGGACTGCAGAGACTTTGAATTCTCTATTATTTTTTTTTAGCATATAGATACCGTAAAAACATTTTTGGGTGAGTATATAAACTATCACCAAAACAAATTTACCTCCTTTTTGTTTTCGTTTACTTGAATGTATGAAACAAAGGCGCGGTTAGTAAACAACTTGAATTTCCTCACCTACTCGGTCTTATCCGATTTTGCATTACGTTCTTACTGGAATGCTGTCATTATATTAAATGTTATGTTTTGCTATTTTAAAGGTTTCTTTTTATTAAGTTTTTACCTAACACGAATATCTCTTGCGGGTTTTGCTATATATACTCTGCGCGAAAACACCTTGCAACTGCTTTTTGTCATCTTATTTGTACACATGAATAGTTAATGCTCCCTCTGCGAAAAACTAAAATAACAATGAGAATACCATATTACTATGTTTATTAGATGTATCACACAGTGAAACAGTATTATTTACTGGATGACACAGTTTCGAACACAATTCACTTATTGTTCATAATCATGTCAACTGTAATCACATGACTTTAAAACTTGAGTTTTATAGTTTTATAAAAAAAAAAGCACAAATTTGTCTAATTCCTTTAGTGTCACAGTTTTCTTTATTCTTTCCTATTTGTCGTAGGAGTAGTAGGACAAAATTACCACTCGAGGACATAATGCTGGGAGTACAGCTATGCCTCACTTCCGCAGTATTTAAATTCCAAGGGAAAATATACGAACAAACTGAGGGAGTTGCCATGGGATCGCCAATATCCCCGGTTGTAGCAGATATATTCATGGATAGCGATTGAAACGTTCACCCCACCCCAAAAGTATGGTGGAGGTATGTAGATGACACATTCACTGTACTTAGAACACAAGATATAGATAGATTTTTCGAGCACATCAACTCGAAGGCAGAGGCAATTCAATTCACTTATGAATTGGAAAGTCAGGAAGGAAGGGGAACTTCCAATGTTAGATTGCAGCATAAAACCGAAAGAAAACGGGAAGTTCAACACTAGTGTTTACAGGAAACCCACACATTCAAACAGATATTTTGACTTCCGATCATCCCACCCTATGTCAGTAAAAATAGTAGTGGTGGAATGTTTAACTGACAGAGCATAAAAACTAAGTAGTACCAAGGAAAATATAGGACAGGAAGTAACACACACAAAAGAAGCCTTGAAACTTAATAATTACCGGATGAATTAGTCAGGAAATATGTAAGGAAATGTAAAAATAAAATAAAGAATGATAGTACCGATAGTGGTAATAATAATAATGATAACAATAATATCGATAATCATAGTAGTGGTAATAGTAATAATAATATTAATGACGACACCAAGAATAAGAAATCTAAATCAACAGTAGTAATTCCATATAAGGAGGGACCTCGGAAACATTACGGTGGGTAATTCCTAACAAGGCAGGTAGGAATAAAAGTGGCTGACATTCAAACCAACCACAAACTCAATTAGAAACAAGCTTTGTCGGTTAAAGGAGCAATCTTGTGGAGCCAATTAAACAAAACGATATAGTCTATCTAATACCCTGTCTGCAATGAATATCACGTCAAATGCATAGGTCAAACTAGTAGAACAGGTGCAGTCAGACTAGCCGAACATAAAAACCTAGTAAAATCTAGATTGGTTGACCCGAATAAGATAAGAAATCTAGAGAATAGCTCAGCTGTAGCACTCACTACACGCAACTACACACAACCATACAATATGATGGGATAGGATAACAGTTTTAAAATCTAATGTCACAGGGTATAGGCAGATTGATAACAGAAGCTTTGTTTATCGGAACAACTGCAAATACATGTAATAGCAATGATTCAACACCTGTCCCAGATATCTGGGAAATTCTACTACCCCTACGACAAATAGGAAGGAATAAAGAAAACTATAAAACTCAAGTTTCATAATCGTGTGATTACAGTTGATATGATTATGAACAATAAGTGAATTGTGTTCGAAACTGTGTCATCCAGTGAATAATACCGTTTCACTATGTGATACACCTAATAAACAAACGAATATGGAATGACTTACTACCACAGTGTCCAAGTTCTACACAACAATGAGAATTCTTCCCTCGTCATGGTTTTCAGCTATTTCATAGGTGTTTAATGGTTATTTTCACATTTTCTCTAATCATGAAAAACCTCTATTCGGGTCTAGTAGTGACTTCATCTACGCCTATCACGCATTTAAACAGTTGCACGATATCATACAGGACCTAATGTTACTTACTATTCAGTAGTCCAAATCACCATTTCTCGTGTGTACATAGAAGACAGAGGGTGATATAAGTGATAAGCCAACGAAATCATATAAATCAATGTTGAAGAGTTATGTAAGGGAACAAAGTAATAGTGAATCATACAGTGAAATTCGATGATACACTTATATCTGTATTTCTTACAACGTACTTTCTTGAAACAACAGTGATGTTGCAAAGTTGGTGCTGGTCATTACATTTTGCTTCTGTATATATAATGACATAAGACTGCTTTTGCATTACAATGAAGCGTTCATAGTTAATCAGATTCTTCACTTGCTTCAAAAATGATACAGATTGACCTAAGTCAACCAAGCTACTTTTGAATGTCTTTTGAGATACTGTCAGATACCGATGTTACAGGACTGATGTCATTTCAACATGCTTATCTACTTCACCACGTATAGTCAAACATGCTATCAATGTCCATTAGTCGTACTGTATTGATATATACTTTGATAGTGGTAGATGGTTCACAAGTTTATTTAAATTGATGCCCAGAATACCCAAAACATTTAACTTAAACATCTGCGAAGAGGTCATCAACCCTGAAGTTAGGTGTTGAGTTAGAATGTGAATCAAAATGGAGAATGTGAACCTCTCTATGTGATCATCGGATAGGATAGTTCTTGACGAGTTTCAATGCTACTATGGGTGTTTAAATACAAAACGCTCAGTAAGATTTATTTGATAGATATACTCTCCAGCGTAAGATGCTGCAGTAAATCGTCTTGATCCTAACTTGATTCCCGAACCAGATTCGGGTGAAGAAATATAGCTAGTGTTGATAGCCCTTAAGTATTTCTGTGTTCCACTACCTGACGAAAAGTGAATATCTGTCAGATACACTCACATTGTGGCCAAATGATACCTGTCTGAGACTGTTCATAAGCAACTTCTTCTGAGATACTAAGATTAATTAGGTGTCTGTATCAATATCACTGTTACCAAGTACGGAACTCAGTTAAAGATTATGTCGGGATATACAGCAAAGTTTTCTAACATTTTTAATGCAAAAGTGGAAGACAATATAGTCCACTTGTTGTTTTCCCAATGGAATATCAAATATTTTCACTAGCACTGACAGCAGGGCAATTTCTTCTTTTAGCCCTCATTATGACTATAACTATACCTAAGTTTCCTTTCTGATGCATTACAACTTTGAGATGTACCATCTAGACAGTCATACCAGGTTTCGGTTAAGTATCAAGTTTCTTGACCACAGACTGACATTAGTTAGAGAACTGGAGCACTGGACAGTTGTTTTGACCTAGTTTGAGACTCTTGAGCATCACTCTCCCATATCACTTTTCTGGGAGGTCGAGTATTCATCCACTGGAATGGAATCCAATGACTCGTACAATTCTAACTTCTATCAATTCGCGGTTTATTGCGCCATCACCAACCAATGTCATCGATGAGTATTACTCCTCACACTCCATCTAGTGACCCCAATGATTGTCACTTCTCACTAGAATTCCAGGAACCTTCGTCCCGGTGAGCATTAGATTAATTGTTAAAGGTTTGTTTGTTGGTTCTTGAATATAATCTACTAATAGCTAACCTAAAAAAAGCACAACAACTCCCATCGGTACAAGGTTCAAACTGAAAACCTTGAGAGTATTCTGTCGACTGGAAGACAGTATATTCACCCTTTACAGCTCTAAATATTTCCACCACTTTCATTCTCTGGAACGTGACATCAACACTTACCATCTTCAAAGAAGGATATGATCAAGGGTTCTAACTAACTCTAACTCATATCCAAAAATTACCCTGCATAAAGTAATGTTGCATATCGGTTATCGTATACACTTTATGTGATACTTCGTTTTGTGAGTTGATTAAATTATATACTTTGTTGTTTGCCTCTGGTTTTCATCTTATGTTTGCCTTCTTCATTATTTATTTTACCTCATTCGTAACCTTAGTGATATATATACATTTATATATGTATTCTTATCCGACACGTTATCTTCTCATCTAAAGTTACCTCTTTTAATTAATTCTCTTTTTTTTATATGAGCTAGGTGAATTGTAAACTAAAGTACATTTGATCTAAACTTATCTTCTTTTTTAGAAAAATAATAGTTTTTATTGTTAACCATACCACATAATCATTAGAAGAAAAAGGATACGCTGAAGACACTAATAACCTGCGAAAATCTAACAATTTGATTGGATATATTTTAGAATAACAAGTGTTAGCGAACAGTATTATTTCAAGTGTGATCATCAGGTTGATATCTCATTTAGAGAACTATTGAAAACCGGTAGAGAGTACTGGATAGCTATCTCTTGCTAGTTTAGGACTCTACACCAATACACACTCGCCGGGGTTCGATCCCAGGATCTTCCGGTTACAAGATAAAGTCATGCAGTGAACGAACACCCATACAATCGAAAATATTCAATAGGATATGATGAAACATGTTAAATGTTTTCCAGTTTTATCCACCCAGTGGTAATTGTCAACTAAATAATACGAAGTGATTCTTCAATCTCCTTTAGTATTTCATGACGTCACATGTTCTGTGATAAGTTGGTTTAGTTGTCTCCAATTGAATTGAGTATTATTAAAGTTACGTGTGTAGTGTTAGGTAAGGCAGGAAAGTTAGTCGATTGAGTGGTTAAGCTAGGTTGATCGAAGTGGCTAGGACACGTATTATGCATTCCAAGCCGTCGCCTTCCTCGATGGGTGATGTTATCTAACATAAGATCAAGTTGGAAAAGAGTTAGAGGTGGTCATATCAAAACTTCGCATATCAGTCCATGAAGACTCTGACAATTGTTTTCAACTGTGTTGGGATGTGTAGGGTACCTGGTTTGGGTTCTTCGGGATTCTAAGTATGGATATCTAGAGACTATTGGATGGTGTGGCTCAAAGTCATTATTGGTGACTTGGATGTCTTCAGTCTTCGTAATCTTCGATGTACATTAAACCCTATTGCTTTCCCATGTTACTATTCTTTCTCTATCACATTTATACTTATTATAGTCCTTTAGAATCCCTTATTTTCTATCTCTTTTAAATCTGCCTTTTTGTGGTACATGGATTGTGGTGATTTGAACTCGTGCAATTCTGTGCTAAGTTCTATGTTGAAACTCAGTCAGTTGGTTAGTCACCTGGCGTGATACATTCACATAAGATATGGCGAAGCTAGCTGGCTTATCCTTCGCTTGACTGAGGAATTACACATATGTTTTTTGCATAAACTATAAAGCAATCTTGGTAATTTGCCAATAGGATGACAAGATTGTGCATATCAACCGTGAAATTAGTAGTGATAATAAAATTAGTTTCATTAATAACAAAGACGAAACTATCATAGAGAGAGATAATGGCTTCATGAACTTCTTCTTAATGCAAAGTTTAGACTTAAAAGTACGAATACCAGTTACCCTAGCTAAATACAGTAGATGAATACAAAGTCTATTGAAAAGATTCGATGGTATTTGATATATACTTTTAAATACCTTCGGTTTTTCCACTGAATGAACACTATCAACTATATGTGTGACAAAATGAGGCTTCGAATAGCCTCTGTCTGTCCTTTATGCGTCGGTGCCACAGTTGTTAGGACTTTCCCCGACCATGCACAAGGTCCGGGGTTCGATCCCCTGCCGATGCACACCCGATATCTATGGTCGGCCTGCAAAGTTTGGACTACTGATATCACATGCTGAAAAGTCCATATTTGTACCGAAAATACGGTGTGACATCAAACTGTAATCAAAATAAATACCACAATGGGTGATGTTCAATGGTACGTAGGTTAATCTGTTTAATAACTACGCCCAACATTTCCACCTCTTCACCGTGCATACGTTGAGGAGGCCGTCGAACGACATCTCACGCCAGGCACACGCTTGATTGGAATCCAAATGGGAAGCAACGTGTGGGTCGTCGGTGTAGATGTGAAATGGAGGAAACTGGAGAGGAGAAGGGAAATTATGGGCAGTCGTGTGGCTAGCCAGTTGTAGAGGACACCAGAAAGTAAAAGAAAGTGGTGATGTGTTGTTGAATCCGTATGTTCCACTTGGAACCTAAAAGAATAATAACAACACAATAATATTACTGTCTTATCATTCTATTGTCAAATCACTATGATTGACTTACATTTTAATGTTCATATGTAAAGTTCTATTTTTAAGAATAGAGGCTTATGAGATCTAATTGAAAACAATATTGTTCACTCACTTGTGTTATCCTAAATTTGGTTTGAATTGGAAATTAGTGAGCTTTTTATTCAGATTCAGAAGTGTTGAAATCTGCATGCACTCTGTATACACTTCATATCCATACATGCTTGTCAGTAAAGTTCAACTACAATGATGGCGACTATCCAGTCATTGGCTTCGGTGGGACAGCGGTAGAATGCTCAACAACCATGCTGGTGGTCCGGGATTAGGTCCCTGACTGATGCACTCATTTACCTCGCTAAGCCAGTAATAAGACTGGTAAATAGGGAAGGTTGGGCATAAAGTTAGGAACTCCATCCCGTAAAAGTAATAGACACCACTGCTACCGAACTTCAAAGTTCTAGCTTGAGGCCCTATGTTCCACTGGGAAAGTAATGGAATAAAATGAAATTTAGTCATTGTGATAATTACCTAAAGCATAGATATCTTAGAGACTGTATGAGTTGGTGTCAGTATTATGCTGGCTAATTGGCGCTACCATATAAATATTAATTGAAATTAAAGCTGTAACTTGAGTCTCGGAAAGATTTGATTTGATATCTAGTAATAGTAAATTCTTCGTTACTAATACACCACTTGTGAAAGAATGACTGATTTCGTATGTGATGCGTCGGTGGCACAGTGGTTAAGACTCTCGCCAACCATGCACATGGTCCGAGATTCGATCCCCTGCCGACGCACACCTGATATCTATGGTCGGCCTGCAAAGTTTGGGCTACCGATATCACATGCTGAAAATTCCATACCTGTAGTATAAAATACGTTGTGGAATCAAGCTGTAATCAAAAGGAAAGTCAATGCGTTGTATTCATTCGCATTTTATCATACAATAGAGTGGGATAGGTCGGAAATTATTAAGAAGTAATGTAGTTAGGTGCAGAGACTGAGGATTTAATCACACTGAATCTTTGTTTATCGAATCAACACCAAACACATCCAGTATTAGTCGTGATACGCCCATGCCTCAGATATGGGAAATTGCAATAAACAAGAAGAGGGAGATTAAAAAATATATATACAAAGCAAATTGTAAAGCCATGTGAATAAACTGATATGATTATGCGGAGTAAAATTGTGCTTTAAACGTCATCCAGTTATTAATACTGTATCCCTGTGTTTTACATCAAATAAACGTATCCAGTATGGAGTTGCATTCTACCATAGTGCTAAAGTTCTACACTTAAATCAATGATACTTATGCGCTTCCAATTCAAAGACCAATAATCAATGAACTCACACAACCATCATATAAAGTTATCTAATTTGAGAAGTTTTCTTTCCTTCAGTATTTTCTTAGAGCTTATCAAATTATGCCAAGTTATACCATAATACAGCAGAAATGATATTTAAGATATGTGTAAGCAAAGAGTGTTCTGAAGCTGTTCATTTCTCTCAATCCATATCTGAAATTCACATGCGAATATGTGAGGTTAAGTAAAATACAGTCTTGTGATTTCACTAGTATTCAGGGTGAAGACGATTTCATCTTTCATGAAGTTTGGCATTCATCGACTTGGATAAATCAGTACTCAAGATTAAGATATCATGGAAACGATTTGTAGTTCAGGTGGAATGTATTGATGTAGTTGTGTTCTCCTATCTGGATGGTTTTGTTGCGAAGCTTCCATTGTCTTTCTAGACAAAGTTCACTACACCATGAAGAGTCGAACCCAGGACCGTCTTGGTTCAATTTTAGCTATCTTCTACTAGCATATTAAACTATAATCACATCTTAGCATTATTATGTCATTTTTTTAATTTTCTCTTATTTTCTTGTTGGCATTTCATGTTTAAGATAATTTGTACTTGTTTCGCGCATTGATTGATTAAGTTGTGTGAACACTGTCATATATTCTCATGTGTATTCATTGATGTGAAAATATCGAAAAGATCATTTTGCGTTGCTTTCACACTTGACTCGAGTTCGAATTAACAGGTTACTGGAATTTATCCCAGTGGCTATGTGGCTAATAGGCTCACCTTGTGTCCTGAAGGTCCTCCATTCGGTCTTTGGTGGAGTAATTCTGAAAAGTCAGAAAATATGACGAAATATTTTGTTCAATATCCCCGTCTTCCGTTACTAAAGTTACATCGGAACTGATCAGAATCCTTAAACTGAACTGCATCAAATTGTTTCCGTCGTTTGACCGTGACACCCATAAAACTAAGGAACTGTAGATAACTTTTGAACCTAGTACCTAAATCAATGAAATTGGGCCTAATCAATGAATATTTTTGATATTACACATGGATTAAAAAAACGAATTTACGAGAGTTTGTTCGTAGAGATTTGACTTGTTTCATGTATGACCACGGATTGATATGAGTTAGAGAACTATTAAAAACCAGCACTGGAGTAATGGATAGATGCTTTTTTCTAATGTGGGACTTATCAGCAGTATTCATCCACTGGGGTTCGAACCCAGGTCCTTCCGGCTACAAGTCACGTTCGTTGGCCATTGTGACTCGACTCATTGGCCAATCCATTAATTATAAGTTCTACCAATTCGTGATTTAGTGCAACCACCATCCAATTTCATCGGCGAATATTTGTACTGGCTTCCGATCGTGTGGACCGCACTGGTCATGACGTCTCAATAGAACTTCAGGCAATTTCGTCTATTTGCCAGTGACTAGCGGGGTCAGATTTATTTTCAAGAGTTTGTCTTTATTACTGATGAGTCTCAAAATTAGACGAAACAGCTGTCCCATACTCCCTGGTTTTCATTGGTTCTCTATCAACGAAGTCAATCCGTGATCAAACTTTAAACAGATTTAAATAATACTTTAAGGCGGAATTCAATTTACAACTGTAATATCATTTATTTATTTATTTATTAATAATATCGGGTGTGTGACTGCAATATTAAAATATATTAGAACATTTCAATAGCCTTGTTAAATGCGACATACCGTTAGTTGACTTATTCGCGTACATGCTTCTAATAACAATCTATGCATTCGCTAGATGAATTTCAGATTACTGCATCCTCAGTATCTTATCCTGCATAGATAATATTGTCAGTTTTATTTAAGATCCTTTATACGAAATGTGTTTTTAAATACTGTACATGACTGAATACTTTTAGTGGTTATGTCAGTAATAGAGAATTTGTAAAGAAAAACCATATGAACTGTTCGCATTGGACAAATAAAATTCTGCATAAAAAGTCTTTTTAACAGCAGCGTTCAGTCTTTGTCTAGTTATCAAGCTGCTTTGATGCCCCCAGACAAGTTCATCAGGAGATATAAAGTAGTCAAAACACTAAGACCCACTCTCCAACTCTCCCCTAAGAAAGACGTGTACATCAAGCTAACCTATAAGGGACATCAAAGCAGCTTGATAACTAGACAAATAAAATTCTGATTATGTAGTTAGATCTCATCACTGCTAATCCATTTTAATGTGTGAGGCAATTTGGAAAAATCTCACGAAAATGAACAAGGTTAATCAATAATTTTGACCCCAAAAAACCTTGAATATTAATCTGCATACTGGTGTATTGGAAACACTAACACATTTGGTTTGTGCTTCGTAAGATCGATAGTATTATGATCATTGTGTATTATATAATATGAGAGAACTACTCATTCAATAAGGAAAGTCATTTCGGGTACTGAGAATTCATTTCTTATCTGCAATTATATATTATATATGCGGTACAATTTTTTTGTTATCTTTATTGTTTCCTTCCCTTCAAAGGTTTGTTTGATCAACCATTAATGACAAGTGGGAAATCACATATTCCACAGTCGTCATCATCTCCGTCAATAAATAAAGTGATCACTGGGAATAATATTAACTCGAGTGGAAGGCAAACACCTGGTAATTTCAAACATGCTGAACATAATCAGATAGATCACAATGTATATCATATATCAAAAGATAACGAACTAGAAGGTTCTAATGTTTTACTCGGTATTGGTATAAATGAAGCAACATATGTTACATCTGCGCCTAATGTTAATGATGGAGATTCTAAAGGAACTCAAGAAGTAAGCGTTTACTGTTAACATTTAAAAATTATTACTAAACGGTATAAAAAGGACTGGTGGATAGTTGTGTAAACGGAAGCGATGTAAATTAGAGGTTATATGGTAGTTTGTGGATCTATATTATTGTTATTATTCTTTTGGGTTCCAAGTGGAACACACAACACATCTCCACTTCCTTCCATTTTCTGCTGTCCCCCTACACCCGGGTTCACGATTGACCATAATCTTTTATCTCCTCTCCCAACTCACAAGATTTCCACATCACCCTAGCACTGATGACCCACTCGTCGTTTCCCATTGGGATCCCGCTGGAGCGATAGCCTGCATTGCATGCAATGTCATTCGAAGGTCTCCTCAACCTACGCCCGATCAGTTTATCTCCATTTTCTCCTACATATTTGTTGAACACTCGGCTCTTGGCTGGTTCGTTCCACTATTAAGTTTCTCATTGTTAATTCTTTCTGGCTGCCCGGTTGGCGATTTGATCTTCAGTATGCAACCAGGCAGAGAAGATGGCAGCTGTTGACAAAAGTTTGCATTAGCCTGTCGCAAATCCTTGTCGTGACACGCTGGTTAAGTTTCTGACCCGTGTAGAAGAACTGACTGACTGACTGACCTCACATCTGTATTGAAAAAAACGAATCTTGTTGTATATGCCGATTGAGTGTAGTGCAGAAGATTTCTAAACTAGTTTCAGGTTGATGAAGACGTGCCTTCCCAAGTCATCATCCATTCTGGCTGCATGTGGTTGAAACCGTGCTTCCTGACCAGATAAGTGAAGAGAGGAAGTAACCTCAGTGAAATCCCTTCCTTTGATGGTGATTGGTGCTGGTTGTTGTTAGTTGATTATCTTCATTACCTCAGTCTTCTCGATGTTTATCTGGAGTTCTGCCTTCACTACCAACTTCTTCTACCAGTCGAACCTGGACCATGTGGATAGCTTAGTGATTTAAGCAGGCCCCCCTCACACACACACACACACCCAATAAAGTGCAGCTCACAGTCTGGTAGATGCGAAATCTGTTTCGGATAATTTGATTTTATTGAACTGTAACTATATCCCTTTATTTATTTCTCTGTTTAATATGCTTATGCATAAACCTAATAAATGAAACTCCCGTTTTATCAGTACGTAAGTAGTTCACATACTATAGAAAAGAGAAAACACACTATAAAACCCTAGTATGGAAGATAGTTAATCTCAGCATAACCTTTTTTATACCCTTACTTTCATTTTGATTTATAATCATTATTTTTTCTTTCCGTTTATAAGCGTAAAACAACCTCTTTCAGACCGCCTTTTTAGCACACTATTAAGAGATTTGTGGATATTGTGAATCAACTTACATGTTATCGTTCTGATATATTCCAGATGATCTGCTCTTTTACAACATTTCAGCTCTCTCTCCTTAGAAGACATTGTAGTTGTATCCTTGCAGGATATCCTTACACATTGACGGATATCACCTATTACTGAGGCCTTTTCTACTGTCTTGCTTTGGCTTCATACTATTAACAGCGGCTGTTGGCAAAACTTTAGTCAGTTTTCTGTCTTTGCCCGCTATTAGATCAGCCTCCTCCTATCAATCAGCTTGCATGAAACTGCTGAGAATCACTGTCATTTACCAATTTTTTACTGAGATTGGGTCCGTTTGGTCTGTTTCTGTCTTTCTTGAGCTCTATGTGGATTGTTGCCATTTAAGACTTCATCTTTACTTATGTTTGAAATTAGTGCCTAACGTGGACAGACGCTTATCTAAACGGAATTGTAAGCGATTATTGTCGTTTTCGGTTCTGTTCAGCTTCTCTACTAGAACATTAATCGCATCTGGCATGCTGAATACTTTCCAACCACTCACACGGTTCGACGTTCGATTCCCGATCGACTCACTCCTAAACCCTGCTCGGTTGATCGTAAGCCTAGTAAATAGGTAAGACTGGGCGTGAGACTAGCGACCCCACTCCATTAAAGAACACTGACATTCAAATTTCAAATCTGAATCTGGAATCTCTATTTACCACTCGAAACGTGAAGGGAAATGGAAAAGGTAGTTGTACCTAAGTGTTTCACTTTTATCAACAAAGTATATAGCGTCTTTAAAAACAGTGGAGTACTTGCGTCTTTCGAGGTACATTTAGTGGATGCGTAACTGGAGATTATGAAAAGATATTGATAAGTGTCACTACCTTTCGTTATTCTTACGAATTCATTCCACCAGACAACACCACACAAAAGGGAACTGTTCACAGTGGATCGAATGACAACTCCACACCACTAAAATCCACGAGAACTGGTCAAAGAATCCTCTAACAATTCCAGGCGAATGTTGTATATTCTTTTTTTTCATTTAGCGTTGAGTAATCACGCTTAGTTTTAACATACTTGCACATACACACACGCGCACACATCAAGAGTCAATATATTATGGTACTACACTCGTTGTTTTTTATTGTCCTAAGCATTACACAATATGCTGACAAGTTCAAATAAAGTATAATTATATTTCAATAGTTTACACTCAATGGTAAGTTTTGTTATTGGTAATATTTCGAGCAAAATTACTGCCCGTATTCACACCACCAATAATAGCTGACATATTTATGGATTATGGGGAAGAGAATCCCCTAAAACCATTCACGTCATCACCAAAATGTTGGTGGAGATAAGTAGACGACACACTAGTAATAGTGAAAAAAAACGATACTGAGAAATTTTTCTCACACATAAACAGCCATGTCGATTCAATAAAATTCACTATGGAAATCGAGAATGAAATTGAGAAACTGCCTATGTTAAATTGCAAACTACAAAGAATAACAGATGATAGCATAAAAACAACGCTATATAGGAAAACCACACACTGTGGAAGCTTCCTTGATTGTCACTCAGTTCATCCACTCACGGTAAAACGAGGATTAATACAAGGTCTTGCAGATAGAATACGTAGACGACTTACAACAACACCAGAGGACCAGTGTAAAGAAATAAAAGTCCTATTCAAAATGCTACTCGAAAACAACCTTCCAAAAGAATTTATAAAAGATAATGTAAAAAAGAGAAAAAAGAGGGTGAAACCGGAGAATAACAAGATGGAAGAATGCAAAAAAACAGTCACAATACCATATAGAAATAGTACATCAGAGGCAATTCAAAGAAACCTTAAAAATTTTGACATTCGCACCACGTTTAAACCGACGAATCTAATGAAAAATAAAATAAATCATCTGAAAGATCCCATAAAAATGATGGATAAAAACAATTTGATTTATAAAATATCTTGTGCTGACTGTCCAACTAAATATGTGGGGCAAACGTCCAGATCACTCAAAATAAGAGTGAGTGAACATAAACGCCTAACTAAAGGTCAACCAACAGGGACACAAGCTTACAAAATCTTGAAACAAAATTCATCGATAGCTGCACATGCATGGGACAAAAACCACAATATCGATTGGGACAATGTGTGTATTCTAAAAACAAACATGAACAAATGGAAAGAAAGACTCATAACAGAATCGATATTCATTAAAGTCACACCGGATACATGTAACAAGGGTGACTCAGTACAACTATCGACAACTTGGAATATAATTCTGAATACAAAAACATGAATGAGCAAAAAAAATAATAATGAACTATATATATATGAGTACAAATCATAAATGTGTGAACAAAACAATTCCAACAGTGGTGTGAACATGGGCAGTAATTTTGCTCGAAATATTACCAATAACAAAACTTATCATTTAATTGATGGATGGTGATTAGCAGTGGAATCCAGGGTGTGCATTTCTTCCTATTTGGGACTCGTGGTCAACTGGATGTATTTGCATTTCTCAGTGAATTATGATGTTCCCACGGAGGCTCGAACTAAGTGCCCATAGTTCCAAACGCCAAAAGGGTTATCCACTAGACCACTTGGGTCACGAGAGCCACCTCTTGTGCAACGGGTCATATTAATTATTGAATTGAATTTAAGATTTTCCCGTCGATTGATTGGACCGATGTGCAACATGTCAACCTGAGACCCCCGAACACTTCGATCCAATCAATCGACGGGAAAATCTCAAATTCAGTTACAACTTATCATCGTGTGTAAATTATTGAAATATAATTAATTATACTTTATTTGTTCTAATCCACAATGCTCTAACGTTTTACTAATATTAACTGCTGAGTAGTTTTCAACAAACAATACACTTACTTTCCCAACTATAAATACATTTATTTCTTGTTCAATTCTTTTCTTTAAAGAAAAGTAGTATATGTTTTTTCAAATCACGTGATATTTGTTTTATTGTTCTCCCTGAAAAGTACTCTACAATTAGTTTACAATTGTTTTCCAATTGTCCAATAACAATGCCTAAAATTCCCAACAGTATGCTTATGTGTATAGATACAGTGTGAAATTTCCAGGGTATTATTATATATTATTATTACTACCTAACTTTCAAATAAAAAAACAGTAATTTCATCATGAGCTGACATTAGTTAGAGAACAATTGGAAAACAATCTGGGAGTACTGGACAGCTGTTTCCATTGTCCTACTTTGGGACTCTTCATCAGTACGCACCCACCGCCAGGATTCGAAGAGTCCCCTAGCTAGGACGAAACAGCTGTTCAGTACTCCTAGCTTGTTTTCCAATGGTTCTCTAACTAATATCAGCTCATGATGAAGTCCTGTAAACCAATCAACCAAATCCCTACAAACCAACATTTGAATATCACTGAGATGCTCACTAGCGACTTGCCGTATTCAGGTGGTTAGTTACCTGGGGTTCTAGTGAGAAGTCGTGACCAGTTGGGTGCAGCAAGTCGGGTGTGAGGACAAATACTCGCCGGAGACATTGGCTAAGGGTCGCGCTATGTCGTGAATTGACAGAAGTTAAAATTCATGCACTGGCCTTTGGATAGGGTCCCAGTGGCTTAATGGTACACGAGCTGGCCTTGCAACCAGAAGGTCCTGGTTTCGAACCCTGGCTGTGGGTGCGTACTGATGAAGAGTCCCAAACTAGGACAATGGAAAAAGCTGTCCAGTATTCCCAGCTTGTTTTCCAATGGTTCTCTAACTAATGTCAGCTCATGATGAAATCCTGTAAACCAATCAACCAAATCCCTACAAACCAACATTTGATAAACAGTAATCATTGAACACACAAACACACATGCGTATGCATACATTGATTTCATGATAATAAGGTCAAGAACATCTCATTGTTGTTGGTATTGTTGTTGTGTTTTTTTTTTTCTGAAGCTGTTGTCAAATTCTTTTTCTTGGTACACCGTGTTATGTCCTCATGATTTACCGATAACACTAGTCGGATATTGATTGGTAGGCTAGTTAAGTGCATGTACAGTATGATAATCTACCACTAAGGTATTATGGAATATTATGAAATCTAGCTGTTTGACAATACAATGGAGGTAGTAAGTACAATCTATGAGAGAAAAAGAAAGAAAAGATATTGTGGTTGAATTCGACGGCTGGATACATGTTCTCTGATAATATTTTTTATCTTTTTTTATGAATGAAAATTTTACACATTTATCTTTCTTTTCATTTGTCAGACATGTGTATCGCATAGTTTTCGACAAAGAATATTGCAAAAGAAATCTAAAAAACTACAAAATTTACGTGACAATTCAACACTTGTAAGTTTTACGTAGTCATAATAATAATAATAATAGCTTTATTCCAAACAGTATTTGTGGTACAGGTATGGAATTTTCAGCGTGCATTACAATATATTGCATCTTATTACCTCATAAATTTTATAAGATTTTAAAATCAAAAAGCAACACCCCAAACAAGAAGATAAATAAATAAATAAAAGAACAGCGTTGCATTTACATTTTAAACAATGCACCACAGGAAATGAAATATAAAATTGCTGTGTAATAGAAGATGAGAACAACAGTGTAATAGTAACGAGGAAAGGAAAACAAAAACTAATGGGACTATTTGTTAGAGTGCCGCAGTAAGTTGATCGTGTCATACCTAACGGATTTCTCATCACATAACAGCTGTGCCAGATATGGTATTGTGGAGTATTAGTACTTGGTAGTCGTAGCATATAGCCTCCTATAGCTGCTTCTAGTTCTACCAGATGAAATGCAAGGAGAGAACTGCGTATAGAGAGGATTCTCAGGGTCTGACAATATTGTATTCGCTAGTTTCCTACATGACACTATATATCTATTCACAATAGTGTTAACCAGTTGGTTTAACGATATCCCACTTGCCCTACTAACGGCTTTTAGTGCCCTTCTCAGCAAAGCAAAGTCTTTCTTAAGTAGTCCAGGAAAGATTAATGGGGAGCAGTAAAGGGGGATGGGTAGAATACAAGAATTTACAAACTGAGAAAGCAAAGACTGCTTTATGCCAGACTGTCTAAATTTCCTAATGTAGGACGTTAAGCGAAACATCTTTCTAGTAACTAGCAAGATGTGGGAGGACCAGGAAAGATCGGTGGAAAAACTCAGTCCAAGGTACTTGACATTAGATGTATTTTCAACCTCTATGCCGTCAATGATAGTGGGGCCATGTGAGCTAACTAGTTGTTGTAGGTCACGTTTACGTCTGAAAGTGAAATTGACTACCTGACATTTAGACGGATTAAGCTTAAGTCCGTTTGAAGAGGACCACTGACTAATTTCCGACAGAAAGTTATTTAATTTGGAACAATCTGACTGAGAGTTGACAGGCATAGAAACAGAGAGGTCATCGGCATACTTAACAAAAGTGGCTACATCAGAATGAGGCAAGTCATGTAAGAAAAACGAAAACAGAAAAGGAGAAAGAACAGCACCTTGAGGAACACCAGCTAAAGTAAGTGAGGTAGTGGAGGACTTTCCATTGTAGACGGTGTACTGCTTCCTATCAGAAAAATAGGAATGCAACCACTTATTTGTCCAGCTCTCAGCCTGAGTTGCAGCAAGTTTACTTAGCAAGAGAGACCTGGGAACAGAGTCAAATGCAGATGTGTAATCAAGGAAGGCACAGCGAACGTATTTAGCTCCTTTATCTAAACTAGAGACTATACTTTGATGTAGGACAACAGCGGCATCTAAAGTACACCTACTATGTTTATAGGCAAACTGGTTGGGGTCATTGAAAGGCTTCAATTGTTTCATACCTGTCCATCTAATACAGTCTCTTTGTGAGTTTATTGGACAGTAGACGTGTTGTTTCACTGAAGAAGAGAGAAATAAATGTAGGCATTTAATGTGCCCAAGAAAGCATTGATGAAGGTGTAACTCCATCCACTATTTGAGTCACCTGACTACCAGCCAGTTTTGAGTAGTCAGAGTATCATCAGTCCTCACATATTAGGTTTTGCCCATATATATATATATATATATATATATATATATATATATATATATATATATATATATGAATAAATGGCAATGCAAGTGGTTGCCGCTATGTTATGTAATGTTACTCAGTCAGTTATATCACCTTGCTATCCCAAAATTCGGTAGGTGAAGCAGCGATGAAACTCATGACCCATTGGTTAGAAGTCTAGTACCTAGACCGATGAGCCATCGCTCCACAAGTGGAAGTTGAGTAACCAAAGAATTTGAATAATGCGATCAGAACAACGTTTGTAGGATAAGATGAATTCAATTGCATACAACCTGAATAATAAACTATATAAGCAATAAATGTAAAATAATTCAAACATACTTTGACTGTGAGAACAGCCAGTTACTTTGTTATATGAGTAGAATAACATGCGCAAAAATGGACTCTAGGTAAAAACTATACAGGAAGTTAGAATAATTAGTCAGGTGACTAAAATGAAGAACATTATGTACTATAAAGAGAGAGAGAGAGGAATGCTCTAGAATTTTTGGGTAATTTACTCAATAAGTGGGGCAGGCAGTCACATAGTCACATGAAAACTCACTCAACCAAAATGTGAAAGAGGTCAAGGCTAACAAAGGTATTAAGAACTAATAATAAGGGAACAGATGAATGCAATTATCAAATTTCATGATAAAAATGAATTGAAATTGCTACACACAAATTAAAGTCACGGAATGTACACATTGAATCATAGGAATTATTTAAAAATACGGTTGCAGCGAAGAAAATTTTCTTTTCGACGAAGTCATCATCTAGACTGCATATTCGTGTACTAATGATAAATGGTTTGGAAAATTCCAGAATAATTTCCGGCCAAGGATCAAATTAATAAAATTACAATTAGGAATTAAAATGATATAATAAACAGGGGAGGGGTGGATAAAGCTCAAATAAAGTAGCATCATAATTACTGAGAAGATTAACATATTGTGCAATCAGGGGTTAGAAATGTAGAAATAATAAAAATTGACAGGATGTTTGATAAAAAACCTAGTGGGATCATAACTGGTATGACGAATAATTGTTTATGCAGTTAAGGGATAAATGTGTAGAAATAATAAAATGACAAAATAGACAGGAAGTCCGAATATGAAAATATGGTAGTGTAAATAGGGGAGGGATTAAGAAAAACTTAAAAATAACATGAATAAACAGAAGTTTGGATGAGAAAGACAATGGATGGTTATTACTGAAAGAATTACCTGGTTATGATGGCCATGGCACGGACAAGGGTTGGACGTATTTCTTTTGGATACATAGCGTGGGTTTGAGCTTTTGCAGAGCCGGTGCCTCGATTGAAGTTAAAGTAAAGCGTCAGTGTTTACCAAGGTAGTAACAATCTCTTTTTGCACAGATAATTTAAGTTACATTGTTCTGTTAGTCATAGCTTCAAGAATTCCAAGCAATTGTGAAGTGCTCTGTCTGTTTACCATCTTTAATATATTCCACTGTGTTGATCTGGTATTCTGTATCAGTCAGACTGATTGCGTTGTTGCAATTTTTCCATGAAAGATTTTTAGATAATTCCTTTAGGATCCAAGGAGAACATAGAGCTTCAAGCTAGAGCTTTGAAGCTTCAGTATCAGGAGTGGGTTTTTAATTGAATGGAGTTGCTAGCCTCACGCCGAACCTCCCATCTTTTATCACGATTATGACCGGCTAACGAGTAAAGGTGTACGCCGGCCGAGGCTCGAACCTCGTACCACACGCATGGTTGGCCAACACTCTATAGCTGAACCACCGACGCGCACACAGACTACTGATAATGACCCCCAACTACATTTTTTCTTTCTTTAGTAATCGATAGTTTTTGACTTGACATTGCCTACATCTAGCTGGATGGTTGATTTGCCAAGCTTTCATAACCCTACTAGGTGACATCTTCAGCGCATACTTCAATTTGAAGTGAGCTTTTAGATTTCTCCACGAGTTTATTAATCATCTCTCCTGGTGACCTTGGATGTGACTGGTTGTTTTTGTGTGTTTTCACACCTTCTAGGCTACTTGTATTGGAACTGATTGTTTCTTCAACTTGAACTTTGACCCTTTGTGTGTGTGACGTTTCCTCCTTATCGGTTGATAAATTTTGTCTATCTCTATGTGTCTATTGATTGATGATTCACTGGAATGCCAAGTGGAAACAACAAGAATGCTAGAGAATTTTTCCAGTGAATCATCAATCAATAGACACATAGAAATAGACAAAATTTATCAACCGATAAGGAGGAAACGTCACACACACAAAGGGTCAAAGTTCAAGTTGAAGAAACAATCAGTTCCAATACAAGTAGCCTAGAAGGTGTGAAAACACACAAAAACAACCAGTCACATCCAAGGTCACCAGGAGAGATGATTAATAAACTCGTGGAGAAATCTAAAAGCTCACTTCAAATTGAAGTATGCGCTGACGATGTCACCTAGTAGGGTTATGAAAGCTTGGCAAATCAACCATCCAGCTCAGAGAACACAACCACATCAAAATCATCCACCTGAGCTACAAATCTTCTCTATCATATTGCCTACATTTACCTACATCATTCAAGCATAGTGTAGTGTAGTAGATTGTCTTCGTTAATTTGTTTCTCCTTCAAAAAAGCATTTCTGAAATATTTTAATGTTTTACTTATTAACCATGATTTTTGTCTTCTTTTTTGTTTTAATAATGCGATGAACGCACACACACACACAATAAAAAAGCAGCCGTCTAAACAACAGACGCCAAATACTTCCCCTCTTACACTTCATCAGTTAGAAATTAATCAGAATAAAACAAATCCTGAAACAACAGAATGTACTTTCAATGTCGACAATGAAAAATCTTGTAAGTAGTATATATATATGCTTTTTTTCCTTTTGTTTGCAGCATGTATTACTATTAGCACAAGACATATAAGCGAACAATATTGTTTTCAATTAGATCTTCTTCAGGCTTTACTCTAATTTACATAGACTTATATATATAAAATTTTAACCAATGACGGTGATTTTGTGGATCAAATAACAATAGTAATCATAATAATAATAGTAATAATAATGTGGTAAATGTTTTGAACGAAGTTAATAACGATGATTATAATAATAACAAAATATTGTTAATAAGGCTTATATAGGTGATAAGAATAACAAAGTTAGTATATGCATATATGTAGACGATTCAATAAATAAATAAATTAGGTCAAATCAAATGGAACGATAATCAGAGTTTAAATAAATATCATAAAAGTACGAAGGAGATGGAAGATAAGAAAGGGTGGGAGGGTTTCGAATATAATTCACCTAGGCCAAGGGAGAGACAAAGGTAGAACAAATTTCTTTTGTGTACAAAGACTAGGATTGTTCTCTCGAATTCCCATAGCTTCGGTTAAGTGTAAAAGTGAAAGATAAGTTACCTAGTTGTGCCACTTCCATGTGTATCTATAAATTTAGTTGCTCCTGTGGAGAAAGCTATATACGTCGAACAACTTTGAAAGCACTACTTTTGTCCACTTGGTGACCACTATCAATCAAATGAGCCAAAATAGAACTTCGTATGGATTTTATTTAACCTTTTCCGAACCATGAAGGAAGATGCTCATTAATGCGTCGGTGGCACAGTGGTTAGGACTCTCGCCGACCATGCACATGGTCCGGGGTTCGAGCCCGCACCGACGCACATCTGATATCTATGGTCGGCCTGCAAAATTTGGGCTACCGATATCCATGCTGAAAATTCCATACTTGTACCAAAAATACAGTGTGGAATCAAGCTGTAAATCAAAAATCAAAAATCAAAAAAAAAAATCAAATCAAATCATGTATTACTGTTTGTTACACCTACCTTATACATTCTCCTATTGGTTTTGATTTTAATGAATGAGAAGGGTTATTTTGTTGCTTCAGTGTTTCTCTACATTCATCCCCGCACTCGTGATTTTGACTAGTTCACACATGTTTCCTTTTTTTAAAAAAAAAAGAGAAGACGTTCAGCCAAGAGACTCTTTTCGACGGCGAATTCATCCACATAGCTACCTGTACAATCGCATTTATATAGAATTATTTGTATGTGTGTGTCAGTACATGAGGTTTGTCAGGTATAAATGATTAATCAGGTAATACGAGAATGATCTTATATGGAAACAAGGTTAATTAGACAGCAACTGAAGTAAGATTGAGTTAGTAAGTTAGATGACGTAATATAGTTGACTAAAATGTTTCAACTTAGGTCAGGTTAGCAACAGAAGTAATTACAGGTGGAGACTAAGTAGAAGTGGGGTAGATGATGATGATGCCATTTAAATTAGAACTGAAATTGAGCAAATAAGTAACATAACTGACATAACATAAATGACTAGAAATTGAGCGTTGGTCAAGTCAGTAACAGTGGTAGTGAGGCGCAGAAATTAAATCGGGTGGAGGTAGTGAACAAGGAAGTTGAAAATGCAAAATATTCCATTTGAGAAGACAAAATAATACTAATGAAGAGACAGAAAAAAAAGATTAGGTGGAATTTGCTTGTCGGGTAATAAGATAGATAAAGTCCATTGCAAGTGTAGTTAGTGATTGAACGAACTTCTTCTGTATGCAGAGTTCAGGACTTAGCAAGTGAATCGCCATTGCTTCTGTAGTTTGAAGAAGTCTGATTCGTACACCTTTAGGAAGACTACTTCTCACTCTTTAGACGACTTTGAAGTTTGTTTGGGGTGCAGCTTGGTGTCCGGATTCCATCAGATGTTCTACGATGGAACTGCGCGGGCATCGTTCTTCTCCTTTGTAAAACCATGCATGTTGGTAAGTGTTCGGTCATACGTTTTCTTTTTTATTTTGTGATGAATATTGATTAAAAGGTTAGTCTAAAATGGTAGTAGGGTATAACAGGAAGACAGTATCACACCAAACGACGCGGTATTCATTTATGGAGCATTGAGTGAACGATGTATTATGATACCGAGTATTCAATTAAGTGCTTTGTTTTTCCTCTAAGTTGCACTCCTATGTCATAGATTGATACTCACCTCGGAGGTATATGTGCTAAACTGCGCATGGCCCTTGCGAAAGGATGACACGTCAGTTTATATTTCAAGCGTTCCATATTTTCTGTGCATCAGGAGGTCCAGGATTTGATCCCCAGCTGACGCGCACTATTAAACCGCCTGATTTATTAACCTGAAGTAAGCTTGCAAAAGCAGGGAAGATTGGGTGTGTTAGGCTATCTATCAACCCAATAAAAACAAAATCACCACTACTACTGATACTTCAAATCTTTAGGGCGTATATTCCACTCAAAACTCAAAGAGCGAAGTGTGAATATTGTGAGTGATGTATGTGATATGACCGGTAGTATAAGCGAGTAGACTTTGAGTAATATAAACCTAAGGTGTTAACGAAGCTATTTTCACCGCTATTCACATCGTTAATAAATTTTATCGTGAGATACAAAACCTCATATGTTGTATTAGTGTACTTACTGTACATTGCTATTCGTAATGGACCACTTTGTTGCTATAGGTGAGACAGTCGTTCAGTGAATACTACGGCTTGAACAGATTTCGGTAATATTGGACGACTTCAACATTACTTTCTGTATAATTTATCTGATAGCAGTTGGTAGGAAACGTTGGACGTAGGTTTCGCACTATTTGGCACTCGTAAGAAGGCGTGTCTGTGACCTTGAAGGAAATCATGTCCCTTCTAATATTCGAACCCGCATCGCCTAGTGCTGCAGTTAGTGACTTTGCCCTAAGCTAATTGGGTTCATTAAGTGACATACGTTCCTTCAAGGTTACAGGTACGCCTGTCTGACGAGTGCCAACTAGCGCGAAACGTAGATCCAAGGCTTCCTGTCAATTATATCCAACCATACAATTTCAAATAATCTTATAGTAAAATATATCCAGTGCAAATTGAGGCTATGTGCATCGTGAATTTTAGTACTATATAAGTAATTAGAAACGCTAGAATTTTGAGCTATTTAACTCATTCCGTAACATCATTTCAAGCGGATACTGCAATACCTCGATTCCTAAGATCATATCATACACCTTAATATTTTTGCACAATTGGATTATTTTTCTTAAATTGAAACATCTCCACTTGTGAATATTCTTCAAACTTTTTGTATACTCATTTTTTTTTGACAACTGTGCTTATAATAGTGATGGAAGTATTACCACCAGATTTTATCTGGAAAAACTTCATAGTCATTTAGTTAAATTAACTATTCAGTGATTTTGCTTAACAGGTAATATATTGGTTTCAACAAGATCCCGTAGTTAAATGTTTTGATCGAATCTTCTTCAGTGCTCCGTATGCAACGAATATCTATCTCAACAACAACAACAACAACAAAATATTGTCGTTTCTATTCAGACAAAGTAAGATGGGATCATCGGTGGTTCAGCGGTAGGACGCTAGCCAACAACGCTTGTGGCTGGGGGTTCTATCCTCGGTTGACGCACTCTTAGATTTTAGTTAGTTTGGTAAAAAAGGAAGGTTGGATGTCAGGCTAGCAAACCCAACTCGTAAAAATAAAACTACCGCTACCGAAACTTCATAGCTCTAGCTTTAAGCTCTGTGTTGCACTCGGAACTTAAAGGAATAAAATAAAATGTAAGAAATCAGTTGTGTGTATTATGGAAATGATGGAGAAGATTCAGACCTCTTGGAGGATGATATCGGTGTAATTGAGTTCTTTCAGCTGAATAGTGTTTATTCGTGAAGCTGAAGTTTCTTTTCCCAGAGAACAAAACTCTACTCAAAGCAGTGGAGATTTAACAACGAACACTTGAAAGTTAAGAATTATTGAAATATATTTGATTGTCTTGTGTAATGTAGTGGGATATTTAAATCTCTAATTGCTAGTGTATTCTTCTTGAAGTAGAAATACGTTTCAATTTATGAATGGTATAAAGTGTTCATTTAAAATGTTATCTTTTCTCTTTATTTTTCTCCTCTTACACTTTTTACAATAAACTATAGTTTGTTGGTTGTTTATTTAAAAATTATCGCTATTCTTTTTTTTATTAGTCTCCCGATTAGATTCAAATGAACATCCTCCTAGCCATTCAACATGGCCACCTCCATCATCGAACAACTCCTCCGTTTAAATTTATCCTCAAAACCAGAAGAAAGTTCGTTAAATTTAAAGTCAAGTATTACGACTGGTGGCAGTGGTGTATCTATAGCGTCTTCAACAAGGCGTCGTCTACCCGCTGAAAACTCTTTATCAAGAGGTTCTTTGAATAATACCCTTGTCAATAATTCAGGAAATTCGAATGAGTAAGCCATTTTATGTAAAAATAAAACAACAACATTGAAAATACATGCATGCTCTCAATTGCTTTCTGAATAGTTTTTCTGACTACAACACTGAATAAAGCCTGGTTGAATCTCAGTCAGGACATCAGTTCCTCTGGATGACCTTGCTGTATATCACTAATAATCATAAATCTAAGGTACCGAGACCTTCAATCGTTCAACGTGTTCCTCTTTTGTTCCTTTGAGTGATATGCTTGAGGAATCACGAGACCTATACTTTCAACAAACGGCAGGGTACTTATTATAGGCATAATGTCTTTCCACATTTCTTATTCCTTTTATCGTTTAATTTGAACTGATTTGACTCTCTGAGCTGAGTAAAACTCAGGGCTTACCTTATTAATATATGTGTAAAACTTGGGCACTGCGTCGGTGGCACAGTGGTTAGGACTCTCGCTGACCGTGCACATGGTCTGAGGTTCGATTCCCTGCCGACGCACACCTGATATCTATGATCGGCCTGCGAAATTTGGGCTACCGATATCCATGCTGAAAATTCCATACTTGTACCAAAAATGCAGTGTGGAATCAAGCTGAAATCAATAATAATAATAATAATTCCATATTAGTTTGTTTATTAGATACATCACACAGTGAAACAATATTATTTACTGGATGACGTTTCGAACAAAATTTATTGTTGAGTTGATGTGTTCGAAAAATCTCGATAGTGATGATAATACTAATAATGATAACAATAATAATGATAATAATAATAATAGTGATAATAATAATAATATTAATGACTACACTAACAATAAGGAACCTAAATCATCAGTAGTAATTCCATACAATGAAGGAACCTCGGAAGCCTTACGCAGAATTCCTATCAAGGCAGGAATAAAAGTGTCCGGCATTCAAACCACACACAAACTCGATTAGAATCAAGCATTGTCGGTCAAAGGAACAATCCTGTGGAGCCAATTAAACAAAACAATTTAGTTTATCTAATACCCTGCCTACAATGATTATCAGGTCAAATACATAGTTCAAACTAGTAGAACAGGGGCACTCACACTAGCTGAACATAAAAACCCAGCAAAATCTAGTTTGGTTGACCCGAATAAGATAAGAAATCTAGTTCAGCTAAAGCACTACATGCAGTTATACACAACCATACAATAGGATGGATGGGTTAAGGTGACAGTTTTGACATCTAATGTCATAGGGTGGAGGGAGAGATTGATAACAGAAGTTTTGTCTATCGAATCAACTGCAAATACATGTAATAAGAATGATTCAACCAACATTTGTCTCAGATATCTGGAAAATTCTATTACCCCTACGACAAATAGGAGAGGACAAAGAAAACTATAAACCTCAAATTCCGAAGTTGTGTGATTACAATTGATATGATTATGAACAATAAATTTTGTTCGAAACATTATCCAGTAAAAAATACTGTTTCACTGTGTGATGTATCTAATAAACAAAGTAATATGGGCTTACCTCTTGTGAACTCAGCTCCAAAGAAGGAGAGAACGACCCTCCAGTGTTTAGATCACTTTGATCTGTCTACTAAGCATTACTGGTTGATGTGAGTGGCATACAACTATACTCATCTCACTCAATCAGCAGTGTATTATTGTTTTATGCATTTATGCATCGCTTTTTTATTACCATGTATGATATCGTGGAGATCACGTATTGCAATTTGAATATTCTTTTGGTCTTCAAAGGAAACTATGTTGAAATTTCACCTTCTTGAACGGTACAGATCGCAAATCACGAATTCAGTCTATTTCTGGTTTACTTCTTTACATGAGCTGAGTACTTTTAATGTGCGGGGGGGGGGGAATCGAAACGGCTCATTGACTTAGCTTTTTAGTCTTGACCAAAGGCTTTTTGTTTTTTTGTGTGTAGTAAACACGTTAAGATTGTATAACTTCTTTGTCCAATAAACGTGAGCATAATAGTGGTGACTATTTAACTAGCCTAATCACCGTATGAAATAGTCAGTCGTAACAGATAATCAAACTTTTTAATTAAATAACTGTGTTGATTCTGTTGAAATAAGGAACTAGGTTGGGAAAAAGCTAGGAATGCTAAGATGAAAATGTGACATCAGCTCATGAAGCCTTTGATTTTGGTATCGTTCTACATAGGGAGTGTGGATATCTTGGCCTGTGAGTTCCTCGGGATGTTAAGAATCAGTGGGTTCGTGAATGCTGGTAGCATACCTGAAAATCACTGCTCTCACTTGGCCCATATATATTCTCTATAGTTTGGTTTGTGTAAGGGTTAGTTTTGTTTTTACGAGTTGATCACGGATTGATATCAGTTAGAGAAGCACTGAAAACCAGGGAGTACTGGACAGCTGCCGTTTCATCTTAGTTTGGGAACCATCAGCAGTACGCACTCACTGGGGTTCGAACCCAGGATGTTCCACGATGACATTGGTTGGGGTCGCACTAAATCACAAATTGGTATAAGTTAGAATTCATGGACCATTGAATCGGATTCCAGTAGCTGAATGGTATACAAGCTTGCCTTGTAACTGGAAGTTCCTGGGTTCAAACTCCAGTTGTTGCGTACTGCCGAGGGTTCCCAAACTAGGATGAAACAGCAGCTGTCCAGTACTCCGTGGTTGGTTTTCAGTGGTTCTCTAACTGATATCAATCCGTGATAAACTCGTAAAAAGCATTATTTAATTAAATTTGAACTTCTTGTTGAGCTCAGTCTCTGTCAACGACATGTCGGTGGATGCTTCAACGATGTCTGAGGATTTAATTTGAAGTAATCAATCAATGCGAAAGTTCAAATTGAATTACACAATAAGAACTGATACCCATTGCACAAGAGATGCCTCTCATGGCCCAAGTGGTTTTGTGGATGACGCGTCGGCGTTTGAAATGATATATAGTGGGAATGAGTGTCAGTGTGGGGTAACACCATCACTCACTCGCTCACTAGGGCGTGCAGGTACATCTACCAGCTGACGAGTCCTAAATAAGCCGATGAACTGCGCATGCTGGATTCCACTGTTAGTTACCATCCACTAAATTACTTCAATTTATAAACATCTTAAGTATTAACCTTCATCTATTTGAACACTGAATACTGTTATCTTTATGTTTTCATTGCCTACGAAGCAATTTAGAGTACAAACTCACCAAGGCGATATATACATATAACGTTGAATGTGTCCAAATTTTAGTTTGTGCTAACTCTAATTTATTTATTTGTGTAGCTTAGCAACGCAACTGTTTATATTTGTATTCTGAATTGAATTGTTGATTTTAACATTTAGAAGAAGAAGGTCATCCTACTTTCTTTATACGCTAACACCTTTAACTATACGACAACAATATTCCATTTACTTATTTATATATACATATTATATAAACTTGTACCCTAGGTATATAATAATAATAATAATATTAGTTTCATGTTAATGCTTTGAATATACAATGTTTTACTTCTATGCTGATGATTTGTAAACAAAAGTACAGGTGTTATTTCTTGTACAAGATTGATGTCTACTGAAGTAACTAACACTAGGAGTAGGTAGCAGTAGTTGATGTTGTAGAGTGCCTGATTCTACATTGTTAACTAACCTACAATTTAGTGATCTTTGAGTTATTTTAGTTTAGAAAATTCGTCACTGACCTCCCCAGTTTATAAATTTATTCCACTCATTTTAGTCTCTTGCCAAATAAAACAAAAAAACAATGTTATTTGCATTTTTATAAGGACTGGAATGTGAAATCCAGGACATAGACTTCTAGCCTCATGGGGGATGTATAGGTATCATGTCGTTATGACTCGTCAGCTCTAACATTATTTATTAGACTGCTGAATCACAAGAAATACCCCTTGCAAAGCAGGTGAATAGGTGAATTCTGTGATTTGTGTTGTCTCACTTATCTACTGCTATTACTATTATTGCCTTGACTTCCAAGTAGAACATAGGGCTTCAGTTGAACATATCCATTTCATCCTGCCCTCTTCAGCTGGCTTCATGATTTCTTCACATGATCTCTTCCGTGTCAACGTCGAACGACCAACTCTCCATTTTCCATTAGGAATATACTTGATAGCCTGGCACGCGACGATGTCACTCAATCGTTTTCCTAGACTGTGTCCAATTCTTCTCAATTTCCTTCGGCATATTTGTTGGGTGATAGATTCTTTCCCAGAGTTCATTTTTTTGCTAATACTTTCTGGTCGGCTTTCTGATGGAGACAATGAAGGCAGCTGTAGATAAAAGTCTACAGTATACAGTCGAAAATGCAGTTGGTGACGTACCATACAGAATCACTGATTCACTTGACATTGGTGTTCACAATCCGAATTTCGCTTCTCATTCAAAGTGTAACAGATATGTACACTGGTTTAAGATTTTGCATAGCTTTGTCTTCAATTGCCTAGTCGTTGTTTTTTATATTTGAAGCTTAGTTTGGGCTTTAGTGGGGATACAGATATATCTAAATGACAAAATTCCTATTATGAAATGAATTATTCTCATGGATTCCACTGTCATTCACTCCTGAACAAACACTATCACAAAATAGTCTTGATAATATTTAGTTAATTGATGAAGAATAATGATTTGTCCACAGATGACAACTCAATTCGTAAAGCGAATAAATTGTGGGGAAACTATTTTAATTTGCTAACAGAGACAGAGCATTTATTTCTCATGATTGCAGAGTCAGGCAGATGAAAGCTTGAGGCCCGTCATATATCGTTTGTATGGAGAGGTACAAAGACCTTACCACTCACCACACAGTAAGAAGGTATACATAATTTTTCAAGTGATATATCTTATCCTCGACTCTACCAAACTGAAGGGTAGCATAATTGGTTTAATCGTCGTCTGAAGAAAACATGTTACTAGGGGTTGCCAACCTCAATGGCAGAAATACGACTTTACCCACAGACCTACCGCTCAATGGAAGTGAATTACACTACGACTACTTTTAGCCTAACTGCTAATTTGGCATGGTAAAGTGTGCAAGAATATCCATTCCAGTCAATGTAGCCCCTGAGTCATTTTCGATATATATTTCAATGTAGTAACTGCCGGTGCAACTGTTTTAAATAATGTAATAATAATAATAGCAGTGGTAGTAGTAATGAGTAAAGTAGATTTCTGTCCTGAAAGTAATTTAGGCTGGAAATGTATTTAAAAGCTGGTTTAAGTTAGAATTACGATTACGAAAATGATTTCCAGCATTAAGCTTCTTATAGTTTTAAATCGATGTTTGTTTAAATATTGTATAAAGGCTATCATATACATCACTATGAATGTATATGGTTTGAACGTTTTTGTAATTTGTGATTACTGATCGCTTGCATTTCTAGACATCTGATTTTCAATGGACTAATCTGACTAATTAAAGAAGTCTAAATCAAGGAACAAAGGGAACAAGATTTGCATTTTCAACACCAATGTCAAGTCGATCTTTCTATACGGGTCAGAAACTTGACCAACGTGTCACGAAGAGGATTTCCAATGGTTTGCAGACTTCCATCAACAACGGCCTTCGCTGACTCCATACTGAAGATCGAGTGGCCGGCTGGCCAACCAGAAAGAAGAAACTCTGGTTGGAGACAAACCAACAGGCAAGAGCCGATCGCTCAACAAATATGTAGGAGAAATTGGTGATATATTGTGCATACATTGAAGAGGTCATCGGATGACATTGCATGCAATGCAGTTCATCGCTCAACTGGAATCCCAATGGGAGGACAGTAGAAAATAAAGAGATTGGAGGTGTATTATCGAAGTCCTATATTTCACTTAGAACCCAAGGGAATAATAATAATAATAAATCAAGGTACTTTTAATTAATTAAATAACTGACTCACTAATTGTCAACTTAGAACCTTGAACAGAATTACAGGAGTTCAATTTGCCACTTTTTTGTTGCAAACAAATGTTAAGGAAAAAATGCTAGTGAACTACAACCAACGGAAATTTACTACAGAAAGAACAAGTACATGGAAAATAATTACAATCTTATGGATCCGGAAGTTTGTAAAGAGTGAATATATGTGCGCCACTGAGAGTGATTTCGCTCCGTGTCACCAACAGTCTCCAACTATTGAATGTTAACATGCTGAGAACTCACAGTCAACCAGTCTACAGTTCCGTATGTGTCTCAAACCAAGTGTCAATTATTTCCTGAATTTCCAGGGTTTTATTCAACAATCACTCACCCTCTTCTAAGCTAATCCTATTTCACCTAACATTACTTGATATGAAAAGCTATGGTATAGAATGTGTAATACATGTACAAATCATTTCAATAAATTCACCTACACATCCCCATCGTCTGACTTTGTCTCTTTACCTAACACCTGACGCCTAACATCAGTATTACTTACCATATATTACTGTTTAACTTGGGAGATAGAACGCAAGCACTTATGTGAAAAAGTCTATGACCTCTTCAGGACTTCCACTTTCATTGGACAGAGTAAACTACTGTCCCATTTGATATCATGTCTACGTCAAATATGTAATAAGTTCGCAAGCTCCACAAGAGCCTTTTGCATACGCACTGAAATTACGTCAGCAAGCAGTTCGTTTGGGCCAACGCAACTTCCCAAATAAATGGAGAGTGGTCAACACGGTCAATCATATCAATCTGGTCTATTTTTAAACTAAGAGTCGATGTAGACCAATCCCGAAACACCACCTAACATTTAACTGGAATGACTCGTGTGCTGACCGCGCTGAAATTCCTGTTCTAGGCGTTCAGAATCCTCTGTATTTAGTGACCCTCTTCACCTAGGAGGATAATATCATCCTCATATTTTATGTCGAGAAGACTATATCCGCGTAACGAGTCAATCCCTCAGTCGCTGAAGTAGATTTGGATCAAATCCACCATTTGCACATCTATGATAAAATTAAACAAAAATGGAGAAATTGGAGATCTCTGTCGAAACTCGATGATTGTCATCACTGCAGATGACAACTCTCCATAAATCTGTACTAGACTACTTGAGTTCGATTAAAAGTCTTTAGAATGTTATTAAGCGACAATTGAGTTTGAAAACCATCAAACGCTTGGGATGTGCAGAGCCCGAACAATAGTATGCAGGTTATTAGATCAATATTACCAATAATTTAGTTACAAGACAACTTCTGACCATATTTTGAATTCAGTTTAATCACTGGGAAATGCGATTACATCCAGATGACGAGTCCCAAATAGGACGAAATGCGCATCCTAGATTCCACTGCTAGTTACCATCCCTAAATTAAATTCTAATCACTGAAGGTTTTCAATTCCTAGTCGGTTGCCATTTGTCGATCATTATCACATAATATGATTTAACTGTTAGTTCAGGTGCTGTTATGAGGTGTAGACTGTTTGAGGTGCTAAGGATCAATGGCATGAGACTGGTGATAACATGACACAAAATCGCTGTTAGTGTTCATAAAATCCCCCATTATTCTCCATGAAACCATTCTATCCCCGCATATTCCTATTATGTTGTAGTTTCTTTTACTTTATTCCTTGCATTCCATCTTGGACATACGGCTTTAAAGTCTCAGTAGTAGCGTTGGTTGTATTTTTTTGGACGCTGAGGTTGTTAGTCTCACATCCAATCTTCCCTCTACGCAAAGTGTAGGAGCGAGTCGTTTGACCATCAAACCTGTAAATCTCGCGAATTTGGCATGCATGCACATGGTCCGGGGTTCGATCCCGGCCACTGACGCACTCCTTTACCTAGCTAAGCCAGAAATAATCCTGGTAAAGAGGAAAGGTTGGGCATGGGGCTAGCAACCCCATCCTGTAAAATTCAACACTTCTACAGAAATTTCAAGCCACTAGCTTGAAGCCATATGTTCCACTGGGGAACGTGAAGGAAAAAAAAAGAAAAACAAATAAGATTGGGTAGATATAATTTCTTCTTTCCTCCTGTGTATGAATTCTTGTTATGCATCTAATTTCCTTTCTTTCTTTGTTTCTCTCTTGTACTAGTCCAATGCACCCTATGTCCCATTCTACAGATACTTCAGTCAATAGTGGAGATACATCTATGAAATTAAGTGATTATGATAAAAATCCCCTACCAGATAAACCATTACTTAAAGGTGGTAAATCAGTTGGAAGTCTTTCTGGAACTCCACCAACACTACCAAGTGCTCTTAATCTAGTCAGCTCAGATGATTGGGAGGATAAAGTCAGTGGACTTGAATTACTGGCTCAAATATTCACTGAACAATCAATACACTTAGTGCAGACTACACAAACTGGTTCAGCGTCTGCAGGTTCTTCAAGACAACCTGCAACCAATTTATCTACATCTGCACCAACATTGGTTATTACTTCAGAGACACTTAGTCAAACTGTACAGGCAGTAATTACAGAATGTAGAAATTTACGCTCTCAGGTATGTGACCTTTTATTTATTCTAATAGAATATCTTTAACACAGCAAAATGTTCTCTATCTCAATATGGTTGACTGAAGAGTAAAGTTAATCGTGACCTACTGTATTATCGGCATAAGATTCTTTAATTTAAGTGATGTAATGTCAACTGCAGACTCTGAGGTTTGGTAATTATGACTCGTTACCACTTCTGCAGTCGTGGTTGCTTAATCACATCATTCTTATATGATACCTTAATAGGGGTTCTTTATTGTGTGTGTGTAATTGCTTTCTGACTTATGAAAGTTTGACTTTTCTTACGGAATTTATTGTTATTATTCCCTTAGGTTTCGAGTGCAACAGAAAACGTCAGCATCATACTTCCGCTTCATCCTGTGCTCTACAGTCCTCTTCCATGTCACCCTCAAACGCCCAGCTCACCGTTTCCCATTTGGTTGCCAATCTAAGGCTTGCTTGGCGGATGATTTCACTTGACATTTTCCTCAGTGTATATCCAATCAATTTTCATCTATTTCGGCATATTTCTTGGCTATAGGTTCATGGTTGATTCGTTCTCAGAGTTCGCTGTTTCTTATCGTTCCTGATCTTCAGCATGGAGCGAAAGTCGCTGTTGATGAAAGTCAGCAACAAGATATTGGAAATACTTTTAGGGACGTGTGCATTAAGTCTGTGAACTATTTAGAAGCACTGACCTATCACTGATGGTGAGAATGCGAATCTTGTTCTCTATGCTGACTGCAGAAGGTTTTCATACTGATTTCAAGTTAATGAATGTATGGCTTGCTTTTCTGATCGTGTCTGTGACCGTACCGGCTTTAGTTGAGAAACTGCTGAGTAGACAAGCGAAAGAAGGGACTTCCTTCAAATTTTTCTCTTTTATGGTGATTTGTGAGTGTTGTCGGTTAGATATCTTCACCACCTATGTTTTCTCTACGTTTACTTGAAGTCATGTCTTTGGTGCTCAGTCTCTCACCTGGTAAACCTTCGTGTGCATGTGTGTGTGTGTTTGAATTAGATATAAGTCATCCACAAAGTCTCGATTTCCTAGAATCTTCTCGTGAGCCCAGTGTATTCTTGTCTTCTGGCTCCCCATAGTCTGCCGCATGATATGGTTTACTGCGACCAGAAATACCATCGGTCACACTTATGTAGTTTAGGTGAAACTTCTTAATGAGAGATGAATTATAAACACTTTGGCTAATTAAATCACTTGACACTACATCAAGTATGATGTTTCAATGCTTAAAGGTCGAAGTCTACTCAGTCCTTTTTTATCGTTAGGCAAACATTTTAACGTTATACTGTTCAGTTTGAAAACATATTTCACGTTATTCGAAAAATAACACTTCGTACATTCAATATTACAGTAGATGTGGGTTATTTTTTAATTGTTTATCTATTTTGAAGTTGTTTATTATTATTAATCACCTATGATCTGACAACTTCATCAGAAATATATTTATATTATAAGAAGTGAGTATTATTATTGTTCCCTTGGGTTCTTAGTGGAACATAGGCTTCAACTGCACGTCTCCACTTGTGATCTGTCTTCTGCTGTACTTTTCACCTGCATCCATGTTAGTCATACTGTTTCAACTCTTCTTCACACGATCCCTCCATGTCGCCCTTGCACTGACGACCCATTCGCCGCTTCCCTTTCGTGTTTCACTCGAGCAATGGCCTGACGCGCACGTGATGTCACCCAGTGGCCTCCTCAGCGCGTGTCCAATCCATCCATCTCCACTTTCTCCTCCATATTTGTTGGTTGGCGATTGGTTCTTGTTTTGTTTCTTCCTTCCAATAGTTTCTTGTTGGTGATTCTTTCCAACCCGGCCATCTGATCTTCAGTATAGAGCGAAGACAGTTGTTGACAAGGTCTGCAACAGGCTGTTGGAAATATTCTTTGTGACTCACCCGCCAAGTTTCTGATCCGTATAGAAGAACTGACTGACTTGACGTTTGTATTCAAAATCCGAATTTTGTTGTTGGTGCTGAATGACGAAGATTTCTAGATTGGTTTCAGGTTGATTATTGTGTTTCTCGCCTTCCCGATTCTCGTTCGATTTGACATCCTCGTCCGTTCCCCCTAGATAAGTGAGTGAAGTAACCTCTTTCAAATCCCTCCCGTTGATGGTGATTGGCGCTGGATGTTGCTGCTGCTATTGTTGTTGGTTGGTTCAAATGTCTAATGGTCATTTGTTTGATCTTAATTGGCTTATGTTTACATACTACATATAAGTTCCAGCCAGTACTGATGTCACCATTTGGAGTTTTGTCCACTACTGTTTGTATTTACTTGTAGGCATTTTTCTTCTTCTCCTGATCTGGATTGTTTGTAGGTGTATAATTCAAACTTTTCTTCCTTTCAAGCTTAATCTTGTTGTCATTATACTGGAGAATAGTGGTTCCCACTACATGTACTACATCGATGCTACTACTGTCAGCAAATTTTCAGTGTACTGTTGGTTGTTGTCTATGTGACTGGAGTGGATTATTCACTCTCCAATTACCAGTTTGGAGAGTCCACTTCCGGATTCTTAACACTTTATGTGTGGTATCTTCTCATTTCTCCTCCAATCTGAACAACTTTCTCAGCCTCAAACACCATGCGGATGTTCTATTTCTTCATATTTACTTTTGCTTTTATCTCTTTGAAGATATATCAGTTGACTAGTTTCGTGGAAGCCTTCACCTAATTGACTTCAACCATCCTCGAATCGAGGTGTCATACCGATTCCAGCGAAGAATCAGTTTCTTTTTGTGCTTTTAACTTTTGGGTAGCGATATGAGGTTTCTAGCTCCACTTCCAACCCCCCTCCCCCTCTTTTTTGGCCTTAAGATCGGTTAGTCAACTATCCGAGGGTTTTTTTTGTTTTAGTTTCTTGAAGTTAAAACACCCCTGATAGGAAATCCTTGCTATAAATAATCGATCAGCGTACGTGCGTACGTGTAATCACATTACACTGGTCCTTTTTTCACACATATTTCAGTCACCATAGTTAAATCAGCATTCATCTTGGTCAATTTTGTGTACTATGTAAGGTATTTTTAGCAGTGGTGTACATTTTCTTTCTTTACGAAGTGTAATTCAAATGCCAATAAGACTAAATGTTTGTTTGTGTATAGCTCTAATGGCAACCGATACATTTTAAGCATTGATAATTAGTCATCTTTTCTGATGATAATATGGATTTATTATGTTTTAGTTTCACCTCACTTCGTAGATTGTTGCATAACCCAATGCGAAGAGTTATCCTTCAGCATTGTGACATAAACTCCTATTATTAGATGGTTGTAAGCAATCTGCAGGAATCTGTACATCTGTGACTCGTCAGCAAGACGTAACCTCTGTAACCTCATAGAAAGTGATTTCGCCTCTGAGATCCCAAACCTCGTCAGTGAGTTCTGTAGTCAGACACGTTGTCACTGAATTATTTGGAATCGCAGATGAGTATGCGGATTAAGTGATTAGTGTTATTGTCGGTACAAATTCTTTGACCGCTGTGTTATGTATGACTAAAAATCACGCGATTCAGAACGAAAACTTTAAACATCTCTTAGCATGTGTTGTGTGTCGTAACAACTGTATACGTGATGTGGACTGGAATTTACTGGTTCCAGCTCACAGGCAATCTGACGAAAGAGCTGACGAATGAATCATTTTCTCTGTGCTTACAACTGTTATTGTAGCAATTAAAAACTTTACTCAGCTTCCCACATCGAGTTCTATACCTTGTAACTATTCTCACCTTTTCAAGTATTGGTTTTGTAGGGAATTTTGTTTGATTTCTTGGAGGATTTCATCATGAGCTGACATCAATTGGAGAACCACTGGAAAACCTGCCAGGAGTACTGGTCAGTTGTTTCGTCCTAGTCTGGGACTCTTCACAGTACGCACCCACCTCCTTAAGCTATACATTTGTTTCACAAAAGACAACTACTACCCCAATATGGCAGTTGGAGTTCTATATCGTAATGCCTCAATCAGCTTTATTAGCTGGAAAGAATGTTTCTGCGGGTCCAAAATAAACGAATTTGGATTTTTTTCTTCTGTTTAAACCAAAACAAGTAATGAGATCTCCGCTTTCCGAAATTCCAGTAACTAGTTGAACATGATCATGATCACTTCCATTGATTAGCCTCATCTCCAAGGTGATCAACCATTGACAGGTGTTAATTTAGTCTTTATTCAACTCTTGAGTATGCACTTACTGCTGTGTTGTAATGTAATATTTGGTTTCTTGTATTTTTAAAACTTTATTTTTAATTCTTTATTTATACTTTTTAATAGGTTTCACGTCAAGCTGTACAAACTATGGGTAGTTTATTTCAGGGATTGAATAGAGCAATGGATCCACACGTGGATGTATGCATACGTGTATTATTAAGTAAATGTGGAGAAGCTGCTGCAGCTTTCCTACGTGATGAAGTCAGTGTGATAATGGATGAAGTAGTTCAGTATGCCAGTCCATCACGTACATTACAAGCATTAATACAACACGGATTAGGGTAAGCGTCTGTTATTTTTCTTTTGAATAACGTATCTAACTGTTTTTCTATAGTTTGGTTTGTAAGAGTTAGTTATGTTTTTACGAGTTGATCACGGCTTTATATCAGTTAGAGAACCATTGAAAACCAACCAAGGAGTACTGGACAGCTGCTGTTTCATCCCAGGAAACTCCATCCTGGAGTTCTAGTGAGAAGTCGTGACCTGTGTGTTAATGTCTGTGTAATGATAAAAGCAGTTGATATATTGAATTCCATTTCATTTTGATTGCTGTCACCAAATCTGTCATATCCTGATGTTCTGATTGTCTGTTATAGTTACTTTTTCCTAGTGATGAAAAGTTATTTCACTGTGGGATAACAAAGATAGAAAATAGCCAAACAGTTGTAAGGTTACCGTCTTTATCGCTTAAAAATATGGTTACCAACCTAACGTGGAGGAAGTACTCCTCACAAAAGTGAATGGGCAAATTTGAACTTCTCGTGTTTACAACTGGACTGATGGACTTTCTGACCTACCTACAAGCGTGTCTGCGAAAGCCTGATTCCAAGCCTGGAATCTGTAATGGTCGAATGGCGTATGAACTTTTTTCAGTTAACGGAAGGTAGCTCCTGACGCTTCTCCACTACATAGATCTTTGGATCTGACTTCAAGTTAAAGGTTCAGGGGTGGGCGTCTGTTGCCCTCCCAAGACAACCCGCTGCTTTATGTTTGAGCGTCTGGGTAGTACAGTATTCCAGCCATCGCACAAACTATAAGATTTTGTGTAGCGCGTCTCTTGGTGTCCATCGTTCACCAATTTTTAATAATAATAATAATAATTCATGATTTTTTTTCATTTTTTCTAATATTTTTTCCAAAAAACAAGAAAAACTCTTATCAAGCTGAAGTGCTTGTCCTCTTTAAAAAAAATCAAATATTTGTCGGCGGCATTTTAGAGCTGTATTCCACTTTTATTGACAAGTTTATCGCTTATGTATCATTTCCACTATTGGTGCCGCTTCCTGCAAAACAATCTTCTTGGCTTCACTGTCATCATCATCATCTTGCTATCTCTATTAATTGGATCTGTTGAGTATAAAAAAGAAAGAAAGGAAAAATAGGAGGACTTTTCTCTCAATAGTGTAGATGGTATTTCATACTAGCGGCTCGAAAGCTTCTAACTTCCTCTTGACTCCTCTTAGCCTGTATCTGTGTATCTATTTACCTGGATGTGAATTATGTTTTGATACTGTTTACTTCGCACTTCACTTTCCTCGTGTTATTATTGTTTTTATTATACTGTACGTAAACTACCGTGAATATTTTTTTCTTTTCCTTTCTGTTTTGTAAGCCATGTCGCATTTGTCTTACCTTGAAATATATCCCTCATTAACTTGCATACTTCAGACTGGAATTAGGCGCTGACATTTAAACCAACCAACTCACTCAGAGACAAACTTTGTTTTTGACTTAAGGACCTGATGGATCCAATTAGATGAAGTAATACTAAGTCGCATCATCCTGGAGAGAATCAAACAAGCCCTAGATGAAAAACTTCGTCCGGAACAGGCCAGATTCAGGAGAAACAAATCATGTTTTGATCAAATCGCCACTCTACGGATCATCATTGAACAAAGCTTGGAATGGCAGTCACCTCTCTATCTCAACTTCATCGACTTTGAGAAGGCCTTCGACAGCGTCGATCGAGAGGTGATTTGGCAACTACTTCGCTACTACGGGGTCCCATCGGCAATTATACATCTCATCCAACAGTTATACGACAATGCTGCATGCAAAGTAATCCACAACGGGAAACTTACGGAAGCCTTCGAAGTGAGGACGGGAGTGAGACAAGGCTGTCTACTATCACCAATGATCTTCCTGATTGCAATCGATTGGATAATGCGACAGACAACGGCCAATGAGGAAACAGGCATAAAATGGACTCACACAAAAGGCAACTTGGAGGATCTGGATTTCGCCAATGATATATTTAGGTCTTATTTCCGACAAACTGGAAGATATGCAAGTGAAAGGCAACAAGTTGGCCATAGAAGAAGCATCAAAGATAGGACTTCAAGTGAACATAGATAAAACAGAGGTGATGAAGATTCTTGGCCAACACCAACAGGAACAACAACAACAACAGACAACAATCAGCCAGCATAAATGGGAGGAACCTGAAAGAAACAACCTCCTTCACCTACCCACCTACCTGGGAAGCATCGTTTCAACTAAAGGCCAAAGGAACTGACGAGGATATCAAAGCGAGGATCGGGAAAGTAAGACAGGCTTTCATTACTCTTAAGTCTGTGTGGAGGTTAACATCACTCAGCATTAAAAATAAGATCCGGATTTTCAACTCCAATGTAAAGTCAGTGCTACTCACCGTACGGATCTGTTATTTTTCTTTTGAATAACGTATCTAACTGTTTTTCTATAGTTTGGTTTGTAAGAGTTAGTTATGTTTTTACGAGTTGATCACGGCTTTATATCAGTTAGAGAACCATTGAAAACCAACCAAGGAGTACTGGACAGCTGCTGTTTCATCCCAGGAAACTCCATCCTGGAGTTCTAGTGAGAAGTCGTGACCAGTGAGGTCCAATTAGATGTCACGTGTGTAGATGGATATCCCACCAACGACAATGGTTGGGGTCGCACTAAATCACGAATTGGTAGAAGTTAGAATCCATGAGCCATTGAATTGAGTCCCACTAGCAGAATGGTATGTGAGCTCGCCTTGTAACTGGGAGGTCCTGAGTTCGAACTCCAGTGGGTGCGCACTACCCATGGTTCCCAAACTAGGATGAAACAGCAGCTGTCCAGTACTCCGTGGTTGGTTTTCAATGGTTCTCTAACTGATGTCAGTTCGTGATCAACTCGTAAAAACGTATCTAACTATTAAAGAGTCTCTTGTGTTTCGTGCTATATGTGACATCATTGGTCTCAGATTTGAAATACCCGAAGTTCTAACTTCATACAATCCTCCCCTTGATGATCTTCAACGAAGTAAGGGCAACGGGAATATCATACCAGTGTATTTCACGGGCTCTTATCAACTGCATGTAACCTGAATCTTGCCTTACCTAGGTGGAAAAATTTCAGATTGCGTTATTTCAGTTTTCTTGATTTTTGTAAATTTATATGTACTTTTGACAAACTGATGGCGAAGCCCTCATTCCTCTCTTTATTCCTACACTTAAAACCTGACTGTGGTGGACTAGATTACATAAATCTTGCGCTACCTGTATTTCCAATTGTACACCTTAATTCTAAAATATACTCCTATGGTTTTTCTATGTATACTAATACATTTGATCCTTTTCATTCTACTATTCAGTTGCGTCATGTTAACGGCTCACAACAACCGTATTAAATAACTACGTTGTAGACTTAAACTGTGCATCAGTGGTTCAGCGGTAGAATCCTTGCAAACTATGTACGTGGTTCGGGGTTTGACTCTTGGCCGGCGCGCACCTTTACCTTCCTTTGCCGGTTGTAACCCCGACAAACAGACTTGGGGTTAGCAACCACCACCTCTACTGAAACTTCAAAGCTCTAACTTTTGAAGCCTTATGTTCCAACTGGAACGCAAAAGGAATTGAATAATAATAATAATATGCATATAATTAGGCTTGAACTAAATTAAATTTCTTTCCAGGTAGACAAACAATATCGTTAGTTTACTACACAGTGAATGTTCTATCACACATACATCTATATTTGCGTCTTTTGTTATTTAAGGTGAGCATTGTATTTATCAGGATTGCGTTTCAATCCAATTTTTACTCAACTTGAAAGTTTATTTTGACAAATGGCCTATTATTTCTTTTTTTATTATAGCTTGACTCCAAACAGTATTTTTGATACAAGTATGAAATTTTCAGCATGTGATATCAATAGCCCAAATTTAGCAGGCCAACCACTGATATAAGTTGTGCGTCCGCTGGGGATCGAACCCGTACCATATGCCTGGTCGGCGAGCGTCCTAACCACTATGCCACCGACGCATTTGTACGGATGTCTCAGTAGTACTACCACAACTAACTTGAAGTTACTTATTTATTTAATGGTGACTAGCAGCGCAATCTACGACGTATGTGTCTTGCTGCTGGACCCTCATCAATTGTGGAGGTGAGAACATCATCACTCACCAGGATTGAAGGTAAATAGAGTTGAATACTCTCGATCAGAGCAGCAAAGCGCATCCTGAATTCCACTGCTAATCATCACCAAACAAATGAACTAAAGTTAAGTTGAAGAAAGTAAGAATAGAAGTTAGATGCAGAATAAAAGTATGACAAAATAAACATTAAGTTAGTCTTAGATAAATGAACTTTTCATTAATAAAGTAGTGGAACTTGAAAATAAATAAATAAATCGAATAAGTAGGTATGTAAACACCTAAAAGCTACGAACATGTGCCGTAATTGTTATCAATACTCAATATTTTGGTGTTCTCCGAACTTCAACACTTAATCTATTTCGTTGCTGGTCAATGTGACTTAAAGCCACGCAGAACATCTGTCTAGCTTGTTTTAAGCAGATTCATTCATTTCAGTCTTTAGCGTTTTTAAAATTAGTTAAACCGTTTCTTATACAATCAACTTGAACTACTGTGTGTTAATGTCTGTGTAATGATAAAAGCAGTTGATATATTGAATTCCATTTCATTTTGATTGCTGTCACCAAATCTGTCATATCCTGATGTTCTGATTGTCTGTTATAGTTACTTTTTCCTAGTGATGAAAAGTTATTTCACTGTGGGATAACAAAGATAGAAAATAGCCAAACAGTTGTAAGGTTACCGTCTTTATCGCTTAAAAATATGGTTACCAACCTAACGTGGAGGAAGTACTCCTCACAAAAGTGAATGGGCAAATTTGAACTTCTCGTGTTTACAACTGGACTGATGGACTTTCTGACCTACCTACAAGCGTGTCTGCGAAAGCCTGATTCCAAGCCTGGAATCTGTAATGGTCGAATGGCGTATGAACTTTTTTCAGTTAACGGAAGGTAGCTCCTGACGCTTCTCCACTACATAGATCTTTGGATCTGACTTCAAGTTAAAGGTTCAGGGGTGGGCGTCTGTTGCCCTCCCAAGACAACCCGCTGCTTTATGTTTGAGCGTCTGGGTAGTACAGTATTCCAGCCATCGCACAAACTATAAGATTTTGTGTAGCGCGTCTCTTGGTGTCCATCGTTCACCAATTTTTAATAATAATAATAATAATTCATGATTTTTTTTCATTTTTTCTAATATTTTTTCCAAAAAACAAGAAAAACTCTTATCAAGCTGAAGTGCTTGTCCTCTTTAAAAAAAATCAAATATTTGTCGGCGGCATTTTAGAGCTGTATTCCACTTTTATTGACAAGTTTATCGCTTATGTATCATTTCCACTATTGGTGCCGCTTCCTGCAAAACAATCTTCTTGGCTTCACTGTCATCATCATCATCTTGCTATCTCTATTAATTGGATCTGTTGAGTATAAAAAAGAAAGAAAGGAAAAATAGGAGGACTTTTCTCTCAATAGTGTAGATGGTATTTCATACTAGCGGCTCGAAAGCTTCTAACTTCCTCTTGACTCCTCTTAGCCTGTATCTGTGTATCTATTTACCTGGATGTGAATTATGTTTTGATACTGTTTACTTCGCACTTCACTTTCCTCGTGTTATTATTGTTTTTATTATACTGTACGTAAACTACCGTGAATATTTTTTTCTTTTCCTTTCTGTTTTGTAAGCCATGTCGCATTTGTCTTACCTTGAAATATATCCCTCATTAACTTGCATACTTCAGACTGGAATTAGGCGCTGACATTTAAACCAACCAACTCACTCAGAGACAAACTTTGTTTTTGACTTAAGGACCTGATGGATCCAATTAGATGAAGTAATACTAAGTCGCATCATCCTGGAGAGAATCAAACAAGCCCTAGATGAAAAACTTCGTCCGGAACAGGCCAGATTCAGGAGAAACAAATCATGTTTTGATCAAATCGCCACTCTACGGATCATCATTGAACAAAGCTTGGAATGGCAGTCACCTCTCTATCTCAACTTCATCGACTTTGAGAAGGCCTTCGACAGCGTCGATCGAGAGGTGATTTGGCAACTACTTCGCTACTACGGGGTCCCATCGGCAATTATACATCTCATCCAACAGTTATACGACAATGCTGCATGCAAAGTAATCCACAACGGGAAACTTACGGAAGCCTTCGAAGTGAGGACGGGAGTGAGACAAGGCTGTCTACTATCACCAATGATCTTCCTGATTGCAATCGATTGGATAATGCGACAGACAACGGCCAATGAGGAAACAGGCATAAAATGGACTCACACAAAAGGCAACTTGGAGGATCTGGATTTCGCCAATGATATATTTAGGTCTTATTTCCGACAAACTGGAAGATATGCAAGTGAAAGGCAACAAGTTGGCCATAGAAGAAGCATCAAAGATAGGACTTCAAGTGAACATAGATAAAACAGAGGTGATGAAGATTCTTGGCCAACACCAACAGGAACAACAACAACAACAGACAACAATCAGCCAGCATAAATGGGAGGAACCTGAAAGAAACAACCTCCTTCACCTACCCACCTACCTGGGAAGCATCGTTTCAACTAAAGGCCAAAGGAACTGACGAGGATATCAAAGCGAGGATCGGGAAAGTAAGACAGGCTTTCATTACTCTTAAGTCTGTGTGGAGGTTAACATCACTCAGCATTAAAAATAAGATCCGGATTTTCAACTCCAATGTAAAGTCAGTGCTACTCACCGTACGGATCTGTTATTTTTCTTTTGAATAACGTATCTAACTGTTTTTCTATAGTTTGGTTTGTAAGAGTTAGTTATGTTTTTACGAGTTGATCACGGCTTTATATCAGTTAGAGAACCATTGAAAACCAACCAAGGAGTACTGGACAGCTGCTGTTTCATCCCAGGAAACTCCATCCTGGAGTTCTAGTGAGAAGTCGTGACCAGTGAGGTCCAATTAGATGTCACGTGTGTAGATGGATATCCCACCAACGACAATGGTTGGGGTCGCACTAAATCACGAATTGGTAGAAGTTAGAATCCATGAGCCATTGAATTGAGTCCCACTAGCAGAATGGTATGTGAGCTCGCCTTGTAACTGGGAGGTCCTGAGTTCGAACTCCAGTGGGTGCGCACTACCCATGGTTCCCAAACTAGGATGAAACAGCAGCTGTCCAGTACTCCGTGGTTGGTTTTCAATGGTTCTCTAACTGATGTCAGTTCGTGATCAACTCGTAAAAACGTATCTAACTATTAAAGAGTCTCTTGTGTTTCGTGCTATATGTGACATCATTGGTCTCAGATTTGAAATACCCGAAGTTCTAACTTCATACAATCCTCCCCTTGATGATCTTCAACGAAGTAAGGGCAACGGGAATATCATACCAGTGTATTTCACGGGCTCTTATCAACTGCATGTAACCTGAATCTTGCCTTACCTAGGTGGAAAAATTTCAGATTGCGTTATTTCAGTTTTCTTGATTTTTGTAAATTTATATGTACTTTTGACAAACTGATGGCGAAGCCCTCATTCCTCTCTTTATTCCTACACTTAAAACCTGACTGTGGTGGACTAGATTACATAAATCTTGCGCTACCTGTATTTCCAATTGTACACCTTAATTCTAAAATATACTCCTATGGTTTTTCTATGTATACTAATACATTTGATCCTTTTCATTCTACTATTCAGTTGCGTCATGTTAACGGCTCACAACAACCGTATTAAATAACTACGTTGTAGACTTAAACTGTGCATCAGTGGTTCAGCGGTAGAATCCTTGCAAACTATGTACGTGGTTCGGGGTTTGACTCTTGGCCGGCGCGCACCTTTACCTTCCTTTGCCGGTTGTAACCCCGACAAACAGACTTGGGGTTAGCAACCACCACCTCTACTGAAACTTCAAAGCTCTAACTTTTGAAGCCTTATGTTCCAACTGGAACGCAAAAGGAATTGAATAATAATAATAATAATATGCATATAATTAGGCTTGAACTAAATTAAATTTCTTTCCAGGTAGACAAACAATATCGTTAGTTTACTACACAGTGAATGTTCTATCACACATACATCTATATTTGCGTCTTTTGTTATTTAAGGTGAGCATTGTATTTATCAGGATTGCGTTTCAATCCAATTTTTACTCAACTTGAAAGTTTATTTTGACAAATGGCCTATTATTTCTTTTTTTATTATAGCTTGACTCCAAACAGTATTTTTGATACAAGTATGAAATTTTCAGCATGTGATATCAATAGCCCAAATTTAGCAGGCCAACCACTGATATAAGTTGTGCGTCCGCTGGGGATCGAACCCGTACCATATGCCTGGTCGGCGAGCGTCCTAACCACTATGCCACCGACGCATTTGTACGGATGTCTCAGTAGTACTACCACAACTAACTTGAAGTTACTTATTTATTTAATGGTGACTAGCAGCGCAATCTACGACGTATGTGTCTTGCTGCTGGACCCTCATCAATTGTGGAGGTGAGAACATCATCACTCACCAGGATTGAAGGTAAATAGAGTTGAATACTCTCGATCAGAGCAGCAAAGCGCATCCTGAATTCCACTGCTAATCATCACCAAACAAATGAACTAAAGTTAAGTTGAAGAAAGTAAGAATAGAAGTTAGATGCAGAATAAAAGTATGACAAAATAAACATTAAGTTAGTCTTAGATAAATGAACTTTTCATTAATAAAGTAGTGGAACTTGAAAATAAATAAATAAATCGAATAAGTAGGTATGTAAACACCTAAAAGCTACGAACATGTGCCGTAATTGTTATCAATACTCAATATTTTGGTGTTCTCCGAACTTCAACACTTAATCTATTTCGTTGCTGGTCAATGTGACTTAAAGCCACGCAGAACATCTGTCTAGCTTGTTTTAAGCAGATTCATTCATTTCAGTCTTTAGCGTTTTTAAAATTAGTTAAACCGTTTCTTATACAATCAACTTGAACTACTGTGTGTTAATGTCTGTGTAATGATAAAAGCAGTTGATATATTGAATTCCATTTCATTTTGATTGCTGTCACCAAATCTGTCATATCCTGATGTTCTGATTGTCTGTTATAGTTACTTTTTCCTAGTGATGAAAAGTTATTTCACTGTGGGATAACAAAGATAGAAAATAGCCAAACAGTTGTAAGGTTACCGTCTTTATCGCTTAAAAATATGGTTACCAACCTAACGTGGAGGAAGTACTCCTCACAAAAGTGAATGGGCAAATTTGAACTTCTCGTGTTTACAACTGGACTGATGGACTTTCTGACCTACCTACAAGCGTGTCTGCGAAAGCCTGATTCCAAGCCTGGAATCTGTAATGGTCGAATGGCGTATGAACTTTTTTCAGTTAACGGAAGGTAGCTCCTGACGCTTCTCCACTACATAGATCTTTGGATCTGACTTCAAGTTAAAGGTTCAGGGGTGGGCGTCTGTTGCCCTCCCAAGACAACCCGCTGCTTTATGTTTGAGCGTCTGGGTAGTACAGTATTCCAGCCATCGCACAAACTATAAGATTTTGTGTAGCGCGTCTCTTGGTGTCCATCGTTCACCAATTTTTAATAATAATAATAATAATTCATGTTTTTTTTTCATTTTTTCTAATATTTTTTCCAAAAAACAAGAAAAACTCTTATCAAGCTGAAGTGCTTGTCCTCTTTAAAAAAAATCAAATATTTGTCGGCGGCATTTTAGAGCTGTATTCCACTTTTATTGACAAGTTTATCGCTTATGTATCATTTCCACTATTGGTGCCGCTTCCTGCAAAACAATCTTCTTGGCTTCACTGTCATCATCATCATCTTGCTATCTCTATTAATTGGATCTGTTGAGTATAAAAAAGAAAGAAAGGAAAAATAGGAGGACTTTTCTCTCAATAGTGTAGATGGTATTTCATACTAGCGGCTCGAAAGCTTCTAACTTCCTCTTGACTCCTCTTAGCCTGTATCTGTGTATCTATTTACCTGGATGTGAATTATGTTTTGATACTGTTTACTTCGCACTTCACTTTCCTCGTGTTATTATTGTTTTTATTATACTGTACGTAAACTACCGTGAATATTTTTTTCTTTTCCTTTCTGTTTTGTAAGCCATGTCGCATTTGTCTTACCTTGAAATATATCCCTCATTAACTTGCATACTTCAGACTGGAATTAGGCGCTGACATTTAAACCAACCAACTCACTCAGAGACAAACTTTGTTTTTGACTTAAGGACCTGATGGATCCAATTAGATGAAGTAATACTAAGTCGCATCATCCTGGAGAGAATCAAACAAGCCCTAGATGAAAAACTTCGTCCGGAACAGGCCAGATTCAGGAGAAACAAATCATGTTTTGATCAAATCGCCACTCTACGGATCATCATTGAACAAAGCTTGGAATGGCAGTCACCTCTCTATCTCAACTTCATCGACTTTGAGAAGGCCTTCGACAGCGTCGATCGAGAGGTGATTTGGCAACTACTTCGCTACTACGGGGTCCCATCGGCAATTATACATCTCATCCAACAGTTATACGACAATGCTGCATGCAAAGTAATCCACAACGGGAAACTTACGGAAGCCTTCGAAGTGAGGACGGGAGTGAGACAAGGCTGTCTACTATCACCAATGATCTTCCTGATTGCAATCGATTGGATAATGCGACAGACAACGGCCAATGAGGAAACAGGCATAAAATGGACTCACACAAAAGGCAACTTGGAGGATCTGGATTTCGCCAATGATATATTTAGGTCTTATTTCCGACAAACTGGAAGATATGCAAGTGAAAGGCAACAAGTTGGCCATAGAAGAAGCATCAAAGATAGGACTTCAAGTGAACATAGATAAAACAGAGGTGATGAAGATTCTTGGCCAACACCAACAGGAACAACAACAACAACAGACAACAATCAGCCAGCATAAATGGGAGGAACCTGAAAGAAACAACCTCCTTCACCTACCCACCTACCTGGGAAGCATCGTTTCAACTAAAGGCCAAAGGAACTGACGAGGATATCAAAGCGAGGATCGGGAAAGTAAGACAGGCTTTCATTACTCTTAAGTCTGTGTGGAGGTTAACATCACTCAGCATTAAAAATAAGATCCGGATTTTCAACTCCAATGTAAAGTCAGTGCTACTCACCGTACGGATCTGTTATTTTTCTTTTGAATAACGTATCTAACTGTTTTTCTATAGTTTGGTTTGTAAGAGTTAGTTATGTTTTTACGAGTTGATCACGGCTTTATATCAGTTAGAGAACCATTGAAAACCAACCAGGGAGTACTGGACAGCTGCTGTTTCATCCCAGGAAACTCCATCCTGGAGTTCTAGTGAGAAGTCGTGACCAGTGAGGTCCAATTAGATGTCACGTGTGTAGATGGATATCCCACCAACGACAATGGTTGGGGTCGCACTAAATCACGAATTGGTAGAAGTTAGAATCCATGAGCCATTGAATTGAGTCCCACTAGCAGAATGGTATGTGAGCTCGCCTTGTAACTGGGAGGTCCTGAGTTCGAACTCCAGCGGGTGCGCACTACCCATGGTTCCCAAACTAGGATGAAACAGCAGCTGTCCAGTACTCCGTGGTTGGTTTTCAATGGTTCTCTAACTGATGTCAATTCGTGATCAACTCGTAAAAACGTATCTAACTATTAAAGAGTCTCTTGTGTTTCGTGCTATATGTGACATCATTGGTCTCAGATTTGAAATACCCGAAGTTCTAACTTCATACAATCCTCCCCTTGATGATCTTCAACGAAGTAAGGGCAACGGGAATATCATACCAGTGTATTTCACGGGCTCTTATCAACTGCATGTAACCTGAATCTTGCCTTACCTAGGTGGAAAAATTTCAGATTGCGTTATTTCAGTTTTCTTGATTTTTGTAAATTTATATGTACTTTTGACAAACTGATGGCGAAGCCCTCATTCCTCTCTTTATTCCTACACTTAAAACCTGACTGTGGTGGACTAGATTACATAAATCTTGCGCTACCTGTATTTCCAATTGTACACCTTAATTCTAAAATATACTCCTATGGTTTTTCTATGTATACTAATACATTTGATCCTTTTCATTCTACTATTCAGTTGCGTCATGTTAACGGCTCACAACAACCGTATTAAATAACTACGTTGTAGACTTAAACTGTGCATCAGTGGTTCAGCGGTAGAATCCTTGCAAACTATGTACGTGGTTCGGGGTTTGACTCTTGGCCGGCGCGCACCTTTACCTTCCTTTGCCGGTTGTAACCCCGACAAACAGACTTGGGGTTAGCAACCACCACCTCTACTGAAACTTCAAAGCTCTAACTTTTGAAGCCTTATGTTCCAACTGGAACGCAAAAGGAATTGAATAATAATAATAATAATATGCATATAATTAGGCTTGAACTAAATTAAATTTCTTTCCAGGTAGACAAACAATATCGTTAGTTTACTACACAGTGAATGTTCTATCACACATACATCTATATTTGCGTCTTTTGTTATTTAAGGTGAGCATTGTATTTATCAGGATTGCGTTTCAATCCAATTTTTACTCAACTTGAAAGTTTATTTTGACAAATGGCCTATTATTTCTTTTTTTATTATAGCTTGACTCCAAACAGTATTTTTGATACAAGTATGAAATTTTCAGCATGTGATATCAATAGCCCAAATTTAGCAGGCCAACCACTGATATAAGTTGTGCGTCCGCTGGGGATCGAACCCGTACCATATGCCTGGTCGGCGAGCGTCCTAACCACTATGCCACCGACGCATTTGTACGGATGTCTCAGTAGTACTACCACAACTAACTTGAAGTTACTTATTTATTTAATGGTGACTAGCAGCGCAATCTACGACGTATGTGTCTTGCTGCTGGACCCTCATCAATTGTGGAGGTGAGAACATCATCACTCACCAGGATTGAAGGTAAATAGAGTTGAATACTCTCGATCAGAGCAGCAAAGCGCATCCTGAATTCCACTGCTAATCATCACCAAACAAATGAACTAAAGTTAAGTTGAAGAAAGTAAGAATAGAAGTTAGATGCAGAATAAAAGTATGACAAAATAAACATTAAGTTAGTCTTAGATAAATGAACTTTTCATTAATAAAGTAGTGGAACTTGAAAATAAATAAATAAATCGAATAAGTAGGTATGTAAACACCTAAAAGCTACGAACATGTGCCGTAATTGTTATCAATACTCAATATTTTGGTGTTCTCCGAACTTCAACACTTAATCTATTTCGTTGCTGGTCAATGTGACTTAAAGCCACGCAGAACATCTGTCTAGCTTGTTTTAAGCAGATTCATTCATTTCAGTCTTTAGCGTTTTTAAAATTAGTTAAACCGTTTCTTATACAATCAACTTGAACTACTGTGTGTTAATGTCTGTGTAATGATAAAAGCAGTTGATATATTGAATTCCATTTCATTTTGATTGCTGTCACCAAATCTGTCATATCCTGATGTTCTGATTGTCTGTTATAGTTACTTTTTCCTAGTGATGAAAAGTTATTTCACTGTGGGATAACAAAGATAGAAAATAGCCAAACAGTTGTAAGGTTACCGTCTTTATCGCTTAAAAATATGGTTACCAACCTAACGTGGAGGAAGTACTCCTCACAAAAGTGAATGGGCAAATTTGAACTTCTCGTGTTTACAACTGGACTGATGGACTTTCTGACCTACCTACAAGCGTGTCTGCGAAAGCCTGATTCCAAGCCTGGAATCTGTAATGGTCGAATGGCGTATGAACTTTTTTCAGTTAACGGAAGGTAGCTCCTGACGCTTCTCCACTACATAGATCTTTGGATCTGACTTCAAGTTAAAGGTTCAGGGGTGGGCGTCTGTTGCCCTCCCAAGACAACCCGCTGCTTTATGTTTGAGCGTCTGGGTAGTACAGTATTCCAGCCATCGCACAAACTATAAGATTTTGTGTAGCGCGTCTCTTGGTGTCCATCGTTCACCAATTTTTAATAATAATAATAATAATTCATGATTTTTTTTCATTTTTTCTAATATTTTTTCCAAAAAACAAGAAAAACTCTTATCAAGCTGAAGTGCTTGTCCTCTTTAAAAAAAATCAAATATTTGTCGGCGGCATTTTAGAGCTGTATTCCACTTTTATTGACAAGTTTATCGCTTATGTATCATTTCCACTATTGGTGCCGCTTCCTGCAAAACAATCTTCTTGGCTTCACTGTCATCATCATCATCTTGCTATCTCTATTAATTGGATCTGTTGAGTATAAAAAAGAAAGAAAGGAAAAATAGGAGGACTTTTCTCTCAATAGTGTAGATGGTATTTCATACTAGCGGCTCGAAAGCTTCTAACTTCCTCTTGACTCCTCTTAGCCTGTATCTGTGTATCTATTTACCTGGATGTGAATTATGTTTTGATACTGTTTACTTCGCACTTCACTTTCCTCGTGTTATTATTGTTTTTATTATACTGTACGTAAACTACCGTGAATATTTTTTTCTTTTCCTTTCTGTTTTGTAAGCCATGTCGCATTTGTCTTACCTTGAAATATATCCCTCATTAACTTGCATACTTCAGACTGGAATTAGGCGCTGACATTTAAACCAACCAACTCACTCAGAGACAAACTTTGTTTTTGACTTAAGGACCTGATGGATCCAATTAGATGAAGTAATACTAAGTCGCATCATCCTGGAGAGAATCAAACAAGCCCTAGATGAAAAACTTCGTCCGGAACAGGCCAGATTCAGGAGAAACAAATCATGTTTTGATCAAATCGCCACTCTACGGATCATCATTGAACAAAGCTTGGAATGGCAGTCACCTCTCTATCTCAACTTCATCGACTTTGAGAAGGCCTTCGACAGCGTCGATCGAGAGGTGATTTGGCAACTACTTCGCTACTACGGGGTCCCATCGGCAATTATACATCTCATCCAACAGTTATACGACAATGCTGCATGCAAAGTAATCCACAACGGGAAACTTACGGAAGCCTTCGAAGTGAGGACGGGAGTGAGACAAGGCTGTCTACTATCACCAATGATCTTCCTGATTGCAATCGATTGGATAATGCGACAGACAACGGCCAATGAGGAAACAGGCATAAAATGGACTCACACAAAAGGCAACTTGGAGGATCTGGATTTCGCCAATGATATATTTAGGTCTTATTTCCGACAAACTGGAAGATATGCAAGTGAAAGGCAACAAGTTGGCCATAGAAGAAGCATCAAAGATAGGACTTCAAGTGAACATAGATAAAACAGAGGTGATGAAGATTCTTGGCCAACACCAACAGGAACAACAACAACAACAGACAACAATCAGCCAGCATAAATGGGAGGAACCTGAAAGAAACAACCTCCTTCACCTACCCACCTACCTGGGAAGCATCGTTTCAACTAAAGGCCAAAGGAACTGACGAGGATATCAAAGCGAGGATCGGGAAAGTAAGACAGGCTTTCATTACTCTTAAGTCTGTGTGGAGGTTAACATCACTCAGCATTAAAAATAAGATCCGGATTTTCAACTCCAATGTAAAGTCAGTGCTACTCACCGTACGGATCTGTTATTTTTCTTTTGAATAACGTATCTAACTGTTTTTCTATAGTTTGGTTTGTAAGAGTTAGTTATGTTTTTACGAGTTGATCACGGCTTTATATCAGTTAGAGAACCATTGAAAACCAACCAAGGAGTACTGGACAGCTGCTGTTTCATCCCAGGAAACTCCATCCTGGAGTTCTAGTGAGAAGTCGTGACCAGTGAGGTCCAATTAGATGTCACGTGTGTAGATGGATATCCCACCAACGACAATGGTTGGGGTCGCACTAAATCACGAATTGGTAGAAGTTAGAATCCATGAGCCATTGAATTGAGTCCCACTAGCAGAATGGTATGTGAGCTCGCCTTGTAACTGGGAGGTCCTGAGTTCGAACTCCAGTGGGTGCGCACTACCCATGGTTCCCAAACTAGGATGAAACAGCAGCTGTCCAGTACTCCGTGGTTGGTTTTCAATGGTTCTCTAACTGATGTCAGTTCGTGATCAACTCGTAAAAACGTATCTAACTATTAAAGAGTCTCTTGTGTTTCGTGCTATATGTGACATCATTGGTCTCAGATTTGAAATACCCGAAGTTCTAACTTCATACAATCCTCCCCTTGATGATCTTCAACGAAGTAAGGGCAACGGGAATATCATACCAGTGTATTTCACGGGCTCTTATCAACTGCATGTAACCTGAATCTTGCCTTACCTAGGTGGAAAAATTTCAGATTGCGTTATTTCAGTTTTCTTGATTTTTGTAAATTTATATGTACTTTTGACAAACTGATGGCGAAGCCCTCATTCCTCTCTTTATTCCTACACTTAAAACCTGACTGTGGTGGACTAGATTACATAAATCTTGCGCTACCTGTATTTCCAATTGTACACCTTAATTCTAAAATATACTCCTATGGTTTTTCTATGTATACTAATACATTTGATCCTTTTCATTCTACTATTCAGTTGCGTCATGTTAACGGCTCACAACAACCGTATTAAATAACTACGTTGTAGACTTAAACTGTGCATCAGTGGTTCAGCGGTAGAATCCTTGCAAACTATGTACGTGGTTCGGGGTTTGACTCTTGGCCGGCGCGCACCTTTACCTTCCTTTGCCGGTTGTAACCCCGACAAACAGACTTGGGGTTAGCAACCACCACCTCTACTGAAACTTCAAAGCTCTAACTTTTGAAGCCTTATGTTCCAACTGGAACGCAAAAGGAATTGAATAATAATAATAATATGCATATAATTAGGCTTGAACTAAATTAAATTTCTTTCCAGGTAGACAAACAATATCGTTAGTTTACTACACAGTGAATGTTCTATCACACATACATCTATATTTGCGTCTTTTGTTATTTAAGGTGAGCATTGTATTTATCAGGATTGCGTTTCAATCCAATTTTTACTCAACTTGAAAGTTTATTTTGACAAATGGCCTATTATTTCTTTTTTTATTATAGCTTGACTCCAAACAGTATTTTTGATACAAGTATGAAATTTTCAGCATGTGATATCAATAGCCCAAATTTAGCAGGCCAACCACTGATATAAGTTGTGCGTCCGCTGGGGATCGAACCCGTACCATATGCCTGGTCGGCGAGCGTCCTAACCACTATGCCACCGACGCATTTGTACGGATGTCTCAGTAGTACTACCACAACTAACTTGAAGTTACTTATTTATTTAATGGTGACTAGCAGCGCAATCTACGACGTATGTGTCTTGCTGCTGGACCCTCATCAATTGTGGAGGTGAGAACATCATCACTCACCAGGATTGAAGGTAAATAGAGTTGAATACTCTCGATCAGAGCAGCAAAGCGCATCCTGAATTCCACTGCTAATCATCACCAAACAAATGAACTAAAGTTAAGTTGAAGAAAGTAAGAATAGAAGTTAGATGCAGAATAAAAGTATGACAAAATAAACATTAAGTTAGTCTTAGATAAATGAACTTTTCATTAATAAAGTAGTGGAACTTGAAAATAAATAAATAAATCGAATAAGTAGGTATGTAAACACCTAAAAGCTACGAACATGTGCCGTAATTGTTATCAATACTCAATATTTTGGTGTTCTCCGAACTTCAACACTTAATCTATTTCGTTGCTGGTCAATGTGACTTAAAGCCACGCAGAACATCTGTCTAGCTTGTTTTAAGCAGATTCATTCATTTCAGTCTTTAGCGTTTTTAAAATTAGTTAAACCGTTTCTTATACAATCAACTTGAACTACTGTGTGTTAATGTCTGTGTAATGATAAAAGCAGTTGATATATTGAATTCCATTTCATTTTGATTGCTGTCACCAAATCTGTCATATCCTGATGTTCTGATTGTCTGTTATAGTTACTTTTTCCTAGTGATGAAAAGTTATTTCACTGTGGGATAACAAAGATAGAAAATAGCCAAACAGTTGTAAGGTTACCGTCTTTATCGCTTAAAAATATGGTTACCAACCTAACGTGGAGGAAGTACTCCTCACAAAAGTGAATGGGCAAATTTGAACTTCTCGTGTTTACAACTGGACTGATGGACTTTCTGACCTACCTACAAGCGTGTCTGCGAAAGCCTGATTCCAAGCCTGGAATCTGTAATGGTCGAATGGCGTATGAACTTTTTTCAGTTAACGGAAGGTAGCTCCTGACGCTTCTCCACTACATAGATCTTTGGATCTGACTTCAAGTTAAAGGTTCAGGGGTGGGCGTCTGTTGCCCTCCCAAGACAACCCGCTGCTTTATGTTTGAGCGTCTGGGTAGTACAGTATTCCAGCCATCGCACAAACTATAAGATTTTGTGTAGCGCGTCTCTTGGTGTCCATCGTTCACCAATTTTTAATAATAATAATAATAATTCATGATTTTTTTTCATTTTTTCTAATATTTTTTCCAAAAAACAAGAAAAACTCTTATCAAGCTGAAGTGCTTGTCCTCTTTAAAAAAAATCAAATATTTGTCGGCGGCATTTTAGAGCTGTATTCCACTTTTATTGACAAGTTTATCGCTTATGTATCATTTCCACTATTGGTGCCGCTTCCTGCAAAACAATCTTCTTGGCTTCACTGTCATCATCATCATCTTGCTATCTCTATTAATTGGATCTGTTGAGTATAAAAAAGAAAGAAAGGAAAAATAGGAGGACTTTTCTCTCAATAGTGTAGATGGTATTTCATACTAGCGGCTCGAAAGCTTCTAACTTCCTCTTGACTCCTCTTAGCCTGTATCTGTGTATCTATTTACCTGGATGTGAATTATGTTTTGATACTGTTTACTTCGCACTTCACTTTCCTCGTGTTATTATTGTTTTTATTATACTGTACGTAAACTACCGTGAATATTTTTTTCTTTTCCTTTCTGTTTTGTAAGCCATGTCGCATTTGTCTTACCTTGAAATATATCCCTCATTAACTTGCATACTTCAGACTGGAATTAGGCGCTGACATTTAAACCAACCAACTCACTCAGAGACAAACTTTGTTTTTGACTTAAGGACCTGATGGATCCAATTAGATGAAGTAATACTAAGTCGCATCATCCTGGAGAGAATCAAACAAGCCCTAGATGAAAAACTTCGTCCGGAACAGGCCAGATTCAGGAGAAACAAATCATGTTTTGATCAAATCGCCACTCTACGGATCATCATTGAACAAAGCTTGGAATGGCAGTCACCTCTCTATCTCAACTTCATCGACTTTGAGAAGGCCTTCGACAGCGTCGATCGAGAGGTGATTTGGCAACTACTTCGCTACTACGGGGTCCCATCGGCAATTATACATCTCATCCAACAGTTATACGACAATGCTGCATGCAAAGTAATCCACAACGGGAAACTTACGGAAGCCTTCGAAGTGAGGACGGGAGTGAGACAAGGCTGTCTACTATCACCAATGATCTTCCTGATTGCAATCGATTGGATAATGCGACAGACAACGGCCAATGAGGAAACAGGCATAAAATGGACTCACACAAAAGGCAACTTGGAGGATCTGGATTTCGCCAATGATATATTTAGGTCTTATTTCCGACAAACTGGAAGATATGCAAGTGAAAGGCAACAAGTTGGCCATAGAAGAAGCATCAAAGATAGGACTTCAAGTGAACATAGATAAAACAGAGGTGATGAAGATTCTTGGCCAACACCAACAGGAACAACAACAACAACAGACAACAATCAGCCAGCATAAATGGGAGGAACCTGAAAGAAACAACCTCCTTCACCTACCCACCTACCTGGGAAGCATCGTTTCAACTAAAGGCCAAAGGAACTGACGAGGATATCAAAGCGAGGATCGGGAAAGTAAGACAGGCTTTCATTACTCTTAAGTCTGTGTGGAGGTTAACATCACTCAGCATTAAAAATAAGATCCGGATTTTCAACTCCAATGTAAAGTCAGTGCTACTCACCGTACGGATCTGTTATTTTTCTTTTGAATAACGTATCTAACTGTTTTTCTATAGTTTGGTTTGTAAGAGTTAGTTATGTTTTTACGAGTTGATCACGGCTTTATATCAGTTAGAGAACCATTGAAAACCAACCAAGGAGTACTGGACAGCTGCTGTTTCATCCCAGGAAACTCCATCCTGGAGTTCTAGTGAGAAGTCGTGACCAGTGAGGTCCAATTAGATGTCACGTGTGTAGATGGATATCCCACCAACGACAATGGTTGGGGTCGCACTAAATCACGAATTGGTAGAAGTTAGAATCCATGAGCCATTGAATTGAGTCCCACTAGCAGAATGGTATGTGAGCTCGCCTTGTAACTGGGAGGTCCTGAGTTCGAACTCCAGTGGGTGCGCACTACCCATGGTTCCCAAACTAGGATGAAACAGCAGCTGTCCAGTACTCCGTGGTTGGTTTTCAATGGTTCTCTAACTGATGTCAGTTCGTGATCAACTCGTAAAAACGTATCTAACTATTAAAGAGTCTCTTGTGTTTCGTGCTATATGTGACATCATTGGTCTCAGATTTGAAATACCCGAAGTTCTAACTTCATACAATCCTCCCCTTGATGATCTTCAACGAAGTAAGGGCAACGGGAATATCATACCAGTGTATTTCACGGGCTCTTATCAACTGCATGTAACCTGAATCTTGCCTTACCTAGGTGGAAAAATTTCAGATTGCGTTATTTCAGTTTTCTTGATTTTTGTAAATTTATATGTACTTTTGACAAACTGATGGCGAAGCCCTCATTCCTCTCTTTATTCCTACACTTAAAACCTGACTGTGGTGGACTAGATTACATAAATCTTGCGCTACCTGTATTTCCAATTGTACACCTTAATTCTAAAATATACTCCTATGGTTTTTCTATGTATACTAATACATTTGATCCTTTTCATTCTACTATTCAGTTGCGTCATGTTAACGGCTCACAACAACCGTATTAAATAACTACGTTGTAGACTTAAACTGTGCATCAGTGGTTCAGCGGTAGAATCCTTGCAAACTATGTACGTGGTTCGGGGTTTGACTCTTGGCCGGCGCGCACCTTTACCTTCCTTTGCCGGTTGTAACCCCGACAAACAGACTTGGGGTTAGCAACCACCACCTCTACTGAAACTTCAAAGCTCTAACTTTTGAAGCCTTATGTTCCAACTGGAACGCAAAAGGAATTGAATAATAATAATAATAATATGCATATAATTAGGCTTGAACTAAATTAAATTTCTTTCCAGGTAGACAAACAATATCGTTAGTTTACTACACAGTGAATGTTCTATCACACATACATCTATATTTGCGTCTTTTGTTATTTAAGGTGAGCATTGTATTTATCAGGATTGCGTTTCAATCCAATTTTTACTCAACTTGAAAGTTTATTTTGACAAATGGCCTATTATTTCTTTTTTTATTATAGCTTGACTCCAAACAGTATTTTTGATACAAGTATGAAATTTTCAGCATGTGATATCAATAGCCCAAATTTAGCAGGCCAACCACTGATATAAGTTGTGCGTCCGCTGGGGATCGAACCCGTACCATATGCCTGGTCGGCGAGCGTCCTAACCACTATGCCACCGACGCATTTGTACGGATGTCTCAGTAGTACTACCACAACTAACTTGAAGTTACTTATTTATTTAATGGTGACTAGCAGCGCAATCTACGACGTATGTGTCTTGCTGCTGGACCCTCATCAATTGTGGAGGTGAGAACATCATCACTCACCAGGATTGAAGGTAAATAGAGTTGAATACTCTCGATCAGAGCAGCAAAGCGCATCCTGAATTCCACTGCTAATCATCACCAAACAAATGAACTAAAGTTAAGTTGAAGAAAGTAAGAATAGAAGTTAGATGCAGAATAAAAGTATGACAAAATAAACATTAAGTTAGTCTTAGATAAATGAACTTTTCATTAATAAAGTAGTGGAACTTGAAAATAAATAAATAAATCGAATAAGTAGGTATGTAAACACCTAAAAGCTACGAACATGTGCCGTAATTGTTATCAATACTCAATATTTTGGTGTTCTCCGAACTTCAACACTTAATCTATTTCGTTGCTGGTCAATGTGACTTAAAGCCACGCAGAACATCTGTCTAGCTTGTTTTAAGCAGATTCATTCATTTCAGTCTTTAGCGTTTTTAAAATTAGTTAAACCGTTTCTTATACAATCAACTTGAACTACTGTGTGTTAATGTCTGTGTAATGATAAAAGCAGTTGATATATTGAATTCCATTTCATTTTGATTGCTGTCACCAAATCTGTCATATCCTGATGTTCTGATTGTCTGTTATAGTTACTTTTTCCTAGTGATGAAAAGTTATTTCACTGTGGGATAACAAAGATAGAAAATAGCCAAACAGTTGTAAGGTTACCGTCTTTATCGCTTAAAAATATGGTTACCAACCTAACGTGGAGGAAGTACTCCTCACAAAAGTGAATGGGCAAATTTGAACTTCTCGTGTTTACAACTGGACTGATGGACTTTCTGACCTACCTACAAGCGTGTCTGCGAAAGCCTGATTCCAAGCCTGGAATCTGTAATGGTCGAATGGCGTATGAACTTTTTTCAGTTAACGGAAGGTAGCTCCTGACGCTTCTCCACTACATAGATCTTTGGATCTGACTTCAAGTTAAAGGTTCAGGGGTGGGCGTCTGTTGCCCTCCCAAGACAACCCGCTGCTTTATGTTTGAGCGTCTGGGTAGTACAGTATTCCAGCCATCGCACAAACTATAAGATTTTGTGTAGCGCGTCTCTTGGTGTCCATCGTTCACCAATTTTTAATAATAATAATAATAATTCATGATTTTTTTTTCATTTTTTCTAATATTTTTTCCAAAAAACAAGAAAAACTCTTATCAAGCTGAAGTGCTTGTCCTCTTTAAAAAAAATCAAATATTTGTCGGCGGCATTTTAGAGCTGTATTCCACTTTTATTGACAAGTTTATCGCTTATGTATCATTTCCACTATTGGTGCCGCTTCCTGCAAAACAATCTTCTTGGCTTCACTGTCATCATCATCATCTTGCTATCTCTATTAATTGGATCTGTTGAGTATAAAAAAGAAAGAAAGGAAAAATAGGAGGACTTTTCTCTCAATAGTGTAGATGGTATTTCATACTAGCGGCTCGAAAGCTTCTAACTTCCTCTTGACTCCTCTTAGCCTGTATCTGTGTATCTATTTACCTGGATGTGAATTATGTTTTGATACTGTTTACTTCGCACTTCACTTTCCTCGTGTTATTATTGTTTTTATTATACTGTACGTAAACTACCGTGAATATTTTTTTCTTTTCCTTTCTGTTTTGTAAGCCATGTCGCATTTGTCTTACCTTGAAATATATCCCTCATTAACTTGCATACTTCAGACTGGAATTAGGCGCTGACATTTAAACCAACCAACCAACCAACTCACTCAGAGACAAACTTTGTTTTTGCTTAAGGACCTGATGGATCCAATTAAATGAAGGAATACAATTTACCACTAAATACTACGTCATACTACTATTTCGGTGTCCATCAGATTATCAGAACGTAGGAATTTAGCTAGAGGTAGAATGATTTGATACCGCTAAGTTAAATAATGCAGGAAAAAGCTCGGCTATTGCAACTTATTCACTTGCATATATAGTCATACAGTAGGGTAGCATAAGTTGGAAAGTATTAAAAAGTAACATAGTTAGGTAGAGAAAGAGGGAGGTTAGTCACTGCATCTTTATTCATCGAATCAACACCAAACAAGTGCAAGCGAAATGAATAATAGGGAGTAGACGTCTATAAAGGAAAATATGAAGTTGTACGGATACACTGGTTATTATCATGTGTTGGTCTGCAGGGATTTGATTGGTAACAGGACTGATCATGAGCTGACATCAGTCATCAGTCCTGTAACCAATCAGATCTCTGCAAACTAACGCTTGATAATTAATCTGATGCCCACTAGCGACTGGCCTTGTGCAGGAAGTTACCTGGGGTTCTAGTGAGAAGTCGTAACCAGTAGGGACCATCGAGTCATGCAAGAGGACAGTGACACTGGTCGGCGGTCGCGCTATATATATATATCACGAGCTGGCAGATTCATGAACCACTGGGACCCGACCCAGTGGCTAAATAGCCTACGAGCTCGCTTCTTAACCATAGGGGCTTGAAATCAAATGTCAAGGAGTGCGTACTGATGAAGAATTCTGAACTAGGTTGAAATAGCTGTCCAGTACTCCTAGGTCTTTCATTGGTCCTCTCATTGATGACAACTCGGGATGGCTTCTGAAACATTTTTATTATTATGAACAATGAATTGTTCCAGGAAATTCATCCTGTTAACAATATTGTTACTCTGTGTGTTTTGTAAGATAGACTTAACTAATATGGAATTATAATCTAATTGGTGGATGGTGACTAGCAGTGGAATCAAGGATGCTCATTTCGTCCTATTTGGGACTCGTGGTCAGCTGAATGTACCTGCATTCCTCAGTGAGTGATGGTGTTCCCACCGAGGCTCGAACCGAGTGTTCATAGTTTCAAACGCCAAAGAGTTATCCACTAAATCACATGGGCCATGAGAGCCACCTCTTGAGCCGACATGTCAACCTGAGACCAAGCACTTCGGTCCAATCAATCGACGATTAAATCTAAAATTCAATTTTAAAAAAATAATATTCCGCCACAGTGCCCATATTCTACTCTTACATTACTCAAGTGACGTATGAATTTCGTTGACACCCTACTCCTGGTTACTGATAGACAAAATGTTCTACTTGTGAAATAGCACTATAGATGATGTTTAGTAGTCCGTTATGCCTTCAATAGCCACAAAATTTCCATCAAATAAATATTACGTAAAAGCAGGGAATGGTTTTCTGTGTTTTATATCGATTGATATACATTAGATTAGTGTTACACACAAATAATAATAATAATAAATTAATCATCTGTTTGATGTGATACTCTTATGTATTATTATTGTTCCCTTGGGTTCCTAGTAGAACATAGGGCTTCAACTGCACGTCTCCACTTGCCACTTCTGTCTTCCTTCTGCTGTACTTTTCACCTGCATCCATGTTAGTCCATACTCTTTGAACTCCTCTTCACACGATCTCCTCCATGTCACCCTTGCACTGACCTCACACTCACCGCTTCCCTTTCGGCCTGGTTCCAATCGAGCAATGGCCTGACGCGCGCGCGATATCACCCAGCGGCCTCCTCAGCGAGCGAGTGTCCAATCCATCTCAACTTTCTCCTTTCTCTTATGTATTAACTCATGGAAAAATCTCATTGTCACATATAGAAAATCAAAACAAGTGATTCAGCGAAGAGACTACGCTTTTCAAGTAATTTATTATCAAGCTATACAATCGTATATATATATATATATATATATATATATATATATATATGGTTTTTAAGAAGTTATATCCGGTGGGGGAATAGAATCATAGATGCGAATGCATAAGGTAATAATAATAATAATAGTATGCAATGCAATTAAAACTAAAATGTTTGTGATTATAATCATAGTTAAATGTCAAGTGGCAAAACAAATTAATATCATATATAGAATAATTCATATGATGGATAGAACTTGAAAAAAGGTTGTTTGGGTGGGCATCTGGCTTAGTCACTGATTTATACTTTTGTATTCCTCCAACACAAGTATGGTTTATTATTATTTTCGAGAGTAAGGTGTGAAAGAAGCCCATATACTGAGTCATATACTACCGGCTTTTGAGTAGAACCCCTTCGCGTTTGAGAAATTGGTGATGTGATTGTGTTTCTCACTTTCTCAGTTCTGTTCTCTGTTTCACATATGTTGATCTTTTTCCCCAATTCATAGCGTTCTAAGTGGAACGTAAGCCTTCGAGCATGAGCTTTGAGGTTCCAGTATCCGTTGTATTTCTTTTTTTAACATTCCCTCTTTTCCGGGAATCCTACCGGTTAAGTGAGGTTTAGGTGGGAGTCGGCTGAGGATAGAACATCAACCATCTGCGTCTTTAGCAAGCACCACCGATGCAATTATTTACTCATCTATTTTATGTAGTTGAAAGTTTAGGTAGCCCAATGTTCAAACTAGCCACCTGTTAAATGTTCTATTTAACTTACTACATTAAGGAGTTCAGACAATCAGGAATCACTCAACATCTTTTCTCAAAATTTATTAACTTTTACATCTCACCTATTGTACTTTACCGTTTCCCTTAAGTTATTTCCTGCGCTACTGAAAAAGGACTATGTCATACTGCGCAAGGTTTGTCAGCTGGGCAAGTAGTATTCCACTTAGTCAGTTCGTTACTATGGCAGTCGATAGATACCTAAACTCATGTGAGAATTGATCTAAATCCATATTGTCTGACTCTCAACACCCTATATATTCTCAACTCTCCCCTTTCATCTCAACAAATAGGACTAGAAGTCACCAAAAAAAAGATCATATGCTCTCACAATCAAGTACAAATGCTCGATTACACCCTATTCGGCCTGTGTTCTATTTGATGGCTGATAGAGTTAAGCCTGGAATCCACAATTTACTGTGTCGCCAGAAAAATAACAGGCTCTTTTATCCTCTACTATTTGTAATCTGTACAATTAATTAAGACACTGATTCCTTCTAACTTACTTCTTCTTTGTAGTCATAAAAATCCAGCTGTTCGACTTCAAACAGCCCTACTTGTTTCTCGAATAGTCGAGAATTGAGTAGTAGTGGACGTATGAATTTATCTAATCGTGGTAGTAATCCACGTGGATCTGGAGGTGCTGTTGGTGTTGGCAGTAATGGTGCTAATGGCAGCAACACTAGCAGTACTGCTGCTTTGGGTCGTTTATCATCATGGAGTTCAACGGGAAATTTGAATGCTTCCGCCTCTGCGTCTGCTTCATCCTCTGCTTTATCTGCATCAAATTCCGTATTTCTGGGTGGGTTTATGGAACGTCTTATTGCAGCACTTAGTCAATTTCTAACAGATGGAAATCAAGAAACACGGTAAGTTATTTATATTCATAATGGGCTTATAAATTTCTTCCCCTTTGCTTTAATCTTTTTTTATTATTCCTCTGGGTTCCAAGTGGAACATAGAACTTCAAAAACACATTCCCACTTTCTTCTACTTTCTGCTGTTCTCTTCAACTAAGGCCACGATTGACCATAATCTCACCTCTCATCTCCTCCTCGCCACACGATCTCCATGTCACCCTACCGCTGACGACCCACTCTCCGCTTCACATTCGGATTCCACTCGAACTATGGCCTGCTTTGCACTCCATGTCACTTGACTGCCTACTGAACGTATGCCCAATCTATAACCAATTCTCCCACATATTTCTTGAGCAATCGGATCTTAGTTGGTTCGCTCCCAACCAGAGCTTCCTCCTACTAATTCTTTCTGGCTGACCGGCCGGCCATTTGATCTTCAGTATGGAATCCGCCAGCGAAGGTGGCGGCTGTTGACAAAAAAGTCTGCATTAGCCTGTTGGAAATCCTTTCAGTTACATGTTAGTCAAGTTTATGACCCGTATAGAAGAACTGACTGACCGACTGACTTCACACTGGTGTTGAAAACCCGAATCTTCTTCTTTATGCTGCCTGAATGAGTTCAATTCAGAAGACTTGCAAACTGGTTTCAGGTTGATGAAGACGTATCTTGCCTTCCGAATTCTGGCTGACTAAATTGACATCCTCATCCGTTCCTGCTGACTGTGGTTGAAATCGTGCTTCCCGGTCAGATAAGTGAACGGAGGAAGTAACATCTGTCAGATCTCTCTCTCGTTGATTGTGATTGGTACTGGTAGTTGTTGTTGGTTGGCTATCTTCATCACCTCCGTCTTATTTATGTTCACCTGGAGTCCTGCCTTCACTGGCTGTTTCTTCAGTCAGTTTGTTGGTTTTTGCCTTTAAGTCTGATTTCGTATGACATTAGACATATATCATCTGTGAAATCCAGATCTTCTAGAGTTTTAGTATCGGTCAAATGTATTCCTGTCTTCTCGCTCGTCACAGTCTTACACATAATCCCACCCACCTCAATCAGGAATATCATCGTGGGTGGCTGTAGGCAGCTTTTTTGTACTCATGGATTCACTTCGAACGCCTCGCTGAGTTTTCCGCTGTGGATCACCTGACACGTGGCATTGTCATACAACCAGCTGTTGAATGAGGTTGATAAAGACAAAGTGGAATAGGTTATGTGTGCGTGTGTCGGCATGTAGGTGAATGCATAATTGAATTACCAAACATAAATGATGAAGTTGAAAAGCTTGTTCATTTCATATGTTACGATATAATTTTGAATGAATCACATCAATTTTATATTTTTTTAATATTGAATAACAGGTTGAGGAACGTATACATATATATACATACATAAAGAACATATATGATGTAATACAGTGTTTAGGAATATATAGTGTCTGGACTTGCTTATGTATACAAATTCTCGTATGTTCCCTCGTAGTGATAGTAAGACTGTCTGAGACTGTCTTAGGTGAAAGTCAGATGGAAATTGGAGCCTCATCAGTTCCGAAACCGGCAGCCTCTGAATTGCTAGTCTGGCGCTTTTATTTACTGTCTAACGTATTGAAGTTTAAGTATGCTGAGCGTATTAGATAGTCGGGAAACTGGTTATAAAATACCATATCTAATACAATAAAATCTTGTACTGTCTGTTGAATGTTGATTAACAGGATGATTCAAGAACAGTCTTTAGAAAACAAAATACTCGTAGACATTAGTAAAAAGTTTGAGCATTGTGGATTAGATCAAATAAAGTAGAACTATATTTCAATAGTTTACACACAACGATAAGTTTTGTTATTGGTAATTTTTCTCGAAATATTACCAATAACAAAACTTATCATTGTGTGTAAGCTGTTGAAATATAATTCTACTTTATTTGACTCGTAGACAGATTACTACATAATATAATAAAGAGTTGACCTCCACTAGTAGTAATAATAATAAGAATAATATCAGCCTTATTATGATAATTATACTTAAACAATGCAGAATTCTTGCATATTATTTACTCCCTATGTGAAATCTTCAAGTTAATATTCACCAACAACATAGCATATGAAGCAGCGTCACTCTATCTGAAACAAAACTCACCCATATACGATATTTCTCATTCATTTACTTACTCAAGTGCACAGATGTAGGTCTGAAGCCAATTGAAAATTTACTTGAGTTTAATGTTGTGATTGGTAATAAAGTAGATGCACTATGTTGCGCGAATTATTTTAGGTATCCCAATGGTTTAAGTGGTCTACACTGCTACCCTTTTTGCGTGTGTAGAAGCAAGACTCAAATGTTGAAATCGATTACTTGTAATAATATGACCTATAACGGCAAAATTAATATAGCAAATTATTAATTGCTAACGTCTCTATCCAATCCAACCATTCATTTGTTTGTGTGTGTACACTAAATTTGTCAAACGAAAATACAACTAGTAAGTTCAGATTAACGCATCGGTGGCACAGCGGTTAGGATGCTCGCTGACCATGCACATGGTCCGGGGTCTATCCCGGCCGACGCACTTCTTTACCTCGCTAAGCCAGAAATAATGTTGGTAAAGAAGAAAGGTTGGGCCGGGAAGCACGGTTTCAACCACAGTCAGCTTGAACGAATGAGGATGTCAATGCAGTCAGCCAGAATTGGAAAGGCGAGATACGTCTTCATCAACCTGAAAATAGTTTAGAAATTATCTGAACTGCACTAAGTCAGCCAGCATAATGAAGAAGATTCGGGTTTTCAACACCAATGTGAAGTCAGTTGGTCAGTCAGTTCTTCTATGGGTCATAAACTTGACTAACATGTAACTGAAAGGATTTCCAACAGGCTAATGCAGACTTTTTGTCAACAGCCGCCACCTTCGCTGGCGGATTCCATACTGAAGATCAAATAGCCGGCCAGTCAGCCAGAAAGAATTAGGAAGAAGAAATTCTGGCTGGGGACAAAGCAACAGGCAAGAGCCGATTGCTCAAGAAATATGTGGGAGACATTGGTGATAGATTGGGCATACGTTGAGTCGGCAGTCGAATGACATGGCGTACAACGCAGGCCATAGCTCGAGTGGAATCCGAATGTGAAGCGACAAGTGGGTCGTCGGTGCTGGGGTGACATGTAGGAGATTGTATGGCGAGGAGGAGATGAGAGGTGAGATTATGGTCAATCGTGGACTCACATGAAGAGAACAGCAGAAAGAAGAAGAAAGTGGAGATTCGTTTTTGAAGTCGTATGTTCCACTTGGAACCCAAGTGGAAAATAATAAAAAATTATATGTCTTTTGGGTTCCGTGTGGAACATAGGAATTTTGCGGAACATCCCTACTTCATCCTTTTTCCAGGTGGCTGCGTTCACTTTTTCGTCATACAATCTCCTCCATATCACCCTTGAATGCACACCCAACTTGTGGTCTTCCACTCGGGTTTCACTCGAGGCCTGAACTGGCGCGTGATGTCACTCAGCAGTCTACTCAGGGTGTGTCCAATCCACATCCATTTCCATCGATTTATGGTCATACTAAAATAATGCTTTAGACTGAGTCGTAGCTATCAAATACCTAATATTCACATAAATGAAAATAAGCTTTTTTATGCACTGGTTGTGATTTGATGCTTTTGTTTTAAACGAATGTTGTTGCCTGGTTATTCTTTTTTTCTAAGTGTAACCATAGCAACGCGTGCTTTTTTGAAAAATCGTGTTAGCAAATCAATGATCTTTCTTAGATGAATGTGCGTTTGTTTTGATTTCGTCTAAGAAATTCAGAATTCTTGTTTAAAAAAACAACGGTTGAGATAACAAGATAATAATGCCATTTATACAGTTATCTGTTATATTTCTTATTTAGCTCATTGTATATAATAAAACTGATAAATTTTGTGATTTCACCGTCCAATAAGACATCTAGTCGATATCAAAGCCAACTCTAGATTCTTTTGTGAGAGATTACAAGTAGGGAATGGATCTCCGCCATTGACAATAATTTTTAAGCCATGTCACCAACAATCTGAAAGTGATGAGGACCCTAACCCCAAACAATCTAAAACTCCCTAAATGCCTCCAACCAACAGTCATAGATTTTATGGATTGATGTCATGTTTTAATTTGACCACCCCTTACTCTCTTCCAGCTCACTCTTATCTCAGCTGACATTGCTTGACGTAGAGGGTCATGACTCAGTGTACATATAGGACCTGCCTTAGCTATTCGAATCGATGCAAATTCAGTATCTCATCTGTGGATTTCCCCATTTTACCTAACACTCTACGTGTAACCTCAGCATTACTTACCATATTATACTATTTAACATTGGAGACAGAATTCAAGCACCTAATTTTAAAGATGTCTAACCTATTCAAGCCTTCCACTTTCAACGACCACATGTCGCAACCATAAAGAAGGACAGAATGAACGGTTGCGCGATAGGCACGTTCTTTGATCGATAACCGTATATCATGACTACTCGAGAGAGAGAGAGAGAGATGACACAAGTTAGCGAGTTCTACGCGAAACTTTTACCTGTAGTATTTTTGTAGACGTATATTTTCCTAATTCTACAATTATTTCAATATTTTTGCAATCATCTTAGTAGCTTTTTATATATATGTAAGATATTTTAATAAAGTGTAGGAACAGATATTCACACTTCGTGTTGTTGCTATTTGAATACTCGTCAAGCTTTGCTTTTAGCTTGGGATCGACTTGATATGCTAACTCTCTATCTCACTGTTCACTCTTTAATTGTTTCTTATTTCACATACTTGTTAAAACGTTGTTTGAGATTTCCTTACTAGGAATTAGTGCAAGAGTTGTTTCTTGATTCACTAAAATTTATTATTTTTTCTGAATTTAACATGAGTTCCACTGTGTGCTTCATCTAAGGATGCATGTTGTTCGCTGAATTGGCTTTGATGTTCCAATGAACTCCTTTTTCTTGGTTTCATTAAATCTATTTTGCTATACGCTGAGAAGACCATTGAGTGACATCACATACCAGGAGGTCGAATGGAAAGCGACGAATTGGACACAGTTCGGAAGTTGTGATATGGAGGAAATCGTGTGAGGAAGAAATGAAAGCTTATGCGTATTCGTGGAGCTAGCTAACTAGTAAAGATTTCAAAAAATAGGTTGAAATGGAGATGTGCTGTTGAAGATGTTTGGAACCATATTGAACACAGAGGATAACAACACATCCCTGCTTTTTTGACTTACTTTGCAACCAATGAATTACAACCTGGGACTCCACCCCACTTACTAAAGTGAAAGTAAGCAATGTGTTGGTGGCGCAATGGTAGGACGTTCGCCGACCACACATGTGTTCCGGAGTTCGGTCCCCCGCCGACGCATTCCTTTACCTCGCTAAACTAGTAATAAGACTAGTAGAGAGGGAAGGTTGGGCGTGAGACTAGTGATCCCATCCCGCAAAAATAAACATCACTGCTACCGTAACTTCAAGCATCTAGCTTGAAGCCTTATGTTCCACTGGGAACGTAAAGGAATAAAAAAAGATCAAGTAGAATATTGCATGTGGTCGTCTACTCCTTTAAATACAGTGCTTCCAAGGATTTGTTTACTTCAGTGAATATCTACGACTAACGTATTTCACAATCGAATTTTTAAACGGCTTCCACTTGCGAAACTTTGAATATTTATTTATTAACTTATGATATTCGTCAATAGTATTAAAAACTTACACCGTGTGGTTTTTCTTAGTCGACACTGATTTCATTCACTTAAAATCAAATTGATCACAAAATGGTGATAGATAAATTAGTACTACTTTCCAAGGTTCTATTTTATCCTTTAATGAAATAATAAATACCCTTGCAATATTAACTCAGTGTGATCTACTTCAAATCTAAAGTTAATGAGACGGCTACTTCATGCACCGTTTGTGATGATTTGTAGAGACTTGTGAATTTAAGTCTATGAGTTGTGGATTCGAACTCGCTCAAAATTCTGTAACCTAGTTAGTTAACTGGGTAGTAAAATACCAGCCCTCATACAATAAGTCTGACTTATAGCCTATTAACTTAGTTCTAACTAAACCAACACCTTCAAATTAGGTTTTGAACTTAAATACCTCACTGCAACACTGGGTGATGAATATTCGAATCCTGGAAGGGATATATGTGTTCCTTCAAGGCTGTCAACAAACACGAAAGCTAGATACTTGACCTCCTGTTGAACGCCTTTCACTATCTAAAAACTAGGTTGTCTCTTAAACAAAGTGTACAAGATATACTGACTCATGTAGTTTGTTAAACTTGTGTACACCCAGTTACCTAGATGAGGTTTTCCATGTCTACTTGTCTATGAGCCACACATAGTAGTATATGTAATAGCCCAGTTGCCCATACTGAAGTAGTTGTAACAAGGTTAGAACCCTGAACTAAGTCTGTAGGCCACTGAGCTAATTGTTAAATACTCTTTATGGAATAGGAAATGTTTTTCACTGATGAAGAGAATATTTGGTGCATATTACCAACTAAACTGCATTCTTCCTGTTTACATATAGAAGTGTAAGTGTTCTTGATATTTTTTGAAGGGTTGAAATAAAATATATTAAAAAAAAGAGAAGACGTTCAGCAAAGAGACTCTTTTCGACGGTGAATTCATTCACATAGTTGTACAATCCCATTTATACATAATTATTTGTGTCTGTGTGTGTGTACATGAGGTTTGTCAAGTTTAGATAATTGATCAGGTAATAAAAGAATGATCTAATACAGAAACAAGGCTAATTAGACAGCAACTAAAGTAAGATTGAGTTAGTTAGTAAGTTAGATGACGTAATATAGTTGACTAAAATGTTTCAACTTAGGTCAGGTAATCACAGGTAGAGACTAAATAGAGGTGGGGTAGAGAGATAATGCCATTTAAATTAGAACTGAAATTGAGCAAATAAGTAACATAACTGACGTAACATAAATGACTAGAAATTGAGCGTTGGTCAAGTCAGTAACAGTGGTAGTGAGGTGTAGAAATTAAATCGGGTGGGGGTAGAGAACAAGAGAGTTGAAAATGTAAAATATTACAATTGAAAAGACAAATTAATACTAATTAAGAGACAGAAGAGAAAAATTTAGGTAGATTTTACCTGTCGGGTAATAAGATAGATTGCGTCCATTGCAAGTGTAGTGATTGAACGAACTTCTTCTGTATGCAGAGTACGCTGGGTACAGCCGACATACCTGGCTCCACACGAGCAGGTGGAGCTTATTAATTTCAATCTCCTCTTAGTTTCAAGTTGTGTGTTTTACTATATACACTTACAGTGTCCTCTGATTTTCTTTTTTTTAATTATTACTTGTTATTTACAATTTATTGATTTAGTTATTATGGACGTCGTCTATTGAGTACACTGATGCAGCATCCAGATTTTGAAAGGACTGCACATCGACAATTAAGTGGACAATCGTTAAGAGCTTTAAAAGAGGCTATAGATCAAATTCATCAAAAGGCAGGTTTATGCAGTGCTTTTTGTTTTGTTTTTGTTTATTCATTGATTTGTTCTGCAATTGATTATGGGAACTGTTGCAAACGAAGGAGCAGTGGCTAGCTGTTATGTCGTTGTTAGTGATTCTTCAGCAGTTCGCACCCAGGACCTTCAGGCTACGAGGCTGGGTTCACTAACCTTTGACCCATGAATTCTAACTTCTTTTTCAATTCGTAACTCAGAGCTGGTGTACACTGTTGAAAAGACCCAAGCTGGGGCGAAATAGCTTTCTTCTGCTCCTTGGTTTTCAATAATCCTCTAATTGATGTTAGCTGGTCATGAAATCGACAATGGAACCTGTGCATAAGGTGAATTTCCTACCGTTTTCCCCCACCCCAACAAATATATTGGCTATATGTTATGTTTGAGAATATGTGAAGGAATGAAATCATTCCATCAAGCTATAATTATTCACCTATTTTACGATTTTGGCCATTCAACGAAAAAGTAAAAAAGCTAAAGTTATTTCTGTGACTTTTTTTTGAATCAACAAGTATAGTACTTATGAGTAATATTGGTATACTACGGATTGTATGAAACAATCCGATAGACGCTAGTGACTCCATTCAGGACGATATTGCCCGAAGTTCGAATGAAAACTGGTGAACAGTGAGGTCCACTAGGTCGAAAGTGAGGGCAGATACTCACCGATGACATTGTCTGGTGGTCGCACTACAATTACGAATTGGTAGAAGTTAGAATTCATGGGCCATATGACCGGGTTCAAGCGATTGAGAATGGTCTACGAGATTATCGGCTGTTAACTGGAAGGACCTCGGTTTGAACCCGTTGGTGAGTGCGTACTGCCGATGAATCTCAAGCCAAGATGAAACAGCTGTTCAATACTCCAGTGCTGGTTTTCAATGGTTTTCTAACTGATATCTATCCCTGGTCAACCTTGAAACAAATCAAATCCCTACAAACTAACTCCTGGAAATCAGGTACATATGAAATCAATGTGAAACAGCAAATGTAATTAGAACTTAATTATAATAATAGTAAGAAGAAGAAGAAGAAAATTAGAGACACTGAAGTATGTTTAATGTACAGTTGATTGATTTGAGACATTATCAAGTGTCCCTGGGTAATTGAACACATCATGACCATAGTAACGCAATAGGATTTAACAGACTGGTTTTATACATGAATGTTTGGCGTCATAATGTAAATTTTTGAGACATCTATACATAAATATTTGCTATATTTTTGTCTGGGTCTTTTACATAATAACAAATGCGGACTGTATGACAGTAAATGAATGTACTGTGAAACGCCTACATCGTACAGTGCAAATACTGTTATCTATCTGTACTAGTGTTTTTATTGATTGATCTATTCTGGGAAGTCTGTGTTTCAACACAGGAAATGGTTTAATTATAATTTATATATTAGGGTGGTTTGGCATATCCGGAATCCAAATATGGGGTTGCCAGCCGTTCTTACTTACCTCAAAAATCAATGAGGTTATTCTAATTCTCAATGCTCTCATTATATGTCAACACCATGCATATACATTTTCATCTATGGTTCAGTTGAAGTATGCCTGCCGTTCACTCGCACGGCCTGGTGTTCGGCCCCCGACTAACTCACTCCTTTTTACAGGGTGGGGTTGCTAACCTCTCGCCCAACCTCTGTCTCTTTTCCAGGCTTTCTACCGGCCAGGGGGCGGGGGGGTTAAGAGTGCCTCGGGCGGGAATCGAAACCTAGACTAGAAATTGTGAAGACAAACAAGAGCAACTAATCACGTACACAAGGTCATTAGGAGAGATAACTCGTGGTAAAATTTAAAAGCTCAAATTCATCCACCTAAGCTACAAATCTTCTTCATTATTCGATTTATTTATTCACCCGTAAGAGATGACTTTCTGACATATGCCATATGATCTGTCTATTGATACATTTTAAAAAAAGCACCGACAAATCTGGTGTTTAAGATTATAGAAGAGATAAGAACTACCATCTATGCTATATACCTGAAAATTGTGTTGTAAATTTCAACAGTGTTCAGTAACGTCTAGATTCTTGTATTTTTATTACCTACTGGTAACGATTACACACTGGCATGTTATGAAGTTTTAAAACTGTCTAGTATTTGTCAGGCTCATGTAACAATTCGTAGGCTTTATTGAGTGAAATTCAAAGAACCATGTAATCAGGTTGTGTGTATAGCTTTAAGCCAATGGCTTCATTACATTTTCATATTCTATGGGTGGAACATAGGGCCTCGGAGTTACATCTTCATATTACTCAGTTCTCTTCCATCTATTTCCGAATAGCCCCATTACTGTTCACAAGCTCTCTCTCACTTCATATTCACGTCACACTTGGACATCTAACTCGTCGCTTTCCATTCGGACTCCACTCGACGACCCGCCTAGTATGTGATATCATGTGATGTATGTCTAATTCATCTGCATTCTATGATTAGTGTGTCACGATTCGTAAATGAACCCACTTACCCCCATTTTATATCTCTTGTATTTACGCAATATTATTATCCACTTATCTTCCTTGCTGCTGGCATAGCCTAACACATTTTGATTCATCGTTATTGTTCAAAATGTTGAGATAATTATTATTATTTCCTTTAATTTCTAGAGGAACGCAGGGCTTCAACCTCACGTCTCCATTGCGTTCGTTTCTCTGTTAAATTTTTCACCCAACTCCAACTCTGCCCACATGCTTTCATCTCCTCTTCACATGACCTCCTCCAAGTCACCCTCACACTGACGACCAACTCGCCGCTTCCCTTTTGGGTTCCACTCGAGCAATGGCTTGTCTAGTGATGTCACTTGATGGTTTCCTCAGAGTATGGCCAATCAATCCACCTCCATTTCTTTCTGCCTATTTGTTGCACAGTCGGTTCCTGATGTGTTGGTTCGCTCATTGCCAGAGATCCTTCCCTGTAGCTGATGTTTTCTGGCCAACCATCTGATCTTGATAAGGGTATTGAGCAAACACTGTTAGCAGTTGATGAAGGTCTGTAGTTTGTTTGAGGTGCTCTTTATGACGCGCTGGCCAAGTCTCTGATCCATATGGTACCACTGACTGACTCCTTATTGGAGTTGAAAATCCGGATGTAATTTTTTATGTTGAGTGCTGTTGACCTCCACAGAGACTTGAGAGTAATGGAAGCTTGTCTTGCTTTTCCGATCCTCGCTGCTTTGATATCCTCGTCAGTTCCGCATGTAGTCGAAACGATGCTTCCCATGTTGGTGGGTAAAGGAGGTTGTTTTTTCAGGTTCCTCCCATTTATGCTGTCTGATTGTTGTCTGTTGTTGTTGCTATTGGTCAGGAATCTTCATCACCTCTGTTTTCTCTATGTTCACCTGAAGGAAGTCCTATCTTTGATGCTTCTTCTGCGAGCTTGTTGCTTTTCACTTGCATATCTTCCAATTTGTGGGAAATCGGACATACCGAATTCCGAAGTCGTTATCACGCACAGTTCGCTTACGTTTCCTACACATAGCTGAAACTGTTGCAATAAGATCGACTGAACCGGAACTTTGTATCCAAAATGAACACGTCCAGACGCTGTTCCTACCGTGGCCAACCTTGGATTGAAGATTTATCTTCTCACCAAGAGTGCTCCTTCCCCTTAACCCTCTTAGTTTTTTTTTACTTTGCTTATTATTATACATACTATTATTACAGTTATTATTATTATTCGTCATAATTTATGCCCTTCATGCAAACATTCCCTCAATACTATCGAATTCTTCATTAATACTATCCGGACTTATTATTAGTGATATTATCTCTTTTCTCAATATATGCCTCCATCTGTTTCATTTCACATATTCGTTATTTCATTATGAACCTCTCATTTCAGTCTTACTATCTCCTGTTTAACACAGACCACTTTGTACTAGCCTCTCACTCACCTGACACCTTTTATAACCTTGAACTGATTTGTCAATTCTCCTACCCCACACTCTACAAATCTATTATGATTAATCACCACCATTGTCTCCTGTTTTACAATATTTTGGTAATCGATTTCAGCCTAGCACGTTTGTCACACAAATACGACTATTTATTTTGACACGCCATAACTACTGATCTGTTATTCTACGTTAAAAATGTATCCACCTCATAACTGGCCTTTATTGTAACGACCACAAATATTATATTTTATAATTGTAAGAACCTGAAGAGAAATTATTGAAAAGAATATTCTTCGTTCAGATTGACTTTTAATTCATAATATGGGAATATTTCACACTATCAAATCGGACATATATCATCGACGAAGTCCAGATCCTCCAAGTTTTTTGTGATAATAATGAGATAGTATTGGCTCTTATATCAGTGCATAGTAATACCATGGTTGCTACCGCTGTCTTTAAGTGAACAATATAAAGAAAGTTGTGAAAGTAATAACTCATAACTTGACAGTATTTGTATTTTCTCTATTAAAAACCTGCCTGATGCGTTAGTCAATTTGATATTTACAAGTTTCTTTTAATTAGAGGGTATTTTCAATGTTTTCAACTTCTTTTATCTTATCGCACTAATCTTAAAACTTATTTATTTAATAAATATCAGAGTATCTTATAGTCACCTGTCTTGTTCTCAGCTTTAAAATATTACCCTATGCCTAATAATAATAGTAATAATAACAACTAGCCTTTATGCTATAGTAGTAGGTGTGGCTTCATTACCCCAATATAAACGAAGTTAGCTGGCTGTTAAATTAATACGATCATGTTATAAATATGAATTAACGTGGAATTTGTTTTGTTTGTAGGCGCACCCATTAGATATTTTAGCTCTATCATAGAGATGTATTGTTTTTTTCGCCCCAGTTTTTACCATTTTTTTTCTGTTTATAAAATAGTTATCATCATTAACAGGGTAAGCACAGTTATCTCAGAATAACCATCTCTCTCGTATATATATGAGTATCAAATGGGAGTTGCTGGTAGTTTTTTCTATAGAATACTTCAGCCAGTGATAGAACTCAACTAAATATTGAGAAAATGTGTTTGTATTGAATATCATATTATATCATAATTATATTTCCAAGTATTGATTTGCGGTGATTTGATTGATTCTATGTTTGACTGTGGACTGACTTCAGTCAGAGAACCATTGAAAACCACCAGGGGGAGCACTGGACAGCTGTGTCGTCATAGATAGGCGCTCTTCAGCAGTACGCACCCATGCTCCTACCCCAACATCGAACTGACGGACCTTCATATTACAAAGTGAGCTTGTTGACCATTTAACCACTAAGATGGAGTCCAGTAGCCGACCATTTCTAACCTGTGCTAATTCGGTATATATAGCGCGACTGCTAGACGATGTCATCGGTGACTATCAGTCCTCACGCCCAAATTGATGGACCCCAAAAGCCGTATAGAAGATTATTATTGGTTAATAGGGGGGATGTGACACAACTGATTCAATTACTTAGGATTGGTTTCTAAAGATACGAAGAAATTACTTAATTATTAGTGACACAATGGAAGTAAGGGGTTCTAAGTGTGATAAGGTGAATGTTGTTATTAGATACGAAGCAAGGTGATTCAGCATCCATTTGACAAGTGTGAAGAAGGTGAAAACATTACACAGGCATATTCAGTGATTACGTCATCCATGTCTGTCTATAAAGTATTTATTCTTTGGCATATAGGTTGTAGTATGACCACTTTTTCCTCATCAATAGGATTTCAGCATACAAGTGTTTCTATCAATTTGTTGTAATATTAAAGTCTTACGTCTCTCTTGAATACCTCTATGATGGTTGATGTATTCCTGTTAAATATTTGAACAAAGCAAAAACAACACTTGTACCAGGATAATATGAGCTCATCTTTTATTATTTAATCGAGGATTCTTCTCAACTGGTCACAACCTGAACGATAAAAAATGTATGAATTACATTAAAGATATGAACATACTTTTCCACGATCATAAGGAGTAATTGGTAGGAATTAAAAGTAACATTAGTCCGGAATGATTTAACTGATTAGGAGTTACAAACACTGACTATTTATAGAATAATTAGACAATTAGGCTTGGAAACAAAAAAAACAGCATTGCGTATATATATATGTGTGTGTATAGAAAGAAGGTTAGGCTAGAAAGAGCATAACAAAAAAGTAGATTACGTAACTAAAGAAAGCATCTTATCTAATAGGCAATAAAAAATGAAAGACAAGAAACAAAAAGAAATATACAACTTTCATGAGTCACCTTTTTCGTGTTTAGAAAACTCTACTCTCTCATCTAAGCATGACTCATCCTACCTTGTTTCTTTTCTTTCCTTTTTTCTATTGACTATTAGATAAGATGCTTTCTTTAGTTACGTAATCTACCTTTTTTGTTATGCTCTTTCTAGCTAAACCTTGTTCGTACATATATATATATATATACACAACCCTGTTTTTGTTTCCAAGCCTAACTGTCCGATTATTCTATAAATAGTCAGTGTTTGTAACTCCTAATCAGTTAAATCATTCCGGACTAATGTTACTTTTAATTCCTACCAATTACTCCTTATGATCGTGGAAAAGTATGTTCATATCTTTAATGTAATTCATACATTTTTTATCGTTCACGTTGTAACCAGTTGAGAAGAATCCTCGATTAAATAATAAAAGATGAGCTCATATTATCCTGGTACAAGTGTTGTTCTTGCTTTGTTCAAGTTTATTAATGGGAAGAATTGCATGAAGTTGTTAAATCTTCTTGGTAACTTTTCCTGCTTAACTAACCAGTTTTGTTTTGACTACTTTTTTTTTTTAATTTTAGGGTGTTGGTGATCTACCACCGTCTGCATCATCTTCAGCTGGTGTTCGTCGTAGAGGTTTTTCACCAGCGACTAGATCACGTGGACCTAGTGCTGGAGGGAATATTTCCAAAGTATGAGATGTGCGTGTGCTTTACAAACTGTGTTTGTTTGTTTTTTATACACAGTTCAATGTTCGAAAGGGAAGAAACAGGCCGCTAGTGTTGCAGAAATATTTCCACTAAATCTCTTTATCACTGTGTGTTACTTCTTCTTCTGTTTTTTTAAAAAAAACAGACATGTGTTTCGTTTTTGCTTTTTGTTTCTTTCTGTGAAAGGGGGAGATATCTCTTCCATCCACTTGTTTGTCTACTGTGTACCTCTCTCCATTCAAATCTTCTATGGTGCTGTTTTATAGTTGTATATTATTATTTCGATATCTTTCAAAGATGAATGATTACTTGTTCAATTTCAAAACTAGTATTGTATTTGTCTCTGTAGTAGTGAAATAAATAAATAAGACAAATGTGGAATAGTTACGACCAGCTAGCAAAACTAGCAAAAATGAGAAAGATGGTGATGCGCTTATTTCTGTGATTCTTTTTGCGTAGTGTGAAATCTGTATTTTTATAACACTATTTCTGGTACCTGTACCGTATACATATCTTCAAAGATTATTACTATTAATATTATTATTACTATTATTATTATTATTATTATGACTCTTGTTGTGACTGACTAATGATTGGTACTTGATTGTAGAAGGTGATGGTTTTTCTTAGCGCGCACAATAATAATGACTGTAATAATGAAGATAATAATAATACATTGATAAAACTTATTACTACTATTATTATTATTATTCTTAATTAATTTTTTCTTATTTTAATATTTAATCAAAGAATTTCAATATTTTAATTACTTGTATGTACTACTATTAATATTATTAATTAATAACCAGTAGAGAATAGAAAGAAGTTGAATTATAATGATAATAATAATAATAATATTTTACTAGCGATATGTATTTTGCGATCAGTTGCTCATAGTGTATTTTACGTAGATGTGTATGGTTTTTGTGAATTAGTTAATTAGTTGGTAAGTAGAGTGACGCACAAAATAAATAAATAAATAAATAGATATATATTTTCTCTACCCTTTGCTTCCCTTCTTCGCCTCTTTCTTTTTTGTCATATTTTCAGATTAAGCATAGTTTTCTGTGTGTGTGTGTGTGTGTGTGTGTGTGGTATGGTTAAGGTAACGGCGCCGATTCCTTTCATCGTTCACTTAATTCTCTTTCTTCTCCTTCGCCTAACCTCATTCCTGTGTCTCCTTGTTCTTCTTCTTCTTCTTCTTCATTACCTGTTACGTAACCAAACCACCAACTGTGTTATCCATTAAAGGAAATGCCTTTGTTGAAAAAAAAGATAAAAGATAAAATTGCTCATTACTCTCTCTCTCTCTAACTCTCTAGCTATTGTTTTTTTGTTGTTGTTGGTATCTTTGTGTACTTTATGGGCGAGGGGGGTCCTGTTTTCTTTTTTTGCTCACCTTGTCATTATTTTATTTTATTTACTCTCGACTACACTCACACTCTTATCGTTATCTCACCTACCTACCTACCTACCCACCTACCTACTTACTGTAATATTTTTTTTTTCTTTTGAGTATGTGAATAATAAAGAGGAAAGAGAAATAAATAAATAAATAAAAGAAAACGCTTACTTATTTTTCGTTTGTTTTCTTTTGTTTTGTTTTGCTAAGCATGTTTGATGTGATGCCTATAAAAGACTCCATATGTGCCTCCTTCGTCTACATATATATTTATATATATAAAATCAAATCAGAGAAACAAGATTACATATCTAAACATCAGTATACAACATATCAACAGTGATAATAATGTGCTTATGTGTTGTAGTGAAGGGAGCAAATCTAATTCTCCCTCCTTACTTCCACCCTCGCCCACCCCACCTTTTGTTCTTTTGCTTTTGCGTACTCTTACTGTGTTTGTTAACCACCAATTGTATGATGCCTCATAAAATATTCAACATTTTGCACACACACACACTACTGATATAGTATATGTTTGTATGTATATTGTGTTTTGAGGTATATTGAACACATTGAATGGTTATTGTTTCTTTAAATGTACTAATGAACAGTAATAATGGTAGTAGTAATAGTAATAACAATGGCTGTCAGTTTCTTTCCTTTTGGTTTGTTTTTCCGTCTCTATCTTTTTATCTTTATTTTTCTGTTGTTACTCTTCTCATTGTTTTAATTTCTAATTTTCTGTGAACAATAAATAAAGACAGTAAATGCGATACAATTGATGAAGTACACATCTTGACTGAAATGAATAACACTCATTAATATATATATATATACTACATAGTGATATTGAATATATTACATCTTATCTATCTATACATTATGCATAAATATATATATACATATATATCAAGAATATATTTGTTGGAATTACATTGCATGCACTGTTGTCTTTTGATTTCTTGAGTTGCTTGAACTTTTGCTCGCTTATGGAATGATGATTTGTGTTTTGACAGTAGCTTTCCTATTGTTCCTACACATAGATCTATGTTTACATTCATAAGACGATTGTTTTATTTTGTGTATATTATTAATGAAGTGTACCCATTCTCCTCTCCTTTAGTACATACATAAATATGTGTATATGTGAATATATATATATATATATATATATATATATATATATATATATATATATATATATGGAGAGAATAAAGGATGCACTGGATACAGAACTCTGACCAGAACAAGCTGACTGGATTCAGGAAAGTCAGGCAAATCATGTTCTGATCAAATTGCAACTCTACGCATCATCATCATCGAACAAAGCATGGGATGGCAATCAACTACCTCTATCTCGACTTTATAGACTTTGAGAAGGCCTTTGACAGTTAGCGTTGACCACGAAGTAATTTGGAAATTACTCGAGTACTACGGCGTACAGCGCCCAAATATTCATCAACCTTATTCAACAGCTGTACGACAACGGCACATGTCAAGTCATCCACAACGGAAAACTCAGTGAGGCGTTTGGAGTAAACACAGGAGTCAGACAAGGGTGCCTGCCTATTATCACCAATGATATTCCTAATTGTGGTGGACTGACTGGATTATGCGTCAGACAGTGAGTGGGAAACGAGAAACGGGACAGGGATATCCTGGACCTACGTGAAGAACCTAGAAGACCTGGATTTCGCGCGTGGATGATTTTTGTTTGATGTCACACACAAAATTGAAAACTTACAAGCGAAAACCGACAAACTGGTCGAAGAAGCAGCCAGCGAAGACAGGACTCCAGGTGTATATAGACAAGACGGAGGTTATGAAAATAACCAACCAACAAACAACAGCAGCAACATCCAGCGCCAATCACCATCAACGGGAGGGATTTGAAAGAGGTTACTTCATTCTACTACTTATCTAGAGAGCATTGTCTCAACTACAGCCAGTCGGAACGGACGAGGATATCAAATCGAGAATCGGGAAGGCAGGTGAGAAACACATTCATCAACCTGAAACCAATCTGGAAATCTTCGTCACTCAGCTAGCATCAACAACAAAATTCAGTCGGATTTTCAATACGAACGTCAAGTCAGTCAGTTCTTCTATACGGAACGGATCAGAAACTTGGCGGGCGGGTCACAAAGCATATTTCCGACCGCCAGTTGCAGACCTTTATCTGTCAGCATAAGTGGTTATACAATACACGGTCAGATTATATAAGTGTATCACTTTCAGAAGAATGCCATCTGGATTACATAATATAATGAATAATTACTTTGCAGGCTTAATTGCAGTTTCGTTCTTAATATAGAGAGTTTTTAGTATCGACCATGTAATCATTTTGGTCTAAGCTGAAAGCCATGTGTTTTATTTAATGTCCTTATGTATGCATTTGTGTTTCACTTGGTGGGATGATAGTTCATTACTCTGTTTTGGGTTTCAAATAACGTAAAATGAAGTAACACAGCAATTTAAAAAGTATATTGTTACAGAAAGATATTAGCAACGTTTTAGTATATCATTATTTTAACAGATATTAAGTGAAGCCTACTTTAGAGAATGTTTTACATCAGTTGAAGTCATTTGATAGACTACCGCATAAGTAATTCGAAGACTTCAGCCATCATCTAATACCTCAGTAACAGTCTATAAACCCAACTGTCTCACATATGGATGAATAAATTAATTTGATTATGAGCAATGAAGTGTGCTCGAAACGTCATCCAGTTATTAACTCTGTATCATTGTGTGATATATCAAATATACGCATTTTTATTTCACACAACCAGTTTCCTTTTATTAGTTTGAATAAAGAAAGAACAAACATGTTTGCTGGATAATACCAGCTCGTTTTATTGCATGGATTCTCTGCCTATATCTTAAATCAATCAATTAATGTTTGTTCTTCCTTTATTCAAACGTATCCTAAAATTATATGGTTCTATGTAAAAAGGTATATTACTCAATCGACTAAGTCAGTCAATTACGGTGAACTACGTAAATTTTATCTCACATGATTGTCAGGCATGGTTTACACAAATTTGTCTTTTACGCTAACTAATTACTGATGATTTTTTAAGTAGTATGAACCGTTCCTCTAGGTTATTCCTAGTAAAGCATAAAATTTCATTGCGTTTATTTCGAGAAGTACTTTTATCTCATTCACTTGTTGGTGTTGTTGTGTTTTGATTAGATGTTAACTTTCCTTTGAGTAAATTAATAAGAGTATTTCATGGGTGTTGTACGTATTTAAATTTCAGATAAGTTGTTACTGCATATCTGTCTGTTGGCTCTTTTGTTGTCGTTAAACTAGTAAGTCTGTCTGTTGTTCTGTGATGTTCTTTTATCCCACAAAGTCCGGTGAGATAAGGTATGAGTCTCCATTATTCACCTCTCATCGTAGCTAAGATACTTACCTCTAAACCGAATTAGTAATGTCTTATATTTTATCTACAAAAGACTTTAGAGATGATAGTTGGGAATTCGTGGCTAGTATAAATAAGAAACTAACCAGGATATTAAGGTCACATGTGACCCATATAGTTGATTACAGTTTGTATATAAGGAGGAATATTTTCAAGATATATTTGAGGGATGATTAATGTGTCAAAGATTCCAAACTTCATGGTCATTTGAATGAAGGCCAACAGAAATCCGGTAAAAGATAAATCTGCTTAATTCATAATTCCATACAAAGAAGGAACCTCGGAAGCCTTACGCATATCTTGACAAGGTAGGAATAAAAGTGGCTGGCATTCAAACCAACCACAAACTCAATTAGAAACAAGCTCTGTCGGTTAAAGTATCAATCCTATGGAGCCTTTAAAACAAAACAATTTAGTTTATCTAGTACCCTGCAATGATTGTGAGGTCAAATACATAGGTCAAACTAGTAGAACAGGGGCAGTCAGACTAGCCGAACATAAAAACCTAGCTAAATCTGGATTGGTTGACCCGAATAAGATAAGAAATCTAGAGAGTAGTTCAGCTATAGCACTACATGCAGTTACACACAACCATAAAAGGATGGGATAGGATGACAATTAAAATCTAATGTCACAGGGTAGGGAGAGATTGATAACAGAAGCTTTGTTTATCGGACAACTGAAATACATGTAATAGGAATGATTCAACACCTGTCCCAGATATATGGAAAATTCTACTGCCCATACAACAAATAGGAGAAGACAGAGAAAACTATAAAAATCAAATCTCGAAGTCGTGTGACAAAAATTGATATGATTATGAACAATAAATTGTGTTCGAAACGTCATCCAGTATACAATACTGTTTCACTGTGTGATACATTTAATAAACAAACTAATATGGAATTAATTCATGTAGTTTTAACGCTAAGATCATAGTGAATTCATCGAGCTTTCACCTACTCATAGATTCTGTATCACTAAAATGCTAGGCTCCTTTCACTTCGTATGTTCCTTTGTTGTAGGATGATATTCAACAAAACTGGTGTTGTAAAAGTTTCTTAATGAGAAGATCGCTTGATATTTGAATATATACTTTAATACTCCTACAGAAAGAACTCAGATAGCTTAGAAATTACAAATATTCTTATCGCTTCAAGTGACAGGCAACAACACCAACAACAGCCAACACTCTAGTAATATGTAATTCTATATTGTTTCGTAGATTGGATACATGGCAGAGTGAAAAATTCTCTGCATGAGTTTTCGAAAACAATTTATTGTTCATAATCACATCAATTGCAACTACACAATTTTGTTACTTATAGTTCTCGTCCTACCTTCGCATTTTTCGTAAGGGTAATACAATTTACTAGATGTCTGAAATAAGTATAGAGTCGCTCCTGCTGTACATATTCTCAGATGATTACATAAATAAGGTGTCTGTGATCAATCTCACCCTCGACCTTGTTATACTGGATTTTAAGAATGTCATATTGTTCCATCCTATTTGATGGTTGTGTGTAATTGCATGTACAGCTACAGTTGAGGCTTTGCTAGATTTCTTACTTGAATAGGGTCCCTAGTCTAGATTTCACTAAACACTTGTACTGTGCTAATCCAGCTGACCCCGACCCACTGCTATGACCTCACAATCATTTCAGGGGATTGGATAAAAAAACTAAATTCATTTATGTAATGAGCCCTGTAAGATCCTTTAATCAACATAATTTCTTTCTAAGTGAGTTTGGGGGGGGGGGTTGAATGACACTTTTATTCCTGCCTTGTTAAAAATCCTCTTGGAAGGTTTCAAAGGATGTGTTAAATCTTCTATTATTATTGGTATTGTCATATTCCTGTGTGTGCTAGTCCTTCATGTCGTTCATCTTATTATTATTCTCGCAGGCTCCTATATACCTCCTGATGAACTTATTAGGACAGTTATTAAGTGCCAAAGTTTCTCTGATGTCTTACTTCCTGGTGTAGATTTCCTCGGATACTACTTAGTTATTTATCCCTATCACGGGAACACTCCATTAATCCTATTTATATTGACATGAGATGGATTGTCAAGTATTGGTTTTGTAGGGATTTTGTTTGATTTTATGGAGGATTTCATCATGAGCTGACATCAGTAAGAGAACCGCTGGAAAACCCGCAGGGAGTACTGGACAGCTGCTTCACCCTAGAATGGGACTCTTCACCAGTACGCACCCGCCGTCATGGTTCGAACCCAGGACCTTCTGGTTACAAGGCGAGCTCGTAGACCATTGAGCCACCGGGACCCAATCCAATGGTTATTGAATTCTAACTTCTACCAATTCACGCACCACATAGCGCGACCATTTCGCAATGTCTTCTTCGATGAGTTACTGCTTCATCTACCCTACTGGTCACGGCTTTCCACTAGAACCCCAGATTAACTGCCTGGGTGCGTACCGATGAAGAGTTCTAATTTAGGACGAAACAGCTGTCCAGTACTCCCTGAGGTTTTCCAGTGGTTCTCTAACTGATGAGATGGATTGAACTGAAATCTAAATGTTGGTTTGCATGTGTGGGTTTTCTGTAAACATCTTATCTTTTTTTCATTTTTATGATATAATCTAGCATCGGAAGCTCTTCTTTGTGACTTTTCAGCTCATAAGTGAATTAAACTACATTCACTGTCTCGGGTTGATGTTTTCGAGAAATCTATTCATGTCTCTTGTGTTTTTGATATCATGAATGTGTCATCTACACACCTCCACCATACTTTGCATGTGGGGTTGAATGTTTCAATCTCTACTTTTAGACACTGTCATACAATATAATCTCATGTTCGATAGGTGTGTTTGGTATAATATACGATAATAATCCACTATTAATAACCAGATAACGTATCGAGCACAATTTATTCCTCATCAATTATATTATTGTATTCGCACAACTTATTAAGCTAATTTATGATGTGTATTCTTGTGTTACTAGCTTTTAGTTATATAATGTACATAAAAACACCTGTGCATTTATTCTGACTGCACCAATAATCTCGTTTCCATAAAAGTCTCCATCGAAAATTGTCCTTAAACTATTCGTGACGTTACCTAGATATTTGAAACTACCAGTTTTTTTGAATTTCCATTAAACATGCTGACCTCTGTTACCATTAGTGAAAACAATATTGTCCGATGGAAGTTTTGTTTGTTTATTGTCCAGTGACTTATTTCCTGACCACAACGTAGCAATAAACACCTCTATTTGTGTAGCTATTGACTTGAAATGTTATCGTCAATTACTGGCGACTTCCCATCAATCTGCGTGTATATACTACTAATAAATCTTGTCAGTTGTACATGCCACACGTACATGTAAGTGTAGAGATAAATGTACAGAGCTCAGTCTAATCAAAATCTTTAACTATTCTGCCATATTTGCATGAAATATGAGAGAATTTATTAGAAAGGAATCGGTCCTTTTGTTTATATCAAATTTCAGCTAAATGATTTACTTCACTTCATTTTAAAAATAAGCACTCACCACTGTTCAGTTGTTATTTTTCTTGCTTTAGACCATCATCTAAAGAATCTTCAAAACAGCTTAGATAAACGTCGTAATAGAAATGCAACTTTTTTTCTCCTTAAGCGCCATTTTTTTCAGGATGTAATTATCGAGTTACATTGCAGCGTAATGCTTAGAAGTTTATCTTATTTCATGATTTCATTAAATGAAATCTTCCAGTGTGTTGGGTTTCACATAACTACAAATGATCTGTAGGTTTTAAGCTGACACAATTTCAGCATGAATGGAAAAGGCTCGTTTGATACGAAGTAATTTATGTAACCTTTGGCGCAGGCGGGATATCCGGCTATCTTTTAAAGGACGGGAATACTGTGCAGATGTATACTCCCTCCTTCTTTGTAGGTGTGAAACATGGGAGTTGAGAATGGAAGATTTGAAAGTCTAGCACTATTCATCTACTAGTATCTGTATTCTGTCGCTTGTGTTAGGCAGTCTAACCATCTGTCTGTCTGGATTCAACATAGAACTTCGCACCGAAGTGCACCAGTTCCAGTTGCCACCTTCCAAATAGCACACAAAAGTAGACAAGAAGATGAGTAAAGAGAATTAATAGAGTTTGACAAGTATAAGAGTGAAACAGAATGGGTAATAATAGAAAGAAATATGAAAGATTACAGAGACTGAATACATCTGCGCTGGCAATTGACAACGATTTTGAGCCATGTCACCTATTGTCTCCAGCCATTGATTCCTAGAGTCCCGAAGGCCCCAACCCGGAGGTTTGCATCTCCCTACCTGACTCAGTTTAACTGTCAAGGATTTCATGGATTGATGACATGTTTTTTGTTTGGCCACCACTTACTCTTTTCCAACCTGCACCTATATTACTCAGCTAGTAATGCCCGCCTGTCGGGGGAGGCGATGGTTAGGCATGGACAGCACGTGACCTAGCCAACTCAATCGATGGGGCTTTAAAGTTACATTTTCCCTTTTTGCCCAACACTCTACGCCTAACGTCAACATTACTTACCTTGTTATACCACCTAACGTATTAATGACAGTCTAAGTATAGTCTTTAATACTGAGGTTGTGTCTAGAGTGTTAAACTGAGAGGTAAAGTCAATATATAAGATCCATCGATCGAGGTGGCTAAGAAATGTGTTATGTATACCGAGCCATAGCCTTCCACATCAAGCTAGTTTAGCTGACATAGGATAAAAGTTGGAAAAGAGTTAGCTGTGGTCAAAGGAGACTCTGGCATCATGTCTTTGATTGTTGGTTTGAGCACTGTAGGGAGGTGCAGACAGCCTGGTTGGGGTTCTCGAGATTTTTAGAATCAATCGATCTCAATGAAGCAGATGCTTTCATTCTTTGTGCTCGCCCAGATTCATTAAATCCTTACTATTCTCCATGTACTTGTTCTTCTTCTCTTGCATTTCTATCTAATATCTAATTTTTTTTAACCGTGGGAGCTTGAACTACAGCAATTTATACAAAGTTGTACATTAACATTTCCATCATTCGTTGTTCTTGTAGTTGTTATTGCAACGGGGAAATATTATTTTGAATTTGATATACACAGATAGGGTCATTATGTACACCTTATATGGAAATCGTCATCTGCACAGATCTTCCGTGTTGTGATACTCCTACCCTGTGGTGTGTTATTTTGCCTTATTTTTGTGTCTCCTACTATTTGCCACAATACTGGTTCATTTTCTCCCTTTGACACTAAATCCATCTCTCCGCTATTTGATAGTTTTTTGCCGTGAACGTCCATTTATATATTACTGATAAATCTTGTCAGTAGCATAGACTACAGTATCAATGGCTTATTGTCTTTACACTGGTTATTCCTACTGATTTGCCAGGTTTTCTATGAAACTGAAGATTACTTTTTGTGATCAATATATTCCTGCTATTTACCTTGTACTAATTAACTAAATAACTAACTAACTGAACACTACCGCATTTTATGTTTCAGACTGTATAGCCAATAATGTCATCCAAGTTGGAAGCCCCACCGCTAATGAGGAAATTGTTAATTGGACAATTATTTCAAAATCCTAATAAATTACCAGTTTATAATGCTATTCGCCAAGTATGGGAATTGGATATCAGTGATGCTGACGACGACGACGACAACAACAACGTCTGTCATACACCAAAAGAATTATCCTGGTGTATGTTATGGTTACAGGGTAGAATAATTCAATGTCATCATCCAAACAGTTGTAATTTTCTACTTGATGATAGTACCGGTGAAATATTAGTAGTATATGAGTTGAACAAAAGTCAATCAGTCAATTATGAACCAAGCGTTGGGGATTATGTTGCTGTTATTGGGAAATTAGTTCAACCAAATAGTACTAATAATAACAATGATGAGAAGAATGGAGCCTTGAACTGTTGGCATGTTTTAGCTAAAAGTGTTACACAGCTAGGCAGTCAGAATATACAAGATGACTGTTTATCACCAAAAAGTATATCAAATTCAGGGATTTATGAATTGTCTTGGCCTTTAGAAGTTCTTGATATGACTTATTCTTTATAATTCAAAAGAAGTTTGTTAATCGATTTCTATGTCTATTTTTTTATACGTTGAATAAAAATGTTGTACTATGAGTTTTGTTTTTTTATTATGCAGTGGGGCAGTTGTTTTTTTCCTTCAAGATATTTGGGATTCCAGTATTTGACACATTATTTTATTCAAGTGATGGTTGCTAGCAGTGGGATTCAGGGCGTCCGTCCCGCCCTATTTGGAACTCATCATCTAGGTGTACCTGCATCCTCTGTGAGTGATCGTGTTCCCGTTGAGATTGGAGCCAAGCATCCATTTTTTCGAACCGCAAGGTGTTATTCACTAGACCTGCTGCTATCCTGGGTTCTATCGCTAACGACTATCAGTCTAACAACATGATGCGAACCTTCAGTTATTGTTGAAGCGTCCGTACTAGTAGCTGGTATGTTCAGCGGAGAATGGACGTTTTGGTCATTCAACGAGAAATGGGACACATTAAAAACCGAAAAATAAATCACAAATTTGTTTCATTTCAAGATTGATCACGAAATGACTTCAATTAGAGAACTATTCAAAAGTACTAAAGAATACTGGACATCTGTCTCGTCCCAATCTGGGATTGTTCATCAGTATGCACACATAACACCACCGGGGGATAGAGCCCAGAACATCCAGATTAGGAAGCGTGCTCGTCGACCATTCAGCCACTGAGAAAAAATCAAGTGACTCGTTAGTTCTAACTTCTGTCAACTCGTGATTCTCTTCATGGTTCGATGCAAAAGTATATGGACAACAGTTTCGTTTTAGTTTGGGACTCATCGTGGGTTCCCGCCCACTAGTGTTCGAACCTGGAACCTTCTGCCCATGAGTCAAGCTCATAAACTATCCAGCCAGTGGGACCCAACTCAATGCCCAACCCATGAACTCTAACTTCTACCAATTCATGATTTTATCCCGACCACCAGCCAGTGTCATCGGTGAGCGTTTGTCGTCACTCTCGACAGGATGCACCCCACTTGTCACGACTTCTCATTAGAATTCCAGGCAACTTCATCCTTTGGGTGCATGCTGCCGATGAGTCCCAAACTGGGATGAAACAATTGTCCAGTACTCCCTGATTTTCAATGGTTCTATAGCTGAAGTCATTTCTTAATCGGTCTTCGAATCAATCAAAATCCCTGTAAACCGGAAGTTGAAAATATGTTTCAGATTAAAAAAAAGTCATGTCTGCACTCAGATGAATTTGGAAGAATGCACCATTACAAGCCTTTTTAACAGGGATTCATCTAAAGATGCAAAACTGGAATGTTACCATGTTTTAAGTTAACAAAAATCACAGTGATCATTGATAGCGTTTGTTTTTGTGAATTCACCGTCATCGATGCTGAAATACCAAAATATCTAGGTTCTTCTCTTAGAGTTGCCTTTTGTTATCAGGATTTTCAGAAGAAGTATTACTCCGTGTTGCATATAATACTGTGAAGGCTATTAAGATTACAAGGTTAATTCTAACCAACTGGTTAAATATTTTCTAGTAAAAATGAGTTAGTCTGTAGAAGAAGACAGGATGACGTTATAGATTATATTGCTTCCCTAGTCGGAATCATATAATACATATGCAACAACTTAGATGTAACTGGTAACTCGGGTGTGGTTCCAAGGCTTATGACCAGACCTTACTGAGTGGTCGGAAATGGTGAGAGCCACTGGGAAGTATCGACCACATGTACCGTATTCGCGTCAGGCCTGTTTGAGGAGTGTTCACTTCACGAGGAAAATGGTTGTATGCGTTCGTAAGACTTTCTTGCGAAAGTGGTCATGACCGACTGAGATAGATGGGTAATATACCATTCGTGCAGCCACTGTCAAGGAAGTGGAGGCTAGTCAGGAGTAGGGATAACATCAATTATTTTCAGGAAGAGTTAAAAGGATGTTTGGTGTGGGGTGTTCAAGATCGAAACGCGGTCTGAGATATTGTTTCTCAAACACCGATAAACATTTGTTCTTCTTTTGAGGTTTGACCTGAAAACTAACGTATAACTCTTAGAATAGTTGGCGAAACCATCTTATCTTTCCATCGTCCAGCCCTTTCAGTAGGTATATAACCCAATGAAGCAGTATTATTAATAACTTTAGTCCTTCCTATCTTTTATCTAAAAAACCGAAAATCCCTATAATAAATCATAAGATATAATAATGAAATAATTCTCTTCTCAATGAATCACTTCCAAAAAGTATACAATCATATTTGTATTCAACGAATAAATTCGTAAAACTACTCAATTAATGGCGGTCACACTCGTAAAGATGTTTTACGTAATGCCAGAGTTAATCTACCCGGTAATGCGCAAGTGGGGAAGTTGGTATTATTATTTTGTAGGTGTAACAGTAATCTAATCAATCTGGATGTACATAATGGACAGAATAGCGGAGATGTAGCAAAGTGTTTCCATGAGATCTGTATGATAAATGCGATGCTTCTAGTGAACTGTGACAGCAGTGATTATAAATGTAATAGCAAGCTAAACATGGAACAGTGAAGTGAAACAACATTTTGGGAATAGTGTTGCCCTCGCCTTGGTATGGTGAGTGTGTGTAATTCTTTTGAATACAGAGGTCTGATTTGAGATCCTTTAATAGCTAGTAACTTAGCTGTATATAAATTGTGTTTTTGAAACCCTATTGTGCGATAACAAGGAGCTTGGTATATCATTTTGAAGGAGTCAAACATGAGTGCCTGCTGTCCGGAGTTGAAAAGGTACTTGATGATGGGACTGTTGATATTCTTTTTTTCCTATCCGGTTGACCATCTGTGACAGTGCTCCAAATTACGTTTACCGACAGGACTCTGTTTACAGCTGATACACCTAGAAGGACAAGCAAATTGATAAATGCACATAGAGGTGGTCAGAAATGGTATCTTTTCCTTAACATATGTCTGGGGTAGCTGTCTGTTGAAGAATGGGATTCTCAAAGTATCAGTGTCTAATGTATTTTGCAAACCTTCGAGGTCGTAGATACAAATCACTGACGAGTGCCAACAAGCATGTAAACTTGGAATATGGCTTCCTTTGCCTCCAACTATGTAACATCACGTGGTTTGGTGCTCACACTGAAAACTTGACTGATAGAATTTAGTCTCTACCAATACCAAGAACTAGACACATAACACTGGCCAATGAATATATCCCTCTGGATTATTCCTCACATGAAACGAAACATTTTCAAGAGTACAGTTACCAGTATTTGATTGGTTTTATGATTACAGTTATGTTTCTTTTGAAAATGATTCATAGAGAAGGAAATTTCTACGTGATGTCATCATTTACACTTTTATCAACCATAGAGTTATGAAGACTGAAGTCAAAACCTTTAGCCTACATAGAAACCGTTCGTTTCTTCTAACCTGTGAACTGGTTCTTAGATGTAAAGTTGCTTCTTAAACCTCAGAAATAAAGTCACTACCACTTATCTGACTCCTGTCAAGAGACTGTTACAGTTACATTCGGTTAATAGATAACAGTCACTACCAGCGTTTTAAAGTCAGCCATGTAGGTTAGCAAAGTGACTATAAATATAAGTGAGATGCAGTTAAACGTGATGTTTTTTAATCATGAAAGCTTCTCTTAGCCTGTTTAGAATCAAACCATACCGCGTCGGTGGCATAGCGGTTAGGACGCTCGCCAACCATGCAAATGGTCCGGGGTTCAATTCCCGGCCACCGATGCAATCCTTTACCTTGCTAAGCCAGAAATAATGGTGGTAAAGAGGAAAGGTTGGGCATGATGTAGCTAGCAACTCCATCCTGTAAAATAAACACTGCTACAGAAACTTCAAGCCACTAGCTTGAAGACTTATGTTCCACTGGGGAACGTGAAGGAAAAAAAGCCTATTTATAATTAAAACCTACTGTCTCCTAATCAGTTTGAATTCCTTTTTATTGTCAAAGTCATGTGGAGTAACACACGGAGAAAAGTTGATTGGCATTGATACCTCAGAGAAATATGTTTGCCTTAGTTATGAATTCATTGTATTTCCATACAAAATAAATGCAGAGATCCTGGTTTATATTATTACATAAAACACATCGATGAAAGGAGGTACACATTTACATGATGTTACATACTATTGATTCATTATAATAGAGGTTTTTTGTATTTCCCAATGAATGAAAAAACAATCTCGTTTTGTTTTTTCATTCATTGGGAAATACAAAAAACCTCTATTATAATGAATATCATATACCCAATGCCCAAATTTTTTCAAACCGTTAAAAGTGAACATGGTTTGGATATATATAATACTATTGATTCATTGGTATTGTAACGGCAGAAGTTAACAGACTTGGTACAGAAATGTTTATTTGAAATCTGGATACCACTCACAACAAACAGTAGTCCTTTCTGGCCATATCAAATTGATCTAATCACCGAACGGGCATTTGATCCAAAGTTACATCATACCAGTTAATGGATATTAAACTGCACAAATAGGTAAGCGACAAGATAAATTACAAATAAATATATTACTGGTTGATTTCACTTGGGTCCTGTATCTCAGTCTTTACACTGCCTGACCGTACCTCTCCAGTCGTTAGTAATGGACGGCCTACTTACCCAAGACTAACTTAGATATTCTCACCGTCGAATAAATGTTGTTGTTTAGAAAGGCTTTTGAACGGAGTATGCTTTACGCAGCCAGTATAACTTGCTTCCTAAGCGGCTTTGAATCACTTCAATGTGTGTTTAAAAATTCACTTACTCCTGTGAAGCTAATTAATTATATTGGCCCAAAAAGTGCACAATCTCCAGCTACGCGTCTGACCATTATCCGACATGTTTATAAAGCAGACATTGCAAGTCAATGACTAGACCGATTATTCAGCAAATGGTGAACTCAGTCTAAGCTGGTCCGCCTAATTTCTGTTTTTTAAATGTAGATGCCAGAGATGACCTGAATTCGCAAGGCAATAAACAAGGAGTGTCATAGATTTCCTAATAGCAATTTTAAGCATTTGACGACCCCTAATAAAGTAACTCTATGAATAAAATCCACGTTTTATTATTTTAAAACAATCATACACTTATTTAATTGAATTTTAAATTTTCCCTTCTATTGATTGGACTGAAGTCCTCGGTCTCAATTTGACACATCAGCTTCATATGCAGATGCTTCGACGATGTCTGCGCATGTAATTCGAAGTAAATTGGTGGATGGTGACTAGTAGTGGAATCCAGGATGCACATTTCGTCCTATTTCGGACACGTGGTCAGCTGGATGTACCTGCATTCCCCACTGAGTGATGATGTTCCCACCGAGGCTCGAACCCAGTGAACATCAAACCTCCAATGAAAGCAGAAATCTTGAATGCAATCAAGCTACTGAGGTACATCGGAAAATCAGTCGGAACAAACCGAATGCGTCTACTCCGAAGCACTAAAAATTAACTCAAAGACTCTCACAATTGTGCTCACATGATTATTGCGAAAGGTTTGGCAGGAAGGAAAGCTACCAACCTACTGGAAGAAAGGCTGGCTACCTTGTCAAGTTGGCGAAGAGGACCGACTTCGGCCTAAGTCTCCAAGAACTGGTGTGGAATAACGCTACTCTCCACGCCAAATAAAATACTTAGTTGAATCATCTGGAGAGAATGAAAGATGCACTGGAATTAGAACTCTACCACCCACCGGAACAAGCTGCGTTCAGGGACGGTGAATCGTGTGCTGATCAAATTTCAATTCATCATGGAAAACATCCTTGAATAGAATGGCAGTCAAACCTCCATCTCAAATTCATCTACTTAGAAAAGGCATTCTACGGAGAGTGTTGGCCGCTAAATATATTGGAAAATACTTCAACACTACGGCCTGCAGTACCCCCAAGCCTTTGTCAACCTCATTCAACAGCTGGATATATGACAGTGCTACGTGTCAAGTGACTGACAACGGAAACTCAGCGAGGCGTTCGAAGTGAACACAGGAATAAGAAAAGGCTGGTTGGCTGACTTATCACTCACGATGAGATTCTTAATTATAGTGGACTGGACTTTGCGTCAGGCTGTGCACAGGGGGCTAGGCGTCAGGAATACCCTGGAACACTGACAAGAAGACTCTGGAAGATGTGGATTTCCCGTGTGGAAGTTCCACTCGGAACGCAAAGGAATAGTAATAATAATACTCAACTTGGCGTCTACCACCGAAACACAACACCAATGTGTGATTCAACGTACATACTGGAAAGCGGAACCTAGAATTCCCGCAACCAATCACATCAATTCATTTCTAAAAGTGATAGAATTAATGATACAGGTGTGTTTCATCAGAAACCATTGTGGTAGCTGAATATTGATTGTAGAATGAATAGTGTGCAGACGCATGATTGTTTACAGATAGAATAATTATTTGTGTTTCTGACTCACACAACATAATGATATAGAATGCTTAGTACACGTGTGTTAGTTGAATAGTGATTAGTAAAGATTACGATGACCCTAGAAATGAGGTGATTTTGGCAACGCGTATCTGTTGACAGAATGAAGAAATATTTGTGTGATTTGAGGTCAACATCACGCATTGTGTGTTGTATGAATAGGTATTATTCTTTCTGAGTATTTCACTTCAGAAATAATCTAATTATAACAATGATGAAAATTACAGCTCTATTCCAAACAGTAATTATGGCAGAAATATCCAATTTCATCCTCCAAAACTCAGAGAAGCAAAATGAAGCTATATGACTTCACATAGTGTGTAGAATCTATTGGTGAGATCGGTGGGAATCGGTGATCAGTGGATTGAATCAAGTATTCTACTCTCTCAAACTGATCCACATCACTTATTGCACATGAGACAGCTTAACTCAATCGAAATTGAAGCACCTTGTATATTTTCCACATGTGTTATGTACAACACCAATTTCAACATTCTTCGTGAAGTAAATATCTTCAATGTGAACACCATTCCATTGAAAGTGTTCACGAGAAGGAAGATTAGGCTGGTTTATATGAAGTCATCTGATGGATGTCAATAGTGTGAAAGTGAAGCCAATCCGATATGAAGCAGAAACCGGGATATTTCATAAATCGGAAGGCGTTTGTCAGATATCACTACGACATGATCCTATGTATGTTAGCGGTGTCAGTTTAACTTGACATTAAGGCCACAGATTTTGGAATCCATGCAGATATCATGTTCAGTGATGGTCATCAAAGAGCTGCATTTGATAACCAAAATGTTTCAGTACGTCTCTTGAAATTCCGGCTTCCCTTGATATATATCTAATATCACAATGGTTCCTTCTCCATAGTCTGGCCATTTCACTTATTACGCAGAGTTCACCGTTCACTCTGGCTTCTTGATATTCGGTTCCTCTTACATTGACTAATTCTACGTGTGCTTAGGTCCTCATGGAACCCACTCTTACTGATGCATAGGCAGTGGTGATCAGTCTGAGTATTGCATATATTCATCATCACGCTGTCCTTAAAGTCCTTCTTCCTTACTAACTGTCAAATTCATGTTGAAAGAGCGTACAACTTGCTTCGATTTACGTGAATGTAATGCGATCGATCTAATATGAGTAGGTCATATCAAATGACCTTGGCGGCCTGCTTAAATCTTGGGCTACCAGTTACCTTAAACATTACAAATCATATTGCATCTAATTTCTCATTTCTAATTGATATTTTAATCAATAAATCTTATTCAAATATGACCTCAAATCGGATTATTTATTCTCGTGAATATCTAATATCTTTAAAACCTACTGATCTGCAACTCCATAAAAAAGACAAGAAAAAGCATCATGCCGGCTGGCAGAGAGCATTAAAAAATACCCCTATTCAATTCATGACTGTTCCCGCAATTATGAGTACCAATTGTCGCTCCCTGCCGGCTAAAATTAACTGTCTTCAATCGCTGGTGTCTTCCATTATATATCATAATACTGGGATCATATCACTTCAAGAAACATGGCTTCATGATCTATATGATGACAATCTAGTGTATCTAAATAATTTCAAACTATTCAGACAAGATCGGTGTAGTTCCAGGAAGAAACGCGGTGGCGGTGTCGCCATCTTCATCAATTCACAATGGTGTACGTCTAATAATGTATGTTTCAAATTCTCTAGTGACAATATTGACTGTCTCACCGTTAAGTGTCGACCTAGACATTTGTCTAAATACAACTACATTTACATCTCGAACATGTATATTGCTCCTGGATGCAACTCCACAGAATTATCTTTATTTGCGGATGAATTTACTTCCCTTGCTGCCACCTCCTTCGGAAATTCCTTGTCTATTTCTACTGGTGATTCAAAAAATAGTGACCACAGCTTCCTAATTTCACTTGGACACGATAATATTGTCAACTTCCCGACTAGAATGGACAACACTCTTGACCTTGTTTTTACAAACGATGCAGGAATATTTGAAGCTCGAAAAAGAGCCCCACTACTAAATTCAGATCACTGTATCATAAGAATATTGCCCAAAGTATATGGAAAGCAGCACAAAAGGGTCTTCTCATACCTTGGAAAGAAAACACAACACAGATGTTATTCCCATGACAACATACTGAACCTAAGGTCCATGTTAAAAGACACAAACTGGGATCTATTTACTGAACAAGCTCTTGATAACACAATTGCCAACATAACACATTATCTTAATTTCTGTCTTGATGTTTGTTGTCCAAAAGAGACAATCTTCTTAAAATTCGATCGCTTCTCCTCTTCTCAACTCAAAAAGCTCCGCCGTGAAAAAGAAAGGTTGTTCAAAATGAAAAACAAATCTGGTGTTAAGAGAATGAACACTTTGATTAAGCTTGAATTACAAAGATTGAATGCTCTCTATAACCAGAAGTTTCTTTCATGTAAATCCCCATCAAATATGTGGAAGTTATTAAAGGAAATCACAGGTGGTAAGCAAATGTTGAATGATATTTCTGTAGATGTTAACATGCTAAATGAATCCTTCATATGTATCCCAGCAAATGTTATGATTCCTAACTCAAATAGTGTAAACAATGACTGCTTCTCATGCTTAAACACATATGATGTCCTCAAGTGTCTTCAATCTCTCAAGCCTACTCAGTCCCTCGGTCCTGATGGTGTTCCTGCTGTTATCCTTAAGGAGTGTGCCGACATCTTGTGTTCCCCGCTAACTGACATTTTCAACGAATCGTTTTCCAAAAGTATTATACCTGAATCATGGAAAAACATCAAGATCGTTCCAGTGCCTAAATCTACAAGTGGACCTAATGTTAAGTTTAGACCCATTTCAATTACCTCACCCTTTTTGAAAGTTATGGAAAGACTTATTTTACTTAATCTTGATCCCTCTTTAAAACCTTTCAACGACCCCAACCAGTTTGCTTATAAACATAGTAGGAGTACGTTAGATGCCGCTGTCGTCCTCCACCATAGCATAGTCTCTAGTTTAGATAAAGGAGCTAAATACGTTCGCTGTGCCTTCCTTGATTACACATCTGCATTTGACTCTGTTCCCAGGTCTCTCTTGCTAAGTAAGCTTGCTGCAACACAGGCTGAAAGCTGGACAAATAAGTGGTTGCATTCCTATTTTTCTGAAAGGAAGCAGTACACCGTCTACAATGGAAAATCCTCCACTACCTCACTTACTTTAGCTGGTGTTCCTCAAGGTGCTGTTCTTTCTCCCTTTCTGTTCTCGTTTTTCTTACATGACTTGCCTCATTCTGATGTAGCCACTTTTGTTAAATATGCCGATGACCTCTCGGTTTCTATGCCTGTCAACTCTCAGTCAGATTGTTCCAAATTAAATAGCTTTCTGTCGGAAATTAGTCAGTGGTCCTCTTCAAACGGACTTAAGCTTAATCCGTCTAAATGTCAGGTAGTCAATTTCACTTTCAGACGTAAATGTGACCTACAGCAACTAGTTAGCTCACATGGCCCCACTCTCATTGACGGCACAGAGGTTGAAAATACATCTTATGTCAAGTACCTTGGGCTGAGTTTTTCCACCGATCTTTCCTGGTCTTCCCACATCTTGCTAGTTACTAGAAAGATGTTTCGCTTAACGTTCTACATTAGGAAATTTAGGCAGTCTGGCATAAACCAGTCTTTACTTTCTCAGTTTGTAAATTCTTGTATTCTACCCATCCTCCTTTACTGCTCCCCATTAGTCTTTCCTGGACTACTTAAGAAAGACTTTGCTTCGCTGAGAAGGGCACTAAAAGCTGTTAGTAGGGCAAGTGGGATATCGTTAAACCAACTGGTGAACACTATTGTAGATAGACATATTATGTCATGTAAGAAACTAGCGAATACAATATTGTCGGACCCCAAGCATCCTCTCTATACGCATCTATCTCCTTGCATTTCATCTGGAAGAACTAGAAGCAGCTATAGGAGGCTATATGCTAGGACTACCAAATACAAAAACTCCACAATACCATATCTGGCACAGCTGTTATGTGATGAGAAATCCGTTAGGTATGACACGATAAACTTACTGCGGCACTCTAACAAATAGTCCCATTAGTTTTTGTTTTCCTTTCCTCGTTACTACTACACTGTTGTTCTCATCTACTACCACACATCAACTTTATATTTCAAATCCTGTGTTGCATTGTTTGAAATGAAATACTCTACGCTGTTTTTTTTCTTAATTTTTAATATTTATTTATTTTATTTATTTATAACTAATTTATTTTATTTTTATTTATTTATCTTTGATTTTTAAAAATCTTATATAATTTATGAGGTAATTAGATGCAATATACTGTAATGCACGCTGAAAATTCCATACCTGTACCACAAATACTGTTTGGAATAAAGCTGTTATTATTATTATTATTATTATGAGACGGCTTCCTGCTTCAAATCAGTTGGCCACTCAGGAGTGATTTTTATCTATTGAATGTTGTTTCGTACTCTGCACCAACATCATACAGCAAATGTTTGAAATACAGTGAAGAATAAAATTGCTTATCGAAAGAGAAGAGAGGCTGTTAATTGTCCACATGACTAGTATGGTAGAGACGAGAACAAGAATAGAATGGCGAAATGTGTGAAAGTGAGACTGAATGGCAATCAATAACAGTGGAGTAGTTGATACTAATCTTCAAACTGGTTGTTGTGCTCGATAACATATGCCTGATTATGTTCTTAATGATCCACTTCATCATGAGAAGTACTTGTGTAACATTCTTAATGTAGTATGTTCCTCAGGGATAGATATGTTTGCCCATAACTTCATTTCTCTCACCAACATGTTTGAATATCTGAAGCAACCGTGATTGATGTATCGTCTCAGAAGCAGATATCAGGGACTTTCACAAGGTTTCACACATACATAGGAAATGTTTTTTGAATCTGTTAACAAAATTGGCCTTTTTTCTTTACAAATGACGTCTACACCTATCGACAATATCAGTGTCATGTGATATGCATAGTGAAAGATAAGTGACGATGCACACAAGAGGTTCACGGTGTAACTCAAATTCCATCCTATCCTATCCATAATTGATTATTCACAATATGATAATTCCACGTCACCTGTAGATCATCAAATCTCCTTTGTCATAGCCCTTCGAGTGGTAACATCAATTCTAATCAGAAATAACCCATAGTGAATTCCCAGTTGTATTTGCATATCCATGTGGTCAACGAAACCATGTGGGTGGGATGTTTGAAATCACACATCCCAAATAGTCTTGTGAAATAATTTCCACAGATTCAGCGTGGAATCTCAAGTGAAATGGCCATCACGGCTCCGGTTAATTAAATGGCCGTAATTCTCTCTCTTGTCTCAGGTCAACACTGAATATCGTGTATCTTTCTAAAATGATTCAGTCTAGTTGATGAGTGGAATCACTGACCGACCGGAAAATTAGTCAGGAAGAAGATATGAAGTGTCAAGGTGAGACTACTTACAGAAATACAGAGATGAAGTTGTTAATGAATATGCGTAAACGCTTCTTCATATCATAATCCGATCCATTTTATTGCTGTGGTACTCGTTATGAACTGCGTAGAATTTATCCTACTTTATGTAACATGTAATAGTAATAATAATTTGCTTTATTCCAAAACAGTTCTTGCGATACAGAATGGAATTCTCAGCATTTTACTACAGTATTGCATCCAGTTAGTAAATTAACAATACAATAAAATTCTACATAGATTAAGGGGAATCACAGTTAGTTTTGACAACAACATATTAGCATGTCGGTAGCAAAGCCAAAATTAAACAGAGTGTTTGAAGGTGCTAGAAAAGTAGGTTCTAGCATATTTACTGGCGTAAGCAGAAGAAACAACAAAGCTGCACATAACAGAAAAAAAGAGAGAGAGAAAAGGAAAAGAAAGAAAGAAAACGTTGTACCTATAAATGATATGGGTTGGAAAGACGAGATCCAGTTGTTCTACTGACTATTTAATAAGTTAAAGGTTTCACGCCTAATGCTTTCTTTATCGCACAGAACACGAGCTAAGTAGGGTATGGTTGAGTTTTTGTACTTGCTGGTGCGAGCATATAGTTTTCCATATAGGCTTCTGATTATGCCTGATGAGATACAAGTGAAGAGTTGTGAATGAAGAGGGTGGTGGTGTGAGTTAGATAGAATGGATTTAGCCCATTTTTCACATGAGTCCAAGTACCTGTCAACCAGAATATTAACAAGCTGGTTATGTAGCACGTTGTTTACCCTGCTGACAACCTTTAACATCCTGCGTAATAAGGTATAGTCTTTCTTCAGTAGTCAGCCCTGGAAAAACTAAGGGGGAACAATAGAGAATAATAGGCAGAATGCGAGAGTTAACGAATCGTAAGAGTAAGGGTTGGGTTATTCCAGAATGTCTTAACTTCTTGATGTAGAAGGTAAGACGGAACATTTTCTTAGAAATCATCAAGATATGAGACGACCAGGAAAGATGAGCAGATAGAATGACAGCTAGGTATTTCATTTCCAACTTGGTCTCGATTTCACTGTTATCTATGTTGTACACCTCGTGTGAGTGCTAACCAGTTTGTTTAGGTCAGATTTATGCCTAAAGGTGAAATTGACTGTTTGGAATTTAGAGGGATTTAAGGTAAGACCGTTTTCCTTGGACCAATGGCTGATTTATGACAAAAAGCCATTTAGTTTTGAGCAGTCACTTTGACACTTGACAGGCAGAGATATAGTCAGATCGTCAGCATATTTAACAAAATTAATGTCATTTGAAGATGGTAGGTCATGCAGAAAGAAAGAAAAGAGAAGTGAGGAGAGTACAGCACCTTGATGGACACCAGCTGCAGTGAGCACAGCAGAGTAGGATTCACCTTTATATACAGTGTACCGCATTATGTCTGAGAAGTAGGAATGCAACCAGTTTGTGGCCCAGGACTCAGTTTGTGTCATTGAGAGCTTATTTAGCAAGAGACATTCAGGTACAGAGTCGAAAGCAGAAGTTAAGTCAAGGAACGTGCAGCGAACGTATTCGGCACCTTTATCTAATGATGAGACGATACTGTTGTGTAAGACGGCTGCAGCGTCTAAAGTGCTCCCATCCTCTCTATGTCATTTTATATGTTGTCAGGAATCCGTCCTCCAATTAGCATTGTTGTAAGATAGTCATGACCTCATATTTAGTCAAATTAGACAGTGAACGTATATCGGGGGTAAAACAAAATTAACATTCAACTTCACTCAGCCTCTCTCTATCTATCTCGTAGCAAAATTCTTCACTTTGGCCAAGAAGATATCAAGATATAAGGAAGTAAGGAATAAGGAATGCATCAATGACACATATGTATGCCCATAAATCACATATTAGCAAATAATATCAGCTTTCATAATGACTATTCCGATTTCGCACATGCCATTCTCAAGTTCATCTCTCTTAAAATATTCTCGTCCATCCATTGACTAATATGGATGTTAGCAGTAATAGAGACTTAAATAGATTCAGCAGACAGAATTACGAATCACTCTCTCATAAAGTCAGAAATCTTTAATGCTTCCAATGGCAGGAATGAATATCTGCCTACAACGTTATTCGAATGCTGAAATAGTAATCACTCAACACTCGGCTGAGTTTGGGAAGTATCTGATTCATATGTGATATATTTCGAAATAAAAATCAGTCTGATGTGAAATACCACTTGACTTCAAATACTCACTGGGATCTGCACAACCATAGATTGAAATTAACCAATTCTCAAGTATAGGTTTTGTAGGGATTTTGTTTGATTTCACGGATGATTTCATCATGAGCTGACATCAGTTAGAGAACCACTGGAAAACCTGCAGGGAGTACTGGACAGCTGGCTGCTTCGTCCTAGTCCAGGACTCTTCAGAAGTACGCACCCACCGCCACGGTTCGAACCCAGGACCTTTTGGTTACAAGGCGAGCTCGTATACCATTGAGCCACTGAGACCCGATCCAATGGACCTTGAAATCTAACTTCTGCCAATTCACGTACGACATAGTTCGACCATTTCGGAATGTCTCCTTCGATGAGTGAGTTACTGTCTCATCCTCAACCTACTATACCCTACTGGTCACGGCTCTCCACTAGAACCCCAGGTCAGTGTCTACCTGAATAGGGCCAGTCGTTAGTGAGCATCAGATTAATTTTCAAGTACTGGTTTTGTAGGGATTTTGTTTGATTGTATGAAAAATTTCGTCATGAGGCAGTAACTCATCGAAGAAGACATTGCCAAATGGTCTCGCTATGTCGTGCGTGAATTGGCAGAAGTTAGAATTCAAGGACCATTGGATCGGGTCTCAGTGGCTCAGTGGTCTACGCGCTCGCCTTGTAACCAGAAGGTCCTGGGTTGGAACCCCGGTGCAGTGATGCGTGCTGGTGAAGAGCCCTGAACTGGGACAAAACAGCTGTCCAGAACTCCCAGCTGGTTTTCCAATGGTTCTCTAACTGATGTCAGCTCATGATGAAATCCTCCATACAATTAACTATTTCATTGAAACTCGAATTCCACGTTCTCTGCACTTACTAATCCGCAACTGCTTGTTTATCAGCCTTTACGTTTCAATTGGAAAGCTGTCGATTTCTCACCCCTTCATATTTGAATATTCTCTACCATTTATTTGAATTGTAATGAATATGCCAAGCTGTAGTGTAACGGAGTAATCGTCAACAAAATCCCTCGACAACTATGTACTTTCAAAAATTAAACCTTTTTGGATGTTCAACGAACTTTGTAGGTATTATGCGGCTTTCTTCTCGATTATATATCATTGTTAGTACACATCTAATGGTCACTGCATCTTTTTTACTTGTCATTATGCCTGTTTAACCTCTATTGTTAATGCTTTCCTGTGTTCACACCACAACGAGTCAGCTTGGCTCTTTATACACTGGTTTATGGAAGTGCATTCTGCAGACATTTCAACATATTTAGGTATCACCCAGCATATCCTCATTCAACGGTATCTAAGTGTTGTCAGTGATGAGGAGGATAACTGTTATGACTATGCTAGATACTGGAATTAGTGACTAACATGTCACCCACCACTCATTCAATTCCAAATGGTGTGTGGTGACATGTTTAACGTGCTCTTGATCCATTTTGGTCAACGTTATCCGTGACCACCTCCTCCAAAGACATTGACTGAATCAGTTACATTTGAAGTGGAGTTCAATGACGCGTAAATGTCTACAGGCTTTTGTTTGCCAATAAAACAGTGTGGATCCAAACGCATCTTATACAGGGTTCATGTGTGTGTGTGTGTGAATAACACAAAAGACACTTTGTGCCATGAAAACATTCTCTCCTTCCCTCAGAAGTATCTGAAGCACACTCTATTAATAAAGAGACACAATCTGACAACAGCCACCTGATGACAAAGTTCACATTACCTACCACATACACAACAACAACAACAGACCACCGCAAAATCTTCCATCACAACCAGCAGCTGAATGAAGTTTGAATTCATGAAGAGAAAGCGGTGTACCAGACAAGTAATTTATTTTTATTTAAATCATAACGAAATATTTACGAAAGCTTCTACAATCTACATGTATTCAGTGTTACACGCCGACATTTTGACATTCATCCTGGTACTTGTCTTCAATTTTCTGTGTGAGAATAAAATCAGTTAGCATTATTATTGTTGAATAAAGTATACTAGTGTTGAAATAATCAAGAATGACTAATAGTGGTTGGTGGGAAGGAGGATGACTGTTGATGAACGGTGGGCTTATTCTCATACAATCCGAGAAAATTCTCAATATTTTCATCATTTTTCGGTGTATTTCGGTGAGTTGCTAAATTCAATAATTCATCATGGGTTGTGTGTGAATTTCACCAGCTTGATTGCATAGTCTCAGTGTGACATTTTTGAAATGTGCACACGGTCACCTAGAACACCACTCATAAGGCTTTCATCAATCGATTAAACCCGAGTATTATGGAGTGTATGTAATTCGAACCACACATTCGTCATTAATCAATATTTATTTGAGCGTTGGATAGCGAGCGAAATGATGGTCTGTCTCTAAGGTGAAAAAAAAAATTTATCTAAATGTTGCAGTGCATAACCGACTGAATCCAGTGAGTTTTTTGCTCTCCTCACTCATCATTCATCCTCCACTAAATCACACTTCGTTCGCTTCAAAAATTTGAGTCGCAACCACGGCATATTAACAAACCTTCGTATGATCAAAATACGGAAATATATAATGCAAAATAAATCTCACTTAGCAACATCTTCAGTTGGCTTTCGTACACATTTCTATTATCTAGAAATGATAAATAAAACAGATTGGGAAGTATTTGATGAATTGACTAGTGTAAAAATGATTATTGTGGTCGATTACTGAGTTCTTCGTCTGATAACTAACATAAGACTGGGGTTTACTATTCTCACAACCACACTACTCACTGCCTTTACATTGTTCTAGCATACAAAAAATTTCCGATTGGGGAGTTTAATCATACAGAGTAAAATGAACTCACAAGTTTCAATGGTAAATCGGTATTTGACTTGAAATAATTGATAAATATCTTTATTGAGTTGATCCAGATCTGAAATAATTCAAAGGGGGGGAATACGTGGAAGAATACACTTCAGAGGATCATACAATGTCATTTAAACTCTGAACGACGCGACATGAAATAACGCTGAATAGTCTGTTTTGCGCATCGATTCACAAACCCAACTCATCCACTTGCATGATGTTAAGAATACACCATGTCGAAACTGCAGTCTGAATATCAGTACTCAGTTTCATGTTCAACAAATTGTCTTCCAGTGTGTGTGTGTGTGTATGTGTTTTTCTATTGAAAATCACAATCGCATTTTTAGACGACTGACTACATCCAGAAGACTAAAGTTGTTCATCCTGCTTCACGCATTATTTCCTGACTCTTGGTAAATCCTCATCTCATTGACTATCGTACAATAAGAGGTGGATTTTCATGAATTCAAATCTTGATGAAGGTATTGTGACATGTGGAATATATATATATATATATATATATATATATATACCCACAGCATAGGTGTATGTGAAAATGCTGTTTATTTATTTCAGCAAAGAATGTGCAAAAAGAAAGGAACGAAAAACGAATACCTTCGTAACGCGCTGAAGGCAGATTTTCGAAACATTTGTCTGTGGGGAACGCCGCCTTCTTCTCTATTCATTGTTGAGTAAGAGTACAAAACACACAGTTTGATTATTTACTCAAACAAATTTACAATAGAGATACGTGACATGCATCGAAAATCGTTACTCCAAACACACACACACACACACAGATGAAACAATTCAGACTGGAGTTAGTGTAATAACAGGCTACTTACTCTGATATGCTGAGGCCTCTTGTTCGACACAGTTTTTTACATCGCCTAATTTCTCATTAGCATCTGTAAGTAAGTAAATTAGTTTCACACGTATCAATCAATCAATCCATGTCTATTGTTTTCAGTATAACTGAGTGCTCAAACAAATTTATGCATGTAAAAAACGCAAAAACACACCACCACCAAAATTCTGACGAATAAGAAGATATGTTTACTAGTTAACACAGATTATCAATGAATACTATCCGAAATAAGAAAGAAATACAGCAGTCAGGCATCTACTATTGTCAACACTTTCTCCTGTTCATCGATCGGTGCATGATGAAATTATTCATCTTGCAAATCCCCATTTAGTCATATGCAAAAGAGAAGACGTTCAGAAAAGAGACTCTTTTCGACGGCGAATTCATTCACATAGTTGTACAATCCATTTATATAGAATTATTTGTGTGTATACATGAGGTTTGTCAAGTTTAGATAATTGATCAGGTGATAAAAGAATGATCTAATATAGAAACAAGGCTAATTAGACAGCAACTAAAGTAGGATTGAGTTAGCAAATTAAGTTAGATGACGTAATATAATTGACTAAACTGTTTCAACTTAGGTCAGGTTAGTAACAGAGGTAATTACAGGTGGAGACTAAGTAGAAGTGGGGTAGATGATGATGATGCCATTTAAATTAGAACTGAAATTGAGCAAATAAGTAACATAACTGACGTAACATAAATGACTAGAAATTGAGCGTTGGTCAAGTCAGTAACAGTGGTAGTGAGGTGTAGAAATTAAATCGGGTGGGGGTAGAGAACAAGAGAGTTGAAAATGTAAAATATGACAATTGAAAAGACAAATTAATACTAATTAAGAGACAGAAGAGAAAAAAATTAGGTAGATTTTACCTGTCGGGTAATAAGATAGATTGCATCCATTGCAAGTGTAGTGATTGAACGAACTTCTTCTGTATGCAGAGTTCAGGGCTTGGCAAGTGAATCGCCATTGCTTCTGTAGTTTGAAGAAGTCTGATTTGTTCACCTTTAGGAAGACTACTTCTTACTCTGTAGAGGACTTTGAAGTTTGTTTGGGGTGTGGCTTGATGTCCGGATTCTATCAGATGTTCTAAGATGGAGCTGCGGGGAAATCGTTTTCCTCCTTTGAAAAACCATGTTGGTAAGTGCTCGGTGATACGTTTGGAAAGCCAACTCTGGCAACTTAGACTCTACCTGCAATTACCTCTGTTACTAACCTGACCTAAGTTGAAACAGTTTAGTCAATTATATTACGTCATCTAACTTAATTTGCTAACTCAATCCTACTTTAGTTGCTGTCTAATTAGCCTTGTTTCTATATTAGATCATTCTTTTATCACCTGATCAATTATCTAAACTTGACAAACCGCATGTACCCACACACACACACACACACACAAATAATTGTTTATAAATGGGATTGTACAGCTATGTGAATGAATTCGCCGTCGAAAAGAGTCTCTTTTCTGAACGTCTTCTCTTTTTCATAATTCTTCATCTTTATTTAATACAGTTAATAAATAAAAGGCAGAACTAAAATAGCACTAGGCAATAGTTGAGATGGTGAAGCGTGAATACAAATAAACCAGATGTGAAGATTGTTAGTCAAAATATTGACGAGAAATAATTATGACGTTAAGTAAGTACAGAAATTATTCAAAATGCTTAGCTTACCTCTAGGAAAATTTTGAAATATATCTGAGAAAGATAGGCAAAATTTAGGCATATACAGCAGCTCTGATCAATCAATTTTTTCGGTTAACAAACTTGCAAACAACGTTCATCACACTCCACAGTCGAATAGAATAGACAGACGTGTTAATTATTGAAATGATCGGTCGGTGAGAGAGATAGAGAGGGAGCAAATGAACAACTGACTGATTGATTGAATCACGAAACCAACTTCTCATTTATCAGACGAAAACTCAATTTAGTGAACATATTTCGTAAATAAAATTGATATTTTAATTGACACAAAAAATAGTTGCTACAACGTACTGGTGAATGCCGCTTGTCCCCAACTGTATGTGTATGCAGTTTCCAGACAGTCTGTATCTAAAATACGTCGTCCATTATTTCAACAAATTTCAAACTTGTTGCTTACACTTTTCTATTTCTCCTCGTAAGCTTGCATTTTGACTGAGAATCTTTTCTAGAAGAACAGAAAAGGATGAAAAGGGTTTAGTGTTTACAGCTTCTGGAGACATGGATTAAAATGCCCTAATAATAATAACGATGAGATGCTCACTGGCGACTTGCCCTATTCAGGCAGGCAGTGACCTGGGATTCTAGTGAGAAGTCGTGACCAGTAGGGTGAAGCCGGTCGGATATGAGGAAAGATACTTGCCGAAGACATTGGCTAGCGCCAGTGGCGCTATGTCGTGAATTGGCAGAAGTTAGAATTCATGAGCTGGCCGTTGGATCGGATCCTAGTGGCTTAATGGTATACGAGCTGGCTCGCCTTCTAACCAGAAGGTCCTGGGTTCGAATCGCGGGGGTGGGTGCGTGCTGATGAAGAGTCCTAAACTAGGGGGAAGCAGCCAGCTGTCCAGTACTCCCAGCTGGTTTTCCAGTGGTTCTCTAACTGATGTCAGCTCATGATGAAATCCTGAAACCAATCAAATCCCTACAAGCCAAAGCTTGAATATTAATAATAATAATAATAATCTGTTACATACTACATAACATGACTGATGTATTGCATTGATGTCATCATTGGTGGTAATTTCGAAAGACTAAATTCGAAGTTTGTTTTCGTCAGCGTAAAAAAATATTATCAACAATAAAGCTTTAGGTGTTTTATATACCTGTAAGATTTTGTACTCTGCCTTCTGCATTTTCCAGATCCGACATGATTCCTGGTATTTCTCCTGTGGGGAAACAAGAATATGAATGAATGAACTGTCATATGTTAAGTAAGAAAGGTCATTGGATGCAAGTGTGAATAATGCACATTGCAAATCGTTTCATTGAAGAAGAAGAAGACGTCTGAAGGAATGTCACTTGAGCCAAACTCAGCAAACCTCGGCCAGATATCTTCTGCACTGTTTCCATGCCAGTCATTCTCCACATTGTCTTCAGTGGTTTTATATCAATTTTTAAGTCATCATGGAAAACCATGACTGCAGCCGTCATTGTAAGACTTTTTCCATTCTTAAACTTTTGTCATGAAAAATTCTCACGAAAACTTGGGGGATCTGAACTTCTCTGATGATATATGTCTGATTTCCCACAAACTGGAAGATATGCAAATGAAAAGCAGCAACAAGTTGGCAGAACAAGCATCAAAGATAGGACTTCCTTCAGGTGAACATAGAGAAAACAGAGGTGATGAAGATTCCTGGCCAACACCAACAGCATCAACAACAACAGACAACAATCAGCCAGCATAAATGGGAGGAACCTGAAAGAAACAACCTCCTTTACCTACCAACATGGGTAGCGTCGTTTCAACTACAGGCGGAACTGACGAGGATATGAAAGCAGCGAGGATTGAGGAAGCAAGATAAGCTTTCATTACTCTCAAGTCTGTGTGGAGGTCAACAGCCCTACTCAGCATGAAAATGAAAATGAGATACGGATTTTCATCTCTAATGTGAAGTCAATCAGTGCTACTATACGGATCAGAGACTTGCACTGCGCGTCACAAAGAGCATCTCAAACAAACTACAGAACTTCATCAACTGCTAACTGTGTTTGCTCAATACCCTTGTCAAGATCAGATGGTTGGCCAAAAAAGATAAGCAACAGGGATCTCTGGCAATGAGCGAACCAACCCAGTAGGCACCGATTGTGAAACAAATAGGCAAGAAGAAATGGAGATGGATTGGCTGGCCATACTCTGAGAAAACAAAGCATCTAGTGACATCACTAGACAAGTCATTGCTCGGGTGGAACCCGAAAGGGAAGTTGCGATTCGGTCGTCAGTGTGAGGGGTGACTTGGAGGAGGTTATGTGAAGAGGAGATGAAAGCATGTGGGCAGGTGAAAACTTTAGCAGAGAACCGTAGGCAATGGAGACACGTGGCTGAAGCCCTATGTTCGTCTAGGAATTAAAGGAAATAATAATAATACATTCTCAAGTCGATTGATAAACTAAAATGATATTTTTTTATTTGGATAAAGTCTCACAGTGTTATGCAGTAATATTTGCTGAATGAAAAAGATGTAGAAATCGACAGCGAGTTTGATATTCGCAATGAAGCCGTCAGAGGTTGGTTAGTCTAAATAGTTTACTTCAATGACTTAAACTAATAATGCTAGTAGAATATGATGGTACGATTAAAATACATATTCAAGTGTTGGTTTGTAGGGATTTGATTGATTTCAGGATTTCATCATGAGCTGACAATAGTTAGAGAACCATTGGAAAACCTGGGAGTACTGGACAGCTGGGTTCCAGTGGGAAGTCATGACCAGTAGGGTGCAGCTGGTCGGTTGTGAGGACAAATACTCGCCACTGAAGACATTGGCTAGCGTTCGCGCTATGTCGTGAATTGGCAGAAGTTAGAATTCAAGGACCATTGGATCGGGTCCCAGTGGCTTAATGGTATACGAGCTCGCCTTGTAACCGAAGGTCCTGGGTTCGAATCCCGGTGGGTGCGTACTGCTGAAGAGTCCCAAACTAGGACGAAACATCAGTCCAGTACTCCCAGGTTTTCCAATGGTTCTCTAACTAATGTCAGCTCATGATGAAATCCTAAAATACATATTCCAGGTGACCTCATAAGAGCTAGAGTAGATTTCAGAAATACCCCCTACTTATGACTTATCAAAATACACTTAGCTCTAAATTCATGTCCCATTAGAAATAGTTCATACTCTAGACTAACTAACTAATTCATATGAGATTAAAAATAAACTAAATGATATTCAACTAGAGAATGATGACACAATGGTTAGTTTTGATATAACTAGTCTTTATACAAATAAACCAATCAATATGCTCGCCTTAGGAGCAGTTAAAAGAGAACGAACTGCAGATCCTGAACTCACTCATAGGACAAAGCTGTGCACTGAGGAAATTATTTTAGTAATTCAGCTATGCTCCCTCACATCTACTGTCTACAAATTCTACGGCGAAATATATAGACAAACAGATGGTTCAGCAATGAGATGGATCACCAATGTCCCTTGTTTTAGTAAATATACTTATGGACAGCTGGGAAGAAAGTGCTTGTAATACATTGAATCTTACTACAAAATACGGTGGAGATATGTGGATGACACTTTCATACACAGTGTTAAAAACAGAACATATCTCTCTCTAGCTTCTTGACACGTATAAACTCCCTAGTGAAGGAAATACTATTCATATTTGGATCGGAAAATGAACAAGACGAATTAGCTGTGAAGTTAGATTGTAAAATAAAATGAACAGAAGAAGGTGAACTGCACACTAACGTTGATAAAATGCCACCGCATTCTGCGAATAGATATTTAGACCGCTTCAATTCACTTCATACGTTCGTTGTCTGTACAGGCAGACTTAGTTATTATTTTTTTTTTGGTTACAGCTTGATTCCACAACGTATTTTTATTACAGATATGGAATTTTCAGCATGAGATATTGGTAGCCAAAATTTTGCAGGCCGACTATAGATATCAGGTGTGCGTCGGCAGCAGATCGAACCCCATACCATGTGCATGATCGGCGAGAGTGACAACCGCTGTACGACCAACAGTAGTAGTACTGAGTAGTACAAGAAAAGACCTAAATGATGAAGTAAAACCGATAGATGAAGCGTTGATGTCAAATAACTAACTATCCTATAAAATTCATTGGAGGAAATCAGGTAAGGTCAACATAGAAGTAATGGGGAAACTAATACTGAAAACATGAATACGGGAGAATATAAGGCGTTTACAGTTCTACCATACACAAAGGGGACATCTGGAACATCTCAGACATAGGATTCTAAATAAATCAAGAATTAAAGTGACATTTGAACCTACAATTTCACTCAAGTAGGACAAGCTCTCTAGGTTAAGTTAGAGGACTCTGTCGGTTGACCCAATTAGACAGAATAATATAATTTACAAAATACCCTGCAATGACTATGATTTAGGTCAACCATATTGGTCAAACTAGTGGATCGGGGCTAGTCAGTTTGTCAGAACATAAGAATTTAGTTAACGTTAGAATGGTTGAACCAATCCATGAAGATAAATAGCTTAGAAAACAGCTAAGCACTACATTGCACTGCGTGCATTAACAACGCACAACCACACAGTAGCATGGTGGGAGAGAGTTAAAATTCTAGAAAGTTATGTAGGTAGGTGGAGGGAGCTTGGTTACTGAATCGTTGCTCATAGAATCTACATTCAACAGTGCAACAGAAAATGATTCATCACTCATACCGGAATATAGAAAATACCGCTACTACCGATCAAGTCAAGCGATGAAAAATAGTGGAATTGTTTAAGCGAAGTTAGAAAGTCAAGTGAATACCTTGATATGAATATGAGTAATAAATTGTGCTCGGAAACTCATCAGTAAATATTACTCTATAACAACACTGTGAGACTATATCAAAATAAATTTTACCCATAATGAAACTATACTCTACCACCACAGTGCACAAGTTCTATTCTTGTATCAAGTCGATTGATAGATAAACTCAGGTGATATTTATTTGAAAAGTGCTTACTATTAACATTGGTAAGTCTCTCTGTAATTGTATTTACATTCGACGATTCGCCTTGAAATGAAATGAAGAAATGCAACCGACAATTATTATTATTATTATTATGCAGAGGAGGAGTTTCAGAATACTGCAAATTATCAGAACAATTTGTCTACTTAAAATACATCAAGCTGCTCTCGAGCGCCTTATGTATGTATGCCATTGCAGTGCACTGCAGAAACGCATCATCTCAAGCTATTTAAGTCTCAGGGGAATTCTAGACTGGTATATTCATTATCCTAATGAGAGAACATGTCACTCACTCACTCACTCCCTCACTGTGCAACCGTTAATAGACACAGTTTCTGAATCATAGTCAGGAGAACAGACAGACGCCTTCGCTATTACAACACTGCGCTGTTTACCATGTTGTATCAGGCAAGCTAGATGAATGTGATGAATATGAAAGCGTACGCGACAGCGACCATTCCGCACAGCCAAAGCTTAACGAGTGAGAATAGACCCCTTGGAGGGTAACTGGCGAAATAAATATTCAACAGTTCTAGTGAAAATAAGGCAAACATTTCGCAAGGATTAAGCCACAAATATACCATCTTTTGAAGAAAAACAGAGTGCTTACCTGAATTGATGGCTGTAAGTGCCAACAGGCTGATGAAGGCGATGTGGTTGTATGCGAAGTAGACCATCTTCTTCTTATGGTAACTGACTTTCCGTTCCCATATTTATACCCCAAGAAACAGTCACAGTTATTGTTGTTATTGGTTGATTACAAAATAATCATGATTTCATCGTTCATTTGTGGAAGACTGTGAGTGTTGTGATTGGTGTGTGTGTGTGTGAAACAACGTCTCATGATATCAGTCGGGTGAGTCATATAATTGATCGGCGGAATCTGATTGGTGTAATGAAATCTAACGATCTGCAGAAACACTTCAATCCGAATAATAGTAAGCAGAATTCATATGATGGCGTCCACATGTCTGTCTTTCTATCTATCTGTCTGTCTGTTTTCGACATAGAACTTTGCACCGATGTGCACCAGTTCAAGTCGCCACACTCCCTCCAAGTAGCACACAAAGCAACAGAAGAAAGTAGAACAAATGCATAATAGAGAAGACAGTAAACAGAGGTGTGAGACAAAGGAAGAGTAATAACGAAGAACAAAACAGTTTAATTGGAAATCATAAGTCACAAGGAGTGGATGCATCTGCACTAGCCATTGAGAACGATTTTGAGCCATCTCACCAATTGTTTCTAACCATTGGTTTTTATCGTCCCGAGGACCCGAATCAGTTAGGAAGTCTACACCTTCCTACATGGCTTAGACTAACTGTTGTGGATTTGATTGACTGGTGCCATGTTTTGGTTTGACCGCCTCTAGCTCGTTTCCGGCCTGACCCTATATCAGCTAACATTGCCCGTTGTCGAGGAAGGCGATGACTAGGTATACGTTAAACATGTCCTCACCATCTCAGTCGATGTAGCTTCACAGCCTCGTCGATTGATTTCCCCTCCTTACCTAGCACTCGACGCCTAACCTCAATATTGCTCACCTTATTATACCACTTCACATGGGAGATAGAGCACAGTCACCTATGATCAAAGACAGCTAATCTTTTCATGTCTTCCACTCTCAATGGCTGGGCCTTACAGTTGGCCATAATGGAGGACGGAGCGGATTGTTGAGCAGTACACACACCCTTTGATCGATAGCCGGATATCACGTATACTCCACAGACGGCGTAAACTGGCGTATGTGAAAATAGCCCTCTGTATCCGTTCTGAGATTTCGTCAGAGATCAACCTGTTGGCACTGGCTGATGTTACTTCCCAAATAAGTGAAGCGGTCAACGTGCTCTACCACTTCACTACCTATTTATAAACTAGGAGTCAGTGTACTCCAGTCCTGTAACATTATCTTGCATTTGGCGGGAGCTAATCGCATACCAAACATTCGTAGATTGCAGCGCAAGATGTTCAGAAGACTCCGCATTTTGTCAGCGTCTTCACCGAGGAGGGAGGACTATATCGTCTGCATATTCTAAGTCAACGAGATTATCCCCTGGTAGCAGGTCAATCCCTGTGTCTCTGAAATGAGTCCACATGCGAAAATCACACTCGCGATACATCATCACACTGCACAGTTAAATCTGACGAATATAAGAATATAAAAGTCAGTGCAGGCAACAAGTTCGAATGCGGTCAGATACTGTGTTGAGTGGGCTGGAAGTGTGAAATAGATTGACTCTTATTCCAAATATCATTTAATCGCAAGTGGAATATGCAATCATTAGGACTATGAGATACCGTGAGATAGATTAAACAAGTAAATGACCCGATTGTGAATTCGTAATTCACATATATCAAAGTTTCACGGGTAAGTAGTAGTATTCAGTGATGTGAAGGAGACGTGAATACTACAAAAATATAGAAACACAAACGGAGTAAACCGCATATAAATCCTAATCACGAAGGTCATGATGAAATATAGCCGTTATATGGTGACAAGTAATCAAATGATTGCACATGAAATATGAAAAATAGTTATAATGGTGATCAGAATACGCCTTTGGAATGATGTGAAGTTTACTAGGTGAGGAAGAGTAGGAAAGAGGTGAATATGCATATGAGATGACGGTATGCTATTCTCTTGTAAGCGTATTGGATGAATGTGGTGATTTTGAGCGAATTCTGACCTTTTGTTCTTTTCATGTACACGCTGCTCTGCAAAATCGCTAGAACCACCATTTTCTCACTGGACAGTTTTCAGATTCCAGACCGAGTGGGGAGACTCCATCGCAACAACGTCTATTTGTCTAAACGCCACATCTTTAACAATAAATAGGATCTCCACCCACCATTCGTTTCAATGGGAGTTACATTGGTAAACTGTGACAAGATATCTTACGATGACAGTTGTATTTGTTAAGTAAGTTCCTATCTTCACTGTTGTCAACAGAAGTGTACACCACTTTTACACCATTTCTGACTGCCTCTCAACAAAGAGCATCCACAAAAATCATTGACCATTCAACGCATAAATGATATAGTTAACTTTACGTTGATGGAACCGAACGTTGAAGAACTATCTACTCATAGATATTCACTAACCCATGAAGTCTTCAAGTATGAGTTATGAACTGAATGACTGGATTGTGTTCGGCATACTTTTCTCTTTTAGTAACTTCAGCGATTTAACAATCTGCCGCTCCATAGCTCCATTCAATTTTTCATTTACTGAGAAATGCCGTTCAAAAGTGGAAACAGTGAACAACTAGTGAGGCTTTCATTTCTTTGACATGGTTAAATTTATTCAGTGTCTGAATGTGAGGTCGAGTGGTTATATGGCTATCACCTCACTCGAAATACTCCATGGATTTTAAACCTCATTTGTGAGAATCATGTATATCTCCTGCTTGATATTTATTATTCTACTCAAAAACACCTCCACTTTGTTTCTGTCCGGTTCGCATTTAGTCGATAAACTGAGGTCTCCTCTCTGAACAAATGGCTGCCCATCTTTCTCTTTCTATCTGTCTCCCCTCTCTCTTTCTCCTATCTTTTCTATTTTTTCCAAATGACGGGTCCGAAGACGCTTGTGAGAATGGTCGTTTGCATAGATTACTCGCCTTCATTATTTACTACTGAGACATTTCAGTTACTTGCATTTCCATACTTATGACTTTCCTCTGAGCACTTATGCTCAACCCAGACAAATGTAATCCCCTGAAGGATATTTCATCTAACCAGCTACTTAAAGAGGGCAAGACGATCTCCTTCCACAGTTCGTCAATTCTTCCAGTCCTTGTATGCCCCACATAAATCTCACTGGTGTGGCGGTTAAAGGCTCTACTTGGTGGTGGTGGTGGTGGTGGTGAGCATTGAGAGCTGTCGGTTGGACATGTGGGTTTTCGCCAAGTCAACTCACTAATATTATTGTGAACAGACACGTGAACTAATAAAAAGAATTGGAGAATGCAGTCGTGTCAGAATGCGAGCACCCTCTCCATGAGCGAGCAACCCCTCCACACACTTTTCATACATAGAACTAGAGACGATTGTAAACCATTTTTTCCTGAAACAACATGATATAAACACCTCACGAAAGCTTAATTGTCACGCCCATGATGTGATGTGAAAACTGTTATTTGAAAATTTGTTTTGCTGAAATCTGTCCCTCTCTCAGTACAAATCGGTTGGCACTGCATCCACATACACAACAGAGTCGACGAATTCAAACCATCGTCGACTGACTGTCTCTTGAAAGGTATTCATTCGCGAATTCATTAAAACAGAAACATGGCGAATTATAGGGACCAAGATAGGCATAGACAACAAGACAAGGACATGCAGCCAGAAGCGAGTGATTGAATAAAGACAGTGTCTCATATGTAATGCGTGTGTATAGTAAATCAGTAGCACACAGTGCAGGAAATTAACCCATCCGACTGGTTCAACCACCAGTTTCACTGCTACTCAACACTCTACACAATATCGTGAATAAAGAACTCTTATTGTGTAAAATTACTTCTAAAATAGAATTAATTAATAACACTGACAAATTTTCATTAAACAAACAACGCATGAACTTGACCTTCAATCACGCAAATAATTCCTCCCTACGTAAATTCTTTCATCGTACGATATGAAGCAACTGGCGTGCGTTATTTGTATGTGTGGGCTGGTGATCATTGATTATGATCACTATTGAGGAGAATGGCTACTTTCTAAAAATATCTACACTTCCACTGTTTATACTCACACTTTCAGAATATCAACGATATGATTGAAAAAAGACGAAATTCAGTTGACTTAATGTAATCAATCGATGTGGAGTTCTATACACCGATGACGACGATCATTTTGATTGTAGAGAAAAGTCGATTCCGTCTCAAATGAACCAATTCACTCATCCTGATGACGATTATCACAGATGGTTTCGGTTGCTTCTCGGTTGCGCTTGCCTCTTTACTCTTTTTGAATTTCCAGACGGAGTGAAAAGCATTCTCCACAAAGACGAATCTGCAGAGTATTTTGAAGAAGACGCTTCAAAATATCAGATCGTGTGAGACGTTGGGTATTCTTTATCTAGACATTCATTCCACGAAACCAGTGTAGTGTAACATCTCAGAAGGATTGAGGGCGACCAACAAGCTCAACTGGGTAGCACCAATACAACACGATACAATACACATCTCATTACACAATCCACATTAGACGGAGTTTACTCGTTCATGAAATCTTAGTGTTGATGCCCGTAGTATCCTCGTTGATTGTTTCATTTAAGTTACCGCACACTGAGACATTTATTCAACTTCTATATTACGAATGCATTTGCCGCCTTCCAATATTCAATCCGTATGGAGAAATATGCCTTTCAGTAGTCACGTGTTAGTCAGTTGAAGCAGTGTGTAGGTAATTCACTTCAGGGTTTTAGAATCACGTAGTCTACATGGCCAGATACTTCTCTTTCGACCACAATGGTAAACGTGAAACATGTTTATGACGATGTATTCCTCGTTTATACAGAAAGACCAGTGGATCAGCGAAGAGTTTATTTCCGGTGAATTCATTTTCAAAGCTGTACAGTCACAAATTTATGCGTCCCTACTTTGTATGTGTGTGGACGTTTAACTTGAAACAAGTGGTGATTCAGCGAAGAGACCCTTTTTTCAACGAATCTATTATCAAATTGTACAATCGTATATATGTGGTGTGTTAAAATTTGTCAAGCGAAAATACAATTAGTAAGATTTTGGTGGAGTTAGGTTATACAAAAAGCGTTCAGAGGAACTGGATGTTGATATAATAGGGTAGTAAAAGAAGTGGTCAGTTGTCAAAAACGATTGTTAGAGAAGAGTTACGTAATTGCATGAATGATTTTATGTAAGTCTTGTGTTCAGAGTGACCATAGAAACAAGATAAAATGCGAATTTCTTAAGAGATTTAAGTAGTTAGAATAAACGAGCGAAATTAATGTCACATGAACAGAATTGTCACCAAGATAGTAGAAGTGGTTGTATAATTTTTTTCTGTATGCACATTTCTAATTCTTCTATATGAATGGCCAGGGCTTCTGCAATGCGAAGAAGACGGAATTCTATCGCCTTTTCCAGGTTGTTCTTCACTTTGAAGGAGGTGTGTGGAGAACATCACAATATGGTTTTACTCTTTTTTGTTTGATGTTGGAATTAGAGACATTGTACATGACTTTTAGTTTAAAACGATTCATGTTGCAATATAGACAACCTCCGAGTACAATCGAAAATGCAGTCCACTGTTGGTCGCTTACTCTTCTCACTGGTCTAAACTGTCTACTTGCCTCACCCATAATCGTTTTGTATACCTTGGATTTTTGTAGGAACGTGTTGTCCGCATCCAAGAAGACTATTCTACACCCGGTACACAGCTCTTACCAGTATACACGACTCCAGTAGTGAACGCTTCTGTGGATTATATTAATAATTTGTAGCCGTTGACTTTAACTGTATATCCAAGTAACGGTTTAATTAATATAACTCATTACTGTATTTTCTATATTATACTCTTACACAATGAATCGTCGGAAAGAAAATTTTCTTCGCTGTCTGTGCCTTTTTCTTACACTATCATCGCATGAACTCGGATTTGTATACACATACTTGATACACAAATTAATTAGTGAGTCCGACTGAGCATTTCAGCTTTATAAACTCTACATTTATATTGTTATCATTTTTATTTTTGACTGCAAATTCTATTTATCTTTTATATCTGTGGAGCTGTATATTCAACAGGTACAGTTTTCATGTCTTCACCTACTCGTTTACTTGCTTCACCTGAAACTAATGAGCCACGAGATCCAACAATCAACGCAATAGTCGACCTGTGTCTACCTCTGTTTGGTATCACTGAGCCTCGGATTTGGTCCGCTATTATTGAAACCCTTTTCGCTGCTCGAGGTATTAAGTTGGAGATTGCAAAGTGTGGATGTGTCTTAGCACCACTTCCCACAGTGGTTCTCGAAGACATTAGTGATGTAATAGGCATCACTCCTGCAGACCACCAACATGATCGATTCAAAGCAGTTTCGATCCACAGAAGCAGTAATTCTGATGAGAAACGGATCCTGCAATTGCTCACTGCATGTGAGTTAGGCTCACGCATGCACGCCATCTCAGCTTCTCAGGCATATGTGTCAGGTACCTAATCCACACAAGGTTGACGAAGTGGTCTTACGACAGATGTCGTTGCAGAGGCTACCACAGCGTATCCAACACATTTTGATTAACTCCTCCAAATTCATTCACCTAGATGCACTAAGTGAGCTTTCAGAGGAACCTTGAGACGTAATACTTGATGCCAGTATCTACAATGCATCACAAGTCATGGCTTACCAGTTGAGGGTGCGTCTGCTGCGGAAACACTTGTATTACCAGCGATTTCGACATTGGAAAATAATGGGGAAGCTAGAAACTGAGATTTCAAGCTTACGTGCACGAGGTAGTAGATAACCGTTCTAGTCAAGGCAACGTCAATGGTCTTTCTCAAGACAGCGGATCACAACGTCTAATACTCGAAATATTTGCTGGTACCATAAAAAGTTAGAAAACCGAGCTATTCGATGTTTAGAACCATGCATTTTCAGCAGTAGTGACTCGGCAGGGAAACTCCCAATCCAGACAGTGATGGCGACGGTTGTTACTGGCAATCATTCAAGTCTCCTTTTCTACGTGAGGGGTAAAACTACAGACAAACTATTATTGGTAGTCAGAGTTACTGAAACATCACCTTCACTCTCCAGGTGGCGCAGCTGGCAAACTTTCACTTCGAGCAGCTTACCAAACTAGCATACAGACTTACGGCGAACAATCACTTATTCTGGATCTTGGTTTACGCCGTCGTTTTACATGGATTTTCGTAGTAGCTGACGTTCGTCATGTCATACTTGGTGCTGGTTTTTTGAGTAATTTCAATCTGTTGGTTGATGTCAACAAGAAGACACTGACTGACAACTGCACCCAACTTCAAATCCATGGAATCATCTCAGACTACTCCGTGTACAGCATTTGCTTCGAAAAGCCAGATCACTACACGCTTTCTGCATTACTGCAAAGTTTCCATAAAATTCTAGAGCCATGATACATCATAGAAGATGTCGCTCAATCTCTCAGCCTGCAGACAGACAACGAATATTCTATGAGACCAGATGAATTATATTTATTCTGCAAAACGGTGTTCGCCTGACATTTTTCGAAAATTTGCCAAGTGGACAAATAGTATGAAGTTTTAAAATATAAATAATAATCCACGAAATTCAGGTATTCGTGATTATCGCCTACTTCCAGTCTATCACACCCACAATGCAAGAAATACCTTTGATGTCACATCGTACCACTAATTACAGAGAGCGGAAATATTTGTGTGATTTCAGGTGAACTTCACGAGTTGTGTGTCTCATGGAAATTTCTCACACACACCGAATTTCTCATCATGTTACTCTAGAAGTGACTTTTCATCACAAGTACAGTTTTGTAGCGAATGAACACTGTATTATGTGCAGCGTAAATCGCAGGCGAGCCCACTGGCCTAATCAATCATATGCGCTGTCATACAGATTTTTCCTGCACACTCCACATGAGACAACTAATTTCACTCACAGTTCAACAACTTGTTAGCCACTCCACATGTGATTTTCCTCAATTGAAAGGAATTATTCTCGAATAAATCAGACAGACTGGCCAATATAAGCGTATATGTTTGCGCTTTGGATTTAGGTTCACAACAACAAGAGATCCATGAAGACGTCAATTTCAGTGATGGTCATATCCAACAAGGTGGGATCAAATATCTGTCCACCACAACCCCCCCCCCCGCACACACACACCAACTTTTCTCTCAAACAGACAGTCCAAATTCACAATCACCTTGAATCACTCAACCAGAACCACATCGTAAATCACCACATCAACAATGTTTTCCACAACCACAAATGGAAACATCGACATGGAACAGAGATTAAGGAGGAACAACGACAACAAAAATAAGGATCAAGTCAACAATATGATATGCAGACGTCAGAATGATGACATGCACACAGTCTAGACGAAGAACACGGATAATAACCGCAAAGCTGATTGGAACATCAAAATCAGTGCAAATAATGTGGCTGGATAGTTCACGATAGTTCATGTTCGTCACACCGTGAATCCTAAATGTACATACTCATTTGTCTTTCACTATATATGAAATTCCAGTGTCCCTGAGATTATCGGTAGTTGAAGACGTGTCAGTTTTGTGGTAATTACGCCGATTTCGAGAACAGATTTAAAGAACACTTCCTATGTGTGTGTGTGTGTGTGCGTGCGTGAAACCTTGTGAAAGTCCCTGATATCTGCTTCTGAGACGATACATCAATCATGGTTGCTTCAGATATTCAAACATGTTGGTGAGAGAAATGAAGTTATGGACAAACATATCTATCCCTGAGGAACATACTACACTAAGAATGTTACACAAGTACTTCTCATGATGAAGTGGAACATTAAGAACATAATCAGGCATATGTTATCGAGCACAACAACCAGTTTGAAGATTAGTGTCAACTACTCCACTGTTATTGATTGCCATTCAATCTCACTTTCACACATTTTGCCATTCTATTCTTGTTCTCGTCTCTACCATACTAGTCATATGGACAATTAACAGCCTCTCTTCTCTTTCAATAAGCAATTTTATTCTTCACTGTATTTCAAACATTTACTCCATGATGTTGGTGCAGAGTACGAAACAACATTCAATAGATAAAAATCACTCCTGAGTGGCCAACTGATTTGAAGCAGGAAGCCGTCTCATCTACTCATATTAGATCGATCGCATTACATTCACGTAAATCGAAGCAAGTTGTACGGTCTTTCAACATGAATTTGACAGTTAGTGAGGAAGAAGGACTTTAAGGACAGCGTGAAGATGAATATATGCAATACTCAGACTGCTCACCACTTGCTATGCATTAGTAAAGGTGGATTTCATGAGGACACGTAGAATTAGTCAATGTAAGAGGAACCGAATATCAAGAAGCCAGAGTGAACGGTGAACTCTGCGTAATAAGTGAAATGGCAAGACTATGGAGAAGGAACTAGTGTGATATTAGATATATATCAAGGGAAGCCGGAATTTCAAGAGACGTACGGAAACATTTTGGTTATCAAATGCAGCTCTTTGATGACCATCACTGAACATGATATCTGCATAGATTCCAAAATCTATGGCCTTATTGTCAAGTTAAATTGACACCGCTAACATACATAAGATCATTTCGTTCAGGTGTTACTTACTTACGTAGTGATATCTGACAAACGCCTTCCGATTTATGAAATATCCCGGTTTCTGCTTTATATCAGATTGACTTCACTTTCCCATTATTGACATCCATCAGATGACTTCATATAAACCAGCCTAATCTTCCTTCTCGTGAACAGTTTCAATGGAATGGTGTTCACATTGAAGATATTTACTTCGCGAAGAATGTTGAAATGTGTTTGTGCATGTGGAAATTATACAAGGTTACTTCAATTTCGATTGAGTTAAGCTGTCTCATGTGAGATAAGGGATGTGTATCAGTTTGAGAGAGTAGAATACTTGATTCAATCCACTGAGCACCAATACCCACCGATCTCACCAATAGATTCTATACAGTATGTGAAGTCATATCGCTTCCCTGAAATGTTTATTTTATGATTGTTTAGTGTAGTTCAGTCGAATTAACTGATCATCTTGGCTATAAACATTCTTAAGAACATCTCATAATTTCTTGTATGATTATAGCTGTCACTGTTCACCACGCATACACATAGTTCATAGCTTCCACTACCCAATACTGAAATATTTTTTCATTATTGGTGTTTATCTTCCTTTCTCCTTGGTATTTTTATTTGCATTTTTTGTTATTTCTGTGTTTCCTTTTTGGTTATTTTGTTGTGTTTTTTTATATTTATGTTTTTGTAATATTCCTTTTCAATGTATGATGAAATTAGATGCAATCTTGTAGATATGTGCTGAAAATTCCACACTGTATCACAGGTACTGTTTCTGGAATAAAAGCGAAATTGTTATGTTATGTTGTGTTATGGTTCTCTGAATTTTGCAGGATGAAATTGGATATTTCTGCCATAATTACTGTTTGGAATAGAGCTGTAATTTTCATCATTGTTATAATTAGATTATTTCTGAAGTGAAATACTCAGAAAGAATAATACCTATTCATACAACACACAACGCGTGATGTTGACCTCAAATCACACAAATATTTCTTCATTCTGTCAACAGACACGCGCTACCACAATCACCTCATTTCTAAGGTCATCGTAATCTTTACTAATCAATATTCAACTAACACACGTGTACTAAGCATTCTATATCATTATGTTGTGTGAGTCAGAAACACAAATAATTATTCTATCTGTAAACAATCATGCGTCTGTGCACTATTCATTCTACAATCAATATTCAGCTACCACAATGGTTTCTGATGAAACACACCTGTATCATTAATTCTATCACTTTTAGAAATGAATTGATGTGATTGGTTGCGGGAATTCTAGGTTCCGCTTTCCAGTATGTACGTTAAATCGAACACTGGTGCTGTGTTTCGGTGGTTTGACGCCAAGTTGAGTATTATTATTACTATTCCTTTGCGTTCCGAGTGGAACTTCCACACGGGAAATCCACATCTGTTAGGGTCTTCTTGTCAGTGTTCCAGGGTATTCCTGACGCCTAGCCCCCTGTGCACAGCCTGACGCATAGTCCAGTCCACTATAATTAAGAATCTCATCGTGAGTGATAATAAGCAGCCAGCCAGCCTTGTCTTACTCCTGTGTTCACTTCGAACGCCTCGCTGAGTTTCCGTTGTAAATCACTTGACACGTAGCACTGTCATATATCCAGCTGTTGAATGAGGTTGACAAAGGCTTTGGGGTACTGCAGGCCGTAGTGTTGAAGTAGTTTTCAATATATTTAGCGGCCAACACTCTCCCTAGAATGCCTTTCCGAAGTCGATGAATTTGAGATGGAGGTTTGACTGACATTCTGTTCAAGGATGTTTTCCATGATGAATTGAAATTTGATCAGCACACGATTCACCGTCCCTGAACGCAGCTTGTTCCGGTGGGTGGTAGAGTTCTACATCCAGTGCATCTTTCATTCTCTCCAGGATGATTCAACTAATCATTTTATTTGGCGTGGAGAGTAGCATTATTCCACACCAGTTCTTGGAGACTTAGGCCGAAGTCGGTCCTCTTCGCCAACTTGACAAGGTAGCCAGCCTTTCTTCCAGTAGGTTGGTAGCTTTCCTTCCTGCCAAACCTTTCGCAATAATCATGTGAGCACAATTGTGAGAGTCATTGAGTTAATGTTTAGTGCTTCGGAGTAGACGCATTCGGTTTGTTCCAACTGATTTTCGGATGTACCTCAGTAGCTTGATCGCATTCAAGATTTCTTCTTTCATTGGAGGATCGATGTCCGCTGGGTTCCGGCGTCGGTGGGAACGTCGTCACTCAGTGGGGAATGCAGGTACATCCAGATGACCACGAGTCCCATAGAGGAGGAAATGCGTACCCTGGATTCCACTGCTAGTCACCATCCACTAATTAAATCCTACGCTCGTCTATAAGATGTCATGAATAAATGAAATACTTCACTACATTGGTGAATGATGACTCATGATTTTCACAAATGTGCTTATGGTTTTAGAATTAGACACACTACTTTAACACCAACTAGTTTACTTTTTTTTATCAAAATTGCATTAATACTAAATTGGAATCTACAGTTAGATAAATGTCACCTTTTCTTGTACGTCGGTGGCACAGTGGTTATGACTCTCGCCGACCATGCACATAGTCCGAGGTTAGATCCACTGCCGACGCACACTGATATCTATGGTTGGCCTGCAAAATTTGGGCTACCGATATCCATGGTGAAAATTCCATACTTGTACCAAAAATACAGTGTGGAATCAAGAGGTAATCAAAAATTTTAAAAAATAAAAATTAAAAAAAGTAATCTTCATTGAAAAATCATACCTCACAGATATTAAACATAAGGCAATGTAGACTACACTGTAATATGCACTCACTAGCTTTGTGCACCATGAAAGATTCATTTCATTCACCGAAAGTGTAAACCACATGAACATCACAAACAAAATTCATTTTGTCATTTGATGTAACCTCCTTGTTCACAAGAATCTTAAACAATGAAACTATCGATATTATTTGTCAACATTTTGATCTCTCACTCGCGGTGTCAGAATTTAAACGCCTACTGCCTATTTTCTACCATGGATGTACAACTCCAGTTTGACAAGATCTTTACCGACGGTGTTGCTATGGATAATCTACTTGATACTGTTTTAGCAGACATCTTCATGTTCAACCCTCAGAGAACAAAGTAGAAGCGTGCAATTGACGAAACAATTTCTTATTGTCGATATGTGGATGACACGTTTGCAATATACAACAATCAAAGTTATGTTTCCTACGGACTTGGATCATTCAACACCTAGCAGTGGTAGTCTCCAGAAGTCAGTTTACTGAAAGCCGATATGGAATGGACAATATTTACATTTTAGTAGTTTTTTGTTCAAATAGCTATAGACGAGCACTAGTAAAAACTCTGGTTTACAGAGCCAGGAGAATATGCTCTACAGATAAATTAGAGCAAGAATTTACGGTTTCCGAAAAGATATTAAAAAACAATGGTTACCCTCAAAGATTCATCACCATGTACGGAAGATGTTTAGGCTCAAATTTCAAACAAATCACAATGGAAATAAAACGTAACTTCATTCAACCCAATTTTAAAGGCAATAATACAGCAGTAATAATCAACAGTAGATTGAATATGTCACTCGCCACAGCTTATCCTGCAGCCAAGTTGATTCTCGTTTATCGGACTACATGGTCCTCTTTGGTGCTTTTGAAAGTCGACAGATACACTTCTTATGTTAACTCCAACTGTATATACAATCTATATGTATCTACATTGGAAAAACATGTACCCAAAAGTCTGTGTCTCAAGGCGAAAAATGTTTCCAAACTTGAAGCAACTCATGTCCCTTATGGGATTCGAATTCTCGTCACCCAGTGCTACCTGCAGTTACAGACGTTAACACTGAGTTATTAGGCCTTGCGACTGACCTCCTTTAGGAGGTCGTATTGGATATTTTTGATCGAACACTAGTCAGTAACTAGTGTAATGTGTCTAGTCCTATCTTTGGTGCAGACTGAATTCTGTCAGTCATATTTGCAATGTAGCCACCATACTAGGAGACTCGCCATCACGGTGCACAGTGAATTATTGATATTAGATGGTTGGAGGCAACCGGCCAAAGCAGGCCTTGCTTGACCTAGGTTCTGTGCTAGTTGGCATTCAGAATTCAGTCTGCACCAAAGATAGGATTAGACACATTACACTAGTTACTGACTAGTGTTCAATCAAAAATATTCGCAAGTATGCTAAAATTGTTCTCTACATGAATTTAATGATTTCTTTAGTCTGTACGCAGCTTATGAGAAGTCAACGGAATAATTGATGGTACCATCTTATTCTGCACAAACTGTTGTCCTTGGATTATTCAAATTCATAAAGGGGGATAAAGGCATGAAGTACAGTTTTCTGTTCACAACCAGACTACTCGATATCCTGTCTGGAAGTAGTTACAAATCCTAAGGAAAAATAATTCAGTAAACAGTATTCATATAAAACTTATCTCATGTAAAGTGAAAGACATTAGAATCTTAAATTATAATGATCATTTGGAACAGTTCTTATTTCTATCATTCACTGACAATGTATTCACTAATTCATTAGTTATAACAACGAAATATCTTGTCCTTTTATAACTATCAAGTTCCTTTAGACCAAATCCTCTAGACAAAATTATATTGGTATATTATTATGTATCGGTTATAGCAGAAATATTGTCAAGTCCCACATTTCTATTCCATTTCTGTACTACTATCAAGTATTTCAGTAGCTTATGTACAATACTATAAGAGTATAATTCTTAGTTCACTCAGTGTTGATCATTTGTCAGTACATCTTAAAGCTGAAATTCGCTTCAGAATTTTTATCTTATAGTATTATCCGGATTTTCAACTCCAATGTGAAGTCAATCAGTGCTACTATACGGATCAGAGACTTGGCCAGCGTGTCACAAAGAGCATCTCAAACAAACTACAGAACTTCATCAACAGCTAACTGTGTTTGCTCAATATCCTTGTCAAGATCAGATGGTTGGCCAGAAAAGATAAGCAACAGGGATCTCTGGCAATGAGTGAACCAACCCAGAGGAACCGATTGTGAAACAAATAGGCAAGAAGAAATGGAGATGGATTGGCTGGCCATACTCTGAGAAAACAAAGCATCTAGTGACATCACTAGACAAGTCATTGCTCGGGTGGAACCCGAAAGGGAAGTGGCGATTTGGTCGTCAGTGTGAGGGGTGACTTGGAGGAGGTTATGTGAAGAGGAGATGAAAGCATGTGGGCAGGTGAAGACTTTAGCAGAGAACCGTAGGCAATGGAGACACGTGGCTGAAGCCCTATGTTCGTCTAGGAATTAAAGGAAATAATAATATAATAATTATCAGTAAGTTCTTCCATATGCTTCAGAGCCTTGGTTCATGCGTCACCAAAAGCATCTCCAACAGGCTGCTAAAAACTTTCATCAACAGCTGGCCTTTTTATTCCATACTGGAGACCAGATGGCCAGAAAGGATTATCAGTGAGGAACTCTGATAGGCAAATGACCAACCAAGAAACGAATGCCCCAAAAATATGCAAGAGAAAATGGATATGGATAGGGCATACACTGAGGACACTGATGAGTGATATTACGGACAAGGATTTCGAGTGCGACCCGAATGGGGACTGTCAAGTTGGGCGTCTGAGAGTGACACAGCGGAGATCGTTAGAGGAGAACATCAGAAGCTTAAGGGCTGCCATACACCCAGCTAAAGACAACTTCAGGAAATAGTATGAAATGGAGGTGCATTGTTGAAACCCTGTGTCCCACTCAGAGCCTCAGGGATTACTAATAATGGCTCAGTCTCAAATGATGTACCTACAGGGAATTTTCGTAACTTTAGCCGGGTTTCTGAAGAAATTTTCGTATTCTTCCTTACTTTATTTACAACTTCTGAATGGGAGAAATCAATTAATTCATTCAAACTACATAGTATGACAGCTAAAGACTATAATGCGATAATACTAACTCTAATCCATACGGCTTGTAAAGACCAAAATTATTCGGTTGTAGTCTGACCGCAAAAAGCCACTCTCTACGTTCTACTGTATTGCCGACAAAATCTCGTTGAGACAGCTGTTATCACAAAACGTTCCAACATCAGGGAAAAGAGGATAATTGTCGAACTCTCTAACTTATGTCAGCTCATGATGAAATCCTCCATGCAATCAAATAAAATCCCTACAAAACCAATACTTGAAAATTAATCTGATCCTCACTAGCTACTGGCCCTATTCAGGCAGTTAACCTTGGGTTCTAGTGGGGAGCCTTCACCAGTAGGATACTGTAGGTTGAAGATGAGTCAGTAACCCATCGAAGAAGACATTGCGAAATGGTTGCGCTATATCGTGCGTGAATTGGCAGAAGTTAGAATTCAAGACCATTGGACCGGGTCCAGTGGCTCAATGATCTACGAGCTCACCTTGTAACCAGAAGTTCGTGGGTTCGAACCCCGGTGGGTGCCTACTGCTGAATAGCCCCAAACTAGGACGAAACAGTTGTCCAGTACTTTCAAGTTTCCCGGTAGTTCTCTAACTGATATCAGCTGATGATGAAATCCCCCATATTGTTGAATACGTTAGTGGTGCTGTTAAACAATAATAACATCAAAATGCAAATTCACGTAAACAGTGCCGTGAGGCAGCTATACTGGCAAAGTATGTCTGTAAATACAAAACAAGTACTGTAAGACAGAATCAGCTAACCAAAGTTCAACCGTGAAAATTACCGTAGAATCAAACAGAATATTCCCAGCGGGGTGAAAAATAAACTATATCCCCAACACACACACACACACACACACCAAGGCTTTCCACAAACAGTCCGAAGTCAGAATGACCTTCATTCACTCAAACAAACTTATATCGTCAAACGACACATTATCAGTGTACACAAAAGTATTACAACTAAAGATTAAACGAGGATAAAGGAAAATAATAAAGATCGGAATCAACATGTGATATGCAAATATCAAATTAATGATACACAGTCTAGGGGCATTAAGTAGTGTAATTACAAAGTTAGTTGAAATGTCTAACTAAGTATAAATTGATCATCAAGGAGGGATATTCCGAACACTTTTTCCGCTACACGTCTTTGAAATTTGACGAAATGAATGAGCTGTTGAGCAAACTGTGGATTCTTGCTGTATGCTTGGTGGAACATGAGAGATGAGTGTTTTGATCTTCTTGGAACCGACTAAGTCAAGAGGTTTTGTTTTTAGAAACTACAGTAATTTTTTTCTAAGAAAGCAATGCATTTGACAAGTAGAAACAATGAATTGTACAAAACGGCCCACAGAAAGTTTCTGTTAAGGCATCTAGAAACCATAATTATCCAACTAAATGGATTTATTCCATTGTTAATCAATAAAATCAACCATAAAATGTTAAAAGTCTCAAAGAATTCTTCTTACTCTTCCCTACAGCTAAACTCATAACACTATGCACCACGGCATGCCTAAAAGGTCAATCTAAACTGGATAAGTACACCACCGAGGTCACCGTCAACTGGGCTTATAAATTTATGTGCAATTGTGAGAGCAAGTACACTGGAAGGACAGAAAGAAGGGCTTCCAACTGGTTATTTAAGCAATATCCCAAGAAAAGTTTGCCTAAAATGAAGCAGATATTCTCACGCACAGCTTATAAATACTGGGTCATTTCCTTGAGATTTCCAAATCCTTCAATATAAATATAAGAAGGACAGCATATTCACTACGATTTGTTGAAGCAATGTCAATGAAATGTTTCAAACTAAAGTTATGCATACAGAAAGTATGTGTAACCAATCTCTTATAACCTTGGTAACTAACTGCATTTCGATTACATTAATTATTCATCTGCATTAATGACTTCAGCTCAATGAGCAAATTTCAATTTTATGAACTATAACTCTCTTGAGTTACCATGTGAGCTTATAAGCTAACACTTTTTTCTGTTTTATTCTCTCCACCACCCTCCTTTTTCTACTTTGAAAGCATATAAAAGTTGATAGTAACTTAAACTGAAAATTGTAATACTTATATTTCGAATGCGTTAATTTTCTGTGACACTTTCTCTACTATCATTGAAACACTGAAGTATGTTACTTTCATCGTGATTTCAGGTAGTCTGCAGCTGATAGGAACCTGTAAAATAGAATATTATCATTTTGTACTACAAATTTTGTCTTTCTTGCTTGATCAAAATCTTTTCACTCTATCTGTGGAAGTAGACAGTTATTCGTTTTCACAATTAGAAATGTCTGGATCGGGAAATCAAGACAATATTTCATTATTAGATGGCTGGAGGTAGTCGGCAGGAAGCATTCGACCTAGGTTTCTTGCTAGTTGGCACTCACCAGTCAACAAGGAGTATCTGCAAACTTGAAGCAACTCATGTTCCTTCTGAGATTCGAACCCTCGTCACACAGTGCTACCTGAAGTCAGAGATGTTAACACTGAGTTATTAGGGCTCGCGACTGACCTCCTGTAGGACACTAACTGTGATGTTTTCTGCAGACTGAATTCTACTATCACAACAGACATGAGTTCAAGGCTGAAAATGCACCTAGCTGACGAGTGCTGACTAGCACGAAACCCACGTCTAAGGCTTCCTTTGGCCGTTTACTTCCAACCATATAATAACAATAATCTGATTGCACCAATGGCAAGCCACCTATCATGGTGGCCACATTCCAAAATTTAACTGATAGAATTCAGTCTGCAGTAAAGAAAAGGACTAGACACATGATACTAGTTAGTGTCCAATCACAAGTATCATATTCCATTACTCTGGAATCTACATCGAAATGTATAGCAATTTAATTCAGATTCTCAACACTAATGTCATACCAATCAGTGATTCTAAATAGTTCACAGACTTGACTCGTGAATCTTCAAAAGCATTCCAACAGTAGCTGTCTTCACTCGACATTAAAGATCACAAAGTCAGTCAGGCAGGAACAAAGAATTCTGGCTGGCAGCGGACTAGCCAAGAATTCACTGCCCAACAAATGTGCAGGATAAAATGGAGATTGAATGAACATATGCTGAGGATGCCATTGGGTGAAATCCGAATGGGAAGCAATTAGTTGCGCTTGCAAGTCCAAGAGTGTTACATAGAGAAAATCTTGGTAAGAGGAAATGGAAGCTTTTGAACCGTCCTTTCAGCCATTTGAAAGTGATGGTAAGGAACACAGAACAATGAAGATGCACTATTCAAGTCCTATGTTCCACTCGCAGTGGAAAAAATGAACAATTTAATCATAGTAATAACAAACTAAAAGTAGAAAACTAAAAATGTGAAACACTTTTTTCAGATTGAAGTATATCCCCTTTGTTTTAGATTCATTCTGCTGTGTATATTTGAAGCTTTAAATCTTTGTATGTTTCCAATATATGAGAATTAAATTTAGCTTAGCTCATAGTGTCGTTAAATCTTGTTGTTTTTGAGACGATAAAGACTAAATCTGGTCTCTTTAGACAGAAAAAATCATGTCAAATTAACCGTCAATTATCGGTAAACAAATGTTTAGTTTACTTTTATAGAAAGAAAAGTACACTTAAAATAAACATTCCTTCAGTCTTATCATACTTTTATGAGCATGGAACATTCCATTTCTTTATGAACATATAAGTGGTAAATTTAATTCTTAGAATTGCTTCTTTTTTTTAATTTTCATAAAGCAGATTTCTGTAAGACTTACAAGATTATTGTCTGTAGCTTGAATGCTTTTTATTTTACTTGATGAAGCCTAATTTGATAATATGAATAACTGAATACAATGTTCACATCACTGTGGTAATTATATTTCGTATTATTTTAAACTTAAGACTCAAATACAGCTTTTTTCTGTTTTACCATTATGTAATGAAATAGAAGTAAGGGTGTAAGTCACTGATTATGAACTGACTTGGATGTCAAGTCAAAAGGAACACTATATTTACAGTTAAAGAACAGCGCTCATCTAGTAGTTTTCGTATTTGTTGACATTCATCAACATGGTTTTTGTATAAGTTTAAAGGAGTTCATTTTCCTTAAATAACTTTTTCAAGATAATACAACATTACTGAGCAGGCTTATCTATTATGTTATCAATTTAGGAATACAATCACTGATAAAGAATCTAGTGAAATGGTTTAATGGTCCGTTATGAATTAGCAAAGATTTATAACTAAGGTAAATGTTTTTGGTGCTCTATGTTATGTTTTTTAAACTGTGTGATTTAATAGTGAAGCTGACTAGCGTCTGGCCCTTATACAGGGAGTTATCTGAAGTTCCGGTGAGAAACCGTGACCGGTGGAGTTCATCAAGTCAGATAACAGAACAGCTACACGCCTATAATATTAATTGGTGAATAGTATATGATCTGTCCCCATAACTGGAAAGTCCTGGAGTCATATTCAGTGGATGCGTACTGCTATCCAGCACTCCCTGGTTCTCCATTGGCTTTCTAACTAATATTGGTTCTTCATCAAACCTGTAACCAATGAAATTCCTGCAAACCAACATTTAAGAATGAAGCTTTCATTGTCCTTCTGGATAACGTCTTCAGTACTGACTTTGTCCACTGACAGTTTCTGTTTCTGTTTTTTTATAGTTCTGAACGCTTCTTCACTACTCACTATTGACTTCATCTGGGATGGGACCTGTCTGTCTGTCTATCTGTTTTCGACATAGAACTTTGCATATATGTGCAGCAGTTCAAGTCGCCATACTCCATTTAGCACACAAAGCAAGAGAAGAAATGCATATTAGGGACAGTAAACAGAGGTGTGAGACAAAGGAATAGTAATAACGACGAAAAATATAGTTTCATTGGAAATCATAAGTCACAAGGAGTGGATGCATCTGCCCAGCCATTGAGAACGATTTTGAGCCATGTCACCAATTGTTTCCAACCATTGGTTTTTACTGTCCCGAGGACCCCAACCAGTCAGGAAGTCTACACCTTCCTACGTGGCTTAGACTAACTGTTGTAGATTTCATTGACTGGTGCCATGTTTTGGTTTGACCGCCGCTAGTGGATGGGACCTAGTACCATTAGGTGTCAAAGTAGGACGAAAAGGTTTGACATTTCTCTTTGATCTTTGCTGGTTCCCTAAGTGACGTTGATTCCTGACGAAACCTACACTGACGTAAGGAGTTACCAGGTATATTAACCGCCAATGGTTAGGAATCACTGAAATTGGTTAGCAGAATTATCTTAAGACTCCATAGTCATCTGACTTGATAATGATGCATCTTGATAATACAAATAATGTGTCAAGAAGTAATAGATCCAACCTCAAGAGCCGTTCTATGTAGCATATTATAAATTGAAACATTTACTTAGCATTTTTAATCTATCTAACATGAACCACCTCACAATTATTTATCAAACATTGACATTATTGATTTGTGGGGATTTTGCATTAATTTCCATCGTTAGGTTTCTTCACTAACCAACATCACTTAGATAGAGATCACTGAAAACCAGAAGTTGCTGGATAGGTATTTAGTCCTATTTCTGGACTCTTCACTAGTGAGCGCCCACGACTCTGTCAGGGACCGAACCCGGGACCTTCCAGCATAATTATTTGCTTCAGTTACCAGTATTTCGTCAGTTCAAACTAATCCAAATTCCAAAAAGACTGCCAGTGTAAATATTAATCTCTACCTCAATTATGGCTACTAGATGGATGTCCTGAAGTTGTACTGAAAATTCTTGGTCAATGTAGTCCACCATGTCGAAGGGAAGTGGATGCTCATTGAATGTGTTCGTTGTGCGCAACGCTTTATTACGAATTGGCAAAGTTAGAATTCAGAGGTGGCTTTAATTATCAATGAGCTTGGTGTCGTAACCTGAAGGTCTCAAGATGGATCTCTGGAAGGGCTGTGGGTACTCACTGAAGAACAGTTCCCAAATACAACAAAACAGCTTTCCAGTTCTCCCTGATCTTTTTAACTGATGTCAGCTAGCAAAGAAACTTAACCTAACTTGAAAAGTTGTCAGGTATACTGACAACTGAAAATTTAGGACACCAATAATTACGAGTCACTGATGCAGACTAAATGAAACATCTTAAGACTGGATAGTTCTCCACATCGATAATGATAAAGCTGGATAATGGAAATAAAAAATGATGAATCCGATTTTAAGAGAATATCCACTCAGGATATGAAGAGAATGAATCATTCATTCAGTTATATTTTGCTGAATGGTCTCCAGCAGTGAAGTCCAGAATACACATTTCTTTTTAGTTTGGACTCGTCAGCTGGATGTACCTGCATTCTCACGTGAGTGGTGGTGTCCCAACTTAGATTCCAATCCAGTACCCATCGTTTCAAACTCCGAAGCGCTATTCACCAAGCTACCCAGTCCAACAAATCAACGAGATGATCAGTGTTGAATTCGAAAACAAATAACAAGTGATGACAGTTTCACAACAGGTGGATTTCATGATCCAAATGGCCCAGTGGATAACGCTTCGGGTTTCGGAAGAGTGGGTAGTAAGTTCGAGTCCACATCACAATGTGGATGTGAGTAGCTCAATGTGATGAGTCTCAAATAGGCGACATTCGGAGTTCTACTGCTAGTCGCCATCCACGTCACATTAATCCTCAGACATCAATGAAGCGTCCGTGCTAGGAGCTGACATGCCAGCACAGACGGAATATTTCAGTTCAATCCATCAAAATTCAAGTGTTGCTTTGTAGGGATTTGATTGATTGGTTACAGGATTCATCATGAGCTGACATTAGTTAGAGAACAACTGGAAAACCTGCAGGGAGTACTGGACAGCTGTTTCGTCCTAGTTTAGGACTCTTCACCAGTACGTACCCACCGGGGGTAGTACCCAGGACCTTCTGTTTACAAGGCCTGCGAGCCTTTAGACCGTTAAACCACTGAGACCCTATCCAACGGCCAGCCCATGAATCCTAACTTCTGCCAATTCACAGCATAGCGCGACCACTAGCCAATGTCTTCATACCCGACCTGTTGCGCCCTACTGGTCATGACTTCCATCAAAATTGAATTCAAAAACAAATATTTATTCTGCTCATTCAATGATTCGTAGGATAAATCACTTTCCAATTATTTATCAAACAATTAAAATCTATTGTCAAATACTTTCCTAACCCAGAAAAGAAACTACTACTCCAAGGCAAGGCAAATTCTCTTGTGATCATAATCTTCTCCGTCAAAGAAAGAAATGGGATCATGCGGTGCTGCTATATATTCATCAATATCCTGATAAGAGTATTTCTAGTTTTCTTATTTTTTTTTTCAATGTCGCCATATGTCATTGTTTGAACAGTAAAATATGAATGATCATTTCAGTTAGGTGTTATCAGACATTATTGCTGTTTAACTATTCAATTAGCCCCAGCATGGGAAAAAATGATTCTTTGGGGGCTGGGGGGCTGGCGGGGGGATTCATACGATTCAACGAATATTTTCATCATTTGTTCGTTCTCATCCACGATCAATCAAACAAAAAAAGTTCGATCAATTCTCCTACTTTTATTTTGTAACTTTTATTCCTCCTCATTTTCCCCACTTCATTTATCTAAAACTTCATTCATTCATTTAAATAAATAAATTCTTGATGTTTTCTTAGTGCACAAGACTGGATAGTGGATGCGCGTGTGTGAACATTTGTGTGTGTGTGTGTGTCTCGATTGGATGGGCAAATTTTCATGATTATTTAATCATATCACTCACTTATTAACTATTTATGTTGTGTGTGTGTGTGAGTGTGTGCGTGTGGTTTAATTTTCAACCCAGGGGACAGGCGTTCAGTGGAAACTTTTAAATACACATGAAGTGTGTGATTTTGTTGTTTTTATTGTTAGTTTGTATGTGTGCGTTGGTCCGTGTGTATTTGGGTTTGTGACTATCAAGGCATGAAACAAATGACTTAAACAAATAGAACAACTCAGCAGGCACTTTAAACACACAATCCAAGTTATGGTTTCTCATGTTCGCCAGTGTGTGTGTGTGTGTGAGTGTGCGTGGGTGTGTGTATTATGTGACACGAGAATGACAAATGATCTATACTGATTAATTGGGTGTAATATTCGATTTCATCTACTTCAAAGTGAAAACTAAAAGATGCATCAATGAACCGTTTGTTTTCTTTTTTCTTTTATTTGTGCAGTAATAAAGATTCATCAACAAATTAATTAGTTTGCGAGTTTTAAATTTTTTTTCTAATCGGTTTTTCCCTCAGTTCATTCATCATCTTAAAACTTCTTATAAAGTAAAAGATTATAAATTCGATATTTTGGTGATATTTCCGAGTTGATCACGAATTGATATCAGTTAGAGAAACATTGAAAACCAACCACGGAGTACTGGACAGCTGCTGTTTCATCTTGGTTTGGGATTCATCGGTAGTACGCACCCATCCCCAGTGGGGTTCGAATCCAGGACCTTTCGGTTACCAGCAAGCAAGCTCGTATACCATTCAGCCACTAGGACCCGATTCAGTGGCTCATGAATTCTAACTTCTTCCTGCAATTTGTGATTTAGCGCGACCCCAACCATTGTGGTTGGTGAGACATCCATCCACACACGTGACATCTAATTGGACCTCACTGGTCACGACTTCTCACCAGAACTCAGGAAACTTTAACCTGTGCTGGGTTCAAATACCAGTGGATGTGTACTGCCGATGATTCCCAAACTAGGATGAAACAGCAGCTGTCTAGTACTCCCTGGTTGGTTTTCAATGGTTCTCTAACTGATATTAATCAATCCGTGATCAACTCGTAAAAACATAATTAACCCTTCCAAACCAAACTATAGAAAATTTTGGTGAATTCCTTTTTTATATTTTGAATGTAGATTTTGCTTACAAACAAGAGTCAGTTGAAGAATCAATCACTACATCCTGAGGAGCAGCGTAGAGATTTCTTCTCTTAGCTTGTGAATCTAAAGTATTGGGTACCTAAGACTCAGAAAAGTTTAAATTCAAGACGTTTAGTTTGTAAGACTAATCCACTGAGCATTCACCACACTGACTGAAGACTGACGAATTCTAACTTCTACCGGTTCAATATATTTATGAATAATTTCCATCCAGACATTGACGAAAACAAAACACGTATTTCATTGAAGAGACCTTTTTCGGCGAATTCAGTTTCTTACTTAGCTGTAAAGTCTCATTCATGTAAAAAAAATTTCCCATGAAAGAGTGTAGTGTTGAAAATGATAAGTTGTTATAATCAATCAATGCATAGTAAGAATTGAATTAATTGTATTAGAGCTACGTTATACGATGCGTAATTTAATGGATAAGTTGTAATCAGGATGTACATAGAAAAAAAGGAGAATATAATATTATGTAGGAGTTCTAAAGAAATACAAGAGTTTTCAAGTATTGGTTTTTTCTACAGGGATTTGGTTTGATTGGTTGGATGATTGCATCTCATGAAGTGACATCTCATTTGGAGAAGAAGACATTGCAAACTGATTGTGCTATGCCACGAATTGGCAGAATATATAGAATTTATGGGCCATCAGGTTGGGTTCCAGTGGCTTAACGGTCTACGAACTCTTCTTTTAACTAGGAGGTCCTGGGTTCTAACCCACTGAAGAGTCCCAAGCTAGGACGAAACAATCGTCTAGTACTCCCTGCTGGTTTTCCAATGGTTCTCCAACTGATGTCAGCTCATGATGAAATCCTCCAACCAGTCACATACAAGAGTTATAAGAAGTTATAAAAACAAATAAAGATCAAGAAAGTAGGAATCAACACGATTGTTATCATGATAGTAGAAGTGGTTGAATAATTCTCTTCAGTATGCATAGTTTCAGTTTCCATGTCTGAATGACTAAATCTCCAGAAGTACAAGGAGGACGAAAGTGCATTGCCTATGGTAGGGTGTTCTTCACTTTGTAGATCACTTTGAAGGAGGAGACGTCTGCTGAGGTGGAGTGACCAGTGTTGGGAAGGTGTTCGAATATTGTACTCCTTATAGAAATGACCAGCCTATGTAAAAGGTGACTAAATGTTTCACAGCCGAAATGGTGACCAAGATTTCTCGGTGGCACAGTGGTTAGGACTCTCGCCGACCACACACATGGTCCAGGATTTAATCTGCTGGCGACGCACACCTGATATCAATCAATGGTCGGCCCGCAAAATTTGGGCCACCGATAGTACATGCTGAAAATTTCATACTTGCACCAAAAATATGGTGTGGAATCAGCTGTAATCAAAAAAATAAAAAAAATAGAAGGACCTTAAAACATACATTGGCTGGAGGTGTCGCCATATCACTAAGCAAAGATTGTGAAGTGATGCTTTCCTTATGCATCTGCTTATTGTATGTCAAATGCTGTAACCCGAATAAGAAAAGGTGAGTGAGGCCTCCAAGGGTGAATTGGAGGGGACTCAGTGAACAGGAGATGAAAGTTCGTGGGTAATCACGAAGTCAGCTTAAAAGAAGTGCAGAAAAAGGAATAAAATTTAGATATGCTATTGAAGCCCTATGTGTCACTCATAATCCAAGGGAATAATAAAAAAATAACCTAAATTTGGCTAAATAATTTAATTTCCGACCATTGATTTGCATGGATTCTCTTTGTTTCAGGTTAGACCACGGGTTGATATCAGTTAGAGAACCATTGAAAACTAGGGAGTACTGGGCAGGTGTTCCATCTTGGTTTAGGATTCATCGGTAATACAACCCAGTGGGTTTCGAGCCCAGGACCTTCCGGTCACAAGGTAAGCTCGTATAATATTCAGCCACAGGAACCCGATTCAGTGACCAGTCCATGAGTTCTGACTTCTACTAATTCGTGATTTGAGCGCCATAGTGTGTGACAAAAAGTGCTTTATGAATACCTCATTAAAAAATCATGACCAGTAGGGTGCAGCAGGTCGGGTGTGAGGACAACTGCTCGCCAAAGACATTGGCTAGGGGTCGCGCTATATCGTGTATTGGCGGAAATTAGAATTCATAGGCCATTGGATCGGGTCCCAGTAGCTTAATGGTATACGAGCTCGCCTTGTAACCAGAAGGTCCTGGGTTCGAAGCCTGGTGGTGGGTGCGTACTGATGAAGAGTCCCAAACTGGGACGAAACAGTCGGATGGATAACAATCCGATGTTCATTGTCATTTTACCTAGACAGGGATATTTTGATTTTCTATAACAGAAATAGGACCTCCATATGTGGATTTCTCTTCATAAATTTGAACACAAACTGAATAAACATTGTTTCAGAATAATATGGATTATTTTGTTGGTTCATTTCAGCTCCTTATTACTTATACCATTTAATAAAATCTGTTATAAAATAGTTTTAACATGCATTTTGTATGTTGTCACGAATCAATCTTACAGTAAGGATTGTTGTAAGAAATAGATAGTGAAACAAATAATAATAACAGGTTTATTTCAAACAGTAATTTAGGTATAAATATGTAAATTTTAGCATGTAATACAATATTGCATCTAATTTTGTGATTTCGCGGGTAATAATTAAAATTGATCATTTACATTAATAATATTCTTCCATAAGAAATGAATACAAAATAAAGTCAAGCAAAAATATTAGCAACATTGTAACAATCAGAACAAAAATAAGTGCCGTTTACTTAGAGCTCCTCAGTAAGTCGGTAATTTCCTGTCTTACACTTTTCTCATCCCATAAACTGCGTGCTAAATAAAATATTGTAGAGGTTTTGTTCTTAGTCATTCGAGCATACAGTCTTCTATTATTACTTCTAGTTCTACCTGATGAGATGGATGCAAGGAGATAGTTGTGTATGAAGAGGATGTCCAGAGTTTAACAGGATAACATTTGCCCATTTCTAGCAGGAATCCAAGTGTCTATCTACAATAGTATTAACGAGTTGGTTCAGCAACACCCCACTCACCCTATTGACGACTTCTAGTGCCCTACACAATGTAACAGAGCTTAGAAAAGATTAAGGAGGAGCAATAAAGCAGCAAGGGCAGAATACAAGAATCAACAAACTTGGGAAGCAGAAACTGAATGATACCAGAATGCCTTAATTCCCTTACATAGAATGTCATAGGAAATATCTTTCTGACAACTAACATGATGTGGAAGAATGATATGGTTATCTTAAATTATTAGCACAAACAATTTGATTACTGGGGTTGTGAAAAGTCAATGATACTTTGAAGATGATAATAAATACCATGATTAAAACTCACAAGATAAGAAAATCAAAACGTTTAGTGCGTTCAAAGTCGAATGAAAAGATAATGACGTAATATAGTGAGTAGGATACAAATATAATATAATATGAAAGTCAAGGGAGGGGGGGAACAAAGTGATGGGATCAGAAGACTAAGAGTTACTAAGGAGAGATAGATTTACCAGGGTGATTGAAGTTCAAAAAAACTATTCCTTTTAGCATGCATAAGTCAGGTTTCAGTCGTTTTATTACGATAGTTTTTGTGAATTGAAGAAGACGGGTTGTTTTAACTGTTAATTATTTTGACTACTCACAATGTGCCTATTTGGTATCCTGTGTCTGTCTGGTGTTTGGTAACTGATAACTTTAAACTATTCAATCCCTTCAATTGAGGGCCCTTCTGATACGTGTTCAAAAACAAAAATGGGTTTTTTTCCAGATTTGTAAATTGAAAAATAAATTCTCACAATTTTATAAACTGAGTAATAAAGAAAACTTTGTGGCTAAATACACAGATGTTTTATTTCTGTTTAATACAGTCTTTATTATTAATAAATAATGAGGAGGTGTACTGCAGATTGCCAGTTACATTGAAAAGTTGAAAGGCTTAAGACATAACTAAAAAGAAATGTGGACATCACAGTTGTCGTATATCATACCTACTTACTGAATATGTGAACGGTATTGATTGATACTGTAATGATACACTGAAAATTTCACTAACACGCTTATGCATATGACTGCCACATACTAGGCGTGGGAAAACATGAGATTGTAATCTCGGCAACACTAATAAGAGGAATAATAAGTCTATTACACTGAATGAAACACAATTCTTTTATAGGAAATCATGACATTACAATCAGGTATAGCCAAAAGACAATCATTACGTTATCACGAATGAAGAAAGTGAATATAAAGTGGCATTACCTATTATGTCATTGTTGATGACGTAATCGGTCACATGGCCGCTTGATGAAAGTCATAGATACTTTGTAAGAATTGTCTTGTGTACTAATTCCACTTCATATACAATGACATAATGATTGATAGCGAAACTGCAGTTGTTTGTTCCGGATTATTTATTTAAGTTAGACACTCGTTAGTAATTAGTGTAATGTGTCTAGTCCTTTGTTTGGTGCAATCTGGGTTTCCACTACAGTCCTACAGGAGATGAGTCACTAGCCTGAATAACTCAGTGATAACGTCTCTGACTGCAGCTAGCACCGGGTGACTCAGGCTCGAATCTCAGAAGCTGTATGAATTCCTTCAAAGTCGCAGATACGTCTTGCTGACTGATGAATGCTAACAGGCAAGAAACTAGGTTGAAGGCTTCCTGTGGTCGATTACCTCCAACCATCTAATATCAACCGGATTACTTATAACTGAAAGTTTTTAATGTAAATTATTGAGTAGTTAAGCTGCTACCCTGATTATCATTAATTCATCAAATAAATCTAAATTAACTTGTGTAAAGTGTAATTTCGTCGCTTTCTTGAATAGATTGAAGTACATAAATACACTGTACCACCTTGAAGAAATAAATGAACAATTACTGTCTGTTGTTAGTTGTGTAGAAGCAGTATGACGAACGATAAATAATCCCTGGAAGTCTATGAATTACAGATGCATCAGCATTAGATATACGGTAACGACTTTCGCTATTTTAGTTGACTTGTTAAATGAAAAAAAGAATCAATCAGACATTCTTGGGCTTCTGATACGCTGTTCTGTTATTGTTCAGCTGTTCATTAGCTACTTATATATCTGATAAGAATAGTAGCGAAATATGCGTAATAATAGTAGCTTTGATTAGACATTAGTAACTAGTGTGATGTGTCTAGCCCCCTCATTGGTGCAGACTGAATTCTATCGTTAGTCAGGTTTACAATGTGGCCACCATTCTAGGTAGCTCGCCATTACGGTGCATATAGATCTGACGATATTAGATGGTTGGAGGCAATCGGCTTAAGGAAGCCTTGGACCTAGGTTTCGTGCTAGTTGGCACTCAACAGTCAGCAAGGAGTATCTGCAAACTTGAAGAACTCATGCCTCTTTTGAGATTCAAACCCGCATCACCTAATGCTACCTGCAGTCGGAGACGTAACCATTGAGCTATTCGGGCTCAGGATTGAGCTCCTGTAGGAGTGTATTGAATACTTTGACTGGACAATAGTAAATAGTGTGATGTGTCTAGTCCTTTCTAAGGTACCGACTGAATTCCATCAGTCAGGTACGCAGCACTGGGTGACGCGGGTTAGAATCTCAGAAGGGATATGAGTTCCTTCAAGGTTGCAGATACGCCTTGCTGATTGGTGAGTGCCAACTAGCACGAAACCTAGGTCTGAGGCTTCGTTTGGCTGACTCCCTTCAACCATCTAACATCATCAAATGGTAGCTTTATTGATAGAAATTCGACATTTTCAACAGTATACCATATTTCATCTAATCTTCTCTTTACATAATACAAGGAGAAATAATTAACCGAAGATTTACATTGATAATACTCTTCAGTAAAAATATGAATAGAAAGCTGGAAATTGAATTGGAAATGTTAACACTAACAATATTCAATGAAGGAACGAATAAAAATAGCAATTTACTTAGTGTTTTGCGGTAAGTTAGTAACATCATATCATAGGTGTCTGAGTATAGAGTTTTTTGAAGTTGCTTCTAGTCCTAACCGATGAAATACAATGAGAGAGTTGTATGTAGACAGGGTGATCAGAGTTCGACAGGATAAAATTCGCTAATTTCCTGAATGAGTTCTAGTATCTGTCTACAACAGTGTTAAAAAGTTGCATGAAGGATTTCTTCATGAGCTGACATCATCAGCGGATGAAGAGTCCCAAACTAGGACTAAACAGCTGTCCACTACTCCCAGTTGGTTTTCCAGTGGTTCTCTAACTGATGTCAGCTCATGAAGAAATCCTCCATGCAATCGAACAACAAAATCCTTACAAAACCAATACTTGAATACTCTTCATACTGACCAGCTTTTGGTGTACTTCACACTTCTTAAGTATCCCAGATATGATTAAGGCGTGGGTGGGTGGGGGAGGGGAGTAGCAAAGAAGGATAGGTAGAGTACATGAATGAACAAACTGTAAAAGTAGAAACTCAGTGATACCGAAATGTTTTAATTTACATACGTAGAATGATGTGTGGAAGACCAGGAAAGATCACACGGAGTGCATAATCCTAAGTGCTTAAAATTCGATTGAGTTTCAACTTCAGTGCCATCTGCGATGGTAGAATCGTGAGAATGAACCAGTTCATGTACGTCGTACTTGTGTCTGAAAGTGAAATTAACAACCTGATATGTGAAGGGATTTAGCCTAATACCATTTAACAAGGACCACCAACTAATTACTGATAAAAAATTATTCGTTTTGGTACAATCTAACTGAGAAGTGACTGTTGCCGTTGAAACAATCAGATCGTCGACATAATTAACAAAACTGACTTCATTAAAAAGGTCAATTTTCCGGTTCCATTTCATGTCGGTACAACTGGGATGAAGAATAAACTACTTTTTACCTGTAATCATGGCACAAATAAATAACTGTGATTATTTCTGTATGCAGAAGCGTCTGGTCGTCTTTCGTTCTTTTGAAAATGAAACAGAATTATTTTAACAGCATTATGATGAAAATACGTGGCGAGAAATTCACAATGACAAGCTTACCAAAAGGGTATGAATTGAAGGCAGGAGTAGGACAAATTCGCCTACTATCACCGATTATTTTCCTTATTGCGGTGAACTGGATCATGCCATGAGAAGTAAGAAGATAGGAATATGTTGGATAGATGAAAATACCCTCAGGAGATGTGGACTTCTCGGATAATTTACACAACCTTGAAGATACACAAAAGGAAACTAGTAATTTGGCGTATTAATCATTGAAGACAAGATTTCAAATGAACATAGAGAATACAAAGGTGATAAAGATGGCTAAACAACCACATAATTACCATTGAAAGGAATCATTTAAGGGAAGCCATTTCTTTCACGTATCTATACACCATCATTTCAACTACAGGCGTTAAGGATTAGAAAGCTAAAGCCAGGATGAGAAAAGCTATCAACACTGTGAAATCATCGTGGAAGTCTACTGCGCTAAGCATGAGGAATGAGATCGTAATTTTCAACACTAATGTCAGTTGACCAGTGAGTTCTATATGCGCCAGAGGAATGCATCGTCACTAACAACATTTTTAACAGTCCACTGTAGACTTCCATCAACAGCTACTTTCGCTTGCTCTTAAAGACCAAATGGTCCTAAAGAATAGGCAACAGGGAAATAGAGATGGATTGGAAACACGCTGAGAATTCCACCAAATGACATCACGCGTCAGACTGAGCCTTGAGTGAATCCGAATGCGATAAGATAAACTGGAATTGGGCTCGAGGGTGAAACGCAGGAGAACGTGTGAGGAGGAGATGAGAGTTTATGAGCAATTTTGGAACCAGTTGAAGAAGAATACAGAATACAACAAAGTGAAACATCAGTGTGGTGCTGAAGCCGTATGTTCCACGTGAAATTCAAAGTAACAATTAATAATAATATTAGAAACCATGATTTATTTATTTATTTATTACCACTAGCTTCAGAGTATGGTATAAGATGTGTTAAAAAAATTCTTGATTTACTGAACCAAACCGGTAGGTACTCATAATCCCACATTAGCTTGTTTTATAATGACTCACTGACTAACTGACTGACTGACTAAGTGTCAAAAGCTAGACAAATCTCATTAAGTGTTATATGAAAATGTTTTTTTTGAAACAAAGGGTGTTTGTGCACACTTATATATGGTTATATAGTACACCAGTATGATTACTATTATTATTACTATTATTATTTGCTATATTCTAAATATTATGTAAGAAAATTACAAACAGTGTCAAAATTTGTAACAGTTTGCTAAAAACGAAATAAATATTCCCTGTTCTATGGTATTACTCATACGACAAATGACAAGGAGGCATTTTAGCTGGTATAAAACTTAACAACCGCTTCCGAAATCCATTACTCGTAAAATAATTACAAAGACATCATTCGTAATGTCTCGATATATATATATATATATATATATATATATCGGTGAACTGTACGTCTCTGGAATGATTTATGAAGATACTTATACCACATCTTTGTGTACACTGATTTCTCGTTGTAAATTCTAAGTATTATACATACGGGCGAATAAAGCAAACAGCGAAAGTGTATATGTCGTATTGTGTTAATGGCTTCCAATAATGATGTTTATTTGAAACATATAACGATGAAATAATGTGGCGTTTCAAAAATGCAACAATAACATTGTAAGAAGTGACTGAATGGGTTAAAACCATTAAATAACATAAATTATTATTAGGTTAGAGGACGATTGGAAAACCGGCAGGGAGTATTGGACAACTGTTTCATCCTAGTTTTGGACTCTTCACCAATACGCACCCACCAAGGTTAGAACTCAGGATCTTCTGGTTACAAGGTGAAGAAGTTAGAATCCATTTCTACATTATCCTGATCAAATTGGTGTCCACGATTATCCATATACATTGATGAGAAAGAATATATATCATGTCTTCTTACAGATATTTTGGGTTCGTGTTTTCGGATTCAAAGAGGACGTCCACTTTGACTAATGTAATGTTTATTTCAGCTCATAAAAGTTACTTTGTAAGTGGTATTCATTTTATCTTCTTTTTCTGTTGGATCTTTTGATTTGCACAATATTGAATGAAGAAATTGCACTGGTTTGTGTGCTATGTCTATTCGGTGATGACCATCATCAAAGTCCACAAGAAATATCATTCTACCATATAATAAAAATATCTCTGAAATAACAGCTAGAGTATTAAGATCGTTAGAAATAGATATAGCACACAAGCCAGCCAACACAATCACTTCATTCTATATTGTGCAAACCAAAAGATCCAACAGGAAAAGAACTGCGATAGACACAACACTGATCGAAGTGGGCGTCCCCTTCCAGTTCGAATCCAAGAATAGAAACTAGCACAAAAATGTATTTTTCCATATCGATGCATATAGACAATTATGGGAAATATAGAAATTTCAAATGGGGAAAATATCAAAAATGTCATGAAATTTCTAGAAACCTGGTATTCAAGTGAATCAGCGATTAACAAACACATTACTATAAACCAAACTTACCAACTAATAAAAAGTAAATTATCACATAACAAGTCAATAAAAGTGATCAACAGAGACGCAAATTAACAACCAGTCACGACAGTGTTACCAGGAGATACAATTACATCGCTTATGGGGAATTAAAATGAGTTCACTTCATACTAAAACCTGCTCTGAAGATGTTGTCTAGAAGAACAACGAAAGTTTCGCAGTTAAATCAACCAGCTTAGAGAACACAACTACATTAAAATCACTCACCTGAGATACAAATTTTCTCCATTGTTTCGAGATACTTGAAGGTTATAAATTCTTCATTGACTATTGGGGTATGGTATTGGTTAATCCCTACGGTTGGGGTAATTCGTCGTTGAATAGGACAATATTTATTGTTAACTGAACTACATTAACGCTGCCTCAACGTGTACTGACAACCGAAATCATAATCCTAGGAAACGTGGTTTCTGGTCTATTTCTTCAAAAACAAAACTTTGTATGTTAAATTTATGTTAAGGGATGCCTTTAGAATTACTTGTAACAGCATTTTTGAATTAAATCTACTAAAATACATTTCAAATGTACCCCGAGAGTATAACGACCAAGAAATATTCAGTGTTATTTCCCTCTGATTAACTTTGACTCATCCTTTCATTATTGAATTTACTGGGACCCGATCCAATACTCCCAGGTTTTCCAATGGTTCTCTAACTAATTTCAGCTCATGATGAAATCCTGAAACCAATCAAATCCCTACAAACCAACACTTGAATACCAATAAGATGCTCACTAGCGACTGGCCCTATTCAGGTAGGTAGTTACCTGGGTTCCAGTGGGAAGTCATGACCAGTAGGGTGCAGCCGGTCGGGTGTGAGGACAAATACTCGCCACCGAAGACATTGGCTAGCGGTCGCGCTATATCGTGAATTGGCAGAAGTTAGAATTCAAGGACCATTGGATCGGGTCCCATTGGCTTAATGGTATACGAGCTCGCCTTGTAACCAGAAGGTCCTGGGTTCGAATCCTGGTGGTGGGTGCGTACTGCTGAAGAGTCCCGAACTCGGACGAAACAGCTGTCCAGTACTCCCTGCAGGTTTTCCAATGGTTCTCTAACTAATGTCAGCTCATGATGAAATCGTGAAACCAATCAAATCCCTACAAACCAACACTTGAATATCTAATAATAAGCATGGAAACAGATTACAAAAATGCTGCTGTCTAGGTATAGGGGAATAAATCCCACACATATTTCTGTTAATTGGTCAATATTAATAGAAAAAAATGGATTGGATCGAATGACTTACATGCTTCATTCGAAGTTCAATAATTAGCTATTGTAATTCTTCAAGTACATAATTAATCTGTTGACGTCTACGCTTTTCCATTAATGGTTCATTACTGTGATCATTACTAAATTAGAGGGCAAATGCAAATAAATTTAATTGACAAATTAACGTCACGTATCTTAATGGGATGAGGTGTTTAATGTCATTAGTCGACCAAGAAACATTGGTGGTAGCAACCTCTCGTTACCATGTTAGTAATACTGAAAATGTAACTTTTTAGTCAAGTGTCTCAAATTATTTAATCAGCGTGCGACGAAACACAACAGTAATCTATCTTCTTCACACATTTCCATAAGTTACAGACATTAGAAGACAGAAAAAAGGTGTAAACAAATCCTTCTGTGAATAATGAAAGTATCATGACATTTCAAGTAGCTATTTGACTGAATTCACTTGAAAAATCAAATAAAAGTAGGTGCTAGGTGATTCCTGCTTACAAAGATTAATGAGATTTAACAATCATAAAAAATGAACACATGCTTTTTGACTATAGGGTATGATTTATTAGTTCTGTGTATAAATAAATCCACGGTACCCACTTCAGTTTTAAGGCTTGTTTCTAAGGTTTACTGAAGTTAGGAAGTAAATGTGGACAACTGCTGTTTATCCCCACAAATGACATCTCAGTCGATTTGTCAGTACCCCAAGGAGAATGTAAATATTCCACAAATATTCAAGTGTTAGTTTGTAGGGATTTAGTTGGTTTCGAGTGTGATCAGGTATTGACGTCAGTCAAAGAGACACTGAAAACCATGAGTTTCACATCCATGACCTCACCGGGAGCTGAACCCAGGACTTTCAGGTAACGAGGTGGGCTCATTGAAAGTACAACCTATGTGATACAATCGAATGGTCCATGAATCCTAAAATCTATCAGTTCGCAATTTTTAGTGTTATCGCCATCTTGTGAGTATTAATGAACAATGGGATCCATCAGGTCAAGTATGAAGACAAATGCTCGTCGACGTCACAGGCCGGTGGTGGTGCTAAATATCGTGGATTGATAGGAGTTGGAACTTAATGGGCCATTGAATTCTCTCACTGTGGTTGAATCGTCTACGATTTTGCCTAGTAATCTGAAGGTCCTGGAGTCGATCCTCGGAGGGGTCATGGACAATTACTATTGGAGTCCGAAAAAGGGTGAAACGCCTCCAGTACTCTCTGGTTTCCAGTGGTTCTCTAACTGGTTTCACCCTTTACCCTAAAATGGATGATAATCACCTCGATAATTTTAAATGATAAGGTTGTCCAATAATGTATTTCATCTTCGTAATGCTGATACGTGTTCGTAGTTTGAATTGAAAAAATTCACTCAGTGCCACTTTTTCCCTTAGGGAAACATTTCACTTGTAAGAATGACAAAAAGAATTAGGCACATTCAGATTTTGGAATTTACAGGGGTTTAGATTAATTTCACTGTATACCTCGTTACGAGTCGAAATCAGTCAAATAATTACTGAGAAACAGAGAGCTCTAGAGAGCAATTTCAATGTAGTTTGTTACTCTCTAGCAATGAACACGCATAACCTCATCAGAGTTCGAACCATGTACCTTTAAGTTACACGGTCAACTCGTTAAACATTCAGTAAATAGGTTGCAGTCTACTCATTTGTAAATCCTAAATTATGTCAAGTATAAAATCAACAAACACTGTTTTTTTCTTGACATCTGCGTATCAATGGATACATGCCATTTATCGCCAGTAGAGCTAAACGGCGAATAGACAGAAGTCGAAATTTACGGGTAATTAAATTCTAACACTGTTCATGAATAGTCGGCAGGCTTGCTTCATCACCTGGAGGTTTTAGGCTCTATCGTTTTTGGGGTCCTAGGTGCTCAATGCTGGGGAATACAGAACTGGAACGAGACATCTGTCTAATACTGTATGGTTTTCAATGTTTCTCTAACTGGTGTATGCTAGTGACGAAACTTTACATGAAAGAATTAATATGCCTTAAACAAATTTGTAACCTGATCACAGTCTGCCAGGTAATTCATGTCCATGTGTTCTACAAGCCCGTTGATTTAATTGTAAATCTTTCTTTCTTCTTATGGATAACATCTCTAGAGCAAACTTTAGTATGAAGTGAAATTATTTGAAGCCTCTATGATTGATGCAATGGTATCTCTTGAAGATGTTGTCTAAAACGTCAACGAAATCTTCGTGAATAGATCTACCAGCTCAGCGAATACAATCAAATCAAAATAATCTACTGAAGCTATAAATCTCTATTGATTAGTGAAAAGCAATGAATTTAAACCACTCAGCTCATCTGTATACTGAATTTATGTATGTACAAATCTGATGCATTTGACAAGAAGGCAAGCAGAATTTGTCGAAGGAAGCAACAGCTTAGAAATATCAGTCTTTATCTTTTGACTGTCAATCAACCAGTTTTAGTAATAATAATAAATATTTATAACTTTTCCTACTAATCTCAGTAGTTCATTGTAGATTCATTCAAAAAGTGACATCAGTTAGGGTGCCAGTGTAAATCAAGGAGTACAGGACGTCTGTTTTCTCCTAGTCCCGAGTTCTACAGAAGTGCAGGAATCAACGTTGAAATTATTAACAATCTCTGGAACCCAAAATCTCATTTTCAGTATTCTTCAAAGTTGGTTTACATCACGAATACATCATTATTATATCTACTCGTGAAAGATACGGTGGAAGATACTAGAAAGCACTGTGTCACACACTGTTTACCCTGCTTATTTCCAAACATTCCTTTGTTAATCTGATCCAGTCCCAAAGACGGATACGGATGACTTCTAGGCATAAAATGTGACTGAAATACATTCGAGTTTCTTTAAATCAAGTTGTTTCCACACGGAAAATCAGGCCAAGATTCATCTAGGACCTTCCGGTTACAAGGTAAGGTCGTATATCATTCAGCCACTGGGAACTCGATTCAGTGACTCATCAATTATAACTTCTACCAGTTCGTGATTTAGCGCGACCCCAACCATTGACGTAGGTGGGACATCTATCCTTACACGTGACATCCGGATGGACCTCACTGGTCACAACTTCTCACTAGAACTCAGGAAACTACAACCTGTAGCAAGTCACTAGCGCACATCAGATTAATTTTCTATAGTTTGGTTTGTAAGGGTTAGTTTTGTTTTTACGAGTTGATCACGGATTGATATCAGCTAGAGAGAGAACCATTGAAAACCAGGGAGTACTGGACAGCTGCTGTTTCATCCTAGTTTGGGAATCATCGGCAGTACACACCCACCACCAGGCTTCGAACCCGGGACCTTCCGGTGATCAACTCGTAAAAACAAAACTAGCCTTTATAAACAAAAATATAGAAAATTTCTTAAAATGCCGAATCATCATCTATAGCATGTTTTACTGTTATAATGTTGTTGTTTTTTTAATAGTAAGTAACAGCAACATTGGTTGTTTATAACGAAATTTTTCTATTATTTACAGAGTGAATAATGAAGTCTGAGGCTTATGCGACTGTCGATTTTCAATTGACTAACTGACTGACCAGTTAATTTACCCACTAAACATCATAAATTCATTTCTGTAACTTGATCTCCTTTTGGAGCACCACCACCACCATCACATCTCTCAACATACGAATGTAAAACATTTTAAGTCTTGTGTTGATCGACGCTCAAGGATACACGTACACTGGAATATATATCTGTTTACGATATTATTATTATTATTATTGAATTTAGTCGACATGTCATTAAGGTGAAATGTTATTCCAGCCTGTGGCAAAATCTAGCTGTACGTGTAAATGTATCAAATAACTTGTGAAAATAAGTAAACAGCAAAATAAATTATCTCACTTCCAAGGGTTGTTTGGCCAAGATTTGATTGGCTTCAGATTAGACTATGCAGTGACATCAGTTCAACTACTGTGTGAAAAACGGCACACATGGGAAAGCTATTTGGTGCTAGTTTGGCACTTTCCAGCAGTACGTACCCATGGCTTCACCAAGGATTGAACCCAGGGACTTCAGAGCATGAGGTGAGCCCAATGACTATTCAGCCTCTATGACGGAATCTAATGGATCATGAATACGAACTTCTGTCATTTCGAGCCTATGGCAGATAATCTAAGCTCATTAGTGGCTGACTGCAGGACAAAGTTGCCTGAAGTTCTAGCGAGTATTCGTAACCAATGAAGCATACCAAATTGGGTGTGAGGATGACATTGCCTAGTGGTCACGCTGTGTCTCAAAATTACAGAAGTTCGAAATGATATATTCCGTCGGTGTCTGAATGGTCAGTGGGCTAACAGCGTAACTTTAAGACCCCGGATATGACTCCTTGTGTGGTCAGAGGTGGGCTATGATGAAGGATCCCAAACGGGAACGAAACAAATGGGCAGTATTCCCTGTCAGTCTGTGATCTAACTTAATATTATTTCATTGTTGACGAAAAGAATTCCTGTGTGACATCGTATTAATCAAACAGACAAAGAAATCCTCTGGAATATAAGCCATTCTAAAATCCTTTAGAAATACTCAACCTTAAGTCCATTTATAACAGAAGAAAATGTAACTGCCTTGATTACACTGGATCAAACAAGATATTAGGACGTAACATTTGTTCTGACACACTGCAAGTACTCAGTTCAAGATTGAAAGTTAAGTGCATCTCCTAAGAAGTTTGTTTATGTGGTAACATGCAGGCAAACAAAGGAGTAACACATGGATACTACGAACACATATACACCAAGTACTTCAGATAAGGATGCACATAAAAGGCTATATCTTTGGTTTCTTATATTTTCTTAGGAAGGCAGTGATCTGCCTCCCATTATTTCAAAAGCCTTAGTGTGCACCTGTGATTAGTGCAATCTATAAAGTCAAATGTGATAGTTATTATTCATAAATTAGGAAATGGTGGTGGTTGCCATATGTCACATGCCAGCATAAGTACTGTACTTCAGTCATGTGGTTTAATGGTAGCCTTCTGTCTTCTACTTTCGTAGTTATTTTACTTTTCCTCAGTGCATTTACATTCCATAGATAGTGGCAGAAACTGTTTATTCACTCGCCTCACCTTAACACATACTTCTCTGTTTTGCATACTCCTGATGTCCTTTTTAAACAAATCCTATCACTTCAACTATAATATTAAACACGTTAATTCCACTTTCCCTTTCTCTGTGGTATAGGCAAAACATAAACCTCAGGTCATTTGTAATCTTCATTTTTAAAATGTTTCATTTATAATTCTCCTACAGAAATACACGGCTTAGAGCTTATCAACGCGTAAGCGACGAACAGGAGTAGCTGCCTAGTCAACATTTTCATGGTTATTATCATAAATTTCATTTGGCTTTGATCGATGTTTAAGACCATACAGCCGGCCAGAAGGGATAAGTGACGAGGAACGCCGTTAGAGAAACAACCAAAAAAACCCAGTGTCCACCAAATATGCAGAAGAAAGTGGAGATTGGTTTGATATATACTGAGCAGAGCATTGAGGGACATCACCGGCCAGCTAGGCCCTCAATAAGAACCTTACTGAAAAATGACTTGTTAGGAATGGGTAAGAGAGTAACTTGGAGGAGATCATGAAAAGAGGAAATCAGACCTTGTGAGCAATCGTAGAGTCAGCTTTAAAAGAAGACAGCAGAAAAAAGAGTGAAATGAAGATGTGTTGCCCCTATGTTCGACTTGGAATCCAAAGGATGAATATTAGATATAATTCGTTACAGGATTTCACTATGAACTGACGTCAGTTAGAGAACCATTGGAAAATCTACTGGGAGTACTGAACAGCCGTTTTGTCCTAGTTTGGGACTCTTTCGCAGTACGTGCCTGCTGGGTTTGGAACCTAAGATCTTCTGGTTACAAGGCGAGCTCACAGACAATTATGCCACTGTCAGGTCATTAAGTCAGCTCATGGTGAAATCCTGTAACAAATCAATCAAACCCCTAAAAACCAATACTTGAATAGATATTATCATTATAACTCTAAATTTACATCCTACAACTATATTTCAAGTTAAAATCTCTACGTTTTCCTATGTCTGATACTTAAAATTGAAGACAAAACTATACGCAGTAATTTATGAATATCATAAAACCACAAAGCAAAACTTAAAGTACAACAGACACTAAGTAACGTTAGCTTAACTCAGTTACATGAATTCTAACTAGTGATAATAGTCTGCTTATATTTTATAACCCCATCAGCTGTGTACACCTATAGTATTTTATCATTATTTTCCCCTGGCTTTCATTACGCCATTATTTTGAAATTTAATACCAGAATGACCTGAATACATGTAAGTTTTATACAACAGTCAAGAACAACATTAAAGTGACTAACCACTCAAAGGAAGCACCATTTTATTACACAACGAATAAACTCATCCAATAAACGTGTCAACAGAGAAAGGTATAACTCTTTCTCAAGGAAATTAATGTATTCAGGTGACATTCTCCTAGCCATAAACACTTCACATATACAATTCTTGCGTCAGTGGATCAGCGGTTAGGACGCTCGCCGTCCATGCAAGGGTTCGATCCCCTGCCGGCGCACTTCTTCACCTCGCTAAGCCAGAAACAAAGCTGGTAAAGAGGAAAGGTTGGGCATGAGGCTAGCAACCCCATCCTGTGAAAATAAACACTGCTACAGAAACTTCAAGCCACCAGCTTGAAGCCCTATGTTCCACTGGAAATGTGAAGGAAAAAATTCTTTGGGTTAAATCAATGATACAGCTTCAAGCAGAGCGTGATATGAATCCTTATTTCTCACTCCTCATTTTCTAGGACTTAGAAATTCAGAAGAAAGTCAAATTCAGTTTAATCTCATTAGTATATCATTCAGGTAAGAGAGGTGTCTGTCAGTTTAGCATAAAATTCCTAAGTATATTAACTTTCTCTCCTTACGTCACGCTTAAATTATTCATTTGAAGACGAAATTGTCATTGTGAACAAAATTATTTAAGATGCATTCATTACCACGGAAAAAATGTGTGTAAACATTCAGACTTTATTTGTTACTCTTGTTTTTCTTGATTGATGTCTAGGTAACTAGAAACTAATTAATGAAATCAACGATATTTAACAGTAGAACACGTGAATATCCCTTAAATTGTTTATTATTATTGTTGTTGTTATGAAGAATTTCATAAGCATACTTCAGTCATTCTTCGTAGAAGTTCATCGGGGCTGAACAAATCAACTCTGATTGCATAAAATCCTTTGGGATATCTATGTAAATAGTATTAATTATGCTTTTTACTACACTTGCAGTACTTTGGTTACGTCATACTAAGTGTATATCTTGGTGGTTGGCTAAAATCCCTGCACCACCTAACTTCTTATTCACCATAGCACTCCAGTCTATATCAATATACAAATTTAGACAGCATTTTCCTGTGGATATGAAGAAAAGACATTGTTATGGATCGGAAAAAACGGGAAGAAGGCGAACATGAGTGATAACTAAGAGAGCTCTGTATGCTTATGAAAGTGAGTATGCAGTCATTGCTTCCTAGATGCCTACACTTCATAAGTTGATTTCTTCTCGGAAATACCTAAATCAGGAAGAGAATTAGTGTTGCGTTACCAAAAAGCCCAGAAGACAACTGTTTGAGGCCTACTACATGCAGAAGTGTGTTTGTATTAAGTCGGCCACAAGGATGTACCATTTCTAGGCTTCATCTTCATTTTTAACCCATTTTCTCCAGAGCAGATAGACAGCATAGTCGATCTACTGGTTTTTTTTTTGAGGGAAACTCCTTACTGCTATTACATCCTTACTTGCCAATAGAACAACTTCTCTCTCAGACGCCAAACAAAGTGGAATCAAACTACACCGGGATAATAACTGTTTTTAGTCTGAATATTACTCAAACGAGCACTCTGGTCTGTAAGGATCTGCAGGAATATTGGTTCCAGCCAGTGTAGCTGTAGTTATGTCATTCAGGTTTGACTGCCATGTCGTACCCAAGGTTTCTGTACGAAAAGCAAATATTTCCAGATAAAACATGCCGAGAATTCTCTACTGAATAAGGCCATTATTACAACGACCTATTAACTGGAAACGTCATGTATTCTGTTCTACAAAAGATATAATAGCCTTTTACGTCTCAGCTTAACCGTCACAGTGGAACTGATAAAGAGCTTCAATTCTCTGTCACAGTTTAAAATGCACTTCATATATCGTAAGTCACAGTTGAACCTAGTAGATGAGAATCATTAAAATCTAGTCTGTTTGGAAGTCACGCATATCCTATAAGTAGTATCAAAAACAGAGAAAATGCTTTAAGATTGTTTTAAATAAATAGTTATATTCTTTTAATTGTTCAAAACTGTACAAAATAGGTATAATCATTATCTGACAAGGAAAAACTACTACCATGGTCTCCATAAATGTTTCTCATCTAAGACAGATTTCCTTCGTTAGTTCCTAAGAATGAACCGTGAGATTGTGATATTGACGAATCAGAATCAAAAACTTCTTCATTTACGCTGTTCAACTGTACGGATGAATTCACTGGACTATGGTGTTCTGTACAGTGAAGTGGAGAATTCTGTCGAGGACTATAATCTGGTAATGAAGTAGTTGAGTTCGATGTATCACTTAATGAATTCTGTTTTGTGGCAGTGCAATTAGATGAAACTCCACTAGGTGAAGGTAGATCTTTGTTGAATAGACGTGACATTGTAGATTGTCTATGCAGAGTCATTTCTTCAGAAAGGATAGAAAGATAGTCTTTTTCTGTTTTATTACAAATAGATGTTGATAATGAGGATGAGACGCATTCACTGGTCAACTGCTGGCTGGATAAATATCTTTGAATAGAGTTTTTAAAGGCTGTTTCACACGATAGATAACCGTAGAGAAACATGCGTGTTTTTTCAGCTTCTTGAATTTCTATTGATGACCTGTGACAGTTTCCAGAGAGATGACCTGAAATTATAAGAAAATAACTCAAGTTTAGCAGTCTTTATTCTTATCCAATTAAATCAAAAAACATTTTAGATCCCTAAGTTATATAAGACTACATTTTACTTCATATAAAGTGCTGGAAATTTTTCAGTTACATGAAATGCTAAGTGAAATTAGTGTAAGCACAACTATTGGGGCACACATCTCTCTCTGTCACAGTTAGATAGTCGTCAGGCTGCTTCATCACTTCATAAGCTCATTTGTGTTGTTAAATAATGTTTGACAAATTAATGATGCGATCATGCCAAGAATATTCCGTTAAATAACTAGAAAGCTGCCAGTACAAAGAAAAGAATCATTCAAGTACAGTAACTGAGTTCTTTACGAAGTGATGATAGGATTTATGGTTGTCTCCGATATCAAGGTTGTATCTGGTACTGTAACTGAAATGTTGTCACATTTATGGTAAGTTGTATAATTTGTCATACTTTCTCTTGAGTCACACCTTTTCATTCTTTCTATTTATTCAAAAAGACCGAAGATAGAAGTGCTTCACGTTGAAGACCGTAAAGCCATCGATTTTAGTCCATGAACTTCCTACGCCATCAATTTCATATCTTACCCTTACTGTTCAAAATATTTCTAGGTGGATTTTAGTTAAAATATGACAGCTAATTACTTGAAACCTAAAGCTTTTTAGGAATTCTTGCAAATTTTAATAGAGATTTCGTCCTTGTTTGGGGCTCTTCAGAAGTGCCTACCAGTGATTATACCATGAATATAATCCAGGACTTTCAGCTGACGAGGCCAGTCTACTGTTCACTCAGTCACTCATTTGGGATAAAATGACGCATAAATTCTAAATTCTGTCAGTTCACGATATACTTCCACTGTTAATCAATACCATAGACCAGCATTCATTTGGCAGCCGACACGCTGAACCACACCGACCGGGACAACTTATTGAAGCATCAAGACATCCATCCTGAAGTCAAGGATTTCGACTGGTTTAATGTAGATTTCATCACAAAATAACATCAGTGGCTAATTCATCAATGAGCTCATTGAGTAACCTGAAATTTCCTGAGTTAACTTCCTGGAGGGCTGATGGCTGCAGATTCTCAAACTAGAATGAAACAGCTGACGAAACCTACTCTGAAAGCATCGATTATTTAGTGATGAAACAAGTGTCCTATGGGATAAGACCTGTAGTGGAGTTTCTCGCTTTATCAGCTTACAGTACCAAGAGATGAGATAACCGTGTTCTCCTATGTAAGAAAAACACTTATTTACTAATATTGTACATTCGCCACATGAAATTACAATTATACTTACCAACTGATAATTCTTTGATAAATTTCACAGTTATATCTAGAATATCGGCCTTCTCTAATTTGTTAGACTGAAAAGGAAAGAAAAATACAAAAGATACGTAAAAAAAAGGCTGAGTGATATCAACAGTGTGAAATAAAACAAGAGTCAAGTTAACTAATTTCGTTGGCTACCTCACCAGACAGGAAGAGCAAAACCCTATGCAACTTGATCAGTTTAAGATGTTGAAGTTATATGTCCTGTTTGATTGGACACCACTTACTCGTGTGGCGTGTCTAGTCCTTTGTTTGGCGCAGTCGATTTTGCAATATGGTCAACATGTTAGGTCACTCGCCATCACGGTGCACTACTCAAAGTTGTTGATATTAGATATTTGGAGGTAATCAGAAGGAAGCCTTGGACCTCGTGTTACTTGGCACTCAACAGTAAAGAGTATCTGCAATCTTGAAGGAATTCATTTCCAATCAGAGTACCCAGTTCAGTACTAACGGAAGGTCAATCGCGACTCCTAATAACTCAGTGATAACATCTCTGACTGCAGCTGTCGATATCATGGGTTTAAATCTCTGAAGGGGGTATGAGTTCTTCAAGGCTGCAGAAACGTCATGCTGACTGACAAGTGCTGACTAGCCCGAAACCTAGAACGAAGGCTTCCTACCGATTGCCTCCACTCGCTGAATATGACTTGTCGTAAACATCGTATTTCGTGAATTCCATTTATCTTTTACAATGCAGTGAACAGATAGAATAACACATTATAAATTTCAACTGAAGATAGACTGTCTTAACGACTCTCTCTCTCTCTTTGGCTGTTCATACTTAGTGAACCTTAAATTTTAAGTACATCTAACGCCGTTCTAGATAAGTGTTAGTAAATTTCCCTCAAAGGTTGCTTTACTTGAAGAAATTCAAACTGAACTTGAACAAAAGAAAATAAATTCTATACTTCTGTCTCACTCAATGCTGACTGCCTGATGTAATGAGTATAGATTTATATATCCCTTGAACATATGTGGTACCTTTCACTTTCCACCTTTTATCCTTTTCTAGTGAAGATGTTAACAAAAAATGAAATGATGATTAATCTACGAGGGAGTGTGCACATCTTTACAAAAATACTTTGAAACATAAAGACTAATTGTTTAACAAAACTTAATTTAATTTAATACTATTTTGATTAATCTATATTTACACTTGACACGTTGGATTACATTATAGAAACAATTAGAGAATCGACTATCTCAATAAAATGAAACATGCCTATTGACTTCTATGAATTGCCACTTAACGCCAGCAAGTTTTCTCCACACTCACTCACCTACCTACCTAACTGCCTATAAATAAATTTATTACACAGAAGCATATTCATCACAAAAACACAATCCACTTCACCTCAAATAAACCACATAGACAAACACACGTACTATCAATCATATGAATAATGTTTCAGTTACATAATTAGTTAACAGTAATAATTGTTTATTGATGAGGCTACGTGTTTAATGAATGAATGAATGACTCACATGCTTCATTCGAGGTTCAATAATCAACTTTCGTAATTCTTCAAGTGCATGATTAATTCTTTGACGTCTACGCTTCTCCATCAATGGTTTATTACGCTGATTAATTTGATTAAATTAGAAAAGGAATACAAGAAAAGTTAGTCAATTCTAATTAACAAATTTAAAAAAATGAATCTTAATAGGATGGGATGAGATGCTAATTGTAATTAGTCAACTGAGAAATAGTGACGGTAGCAACATCTCATCACCAACTTATTAATAACAATAATTCTAAACATGTGACTTTATAAGTGAGTGTATGAGGTATTCAACAGTACTATGACATCAATCGGTAATGAATCATCCTTCGGTATGACGTGTGAACTACTCCTTATGGAGTCGATTCATAATCGCCTAGAAATTGTACATCAACTAATGCTTACGGGTTGATCACGGATTGATATCAGTTAGAGAACCATTGAAAACCAGGGAGTACTGGATAGCTGCTGTTTCATCCTAGTTTGGGAATCATCGGCAGTACGCACCCACCACCAGGCTTCGAACCCAGGACCTTCCGGTTACAAGGCAAGCTCGTATACCATTCAGCCACTGGGACCCGATTCAATGGCTCGTGAATTCTAACTTCTACTAATTCGTGATTTAGCGCGACCCCAACCATTGTCGTTGGTGGGACATCCATCCACACACGTGACATCTAATTGGACCTCACTGGTCACGACTTCTCACTAGAACTCAGGAAACTCCAACCTGTAGCAAGTCACTAGCGAGCATCAACCCGTAAAACATAACTAATCCTTACAAACCAAACTATAGAAAACTAATGCTTAGTTAAATTCATTGCTATGCTTCTAAACTGAGTCTCCTCACTTATGACGAGACTGTGTGAGGTAGCCCTGCGTCAGAAATCGAATCTTCTAATTCAGAGGTCGCTAGTTCGAATTTTCATTTCGTATGTAATCATCACTCAACACATAAATATTGATATATAATAAAGACAAATGACAGTCGACACAGGAATAGAACTAGTGGCTTTCGGATGACTAATCTCACCGACCCACTGATTGTGCTAAGAGACTTCACTACTATGTTTAGTAATCAAAAGACGGCTCATTCAAATTCTAACTTGAGATGGGTTTTAATTTCGCTTTTAGTCGTCACCCATCAATTCAGGAGTATTCCAGAGAGTTCCTCTGTCAAAAACTAACTGCTTGCAGTTATCAAGCGTTCGACTGGACAAAATGTAACATGCATTTCATTTCACAAAGCGTTTCACACACGAACAGAACTATACATATTAGCTTTATATAGGTAAATCAGAGCGGTATACAAAACAAAGCCAAAGTACTTGGAATGAATACATCTCAGTGTGGTGTAAATGTTTCATACTCTTCTAGATAAAAGTTACTACGTCTTTTCCTTCTACAATTCTAAGGACTTTTCAAACATTCACACTAAATGTAGTATTTTTTTGAATATATACATTCAGTTTCATACCATGTTAATAATAAATGCGATTACAAGACTTCATCATAAGTTGACATTGATTAGAGAACCATTCGAAAACCTGGGAGTACTGTACAACTGTTTCGTCCTAGTTCAAGACTCTTCAACCAAAACTTGAATAAATATGATTAGTTAATACTGACAGTATTATGGCGTTAACTCAACTGGTAGAGCTCCTGCTTAGCATGCGACAGGAACTGTGATGAACTCCCAGGTACTCCAACTTGTCTTGTTTCTCCTCTTGAAGTGTTGACAAACATTGTGACCCTAGTGAATAATGTCTTACTAATGTCTAACTAACATACGTTGGTGGTTCATCAGTAGAATGCTTGTTAACCGAACCACACATGGTTCAGGTTTCGGCTCCTAACTGACGCACTCCTAAACCTCGCCTAGTTTACTAGCCGATAATGAACCAAGGAAAGGGGTAAGGTTGCCTGTGAGGCTGGTAACGCCACTAAGACTACTGAGATTTCAAACTTGAAACCGTACTCGAAAGACAAAGCAATGAAAACAAAATGGTGACAATAGTAATTATTGCATACTTACCTTCTTCAAGTTAGTTTGAGATGTGCTTAAATGTAAATCCTCATGAAAACTTGATGAAATGTTTAATCCGTTGGGAATGGTATAGTCTTGTGTTACTTGATGAGTGTAAGGCGTTGATGTATGCATTCCTGTTAAATGGTTTAATGGTATAGTAGTAGTAAATGTTTTCTGTAAAACACAAGCGGTTAAATATGCTATAATTTATTTACTAATTTGAGGGGTGGGTTCAATGGCACATCACGTAATCGGTGATTGATTGGTCTACCCAGGGAACAGCTGAAATTCACTCTGCAACCTGATCTATCTATTTTCCTGCACCATCATAGCCTGGGAATTAATGTTTAATCGTTTATGCGTCCAGCACACAGGTACGCACAAACGCATTCTTTGCACACAGACATACACACACTCATCAAAATATGTGCACATAACTGACCTAATCACTTGAATGTGATTTGTTAAAATTTTAAAATAACCTGTAGCAATAATTTGCCAGTAAAAAAATCTGTTTAATTGTGTGAAAATGACAATTAGATCTCGCTTAATCTATGACAATCATGTCTGATAATATTCTAAAATGAAGTAACCCATCTACTTATATCAAATCAGTTCCTATTAATGCAGTGTGGCCAGGAGTAAATATCAGTTAGGGAACCACTGAAAAACCTGGGAGTGCTGGACAGCCATTTCGTCCTGTGCTTACGACTCTTCGATAGGACCCACCCTCTGGGGGTCTACACAGAAAGTTACTTGGAGAAGATGTAAGCAACAGGGATCACCAAGTTAGATAGGAAATCAGTTAATGGCCTACGACACTGATTGGAAGTTGAGCGAATTGCCAGAAGTGGGCATCAATGAGTCATTGAATCACGCACCTCCTAGTAGACCATTTGGTCTACGACCTCACCTTGTAGCCAGGAGGTCTTGCGTTAGAACCCCAGCGGATGCGTACTGATGAAGAGTTCTGAACTAGGATAAAATGGTAGTACAGTACTCCTGGAATTTCTGATGGTTCTCTAACTACTGTCAACCGATGATCAATCGTGTAACCAATCGATTCCCTAAAAACTAACACTTGCTAATTATAATTATGGCCAGCACTGGGACGCTTAATGTAAAGTTAGATTCCACGACGAGCCAGCGGCAATGAGAGAAAAATTAGAAACCTCAAAGAATGACTGGACATCCGTTTCGTCCTGGTTTGGGACTCTTCAGAGATTATTTCACATTCATTTCAGTCTCCAGCAGAATCTAAGGCCTCAAGTATCAAGGCTTCAGTATCCGCACTGCTCTTTTTTAACTAAGTAGGGTTGCTAGTCACACAGTCAGCATCCCAAATTTCCTAGGTTTACTGTCTGCTGGTAAACTAGGAGTGCGTCAACCAAGTATCGTAGCATGACCACACGCGTGGTTAGCCAGCGGCGAACTCTTCTGCAGTACTTATCCAAAAGCCTTCAAGGGATCAAGTACAGTACTTTCAGGTTAGAGTCACTGAGATAGAATCCAATTGCCCACGAATTTCAAGGCTAAGAAGAAATGGCTATTCAATTCTCTCTGATTTTTTGTGGCTCTCTAGATGATGTCATTTCGTCAAGAAATCTAACGTGAATTCACTCAAATCCCTGCACACCAGTACTTTTGATTCCAGAAAGCGGAAGGATTAGGCGAAGAAATATTTATTTTTAATTAGGTCCTCATCTGATCGTGAATCTGTTTTCAAGTTTTGGTATAAACATCTTATGCTTTTACGAGTTGATCACGGACTGATATCAGTTAGAGAACCATTGAAAACCAGGGAGTACTGGACAGCTGCTGTTTCATCCTAGTCTGGGAACCCTCGGCAGTACGCACCCACCACCAGGCTTCGAACCCAGGACCTTCCGGTTACAAGGCAAGCTCGTATACCATTCAGCCACTGGGACCCGATTCAATGGTTCATGAATTCTAACTTGCACCAATACGAGCTTGCCTTGTAACCGGAAGGTCCTGGGTTCGAATCTCGGTGGGTGCGTACTGCCGATGATTCCCAAACTAGGATGAAGCAGCAGCTGTCCAGTACTCCCTGGTTTTCAATGGTTCTCTAACTGATATCAATCTGTGATCAACTCGTAAAAGCATAACTAACCCTTACAAACCAAACTATAGAAAAATAAACATCTTACCTATATTAAATTATGTACTTTGCAGAACAATAGATTTCTGAGAATATTATTTCAGAAATACCAAAGACAACAGGATATTAGAAAACCTCTGCTCTAAATTCTTTTTGGGTATTTAGGTAATGCAACGTGCCGATTCCTTTAGAAAGGTAATTATAGAATAAAATCTATTAAAAGAAGTATCTACTGCTCCAGTGAAACTTGTAAGTTGTCCTTTATTTGTTTCCACTGAAACAAAATGGTAGGTCTGTTTTGACATGTGAATTGATGATTTCTTTGATTTTATTTGACACATGATGACTAGCAGTTAAATCCAGGATTTCAGCGCACTCAGACTTCTCAGTCCAGAAGAAGACAACAACAACAACGAAATATTTGCTTGACGGATAGAATTTAGTCTACGCCAAACTAGGCACTGGACACATTACACTAGTTAATAACTAGTGTCCACTCAAAAATATTCACAAGGCTGAAAATACCATAAGTGGTGTCTGTCGCACAGTAGGTGGCATAGTGCATAACTCACTAATGTGTGAAACAATGGATGCTGGATTTGAGTAGTCTCAGTGGAGACACCGTCAATCACTGGGATGTAGTTGAACCATCTGATTAGTCTCAAACAGGAGGGAAATTATTCTCCGGACTCCACTGCTAGCGAATATCTATCAAACAACAAGAAGTAGGTGAGAGTTATTCGAAGACTGATTTACTCATTGAACAATTTGAATATTATATAAAACTGAGGTTCATTTTTATGTTTATTCGTTTTTGAAGACCCAGAGAAATGTGTAGTCATTTGGGTTATTTTTGAAAAAAAAAAGGAATATCAGGTTTCTAGGTGTGTGATTATTAATTTTTCAACATTCAAATATTAATTCTGATGAGGAATTCTGCTATTTTTTTCTCGCTGCACACTTAAATGGTTTAACACTTACTCAGAATTAAATTGTTGTGTGTACATTGTTAGTTAGAAGTATTGAGAAAAACTTACGTTTCTCAATAATTTATCTCAATTCTTAAAATATTATTGATAGAATTTACGCGAAAGGAAGAAAGGTACATAAAAATAATTCAGAAATGACGCTAGTAAAAAGAATTCTCATGCAATTTGAGGCAGCAGTTAGAAATTATTGACCAAAGGCATCTGCTAATCCATGTTGAAAAGCACACAAAGCATAAGTTAGATTTACTTTGAATAGAATCTCCCCCCATGTTTTTAATAATGACATGTCACAGAATTCTCAATCACTACACATAAGTCGAGAAGATGACTGGAACTCTAAGAACTAGAATAACAACTGAATGGGAAAGACAGTGAGCGGGGAATTGTGGACATAACAGTGAAATCAGTCAGTCAGATCTCTGAAAAGCAACACATGAAAACAAAATATGAACAAGTTATGATCACTGTCAGAATGGTAAAGAATGCAAAGCAAAACAGAAGTTCTGGAAAATGAAATTTTATCTTAGAAAATCTATCACTGATGATAATTACCTGATGCCAACCACTAAGTCTGCTTTTTCGAATACAGAATTTAGTCACCACTTTTTTAATTTCTATCTATTTGAAAGTACAATGAACCATGGCGTACGTGTTCCTAGTTATTTTATAGATTTCTCAAGCTCCAACACTGTCATGTTTGGCGTCTTAGATAGTGTTGACCTCATTAAGTCAACTGAGACAAAAGTCATTCGAAGTATTCCAAATATAAAAAGGGGTTTGTTTTTCTTCTGCTTTTCATATATATACTTTCTTCAGCATATGAATACAAATGAGTTGACGTACACATATGGGATACGAGATGAGTGTTTATTTACTGTTTTTCAGCTCCTTCTCATAATGTAACTTATACATTATGACAGATACTCACATGGAGAACAGGTTCTTGAGTGCAGTCATAATTATACACTAATTATGTTAGTTTTGTGGTGTTGTATGAAGGCGAAAAGGTTAAAAACTAGTGTCTTCTTAAAGTTGTCTTCTGTAAATTTAAGGTAAGTTTAGCAACCCTTTATCTACATCAGGTTTCTTAAGACAAGCACCCTTATTAAATTGGTCTTAATGAAAGTACACCTTGTTCCTAACCTTTTCATACGATTATATGAGTAGCCTGTAGATCAGACGTATTTCCTGTCTTACAATATTCTAAAGTGAATATATCTCCGTCTAACTACATCCACTATATATATATATATCCTCTAATTCCCAGAGGAACATAGGGCTTCAATCCCACGTCTCCATTGCCTTCGGTTTTCTGCCAACTTTTTCAACCCGCTCCAAGTCTGCCCATATGCTTCCATCTCCTCTTCACATGACCTCCTCCAAGTCACCCTGACACTTACGACCAACTCGCCGCTTCCCTTTCGGGTTCCACTTGAGCAATAGGTTGTCTAGTGATTTCACTTGATGGTTTCCTCAGCGTACGGCCAATCCATCTCCATTTCTTCCTGCCTATTTTTTGCACAATTGGTTCCTGCTGTGTTGGTTCGCTCATTGCCAGAGATCCCTGTTGCTGATCTTTTCTGGTCAACCATCTGATCTTGACAAGGATATTGAGCAAACACAGTTAGCTGTTGATGAAGTTCTGTAGTTTGTTTGAGGTGCTCTTCATGACACGCGGCCAAGTCTCTGATCCGTATAGTAGCACTGATTGACTTCACATTGGAGTTGAAAATCCGTATCTCATTTTCATTTTCATGCTGAGTAGGGCTGTTGACCTCCACACAGACTTGAGAGGAATGAAAGCTTGTCTTGCTTTTCCGATCCTCGCTGCTTTGATGTCGTCTTCAGTTTCGTCCTCCTGTAATTGAAACGATGCTTCTCATGTTGGTAGGTAAAGGAGGTTGTTTCTTTTGAGTCCCTCCCATTCACGCTGGCTGACTGTTGTCTGTTGTTGTTGCTGCTGTTGGTGTTGGCCAGGAATCTTCATCACCTTTGCTTTATCTATGTTAACCTGAATGAAGTCCTATCTTTGATGCTTCTTCTATGGCCAACTTGTTGCTTTTCACTTGCATATCTTCCAGTTTGTGATAAATCAGACGTATATCATCAACGAAATCCAGATCCTCCAAATGTTTTGTGTGAGTCCATTTTATGCCTGTTTCCTCATTGCCCGCCACTGTCTGTCGCATTATCCAATCTACTGCAATTAGGAAGATCATTGGCGGTAGTAGATAGCCTTGCCTCACTCCCGTCCTCACTTCGAAGGCTTCCGTAAGTTCCCCGTTGTGGATTACTTGGCATGCAGTATATATATATTCAGAGTGTCAAGTGAAGAGACATGTTGCTGTAGACCAACTTACTTCGTTGGCATGAGATATGTAGTCGATATTAACAGAGTTTTCAAAGTTATTCATCTCGTTTCACCTAACTGTCCTCATACTTCACAATTCTTACTTTTAAAATGACAACACAGGCAATCGCAAATCACATGAATAAGCAAGATCACTGTATTCATAATAAATTTGCAAAACCCCATTCTTTGCAGTCTCCATTAAACATGGTATCTACAGAATGTTACAAATGAAATTCGCCTCAATTCCTTCATCTATTGGTAATACTGTTAGGGTGCTAGTTGTTTTATTATTATTATTATCATCATCATCATTTCTGTTAATCCATTTGACCCCATCATATTTAAGTTTTTTACTTAATTATTTAAACAAAATTTACTCAATGATTGTTCTTAACTGCCAATGTCTTACAAAATGTCCATTGTTTAAAAACTACTTGCTGTACAACTGTAATAGATAGTCTTGTCCTCTGACCATTATCTTGAATTTCATGCTTATTTTCACTCTTTCTATGCATCCTTTCCTTGTTGACTAACAATTCATCATTTGGTTTGGTGATGATTAGATGTATAACAATGTAGATCTGTTGGTGAGGAACTAAATGAAAAGGAGTACTTTTCTCTTCGTTCTTCCAGATCAATATGCTGATAAAATGCAGAGTATTCTGAAATCTGTGAAGAGAATTCTTTGAATGATTATTATGCAATTTGCCATTATCAAATGTAAGACAATGCTACAGGACTAGTCTGCACCAACTCCAAGTTCAAAGATAGGAAGTGAAGTGCTTGAGTGTGTAGGCCACTTCACTTATTTAGGAAGTTGCATTAGCCTTATGAACGATTGATACCGAAATCTAAGCGTAGATTTAAAAGGCTCATGTGGTATTCACCCACTTACATCATCTCTAGAGTGGAAATGATATTCGGTTATCCATTAAGGACATGTGTACTGCAAAGCAGTTAGCTGTATCCTACTTTGAGGTTATGATGCAAAACCACTGAAAGTGGTAGGTATGCAAAAGGCTAATTTTTCTCTGACTATAAATGTTTGCTTTCTTGTCTCCCGTGTTAAATGGTGTAATAGTTGTGACTAATATTGATTTCAGACGTAAAGTGTTAGATAAGTAGGGAAAATCAGTCTTTAAAGTTGTGAAGCTACATTGATTGGTATGGCTAGGACAAGTGTTACACACGCTCATACACCAACTTCCTCAAAAAACAATGTTAGCTGACACCAGGTTTAGTAGGAAAAGAGTTAGGGATGATCAGATCAAAACTTGAAATCAGTCCATGAAGTCCCCAACACATGGCCTGAGCCAGCCAAGTCGAGAGGTGTAGACTGCCTGGATAGGGTCCTCGGGATTCTAAGATCTAATTTATGGAGACAACTGGTGACATGGCTTGAAATTGTTCTCAGTGATGCAGATGCATTCACCTTTTTATCTTTCATATTCATCAAATCATCGTATTTATACACGTTACTATTCCTTATTTCTCCCTTTTCTCTACCTTGGCGTGCTACACTAAGTGTGGTAAGTTGAACTGATACACTTCTGTGCAAAGTCCTATGCTAAAACTGAGTCAGTTAGTTAGTCGTTTTTCTGTGCTGAGTTTTCTGCTTTTCCTAAGTGTTTTTATTGGAAATTTTCAGCATCATTAAGTTTCTGTTTCATTGTAGATTATTCTAGATAATAAATATTCATAAAGCTATAATGAATCTTGTTTTGAAGTTATTTGCAGTATGCAACATTCAAAATAATCGAAAGATAGAAGAAACCTGGTCTTCGACATTTTTACCAACTCAAACCCCACCAAAAGGATAAAACCAAATCTGTGTATGCAGAAAGAGACAGTAGTGTGTGTGTGTGCGCCTCACATTACCATACTGATTATACTTACAAAATAAATTAATGCAGTTTTTACTACGACACTCAATTGTTTATATCTTCTTTCCTATTTAAAAATCTTGTTTTCTTATCTCGCGGTAACTCACCTCACTCTTTTTATTTATTTATTATTTTATTTTTGATCACAGCTTGTTTCCACACTGTATTTTTGGTACAAGTATGGAATTTTCAGCATGGATATCGGTGGCCCAAATTTTGCAGGCCAACCATAGATATCAGGTGTTCGTCGCCAGGGGATCGAACCTCGGACCATGTGCATGGTCATCGAGAGTCCTAACCACTGTGCCACCGACGCTTTGTGAAGAAACACACTTTCTGTAGCTACGTAATTCATTTGACTGAAATGCTCTTTCTAGTTAAACTATATCTGTCCTAAATTATAAAAATACCAGCCAAGTTGTCATGTAATTAGTCAATTTTTTCAACACCTAATTATTCACTACTGTTAGTTTGTACAGATTTTATCACGGATTGACATCATTTCAGAGAACTATTGAAAAACAAGAAGTACTGGAATGGTGTTTCATCCTAATAATTTAACTACTTTCATCATTCCGGGCTTGTGTTACTTATAATTTCTTAACAGTAGCTCCCTACTATTGCAATGAGATTATGTTTAAACCCTTTCATTGTGAATTATTTTTCTGCTAATATGCAGATTGTAAGGGGTTGGGAGAAAAATCCATGAAATCGTAAGGTTCTGATAGTGCTGTTCATAAGCCACACCTAATCACGCCTAACTAAACGTGATTTACTTATGTAGTCAATGTACTTATTACTCTGTCTAACCTGTAAGTACTGACAACAAAAGGCAAATTTAAAAAAAATCGGGTCATTAGGAAAAAGTGCTCAAGTGTGCCGTATATTTGAGTAAAATAAAAGGTAAAAAGATTACTCAAAGAAAAGCGTATAGAACTTATGTAATGGATATGGCTTTATTACAAACCCAAGCAATGTGAGTGTAGACAACATAAGGAAAAAGCGCAAAACCGGCGTTGGAGGCAGTATGAATGTGTACACATTAGAAACAAAGTCCTAAAACTTTAGAAATTGCACCACAAAATAAATAGTAAAATTGAATCAATCTCACTAGATTTTTTATTCTTCTTTTGCCCAAGAATACAGACGTTTTGAATATCTGCTAAATAGTGGAATTTCCAAGTATTGGTTTTGTAGGAATTTTTTGTTTGATTGCATGGAGGATTTCATCATGAGCTGACATCAGTTAGAGAACAACTGGAGAACCTGCAGGGAGTACTGGATAGCTGCTGTTTCATCCTCGTTTGGGACTCTTCATCAGTGTGCACCCACCGCCACGGTTCGAACCCAGGACCTTTTGGTTACAGGGCTAGCTCGTATACCATTTAGCCACTGTGACCCGATCCAATGGTTCTTGAATTCTAACTTCTGCCAATTCACGACATAGCGCGAGCATTTCGGAATGTCTTCTTCAATGAGTGAGTTACTGTCTCATCTTCAACCTGCTGTACCCTACTGGTCACGGCTTCCCACTAGAGCCCCAGGTCACTGCCTGAACAGGGCCAGTTGCTGGTTTTTCAAGTATTGGTTTTGTTAAAGTTTTCTAAGGCCTATAAAATAGTCATGACAATAAATACAATTGAAATAAGCAAGACTAAACGAAAAGAAATACATCAATTAGTCACTGGGGGAGTAACTTATATCATGTGTCTAGTCCTTGATGTTGGTACAGACTGAATTCCATCAGTCAACTTTGTAATGCGGTCATTATTGCTAGGTGGATTGTCGTCTATGTGCACAGTGAATTAATGTCAGGTGATTAGAAGCAATCGAGAAACGCCCTGGTCCTAGATTTGGTTCTTGCTAACATCTGTTAGCAAGGCGTATCTGTAACCTTAAAGGAACTCATGTCCCTTGCGACATTCGAACCTGTGTCCTTCACTGTTGTAGTTAGAGACGTTACCAGTGAGTTGTTTTGGCGAACCACCTAGCGTGATGACCATATTGCAAATTTGATTAACAGAGCTCAGTTTATTCCAACACCAAGAATTAGAGACATGGCATTAATTACACTCTAGTGACCAATCAGTGTGCCCATTACATTTCTACTGCTGCACCGTGTAATACAGATTTGAATCCCACAGGGGACACGAGTTCCTTCAAAATTGTACATACGCTTTGCTGATGAGTGTCAATAAACTTGTAACTTAGGTCATTCAGGGCTTCCTGGATGTTGCCTCCATCCACCTAACATCGAAAAGAAATACATTCTGATGATATCACTGCCATGTTAAGTCAAAGCAGTGTTTACATTTTAATTATTTTCCACTCTAGGGAATAGATGATTAATAAAGCTTCTGTAGAATGGATCTTTAAAAGGATCAGGACAAAGCGTACTGCTAAAGAGTATCTGTACTATCATATTTATCTGCTTGGTATTTAAATCACCTGTAGTAATCGTAGTGAAATAAGGATTTGAAAGTATTTGGTTCTCGTAATTCATCTGCCAAAACTCCGGGCTGGTAATTTAGACGTCTTCGATATTCGAATCCTGACATGACCCAGGTTTTCATTCCACTTTGAATCATCGTCAACTATGGTATTTACTTGTTGACGGCTTCTTCTGGAGGTATGCCGAAAAATTCCTACTATCCTTTAAACCACTTACTTGCATACGTAAGACTACGAAAATGAACTGCTTTAAACAGTTTAAAGTCCTCCTAACAGTATTCTTTCGACATTTGTTTTAAAGAATAACCAAGGCTCAATAACTACATGGCATCTCTAAACTCAAAGAACGTAATGAAAAGAGTCTCAGATACTCGTTTTAGATGTGCAAAATGCGGTGACCAGGTCGACTGATGAAATATGTAATGCCTTCTTGTTCAAAGAAGAAATATCCCATCTATTGTGAAGTTATTTTTAACATAAGCAAATAGTCAAGTTTTTATTCAAACTATCTTGTCAATCCTTTAATCAGTCTATGCAATGATATATGTGTATATAAGACTTCATACTAGGCGTGGGAAAACATGAGTCGACTGTTTGTTAAATAACCAAACATACGAAAAATCTGTCTCTAAGTTATTTATATAATCGACAAGATTTCCATATGATTGTTCATATCGTTTTTGATGACACATGGAACACTTTAAGTATAATATGACAGATAAAAGCCAGAATACATGTCTTAAAGAAGTTGATTGTAAAAATAGTAGAGTACACAAGTTTAAAACTCCAAAATGATGTATGGTGTGATGCACCCTAATAACACAGCTGTCCTATGACAACAAAGCAATTAGTATTTGTATAGAGGATAGGCTTGTTCACGAATGGAACTATTACAATCTTAAGTTTTAAGTAGAAGGGTAGTTGTATACACCCAACATTTCATAATTATAGTAACCATGGCAGCCAAACGGTTTTGAGTGCCTTTCACATGTATGTGTGTATTATCAATGCGATTATTTCCAAGCCTGCATTGCATAAATCCCAAAGCAAATTTTGAGTATTGTTAAAGAGAGAACCATTGGAAACCAGAGAGCATTGATTAGTTGTTTCGTCTAAGATGTGAACTCATCAACAGCTGTCATTCGTGACTCCATCTGAGATAGAACCCAGAGTTATTAGGTTGTGAGGCCAGGCTTTCCGATCGCTGGTGAGGTCATTTGTAAGCACTCTTTAGCATTCTCAAACTAGAAAGGAACAGCTGTACAATGCTCCTTCAGTGATTCTATAACTAGTGCTGGTTTTCGATGAAATCTGTGTTTAAATTAATCAAAATCTCTTCATTCAACAAATATTGTCTCCGGTAAAAACACATAAATTAGCAGTAAAAATACTTTATTCTCCTAGATGGTGGTTTCTATTTTTTTCGGACTATTCACTTAATTTCAATCTCAAATAATTCCGGATACAATTGGTGGATGGTGACTAGCAGTGGAATCCAGGATGAGCATTTCGTCTTATTTGGGACTCGTCAGTTGGATGTACCTGCATTTCTCATATTCCTTCATGTCAGTAAAACAATTCCAACAGTGGTGTGAACACGGGCAGTAATTTTGCTCGAAATATTACCAATAACAAAACTTATCACTGTGTGTAAATTATTGAAATATAATTATACTTTATTTAATTCCTACATAATGTGACAAAATACAGTTTTGATGTAGTAATGCTAAAAAAAACCGTGGCTTTAATAATAATAATAATAATATCGCTTTTATTCTAGAAACAGTACTAGTAGTACAGTGTGGAATTTTCAGCACATATCTACAAGATTGCATCTAATTTCATCGCACATTTAAAAGGAGTATTACAAAAAATAAATATTAAAAAACAACAAAAAATTGCAAATAAAAATACCAAGTAGGAAGGAAGATAAACGCCAATAATGGAAAAATATTTCAGTATTGCGTAGTGGAAGCTATGATATGTGTATGCGTGGTGAACAGTGACAGCTATAATCATACAAGAAATTATGAGATGTTCTTAAGAATGTTTATAGCCAAGATGATCAGTTAATCTGATTGAACTACACTAAACAAACATAAAATAAACATTTCCGTTTTTTTTATTGTCAGCACTAGTGCAGTGTTTGTTGTGGTAGTGTGAGTATTTTTTTACAGCTTGATTCCACACTGTATTTTTGGTACAAGTATGGAATTTTCAGCATGAATATCGGTAGCCCAAATTTTGCAGGCCGACCATAGATATTAGGTGTGTGCCAGCGTGGGGTCGAACCCCGGACCATGTGCATGGTCATCGAGAGTCCTAACCACTGTGCCACCGACGCACGCATGCATAATACAAAAATTTAGAATGGTGATAACGGCGTTCACAAGCAAGATCGTCAGTTTAATATTGCCGAACAAAAAAAAAACAACCACAAAACTAATATTGCATGATGGTTAATGACAGGACAATTTTTTAATACTCATAGTGATAATATAGTCGGACCCAGTAGATACACAAAAGAAGGAATAGAATAAAGAATTAAAAGTAAGCCAATGATAATAATTTTAGGTAGCTCAGTATGCTTAAGAATGTCGTTCACTATAAAGTACAAATAAGAGAGTAAAAGGGGGAAATAACAAGGGCCAAAATTACGTTATTAACAACAAAGCAAATCATAGGTTTCACGCTTAACATTGTCTCTGTCACGGGTCAAATATGGTATCGTTGAGTTCCTATACTTGGTTGTAAGAGCATATATTCTTTTGTACTGATTTCTGGTTCTACCTGATGAGATGCAAGGAGAGAGTTGGGAATAGAGGGGGTGTTGTGGGTCAGAGAGTATGGTTTCAGACCATTTCTCGCATGTATTCAGATGCTGATCTACTAAAGTAGTGAGGAGCTGACTGAGTTTTACACCACTAGTCCTACTCTACTAACTACCTTCAACATCCTTCTAAGGATGGTATAGTACTTTTTCAGTAACCCAGGAAAGACTAATGGGGAGCAGTAAAGTAGAAGTTATTGTTCGGTGTGTTTTGTGTTGTCACTAGTGTAGTTGTCTAGGCTAACATTTTTATTCCAGTAACAGCCAGGACCAGAATACGGAAAGGCAGGAAAATGTCATAATAATTCTTGTCAATAACTTTTTGAATGCTACTTCGGCCACGTTCAAAAGATTTGTTTGTCAAGTATTGGTTTGTGAAGACTTTTTCTATTATAGCTTGATTCCACACAGTATTTTGGTACATGTATGGAATTTTCAGCTTGTGATATCGGTAGCCCAAATTTCTCATTCCGACCATTGATATTAGGTGTTCGTCGGCCAGGGGATCGAACCCTGGACCATATGCATGGTCGGCGAGCGTACTAACCTCTGTGTCACCTACGTATCTGATGGGTTGAAGGTTTGATTGCCAGCTGGCGTCAGTTAGAGAACTAATGTAAAACCGGGTAGTACTGGACGAATGTTTCTTCTTCTAGTTCGCCGTGTAATCGGAAGGACCTGGGTTCGAACCCTGGTGAATGCGTACTGCCGAAAAGTCCCAAGCTGGGAAAAAACAGCTGTCGAGCATTACCTGGTTTTCTAATGGGTCTGTACCTGATGTCAGCTTTTTCTCAAACCCGTAAATCATTTCTTCTTAAATAAATATCCCTGTGTATTTGAAATATGCGCATAATAGTCATGAAAACGATTAAAACAATACTGGATACTATCTGCATTAGAAAGGCACCCATAAACACACGACTATGTTCATTGCATAAAATTTTCTTCTTTACACATATGGGAGTGACTTACAAATTCGAATGACCTAAAAATGGGAGCGAAAACCATATACAATTCAAAATAAATTGTATTCGTTATAATGTTATGCTACTGTCCGAGGCCGAAATTCCAGGGTGATTTAGTTTTCATTATAAGTAGGTGCAAATTAGTGATCATAAAGCCAAAATTAATGTCCATTCTCCAATAACTGCTGGTCATGATGTGATGTATCTCTGTATTGCTTAATGGTCTAAATCATCTCAAATATGTTAACCAGTATCAAACAATTAAACCGAGAGTTTCATGATGTTAACTATATATGTGATAAAATGGTCAGTAACTTAAATAACCTACTCTACGGTTTGATACATATCTACGAAGCAGAGAAACCTTTATATAACTTGAATAAAATACTCAACTTCACCATTTACATTAATTTTACCTAAATTATTTTTAAGATGATAACAGAATTATGTAATCAGCGACAGGAAACCTGCACATTTGTTTCACTTATTTTACACCTCCCACTGACTGACTTCTTATATTTGACCAAAATGTTCAGTAGCTGTCAACATGCTGGCTCCTAATTTGGAAGCTTTTGTGATGATGTTATTTGAAGTAATTAGGTGGGTGTTGGCAAACAGTGGAATCCAAGATGAGCATTTCGTCCTCTTTGAGACTCGTCATCTGAATGTACCTGCATTCCCCATTGATTCATGAAGTTTCCACTGAGGAATAAACCCAAATGTTTATTATTTGAAACACCAAAGAGTTGTTCACTAAATAACCTGAGCCATGAGAGCCACCTCTTGTTCAATGGGCACCAGGTATGTTTGGCTTATAATTCAGTCTTGATTTTCTCGTTGATTGATCGCACCGAAATGTTCTATTGATATGTTGGCTTCTAGCAGAGACGCCTTGACGATTTCTGAGCATAAATTTGAAGTAATTTACTTGATGGTGGCTAGTACCAGAATCTAGAGTAAAAATTTCGTCTTATTTGAAACTCGTGTAGGTATCTGAATCTCAAGCAGTCTACCAGACAACACTTTAGTGTTTGAAGTGATAGGCAGTGGGTGTAGACATTAGTGGGGTCAGCATCACTAAATAAAGATGCAACAGCTTCCACCTGGTGGGTTCCAAATAAGATAAAATGCCCATGCTGGATTCTACTGATAGCTAATATCAACCAAATAAAATCTGTACACTGTGTGGTAAAGCTCTTGGCAGAATTTTCTGAATATATCACCAGAACTTGGTTCAACATAAATCCAAGGGAACTTGTCGTAAAACTGACTTAAAGACTGCAATGTTAAAGAGCATACTCTTAGAGTATGCGTGTTACTGGAGTATCTATTAGTCTGGATAGAAACTAAAACAGGACAATTTACTGTCATCCAACGTAACTACTGCTACCACTGGAAACTTTTGTTTCACTGACAAATTTGTTTTCAGATTTGTCCTGAAAAAGTTTGATAATTCATAAAATAGTTTCTTCCCATAAATGAACAGTCAGTCCATTGTGTTATTGTTACTTTTATTCAGGTTATACAAAATGGAAATGTGTACATAGAATTATCAAGAAACTAGTAGTTTGGTGTACATTCTGGTTATAAGATAAACTATATTCATTTTCCCCCATTCGATTCATATAACCACAACCATCTGTACGAACTGTACTTGACATGTAAACTAAGAATAGTGAATGTTACACTTAAATTGCTACCTGATGTTTCCGAAGTCCAATTAGTACAGACTTACAAATACACACACACACACACACATTCTCAAACAAACAAACAATCAAATACACGTATGACGCCTACAAATAGTACACAAAAAGAAACGATTCACTTGCACTTTTCTTTTCATTTGGTTGGATATTTGGGAAAAAGAAAAGAATCAAAGTGGACAAACGTCAAATCATTAATTCGCTACTTAAACAAATAAACATTATAAGGTTCTCATTATTATGAGATAATGAACATATTGTTTTAAAATGTAGATAAAATTTGTTGGTTCCCATAGTAACACAAACATTTCAAGATGCTAAATTCATTGTTTTAATAAATACATTGAGATTACAATGATTCTTTACCTTGTATGTTTCAAAAGAAATACATACTACATTCAATTTTCAGGTTAAATTTAGTTGTTTTTTGTGTAGTTGGACAAATTGAATGATTTTTCTTTGAATCAAGTTAAAAATGTTTCAATGTCATATTCAGTTTGAATAAGGGGTATACTGTATCCATTTTATGCTTAGTATCCACAGCATAAATTGAGAGGCCGACAAAGTAACTAATTTCAAACACTGGTTGTTCGAACTTCATAGGACAGACTAAGTATCACAAGTATTTCGTTAGCTTGCAAAATGCTGTAATATATCTCCTTCGGTATTGCAATATATTGTGTAAGTTATTCACAGGCAGATGGATGAGTTTTGATAGATATTTCTTCCCATTTTAATCTGTAAGAAAATTTAGAAAGAAAGATACAAGACAACCATAGTAAAGCCTCATCAATCAACCAGTCAGAACTCAGACGCCTGGGAAAGATTGTCTGTCTACAGGCCACATACCTATTGTGTACGACCTGCTGTTACCACCCAGTTACCTAGGCATAGTTAGCTGCGTGGGATTCAGTGCTGCAGATCACTGGCTGAAGGTAGAGTGATTATGTCAACAAAGCATATGATTCACAAGTCGTACGATCACATTCTAATGTGACAATAAACAGTTTGCAATTCTGAGGTTAACTTTCATACTACACACTATTGGCTCACCAATAAGACAAACTTGCACTGAAGTGATGAATACGTCTCTTTAATAATTAACATTATTATTACTATTCCCTTGAGTTCCAAGTGAAACATGACTTCAACAGTAAATCTCCATTTCATCCTATTTACTGCTGCATTTTTAAGCTGGCTGTACCATTGCCCATAAACTCTCATTTTCTCCTCACACGACCTCCTTCACCTCACTTCCAAACCCTCGCCCAATACGTCATTTTCCATTATGGTTCTACTCGAGACTCTACATGACGTGTGATGTCACTTAACAGTGTGTATGTGCCTAATCCATAAATGTTGGGCTATAGGTTCTTTGTCAGCTCTTTACCAGCTTTTCTTATTGCTTATCCTTTCTAACCGGTCATCTGATCTTCACGATAGAGCAAAGGCAGCTGTTGATAATAGCCTTCAGCAGGCTGTTGGAAACGCTTTTTGTGACGCTTGCATTATGTGTTCAAAACATATAGAAGGACTGGCTTAACATCAGGGTTAAAAACTGATTTCACTCTAATTTCATAACAATGAAGGCTTGTCTTGCTTTTCCGATTCTGGTTTTGATATCTTCATCCATGCTTCCACCTGTAGTTGAAAGGCATCGGCCTCTTTCAAATTTCTACCGTTCAAAGCGATCGGAGCTTATTGTTGCTGGTTGGTTATCTTCACCTCCATCTAACCCATGTCCACTTGAAGTCCTGCCTTTTCTGTTTCTTCTGTTAACTTGTTGGCTTTCACCAGTAGATCTTTGAGTTTGTGTGAAAAAGTTACACCATAAACAAAGTTGTATCCCAATGCAATAAATAAGGCACGTCAATCTAATATACAATTTAATTCTATACTAGAGATAAGCTGTACTCTTTTTCATTGAGAACAGCATTAGTAGTTATTAACTACTCACTTCTGAATGCTGTGTTGGTTAGCCACTGGAAAGTAACCACGTCGTATATCTACTCCTTAATGGTGCTGATTGAACTCTATCAGTTAGCTTGCAATGTAGTCACTAGTTTAAGAAACTAGCTTTGTAGTGACTGGTCAGCAAAACCATTACATAGTTGCAGAGGCTTAATAGTGGACCCAAACTGCGTAGTGTTAACCACTGTAACTGTAGAGCTGAGTGAAACACGTTAGAATCTTAGAAGCGGTTTCAACACCAATAAGCCTAAAACCTAAGTCAAGGTCTTCGTGCCTGTTACCTCCAACCAACCAACAAATAATTAGATAATTTGCTAAATGTACCCCCTAGTGCAACACAACGGACTTATACTCCAGAACTCATGTGAAATACTGAATTAGAAGTTAACTTACCTGTTTATAATATCCGAAATTCGGTTCAGAGTAAAAATGACCTAGTAGCTGGTTAGTGAAAGTGAAACATAAACCATGTAACCCTTCACTTCCATGAGATTTAGGTACATTATTCGACAACTGGAGTGAAAACAAGGTCTAAAACACAGTCATATGTAACTGTTTTCCTTTAAATACCCATGATCATTTCATTTATCTAGGGAAAGTGATTATACTGTCCAGGAACAAGACACTTCGGGCAACGAACCAGCCAAGAACCGATCGCCAAACACAGATGCATAAAGAAACAGAGATGGATTTGAAATACATGGGGGAGTAAAACCCGAGTGGGAAATGACGAGTTGGTTGTAGTTCCGATGGTGGCATGGAGGATCCCATGTGAGAAAGATATGAGATCTTATCAGCAATCCTGGAGTCAAGTGATGAGGATTACTGCATAGAACAGGATGAAATGAAGATGTTCCACCGAATCCCTTAGCTCTACTGGAAACGCCAAGGAAAAAAACCATCCTACTTTCCTGTTTGATATTTTCCTTAAAAATTATTTTCTGTCTGCTGCACACAGAAACTACCATAGACAGCCTTAAAGAATATCACCTGCTTATTGTTGGTTACCAGCGTGATCTTGAACCCATTCTTCCTTCTGTTTGGAACTCACATCTGGATAAATCATAATTCTTGTAAGCAGTAGTGTTCCTATCAGGGCTGGAACCTAGTAATCAATCTTTTAAAACTCCAGAGTGTTATGCAGTGGATTAGTGAGACATAAACAAAATCACCTGAGCAACAAATAAAGTTTGATTTTAATTTTTGTACTTTCAATTTTTTGTTGTCATTTTTACTGGACTGCAGCTATCAGTCTCCGTTAGTTAAATCACATTATTACTTCACTTATTTCACAGATGAAATAACGCTTCATGTTTAGGGAATTCCTCTTTATACTTCTCACTCGGAGTCCAATTATTTTAGGACTATTCTGTCAAATCTTGATCACAGTTCATATGAATCACTGTAACTTGTTTTATAATAATCTGATTTCCGTGGCTAGTGATCACTGACCAGTTACTTTTAATGCTCACAATTTTGTGTTTATGCATTCATGTAACAAGGCAGAAGTGGTAAAAATAAATCGAGAGGATTTCAGCACCTAAGGATACACACTGCGTCGGTAGCACAGCGGTGGGGACGCTCTCCAACCACGCGTATGGTTCGGGGTTCGATCTCCGGCCGACGGACTCCTTTACCTTGCAAAACCAGTAATAAGAGTCTGTCTGTCTGTCTGGATTCAACATAGAACTTGCCACCGAAGTGCAGCAGTTCGAGTTGCCACCTTCCAAATAGCACACAGAGGTAGACAAGAAGATGAGTGAAGAAAATTAATAGAGTTTAACAAGTATAAGAGTGAAACAGAATGAGTAATGGTAGAAAGGAATATGAAAGATTACAGAGACTGAACACATCTTCGCTGGCCATTGACAACGATTTTGAGCCATGTCACCTATTGTCTCCAGCCATTGATTCCTAGAGTCCCGAGGGCCCCAACCCGGGAGTCTGCATCTCCCTACCTGACTCAGTTTAACTGTCAAGGATTTCATGGATTGATGCCATGTTTTTGTTTGGCCACCACTGGCTCTTTTCCAACCTGAACCTATATCAGCTAGCAATGCCCGTCGGGGGAGGCGGTGGTTAGGCATGCGCAGCACGTGACTAGCCATCTTAGTCTATGTAACTTTATAGCCTCGTCGATTGATTTTCCCTCTTTGCCCAACACTCTACGCCTAACATCAACATTACTTATCTCGTGATACCACCTAACGTGAGACAGAGATCGCAGACATCTATGATCGAAAGCAGTCAACCTTTTCATGTCTTCAACGCGTATTAGCCATGTTTCAGAGCCATAGAGAAGGACGGAGCGAACTGCTGAGCAGTACACACGTCCCTTGGTTGATAACCGGATGTCACGCCTACACCAGAGATGGTGTAAGTCAGCGAAAGCAGCTCGAGCTTTTCGGATCCGTGCTGATAAAGAGGGAAGGTTGGGCATGAGGCTAGTGACCCCATTCCGTAAAAATAAACACTGCTACCGAGACTTCAAGCCTCTAGCTTGAAGCCCTATGTTCCACTGGGAATGTAAAGGAAAAGAAATATCAAATGTATTATTCTGTTATAACAATACATAAGCTGTCTATGATCTGGCATTCAGTAGCCAAACAGAGGTTTCATTTTTGATTTGATTGACAGTTGAAAATACATATGGACTAATGATCTTGAAGAAGTATAGTCAGGTTAGTGACAGTACTGTCTGGGTAATGCTAAGATCCCAAACGAAGCTTTGTATGAAGCCAAATAATTAAATATGTCTTTAATTCTTCAGAGAGTGAGATAAGTGAGGGCATATACAACTCAGCAGGCTAACTGGAATAGAAATAATTTGACCACATGTAAATTGTAAAGTTCATTTTGAAACTAAAATTATTGAGATCACAATAGGTAATCTGCTTGTTACTACAAAAGACAACCAAAAGAAAAACAAACAATATGAAATGAGTAATTTGAATAGCCGGAAGGCACCCACGATTAACGGTACTTCGTACTGGCCAGAATCAAGTGATTTAAACACCTGAAGGTCATTTCGTCCATTTGCGGGCGAGGTTATTATGAAATTTTGAACACTTAAATCTAGCATTCCGACGAGTACAATCATTAATCTGAAGCAGTATTTCTTTTTTTATTTTATTCATGGAATTAACAAAATATAATTACGCTACAGGTTGGACCGACAAAAAGACTCCCAAAGGTTTGAACTTCACAAATAATTTATGTCTGGTATCACACACACTCAAGGGACTACAAATGAAAACTAAGAGGTTGACAGAAAAAAAACAGTGAAGAAAGGACTTCAGGTGGACTTGAAGAGAACAGAAATGTTAGAGAAACTCAACTAACTAATAACAGTAAGCATCAATAACCATCAGCAGGAGAAATCCAAAGGAAAGAGTCTCTTTCAGTTACCTTGGCAGAATCGTTCCAGTTACAGACATATGCGTATATAAAAGCCGGTCAGAATCGGAAAAGTAAGACAGACCTTCGTCATTCTTAAATCAGTGCGGGACTCTTCTGCAATTGGTATAAGGAACAGGATCCGGGTCTTCAGCACTAATGTCAAGTCAATGCTTCTGTATGGCACGCTAGGGCATACATCATCACCAGGCCTCAGACTTTCATCAGTATCTACGTTCGCTGCATAGTGAAGACCAGCCGGTCAGAAAGGATTAGCAACGATGAACTCTGACAATCCATGAACCAACGAAGAACCTGTCGCCCAACAAATATGAGGAAGGAAATGGAAACGGAGTGGATATCTGCTGAGGAGACCAAAAAGTGATATTACGATCAAAACGTACTCTTGAGAGGAGTCCGAATGGGAAACGGTGAGTTAGGCATAGATCTGAAGGTTACATGGAAGAGAAGTTGTGTGAGGAGGAGGAGATCAAAGTTTATGGTCAACCCTGAAGGCAGATAAAAGGGATTGCAGAGAACCAGGTGAAATAGCAGTGTGCTGCTGAAATTTTACACAGCACTAGAAATCCATAGGAATAAAAATATAATAAATAAAACAATTAGTCCCATTGATAGATTTAAATAAGGCATCTAGAAGACAAATTTCGTGAGAGGATATCATTTCGAAGTTTCTTTACAACCGCTTTACAACTAACATGGCTAACAATAATAAAATAAAATAAAGGGGATAACAATTACTCAGTTAAATAAAAAACAAAAGTATAATACTAATGACCAATCATATTCAGATAGGTCATGTAGTCCAAGGTAGGCGAAGAGGTCCTTACTCCTGTAAGAGTCTCATTATCAAATCATTCTGTAAAAAGTTCATTTGATCTGACAGATATGCTAGGCACCTTGAACATTAAAGAAAAGGTTATGTGTTCCATTGACATAGAATCTTTATTTACCAATGTTCCTCTTCATCATACTGTTGATTTCATTTGCGATTACATCACAAGCAATGGGATACACCTACCTATTCCTGTCACTTACGTCACAGACATCATCTTAATGTGTACAGAAAATATTAGATTCACCTTCCAAGAAAAGGCATACAAACAAATCGATGCTGTTGAGATGGGGAGCCCTCTTGGGCCCCTGTTAGCAGATATATTATTCTCGAAATTAGAGAAACAAATGCAAGGTATGCTTGGAGAAGTTTTGCTGTACAAACGTTATGTAGATGATACTCTCATTATTGGTAATAATAGTAAGTTTATTGAAAACTTTATCACCCTATTTAATCATATTCATCCAAATATTCGAGTGACTTCCGAACTAGAATCGAATAACAAATTCAGTTTCCTGGATATTGCAATGACCAGGAGAGATAATGGAACCATTCAGCGATCTATTTTTCGTACACAGAGATGGACTGGACAATATCTTCATTTTACCAGTTTTGTTCCTATCCAGTAAAAACGTTCCCTAGTGAAATGTTTGTTCTCAAGGGCCCGAAAACTTTGCACGAGTGACACATTGATAGATGAGTTTTGACATACACAATCAGTTTTATTAGCTAATGGTTATCCGGAAAACTTTATCACTTGTCACAGTAAAGAAAAGCCACATGTCAAAAAGACAGCTTCTGTACCAAAGAAAGCTATCTTTATTAACCTGCCATTCAAGGGCAACCAGATTATGCAGTTGACAGCTCAAAGACTTCGGTCAGCCATCAAACGCACATTCTACGCCGCATCTCTTTCCCTCACGTCTGGAACATTTTCGATCCCTGTACCTACGATTAAAGGATGAAATTATGTAAACTCTACAAGTTCACCTGCAGCTACGGTGACACCGTTATAGGTAGAACCAACAGAATGTTCCAATGTCGTCGAAAAGAGCATGTTCCAAAATGGTTATCAAAACATGTAGAAAAACCCAATGCGATCAATCTGAATAGAAATCCAGCATCATCCGTTGCAAAACACTTATTAATGTCTGGTCACAAAATCAATATTAATGACTTTCACAGTTATTTCACATAACTCTAATTCAAGGTTATTGAAGGTGATCAAAGCACTGTGGATTAATCACATATAGCCTAAAATGTGTGTACACGAAACAACAGGCTTTAATCTTCGCCTACCATGGACTACATGACCAATCTTGAATATGATTGGTCATTAGTATGTACTTTTGTTTTTTATTTAACTGAGTAATTGTCATCCCCTTTATTTTATTTTATTATTGTTAACCATGTTAGTTGTAAAGCGGTTGTAAAGAAACTTCGAAATGATATCCTCTCACGAAATTTGTCTTCTAAATGTCATATTCAAAAATATAATACATTAAATAGTTATCAAATTAACATTGGAGAATCTGATAGAAGTAAAAGAAATCAACAATAAACTTAGTAAGTTAGTTATGGCTGACGTTGGCAGAAATTTTGAAAATCTGGAATTAGAAGTTTTCATACGTTAAGCTTTTTAGTTTCCCCATTAACTATTTATCTGTGATAATAAGACAACAGACATTCTATCTTAGTATCAGTCACTACAATAGGTAACCAAAATAATCCCATTCATTGATTAGAGTAAATGGCTGGCAGTAAACTTTCTGAAAATATTAGGATGACATAGAAACTAATCATATAAGTTTGAGGTTAGTATAACAAAATATCACAAACTTTATGATCAATACTACAGAGCAAAGACCAAAATAAATTAAGAAAAGCTGGAAAAAGTGACTTATTCTGGAAGAATACTGTTAAAATGAATACTTAACGTCTGAAGTGATAAAATGTCTAAATACCTAAATTTTGTAACTCTGCATACCATGGTCATCAGAGAAGGCTGAATCATCTCATCTACTGTCTTAGCCACAGGCAAGGTCAATAACTCAGAAAACACTACGTATTTTGAGGGAAAAATTAAACCCTTAAATAAAAAAAAATACACCCAGACACACCATCAGTACAAACTTGGGGCTACCAAAAACTTCCATCACTCCACTGGATATATTTTCTCTGGTTCAGTTTGTCTTAATCAATTGAGATATGACCTCTGTTGGTATTATCTGTCTGTCTGCTTTAGACATAGAACTTTGCACATATGTGCGCTAGTCCAGTCGCCACACTTCATGTACCACATAAAGCAAGAGAAGAAAGTACAAAAAAGCATAATAGAGACAGTAAACAGAGGTGTGAGACAAAGGAATAGTAATAACGAAGAAAAATATAGTTTCATTGGAAATCATAAGTCACAAGGAGTGGATGCATCTGCACTAGCCATTGAGAACGATTTTGAGCCATATCATCAATTGTCTCCAACCTCCATTGGTTTCCACCGTCCCGAGGACCCCAACCAGCCAAGAAGTCTACACCTTCCTACGTGGCTTAGACTAACTGTTGTAGATTTCATTGACTGGTGAAGCCATGTTTTGGTTTGACCTCCGCTAGCTAGCTTTATTCCAGACTGACCCTATATCCGCTAACAGTGCTCATCGAGGAAGGCGATGACTAGGAATACGTAACACATATCCTAACCATCTCAGTCGATGTAACTTCACAACTTCGTCGATTGATTTCCCCTGTGTACCTAGAACTCGACTGGAGCCTTATCTCAATATTGCTCACCTTATTATACCACTTCACACGGGAAATAGAACGCAGGCACCTATGATCAAAGACAGCTAATCTTTTCATGTCTTCCACTCTCAGTGGACAGGTCTCACAGCTAGCCATAAAGGAGGACGGAGCGGACTGATGAGCTGTACACCCGCCCTTTGGTCAATAGTCGGATATCACGTCTACTCCAGAGACGGCGTAAACTGGCAAATGCGAAACGAGCCCCCTGTATCCGTCCTGAGATTTCGTCAGAGATCAACCCGTTGGCACTGGCTGATGGTACTTCCCAAATAAGTGAAGCGATCAACGTGCTCTACCACTTCACTCCTTAATTCTAATCTAGGAGTCGGTGTAGTCCAGTCCTGTAACATCATCTTGCATTTCACGGCGGGAGCTAATCGCATGCCAAACATTCGTAGATTGCAGCTCAAGGTGTTTAGAAGACTCTGCATTTTGTCAGCGTCTTCGCCTAGAAGGACTATATCGTCTGGATATTCTAAGTCAGCGAGATTATTCCCTGGTAGCAAGTCAATCCCTGAGTCGCTGAAGTCACTTAGGGTTAAGTCCATTAACACATCTATGATGAAGTTGAATAGGAAAGGAGATAATGGGCATCCTTGACGTATACCACTAGTCGTCACCAATTGAGATGACAACTCGCCGTAAGCGCTCACCTGGCTGTATGAGTACGAGTAGAGTGCCTTAATTAGTGCAATATATTTTCTCGGCATTCCCTTTACAGCCAAGCATCTCCAGAGAACTGCTGTGTGTATTTTAAACGTTTACAAGCTCCTGATTCGCAAGTTCGTACTAAACTTGAAGAAAGGCCTGATTGTGGGGGTGGCAACGTATCTCAATACATGAGGTTACTGTTCTTCAATTATGTCCTTGGGTCTCAAAATGTACTTCTGAACATCTTACAATTGGCTTTCAACGAGATATCGTGGATTTTTTGAAGGAGACAAAGCAGGTATATCATAATAGACTGGTTTGTACTTCAGTTCAGAGACCATTATATCACAAGATATGCTGTCAACTAATATTTTACTTGAAGATATTGTATGAAGGGAAAATATCACTCAATAGACTCCTCTGAAAATTCTGTACATTATATAAATACTGTCCAGAATAAAGATTACCATTACTATTATTTTTTACTTTAAACCCAACATTAAACTGAATAGTTTACAGGATTTCATCATGAGCTGACATCAGTTAGAGAACCATTAGAAAACCTGCAGACAGTACTGGACATCCGTTTCGTCCTAACCTGGGACTCTTCATCAGTACGCACCCACCACCAGGATTCGAACCCAGGACCTTCTGGTTACAAGGCGAGCCAGCTCGTAGACCATTAAGCCACTGGGACCCGATCCAATGGCCAACCCATGAATTCCAACTACTGCCAATTCACGATATAGCGCAACCGCTAGCTGTTGGATCAGGTCCCAGTGGCTTAATGGTATACGAGCTGGCTCGCCTTGTAACCAGAAAGTCCAGGGTTCGAACCATGGTGGTGGGTGCGAACTGATGGAGAGTCCCAAACTAAGACGAAACAGCTGTTCAGTACTCCCAGCTTGTTTTCCAATGGTTCTCTAACTGATGTCAGCTCATGATGAAACCATGTAACCAATCAACCAAATCCCTACAAACCAATACTTGAATATTAAACTGAATAGACTAAATCATTGGATTTTAAAATATGTAATTTATATAATTTTCCCAAGAGATGTCTTTCAACCAATTTTTAATCGTTGTTCACATTAGAACACCATATATATCTTCTCATCTATTTTTAAATGTATACCTCATACTAGGCGTGGGAAAATAGAAGCGTTTCAAGCTAGAAAACACAAACAAAATATGCTTTTTCAGTTATTTGAACTAAAGGATGACTTTTAATCAGGTAGTGGTTATACTATAGACAACAGTGCAGTGTCATATTAACAAGAAACATTCGACAAGACGAAATTTGGATGGTTGTAATTCATATAGCTGTAGTATTTGCTAGAGGGAGATTTTCACATGAGATTTTCATGAAATATTACATTTCTACAACGTTTGAATTTCTTCACCTTAGATACCAGACAAATGAAGTGGATTTCATGACTAGTTATCAAATGCATACAACAAGTGTTAACGCTTTTATTGGATTGTAATAAACCAGTGAAAAATCTGGATGTGAAAGTCAAGATTAGTTTATTATTGATTTAGCACTCAACAAGGATATAAGGTGCTCAGAATGTTATCCTATAATTTTGAGTTTATCACAATCTCTAGTTGGTGGATGGTGACTAGCAGTGGAATCCAGGATGCGAATTTCGTCCTATTTGGGACTCATCAGCCAACTGGATGTACCTGCATTTCTCAGTGAGTGATGATGTTCACACCGAGGCTCGAACCCAGTTCCCATAGTTTCAGACGCCAAGGGGTTATCCACTAGACCATTTGGGCCACGAGAGCCACCTCTTGTGCAACGGGTAATATTAATTTAATTGAATTTGAGATTTTCCCGTCGATTGATTGGACCGAAGTGCTCGGTCTCAGGTTGACATATCGGCTTCTTGTGCAGATGCTTTGACGAGCCTCGGTGGGAACATCATCACTCACTGAGAAATGTGGGTACATCCAGCTGATGAGTCCCAATTAGGACGAAATTTGCATCCTGGATTCCACTGCTAGTCACCATCCAGAAATTAAACACTAGGTAAATGCCCAGACAGTTAAATCTTGTTTCAATTGCTGTTTTTATCTTCACATTGATAACATTGCTTTATTCTGTCTTGAAACAAAGTAAAGATTCCTCGTTATATTTAATTAAGATGTGATTTTCAAGTATCCGTTTTAAAGGGCCTGACTGGTTTTTGGTTGGATCACGCGTTGATATCATTTATTGAAGCAGTGAAATCCAGTGTATTGAAAAGCTGCTTCGTCTTAGTTTTGGAATCTTCCCCATGGCCTCACTGGTCAGTTTGTTCCATTCTGTATTTGTTCTTGTACTATTTTAGAACTATATATGTTTCGTCATGAGTGATCATAGTCCTAAGGTCATTCGTATTAGCTCAACTGCCAGAACCATTCAGCTCTTACCATATTGGCCATATAATGCTGAATCATGGTTTCAGATAGCCGAGTCTGATTTTAGTGAGCATGGGATAACTGATCAACGCTCACAGTTCCTTGCAGTTGTTCACGCCCTACGGCGGGGATTCAGCAAGTGCGCAACTGTGCAGATGTTGAGTTCAGAGGTAAGTAACTCATAGATTGACAGCGTCTGGACGTCGAGTTAGGTGATCAGTCAGCTGTGAGCATGCTTACAAGAATGAGGGAGGTAATCGGCCAACGTCAGCTTGGTGAAGGACTTTTCAGAGAACTTTTCTCGTCCAAATTACCACAGTCAGTACAGGCTGTACTTGTGACACTTCAGGGTATTATTATAGATGACTTGGCCGTTTCTGCAGATAAAATTCTACAAATAACTAAACGGCCATTTACTGATACATGCTCAGTCGCCTAACAGACTTAGAGTAAGGATACTGCAGTGACAGAGTTATGCAACTCCATCCAGCGGCTGCTTAGGTCAAACATACCTTGTAATAACTCCTACCGTCGTCCGAAATTCCCTAAATGGGGAAACTCACGTGGTCGATCTAAGTTCAAGCCACGTTCACTGAAAAACCCTGACTGGTGATGGTACCACAACACCTATGGCCAAGAAGCAAAATGCTTCCGTAAACCTCGCAATTTCGGCAATGTTTCAAAGTCTGTGGGAAACTATCCCGCCGGCACGCGTTAGAGGCAACCGTCGCTGGTGGCACTAGTCGCCTACTCTACATCCATGATGTGATCAGTCAGACTCGATATTTAGTCGATACAGGCGCCGAAGTCAGCGTCCTTCCTGCTACAGCAGCAGATCGACAGAAGAAACCTACCTTCAACTTACAGGCTGCAGATGGAAAACCAATCGCAACCTTGTCGCAGCTTGTCATTCGTTAAGGTGAAGGCAATCTTTGATCCAACTTTCCAACCGATTGTTGAAAAACACCAGAACTTAATTGCCCGTCTAACGATCTACCGTGCATAACCAGCAATGTTATGCATCACATCATGACCTCAGGACAACCCCTGACATCTAAAGCACGACGACTTGCTCCTGAAAAACTGAGAATCGCTGGAAATGAGTTCGACCATATGCCCACCCTTGGCATCATTCAACCATCGAATAGCCCATGGGCACCCCCACTGCATATGGTACCGAAAAAGGGTAGCAACGATTGGTGACCCACAGGTGATTACCGACGAGTGAACGCGAAAACAACCCCTGATTGCTACCTATTGCCTCATATACACGACCTGACGGCAACATTAGCTGGCGCAACTATGTTCTCTAAAATTGACTTAGTTAAAGCGTATAACCAAATCCCGACGGCAACAGAAGATATTCCGAAAACGGCTATCGTTACGCCTTTCGGACTTTTTGAATTTCTACATATGCCATTCGGTCTCCGGAACGCAGCACAAACATTCCAACCGTTCATCGACGAAGTATTTCGCGGTCTTGACTTTGTGTACGCATTATTAACTTGTAGACAATCTACGATTTGATATTATATCATACTTGATCGTGCCTGTAAAGATGGCATGCATTTTCATGTAAATTTATATGTTTATATGAGAATGTACATTATTATTATTATTACTTAGACGACTGCCTCATTGCCAGTTCAGACAAGGAAACCCGCCTTAGACACTTCGACTTGGCTTTCGAAAGGTCACGCCTACGTGGTGTAACCGTTAATATTCAAAAGTGTCAGAAAGGCGTTGACTCACTCGACTTCCTGGGTCACACTACTGACTGCAAGTGCATTCATCCACTGGCTAGAAAAGCTGAGGCGATACTGAACTTTCCAGAGCTACAGACAGTGAAAATTCTCTGCACTTTTAACGGCTTGGTAAGTTATTATCGACGCTTTATTCCCAACTGTGCCTCTCTGATTCAGCCATTGACAGACCTCCTTCGAGGGGATAACAAGTCCATCGAACTCGACGCGTCTGCTTAAAATGCTTTCACTCTGGTTAAAAGAGCTATCGCAATGTCACACTTCTTATATTTCGGGATCCAACGGCGCCGTTAAGCATCTCGGTTGATGCATCAGACACTGCAATCGGCGCAGTTCTGCAACAACTAGTTAACAGAGAGTGGCAACCACTCGCCTTTTTCTCGATGCTCCTTCAATTAGCAGAAACGAAGTAAAGCACATTCGGCAGAGAACTTCTGGCAATATACTGTGCTATACGTCATTTTTGACATTCAGTAGAGGGTCGTGAATTCATAATTTTTACTGATCACAAACCTCTGACGTACTCTCTGAACTCATCTTCAGATAAGTATTTACCCAGAGAATCCCGACAAGTGGACTGCGTTTCACAATTTACATCGGATATTCGCCACATATCTTGAGTGAACAACACTGTGGCAGATGCCTTGTCGCTCATTTGTTCCGTCACCTAAATAGACGGCATAGACATTTTGAAACTGCCTCGTCTTCAAAAAGAAGATTCTGGGCTTCAACATGAGTTGTCGAAAACAACTCTACAATTAGCTGAGAAACCCTTAGGTATGGGAAGATATGCTACTCTATGCGACATTTCCACGAGTGCTCCTCGTCCCATCGTGCGAAAAAGTTATCGCGTAACGTCTTCAATGCGTTGCATGGCTTATCCCACCCAGGTATTCGAACTACTGTCAAGCTCGTTACTAGTCGTTTTTGTTGGCCTGGTATTAATAAAGGCGTAAGGAAATGGGCACACACCTGCTTAGCTTGCCGAAATTGCATTGTAGTAAGACACCTTGGTACCTTTCTTATCCTTGACCCTTGTTTCGAACACATTCATATAGATTTGGTTGCACCCTCTACGGAATCTCATGGATATACCTATATCTTAACCTGCATCGACCCTTACACACGATGGCCTGAAGCATTACCCCTCAAGGATGTATCTGTTGAAACAGTCGCGCGTGTCTTTGTCGAACGATGGATCGAAAACTTTGGATGCCCATCCTCCATAACAGCTGATCGCGGACAGCGATTCAAAAGCGGCCTTTTCTTCGCCCTGACTAAAATCATTGATTGCATGCTTTTTAGAACAACAGCCTACCACCCTCGAGCTGATGGTATGGTAGAGCGTCTACAGAGACAGTTGAAGGCTGATTTATCAGCTGCAAACTATGCACATTTGATTGAATCAATTGCGCTAGTTCTCCTAGGGATAAGTTACACCTTGAAAACTGATGCTGCTTGTATAACCACCGAGCTAGTAGATGGCACAACACTAAGACTGTCACGTGAGTTTGCTTCTCGCTCGAGCTTCACACCGGCAGTAGATCACGCCTCATACGTCAACAGGCTTACAAACGAAATGCGTTCAATTAAACCTGCTACCCTTCGACCGCAGTCCATAGACGTCTTTATTCACCCATATTTTAAAACTTCTTCACATGTATTCGTCGTGACTCTGTGCGTCACCCTTTGGAATGCCCTTACGACGGACCATATAAAGTCATCAAACCTATGGATAAATTATTTGCCCAAGACAGGCCTCGAAGACACCTTCAGCGTCGACCATCTGAAACCGGCCAACTTAGAAGACAATCCTATTAGCCCAGAGCTGAGCATTCTCAATATTACACAAGTAACCGAATATCCACTAGTCCTCGAAAAAATCACTAGCACAGGGAAAGCCACCGAACCTTCTGTTGAACTCTCAAAGAAAACGCGTTCTGGACGAAGCGTGAGATTTCAAGAACTTCTTAACATTTATGTCACATAACTAAGTGATGCAATTAACCCAATTTTTATTCGCTTGTTGCATTTATTTTTTCTCTCAGACGCGTCAGTTTTTTACATTGCATCCCACAACACAAGTAAATAACTTTTCTATAACCATACGTGTTACTTCCACTAAAATAATTAGATATGTTCTTTTTCGATGTTCTATTTTTCGCATTATTTTACTGCACGGTAGATGCATATCATATTTCAAACGTTCTTTTTTGTACATCTTCCTCAACAAGGTTCTTAGCGTTCTTGTTTTCTTTTGCAGGCGTGACGGGCACTGGACAAGAAGCATACAAAGCACGGGGTCCAACGGACAAACACCAATGAGGCGATGTACAGACACCCCATTAGCATAGGTAAATGACAAGTAGGCACTCCACTGAGCGCTCGGAAGAGTATTAACCGATGGGGAACCATCGAGGTTTTTACTTCCGGCTAGTTCACTCTTAGGGCCCCCACAACCCAACTAGGGGGAGTGAGTTGTAGCGGTAAATAATTCCCCAAAATTATTGACCACAGAAATCATCAGTGAACACTAGATGCTGATCCTCATCGTTTAAATCGACTTGCTCAGCTGAAGGCTTATGACCAAGCATCCATGCCATTTGGTACTCCGCCGTGTCCATTTGTCTACGATCCCTAGCTTAACATATTTATTTTCGAATATTAAATAAAAATCGTCCATTCGCTTCCGCTAATCAGTCGTCTCGCACTCCGATTTGGTCTCAAAATATATCTCATAATTTGGATGATCAAATCTTGTCTCTTGCATTTCCTTTAGTCTGCGCGGAACGAATACTATAGGAGTTGCTGGTATTAGATCTTGCGTTAGTATACTTCGTACTATCCGTGAACGTCAATACCGCCAGCCCCTTAACCTTCATTGTCAAGGTTTTATCACAGTCCAAGTATTGATGTACTTACATTAGTGTTGCAAGGACTGCCAACTAGTCTACCAGGATGGCATAATCACGTAAAGCTGAAAGTCAATGATTTAAAGGGCTGAGTGTGTTGACTTACAGCCAATCGTATTTCGCGGAATTTATTCCACGTGTACACGTGGTTACCTATCGTATCACCTGTCGGAGTTTGCCAACCACCTATAGTGTAAGTCATGATTGTTTCTACCTTTAGAATGCATGAGGGGTAAAAGTACTGCATAGGCAAGTCATTTTGTCCAATAACGGTGAAATGAAATTAGTAAATCCCTTCCAGACCCTTCCTGAATAAGTCACATGCAAGAGCTTCAATGCTACACACGGCTAGGCATTTCTTGAGATAAACAATTACTCCAGCCCCTTTGTGAGGTGGCGTAGTTTGATTGGTTAACTTCACTACCGGTGACATCGGATGTAAATCATGTCCCTGTATTGATAATTATATCCAGGTTTCCGGAGTCTATTATATCACCCAGCTTGGATCATTTTTTCATTAGGCTGCAGGCAACTGCGCTGCGAACCGCTAACCCAGTTTGGTTCTTCCGTGGCTCACCCACAGAGGTTTCGTGATCACCAAACTTATATCTATATCTATATCTATCTTATATCTATGTAGGGTGAAAATGAAGGTGTAAGAGTCAGACATAGAAGTGCATTGTCATCTTTGAGCAGTCTGGTGACTGAGGAGATGAACGCTGGAAGTGTGTTTGCATCACGCACATTAGCTGGTAGTCTATTCCAAATGACTGAAAACTTATTTTAGAAGAAGTTGTACCGCACGTAAGTCTGACAGCGCTCTATAGCAGCTAGGTTGTGATGATTTCTAAGATTGTAACTGATGACAGTGGTAGGTTTAGTTATTGGCTCGGAGGAATGCAAGAGAAGATTAGTTGGCTTATAGTAAAAGATAAGGTTTAGCTTAAGGCGTCTTTTCCAGAGGGGTTCTAATCTTAGTCTTTCGCATTGCTCATGGTATTCCAGACCACTTTCTAAACCAAGAGTTCTTGAGGTAAACTGCCGTTGCACTCCTTCTAATTTAAGCTTGTCATTTTATCTGAGTCCGCTAAGAATAAACGGGCAGTATTCTAAGATAGGTCGGACACATACTTTGTATAATAAAACCCTAGTTTCACAACAAAAGAAATTGCGTGTTATGCATCCCATCAGCCTTCGTGTTTTACGTCTGGCATAATCAGTCTGTTCAGCGAACGTTATGTTACTGGAGTATCTAATACCGAGATCTACGACTGAGTTGAGCTTAGCTAGTTTTCGCTCATTAATTTCAAGAGTTAGATCAAGGTTACTGTTGCCGATAGGTATCCAGTCGCATTTGTCAATGTTAAAGTCTAGACAGGATTCAGCACACCATGTTGCGAGACTACATAGTTCAAGATGTATTTTAGTAACCATATCGCTTAGTTCATGAGTGTAGCAGGAGTAGACGACTTTGAGGTCGTCAGCATATAGGAATGGTTTACCTGAGGTGAAGCACTTGCAAATGCTGTTAATGTAGACTGTGAATAAAAGTGGACCTAGGACAATACCCTGCACAACGCCACTTGAGATCTGCCTAGTATGAGACAATACAGATCCAACTTTGGTTATTTGTACCCTATTGCTAAGAAACTTGATATAGGCGGCCTGCTCAAATCTTGGGCTACCAAAATTTCCATCCTACATATTGCATCTATTTCCTCGGATTTATTTTGTTTTAATCATTCAATTATGTGTCCAAGTCGCATTACTTACTCTCGCGATTATTTAAAATGTCTTCAACCCGTTGATTTACGAGTATATAATAACGTTAAGAAAAAGCATCATGGAGGTTGGCAGAGATCATTAAAGTGTACTCCAATGCATCAGATGACTGTTCCTGTGATTATGAGCACAAATTGCAGGTCATTATCGAACAAGATTAACTACTTGCATTCTCTATTATACTCAAATGTATATTGTAATACTGGTGTAATCACTCTTCAAGAGACTTGGCTCCATGATTCATATGACGATAATTTAGTCTCCTTAAGTGGGTTCACAATCTACAGACAAGACCGATGCAGCTCGAAGAAGAAGAGAGGTGGTGGTGTTGCCACTTTTATTAATTCTCAGTGGTCTACTGCCAACAACGTCTGCTTCAAATTCTCAAATGACAATATTGACTGTATAACTGTAAAATGTCGACCTAAACACTTACCCAAGTACAGCTCCATTTTTGTCACAAATATCTATATCACACCTTGTTGCAGTCCCTCAGAACTATCTATCTTCGCTGATGAATTCACTATTTTTGCTGCTGCTTCGTTTGGTAACTCCTTATCTATAGTGACCGGCGACTTCAACTCCAGCGACCGCAGTTTTATTACATTTCTGGGCCATGCAAATGTTGTTAATTTCCCAACTCGACAAAATACTTCACTTGATTTAGTATTTATAAATGATTCTGGAATATACGAAGCTCGTAAAAGAGCCCCGCTCTTCAATTCTGATCATTGTATTGTACGAGTCTTACCCAAAATTTACGGAAAGTTACACAGTAAAGCCCTCTCAAACTTGTCTAAGAAAGTTGTTCACAGATGCTACTCAAATGAGAACGTACATCATCTTAGAAACATGCTCAGTGACACAAGATGGGATTTGTTTAATGTTGATTCACTTAATGACAATATCTCTAATATTACATCCTATCTGAAATTCTGTTTTGAAATCTGTTGTCCAAAAGAAACACTATTCGTCAAATTTGACCGTTTCTCCTCGCCTCAACTTAAAAAGCTTCGTAGAGAGAAGGAAAAACTATATAAAATCAAAGATAAAATTGGTGTAAAAAGAACTAACTTCTTAATTAAGTCTGAAATGCAGAGGTTGAATGTAATATATAACCAGAAATTCATGTCCTGCAAAAATCCTTCTAATATGTGGAAACTATTTAAGGAAATCACTGGTGGTAAGCAGATAAACAATATTCCATATTCTTTTGATGTATGTACTCTTAACAAATCTTTTATTTACTCTCCCTCAAATGCCATGCTTCCCAGCATCACTTGTGTTAATAATAGCCCCTTTCCAGGTTTTAACACAAATGATGTTCAAAAGTGCCTCAAGTCTCTAAACCCTTCCCAGAGCTTAGGTCCCGATTATGTACCTAGTATTATTTTTAAAAAATGTTCTGATATTCTGTGTCACCCTCTTACTGATCTATTTAACAAATCTTTTTCCGATAATATTGTGCCTGCCGTTTGGAAGGACATTAAAGTTGTACCCATACCTAAATCTTCTACTGGAGCATGTGTCAAATTTAGACCCATTGCTATTACGTCTCCTTTTTTGAAAACTATGGAGAAATTACTTTTACTTAGTCTTGAACCTTCGCTTAAATCCTTTAATGACCCTAAACAATTTGCCTATAAGCACAGTAGAAGCACTTTAGATGCAGCTGCCGTCTTATATCATAACATTGCTTCCAGTCTAGACAAGGGGGCTAAATTTGTTCGTTGCGCCTTCCTAGACTATACATCTGCTTTCGACTCGGTCCCTAGGGACATCTTATTAAATAAACTTGCTGCTAGTCAAACAGAATGTTGGGCTGTTAACTGGTTGCATTCCTATTTCTCAGATAGAAAGCAGTACACCGTATATAAAGGGAAGTCCTCCACTTCATTGCCTACTGAAGCTGGTGTCCCTCAAGGTGCTGTTCTTTCTCCTTTTCTTTTTTCTTTCTTCTTGCACGACTTGCCTCACTCTGATGAAATAAACTTTGTGAAGTATGCTGATGATTTAACGGTTTCAATGGCTGTTAACTCCCAGCTAGATTGTACTAAAATAAATAGCTTTCTATCGGAAGTCAGCAAATGGTCTGAGTCTAACGGTCTTAAACTGAATCCTTCTAAGTGTCAAACTGTTGATTTCAGCTTAAGATGTAAACGACAGTTAAAAGAAGTCATCGATTCTCATGACACTTGTAAAATTGACGACAATGATATAGGAATCAAATCAGAAATTAAGTATCTTGGACTCATTCTCTCTTCTGATCTCTCCTGGTCTTCCCATGTCTTAGCAATCTCCAGTAAAATATTCCGCTTGACATTTTACATTAAGAAGTTAAGACACTCGGGTATAACTCAACCCCTCATCCTCTTACAGTTCGTAAACTCTTGCATCCTACCTATTCTTCTTTATTGCTCACCCTTATTCTTTCCTGGTTTGCTTAAAAAAGACTATGTCACAATTCGTAGAATACTGAAGACTGTCAGTAGAGTGAGTGGTGTCCCAGTGGACCACATAGTTAACGTCGTTGTCGATAGGCACTTGACTTCGTGCAATAAATTTGCTAAAGGGATTTTGTCTGACTTGGAGCATCCGCTTTACCCTCAGCTTTCACCTTGCATCTCCTCAGGTAGAACAAGGAGTAACTTCAGAAAACTGTATGCTCGCACGTCTAAGTATAAGAATTCTATGATACCATACTTGGCACGTATTTTATGTGATGAAAATAGTGTCAGGCAAGAATTAACTAACCTTCTTTCATCTAGTAAATAAACAATTTCCTCCATCCATCCTTACATACCTTCAAGTTTTACTTTTATTACTTCTATTATATTTATGGTCCTGTTAATTCTCTGTTTTACTCTCATAATTGCAAACACCAACTTATCTCCATGACGGCTGTAATCTTTGTTTTTTCCCTCACCATATCATGTAAAGAGAACATTATATTCAATATTTTTAAACATGTTAGGATTTCTATACCACATTGCCAATACTGTGTGGCACAAGCCAACGGCAATTTTCACTTGTATTCTTATTATTATTACCCTAGCTGTTATCATTATTATTGCTATTTCCATTTTATATGCTGCATGTTTTTGACACTACCTCTATTGTAAATGTGGAAAATTTTCTGTGTGATTAATTTTATTTATAATTTGAGGAAATTAGATGCAATATTGTGATTAATGCTGAAAATTCCATTCTGTATCACAAGTACTGTTTTTTGAATAAAGTAAATCATTATTATTATATTATTATTAAATGATTTTAACCAGTTCAGTAATGGGTTGCGAATTCCACAAGAGTACAGCTGGTGAAAGACTTCGGGAAGCCAGTCAGCCGATGTGCCTTCTTTCAATGAAAGCAAAAATAAGGATGGGTACGTGGAACGTTCGCACAACGTACGAAGCAGGAAAGGCTATCCAGGTAGCCGCAGAAATGAAAAGATATCGAATAGAAGTGTTGGGAATCTGCGAGAGCAGATGGAACGGGTGTGGTAGGTGCCAACTACCAACTGGGGAGACAATAATCTATTCCGGCCACCAAGAGGACAATCACGAGCACACCAAGGAAGTGGCCATCATGATGTCACCAACAGAAACCAAAGTTCTCATGCAGTGGGAACCAATCTTCTCTAGGATAATGACAGCCAGGTTGAACTCAACAGAAAGGAAGGAAAGTTACAGTCATTCAATGCTATGCGCCTACAAACGTCTCAGAACAAGAGAAGAAGGAGGCGTTCTACAGACAACTACAAGCAATAACGGACAACGTCCCAAATGGCGATATCAAAATCCTGATGGGCGACATGAATGAGAAGCTGGGAGGAGACAACACAGGAAGAGAACTCACCATGGGTCGTAAGGCCCTCGGCGAAATGAACGACAATGGTGAACTCTTCTCAGACTTCTGCGCCTTCAATGATTTGGTGATTGGCGGTAGTGTGTTCAAACACAAGGATATACACAAGACGACATGGATTTCACCAGATGGAAACACCAAGAATCAAATAGACTTCATTTCAATCTCAAGGAAGTGGAGACGCAGCCTACTGGACACAGGGTCAAGGAGAGGAGCAGATGTGAGTTCAGACCACTATCTAGTAGAAGGGACTTTCAAGGTGAAACTAAAAGCCTCGAGGATAGCTGGGAATAGGCCACAATGCAAGTTCAATACTCAGTTACTGAAGGACACAACCACTAAGTACACCTTCACTGCAACTGTCAGAGCAAAGCAGAAAACACTACACGACATCACTGGAGAATCATGTGTGGAAGACCAATGGAACCATCTGAAGCTGATTTTCAACTAAACGTTTTCAAATGTTTTGGGAAGAAAGAAGAGACAAGACAATGAATGGCACTCAATGGAAACTTGGAAGCTAATACAAGAGAGAAGAATGGTGAAAGAGAAAATGATTGAATGCGAAGACAGACAAGAGAAAGAAAGGCTGAGGTCAACTCACACAGCATTGGATAAAGAAGTGAAGAACAGTTCTAGGAAGGGTAAAAGACAATTCTGCGACAACCTGGTCACTGAAGCTGAGAAGTCAGCAGGCAAAAGTGACCTGAGGACATTATATCAGATAACCAAATCTCTATCCGGGAAGAGATCGACACAAGCGAAACCTATAAAAGACAGCCAAGGGAACCCAATCACCAAGGAAGAAAAACAGATTAAACAATGGGCGGATCACTTCAAAGGACTCTTAAACAGACCACCACCTGCAACCCGTCCAGAAATACCAACAACAGCGTACACACAACTGCAAGTTGACACCAATCCTCCAACGAAAGCTGAAGTCTTGAATGGAATCAAACTTCTGAAAGCTGGAAAAACAGCCGGACCAGATGGAATACCCCCTGAAGCACTGAAAGCAGACCCAGAGACGACAGCAAATATGCTGACTCCATTATTGCAAAAGGTCTGGAAGGAGGGAAAGCTGCCTACTGACTGGAGGGAAGGTTACCTCGTGAAACTACCAAAAAGGGCGAATCAGGTGTCACTCTGCAAGAACTGGCGAGGAATCATGCTCCTGTCGACGCCGAGTAAAATCCTGAGCCGCATCACCCTACGGAGAATAAAGGACGCACTGGATGCAGAACTCCGACCAGAACAAGCTGATTGGATTCAGGAAAGGCAAATCATGTTCTGACCAAATTGCAACTCTACGCATCACCATCGAACAAAGCATGGAATGGCGATCAAACCTCTACCTCAACTTTATAGACTTTGAGAAGGCCTTCGACAGCGTTGATCGCGAGGTAATTTGGAAATCACTCGAGTACTACGGCGTACCCCGAATATTCATCAACCCTATTCAACAGCTGTACGACAACAGCGGCACATGTCAAGTCATCCACAACGGAAAACTCAGCGAGGCGTTTGCAGTAAACACAGGAGTCAGACAAGGGTGCTTATTATCACCAATGATATTCCTAATTGTGGTGGACTGACTGGATTATGCGTCAGACAGTGGGAAACGAGAAACGGAACAAGGATATCCTGGACCGACCGACGTGAAGAACCTAGAAGACCTGGATTTCGCGCGTGGATGATTTATGTTTGATGTCACACAAAATCGAAGACTTACAAGCTAAAACCGACGAAATGGTCGAAGAAGCAGCTGGCGAAGACAGAACTCCAGGTGAACATAGACAAGACGGAGGTGATGAAAATAACCAACCAACAATAACAACATTAGCAACATCCGGCGCCAATCACAGTCAACGGGAGGAATTCGAAAGAGGTCAATTCATTCACTTGTCTAGGAAACATTGTCTCAACTACAGGCAGTCGGAACGGACAAGGATATGAAATCGAGAATCGGGAAGGCGAGAAACACACTCATCAACCTGAAACCAATCTGGAAATCTTCGTCACTCAGCCAGAATCAACAACGAAATTCGGTCGGATTTTCGATACAAACGTCAAGTCAGTCAGCTCTTCTATACGAGTCGGATCAGAAACTTGGCGGGTGGGTCACAAAGAATATTTCCATCAGGCTATTGCAGACCTTCATCAACAACTAACTGTCTTCGCTTTTCGCTTTACTGAAGATCAGATGGCCGGGCGGGCCGGAAAGAATCACCAACAAGAAACTATGGGAACAAACAAAACAAAACAAGAACCAATCGCCCGTGATATATATGCCGGAGAAATTAGAGATGGATTGGACACCCGCTGAGGAGGCCGATGGGTGACATCGCGCGTCAGGCTATTGCTGAAGCGGAACCCGAAAGGGAAGCGGTGAGTGTGAGTCAGTGCAAGGGTGACATGGAGGAGATTGTGTGGAGAGGAGTTGAAAGAGTATGGACTAACATGGATGCAGGTGAAATGCACAGCAGAAGACAGAAGCAAGTGGAGACGTGCAGTTGAAGCCCTATGTTCCACTAGGAACCCAAGGGAACAAGGATAATAATATGGGTAAAGAGACCCATAACAAGCTGAGTTTCAGTTCATCTACAAACTTACGGAGCATAGTTCACAACCAAAGTCAAAATTATACAGGAGCGTGGAAAATTCATTCCATTTTCAAAATTCGCTCAGACTCATGTGTGCACAATGCATAAACACAAGTTATTTGCAAATACCTAGATTCATTAGGATTACCCTATTAGGGTTATTATAAGATATTTCACAACCTGCCACTATGTTCTCGAGAGTTAAGACTCAAGTACGGTCCAATTTGATATAAGTATAAACTTGGGCACTGTGGTAGTATTCCATTATAGATAAGAATTTTTGATAAATCGCACAGTGTTTACAGTTATATGAACTGATGACGTTTCGAGCACAAACTATTGCTCATAATCATATCAATTTCTTTTCAATCCGAGTTTGCCACCTCTGGAACTCCTTAACAGTAAATCAAGCTACGGTGCCGTCCGTGGATGGCTTTGAGCAAAGGATAGGCAGTCCTGCAGTGACACAATACTGTCCCTAAATAACTCGTCCCACTAGGATCTCATGCACTAATAATGAGTAGACATTTAAACTCAGCATTCGATTTCCCATTCTCTCTTGTCCTAATCTCCTGAATACTCCAACTATTACGCCCCTTACAATATTATTGTTGATATTTATATGTATTTATGTGTTTATTTGTACTAAATATATATCAGCTTCAAGTTTCATTAGCTGTCTGTTTTTACGTTTCCTTTCTTTTGGTCTCCATAACGTACACCAGCTGCATCGGCTATTACAACCTCTTTTCCTTTGTCGACGACACTCAACGACTAAGTGGTCATAAGGAAGACTCTGTTTACAGCAGGAGCACCGTCTTAACACATCGCACACTACAAACAACAAATAATTAATTTCCCCGCAACTCCTTTTAGAGTCAACCAAAGCTATGACAGTCGAGTAGCAGGATGAACCACGTCGAAGTTTACCTCAAAACCAAGAAACGAACACAAGAAAAACAAGTCAGTTTACACTAGCTCTTAAAAACGATACTGGGTAACTGAATAATATATGTGAGTGCTGCATTGAACGATGTAATACTGAGCTACTTGGAGGGTAATTGGATATTGCGGTACCGTTTTGGTTTCTGGCGTAATATGACAGGCCTAAGTTATGCTTTCGTATGATGATTTATTTCCCCCTTATATGGATTTGAGCTAAATTAAAATGGCCTTCGTAATATAAAATGCTACTATTTTCAACCCTGTGAATTATTTTTACATATAAACCAATCAGTTGATTATTATATCCCCACTATGAGTGAGAAATTTGGAAAAAAGGATATTATGTCTGTAAAGAAAACTATTATTTACACGACAGAAAGTCCATTGACATGCATGGCAGTGAATCCTAAAGCAGAAATGGTTGCAGTGGCAGGTAGAAATCTGTTCCAAGTTTTCAACGTCCATGAAGATAAATTTGTTTCGGTACGTCTGTGTATTGTTAAGTTTTGGCTTTCATTTTTTAGAAACTTAAAATTTTTTTTAAAGTGGATTTTTGCCAGTGTTAACCTTTTTGTACATATAGTGACACTAAAAAAATACATATCTGCAGTATGACTACGAATACAGTATCATGTTAGAGAGTTGACTACTGGAAACCGATGTCACAGCATTCTTCCCTTTTTGAACCTAGAGTTTTGTCGCTCATGTTCATAGCAGCTGAGGGATACACCTGTTTATGACGTAAAGGATATGTGCTAATAATGCTTTCCTCAATTGTGCGTTTGAAATATTGCACTTATATTTCTCTTCATTTGCATATTATACATGAGATCTTTGAACGTAGAGTGTCAGTAGTATGACTTATTTTGTTTTTGGAATCTGCGTTGATACTGCTTGGTCGATTACAAAAAGTCCGACAAATTGTTTCTTGATGTGGTTTGTTTTCTTAGAACCACTTGGTTTGATTTCGATGCTTTTGTTGTCTTTCTAGAAACCTTCCTCCGCTCAAACTGCAATGTGAAGTGAACTCCTTTCAACTCTGCATGAATAATATTATCGCCTCTCTTGACGGTCAAAAGTAAAGAATAGACACCAACTTCAGACGACCTTAAAACCAGTAATCAGATTCTGGGTGAAATGTGGTATTCAGTTTGTGATATATATATATGATAAAAATGAACTACATAAGGTATGTCTCTAATATGCTGCTAAAATTAGTCTCAGCTTCTCATAAGAGTGGTTATAAACAGGAAACCAATGTCGATGCGAAACTCATCTAAGTGGCTATATACCATATCATAACAGAAACCACGGGAATCTTTGACTCTATGATGAATATAGCCTAGTGGTGATAGTTGCGAATAACCTCTCCACTCGTCTATATGAAATGGTAATGCCTGAAAGGACTAGTCGTTGTATTACTGGTATTAAGATATCAGCACTTCTGTTTGGGACGCCTTCTACTAACCCTTTTCGTAGATTCGTATCGTACAGTCCCAGGACCCAAACATGGTTTGCTCCTCTCCTACCTCAGCGATTCATGTTTCGTTAAATAAGGGCCATTTCGTCAATATAAATGAAAACACCAACTCCTCCAAGTACACAAGTAATTCCATTGATCTTTTGTAACGCAATATCCCGACAGTGCTGTGCTGATACAACTGCAATGTTGGCACTTTAGTATTGTGTTTCTGCAGCTGTAGCAGATACTGTCGTTTCAGTGACTAGTTGTGACATTTACACAATATTTTACCAAGGCAGAGTTTCGATTTCGAGAAAGTATTTAAAAAATCACCGTGACGTTCGATTTACCAGCTGTCGTAGGCTACTTCCTGCTATGACGGTGATTGCATCTGAATTCAGAGCCATCAATGACCCGGCAATACTTTTACAGTCATTATTGCTCCACCACATATACATGTTTTAGTCCTACGTATCAACCTACTTTCCACACAGAGGTCAAAAACTTGCAATGAAGATTATGAACAGCATCTGTCTGTAACACTGAAGTATCTAATTGGTTTGTTCAGGGTCGCTTGACTTTGGTATCTATTGTTTACTCCTGCCTCTTGATGAATTTGGTCCCGACTTATTGCTAATTTTCTCAGTTATTGATCGTTTTCATGGACTTGAAATTTGAATTTTTGTGGTATGACTTATTCTTTATTAGTTGGTACATTCGATCTATGTTGAGGCGTCTGTAGGCCGTTGATTCTTCTTCCAAATGAGTTCACTTCATACTGCAGTCTGCGTTGACCAATTTCTTTAGAAAAGCAGTGAGAACTTCTTAATTTAACCACCTGACTATGAGGACAGCCACATAAAAATCATCCACCTAAGGTACAAATCTACATTATTTTAGCTGCTAAAGCACAATATTTCTGGATGCAAAATTATTCAGTTATTTCAGATACAAAAACGGAGCTCATTAATGTAATAATTAATTAATTATTTACCTCGTCTTTTCGCTGTGTGGTAAGTGGAGACATTTTAAATCAATTGTCCACATCATTGTGCCACAGTTTTACGTAGCTGTCTTAACCTCATTTTTTGACATGTTAATGTTTCCTTTACTTACTCTATCTACTGCGAATTCAATCGATAAAGGTGTATATTTTCAAAAACACATTGTTGCGTTTTCATTAAATATCCCGGAATGTTTTGGTTTATACTTCTTACCGTTTGCACCTACTATATTGATTTTATGCTTGCTGTTTTGGGGATGTGATATACATCACTAGGCTTCTCTATTAGTGATTTCTGCTAGAGCTGAAAAAAGTCTTGTAACACTTATCTTTCACTCCGTTTAAGAATTAAGAACCTCATAAAGGTTATAAGCTTCTCCAGATAATATAGTTCTCGGTTGTTAAGTGTCGGGTACTAGATTTGTAATAAGTTCGTATGTAAGCTGTATTAACCATAGTCAAGCAACATCTTTTTCTAAACAAAATATCAAATAAAGCTCAGCAGGCAGTGGCCACAAGGACTAGTCAAAGAGCATATAAACATATTCAAATGAAAAACAGAAGTCTGAATTCGGAGGGAAAATGATCTAACGATTATCTGAGCATGACGAAGACACTCATTCTGAAGACACCTGACACAACAACTCGTCTTCTGTAGGAGCGACGAAATGCAGTCCAAGGATTATAAGCATTACTAAATCTTTATTGTCCTATCCTTACTGATCGATACAGGAAGACTAATCTCGACGGCCTTTAGGCATAAAAAGCAAAAGACACACTAACTGAATGAATACGTTCTTAGTGACTTTGAGCAGTGGTGGATGATGCAATCAAATTCAACAAAACAGTAAGTCTTGGTAATATTTGTCATTTATTTAGGACCATTAAGGAGACTGACCCTATGAGGGTTATACTTACTGGAAATATATTCGAGAAAGGTCGAACTTTAATGATTCATCATGAAAGGTGGTTTGGATTTCGGGAAGAGAACTTGGTCAGCGATGGGCAATAATTTGACTAATAGAGTATCTAAAATCCAGGGGCGTATAGCTATAAAAAGAATAAGTGAAATTTGGAAATAACAGACGCGGAAAAACCATTCAGCTTTTAAGTTCAAATGAAGGTGCATTGTTCACATCTCCTTCTTTGATAGGTCCTAGAACAGAGGGATACTTATCAGCATCTCACGCCATATTCTTTAAATTAAAGGTGGTATTCGCCATGTGCTGTGGTAACTTGTATCATCTTCGTAGTAGATGGAGATGCGTTTCGTTGATCTAAATGTGTTAGTTTAACTCTAGAGGTGTTTTATGAAGATGGTAAGGAGTTTTCGATGACATTAAGTGGGATAATCCATGTTATCCTCAATATATTAGTATAGATCTTTAATTATATTTTCCAAGAGGACGAATCTCCTGATGCAACAATAAACATATCAACTTAAAGTTGGATATGCGCCTTAGTGACTGGCGAGTGCTAAGTAGCACGAAACCTAGGTCCAAGGCTTCCTGCCGACTGCCTCCATCTGATCTCATCAGATATATTCGACTCTTGAAAATAGCACATAAGCCTAAGAATATACCGAATAGGCTATATACTGTGCCTGCAGGTAAGCGTTTACAATGTCGAGTGGCAAAATACACTCTGACATGTTAATTGTACTTATGACCTTTCAATTTTTATTTTCTTACAAGTATGATAGATGGCTTGTGTAGAAAGAAAAAAATTTAAATCCCAGTCTGATCCATGTGAAGTGACGAATGGAGAATGGTATCTTCAAATATATAGAGCCGGTAAATTATATTATTTTGTCTAATTCGGTCACCATAAAATTTTAGCCTACGGAGTTTGTCCCTGAGTGAGTTTGTAGGTTTAAATCCCACTCTAATTCCTGCTTTAATAAGGATTCTTATTGAGGTAACAGATATCCTCTCCTTACTGTATAACACTGAGACTTTATCAAATAAATTTTCTCTATAGTGGAATTATATTCCGCCATAGTGTCTAAGTTCTACTCTTATATCAACTCCATTTTTTATTGTGCACATTCGATTTATTTAGTTACATCGCGTTAAAACACCTTCACGTTTGGTTATGTCTGATGTCCCGATACCGAAACCTGCTACGGAGTCTAGTGGAGCAGAGTGTACTCCTAATCCGCCGCCTGTACCTTTGACTTCTACAATGGTTGAATCAACACCATCCCGGCATAGTCCTGTTATTCCGACAGCGATCAATCAACCGCGTTCTCACAGTGTAACTGATGTAAGCTGGTCCAATGTAGGTGGTAAGTTGTAACAGTGATACTTGGTACTTACTGAGCATATTCCCCTTATATATGTATTCAAATGTTGAATTCCTAATAGTAAATTATCACACTTTAAGTTCTGTTGATGTTTTTAGATTTAAAATTCAAAAGCACTAAGGTTGTTACACTGCAGGTATGACTCTTAACTCCTCAGATAGAAATCTGTTCGTGGTTTTCAAGCTGCAAATAGTTAGTCTTTATTTCAAGGGTAATATCTTCGTACTGCAACTGGACTAAGCAGTTTTACTATCGATGATCTTGTGAATTTCTTCAAAGAAATACCATATTGACTGTAACTTATGACTGTGCTCAACACTGAGAACTGAAACCTGGTTTTCACAAAAATAGTGTAACGACAGAAGACAAGGGCCAGGCAACAGCTCGTTTATTGAGGAAATCAAGAGATATTTATGCATTTTTATTTACATTATTCGTTATTATTAGCAGAGAAACAGCGTCTTCTGATTGGTAATCTTCTGTTTGAAAGTTATTGTGTCATCTCTTTGTCGCCGTTTCTTTGATGGTGAGATCATATATCTGCGGATCGTATCCATCCACGCTAAGTCTTTGTTCTTATTTTTCTCATGACCAAGATTTGGGACGTAAACATTGACGTAAATTACTGCCTACCGATTCGGTTAGCAGACAGCTCTCACCACAATGGTACTTTGGTGATGGTTACACTGGTCTGAAAGATAGATCTCTTATTTTTTAGAACTTATGAGTAAGTTTCAGCAGCATTCCAAAAAGGCAAAGAGTGCTTCCTCTTATTTTTAGATACTTTTTAATTGTAATGTTAGACAAGGCAAGTTGGAACTATTATAGTACATACAAGTTCTATAAATCTGTAGTTTCATCATACTGAAGAAAGTCAAAAAGGATAGAAGACTCTCAAATATTTCATGTTTACCATCTGCATAAATCAAACTTGTGTTGTTATTACTTATTAGTTCGTGATGCTGAATGTTGCATTGATTTTAAGAAGATTATTTCAACTGACATCTGTCGACTTTTCATGCAATTCGACTTTTTCTGATTATTATATCACTTTAGATATCCTTGCCACAGCGTCTACTGGCGGGGATGTTATGCTCTGGGATGTCGGTCGGGGCATGACTCAAAGTAAGTTTTTTATATATTTTGTTAGGTTGTGTATTTGCCGTGCAGAGTTGTGAGAATCCGTGATATCCGGCTATCGGCCAAAGGGCGAATGTACTGCTCATCAGTCCGCTCCGTCCTCCTTTATGGCTGCGAGACGTGACCATTGCGAGTGGAAGACATAAAAAGATTAGCTGTCTTTGATCATAGGTGCCTGCGTTCTATCTCTCGTGTGAAGTGGTATAATAAGGTGAGCAATATTGAGGTTAGGCGTAGATTGCTAGACTAGGTAAGGAGGGAAAATCAATCGACGATGCTGTGAAGTTACATAGACTGAGATGGTTAGGACATGTGTTGCGTATGCCTAGTCATCGCCTTCCTCGACGGTCAATGTTAGCTGACATAGGGTCAAGCTGAAAAAGAGCTAGCTAGTGGCGGTCAAACCAAAACATGGCCTCACCAGTCAATGAAATCTACAACAGTTAGTCTAAGCCACGTAGGAAGGTGTAGACTTCTTGGCTGGTGGGGTCCTCGGGACGATGAAAACCAATGGAGGCTGGAGACAATTGGTGATATGGCTCAAAATCGTTCTCAATGGCTAGTGACTTATGATTTCCAATGAAACTGTTTTGTTCTTCGTTACTACTATTGCTTTGTCTCATATCTCTGTTTACTGTCTCTGTTATGCATTTCTTCTACCTTCTTCTCTTGCTTTGTGTGCTACATGGAGTGTGGCGACCTGAACCGCCGCACATATGTGCAAAGTTCTAAGTCGAAAACAGATAGACGGACAGAGAATCAACTGAAAATAACTGTTATTGTCTGTTTGTCGTAAGAGATGACAATTAACAGTAGGAATTGATTCTTGTTGTCTCTTTACCGCCTAAATACAGAAATGTTTGCTTCATATTTGGCTCATATGCTTTCAAGATGTTGATGTTCAAAGCAGTATGCAGTTCATATTAATTCACACAGTTGGCTGCACTCTTCATCGAGGCACGAACCGAGTGATCCACCCCTCAAAGTTGTACACCAATAATCCTACACACCGGTTTCCCAGATGCATAGAACTAAAGGTTCGAGGCTGCAATCCAGGCAGAAGTCTACCAGGCTAGCGTACATGCAGTCCCGCTTAAAGCCAGGTGCATGCGAAGCAACAAGCCTGTTAATCGTAAGCCAAACCGAATCGCTTAAAGTGTAAAAAGAGGTAAACATTATCAGGGTGAGGCGCATGTATATAGTACACAGCCTTCTTCAAACCTTGTACACCACCATTAGGTCGCGTACTATCCCATCGCCCTTGGCAGATCTGGCAACAGAAGTCACGAGAACACCATCAGAGCATATGACAGGTCAGGTACCCCAAATCAAATGATTGGCTAAAACGATAAGGTGCTTAAGGGGTCAGCATTAATTCCAGCTACTCAATTTGAAGTAGTAGCATAGGATGTTTCTATAGAGAAGGGGGTACATGGTGGTTCGATTACATTGCTGTCAGGTTAAAAGCGGTTTTAGCTTACAGTCAAATAAATCAATCACTCAGTCATTGTGACATTGTGATATGTATCCACATATATATGTGTGTGTGCGTATGGTGATCTCTCTTTCTGTTTGCTCGCTTAGTCTGTGACTATTTCACTTTGATGAACCTGTCTCCTTTAACAATGTATATTCCCCTTATATTATATATAATATAGTATGAGTGTTTGTTGACAGTCCGTTGCTTGGTGACATATATCCATATATGGTGGTTGTTGACATGTCTGCTATATTTTGTTATGTATATATGGATCGATACTTCATTATAATTAGCCATTCATGTTAAGACTGTCCATTGATTTGTTCACACACTTTTGTCTGGACATTTATATATATTTCGCCCACACAATCTTGTGTGACTTGCCTACTTACTTTGGTGTGATACCACTTATTGCTTCTCCTTGTGTTTGGAAAATAGAATTATCATCGCAAACCTAGTGGTCTTCTGATTTCCGCCTTCTTGCGTCAGGACTATTAAATTCTCGACCAGTACATAGCAATAATTTGGCGACGAGTACATAACACATTAAAAAAAATAAGGTAGAATTGAGAATGAGTCTTACTGTGCTCAATTCCGATGTTTTATATTTTAGTTCTGTTTCCCTTTGATAAGAAATTTAGTACTTGAAGTGTTAAGGTACTCTTGTGTAGAGTTTTATTTTGTTGGTATGGGATATATGAAGCTGCAAACATGACTAGGAGCGAAAGCCGCTCTAATAAAACCTGGTTAAAATTCGCCTCAATGATCGTGATTAGTGATGGGTGAAAAAAGTCAAGGAATCGACGGCAGGCAACACCGGACAACTATTTAGACTAAATAAGGAAACGGGATGTGAAAGTCAAATGATAAACAAAGCAATTTCGATGAGCTGTGCTTTAATTATTTCTCAGGAAAGAATATTGGAACGTTAGAGGGAATATTGTGAGGGATAATTTAACTAGCATACAGTCACGCTATATTTGCCTGGCATCCAACACCTACTTGTGTGGGATGTAGGTAAAATAGGTCCTCCAAGTGCAATTGAGGTTGCTAAAGCTGTCCATAATCTGCAAAGAGACAAGACAATGACTCCAGAAGTGGTTGAGGTTAGTAGTGATGAAATGTTCTCTGGCTTTAGGATCGTCTAAACGCTAAGAACAAATTGTTTAAGACTGTTGATGATGAATGGCTCAAAATCGTTCCCAATAGTTTAGATACATTCACTCTTTTTATAATCTCCTTAATCCACTAAACGCTCATTAATCGCCATGTAGTTATTCTTCATCTAGTAAATTTTTATTTATTGTAGTTCCTTTTGCAACGTGAACTGCTGCGGGTCAAATCCCTACAGATAAACTCTCGCTAGTCAGTGGCTGCAGGATTAAGTTGCCTAAAGTTCTAGTGAGAAGTCGTGACCGGTAGGAGTCCATGCGGTTGAGAGTGAAAAAAGATACTCACCGATGACGTTGGCTGGCGGACACGCTGAAATCACGAATTGATAGACTTTAGAATCCATTAACCGGCCGTTGGGTTGGCTCCCAGTGAATGAATGGTCTACAAAGTCGCCTTGTGACCGGAGAGTCATGGGTTGAAAACCCGGTAGGTACGTACTTCCGATCAGCCCAAAACTGGGACGAGACAGCTCTCCAGTACTCTCTGGTTTTCAATGGTTCTTTAACTGATATCAATCCGTGATCATTACTTGAAACAAATGAAATCCCACTACACAAACTTTTGAAAAGTCACACAATTACTGGATTATGGTGAGTGGTTTAGTATTCTACGTACGTGGCTCATGTATGCAACCAATCAGTAGTTACAACTTTGCTTCTTATACTTAACTACTGAGTCATAAAATGATTTATTGGGAGTGTGAACAGGTGGGTCACACTTTCAATTAATTATAAATGATATTAAGTCGGTTCCTGTTCTTAACCTTTTAACAGGATGCTAAAACCGTGTTATTTCTGTTAGTATCACCTCGATTGCTTCTCTTGCTTCTTTCTGAGTTTAATTTACGTGGCTGACTTTGTAATAATTAGACGTCGTGGTCTTAAAAACCTCAGATTTTTATTACCCTTCTGGTTAACGTACTGCTTTTTTTGCCCTCCTGTCGGTACTACTGTTTAATACCCATGCTTATTTGTCTTTTTGGTTTACATCAAGCTGCCTGTTTTTCTGGACACAGTCGTTCAATCCACTGTATTCAGTTCAATCCAGTCATCACTACAGAACTGGTGACAGCTTCACAAGATGGAAAACTAAAATTGTTTGTGAGTTTATAGCCTTTAAATATATTTGATTAGAAAGTGTTGATAAATTTTAGCGTATTATTATTATTCACTTATTACAGTGTGGTCTGATGAAATCGGAGTTCCGAATCGAACAAAAGGCTTCAAGTCTTAAGGCTTTGAAGTTTCGGTAGCGGTGATGTTTTTTTTCACAGGGTAGAACAGCCTAGCTTCAAGCTCAACCTTCCACTTTCTTAGGCTAGGTGGCAAAGTTAAACTTTAAGCACCACCAATCAGCGAATGACTCTCAACGCACCAATCACATGAAGGAGGCATTTTTGGGTATGAAGTACATATATTTACGAAGAATGTGAATCAAAATGTTTCATAGAACACCTTTCCCTGACATGTGGCAAAAACATCTCCCTTCTGAGCATAGGAGTACCGATTGGAAGTTAAACCACATTCTATACATATATTCATATAAATGGCTTTAAATGAAGTCTTTTCGAGATCCATTAATGGCTTTAATCCTGTTTTTCATTCTTCCCCAAAAGCCCTCTATAGAAGTGATGTGTGTCCCTGTAATGGGATCCACAAAATCAATAGAATGATTCACTCTGTGGTGAATATATCCAAGGGATGACAGGTAGTTATAACCTTTCCACTCATCCGCCTCCTAATAACGAAGTAATTCTCTCTATTTTCCATGACGCGATATCTCTGCAGTGCTGGTACCACTGAAATGTTGACAGGAGACTATTTTCTCTGTTTTAGCAGCTACACCTATCACAGGTTGTCTTAAAACCTAATAGCTACATATTTACAAAATCTGGGTTAAGGACAAATGGGACCTGGCAAAAAATTTTCCTACAAAATATTAGAATCATCAGCTTACCGTCCCTGACATTTAACTCGAATCAAGGGAATAGAACCTTATACTTGCGTGAATGAAAGCCATTGGGCCATTGAAGGTCATTCGTTGATTTGTATTTAGTGATGCTTAAAGTTTAACTTGGCCGGCTAGGTGAAGTTTAAGCGTGTGTGTTGGTTAGGAATCGAACTCGGACCACTTGCGCGGTTGGCGAGCATTCTGCAATTGAACCACCAATTAGTTGCTAAATTGGTTTTATTCAAGCTTTGGGTTGTAGGTATTTGATTTATTTCAGAGAAGATTTCGTCACGAACCGACATCAGTAATAGAAACATTCGCTCTAGTTTAGAACACTCTGGCAGTGCGCACAAATGACCCTATCTGTGGTTGAACCCAAGTGATTTAGGTTACTCACTGGTAGCATTGAACTGCGGTGGGTGTGAATCGCTAATTGACGAAAATTAGCATTGACAAGCCATTCGATTTCAACCTCGTGGCTCAATGGTGAGCGGGTCTGTATTGTAACCTGAAGGGGTTGTGTGAGACGTCCCAAACTTGGACAAAACAGATGCACTATACTTCTTAGTTGCCAGTGTTTTCTGACTAACTTTTTTTAAGTTGCATGGTGCTTTCCTAGCTTTGGTGTTTCGTTGTGGATGTTTTATCACTACCAGTCTTGGTGATATCTTCAACACTCCAACTTTATTAAAAAGTGAGACATATGTGAAGGTTGTATCAGTGTTAAGCCATCCTTTTGCTTGTTCTTGCTCTATTATATATAAGGAAAGAGATTTTTATTGCCTTACCTTTTGAACTTACCTCTTATTGCATCATGTGGGATTAATTCTTCTTTGTACAACGTCGTTTTGCTTCATTACTGATGTAATCAAGCAGTTAAAATGGAGTAAGAGAAGAAATTACTTAAGTATTCATGCAAGTTGTGATCACGTCTCACTTCTTACTGAAGTTAGCGATGAAAATGTCAAGAAGCTTGAGGATGAAACGTCCACGATCGAATACTATATCTTCAAGGAAGTCAAACAATGTCCATCCTTATCCCTGTGCTACAAATCTGTGTTATTTCACTATAACTGTTTGTTTTATGTCATCCGAAGATACAACCCAATGCAAATTTGTATAACTAGAGATAGAGGAAACAATAAAGTTAGCAGAGAAAGCGCTCACAAATGGAGTTTCTTAACTCAGACTGTGGCATGTGCTACTGATAAGATTTACCAGTAGTATGTCTTCGCTCAATACTCAAGATCAGATGGCCAGCCAGAAAAGATCAGAAATAGGGATCTCTGGGAGCAAACCAATCAGGTACCGATTGTAAAACAAATAGGCAGGAAGAAATGAAGATGGATTGGCCATACTCTGAGGAAACCATCAAGTGACATCACTAGACAAGCCATTGCTCGAGTGGAACCCGGTTGGGAAGCGGTGAGTTGGTCGTCAGTGCAAGGATGACTTGGAGGAGGTCATGTGAAGAGGAGATAAAAGCGTGTGGGCAGACTTGAAGCGGAGTGAAAAAGTTGGCAGAAAACCGAAGGCAGTGGAGACGCGCAGCTGAAGCCCTATGTTCCTCTAGGAATAAAGGAAATAATAATAATATGTGTAAAGGGGTGTACATCGGTATAAAACACCAAACAACAGGAAGATAGATTTGATTTCGGAGAAAGCAAATAATACAGCGTTGCTGAGATAGATACACGGGAGACGTGAAAGGAAAACAAAGAAATACAATATAAAAGCCAAAAGTAACACAACACGGTAGATCTGCGCAAATGGTGCGTTGAAGATAAGGTGTACATAATTTGGCTAAGTAGAGATACCAAATTGCAGATAAACACTCCTCTACCAAGTCTTTCGTATTCTACCCTTACAAGACCAGGAAATACAGTCCTATTACGAATTAGGTATTCTTCCAGATTTAGCCACTCTATCTTTATGATGTTAGAGTCTTTAGATCAAGACTATTTGAATCCACTCCGTTTTTACGACCTGTTTCTAGTTGGGTGTGTATTCAAGGCTACTATACGAAGATGTTGTTCGACGTCTTGTGGGACTCTGTAATTAATCGATCAATCGATAGTTTTTAAGAAACATCTGATTTAGGTGAAAATTTGGTTCTGCGATTTTAGCATTCGACTACTAAGGATAAAGGGTTATGTGTTCAAATGTGCTCCACTCACCTGAGCTTTAACAGTATAATGATATTATAAACTCTCTCACAATGACTTCAATTCATAGTGTGGTTCACGTGTATTGCATCTGATTTTGGTTATTATTATTAAGAGCATCTGGTCAGTAATCATGTTCATGGATGGTCACTGACTACAGATGTTCGCATTCTATCTCCCGTGTTAACTGGTAGAATATGTTGAATAATATTGAGGTTAGGCATAGGGTGCTACTTAAGAGATGGTAAGTCACTTTATAATAGGTGTATTTCATAACCCCAATACTAGGTAATCGAGTCCTACTAACCAAGTCATTTGATGCGGTTGTGAAACTACCCTGATTAAGATGACTAGTTCACGTGTTGCTTATAAACAAGCCATCACTTTCCTCAATAGGTAATGTTGGCTGACATAGGATTAGGTTCGAAAAGAGTTAGGGGTGGCCAAATAAAAACACGGTATCAATTCACGAAATCCTTGACTGTTGGCTTAATTCAGTCATGTAGGGAGGTGTAGACTGTCTAGTTTGGTTCCTGGAGACGCTAAAATCCAATGACTGGAGATGTATCCACTCTTTGTAATTTCTGAGACCCAGTAAATTCTCTTATTTTTTCCATGTAACTCTTCTTTCTTCCGTACATTTATGCTCATTATAGTCCTTTTGAATTTGATAAGGTTAAAATTGCTGTTGAGTGAGAATAAAGGTAGTTGAGTTGTCAATTTAACAAGTGTGAAGATAGTGAATTAATAAAGTAAAAGCAAACTAAAATTAAAAATTAAAAATTTATAGGGAAAGACTAGTGAAGAGGTTAAGACAATGGTATAGACTGGGCAAACTTTTTCTTTATACAGAGTTCGGGATAGTATTGACGAATTGCTAGCGCCTCCGCCATACACGAATGATGACACCTGATGACCCTTATGCAATTTGGCCTCACCTTGTAGATGATCTTGAAAGACGACTCTGGTGGAGCTACGTGGACTGAGTTCACCAAGTGCTCGAAAGGTAGTGAGCTAGTAATTGTCTTGCATTGTCCTTTTGCTAACCATGCCGGATAATGTTCAGAGATGCGTTTGGAAAGTGTGCGGTCGCTTTTTACAGCCAATATAACTAGCTCCACACGAGCAGATGAATTTATAAACACATACTGAAGTGGCCCAAACTGGCGGCAGTTTATCCTTCACACATCCATTGTTCATTTTTGGGCTGTAAAAATTGATCAACAGCTCAACCTCAAAGAAAGCTTTCCTTCACTAGTCGTTCCCTTTAAAAAATTTAAATTTTAAGAAATTTTAAATTTTACTTTTAGTTTGCCTTTACTTTTATAATTAATTCACTATTATCACTCTCATATGTTTCTTTTGTATATTTTTTCATATACATAACTCTGGTTTCCAACTGAATGGCTAAGGCTTCAACAATACAAAGGAGACAAAAGAATATTAGTGCGTCACTGGCACTGCGGTAGAACGTTCTCTGATCAGACTTGTAGTCCGGGGTCCGATCCTGTCCGACGCACTCCTAAACCTCGCTAAGTCAGTAATAAGACTGGTAAGTTGGGAAGGTTGGGAATGAGGCTAGCAACCTCATCCTGTAAAAATAAACACCACTGCTACCGAACTTTCAAAGCCCTAGATTGAAGCGCTATGTTCCACTGGGAACGTTAAGGAATAAAAAATAGCGTATTGCTTTTGCCAGATGTTCTTCACTTTGTAGACCACTTTGAAGGAGGAGGCGTTTGTTGAGATAAAATGACCAGTCTTGATGAGATGTACAGCCACTCTTATTGGGCAAACCTAATATACACACACACAAAAATAAGTATGTGTAATGCGATTCTACGTACAGTCAAGTGAATGAATTCAAATTCACTGAACCACATGTTTTGTTTTAATTAATGTCTAGATGAGGGTTATTCATGAATTTAGATTTAATTAATTCAAATATACTGAAGTCTCACCATCACAGAAGCCAATTAGTGACAATTTGGCTGTAGACAGTAAATCATGTTTTAAACATTGTTCATTAAATAAGACTGTCCTATCGCGCTACGTCAAATAGGCTAACTGATATGGAATTGTACTTCGTCATAATATCCACGTTAAACTGTTGCATAAATGTTTGATCTCTCGTTGCCAGATGTTCAATTCCCTTTTGAAATTAATGTACTGAGTATCAATTAAATGATCCTATCACTTAACTTTGCTTTTTTCTTTCAAAGGATATTCGTGACCCGAATCCTAGTTCCTCATGTAGAATATTTTTTCAACGAACTGCATCACCCTCCCCTGTACGAGATGTTGCATTTTGTCCAAAACAAGGATTCATGGTTGCAGCTGCACAAGAAAATGGTGTAATCAGTATATGGGATACTCGGAAAGGTTCACGTCCTATACGTGCATTTCAAGGTCACTCTTGTTCAATAGCCACATTAGACTGGCATCCAAATTGGAATGTAACATCGTGAGTAGAATTTTCATTATCCTTCTAGTGAATCGATTCCCTTTACCGTTATTTGTTAAATTTCTTGTGTCTGTTTTTGAGTGCTTCGTTGAATGGAAATGTGGCTCCATTCGCTTAAGCGCTCGAAATCCAGTTAGTGAACAACAAAGTAGTATCCTTAACCCCCAAACAGTAAGTGTGGTTTATAGTGCAGTACTGGGTAACTGAGATTTAACTACTAATCTACTTTGTTTAACACTCTACGGTTCGAAGTGCCTTGTTTAAAATGTAACAGCACTTAGATTGTTAGAGTTAGAAATCATAGTACATGACATATTGACCACTTCACCTATTTGGGAAGTTGTATCAGCACCAACGGACTGATTGGCGACGAAATCTCAGCACGGATCCAAAAAGCTCCAGCTGCTTTCGCTAACTTACACCATCTCTGGCGTAGGTGTGAAATCCGGCTATCAACCAAGGGACGTCTGTACTGCTCAGCAGTTCGTTCCGTCCTCTATGGCTCTGAAACATAGCCAATACGAGTTGAAGATATGAAAAGGTTGACTGCTTTTGATCATAGATGTCTGCGATCTCTTTCTCACGTTAGGTGGTTTAATAAGGTAAGTAATGTTGACGTTAGGCGTAGAGTGTTGGGCGAACAGGGAAAATCAATCGACGAGGCTATAAAGTTACATAGATTGAGATGGCTAGGTCGGTCACGTGGTGCGCATGCCTAACCATCGCCTCCCCCGACAGACGGGCATTACTAGCTGATATAGGTGAAGGTTGGAAAAGAGTAAGTGGTGGCCAAACAAAAACATGGCCTCATCAATCCATGAAATCCTTGAGAGTTAAACTGAGTCAGGTAGGAGGGAGATGCAGACTTCCGGGTTGGGGCCCTCAGGACTGACTCTAGGAATCAATGGCTGGAGACAATGGAGACATGGCTCAAAATCGTTGTCAATGGCCAGCGCAGATGTATTCAGTCTCTGTAATCTTTCATATTTCTTTATACCGTTACCCATTCTGTTTCACTCTTATACTTGTTAGACTCTATCGATTCTCTTCACTCATCTTCTTGTTTACCTTTGTGTGGTATTTGGAAGGTGGCAACTCGAACTGGTGCACTTCGGTGTCAAGTTCTATGTTGAATCCAGACAGATAGACAGACATTAAGGGAAGTTATATTAATGACTGATCAGGTATGTTAAAGCAGTGATTTAGTATCTATGGGCGAATTAAATAATGAAGGACCAAATAAAAAGTGCTTGTCGAGGCTAATTGGTAGAGGACCATAAATCACATTCTTGTAATTTCCTCCACTTGTTAGTGAAGTATCGCTCTGAAACCTGGTGAAGTTTCACGTCCACTTGGATTCTTTTGCTGATGGACTTCGGTAACAAGTAACAGGCAGTAACGATCCCATGTCATTTAACCTAATGACCAGATTACAAACGTTATCAAACGTCTGAAATCATAATTGGGGATTTTTGAGGTATGTCGTTACTGTCCGAATGCGTACTCTTAAATACCATATTTTTGACTGATGGTGTAACTGCAACTTTTTCGCTCAGGAAAATGACTTACAGCAGGAGCGTTTCCTAAATCACTTCTAGAATCTTTACACCTTTTGGAACAGATGTCGCTTACAAATCAACATGGCTTTTTTCCCTCAATACTATGTAAACCAAAAGACCCAACGATGAGAGAAGAAGAAAACCAACATCACATCTGTAAAAGAAGTTTTGAAATAGATTTTCATGGACTGCGGAAAACACTATATTCACCAAAGTGGATATCCTTTTCTTCGCTATATTGACTCACTTGAATACCTGCGACCACCGATTCGACTGAGATGGTGTAAAACGTCTTAGACATTAGAGAAATACCTTGAGGTCTGTTACGCATATCATTTGGCAGTTAGCAGACATGTGGATAGAGATTCAATTTATCAATCCATAAAAAGTAGATCACACCACCAGAAGGTCAAATATCACGGTGAAGTTGCCTGAAGTTCTAGCGAGAAGTCATGACCAACGGTGTCCACCACCGAGTTGGGTGTGAGAACAGATACTCACAATCACATTGGCTGGCGGTTGCTCCATATATTGCGAATCTGCAGAATTTAGAATTAATGAGCCACTAGATGTGGTCCTAGTGCCTGAATGGTCAACAAGCTCATCTTGTAGCGTGAAGCTCCTGGGCTCGACCTCTGGTGGGAAGACAGTTGAGTCCTGCTGAAGAGTTCCAGACAGTTAGTTGTCCAGTACTCCCATCGAACTTGAAATATCAGATCAGTAAGAGGATCAATATCATTATGAGCAGATACAGTTTTAAGAAAATCTACAGGAATAATCAATTGGTATGAGGGGGTCACTCAGACTGAAAAACGTATTTGATCCATGGAGAATTAATTCCTAAAGCCCATATCACACTGAAATTAGCATTAAATATGCTGTCCGGAAGAATAGCGAAAGCTTCGCAATTATCAACTATACAGTTCAGAGAACATAACCACATCGAAAACATTATTATTATTGTTCCCTAGTGGAAAATAGGGCTTCAACTGCACGTCTCCACTTGCTTCTGTGTTCTACTGTGCTTTTCACCTGCATCCATGTTAGTCCATACTGTTTCAACTCCTCTTCACACGATCTCCTCCATGTCACCCACCCTTGCACTGACGTCCCACTCGCCGCTTCCCTTTCGGTCTGGTGCCACTCGAGCAATGGCCTGACGCGCGCGCGACGTCACCTAGCCGCCTCCTCAGCGAGTGTCCTATACATCTCCATTTTTCTTGCATATTTGTTGGGCGATTGGTTCATGTTCAGTATAGAGCGAAGACAGTTGTTGATTAAGGTCTGCAACCTGTTGGAAAACATTCATATGATCTAAAAATCTTCTCCATTGTTCCAAGATATTTTCTGCTGAGCAGATTATTTTCTATCTGCTGGTGTCCTACGGCTAGATCTGTTCCTATCATATAAACTCCTCAAATGATTCATAGAGAGCCTCACTTTTTGCTTATACGGTGATTAATGACCTTTAGTCGTTGTGATTGATCTCTCATGGGTCGATATATTTGGTCGAATTCTTGTTTTCCGTTACCTAATCCAAAGAAAAACTGTAAATGCGTTAAGTGGATTTCAACTGTCATTAAATTCTGATGAGATTATTTTGTTTCCTTTATTTTACTTTCATGAAAAAAAGATGTAACTGGTTGGCGACAGCTGGTGCTAGAGATCATCTAATCAAAGTATGGAATCTAAATAGTCCTAGTGGACAAAGTTCTGTTACTTGTCCTACTGTCTTATATACTGTACGTACTACAAATGTAAATCGGGTACGATGGAGACCTACTTTTGTAAGTCTATTTATTTGTTTTGCTTTGGCATTTATTCCTTCTTTTTGTACGATGCATTTTGTTTTTGACATTCTTTGGCCTTCCAAGTAGTGGAATATATAGGGTTTCAAGCTTAAGGTTCTAATTTTCAGTGGCGGTGGTGTTCTTTTACGGAGTAGAGCCCCTCATGTAACCTTCTCATTTTACAGGGTTTACTACTGGCTAGGCAAAGTTTAGAAGTGTTGTGCTGACCAGGAATCGAATCCAGATCACAATGCATTGGCTTGATACAATTGTTATTTCTATGAAGAAAGGAAGACGAAATTTGCAGTATAAAATGATATCATTCTATTTCACAGGTTCTCATCAGCTGCAGACTACCTGAAATTACAATGGTTATATAGATGATAATAACATACTTTAATGTTCGAGTGGTGGTAGAAAAGAGATGCTATAAAATTGACGCATCTAAATGAAAGCATTACAATGTTTTTAGTTTAAGTTTTCATCATCAATTTATACGCTTTTAAAGTTGAAAAGAGGGGGAGGGGTAAGAGGAAAACAGAAAAAATTGATTAACAGAACAGTGTTAGCCTTTAGGTTCCCATAGCAACTCAAGAAACAAAACGGTTACAGTTTATGAGATTAAGATTTGTTCAGTGAGTTGAGATCACTGAATTAGATGACTAATCAAAATCAAAATTCTGTTACCAAGGGAGTGAGAGGTTAATCACACTCTTTCTGTATGCATAAGTCTGGTTCAAGTCTTTTGTTATTATTGTTATTATATCCTTTAATTCCTAAAGAAACATAGGGCTTCCGCTGCGCGTCTCCATTGCCTTCTATTTTCCGCCAACTTTTTCACCCCGCTTCAAGTCTGCCCACACGCTTTCATCTCCTCTTCACATGACCTCCTCCAAGTCACCCTTGCACTGACGACCAACTCACCGCTTCCCAACCTGGTTCCACTCGAGCAATGGCTTGTCTAGTGATGTCACTTGATGGTTTCCTCAGCGTATGGCCAGCCAATCCATCTCCATTTCTTCCTGCCTATTTGTTTCACAATCGGTTCCTGCTGTGTTGGTTCGCTCATTGCCAGAGATCCTTCCCTGTTCCTTATCTCTTCTGGCCAACCATCTGATCTTGAGTGGTATTGGGCAAACACAGTTAGCTGTTGATGATGGTCTATAGTTTGTTTGAGGTACTCTTTATGACGCGCTGGCCAAGTCTCTGGTCCGCATAGAAAGTAGCACTGACTTCATATTGGAGTTGAAAATCCGGATGTTATTTTTGATGGTGAGTGATGTTGACCTTCTGCCAGCTTGTTGCTGCTTTTCACTTGCATATCTTCCAGTTTGTGGGAAATCAGACATATATCATCGGCGAAGTCCAGATCCTCCAATTTTTTTTTGTGAGTCCATTTTATGCCTGTTTCCTCATTGCCCGCCACTGTCTGTCGCATTGTCCAATCTACTGCAATCAGGAAGATCATTGGCGATAGTAGACAGCCTTGCCTGACTCCCGTCCTCACTTCGAAGGCTTGATACAATGTTTACATCTATTAACATTTGAAATGTGTTCACAGTATTTAGACAGTTCCTGATATAGATTTTCGTGTTAGGAGTGCTTTTTATATTGTCTCAGTCAATATCACAGGTACAACAGTCTTTCTACATCTTTTTGATATTACAGCCATTTATTTTTTACTATATCAGAATGTTAGAACACAAAGATTTCTACTCAAAGACAGTCAGTTGATGATGAACTCCAAAAGGGAAAAGATAAGTATTGGGTTCAGAAATAAGACTGAAGCAGAAAGTATGATACTGAATCCAATTCATCATTTGAAAATTACATGTTCGATCAGGAAGTGACATCAGTTAGAGAACCATTGAAAAACCATGGACAGCTGTTTCGTCCTAATCTGGGATTCTTTATGAGTACTTACCCACATGTCGCAAACTAGGACGAAACAACTTCTAGTGTAACAACAGAAGACAAGGGCCAGGCAACAGATCGTTTTATTATGAAAATCAACACGTATTTATACATATTTCAGACAACATTATTATAGACAAGCGCAGTCATCTGATTGGTTGTTTAGGTAGACAAACGCAGGCTTCTGATTAGTTGTTTCGGGATTCCTTGACAAACAGAGTTCTCTATCTGCGAATCATATTTTGCCACGTTAACTTCGCTGTGATTGGTTGTTGACTCAGCCTTGTTCACGGCCCATATTAGTGACCTAGACCTTAACGTAGATTAGTGCCAACCAATCGGCTAGCAGCCTGCTCTCACCACACTAGTACTGCCTGGTTTACTTCATATTTTTTTAGTGTGGTTGCGTTCTATCTGGTTGCTTCAGCTGTCATTCCTTTATTGAAAAAGCTGACTGTTTTTTATCATAGATGTCTGAGATCTCTTTCTCACGTTAGGTGGTTTAATAAGGTAATTAATGTTGACGTTAGGCGTAGAGTGTTGGGCGAACAGGGAAAATCAATCGACGAGGCTATAAAGTTACATAGATTGAGATGGCTAGGTCGGTCACGTGGTGCGCATGCCTAACCATCGCCTCCCCCGACAGACGGGCATTACTAGCTGATATAGGTGAAGGTTGGAAAAGAGTAAGTGGTGGCCAAACAAAAACATGGCCTCATCAATCCATGAAATCCTTGAGAGTTAAACTGAGTCAGGTAGGGAGGGATATGCAGACTTCCGGGTTGGGGCCCTCGGGACTGACTCTAGGAATCAATGGCTGGAGACAATGGAGACATGGCTCAAAATCGTTGTCAATGGCCAGCGCAGATGTATTCAGTCTCTGTAATCTTTCATATTTCTTTATACCGTTACCCATTCGGTTTCACTCTTATACTTGTTAGACTCTATCGATTCTCTTCACTCATCTTCTTGTTTACCTTTGTGTGGTATTTGGAAGGTGGCAACTCGAACTGGTGCTCTTCGGTGTCAAGTTCTATGTTGAATCCAGACAGATAGACAGATTGAAGTAAGCTCTGAAGACGTTGTCCTGAAGGACTGTGATGACTTCACACTCAAACCACTTCACCTAGAGGGTACAACCACACCATTTCTTCCCCTTTATTTTAAGCTTCTAATATACATGATAAACTTTCCTTTTTCCCCTTAAATTTGAGTAAACTGGAAAATTTCTTTTGGAGAATTTTCTGATTAAAACACTGATTTTTTTTCTTCTAAACGCTTAATTTGATTACCTTTCAGATGACACAACTTGTATCCAGCTGTAATCTTACAATCGATTTAAGCGTACATGTATGGGATTTACAACGACCATTTATTCCATATGCATCATTTGAAGAGCATAAAGATCTTGTAACATGTAAGTTTTAATTTTATTTCTTTACTTAACTTTTCTGTTTATCTTGTACTACTCTTGCATCTTACCTATTCTCCTTTATTCTTCCTTGGGTTGCTTAAAAAAGACTATGTCATACCTCGTAGGACCGTGAAGACTGTCAGTAGGACGAGTGGTAGCAATCCATTGGGCCGTATCGTTGACATCGTCATTGATAGGCGCTCGAATTTCATGCAACAAATTTACTAAAGGGATTTTGTCAAATTGTGAGCATTCCCTTTGATTGAAACTTCCACCTTGTGTCTCCACAGGTAAAACAAAAATTCATTTCGAAAGGCTTTTCGCGCGTACATCTAAGTATAAAAATTCCACTTTACCATATTTGGTACGTGTTTTATGTGATGAAAATAGTGTTAAGCATGAACTAACCAACCTTCTTTGGGCTGGTTAATAAACCATTTTCGCCACCATTATATCATCAAGCTTTACTGTTATTATTCTTCTTATATTTATAATCTCATTTTTTTTTTGTTTATTTTCTCCTAAGTGTAAAGATCATTTAAGCTGTGTAATAACTTCGTTTACTGTCTCTATTTCGCATTTCTTTTACTTTCTTCTCTTGCTTTGTGTGCTACATGGAGTCTGTGCGTCTTGAACTGCTGCACATCGGTGCAAAGTTCTATGTTGAAAACAGGCAGACACACACAGACAGACAGACAGTGTAATAACTGTTATCTTTTGTTTTTCCCGTCACCGTGATGTATCAAGAGAACATTAGATTCAATACTCCATAACATGCTGAAATTTCCATACTGTATTGCCGAAATTGTTTGAAACAAACGCACTGTTGTTATTATTATTATTATTATTGTAGTTATTCTTTTCACTTTGTATTTTGCACATTTGTGACATTTATTCCTACTGTAAATGTGGATAAATTCCTGTGATTAATTTTATTGATATTTTGAGTAAATTAGATGCAATATTGTGTGTGTGATAAATGGTGAGAATTTCATGCTGTTTTATAAGTACTGTTTTTGGAATAAAGCAGATTATTATTATTAGTGTTATTAAAATGTTAACTAAAACGAGTTTTCAGTACAAGTAGGTAATAATTTCAAAAATATTTGAAGTGGAAAACACGCATTGAGTCAGATGAAATGTTCAATCTGTAGCTAGACAAGCGTAGATTGATTTACTGGAGTAAATAATCCAGTAAATAAAGACTGTTTCAATGTGTGATACATCTAATAAACATACTAATATGAAAGGTGTACATTGAATTGGTTATTTTCACCGATTTAGAGTTGTTCAGTGTAGTGATAATTGTGTGATAGATCAACTAACCGAATGCTCTAAGTTATGCGTAAAATCCAAAAACATAAGATGTGTCTAAATTACGGTACTGTATTGTCATAAAATGTAATAAAAAACGCCTAAAATCGTGAAGTTTTTATGGTCGAATGCCAATCAAACGCACAATCACTGTGCATCAATAAACATAAAACAGCAAAGCCGTTTCAAGAGTGATCCAGCGAGCAAATGTTAAGATCTACCTGTCTGTCGGTCTGGTTCCAACATAGAACTTTGCACCGGTGTGCAGCAGTTCGAGTCGCCACACTTCACTTAGCACTCAAAGCCAGAGAAGAAAATAAATAGAAACGCAAAATACCGACAGTAAACATAGCTATGAGGTAAAAAAAACAGTAATATAGAATAACAATGTAGTTTCATTGGAAATTGTAAGTCACAAGAAATGGATGCATCTGCTCCAGCCATTGAGCACGATTTGGAACCATAACACCAATTGACTCCAGCCAATGGTGTTTATCGTCCCGAGGACTCCGACCAGGAAGTCTACACCTTCCTACGTAACTGGTGTAAACTAACTGTTGTGGATTTCATTGACTGATGAAGTCATGTTGGTTTTGGTCTGGCCACCACTAGGCTCTTTTCCAGCCTGACCCTATATCAGCTAGCATTGACAGTCGAGGAAGGAATGTCCAGATAAAAAAAATAGAGGGGAGGATTTGCATTATCAATGTTCAACAGTGACTGGAATATAAACAAGGCATGTACAGTGTATACGGTTTAACCATAAGAAGATAATTAGTATTTACCAAATAGAATATTACTGTATTGCGTCGGTGATACAGCAGTTAGGACTCTCATCGACCATCCAAATGGTCTAGGGTTCGATCCCCTACCGACGCACATTCATATCAATGGTCAGCCTGCAAAATTGGGCTACAGATATCACATGGTGACAATTCCTTACTAATAGCAAAAGTACTCTGTGGAGTCAAGCTAAAATAAAAGAAAAGAAACAACAAAAACACTTCAATGTTTAGTAATAACTATATAGACTTATACTACTTACTAGTGATAAGTAGTATAAAGTTGAACAAAAAAGAAAGTATTGCTTGCGAAAGAGGATTTTCGGTGAGACACTCAAATATTTTCATTAATCTTCGTTGTATGATACTCCACTTCTCTCACACGCATACCGTTCTGTACCTGTTCTTGTAACTTATATCAGTAGCTGACACTTTGTCCTCAAATACTGTTCCTTTCACACCATGACTGAATTGTAACCAGTCGTCCCCAGAAGTTCTTACTTCTCTCACAGATAAATTTCAATGATCATTGTGTTTTCCTGAAAGCCTGCATGTTCACAATCTAAAAGTAGAACTTTTCAATTAAATACCATCCAGGAATTCAAGTTATCCAGTATCTGATTTGTCATTCAACTAAATGAATATCAGTTTTCTTTCATATCGCAAATCCTCATAATTTCCTCTTATTATTTCAGGTATATCTTGGTGTCCTGCTGAAACTAATAATTTTTATACTGTTGGTCGTGATGGTTTACTTATACGTCATAGTATTAAAGATGGGATTCGGCCAGCAGAGAATGCATCCCCTGTAGCCTTATCAATTAGTCCATATGGGCATATATTACATGCTGTTAGTAAAGATCGTGTTGAAATTAGTAAAAAGTTATCTATAGTTGAAGAGAAAAGCAGTGTCACTTATCCTCCAAGTAAGTTGACTCATTCATTCATTTTTAAGTAATATAAACATTGGCTGTGACTCAATGTGTGACTATAATCTTTTTCAAAAGCTATTGGTTTGTAGGGATTTGATTAGTTTGATGTTTAATCACGGACTGATATCACTTGGGGAATCCAGTGGTTCAACGGTCAAAGAGGTCGCCTCGTAAGCTGACGGGCTGTGGCTTCCATCCGCAGTGGGGTCATGGGTGCGTACTGTTGAAGAAGTCCAAACCGGAATAAAACAACTAGTCTTCTAACTGATATAATCTTTATGTCAAGGTTTGATCATCCTGTATTGTTCTGAATAGTTTTCTTTTAGGTCATACAGGAACCTTGCTGAAAGATATTTTGTTATTCGCTTTCAAATTATTTATCAATACGTAGAGTACCATGATGAACTCACTCACCATTAGACCTTTCAGTATTTAGCAGTTAAATGTGTAATATTTTAGCACTCAGTGACTAGTTTTAAGGGTGGTTATGCAACTGCTGTTGATTACAATGTCAGAGCATATATTTCATCCAATAACACCCGTGTGAAACTTTTAGTATAATCATTCTCTTCACTTGTCATCATTTCTCCGTCAATTGAAATGAATACAAATCCCCACAAAATCTCATCATCTAAATATCAGCCTCCATCTCATTAATGGCTATTGGGTTGGATGTTTTGAAATTGAACTAAAAAGTTGTGACCAGTGTGGATGATCCACCGTGTGTTATGCTGAAGTGAATGCTCATCGAAGACATTAGTTGATAGAGCAGCACTATATCACGGATTGGCCCAAATGGTCGAACAGTCAACGAGTCTGATCTGTTAACCTGGAGATCTTGGGTTTGAACCCTGGTGGTGGCGTTGTAGGTGTGTAGCACTGAAGAGTCCAAAATAGGACGAAACAGCCGTCAAGTATTATTGATATAAGTATAAAATTTAATCTAATCAATCTGAAAAATGATACAAACATCATTATCACAAAAGCTGATAAAGGAAACTCCACATTAGTTTTGACAAATCTGATTATATAAAGAAAGCCACTGAACACATTGAAACGGGTCCATATGAGGAAATTAAGAAGCCTGTAGATACAGTAATGAATAAGGTTAAGAAATCTAAAGCGGATTTAATGCGCAGAATGAAGCTGTCAATGGGTGAGTCGAAATGGTTTAATTTTATGCCTAAAACTAATAACGCTAGTAGAATATATGGTACTATAAAAATACATAAGCCAGGTTACCCCATAAGACCAATAGTAGATTTTAGAAATAACCCCACGTATGAATTATCAAAACAATTAGCTCTAATACTATGCCCCATTAGAAATCGTTCAAACTCTAGATTAACTAATTCATATGAGATGAAAAATAAAATAAATGACATTCAACTAGCGAATGATGAAACAATGGTTAGTTTTGATATAACTAGTCTTTATACTAATAAACCAATCAATATGCCCGCCTTAGAAGCAGTTGAAAGAGAACTAACTGCGGATCCTGAACTCACTCATAGGACAAAGCTGTGCATTGAGGAAATTATTTTAGTAATTCAGTTATGCTCCCTCACATCTACTGTCTACAAATTCTACGGCGAAATATATGACAAACAGATGGTTCAGCAATGAGATGGATCACTAATATCCTCTGTTTTAGTAAATATATTTATGGACAACTGGGAAGAAAGTGCTTGTAATACGCTAAATCCTACTAAAAAAATATGGTGGAGATATGTGGATGACACTTTCACACACAGTGTTAAAAACGGTACATATCCCTAGCTTCTTAACAAATATAAACTCACTAGTAGAGGGAATAAAATTCATGTCTGTTTTCGACATAGAACTTTGCACCAATGTGCGGCAGTTCAAGTCGCCACACTCCATAAAATTCACACTTACATCGGAAAATGAACGAGGAGAATTAGCTATCATGTTAGATTGTAAAATCAACCGGACAGAAGAAAGTAAACTGCACACTAGCGTTTATAAAAAGCCAACGCATTCTGCAAATAGATATTTAGACTTTAATTCATCTCATCCATTGTCTGTAAACGCAGGCTTAGTCAAGTGTCTAACAAACTGAGCGACAGCCGTCAAGTACTATTTAGTTCTCAATTGTTCCCCAACTGAAGTCGACTCATGGTTAAAATACACAATTTTGTGTCTTGAATTACCCTTTTTTTTAGAAAGTGTACTTTTATTATTATTAATATCAGGTATTCTTATTCTTCTTTTTCCAAATCTTCCTCCTTTTAGTCCATAGCAGTATGAAGAATCCTAATCAAATGACTAATCCAAGTCGTCGTTCCAGTATGAATATATTTCCACCAGGTTATTATGCTTCTCCGAATTCCACGTCTACTTCGTCGGCCAATTTCACCCCTATTACTACTACTAATAATAATAATAGTACCACTACCGCCACTATTACAGGCAATGGTACTTTAACCTGTACAAATCCTGAACTTCCAACAGTACCAGTCACCTCTGTTAATACTGATAAAGTATTAAGTAGCTTATCAGAGCCAACTGGAGCACTAACAACAACAACAACAACTCAAACTGTTACCACTACAACAGTCTCCTCAGATCAACCTGTTAGTAATAACAGTACTGCTAGTACTACAAATAATATGACCAACATGTCTACACTTCCTACGGTTACTACATCTGTTACTGGACATCAGACTACTTCAGTTGTGAATGAGTGTACAGTTACAACACCTGCAATAAATAAGCTATTTAATTACACATCTAATCTACCTCCAATGGGATCATTGAAGTCAGCTAAGTTATTTGTTTCACAAGCACATAGTCTTATGTTCCATTATGAACCGTGTTTAGAGGTATGTTGAATTGTTTTGTCTTGTTTCTTGTATATATATTTTTATAAACTTTAAGAAACACTGGTGCTGTGTCTTATCTTTCTTTTAACTGTCATTCTTGAGAATGGACTCCGTTTTCTTGATAGTAGTCACTCTGGTTTCTAAAACTACGATGATTGGATCTTTAATCGGTCGTAAAATGACGATGTTCTCATTGCTTATCAGATGTTTTATTACTGCTTGGTGTAATTTAGACATGATTTCATATAATGGAATTGGTGAAGAAATGTACTGATTGGAAATATCGACTAATCTCCACTGGAACCAATATTTTCTGTTGTCACTGATGGGATGTAAGTCGGTTAATTGGTTGAATAGATCGTCGAATTCGGACGTGGAACTTAAATCTGAGTTAGATTGTGTCATTCTCTGTGCAATTTAGCTTCATACTTGATAGATTAATAAAATATTTTTCAGGGTTTTCAGGAAAGCCTTCATATGACTTTTCCGTCACTAGTGTCTTTGATAGGGTCTTGCAGGAGTTTAGAGAATTTCTGCACCGTAGATCTTGGATGAGATTTATGAACTGCATCCTTCAAACAATGCATAAATCAATGACGACATGTTTGAACGAACCAGCTTCCCAAGCTCAGTTTTGTAATCAGCAACTTCGTCAACTCTCTTTGGGATTTTGTCACACGTCTAAGATTATTAACAGAGGCAGGAAGTGTACAAGAAAGAAGGTTTTTCATAAATCGACGCAGGAAACAGCATGAGCATAAACACTCATCATAAAACTTAATGGGATGTTCTGCAACACATGGTCACTAAATTATCCAGAGACTTGAATGATTAACATTCTGCCTCTTATATACAAATTTGGTTCTTGATAGTGATCAGGTGCCAAAACGTTGTTCTTCTTAAAACGTCATCCACTAAATACAGCCTCTTGAATCGTAGACTTAAGCACTCGACTCTCATTCAATGGGTCCTGGGGTTCGAACCCCTCCTCATTTACCCAACCTGGAAAACTAGGTAGTACCTTTAACCTTCACTTAGTATGTGTAGCTTGTTACTGGTGAGTTCTAACATAATTCTGATTTCATTTGTGCAGAATTGTAATTCACTGAATCAAGAACTAAACATCCAGTCATTCAACGACAAGCTGAAATCCTGTTCCAACTATTTAGGCCTTTGGTAAACAGATACTTGACGCATATTACCCAAAATACGAATTTGTATCTGTCTTTATGAAGTAGCCATAAGAAATTGGCTGTTTTATATTTATCTTGGCAATCAAATCAATCAGTCCGTGGTCAAACTCGTGAAAAACAAATCTAATCCTTACCAACCAACTCTTGAAAATTAATCTGAAGCTCGCTAGTGACTTGTTGCAGGATGGAGTTTCCTGGAATTCTAGTGGGAAGTCGTGACCAATGAGGTCCATCCATTCGGGAGTGATGATGGGTTTCCCGCCGATGACACTGGTTGGTGTTCGCGCTAAATCACGAATTCGCAGAAGTTAGAATTAATGGACCATTGAATCAGTTCCCAGTAACTGAATGAATGAATGCCTTGTAACCGGAAGGTCCTGGGTTAGAAACCCAGGCGGTGGGTGCGTACTGCTGATGATTCCAAAACTAGGATGAAACAGCTGTCCAGTACTCCCTGGTTTCCAGTGGTTCTCTAATTGATTTTAATCCGTGGTAAAACTCGGAAAACACAACTAATCCTTAGAAATCAATTTTTCAAAATCAAAATAGTACCTGTCAAAGTGTTCTTTTGGTTTTTCCTTTTTTCCACAAAAAACAATTATTTCTTTTTTTTTGTTAATTACTTTAGGCAATTTGTCAACCTGAGTTGGCTAGTTTCAGCAATGCTCTACTACCGGATTTAATTATTGCACTGGCAAGAAATTATAAATTCATTGGAACAGGTGTTGATGCAATATGCAAGCATAATGCTGCTGTTTGTTTAAGATTTGGTCAACCATTTGTAAGAACTATTTTTACTATATCTGTGACACATTATATATTATTATTATATCCTTTAATTCCTAGAGAAACATAGGGCTTCCGCTGCGCGTCTCCATTGCCTTCTGTTTTCCGCCAACTTTTTCACCCCGCTTCAAGTCTGCCCACACGCTTTCATCTCCTCTTCACATGACCTCCTCCAAGTCAACCTCACACTGACAACCAACTCGCTGCTTCCCTTTCGAGTTCCACTTGAGCAATGGCTTGTCCAGTGATGTCACCTAATGGTTTCCTCAGAGTATGGCCAATCCATCTCCATTTTTTCCTGCCTATTTGTTTCACAATCGGTTCCTGCTGTGTTGGTTCGCTCATTGCCAGAGATCCTTCCCTGTTCCTTATCTTTTCTGGCCAACCATCTGATCTTGAGTGGTATTGGGCAAACACAGTTAGCTGTTGATGAAGTTCTGTAGTTTGTTTGAGGTACTCTTTATGACGCGCTGGCCAAGTCTCTGATCCGTATAGCAGCACTGATTGACTTCACATTGGAGTTGAAAATCTGTATGTTATTTTTGATGGTGAGTGCTGTTGACCTCCATACAGACTTGAGAGTAATGAAAGCTTGTCTTACTTTTCCGATTCTGGCTTTGATATCCTCATCAGTTCCGCTTGTGGTTGAAACGATGATTCCCATGTTGGTAGGTAAAGGAGGTTGTTTCTTTCAGGTTCCTCCCTTTTATATTATATATATACATACATAATACTCTGTTCACATGCCAGCTCCTAATGTAGACACCTCGACGATGTATGATTGTTAACATCATCCCATTTGGTTGGTGGTGGCTATCAGTAGAATCACAGAAGTGTACGTCGTCCTGTTTAGATCTCGTCAACTGGATATGTTTGTGTTTCTCAGCAACTTATGATGTTCCCACTGGAACTCAACTTAAACTCAGCACTCATCATTTCCAAAGCTTATATCGTTACCCACTACACCCAGTGGTCAAATCAGGGTCAGCTAGATTGTTATTTGTATTTGTAACTGTTAATCGATAACAGCTAAAGTATGCGTGTGTGTGTGTTGTTATTTGATATATTGATGTATTGTTTGTAGTAAAGTGTTTCAACGTGGTTATGCATATTTAACATTTCTAAATGATTTATTCAGACCAGAATTTTTCCTTTTTGTTATTTTTGTTTGATTTCATTGATTGATTGGTTGATTTACTGAGTTCCAGTGTAGAACTTTGCACAGAAATGTAGCACTTCAAGTTGCCACAGTCCACTCTGTGTAGCCCAAAACGGAAGACTAAAGAGGATGAAAAAGAGGTTCAAAAGGACTAGAATGAGCAGAAATGTACAGGATAACGACTAGCTACATGTAAAACCATGAGGGTTCCCTAATGGATCTGGGTGATCACAAAGACCGAATGAATTTGTGATATGCTGAGAACGATTACCAGCCAAATCACACCGATAGTCTGCAGCTATTGGTTCTTAGCATCCTAGAGTCTCCAACTAGTCAGCCTACACCTCTCTACGTGCCTGGCTCAAACCAACTTTTAAAGACTTCATGGATTAACATCAGGTTTTTGTTTGATTACCTCTAACCCCATTTTCATGCTGGTCTCCTATATCAGCAAACATTGCTCCTCAAGGAAAGCGGTGGCTTCGTATGCTCAGCATGTGTCCAAGCCGTCTCATTTCGCTACTGAGGTTGATTATTTTCTGTATAAATACAAGCCTTTTCCATGTATTTCAACTTTATCCAAATAGAATTTGACATTCACTTTTGATAGCATACATAGCTGCATAGTCTTACATACAATCCGTATGGATATAAGACGAATGAGATCCCGTAAATTGTATCGGATAAGCACCACTGTTATCCATATTTTGAGTTATGTATCTGTAGCTCTACGAATGAAAATGAAATGTTACCCAACAATCACTGGCAATCCCATGCAGCTAACATTGAGTTACACCTAGGACCAGTAGTGGCAGTGTTGTGGTGCAATACAGACAATGTGTCCCTACGGACTAGGATTTTTACACATTCCCACAGTTCAATACTACATTGGCAACAGAATACTATATATGTATTTGAAGCTTCTGTTTCATGTCTTTTAATGTAAACCAAAATCACAAGTTCAGTGATTGGTTAAAGCATATAAACTGTATATGTATAAATAGCGGTTTGATCGACTGAAAATTTATACTTGCTTTCGTGTCTTGCCTTCTGCTGTTACAGTACTCTACCTAGCTACCAAAATCTTGGTAAGCGTAGCAGGATTTTGAACCGATGACTCACTTGGTTGGAAATCGAGCACTTAGACCAATGAGATACAACCTCACCTTTAACTCCCTGACTAAAGAAGGCTTTACAGCACGTGTTTAACATGTTTTAGCAGAAAAAGTAAAGTCATCGTTTATAGAACTATTTTCTTGTCATGTATTGTAGACTAGTCTTTCGAGCTTTAAATGAATGAATATTCAAAATGAACTCATTCGAAGTCTGATACATTCACATGGAATTTATTAACCCAGTAACTTTTATCTCCTTTATTATGATAATATTTGGTTGTACAGACCCGAATATGTGAAATCGTTCAGAGTATGAGGCCCTTATAGCCTAGTGAATAATGCTTGAGGCAAGTAGCTAAGATATTGCGTCGGTGGTTCAGCAGTAAAATGTTCTCCGACCACGCATGTGATCTAGGATTTGCCCCTCGATCGACGCACTCCTAAACCTCGCTATGTCAGTAGTGAAGTCAATGGAGAAGAAAGGCTGATTGATCGTGAGGCAAGCAATTCCACCCCGTAAAAGTAAAACCACAGCTACCGAAAATTCAAAGCTCTAGCTGGAAACCCTATGTTCCAGTTTATGCATAAAGTAATAAAATAATAATAAATACCTAACATATTGAAACAAACAAGATTATGAGAAAACTAAAGTGCTGGACATATCTATTTAAATAGTCTAGCTGTTGTTCATCTATTAAGGAGCTTAAATACCAACTAATGAGTTGTGAGTTCGAACGTAGCTACAGCTATCAAGGTTTGGATAGCCAAGTAGTATAGAAATACAGATGTTTATTGAGTAACATTTCTGTCCCCATAAAAGTCTAGCAAGTTAGTCTTTGTAAGGGTAGGTTTTTTGTGAAAAAAACAACCAAAACGAGCAGTTCACCGAAGAGGCCTTTTTTCGGTAAATTCATTCTCTTTATTTGTATACCATTGGTGGATGGTGGCTAGCAGTGGAATCCAGGATGCGCATTTCGTCCTATTTGGGACTCGTCAGCTGGATGTACCTGCATTTCTCAGTGAGTAATGATGTTCCCACCGAGGCTCGAACCCATGCCCATAGTTTCAAACGCCAAAGCGTTATCCACTAGACCACTTGGGCCACGAGAGCCACCTCTTGTGCAACGGGTCATATTAATTATTGAATTGAATTTTTGATTTTCCCGTCGATTGATTGGACCGAAGTGCTCGGTCTCAGGTTGACATGTCGGCTTCTTGTGCAGATGCTTCGACGATGTCTGGGGATTTCATCAATCGACGGGAAAATCAAAAATTCAATTCAATAATTAATATGACCCGTTGCACAAGAGGTGGCTCTCGTGGCCCAAGTGGTCTAGTGGATAATGCTTTGGCGTTTGAAACTATGGGCACTGGGTTCGAGCCTCGGTGGGAACATCATTACTCACTGAGAAATGCAGGTACATCCAGATGACGAGTCCCAAATAGGACGAAATGCGCATCCTGGATTCCACTGCTAGCCACCATCCACCAATCGTATACAAATCAAATCCCCAGACATCGTCGAAGCATCTGCACAAGAAGCCGACATGTCAACCTGAGACCGAGCACTTCGGTCCAATCAATCGACGGGAAAATCAAAAATTCAATTCAATCATTCTCTTTATCTATAAAATCGCATTTATATACAATTTTCCACGAGAAAGAGTAGAAACAAAAGTGATGAGTTGTCATAATCATAGTTATTAGTTAATATTGGTCAATGCCTAAGAGAGGAGTTGAATAATTGTATTACAATTACGCAATAAGATGAGCAATTCAGTGAGTTGTAGTTAGGATGCACATAGAAACGAAGGGAAATATGGAATTGTGTACGAGTTCTAAAGAGATTCAAATTTATTTGGAGTTTTAAAAAATCAAGTCAATAGGAATCAACACTAATTGTTACTGTGATTAGTAGGAGTGATTGAATAATTCTGTCTTTTGTATGCAGAACTCCCGTCTCTCTCTCTCTCTGTTTGAATGACCAGGACTTTAGCAGTGTAAAAGAGAAGAAAGAGTATTATCTTTGGTCAGGTGGCTCGTCACCTCGTAGAATACTTTGAACAAGTAGTTTGTTGAGATGGATTGGCTAAGTGTTCAACTATAGCATTCCTTATGCAGTCACCGCTATCTTTCTGTAACCATGCGGGATAGTGTTCTTAAGGTACTAATCAGTATTAAAAACTATGTTTACGACAACTCATCACTTGTCAGTATCATCTTTTATGATAAGACTGTACATAAATTCGATTCTACAGGTAAAGAGAATGAATTCGCCGAAAATAGCCTCTTCCCTGAACCACTTTTTCATTAATGCCTAGATAAGGTTATTCATATATATTTTATTGCTGTCTGTCTGTTTTCAACATACAACTTTGCATCGATGTGCAGAAGTTCAAATCGCCACACCCCATGTAGCAGACGAACCAAAAGAAGAAAGTAGAAGAAATGCAAAATATTGACAGTAGACAGGGATATGGGACAAAAGGAATAGTAATAACGAAGAACAATATAGTTCCATTGGGTATTATAAGCCACAAGGAGTGGATGCATCTACGCCAGCCATTGAGAACGATTTTGAGCCACATCACTCATTATCTCCAGCCATTGGTTTTTACCGTCCTGAAGATCCCAACCAGCCAAGAAGTCTACCGTTGTGGATTTGATTGACTGGTGCCATGTTTTGGTTTGACCGTCACTAGCTAGCTCTTTTCCAGCCTCACTGTATGTCAGCTAACATTGCCCGTCGAGGAAAGCGATGACTAGGCATCCGTAACACGTGTCCTAACCATCTCAGTCGATGTAGCTTCACAGTCTCGTCTATCGATTTCTCCTTCTTACCCAGAACTCGATGCCTAACCTCAATATTGCTCACCTTATTATACCACTTCACACGGGAAATAGAGCGCAGATACCTATGATCAAAGACAGCTAATCTTTTCATGTCTTCCATTCTCAATGGCTGGGTCTTACAGTTGGCCATAAAGGAGGACGGAGCGGACTCATGAACAGTACACACGCCCTTTTCTCGACAGCCAGCTGGATATCACGTCTACGCCACAGACGGCGTAAACTGGCAGGCATATGCGAAACTAGCCCTCTGTATTCGTGCTGAGATTTCGTCAGAGATCAACCTGTTGGCACTGGTTGATGGTACTTCCCAAGTAAGTGAAGCGGTCAACGTGCTCTACCAATTCACTCCTCATTTCTAATCTAGGAGTCGGTGTAGTCCAGTCCTGTAACATCATCTTGCATTTGGCGGGAGCGAATCGCATGCCAAACATTCGCAGATCGCAGCACAAGGTGTTCAGAAGACTCTGCATTTTATCAGCGTCTTCACCTACAAGGACTATATCATCTGCACATTCTAAGTCAACGAGATTATTCCCTCGTAACAAGTCAATCCCTGTGTCTCTGAAGTGAGATAGGGTTAAGTCCATTAGTACATCTATGATGAAATTGAATACAAATGGGGATGGTGGTGAGCATCCCTGACGGACACCACTAGTTGTCCACAGTTCAAAATGACAACTCGCTGACTGCATGTGTTCGAGTAAAGTGCCTTGGCCAGTGCAATGTATTTACTCGGCATTCCCTTTACAGCCAAGCATCGCCATTGTACCATATTTTATTGCATAATTTCTCAAACTCCCCATTGAATTAACTTATTTCCCCTCCCCCCCATTTAGTTAGTTCAATTCTGGATGCTATTACGTTCAGTCTATGGCAGTCTTGGTGCTGATTCTCTTAAACGTACATCTCAACAGTATGCATCACAACTTCAATCACAACAAATGGGGAATATTTACAATCGATCAGATTTTGACTATCAACAGCATAACAAAACTGTTCAATCATCATTTACAAACGAGAACATGGCTACATCTGGTTTTGGTACAACAGACTCATCATTTGTGCGTAATCAAGATGGCAAAATGACTGTGAAGCAATTTCAACAGCCTGGTCTTGAAAAACGTAAACAGTGTGATACGAATTCAAATGATAATAATAATGATAATAAAAATTCAACAGGAGTTCGATTATCATCTATTTTAGAGTCATTAGGTTTTCGAGATCCCGATGGAAGACAAAATGAAAAGTTAACATCTAAAATTAAATTAGATTATAGTAAGAGTTTTGTTCATCTTTTCAAAGTTTGAATTGACTTGTTTGACTTTATTATATACTATTTGTTTCGAATCTGTATCACTTGGTTGTTGATATGAATTGGTAGGTGGGGTGGATCTGTGATCGTAGATTTAAATATTTTTATTCTCTGTATGAAGATCAGTGAGGTTAAGATTAGAGAGCTTGTTACATTACATGATTTTAACACTGTACTTCAATCTACTGAGCGATAGAGAGGAGTACCGTCAATCCTCAGATAATATGTGTGTGACTAATAGCATGGTACATAAAAAATCAATTCGGCATAACTGAGTTTTGGAGACAGTGGGCATCTCTGACGGACACCACTGGTTGTTACCACTTCAGATGACAACTCGCCGTAAGCTGTCACCTGGCCGGCTGGATGAGTTTGAGTAGAGTGCCCTGATCAGTGCAATTCATTTTCTCGGCATTCTCTTCACAGACAAACATCACCTCTCGGTCGACGGTCATCGCCTCCAGGTCAAGGAATGTAACAATTGTTGGACTCCGGTAAGAATGTCTATGTTCCAGAATCTGTCGAAGGGTGGAGATATGGTCAATACACCCACACTCTTCCTGGTCTAAAGCCTGCCTGGCTCTCTGGTGTTTGTGTCTCCCGAGCACCACTTAGTCTACGCATGATTATTGAGCCTAGGACTTTAGATACTATATTAGTCAAGCTAATCCCTCTGTGATTATCGCAGGAAGACTTGTCTCCCTTCTTGTATATGGGGATAATCAGTGACTTACACCAACCCGATGGGACTTCCTCTGATCCCCAGACGCTGCCTAATACCTTAGTGAACGCAGGTAGTAAACTGTCTCCATCGTACTTAAATACCTCTAGAGTCATTCCATCAGGTCCTGCTGCTTCTCCTCGTTTCAGACAAGTGACAACCTTAGTAACCTCAGTTAGGGACGGTGGACTTGTGAATATATCCCATTCAGCGAGGTTTTGATTTCTTGGTAAGTTAAGCGTGGTTGTAGGCCAATTGAACTGCTCCTAAAAGTGTTCTTTCCAGCTTTCAAGTCGTCTATCCTGTGAGCTAATTATGGCGTCATTTTTCTCGGAGATTGCTTCCCTGTGTTAGGTTAGGATGCGTTGATAGATATCTGAATATTATGCAATTCCCTTTCTAAAAGTCAAGTCGAATAATGAATCATCCTTTGAATGAACTTGACAAATAATTTTTACTTGAACAAGACATATAAGCGAACAATATTGTTTTCAATTAGATCTTCTTCAGTCTTTACTCTAATTTACATAGACTTATATATAAAAAAATTTAACCAATGATGGTGATTTTGTGGATCAAATAATAATCATAATCATAATAATAGTAATGTGGTAAATCTTTTGAACGAAATTAATAACGATGATTATAATGATAACAAAATAGTGATAATAAGTATCAATAAAAATGTTTGAGCATTGTGGATTAGATCAGATAAAGTATAATTATATTTCAATAGTTTACACACAATGATAAGTCTTGATTGAATTTGAGATTTTCCCGTCGATTGATTGGACCGAAGTGCTCGGTGTCAGGTTGAAATGTCGCACTTCGGTCCAATCAATCGACGGGAAAATCTCAAATTCAATCAAGACTTATCATTGTGTGTAAACTATTGAAATAAAATTTGTACCTTATTTGATTGATAATAAGGTTTATGCAGGTGGCGATAAGAATTACAAAGATAGTATATGCATATATGTGTATATGTAGACAATTCAATAAATAAATAAATTAGGTCAAATCTTAAAAGGTGAAATGGAACGATAATCAGAGTTTAAATAAATATATCATAAAAGTACGAAGGAGATGGAAGATAAGAAAGAGTGGAAGGATTTTGAATAGAATTCACCTAGGCCAAGGAAGAGATAAAGGTAGAACAAACTTCTTTTGTTGTATGCAAAGACACTAAGTTTGTTCTCTCGAATTCCCATGGCTTTGGCTAAGTGTAAAAAACGGGTTCTGATTCTGTTCGAAAGACTCGATGGAATGCGATAGATAACTTTGAAGGCACTATTTTTGTGCACTTGGTGACCACTGTCAATCAAATGAGCCAAAATAGAAATTCGTATGGATTTTATTTGACCTTTTCCAAACCATGAAGGAAGATGCTCAGTGATGATGATTTTGTTAAGCTGTCTAGTTGTTCGGCGTATATAGCTTTCTCCACAGGAGCAACTAAATTTATAGATACACATGGAAGTGGCACAGCTAGGTAGCTTATCTTTCATTTGAGCAATCAAAATTGGTCTATGTAAATTAGAGTAAAGCCTGAAGAAGATCTAATTGAAAACAATATTGTTCGCTTATATGTCTTGTTCTAATATTGTAAATAGGAATATTTAAAGAATTTTTACTTGCTTTCGAGATGATCACCCTGATTTATTCCATCCCTATTTGTCTGTTATATTGTGTGGCATATCTGTTTGTACACGTAATATATTAAATTTGTGTTCTTAATGATAATAATAACAATTAATAACGAGGATCAATCATTGGTGTTTAAGTTATACTCTCCGCATACCGTTAACTTATTATACGTGTTTGGTTACAGGATTTCACCATGAGCTGATATAGGTTAGAGAACCATTGGAAAACCTGGGAGTACTAGACAGCTGTTTCATCCTAGTTTGGGACTCTTCATCAGTACGCACCCACCGCCACTGTTCGAACTCAGGACCTTCTGGTTACAAGGCGAGCCAGCTCGTAGACCATTAAGCCACTGGGACCCGATCCAACGGCCAGCCCATGAATTCTAACTTCTGCCAATTCACGACATAGCGCGACCGCTAGCCAATGTCTTCGGCGAGTATTTGTCCTCACACCCGACCTGCTGCTCCCTACTGGTCACGACTTCCCACTGGAACTCCAGGTAACTACCTACCTGAATAGGGCCAGTCGCTAGTGAGCATCTCATTGGTATTCAAGTGTTGGTTTGTAGGGATTTGGTTGTTTGGTTACAGGATTTCATCATGAGCTGATATTGGTTAGAGAACCATACTCCGTTGTTACATTGTCCACCTGATTGATTTTTTTCTTTTTCAGGAAGACATTCATCTGGAAATGTTAAAACACGTCATATGCTGTCTAAACAACTGATTGACATGCCACCAGTTACACAAAGACTTCTATCGTATTCTGGAACATCAGGTGGAGTCAGTGGTGGTGGTGGTGGTGGTGGTAATATTCCACCAGCTGTATTCTCTGCCCTGTCATCTTCAACTAATCCATGCAATGAAATCTGTCTACCGAATTCAAATAATGAACTACTTCTACGTACAAGTAAACCTATTCCTGTGAATATTAACTATAAGTGTTTGCATAAATCACTAACAGCCTATGATAATGATGATCAGCATACTTCATCGATTCCGTCATCAGGATCACCGCCATTGATACAACCAGCACAGTCTATTTTAAGAAATCTTGATCAGGATATATCACCACCGAATGGTTTATTATTTAGTAATTATCGTGAAGATATTGACTATTTATTTCATACTACAAATCATCATCACCAACAACAACAACAACAGCACCACCACCACCACCAGTCAGCAGCTGAAAATGATTCATTTAAAGGGTAATTTTGTAATACTTTCTCTTTAGAACAACACATTTAAGCGAACAGTATTGTGATTTCAATTAGATGTCATCAGGCTTAACTCTAATATATATAAGTTTACAAATAAAATTTCAAATATAAACCAATCATGGTGTTTTGTCTATAGGATAATAAGATGGTGAATATAAATTGCTCAATTAGTCATAATAGTAGTAATGATAATAATAATAATAGTTATAATAATAATGGTCTTATCAATAATAAGGATGAAAAAGTGAGGCAATCTATGATAACACGAATAATGAAAAACAGTATGATTGAACAAACAATTGTTCAGGTGGAAGTAATGGTGACTTATCTAGTGAGACTTTGTTCCAGAGACTATCCAGGAGTATACGGAGAACATTTTACGCAGCACACCTATGTTTGTCATTCTCTAGCCGACGAATGATTGGGACGCAAACGAAGGATAAGCTAGATAGTTTTGCCACATGTGTGTGTATTTATCAATTCAACTGCACCTGCGGTGACAGTTATGTTGGGTGTACTATTAGACAGCTTAGCCAACGTGTTAGTGAACATCTCCCATCGTGGTTTGGCAAAGAATAGACGAAAACAATCCGTAGCTCCATTTTATCACATTTAATTGATAGTGGTCATGTAGTCGAGAAAACGAGAGCCTTCAAAGTAATTCATCGTATCCCACCGAATCTTTCAAACAGACTTCGTATTCGTCTACTGTACACAGCTGAGGCGATAGATATTCGGACTAATAAACCTAAACTATGCATTTAAAAGAAGTTCGTACAGCCATTACCCCTTCCGCGTTGGTCTATTAAGACATAACCAACTAATGACTTCTACACCACCCCTTATTTATATTTTCAACCCCTTTCTTATCATCCCTTAATCTTATCACATCTTCATTAAAAACGTGTTTCATTTCCTTCCCTTACATTCTAACATTACTTAATCGGTTCATGTGTTTTATTAGCCTTTATCGACTACTTTCACGTGAACATTTGTTTGTTTAATCATACTGTTTTTTCATTATTCGTGTTAACATAGATTGCCTCACTTTTTCATCCTTATTATTGATAAGACCATTATTATTACTATCATTATTATTATCATTACTACTATTATGACTAATTGAACAATTTATATTCACCATCTTATTATCCTATAGACAAAACACCATTTTTTTTATTACAGCTTGATTCCACACTGTTTTTGGTACAAGTATGGAATTTTCAGCATGGATATCGGTAGCCCAAATTTCGCAGGCCGACCATAGATATCGAGGTGTGCGTTGGCGTGGGCTCGAACCATGATTGGTTTATATTTTAATTTTAATTTGTAAACTTATATATTAGAGTTAAGCCTGATGACATCTAATTGAAACCACAATACTGTTCGCTTAAATGTGTTGTTCTAAATTTTACTATGGGAATATTTAATATACTTTCTTTTGCTTACATTGGGTTCCATGTCATCAGGAATGTAGCGGTAGTTTTTCTTATTATAAAAGTTTGGTTCCCTTATGTTCCGAGTGGAACACACGGCTTCAAGCTAGAGTTTTGAATTTTGGATAGCAGTGGTTTCATTTTTACGGAGAGGGATTGATAGTCTCACGTCCAAACTTCCCTCCTTATCGGCCTTACTATCGGCTTGGCGAGATCTAGGGGTGCGTTGGCCGGGGATCGAACCCTGAACCATATGCGTGGTTGGTGAATGTTCTACCACTGAGCCACCGATGTAGGTAGCGGTAAATCATTTCTTAAAATCATTAGTCTACAGCATTATTCACTCAACGTTGGATACTGACGTTTACTGTTTTATTCGGTTTGTTAATGTGAAGGTCCGCAGTCACGCACCTATAGCATTTGGCACTCTGTTGTACTACATTCGATCGTTCACATCCGACCGACCCCTGGCTAGCTAACCAACCATTATCACATGACAATTCTGATCTTGAAATACATCTTGTATTTCGGAATAACATTCTGGTGTTTTAATTTGTCTTTGGTTGAGGCAGAACAAATGCTATAGGATATAGATGATAAGGGCTTGCATTCATATACAGTGTATCTTACGTGTAATCGTCAACATCCTTCATTTCTGAAAAGGGTCATCCTAACGAAACGCAAAAAATGGCTATTGTGGCTCAGTAGCCTACGGGATAACACCCTGGTGTTTGAAATGAAAGGTTCTAGTTTCGAGTTCTACTCAGTGAGATGTAGGTTCACCCAGCTGTTAAGCACCGAGTGGAATGAAGTGCGATCCCTTTATTTCATTTCTAGTCACTATCAAAGAAGTAGCTCCAATAACACGCCGTTGAAGAGTAGACAGAGTAAGCAGGTTTTAACTTAGTGTTCAACTGACAATTCCTTAAGCGCTACTGTATTATGACTTTACTTTCGATAATGAATAGATCTAGGTATATGCCTCAAATTATATAAGTTTTACAGATTACAGTAGGACTTTAAAAAGGAAGGTTATCACTTCCTGACAGTTAACGCCGTTTTCTCCTACATATTTGTTGAGCAATAAGCTCTTGGTTGGTTTAATCCACTGTAGAGCTCCTTGTCGCTAATTCTTTCTGGCCGGCTGACCACTTTTACTTCAGTATGGAACCAGCCATCAAAGGTTGTAGTTGTTGATAAAAGTCTCTGCAGTGTCTTGTTGGAAATCCTTTCTGTGACTCACTGGTCAGTTTTCCGACCCATATAGAAGTACTGACCCACTTCACATTTGTGTTGGAAATCCGAGTCTTTTTGTTTATACTGACTGTCTGAGCGCAGTGCAGATTTTCAAACTGGTTTTTCTGGTTGATGAAGGCATATCTTACTTTTCCCATCCTGGCCTGCTTTCATATCTTCATCTGTCTGTCTGTCTGTCTGTCTGTCTGTTTTCGACATAGAACTTTGCACATATGTGCGGAAGTTCAAGTCGCCACATTCCGTGTAGCACGCGATGCAAGAGAAGAAAGTACAAGAAAAGCATAATAGAAACAGTGAGCAGAGGTGTGAGACAAAGGAGTAATAAAGAAATACAAAACAGTTTCATTGAAGATCATAAGTCACAGGGAGTGGATGCATCTGCGCCACTGAGAACGGTTTTGAGCCATGTCACCAATTGTTTCCAACCATAGATTTTTATCGTCCCGAGGACCCCAGCCTGGAAGTCTACACCTTTCTACGTGGCTTAGACCAACTGTTGTGGATTTCATTGACTGGTGCCAAGTTTTTGTTTGACCGCCGCTAGCTCTTTTCCAGCCTGACCCTACATCCGCTAACATCGCTCGTCGAGGGAGGCGATGGCTTGGTATATGTAACACCTGTCCTAACCATCTCAGTCTTTGTAGCTTCACGACTTCGTCGATTGATTTCCCCTGTTTACCTAGAACTCTACGCCTAACCCGACCGAAAGCTGCTACTCCCGACCGAAAGCTGCTACCTTGACGTGGTGGTCGGGCTTGAACACCGCAATGACCTAATCAAGCTATACTGGCTGAGACTTATGTCTCTTGAGGTTCTACCATGCCAGGCAGGTTGTTTGGATAGCGGTTAAACAAAAAGCAGCTACCTCATCCAATACCATGATCCAAACAAATTCACAAAATTTCATGCCGGATCGGCCGTGGCCCGGATTAACAACGACCGCGCTTCCTGCTGCCGTGTCACAGGGCGGGAGTGATAAGTATGCTACTGAGGCACACAAAACAACAAAGAACGAACAAAAACAGGCCGCGTGTGACCGGCCACAAGCAGTTGTCCCCTGGGCTCTGCGGTCACGCAACCAACTTCCACGGTGTGGGCAGCCGGGAAGTAACAATCGCCCTCACAATCCAAAACGCACACAAAACCTCTCTAATCCTCACTTATCTTTGTCTTCATCTTCATCTCTATTACCTTACCTTCCCCCAGTGATGCAACTCCTCTACTTGATGGCTCCTCACTCCCTCTTCACTCTGTGTCCACTAAAAACGACGAAAGCCAAAAAACCACCACGGATAGTCTCCTAAAGCCACGCCACCAATTTCATATAGGAGCATTTAATGTAAGGACACTTTGCCAAATAGGACAACAAGCATCACTAGCTAAGACCCTGGCATCTCGAGCCATTGATGTATGTTGTGTTTCAGAAACACGCATACAAGACCCAAGTGTGGTTATTCACCTAACCCCACCTGGCCAACAGGATGAATCTTCAAAATTCACCTTGAGGGTGTCAGGAGATGCCACAGCTAGTTCACGAGGATTAGCTGGCGTAGGGATAGCTCTGAGTACTAGGGCAGAAAAGACATTGCTTGACTGGATCCCAGTAGATAGCCGAATGTGTGCTGTCCGTCTGAACGGATCAGTAAGAAGGAGAAAGGACTGCACTACTCGCCGATGCCTTTTCGTAATCTCCGCCTACGCCCCCACTGACTGCAGTTCGGATGAAACGAAGGATGAGTTCTACCAAAAGCTGTCTAGTTTGGTGAGAAAGGCTAAACGCTCAGATATAGTCGTTCTAGCTGGTGACTTCAACGCTCAAGTAGGGAAATTGTGTCAATCTGAGAAGGATGTCGGTGGCACCTATGGAGTTCCGTGCCAGCGAACCGACAACGGTGACCGTCTCCTACAGTTCTGTTCAGATAATCATTTGTTTCTTGTAAGCACTAACTTTAAACACAAGGAGAGACACTGTTTAACCTGGCGACCCCCATCATCAAACCAACGCTGGACACAAATAGACCACATAGCAATAAGCTATCGTTGGCGTGGGTCGGTAGGAGATTGTCGCTCCTTCTGGAACACGTGTGTAGATACCGATCACGCACTGGTCCGGGCTCGTGTGTGCTTACGACTGAACGGACGTAGGAAACAGCTGGCGGTAAAACCATCACGCCCCCAGCTCGATCAGGAAACTAAATCCCTATTTGAGGAAGAACTAGCTAAACGCATATCTGAATTCGACAGCTGTGCTCACCCTGGAGAAGCCTGGAAGAATATTCAGTCAGCTATAGATACAGCTGTAAAAGCTGTGAATAAGACAAATCCAAAGGTGAGTAAAAACCACTGGATTTCGACTGCCTCATCCGAACTGATAGATGCTAGAAGACTTATTCCGGCGAGCTCCGAATTCAATGAGGAGCGAAAGCTGCACAAAAGGAAACTTACTAAAAGTCTCCGCAAGGACCGTGAACAGTGGTGGGTGACAAAGGCGAAAGAGATGGAAAAAGCATTGGCGATAGGCAACACTAGGCAACTCTTTAGACTCATCACAGAATCGGGCGGGAAAAGGCAATTCATAAGTGAGACTATTTCTGAGAAAAATGGCTCCTTAATTAGCTCTCAGGATAGACGCCTTGAACGCTGGAAAGAACACTTTGAGGAACAATTTAACTTGCCTACAGCCACACTGAACCTCCCCGCCATCCACCACGTACCCGAATGGGATATAGACACTGGTCCGCCGTCTGTAGGTGAGGTTACAAAAGCTATCAGTAATTTGAAACGAGGCAAAGCGGCAGGACCCGACGGAATTATTCCGGAGGTGTTTAAATATGGGGGTGACATACTAGTTTGTAGATTAACTGAGGTACTAGGCAAAGTCTGGGAATCAGAGACAGTACCATCAGACTGGGGTAAGTCACTCATTATACCGATATTCAAGAAGGGAAACAAGTCCTCGTGTGATAATCATAGGGGGATCAGCCTAACGAACATAGTCTCTAAAATCCTAGGCTCAGTAATCATGCATAGACTAAGCAGAACTCGGGAGGAACAGACAAGGGAAAATCAAGCAGGCTTTAGACCAGGTAGAGGGTGCATAGATCATATCTTCACTCTTCGACAGATTCTAGAACATAGACACACTTTTCGGCGTCCAACAATTGTCATATTTCTTGACTTGAAGGCGGCCTTCGACTCCGTGGACCGAAAAGTACTATGGCAATGTCTGACTGTGAAGGGAGTGCCAAGAAAGTACATTGCACTAATCAAGGCACTCTATTCAAACTCACGTAGTCGTGTAAGGGCTTATGGGGAATTGTCATCTGAATTGGTAACAACCAGTGGTGTCCGACAGGGATGTCCACTTTCCCCATTTCTGTTTAACTTCATCATAGATATGCTAATGGAAGTATCCTTAACTGAACGTAGTGACTTAGGAATCGACTTGTTACCAGGGAATAATCTAATGGACTTAGAATATGCAGATGACATAGTCCTGTTAGGGGAGGATGCTGACAAAATGCAGAGTCTTCTGAACACCTTGAGCAGCAATCTTCGTATGTTTGGCATGCGATTCGCCCCTGCAAAATGTAAGATGCTGCTACAGGACTGGACGACGTCAACCCCTAACTTAGTGATAGGGAGTGAAGTGATAGAACATGTTGACCACTTCACCTACTTGGGAAGTTGTATTAGCACCAACGGACTGATTGGCGATGAAATCTCAGCACGGATCCGAAAAGCTCGAGCTGCTTTCGCTGACTTACACCATCTCTGGCGTAGGCGTGACATCCGGTTATCAACCAAGGGACGTGTGTACTGCTCATCAGTTCGCTCCGTCCTTCTCTATGGCTCTGAAACATGGCCAATACGCGTTGAAGACATGAAAAGGTTGACTGCTTTCGATCATAGATGTCTGCGATCTCTGTCTCACGTTAGGTGGTTTCACAAGATAAGTAATGTTGACGTTAGGCGTAGAGTGTTGGGCAAAGAGGGAAAATCAATCGACGAGGTTATAAAGTTACATAGACTAAGATGGCTAGGTCACGTGCTGCGCATGCCTAACCACCGCCTCCCCCGACGGGCATTGTTAGCTGATATAGGTTCAGGTTGGAAAAGAGCCAGTGGTGGCCAAACAAAAACATGGCATCAATCCATGAAATCCTTGACAGTTAAACTGAGTCAGGTAGGGAGATGCAGACTCCCGGGTTGGGGCCCTCGGGACTCTAGGAATCAATGGCTGGAGACAATAGGTGACATGGCTCAAAATCGTTGTCAATGGCGCAGATGTATTCAATCTCTGTAATCTTTCATATTCCTTTCTACCATTACCCATTCTGTTTCACTCTTATACTTGTCAAACTCTATTGATTCTCTTCACTCATCTTCTTGTCTACCTCTGTGTGCTATTTGGAACGTGGCAACTCGAACTGCTGCACTTCGGTGCCAAGTTCTATGTTGAATCCAGACAGACAGACTACGCCTAACCTCAATGTTGCTCACCTTATTATGCCACTTTACACGGGAAATAGAACGCAGGCACCTATGATCAAAGACAGCTAGTCTTTTCATGTCTTCCACTCTCAGTGGCCAGGTCTCACAACCATAAAGGAGGACGGAGCGGACTGATGAGCAGTACACCCGCCCTTTGGTCGATAATCGAACATCTCATCTACGCCAGAGTCGGCGTAAACTAACAAATACGAAACGAGCCCCTTGTATTCGTGCTATCTTCATCGGTTCCGCCTGTAGTTGAAACGATGCTTCCTAACCGTTTAATTGAAGGAGGTAACCTCTGTGAAATCTCTCTCTTCGATAGTGATTGGTGCTGGTCTTTGTTGCTGTTAGTTGGTTAACTTCATCACCTCCGTCTTCCCTATGTTCACCTAGACTCCTGTGTCCTCTGCCTACCTCTTCTGCCAGTTTGTTGCTTTTCTCCTGTGAGACATAGATTTTTTCCGACATTAGACATATATCATCTGCGAAATCCAGGTCTTCTAGAGTATTCTCATTGATGGTGGCCAGCGTATTCTCGCCTTCTACACTACCAGTGCACAGTCTGACGCATAAACAAATTAATATGGAATCACGTATACTACCACAGTGCCCAAGTTCAACACATAGGAATACTGTTAAAGTTCCGAAATGTCACATAGTTGATTGTTTTAAAGGTATTTTTTTTTATTTAAAAACAACTATAATATCTATTACGTCAGTTGCTATTCTATGCTCGAAAGTGCCTTACGACGACTTTTAATCCTCATCCGTGCATATTTGTATTATAATCAAAACATTGTGTGTGAGACAAGTTAAGTCTTCATGGAAAACTCATGTTTTTTTTTTTTTTTTCCCTTATTCCTTTTATTCTACTCCCTTGCAGAAGACCAAAGCAGTTGGATCTTATTGAAGGTAATGCCTATTGCTAAAAAGTTACTTGTGTAATACTTTTTGCTTAGATTTTCTGTAAAATAATTGTTAAACATTATTTGTGTTGGTGTGTCTAGTTGTTTTTGATTAAACTTAATTAGTCTTGTAGAGGGCTGTTTTCTACATGAGAGTTATTCATCATTAAAACCAAGGTTGTTTAACTTATTACTATTTGGACATGTATGAAATAATAATGATGTTTCATATTGTTTACCTGATTGTAGATACTACTGATTAAATAATTGATATTAATTGATTTAAAAAGACAAAATAAAAATTATGTATTTGATGTTAAAATAGATCAGATTCACTGTAGATTTAATGACTGAACAAATTTCTTCTGTGTACAGAGTTCACGATTTGACATTGGAATTGCCATTACTTTTAGAGTTTGAAGAAGTTGAATTCGTACTCTTTTAGCAAGATTCTCACGTATTCTGTAGGTGATTTTGAAGTTACTTTGTGGGTTTGCTTTGTGTCCTGATTTGATCAATGCCCCAGAATAAAGCTTCGGGGGGACCTTCTCCTTTATAAAAGCATGAGAGTAAGCTTTCGGTGATACGTTTGGATAGCAACCGCTGGGTACGACCGACATACCTAGCTGCTTACGAACAGGTGATTTGGTAGATGTACATTGATGAAGCTAACAGTAGTAGCTTATCCTTTACATTCATGCAAATCATTAGTTTAGTAGAAAAGGTTAGTCGGAGTTCAGTCGTGAAGGTTTTTTTCAGTGAGCGGGATAGGCGGTTTCTCAGTATTTCTGTTGATGCATCTCCGCTGAATTGTAAATTCAGATGGAGAAGTTTTTTGCAAGAAGAAAGTGTGGGCGGTTTTGGTGGTTTAGTTGTCAAAGGTTTTGTGATGAAATGTTCCGGACAGCCATTTTCCAGGAGGATTCTCTTCAATGTTTAGCTCCTCTCCCATAGTATCAGGGCTACAAATGCTAAGGATTCTGTCGCTCAGTGAACAGATCAGGTTTCGCTTTGTATATACGGGCACCCAACTATGGAAGTTAGTGAGTTGTCCGTTCCATGTTGGTTTTCTATAGATGGATCTTTTCAGTTTTCCAACTTGTTAACTGAACGTCCAGAAAAGATAATTTGTGTCTAACTCCTTCTATCATGTGAACTGAATTGCTAGATGGCAGCTGTTGAGGAATTCACAAATGTTCTCCAAATCCTTCTTATTGTTGGGCACGATGAAAGTGTGGTCCACGTACCTCTTGTAAATCGAAATTGTCAATCATTTTCTTTAGATGTGTGTTTTCTAGGTTTGACGTGAAAATGTTTGCAAGCGACTAGCCAGTTTAGTGAGCCCATAGCTATACCATCTTTTTGTCGACATATTTTGTCATTGAAAGCGAATTGTACCTTTATAGCACATCTCAATAGGAGTTCCTTCAAATATTAACTAGGTATATTAATGTTCATGCCCGTTGAATCAATATTCTCACATATGTTTCGGTTAGTGGGACGTTCGTTCTAGTTTCTACCCGATTGACGCTGTCTACATTGCGTAATTTGTCATTAGAAATTTACAGTTCTAATGATAAATCTTGTTGCTAAGATTATTTACTATATATATATATATATATATATATATATTATATATATATATATATATATATATATATATATATATATATATATATGTAGAGCCTGACGCGCGATGTCACCCAGCGGTCTCCTCATCGAGTGTCCAATCCATCTCCACTTTCTCCTGCATATTTGTTGGTTGGCGATTGCTTCTTGTTTTGTTTGTTCCCATAGTTTCTTGTTGTTGGTGATTCTTTCCGGCCCGGCCATCTGATCTTCAGTATAGAACGAAGGCAGTTGTTGATGAAGGTCTGCAATAGCCTGTTGGTAATATTTTTTGTGACCCTCCAAGTTTCTGATCCGTATAGAAGAACTGACTTGACGTTTGTACTGAAAACCCGACCGATTTTGTTGTTGATGTTGGCTGAGTGACGAAGATTTCTAGATTGGTTTCAGGTTGATGAATGTGTTTCTCACTTGCCTTCCTGATTCTCCATTTGACATCCTCGTCCGTTCCCCCTGTAGTTGAAACTGCTCCCTAGATAAGTGAATGAAGTGACCTCTTTCAAATCCCTCCCGAATAGGTTATTGTCTCTCCAGTTGGTAGTTGGCACCTTCCACATCCGTTCCATCTGCTCTCGAAGATTCCCAACACTTCTATTCTATATCTCCTCATTTCTGCGGCTACCTGGGCAGCCTTTCTAGCTTCGTACATTGTACGGTCATTCCACATCCCCATGCTTTTTTTGCTTTCATCGAAAGAAGGCACATCGGCTGACTGGCTTCCCGAAGCTTTCAGCAGCCTGCATCTTTTCACTTCCCCGATTTCAGCGAAGAATAGGGTTATTGTTTATATTTTTGGAATTTTTAATATATTTGTGCGTTGAAGTTTCTGTAGCAATTTGGTTAAGTTTTGGAGGTGGATTTGCTAGCACCACGCCCCAAACCTCCCTCTTTATCCGGGCTTGGGACTGGCTAGAAAACTAGCGAGCTAGTCATCTAGGCGAGGTTACCAAAATGTATAGTAGTCTATTATTGAATAACACATTAAGGGTGACATAAGTGATATAATTACTGAGACGTGGGTTTAGAAGTAAAAAATAAAAGTTGTAAATTATGTGGCACTCAACGGCGCAAAGGAAGAAAGCGTTAGAAATTTGATAAAATTAAAATTGTTATTGAGTGAGAAGAAAGCTGGTTGAGTTTCTATCTTACAAGTATGAAGAGGGTTAGAAAATGTACAAAAGTTAAAATAAATAAAACATTTATAGGGAACGACTAGTGAAGAGGTTAATAACATAGTGGAATAAGAGACTGGACAAACTTTTCTGTATACAGAGTTCGGAGTAGTATTGACGAATTGCCAGTGCCTCCGCCGTACACAAAAGCTGAAACCTGACGCCTTTTGTACTATTTGGCCTCACCTTGTAGATAATCTTGAAAGACGACTCTGGTGGAGATACGTGGCTTGAGTTCATCAAGTGCTCGAGAAATGAGGTAGTGATTAGTCTTGCATTATCCTTTTGCTAATCATTCCGGATAATGTTCAGAGATGCGTTTGGAGAGTGTGCGCTTTGTGCAGCCAATATAACTAGCTCCACACGAGCAGGGGAATCTATAAACACACATTGAGGTGGCCCAAACTGGCGGCAGTTTGTCCTTCATACATCCATTGATCATTTGTCGGCTGTAGAAATCGATACGTAGCTCAGCCATGAAGGGGGCTTTCCTCAGTGATCTGCATAAGCGATTCTTCAGGATCTCAACAGCTGTATCACCTTTAAATAAATAGCAGTTTTTTTCTCCACCATCTGGATTCTTTCAGGCTTTTCTCTTAACTTGATGTTTTTCTCGATAAATCTTGGAGGATATCCATTCTCTATGAGGATTTGTCTGAGTCGCTCCAGTTCCCCGTCGATTGTATCACTGAAGATGATTTCGTCGATAAAGGAAATTTTCTTCGCTGAATTTGTCTTTTATTTTCTTCATGATTGATATGAGTAGTTGGATACCACTCATATCAATCAGTAGCGCTCACTGTCCAGGTCGAAGTGATGTATAAACAGAGGACAACAGCAGTTTCACTCGTTTAAGGTCGAGTTTATTAGCAGTGTGACCAGTTTGACTTTCATTCATTGTATCGAGGAAATCGTATTTTGTGGTCTGCATAATTTCGGTTTCCAGAAGCAATTTCGATGAAGTGGCACATTGTGAATTCGATTCCATACTTCGCAGGTTCGTATCCTGCTCGCACGTGACTTTGTGCGTCGGTGGCACAGTCGTTAGGACTCTCGCCGACCATGCACATGGTCCGAGGTTCGAGCCCGCACCGACGCACACCTGATATCTATGGTCGGTCTGCAAAATTTGGGCTACCGATATCCATGCTGAAAATTCCATACTTGTACCAAAAATACAGTGTGGAATCAAGCTGTAAATCAAAAAAAAGTTCATTGAAAATCTGTCTGGTTTCTCATTCTCACTTCAATGGTATATCAGATTTCTGTATTGAATTATTTTCTGACAACCTAGACAACAGAGTCGTCAAATTTACTAATGTATTCTCACAAATTAAAGCATCTCTAGGAGAATTTGACATCATTAGTTGCTAGACAAGTTATAGTTTTCATACTCTTAGCCTGGAGGAATTTAAGAATGGTTTAAAGTTGTAAAATTATAAAAGTTAGAAAGCTCAGCGTTTTAAGATGGTAGGTTTCATGTTGAAAAGGTTAGTAATTTTCTTCCAAATGATTGTCACTTTGATTTTGATTACGTCACGGACCGGTATCAGTTAGAGAAAACCAAGAAGGACTAGATAGTTGTTTCACCCTCATTTGGGACACTTCAGAAGAATGCACACATAACCTCATTACACTTAAATTCCTAGACATTCACAGTACATGGCAATTCATTGACTATTCAATCACTGGTATAAAATTCAACGTAATTTCATGTCTGTGGGTAACTTAAAGGTCCTCGGTTTCAATTTGTATACTAATCAAGAGTCCAGTACTAGGATGAAGCAATTGTCCAGTACTCACAGCTTTTCCTAGGGTTCTCTAACTGATGTCAACTCGTGATCAAACTTGTTGTTATTAGACGGTTGGAGGCAATCGGCAGGACCTAGGTTTTGTGAGTGTTGTCTACAAGGCTTATCTGCAATCTTGGAGGAACTCACATCTCTTAAGAGATTCGAATCCGTTTCATCCAGTGCCGCAGTTAGCGACATTACCAGTGTGCTATTTACGCCCAGGATTGTCTTTAACCATCTAATATCAACAATTCACAGTGCAGTGTGATGACAAGTCACCTAGAATGGTGTCCACATTGCAAACGTGGCTGACAGAATTCAGTCTACATCAAACAAAGGACCAGATACATTATACCAGTTACTAGCTGGTGTCCAATGAATGTACTCACCACTCTATTTTTAGTGAGTTATTTTCGGTGCTGATTTTCCCGTTATGTTTCACCACCTGCAACCTATTATGCACGTGGCCCCTCTAATCGCTTTTAAATTGATTGTCAGCTCACATAATTGCGTATTATTCATTTCGTCAATCTGTGCACGGCTTGAGAATCTTTGTTTACAAGTCGACGGACAACACAAGTCTGTGGATATTTTTTTTTGTTATTTTTTAAGTCCATCTATGATTCCTGTTTGCATAACTTAACTTTCATGACAATATTGATTTTATGTTGCTTTTCTCACTGTGCAATATTACGTAATCAGTGATTGGTTCACGTGATGATCCTGTGATCATGAACACAGAATATTTACCTGATGAAGCTTTTCCTACAATTGCACATCCCTTACAAGACCATCATCAATCACCAAATCAAAAAGAAGAATCCTGCCATATTCATAATCAACAGAAGCATCAAAAAGTGAAACAACGCAAAACAGTTGGACGTAGTTCCGCTGGCGATATTCGTCATACTACTACTAGTACTACTACGACTGCTAATACTACGCCAAATAAAGGCAGTGTCAATAATAACTTTAATATTGTCTCCTGTTCTACAGAAACATCAGTGTCGAAAAGAAATGAAGCAGCTTCAAAACCACAAAGAAAATCAATGGATTGTACTAAAATTCTTACATCGAAATGTCGTGAACTGTCGTTAGTCGATTGGGAGAATAGACAGATTCTACCAGCATCAAGTTTCCCTGGATTACCCTTCACTATTTCACCAATGAAAGAAGCTAAAACGTATGTAATATTATTTGTTAGAGGGGTCCCCCAGTAAATATATGTTTTTCGAACCAGTGTATACACTCTAACTTATTGAACAGCTTGTATAATTCAGCTGTACAGGGGTTCGTTTGGGCTCCAAATAGTCTCAGTAAATTGTACTGATTCACTGGAAGTATGAACCATTCCATCTCATGATTACTTACCTAGTTGTTGCGTCAAGTAGTTTGAGGAGTCCATTTTTGTGCTTTTAGTTGGGAGTATAGCAGATTATGGGTATCGAAAAGTGCGCAACACAAAGTCGTACAGTTTGTGCGAGGGTTGACATACTTCCTGGATGCCCAGATCAAAGCAGGTCATTGTCTTAAGGAAGTTACACTCCCAGTCTTTGACTTGAAGTCTAATCCACAAGTCAGTGGATTAGCATCAGGAGCTAGGTTTCCATGGGGTTTCCCGTTAAGCATTTTGGAGCTCATGTACACCATAGTTGTGGAATTGTTTTTCAGTTTCCCTAGGTAGGCACACATGTCTACCAGTCTGGTTTTAGGCGCTAGTCCTTCGCTTTTTCACTTCTGCGAGTGACACCTTCGTGGCGTGAAGGTAGTGAGTAAAATTTGTCCGTTTGAGGCTATGAACGCCGGGTCTTTTATGAGTATCTCGAGAAGAAAACTAAAAAGTGTACCTATCCGTGGTCGTACCACGTTGTTTGTAAGAGCCCTTTCATTTTCCGACTATGCTGCATGTCTTAACCATAATAAATTATTCCTGTTTTTAAATAATAGAGATTTGTAGCTTAGGTGGATGATTTGCAATTAATGATGTTCTCTGAGCTGGTTGGTTTAGTTGCGGAGCTTTCGTCGTCCACCTTCTGGACGACATCTTCAGCGCAAATATATCACTCATGCAGAAATTTAAATCATTTCACTTTATGCTAAATATTGCGCTGAAGATGTTGTCCAGAAGGATGACGAAAGCTCCGCAACTAAACCAACCAGCTCAGAGAACACTATTAGTTGCAAAATATTCCTGTTCTCAGTGTCCCCAAAGAATTTCTTAGATCTACTGGCAACAGGTTCAATTTTGTGCTATTTTCTCTTTCTTTTACAGTATTCCTCAGGATCCACCAATCATTAATCCCGATCCTACTAGTGATCAAAGGAAAAAAGTGAAGAAGGATTTCAAGCTAACAAAAAGCATTCCAGTGAAACGCTAGTTAAAAATGATAATGATGGTGAGGATCATGATGATGATGGTGACGCTGACGATGATGATGATGATGATAATACGCCGATGAATCATGTGTCCAACTCATCTGCATCAGAATCACCTTCTTCGTCTTTAACTAAACAAAAATCACCATTGGATAATTCTAAAAAACAAGTACAACTATTAGCACCATGGCAGCATCATAGTATGTCATTGTCTGGTTTAGATAAAGAATCATTTGCACTGTTAAATGGGGGGCATACAATCAATCCAATTGGATCTTTATATCCTATAAACAGTGAAATTAATACAATAATTGGTAAATGGTTCAAGGAATTGGTAAGTGAATGTAGGCGTTTGTGTGTGTGTAAACTTCGACAGTGTGGTAATATTTAATTCCATATTAGTTATTTCATTGAATATAACACATGGAGTTGCAAGTCCTATCACTTGGCCCAAAATTTTGCCATGTATCGAGTAAAACCAACGAATTACATACTAAAGTGCAGTTTGAGAATTTAATGTCACAGACATCCGATTTGTCACCGACTTCCGAAAAAGACCTAGATCAATTTAAAGCTTCAATTCTTGACAGCTGTTACAAGTACATTCGTACGCAACCGAGCCACCGTTACCTACTAACCAAAGAACACAGAAGACAACTTAAACAACTTCAAGAAAATAAGGACATAATCCTTGTCCGTCCTGATAAGGGCAGTGGGATTGTAGTGATGAATAGATCCGATTATAATGAGAAATTGACAAATATACTATCAGACAAAACCAAATTCTTTGAATCACCCAACCAAAAAGACACAACCGAAAGAACAGAAAACCTACTCACAAAATTGCTGAAGAGAATGAAAGAAGATTCAGTCATAACACAGGAGGTTTATGAGCAAATAAAACCATGTAGTTCAACTATTCCAAGACTGTATGGACTGCCGAAAGTGCATAAAGAAAATGTTCCACTTCGACCGGTCATAGACATGGTTAACTCACCGTATCACCAAATCGCGAAGTGGCTAGCTGATATCCTCGAACCAGTTAAAAGACATATGACAAAATATAGCCTCAAAGATACATTTGACTTCATCGACTCAGTGAAGGATGTCAACGTGTATGAAAGACAAATGATCTCACTAGATGTCGCCTCTCTATTCACAAGTATCCCTCTGACTGAGACAATATGCTTCATTTGTAATTACATAGAAACCAACAACATAGAAGTTCCTCTCCCCATAAACTACCTGAAGGAACTTCTTCTCAGATGCACGTTCAATATCCAGTTCAAATTCAATGAACAGTTCTATGTACAGAAAGATGGAGTAGCCATGGGGTCTCCTCTCGGTCCACTCCTAGCTGACTGTTTCATGGCGAGTCTTGAAAACAACATCCTTGATCCCTTGATAAGTCAACTGCACTTATACAAGAGATATGTAGATGATACGTTTATAATCTGTGATGAAAAATGTGATTTAGATTCTCTCCTGAAAACCTTCAACGCAGCGCATCCATCAATAAGATTCACCTTAGAACGCGAATCGAACAACGCATTTCCATTCCTCGATGTATTACTCACCAGAAGAGACGACTGTACGATCCAAAGATCGATATACCGTAAGCCAACATGGACTGGACAGTTTATCAACTTCCAGAGCTTTGTTCCACTGACCCGAAAGAGAAACTTGGTACGTACATTGTGCTCAAGGATTAGAAAAATCTGCTCGGAAGACACGGTGGAGAAAGAATTAAATTTATTGCGTGAAACCCTACTAGAGAATGGGTATCCGCCAAGATTCATCGACAAAAACATGAAGGAGAAGCCCCCGGTGCCAAATATCACAACGGTTCCTAAGAAGACTCTCTTCATGAACCTAGAATTCAAAGGTGACATCGCAGCGGAAATTCTCAGAAACCGCCTTTCAAAAAGTCTGAAGAAGACATTCCCAACAGCCACTCTACGTATAACATTCTCCTGCAGACAGTTAATCCAGTCTAACGTTAAGGACAAGATACCGCCTTTGGCCACTTCAATGTGTATTTATCAATTCACTTGCTCGTGTGGAGCAAAGTATATCGGCCGTACGCAACGTCAAGTCCACAAACGTATCCTGGAACACTGCCCAGCTTGGTTAGCCAGAGGAGAAAAGAAGAATAGCAACAGCTCAATCCTCGAACACCTTGTTATCTCCGGACATCGAGCACCCCCACACGAATGCTTCACAGTGGTACACAGAGTCCCTCAATATCGTACAAAAGGACTCCGGATACGACATCTGTACATAGCTGAGGCATTAGCTATTCGTGACATAAAACCGGACCTATGCATACAAAAACGATACATACATTCTCTAGCCCTACCATGGCCAGAGTAAATTTCTTACTATAATTTTTCTCCTCTCTTTTAATATGTAAGTTCACTATTATTTTATTATTATTATTATTACTGTTCTTAATACCTTTATTATTATTACTATTCCCACCATCCACATTTTATTACTACTCTATGACTGTTTATTAATAACATTGCTTTTTCACACAGATCTTATACAAAACTACTGTATAACCTTTCCACTAGTTCCTGTCCACTCTACACTAGCTTATTGATTAGTCATTATCTCACACTTATTAGGTCATGCCAACTTCTGTCTCCTTTCTAACTTACAATTAGTCATCCCTTCTTACACCTCACACTATGTAGTAGAATTTTCAAGGACAAAGTTTACCAGTATCTGATTGGTCAAAAACTTATGTGTTTAATTATAATTACGATTGTACAGCTCATGAAAATGAATCGTCGAAAAGAAAATTTTCTTCGCTGTTTGTGCCTTTTCTTATGACATGGAGTTGCGTCGGTGGTGTAGCGGTTAGGACGCTCGCCGACCATGCACATGGTCCGGGGTTCGATCCCCTACCGATGCACACCTGATATCTATGGTCGGCCTGCAAAATTTGGGCTACTGATATCACATGCTGAAAATTCCATACTTGTACTAAAAATACTGTGTGGTTTCAAGCTATAATTTAAGAAAATCAAAAATATACTCTTGCCTTGAGCTTCGTATATATACATTACTGCGTTGAAAAAAAACATTTTTACATATGAATTTTCCCCACTTTGATTTTCTTCCTTATATCCATAGATTGAATCTGGTCATGTTCAAACTGTGTGCACAGCATTATTGGCTTTAGGTCCAGAACGTTTACGTGTCAGTGAATGGGTTAGTGAAGCTCAATTAGAACATTGGTTTATTTCATATATAGGTAAGTTTATTTGATGATTGTTTTGCTTGCCCCATCAATAAATCAATAAATAATATTGTACATGGATATATGCATAACATAAAATGGAGTTTCGCTTGAATTTCTTACTTTTAAAGACATTCGATTCACTTATTTTTTTAAATTTTCAAATGTATCTGTCCCTGAAACTTACCAGGGTTGGGACTTGAAGACATCGTCAGGTTTTTTGAGATGACCAGTAATTTATGAATTCTTATACTTTCAAATGATCCAACTTGTGAGTGATTCCATTTATGGATAAATAATAACTTACTCCTCTCAGGTCTTGACGGCCTTGAATTTAATCCCTGCTGGGCATACATCTATGAACTGTAAAATATCTCAATTTCCCAATGATTATTAGTTTTCACCAGTTAGAGAACCACTGAAAAATAAAAGAATACTGGATAGCTGTTTCATCCTAGTTGGGAACTCTTCAGTAACATGCACCTACCAGTCATTGGTTTCTGTCTCATTGACTGAATGGTCAACAGGTTCGCATTGTAAGCTGAAAGTTCTGGATCCGATCCCCGGTGAGATAATGGGTACATAATGTTGAGGAGTTCAAGACTAGGACGAAACAGTGCTATCTAGGGTTGTTGCCTGGTTTTCAGTGGTCACTCACACTTGAAAAGCCTTGGTTGTTAAGTGAAATTTGTCCCTACAACAAGAATGGAAGATAAAGATTATGCACTATGATGTTTAAATGAATTTTTCATGATATAAGAGACACTAATACTTTGTCATTTTTTCCACTGTCAGAGTTCCGTATCCCTTTAATAAAGTAGCCGAAAGAATCACTTTTACCCGGTCATGGATTCGAAATTACTTTCATCTAACTATTAGTGCGTATGGCTTCTAGGTGTATTAGTGTATGATGAGTTCTACTTGAACTTAAACTGGCTTAACTTCAGAAATAAAAATCTGGGTTGGCTAGCTGAAATGTGTAGTTCAGCTGCTTCTAATTCTTAATCACCCGTCTAAAAATTTTATTGAATTTAGAACAGCTGGAGTTCTGACTGTCTTGGATGAATACGTTACGGTTGCTAACTTCACATCTAGCTAACAGCATGATTTTTGTCCTCAATATAAATTTTGTTACTGTTAAACTATTGTCTTGAAACTGTTTAACTTTGGTACATTTTATTTGGATACAAGGTATAAGGAGTAAAAGTTAACTGGTGAGATTGTCAACTGGAATTGGTTAAAATGGCTAAGACACGTGTTACACATACCACGCCACCGCTTCCCCTATCGAGTTGGGGAAGAGTTATAGGTGTAGTCAAACCGAAGACATGTGTATCCATGAAGTCGTTGACTATCTAGTTAGAGCCAGTCACGTATGGGGTACAAACTGCTTGGTTGGAGTCCTTGGGGACTGCTGGTGATGTTTCGAAATAGTTGTGAATTGGCCCAAACGCATTCACTCACTCTTCATAATCTCTGAGATCCAATAATTTTTCACGTTCTCCGTATAATTATTGATATAAGTATAAGACTTGGGCACTGTGGTACAGTGAATATTACTGCACAACATGCTGATTTACCGTATGATTATTCTTTCCTCTGTACATAATAGGGAAAAGTTAAACAATAGCGTCCCAAGGAATGCGAACGTACGCGTGATCTTGAACCAACCAACCATAAAAATAAGTGACTTTTGCACACAAAAAAATGACGTTTATTTACAAGAAAATGCATGAAAACATATTGAACAGGGTATTTTTCTCTGAAATAACTTAAAAATACGTCCCAGTTATAATGAGAAGTATCAGTTCTTTTTTAAGTTAGACCAGTTTCTGCACATGTATTCACCCAGGTGACTTAAGGTGAGCTTGTTTTGTGACCCGTTTATCGCTATTATTCTGTTTTGTAGTCTTCTCCAAAAGTCGTCGGTTGAATTACTATGGTTTACAGTAAGAGAATCGACGACTACTCACCAGGAAAATGTGGATGATAAAACACATTAAAATAAATAGTACCAAATCTAAATCTATCCTTAACCGTAACCCTAACCTTAATCCTTACCCTAATCCTAAACTTCACACTAACCCTAACTATAACCCTGATCCTAACCCCTAGACACCTATTAACACATTATCCAAACTGTACTTAAAAACGTAATCTGGGTGAAATTTTGTCCTTTCTTGGTGAAAAGCGTTCATATTTGTGCTGTAGTAATGACAGGTATGCTTAACCACAACCGACTAGCATGCGTTCAAGGTCATTGGAGAGAGTTCGCATCCCTTAAGATGCTACTGCTTAGATTCACCCATAATAGTTCTTTTGAGTATTTTTCTGCTTTATTTGTACTTTTGTGCACTAGGTGGAGTGAGGCGACTTGAACTGCTGCGATTTCTGTACAAATCTACCCGTTGAGATTGAATCATTCAGCATATTTGCACGTCATTAAATCGACTTTCACTGTGAATATATCTTGAATATACACACAAATACCAACTTGTAACATATATTACTGATGTATACTGCTTATCTACTTCAAGGCCTTTATTGAATCCCCTATCAACAACATGCAGTCCATGAGTATTGTCGACAAATTGTAACAATAGTGATCGATATATTTACTCCTCGCATAACCGTTTTGTGTTTGTTTTGTTACTTCTTGTGCAATCACTGCTTATTTAATTTTCAATTCAACTGAATTTCTTTCTTTTCCCATTGAATTTGAGATTTCCCCGTCGATTGATTGGACCGAAGTGCTCGGTCTCAGGTTGACATGTCGGCTTCTTGTGCAGATGCTTCGACGATGTCTGGGCATTTAGTTAGTATTTAATTGGTGGATGGTGACTAGCAGTGGAATCCAGGATGCGAATTTCGTCCTATTTGGGACTTGTCAGCTGGACGTACCTGCATTTCTCAGTGAGTGCTGATTAACCCATCGAGGCTCGAACCCAGTACCCATAGACTATTCGGGTCACGAAACTATGGGTACTGGGTTCGAGCCTCGATGGGAACATCATCACTCACTGAGAAATCCAGGTACATCCAGTTGACGAGTCCCAAATAGGACGAAATGCGTGTTGTCCTGGATTCCACTGCTAGTCACCATCCACCAATTAAATATCAACTGAATTTCAATCATCAGCACGAATAACGCAGTGGTAACTTCTCTGCCTGCAACACTGGGTGACGTGGGTTTGAGTTCCTTCTAAATTGCAGACATGGCTTGTCGACGATTACTAACAAGCACGAAACCTAAGTTCCAAACCTTCCTACCGATTGCCTTCAACCATCTAAAAACAACAATTCAGAATCCCACCATGATGGCAAGCCAACTACCATAGTAACCACATTGTAAACTTTACGTGTAGATTTTAGTCTGCACCAGACAAAGGGCTAGTTCCTTACTTACTGTCTGTCTGTCTGTCTGTTTTCGACATAGAACTTTGCACAAATGTGCGGAAGTTCAAGTCGCCACATTCCGTGTAGCACGCGAAGCAAGAGAAGAAAGTACAAGAAAAGCAAATAGAAACAGTGAGCAGAGGTGTGAGACAAAGGAGTAATAAAGAAATACAAAACAGTTTCATTGGAGATCATAAGTCACAGGGAGTGGATGCATCTGCGCCACTGAGAACGATTTTGAGCCATGTCACCAATTGTTTCCAACCATAGATTTTTGCCGTCCCGAGGACCCCAGCCTGGAAGTCTACACCTTCCTACGTGGCTAAGACCAACTGTTGTGGATTTCATTGACTGATGCCAAGTTTTTGTTTGACCGCCGCTAGCTTTTTTCCAGCCTGACCCTATATCCGCTAACATTGCTCGTCGAGGGAGGCGATGGCTTGGCATACGTAACACATGTCCTAACCATCTCAGTCGATGTAGCTTCACGACTTCGTCGATTGATTTCCCCTGTTTACCTAGGACTCTACGCCTAACCTCCATGTTGCTCACCTTATTATGCCACTTTACACGGGATATAGAACGCAGGCACCTATGATCAAAGACAGCTAGTCTTTTCATGTCTTCCACTCTGAGTGGCCAGGTCTCACAACCATAAAGGAGGACGGAGCGGACTGATGAGCAGTACACCCGCCCTTTGGTCGATAGTCGAACATCTCGTCTACGCCAGAGTCGGCGTAAACTAACAAATGCGAAACGAGCCCCTTGTATTCGTGCTGAGATTTCGTCAGAGATCAGCCCGTTGGGGCTGATGGTACTTCCCAAATAAGTGAAGCGGTCAACGTGCTCTACCACTTCACTTCCTATTTCTAAACTAGGAGCCAGCGTAGTCCAGTCCTGTAACATCATCTTGCATTTGGCGGGAGCGAATCGCATGCCAAACATTCGTAGATTGCTGTTCAAGGTGTTTAGAAGACTCTGCATTTCGTCAGCGTCTTCGCCTAGAAGGACTATATCGTCTGCATATTCCAAGTCAACGAGATTATTCCCAGGTAGCAAGTCAATCCCTGAATCGCTGAAGTCACCTAGGGTTAAGTCCATTAACACATCTATGATGAAGTTGAATAGAAAAGGAGATAATGGGCATCCTTGACGGACACCACTGGTCGTCACCAGTTCAGATGACAGCTCGCCGTAAGCCCTCACCTGGCTGTATGAGTACGAATAGAGTGCCTTAATCAGTGCAATATATTTTCTCGGAATTCCCTTGACAGCCAAGCATCTCCAGAGAACTTCCCGATCGACAGAGTCGAATGCTGCCTTTAGGTCAAGAAATATAATGACTGTTGGACGCCGGTAGGAATGCCTATGTTCTAGAATCTGTCGGAGGGTGAAGATATGATCAATACACCCTCTTCCTGGTCTAAAGCCTGCCTGGCTCTCTCGTGTTTGTGCTTCCCGAGCACCACTCAGTCTACGCATGATTATTGAGCCTAAGACTTTAGATACTATACTGTCTACTTACTGTCTAGTGACCAATCAAAGTAATTTTCTTATCCTTTTAGATGAATAATAATCATCAAAGATTTCATTTAGTACAGCCTTGTTTCAACTCAATTTTTCACGTATCAGGTTAAGTGCCATATCTACCTAGTTTCTTAGGCTGTGAAGTACATGAAGCGGTACTTGAACCTCGTGATGTGTTCACTTCAAACTGGGCTCTTAAGCCGCCAGTGAGTCATATCTCTTTATTCTGATTTTCTTCTTTGTGACTGCTATCCCTAGAATATTGTTTCTTAAACGCATACTTTCATTTTTCATGTATTATTAGAAATATTTAAATAAAGTAATTATAGATATAGTAGTATGTATAGGATTCAATGGAAAGAATGTATTTATTCTTTTATAATTTTCTCTTCTCAATAGAATTATTAACCCGTTTTCGACTATGGACGGTATGTGCACGTATAATGAAACAATGTGGTAATCCTTTTGCCGGTGCTGATAATCAACTGTATTTACGGGAGTACCGTCGAAGTATTAATTTACAATATGTTATTAGACCGATTGTCATGAAACCTACAGGTAATATCGTATTGGATGATTATATATTATTATTATTATTATTATTATATCCTTTAATTCCTAGAGAAACATAGGGCTTCAGCCATGCGTCTCCATTGCGTTCGCTTCCCTGCTAGATTTTTCGCCTGGCTCCTAGTCTGCTCACATGCTTTCATCTCCTCTTCACATGACCTCCTCCAAGTCACCCTTGCACTGAAGACTAACTCGCCGCTTCCCAACAGGGTTCCACTCGAGCAATGGCTTGTCTAGTGATGTCACTTGATGGTTTCCTCAGAGTATGGTTAATCCATCTCCATTTCTTCCTGAATATTTGCTTCACAATCGGTTCCTGATTGGTTCGCTCCCAGAGATCCCTGTTGCTGACCTTTTCTGGCCATCTGATCTCGAGCGAAGTATTGAGCGAAGACAACTGTTAATGAAGGTCTGAAGTTTGTTTGAGATGCTCTTTATGACGCACTGGCCAAGTCTCTGATCCGTATAGTAGCACTGACTTCACATTGGAGTTGAAAATCCGGATGTTATTTTTGATGCTGAGTGGTATTGACCTCCACACAGACTTAAAAGTAATGAAAGCTTGTCTTGCCTTTCCTTTATTCTTATCATATATATATATGATAAGAATAACGATAATTAAAATGTTATAAGGCGTAGAGTTGAAGTGGATAAATTACAAAGTTACTGAAGATTGTTTTATAAGTGAATTGATATCAAAAATGTCAAGTGTTGTCTAAAAATTTTGAAAAAAATTAGGAGTACGAATACGATAAGAATGAAGATGTGAAGTGAATTGGAAAGAATTCAAGTGGTAAAATAAAATAAAAACTAGAAAGAACATTATTATGACCAAGGTAAAGAAAGGGGTTTGACAAAACGCTTTTGAACACATAATTTAGGTTTCTGTTCATGTATAACTAAAGCTTCGGCTATGCGTAAGTGAAGAAAACGTAAGCTTTTGGTTCGATTTGATTTTGACATGTAGATAACTTTGAAAGATGAATCACGTGGGGCTAAATGACCAGACTCTAACAGGTGATCACAAATAGACGACTTTGCAGTTCTACTTTCGCCTTTCATTGACCAAACCGGATAGTGTTCAGCTACACTTTTTCGGAGATTACGCTTACAACGTCCAATATAATCAGCTCCACAAGATCAGGTAAAAGAGTAAATGCACATAGATGTGGACAAAAGCGGTAATCTATCCTTGACGCATTGTCCAATCATATTTCAGTTGGTAAAAACTAGTTGCAAGTCAGTTGCAGGAAAAGTGCGTTGCATACATTTAGATAAACGATTTTTAATCAATTCCGAAATGGTGTCACCTTTGAATGCCAGACTCATAAACAGTTTTTCCTTTGGCACTGTGATTTGTCTATGGGTAGATTCTTTCTTGATGTTACGTTCAATAAACCTTGTAGGATAACCATTGTTAAGGAGATTTGATCGAAGATTATCTAGTTCCCTATCGATTGTATCGATTTTATACAACCTACTTACAGCACTACATGCATGCAGTCGCAAACAACAGGATGAGGCGAAATGACAGTGCTATGGTTTCAATTGATATGGACCACCGATCATATCGATCTGACTGACAAGCACTCCTGGTTGGTGTGTCAGTAGTGTTCGTATCAGTTAGTAGCATGTACCAACCATGCATTTATGACAGTCGTCCAGAAATCTAATGTGTACAGTATATGGAGAGAGGTATCGATAACAGAAGTTTTTATTTTTGTCATCGAATCAGCTGATAAAAAAATATACAGAATATGAATTATGCAACACTTCTTCCATATATCTGGATGATTCCACTATCCCGTACGAGAAATACAAAAGGAAAGAAGCTTTAAACTTGTGGAGTTACATTTTGCTATGATTATGAAGAATAAATTGTTCTCTAAACATTATCCAGTAAATAAAAACACCGTTTCACTGTGAGGCGTATACAAAGTAAACAAACTAATATAGAATTACACACAACAACATCAATGTCCAAGTTTGTACACTCATATCAGCCTATTGCATACGTTCCTTTCACTCCATTTCAATCATCTGTGATCCTCTTTTCCTATAAGATACTCCAGACTGGATTCTTAAGAAAGATTCCCCGTTTCTAAAAGTCAAATAATGAACGATAAATTCCATTTCAGAAAACAATCTATTCATTTCAATATTGACCACGTAGTAGTTGCTTCCAATTAGAGAACCATTGAAAACCGGGGAGTACTAGACAGTTGTTTCGTCCTGGTTTCGAACCCCTCATAGTCTGCACCCATAATCTCTCCAGTGACCAATCCTTGAATCTTTAGGTTACTATGCGAGCTCGTAGACCATCCAGCCACTGAGGACAGGACTCAATGGTTTATCAATTTTAACTTTTGCGAATTCTCAATATGGAGTGTAACCTCCAGTTGATCTCAAAGGCAGGTATTTGTCCTCACATTCAACGCAGGTGTCTGCGTTCTATCTCCCGTGTGAAGTGGTATAATAAGGTGAGCAATATTGAGGTTAGGCCTCAGTGGAGTGCTAAGTAGCGACGAGAGATCAATAGGCGAGGTTGTGAAGTTACATTGAGTGAGACGGTTAGGATATGTGTTACACATGCATGACTAGGCATCGCCTCCCTCGACAGTCGGCAATGTTAGCTGACATAGGATCAGGATGAAAAAGAGCCAGTGGTGGTCAAACCAAAACCAACATGACTTCATCAGTCAATGAAATCCACAACAGTTAGTTTAAGTCACGTAAAATGGTGTAAACTTCCGGGTTGGTGCCCTCGCGATGGTAAAAACCAATGACTGGAGACAATCAGTGATATGGCTCAAAATCCTTCTCAATGGCTAGCTCAGATGCATCCGCTCCTTGTGACTTATGATGTCCAATGAAGCTATATCGTCCTTCGTTATTACTATTCCTTTGTCTCACACCTTTGTTTACTGTCTCTATTATGCATTTCTTCTCTTGCTTTTGTGCTAAGTGAATGTTGAAAGCAAACTATTTGCACATCTGCAAAGTGCAAAGTTCTATGCTGAAACTAGTCAGTCAATCAGTGATCCACAACGGAAAACTCAGAGAAGCCTTGAAGTGAAATAGGAGTAAGACAAGGCTACTAATTCTCACCGACGTTATTCCTAATTGTGGCGGACTGGATTATGCGTCAGACTGAGGGGGAGTGGGAAAACAGGAAGAGTTAGGACCGGCAAGACAACTCCTAGGTATAGATTTCACAGATGAATTGTGTCTAATATCACACAAACTCGAAAATATACAGGCGACAAAACAAATGTACAGAAGAAGCCGCAACGACAGGACTTCAAGTAAACACAGAGAAAACAAAGATGTGATGAAAATAACCAACGAATAACAACTACAGACACTAATAACTATGAAATGAATAAATTTGAAAGAGGTTACTTCCTCCACTTGTCTAGGAAGCATCGTTTCAACTACATACGGTATGACTTTACTTTACTTCGGCTATCTCCTACGGGAGGATGAGCCGGCTTCATGAACGAGTTCATGAAGTTTCTTGGGGATTTGGTACGAGTGATGTCCCCAGGATCGCTCGGCCTTTTGTTTGAGAGTGCAGCTCTAGCCTTTACACAGCCAAATGTGACCTACAAGGCAGTAGGAGTGGAGTAGGGAGTCCACTATCCATTGGCAACCGGTGACCGGGTTCGGTTCATACGCCTTTTTGAATGGGGCCAGACATCCAGGACATCCAACAAGCCCTTTGTCCATACGTCTGCCGGTGAGCTTCATACGCCAGTCGTTGAAGGTTTGGAATCAGGGTTTAGCCATCTCCCCTAGACTGTCATCCAATGGACAGTCAACCCGGTGGAGAGCGCCGGGCATCCGCTTTTGCCCTCTCGCTTTAGTGAGAAACACCTCCGCCGCGTGAAGGCAGTGAGTAGGACTTCCTCAGGAGAGGCTATGTAAGACGCACGGTCATATGGGAGCATTTCAAGAGGTGTGCGGAGGGGTGGCCAACCCGCAGCGCAAGACACCCACCCCCGACCATCCTGAGGCTTTGGAGGCACCGATATGGATGATGATGTCAAAGCAAGACAGACCTTCATCACCCTGGAATCAGTTTGGAAATATACTGCACTCAGTGACATCTCTCACCTGGTCCTAGAGTGGAGGCCGGATGGGAAACAACGTGTTGTAGGGCACCCAAGGATGAAGTGAGAGTCTATGGGGAATCGTTGAGTCAGCTAAAGAAAGACTGCTAAGAACACGACAAAGTGGATATATCTTGTTGAAGCCGTATGTTCCACTCTAAACTCAGGGGAACAATAATATAGTAATAAAGTATAGATGTTTTTTTTTTTTTAAGACTGGCGATACCAGCAGGTCGAGTAAAACTGTACTTTTTTCTAATAAATGTCTTATATGACCGTCATATGATCTTTGACAATAATTATTTGATTGTTCCCTCACTTTTTCCCCTTCAAACTCTAACATTTTCGTAAAATTGCCTTATAGAATCTGAATCTAAAAATGCTACAAATACTGGAGAAACTCGATCCGATGGAAATACACGTACACGATGGAAAAGTGGTGGCCTGACAAGTATTGATAATCAGTTTGCTTCACGCAACATGTCTCCCGCCTTAGCACCAGGTGTAGCCGCTTTGAATCAAGCTTCAACCACTCTGTCGATACGTTGTGGTCTCTGTACAAAACCACTGTGTGCAAGTGAATCAACTCAACGATTAACTGGACATACTGGCTGGGCATGTTCACGACATGCAACATCATGTGATCCAGCGACAATAACTTGTGCTTTATGTCATTTAGTTGTTCGAGGTTTATTTGTCTGGTGTAGAGGATGTAGTCATGGTGGACACCTAGATCATATGCAGGTGAGCATGTTGTTACGCCTCTCCACTTGTTAATACCCATGGAAATATTGATCTACTGACCTAAGCCTTCACATTACCTCTAGATTTTTTTTTAAAATATCTGTAATAAAGATAGCCCTTTTAGTTTGAAAGTTCCTATAAAATAACTTTAATGATAACCAAAACTGAGTTGTCAAAGGGAAACATGAGCACAAGTAGATGTATTAGCTGTTAGCGTGGGGTGAACAAGAATCAAAGTTCAACTAAATTAGTTGCATAATCACACTATGAAGTGGTCATTTTGAATAGTCTGTTAATTAGTGAAACCATTTCATTATTCGCGCAGTGTTTAAATCAAATATCACTAATTATCTTCATATGATTTCATGGTAGAATTGACGAATTTCAGTTGTTAGATTACTTGACACCGCTGAGTAACAACATCACGCGAAACTTATAGTGGAATCCGAACAGGAAATGACGAGTTGGCCGTGTGTCGGACGGATGGTAAGATGGAGGAAATCGGGTGATGAAGAGATGAAAGCTTATTGGTAATTGTGGAACCAACTAAAAATGACTGCAGAGAACAGGATGAAATAGAGATATCCTGTCGAAGTCGTATGTTTCACTCAAAATCCAAAGGTCTGGAGTAACAGGCTTAGGGTCATACTTAATGTGCCTAAGTTATGGTGAGCGGAGCTGGACTCGAGCCCTGAACCTACTGGCTTTATAGCTGATTGCTTATACCAATGAGCCATATCTTCACCAGTGAATGAATAAAAGCGACACAGTTCAATACGATTTATTACAAAATCAGCATACGAGTAAATTGTCACCTGCTTGTATGAATGCAATAAGTATATAATAGGATAGTTCAGAGACTCTTGACGAATTGGTATTCAAGATTTTCCATGAATACGCTTTAGCATGAAACACTAAAGTGAACATTTACAGAAAGCGTGATCATACTGACGATTACACATCAATTTGCATCCATGGAGCATGTGTTTAGTAAAGAGATAGACAGACTATCATGGAATTTCCATCACAATGTCATCGGTGTCTACAGAATCAAATTATCGAAAAGCACTAATTATATCTCCTTATATATATAGTCCCTTTTCATTCTGAGTGGAACATAAGGCCTCAATCAAGTGTATGCTTCCAAGCTTCAGTAGCAGTGTGTTTTTCCACGGGGTTGGAGTTGCTAGTCTCATACCTGATTTTCCCTCTTTACCTGGCATACCTACACTACTGGCTAAACGATGCTTAGCAGTGTATCGACCGGAAACTGAAACCTGGATCATGGACGTGATTCACTGAGCATGTACATAATCAAAACAACTTTTAACGATAAACACTCTACTCATTATTTATCTTTAATTTTAACTTGATCATCTTCTAGGCTTGGTTGATGAGGCGATCTGAATGCCCAGCTGGATGTGGTCATCGTTGTAGATATAATTGAATAAATATCTGTCGATACTTTCTTTCTCGTTACTACTGTTGTAAATTATTTCATCGACTATAATTAACATTTCTTTTTATTTGATTATCTTACATATATTTATTTTTTACGAATTCAAATGCTTTTTTTTGGCTTTCTTATTTTGTAATAATTCCATCTGTCTTTCTCTTTCTCTGCCCCGCTTAACTTATCCAATCTTGCAATAAAGTATCTCCCGGAAACAAGTTTTCTCTGTGATTTTCATTCACATTGCAATTTTTTCCTATAACACTACACGTCAGTAGCATAAAGTCACACTTTTCAACAACTGACGAATTTAATTTAAAAACTAATATTTTGGGCCGCCTTTTAGGAATATTTTCGGGTCGTTAGTTCTGTTGATTGAATGATAAAGGCTTAACGTGTTATTGTTTGTTTTTTAAAAGACAGTCATTCTTGTAAATTGTGATATTATTAATATTCCCGTGGGTTCCGAGTAGAAAATAGAGCTTCACCAGTACATCTCTGTGTCACCTTCGGGCCGACGCCCAACGCGCCGTTTCCCTGACTGTCACTAAATGGCACAACCCATCTCCATTTTCTTTTGCATAATTGCTAGGCAATAGTTTGGTTCCTTGTTATACTAGCTTTTTCTGGCCGGCTGCCTCATTGTCGGTATGTGGAGAGAAGGCAGCTCTGGTGGTAAAAGTCTGCAGTCTGTTTGGAATATTTTGTGAAGCGCCAAGTATTTGAAACATGTTCATTATGCTGAGTGCATCAGATTTATGATCAGTGAAGGTCCGCCTCACTTTTGCGATCCTCACTTTGACACTATCCCTACCGCCAGTAGCCAGAATAATCCTGCCTGGATAAGTGAAAAGGTGAATCCCTTAAAATTTAGTCCGTTGGTGGTGATTGCTTCTTATTGAAGGAATTCATATATTATATAGTTCAGGGCTTTGCCAGTGATAAAATGTTGTAGCAGTAAATAATTTCTCAAAATTATTAGACCTCATCATCGGGTTCTTATCTTCACTGTTCTAAGTCGACTTGTTAGGGTGAAGGTTCGCAGTCAATCATCAACGCCATTTAGGCACGCTTTTGTGCACGATCCTCAAACTATTTCAGCAACCGTTATCGCTCAACATTTCTGATCCCGAAATATATCTCATATTTTTGAACGATCAATTTGTTGTTTTTGTTTGTACCTGGTCAAAGCAGAACATGCCTTCATCTCTCAAAGTGTTAAAGAGCAAGAAATCTTAGTGTAGGTAGTAATAGTGAAACTTTTAGAATTTCAGTTAAGATAATAAGTTTGCTTTGCTTGCTAAAATCAATTTTGAATAAGAATATGTGCCTATTAAATTAAATCGTTTTTTTTTAATTAAGTTGACTGTGGCTGCAGTAGTGGTGAAATATCTGAAAATGATGATACAACAGTACGTTGACATGCTTAACTCATGAAGTTTAAGTATTGGTTTGTAGGGATTTGGTTGATTGGTTACAGGATTTCATCATGAGCTGACATGGGTTAGAGAACCATTGGAAAACCTGAGAGTACTGGACAGCTGTTTCGTCCTAGTTTGGGACTCTTCATCAGTACGCACCCACCACCACTGTCCGAACTCAGGACCTTCTGGTTACAAGGCGAGCCAGCTCGTAGACCATTAAGCCACTGGGACCCGATCCAATGGCCAACCCATGAATTCCAACTTCTGCCAATTCACGATATAGCACAACCGCTAGCCAATGTCTTCGGCGAGCGCTAGCGGTTGCGGTATATCGTGAATTGGCAGAAGTTGGAATTCATGGGCTGGTCGTTGGATCGGGTCCCAGTGGCTTAATGGTCTACAAGCTAGCTCGCCTTGTAACCAGAAGGTCCTGGGGTTCGAACGGTGGCGCTGGGTGCGTACTGATGAAGAGTCCCAAACTAGGACGAAATAGCTGTCAGTACTCCCAGGTTTTCCAATGGTTCTCTAACCAATGTCAGCTCATGAGGAAATCCTGTAACTACCAAGTTTCATCTGCCCTAATCCTCTTTACAAGTTTATTAAACACATTACTACTTCCATACATACCCTTAACTCAATACTTTACTTTCAGGCTATGCTTTACATGTGATCACATCCTATAAGAGTGGGATATGGTAAAAATATTAGAAGGTAATAAATATAGTTAGGAGAAAAGAGAGATTAATCACCGAATCTTTGTCACACCAAATGCAGGCAACAGGAATGAACCAACATCTACCACGGATATATGGGAAATTGTCTTAGAAAACAAACAGGTGGGATCAAGGAGCTGCATAAAGCAAGTCATGCAGTCGAGTGAATACAATTGATATGAATTTTTTTCCTTCACGTTCCCAGTGGAACATAGGGCTTCAAGCTAGTGGCTTGAAGTTTCTGTAGCAGTGTTTACTTTTACAGGATGGGGTTGCTAGCCTCATTCCCAACCTTTCCTCTTTACCACCATTATTTCTGCCTCAGCGAGGTAAAGGAGTGCGTCAATGGCCGGGGATCGAACCCCGGACCATGTGCATGGTCGGCGAGTGTCCTAACCACTATACCACCGACGCACTATTGATATGACTATGAACAATTAATTGTCCTCTGAAGCACTATCCATCACTGTGTATTTTATCAAAATAAACATATCTAAAGAAAGTTACAATGGGTGACTAAGGCTGTTAGAAATAGCCTATAACTGGTAACTTAAGTATCTCTTATCTGGTTTTATCTTTTCAATGTCTATGAAATCCAAGCCACTGTAAGGATACTTGCTTGATTATCGCTGTCCCTGAAAAAAAAAACAATTACATCCAACAGCAACACCATTTACGCAATTTTCAGGTGTGAAGATGTGAGATGAGCTTCGGTGATTTGGACTGTATGTTACAAGTACCAGTCTGTGATTCGTCGACCTGTGGAATGAAGATTACCTTTACTCATTTTACCATTGTTATATTCTCCCTCAACTGATAACTGCTACCTTGACATTGTGGTTGGATTAGCATATCTATCTCAACCACCCAACGACTTACCCAGGCTGGAACGAATGTTCCTACAGGTCCTGTACTACTATGTGAGTAAGATCGTTTAGAGAGCAGTTGGACTAAAAGTAGTTTCCATCATAGTGTAAGTCACTCATGCTATGTTCGGCGTCTCATGGAGAATGGCGACGTAACAGCAGTAAGGTGTTTCGCACCCCCTCCCCCAATTCAAGACAGTCAACCTCAAACAGTTGTGTCTGTGGGCTCCGTGTGCACCCAACACTAATAATACCCCTCCTCCTCTTTCAGGGAGGAGAAACTTCTACAATTTGCGCGCAGCCCAGAAGTAATAACCGTCCGCATGCTACCATGAGCACACAAGACTTTCCCGAGCTGTTATAAGACTTTGCATAACTTATTTCTTGATCCCTACCCTGTAACAGATTTGTGTAGATAACATGAAACACTAGCTTGTTCGTTTTAGTATCTTCATACTTTTGCCTGTATCCTCCCTCAATTCGCGCTATTTTTGAAATATTGACAGTTTCAACAGTTACAGTTCAGTTAAAGGTACAACCACAGTTGTTGTTTTTTTTGAGATAGTGTACCAGCTGGGTCTACATTTCCAGTAAAACAGTACAAGGTTTTGAAAACATGTATTTAATTCATATGTATATTTTCTAAGTATTAATAAAATATAATTTAATAATACATGTTCGAATTTAATATACCACTAAGACTGCAGTTACCACCACTGTTCAATTCAATAGATGATACTATGAACAAAAGGGGTAGGCGAAAAACAGTCCCCTTGAAAAACAAGAGACAGTAGTAGTGTTAGTGCTGTATACAAAACCACAAAATATGAAGACTAAATTTAAATATTCTAGTGTTTTTGTTTTCATTTTTCTACATTTTTCTTTTGATATATCATCATCACAGTGCCATTCGACTTTTAAGTCTTTTCAAGACTGCTTCAATCACTTTGCTTGTCTTACTGTCACCACCTAAATCAGCTGTACGAATTCGTTGTTCGCCAATCACGTAAACAACTGCTTCACGAATGAGCTCAGCTTCTCGTGAATGATCTAGAAAATTTAATAAGAGAAAAAAACCATTACCAAAGGCTTAGTATTTAAATACAGTCACGGACTGACCTCATTTAAAGGGCCCTTTAAAACGAAAAGAGTATTGGACAGCCGTTTCGTTCTAGTTTGAGAGAATTCAGCTATTGGATTCCATCCCAGCGACTGAATAGACAGCGATCTCGCGTCATAACTTGAAGGTCCTGGATCCAATCCACCGGTGAGCACTACTGAGGAGTCCCAGGGGGTTAGAACGAAACAGCTGCCAGTATTCCCTATCGTTCTTTCACTGATGTCAATCGGTGATCTAAATTGAGGCAACGCATCAAAAGACTAAAACTAACGCTTAAAAAGGCTTAGTTATTAAATAAAATAGGTCGATACAACCAGAGTGTGATTTATGGCCAGTACTGACTTAGTCAAAGTTAATATCTCCTCAAAGCGACTAAAAGATGAAGTGGACTACTTTGCCCTATTACAAAATCAGAATTACTTTCATCTGACTATTAATGCGTATAGCTCCTAGGTGTATTAGTGTATGGTGAGTTGTACTCAAACTTAAACGACCTTAATATTGTGGTGAGAGCTGGCTGCTAGCCAAATCGGTAAACAGGAATTTACGTCAGTGTTTACGTCCTAAACATCGGTCGTGAGAAAAATAAGAACACAGACTGATTCAACAACCAACTACAGCAGACTTTGAGTAAGCGGATACAATTAGCAGATAGATGATTTGACATTCAAGAAACAGTCACAAAGAGATGAAAGATTAACTTTCAGTGAGAAACAACCAATTAAATCTGCTAATAATCTATAATAATGTACATGAAAATCTATAAATATTTGTTGATTTCCTTAATAAACGATCTGTTGCCTAGCCCGTGTCTTCTGTTGTTACAATAGCAGAAGTGCAAGATGATGCTACAGGACTGGACTGCAGCGACTCCTAGATTAGAAATAGGAAGTGAAGTGGTAGAGCACGTTGACCGCTTCACCTACTTGGGAAGTACCATCAGTCAGTGCCAACAGGTTGACCTCTGACGAAATCTCAGCACGGATACAGAGGTCTAGTTTCGCATATGCCAGTTTACGCCGTTTCTGGCTTAGCAGACGTGATATCCAGCTGGCTGTCGAGCAAAGGGCGGGTGTACTGCTCATCATTTCGCCCCGTCCTCCTTTATGGCTAGCTGTGAGACCTGCCCACCGAGAGTGGAAGACATGAAAAGATTAGCTGTCTTTAATCATAGGTGCCCGCGTTCTTTCTCCAGTGTGAAGTGAGCAATATTGAGGTTAGGCGTTGAGTACCAGGAAAGGAGGGGAAATCAATCGACGAGGCTGTGAAGTTACATCGACTGAGATGGTTAGGACATGTGTTACGCATGCATGACTAGTCATCGCCTTCCTCGACTGACGGGCAATGTTAGCTGATATAGGGTCAGGCTGGAAAAGAGCTAGCGGCGGTAAAACCAAAACATGCCACCAGTCAATGAAATCCACAACAATTAGTCTAAGCCACGTAGGAAGGTGTAGACTTCTTGGCTGGTTGGGGTCCTCGGGACGATAAAAACCAATGTTTGGAAACAGTTGGTGATATAGCTCAAAATCGTTCTCAATGGTTGGCGCTGATGCATCCACTCCTTGTGACTTATGATTTCCAATGAAATTGTTTTGTTCTTCGTTATTACTATTCCTTTGTCTCACACGTCTGTTTACTGTCTCTATTATGCATTCGTTCTACTTTCTTCTGTTGCTTTGTGTGCTACATGGAGGGAGTGTGGCGACTTGAACTGGTGCACATCGGTGCAAAGTTCTATGTCGAAAACAGACAATATCAGAAATAAAAAGCTGCGCTGGCTAGCTGAAATGTCCTGTTCAGCTGCTGACATTTTCAAATTACCCATCTGAAATTATGACTTAAGAACAAGTGGAATACTGGCAGCTTGGTGTGAATACTTTTGCGATTGTCAACTTCGTTTCTAGCCAAACAACACGATTTTCCCTTCGGTGCAAATCCCTTACACTATACTGTGATAACTTTTCGGATTGACACTAAAATTTCTAGCACGTTGAGAATTCCATGAACAGGCGGTTCACACACAATGAAGCCGAACAGACCTTCACTCTTCTAAAATCAGTGTGGAAATCATTGGCATTAAACATACGAAACAAGATACAGATTTTCAACGTTAAGATCAAGTCAGAGACTTGAAACGCTAAAAAAAGGGCATTTTCTACACGTTTTAAACTTTCCTCAATAGCTGACTGCTGAAGACACCTTAGCCAAGAAGGATTAGTAACAAAGAACTCTAGGAACGAACCAACCGGAAACGTCTTGCCCAACAAATATGCAGAAGAAAATGGAGATGGATAGGACAGACACTGGAGGAACCGTTGAGTAACATCCCTCGTCAGGAAGGCCGTAAACTGGGACCCGAATGGGAAGCGATGAGTTGGTTGTCGTTTTGAGGGTGACATGTAAAGGGTTGTGTGAGGAAATGAAAGCCTATGCATGATTGTGGAGCCAACTCAAAGGGACTGCAGAAAACAGGATGAAATGGAAACGTACTGTTGAAGCCCTATATTCCACTTAAAACTCAAAGAATAGGGAAAAATAAGTGATAAGATCAGTAGAATTAAAAAATGTCGTCTGAAATATGGAATTCCATAACCTAAAAATGAACCAGAAAATAAATAAACTTCCAAAAAAGGAAACTAAGGAATTAAGAACTCTGACTTACCTAAATAGTCTAACATATCTGCTGATGTAAGAAGCATACCACATGGATTGGCAATATTTTTCCCTGCTAACGAACGTCCAGAATTGCGTGTACCCATTTCAAACAGAGCATTCTGTGGTCCTAAATTAATACCGGTTGTAAGACCAGCTCCACCGACTAAACCAGCCGCCACATTACCAACTATATTCCCGTATAGATTTGGTAAAACAATCACATCGAATTGTTGTGGTTTACTGACTAACTGCATACACGTATTGTCTATAATCATATGATTGAATTCAATCTGTGTTCAGAGAGATTTTAATGAAATAAGCAAATAAGAGACATAACAGAAACATGAAATGATGAAAACAATGGAAAAGATAGAATATGCAAGAACTTAAAAATAAATTAAACACTGAGTGTCATTTTAGTGTTCGCATTTCGTCTTATTTGATACTCGTCACCTGGATGTACCTGCATTCTCCAGTGAGTGATTTCCCTTCCCACTGATACTTGAGTCCATCTGCATTCCACTGATAGTCACCATCCACCAAATTACTTCAAGGTAGTCCTCAGATACCATAGAATCGTCCGTACCACGGATCGACATGTCTACAGAGGCCGAACATTCCGCTCCAATCAATCAACAGGAAAATCATAACTAAATTAAAAACAAATAATAACTAAGTGTTATTTCTTGAAATTACTCTGAGTTCCCAATTAATTAATTAATTAATGATAGTGGATCGAAATGCCCAACCTCTGTGGACAAGTCAACTGTTCATACATACTCTTTGATAATGCTTTGTGACAAACATGATGTCACTTGGTTTGTGATGCCTGGCAGCGGAATCCAGGACACTCGTCTGTTCCCTTGCCCAATATGCCTGCATTGATAGTGAGTGATTGGATGAATGGAATTTGAAAGAACCATCTCTCACTACAGAGTTATCCTCTTTAATGATGGATGGTCTGTGACGTTAAACAACCACAAATTGACAGAAGTTAGAATTCACAGACTATCGGATTCCGTCCCAGTAGTTTAATGGTTGATCAACGGGCTCGACTCGTAACCTGAAGCTTCTGGGTTTGATCACTAAAGGGGGAATACGGATGTCTACTAACAAAGAGTCTCAAAGTACTAGGACGAAACAGCTGCCCCAAAACTCCCTAGTTCTCAAGGGTTCTTCAGCTGGTATTAATTTGTGATCGAATTTAGATGGACGAACTGTTGATCAAATGAAGTACTACCATGGAAAGTGAATAATGTCCAAATTTGAGTTGAATAATGAGTTTGTGAACTGATAACATATAGTATGCATGTATAAAATAAATTGTTAGAAACCTTGTAAAGATCAGCTAATAGATGGGCCACATCAGGTAGCAGCTATGACCAGTTGACCAGAACTAAAAGTTTTCTGGCTTCACCATCGGAATAGACTATAATATTAGTCACAAAAAAACTTGGAACAATATGGTACCAAAAAGATGAGCTACACAATAACAATAAAACAACACAGATCAAAAGCAAAATCATAGGTAGAGAAGGGGTAAGGTAGTTCATCTGGAAGAAAAACAGTCATATTAGACAAGTTCAAACAGTATTCGTCAATTACCGTCGGAAAGGGGAGAAAGAAGGAAATTGCAGCACGTTCTCCATTGATCGCGATTCTTGACCATATCCCATAATGTTTCGAGTCAACGATTCCAGCTATCTCTCTCGGACTTCAACCATGGAGTCGTGACGCACCAACCGATGCTAACCTAACACAAATATCCTTTACCCTACGACAGCATGTCATGGGCTGGCCACCTTACTGCTTTTTCCATCGCCCCTCCCCAGGGCTAGCGAACAGAGACCTGTACGGAAGTCTCTGGGATGACGTTGTAGCACATGTCCAAGCCACCGAAACTGGTGTTTCCAGTGATGACACCCATAGAATGGTGATCTCCATTGTGTCCAAACACAAGCCACCGGACATCAGAATTGCTCACGTGATGGTGCCACCGAAAGCAAGCGACGATCAAATACACAGAGTCGCCGTACATCCTCAGCTCGGAGAGGCCAGGTTTCCCAGGCGTAGAGCAAGACAGCATGCATCGAAGCATCTTTGGAATAGCTTGCTGTTCCTTAGACCACTTGCCTCAAAAACGAATTTAGGCTTCCTAGACCCGTTAGTCCTTTTCCATATATTAACTTCTAATTCTACTGAACTACATTGTTTAGATTAGTAAATATTTTTATCACTGTACTATTCAGAATTATGAAAAGTTAAACAGATGCACCACTGTCCCCGTTGCTTGAAACTGTAAAGTAGTTTCGTAAAATGTCGAAGAAATATCTCGACAACACAATAAAAAGAGAAGAAATATCTTCCTCGATAGTACAGTATGTCTGAACTCCATGCTATGCGCCACAAATATTGTGTAAAGGTTAATTATACTACCTAAAAGCCTTGGTCGAAGTAGATGAAGCGGCATTCGAACCCAAGACCTCTTGGCTGAAAGTCGAGTGTTTACACCGATAAACCACATTCTCCAATCTCTGCAGGACAAAATCTACTACTTGACGAATATTTTTACGCATATATCTACAGTGAAAACTTAATTCTTAGGAGTTGACATGAGTTTTCTACGGTATGCCTGCAAATCATAAAGGCATCGTTAAAACACAGTCAACAATTTATCGTAAAACATTAACTCTAATCCCCACTCATCTTTGTCTTCATCTATATCATCTTGCCTTCCTCCCACTGATGCAACTCCTCTACTTGATGGCTCCTCACTCCCTCTTCACTCTGTGTCCACTAAAAACGACGAAAGCCAAAAAACCACCACGGATAGTCTCCTAAAGCCACGCCACCAATTTCATATAGGAGCATTTAATGTTAGGACACTTTGCCAAATAGGACAACAAGCATCACTAGCTAAGACCCTGGCATCCCGAGCCATTGATGTATGTTGTGTTTCAGAAACACGCATACAAGACCCAAGTGTGGTTATTCACCTAACCCCACCTGGCCAACAGGATGAATCTTCAAAATTCACCTTGAGGGTGTCAGGAGATGCCACAGCTAGTTCACGAGGATTAGCTGGCGTAGGGATAGCTTGAGTACTAGGGCAGAAAAGACATTACTTGACTGGATCCCGGTAGATAGCCGAATGTGTGCTGTCCGTCTGAACGGATCAGTAAGAAGGAGAAAGGACTGCACTACTCGCCGATGCCTTTTCGTAATCTCCGCCTACGCCCCCACTGACTGCAGTTCGGATGAAACGAAGGATGAGTTCTACCAAAAGCTGTCTAGTTTGGTGAGAAAGGCTAAACGCTCAGATATAGTCGTTCTAGCTGGTGACTTTAATGCTCAAGTAGGGAAATTGTGTCAATCTGAGAAGGATGTCGGTGGCACCTATGGAGTTCCGTGCCAGCGAACCGACAACGGTGACCGTCTCCTACAGTTCTGTTCAGATAATCATTTGTTTCTTGTAAGCACTAACTTTAAACACAAGGAGAGACACTGTTTAACCTGGCGACCCCCATCATCAAACCAACGCTGGACACAAATAGACCACATAGCAATAAGCTATCGTTGGCGTGGGTCGGTAGGAGATTGTCGCTCCTTCTGGAACACGTGTGTAGATACCGATCACGCACTGGTCCGGGCTCGTGTGTGCTTACGACTGAACGGACGTAGGAAACAGCTGGCGGTAAAACCATCACGTCCCCAGCTCGATCAGGAAACTAAATCCCTATTTGAGGAAGAACTAGCTAAACGCATATCTGTGTTCGACAGCTGTGCTCACCCTGGAGAAGCCTGGAAGAATATTCAGTCAGCTATAGATACAGCTGTAAAAGCTGTGAATAAGGCAAATCCAAAGGTGAGTAAAAACCACTGGATTTCGACTGCCTCATCCGAACTGATAGATGCTAGAAGACTTATTCCGGCGAGCTCCGAATTCAATGAGGAGCGAAAGCTGCACAAAAGGAAACTTACTAAAAGTCTCCGCAAGGACCGTGAACAGTGGTGGGTGACAAAGGCGAAAGAGATGGAAAAAGCATTGGCGATAGGCAACACTAGGCAACTCTTTAGACTCATCAGAGAAACGGGCGGGAGAAGGCAAATCATAAGTGAGACTATTTCTGAGAAAAATGGCTCCTTAATTAGCTCTCAGGATAGACGCCTTGAACGCTGGAAAGAACACTTTGAGGAACAATTTAACTTGCCTACAGCCACACTGAACCTCCCCACATCCACACACACCCGAATGGGATATAGACACTGGTCCGCCGTCTGTAAGTGAGGTCACAAAAGCTATCAGTAATTTGAAACGAGGCAAAGCGGCAGGACCCGACGGAATTATTCCGGAGGTGTTTAAATATGGGGGTGACATACTAGTTTGTAGATTAACTGAGGTACTAGGCAAAGTCTGGGAATCAGAGACAGTGCCATCAGACTGGGGTAAGTCACTTATTATACCGATATTCAAGAAGGGAAACAAGTCCTCGTGTGATAATCATAGGGGGATCAGCCTAACGAACATAGTCTCTAAAATCCTAGGCTCAGTAATCATGCATAGACTAAGCAGAACTCGGGAGGAACAGACAAGGGAAAATCAAGCAGGCTTTAGACCAGGTAGAGGGTGCATAGATCATATCTTCACTCTTCGACAGATTCTAGAACATAGACACACTTTTCGGCGTCCAACAATTGTCATATTTCTTGACTTGAAGGCGGCCTTCGACTCCGTGGATCGAAAGGTACTATGGCAATGTCTGACTGTGAAGGGAGTGCCAAGAAAGTACATTGCACTAATCAAGGCACTCTATTCAAACTCACGTAGTCGTGTAAGGGCTTATGGGGAATTGTCATCTGAATTGGTAACAACCAGTGGTGTCCGACAGGGATGTCCACTTTCCCCATTTCTGTTTAACTTCATCATAGATATGCTGATGGAAGTATCCTTAACTGAACGTAATGACTTAGGAATCGACTTGTTACCAGGGAATAATCTTATGGACTTAGAATATGCAGATGACATAGTCCTGTTAGGGGAGGATGCTGACAAAATGCAGAGTCTTCTGAACACCTTGAGCAGCAATCTTCGTATGTTTGGCATGCGATTCGCCCCTGCAAAATGTAAGATGCTGCTACAGGACTGGACCACGTCAACCCTAACTTAGTGATAGGGAGTGAAGTGATAGAACATGTTGACCACTTCACCTATTTGGGAAGTTGTATTAGCACCAACGGACTGATTGGCGATGAAATCTCAGCACGGATCCGAAAAGCTCGAGCTGCTTTCGCTGACTTACACCATCTCTGGCGTAGGCGTGACATCCGGTTATCAACCAAGGGACGTGTGTACTGCTCATCAGTTCGCTCCGTCCTTCTCTATGGCTCTGAAACATGGCCAATACGCGTTGAAGACATGAAAAGGTTGACTGCTTTCGATCATAGATGTCTGCGATCTCTGTCTCACGTTAGGTGGTTTCACAAGGTAAGTAATGTTGACGTTAGGCGTAGAGTGTTGGGCAAAGAGGGAAAATCAATCGACGAGGCTATAAAGTTACATAGACTAAGATGGCTAGGTCACGTGCTGCGCATGCCTAACCACCGCCTCCCCCGACGGGCATTGCTAGCTGATATAGGTTCAGGTTGGAAAAGAGCCAGTGGTGGCCAAACAAAAACATGGCATCAATCCATGAAATCCTTGACAGTTAAACTGAGTCAGGTAGGGAGATGCAGACTTCCGGGTTGGGGCCCTCGGGACTCTAGGAATCAATGGCTGGAGACAATAGGTGACATGGCTCAAAATCGTTGTCAATGGCCAGCGCAGATGTATTCAGTCTCTGTAATCTTTCATATTCCTTTCTACCATTACCCATTCTGTTTCACTCTTATACTTGTCAAACTCTATTGATTCTCTTCACTCATCTTCTTGTCTACCTCTGTGTGCTATTTGGAACGTGGCAACTCGAACTGGTGCACTTCGGTGCCAAGTTCTATGTTGAATCCAGAGAGACAGACAGAAGAGTTACAGGACTTCATCATGAGCTAACATTGGTTAGAGAACCATTGGAAAACCTGAGAGTACTGGACAGCTGTTTCGTCCTAGTTTGGGACTCTTCATCAGTACGCACCCACCACCACTGTCCGAACTCAGGACCTTCTGGTTACAAGGCGAGCCAGCTCGTAGACCATTAAGCCACTGGGACCCGATCCAATGGTCCTTGAATTCTAACTTCTGCCAATTCACGACATAGCGCGACCGCTAGCCAATGTCTTCGGCGAGTATTTGTCCTCACACCCGACCTGCTGCTGGGAAGTCGTGACCAGTAGGGTGCAGCAGGTCGGGTGTGAGGACGAATACTCGCCACCGAAGACATTGGCTAGCGGTTGTGCTATATCGTGAATTGGCAGAAGTTGGAATTCATGGGTTGGCCATTGGATCGGGTCCCAGTGGCTTAATGGTCTACGAGCTGGCTCGCCTTGTAACCAGAAGGTCCTGAGTTCGAACAGTGGTGGTGGGTGCGTACTGATGAAGAGTCCCAAACTAGGACGAAACAACTGTCCAGTACTCTCAGGTTTTCCAATGGTTCTCTAACCCATGTCAGCTCATGATGAAATCCTGTAACCAATCAACCAAATCCCTACAAACCAATACTTGAATAAATTAAGAGGTTTGCTGGACACTGATGCCCAGTAGAAGGAGCTGACGGGTGCCAACAACCATTACTTACTTACTTTACTTTACTTCGGCTATCTCCTACGGGAGGATGAGCCGGCTTCATGAACGTCTCGAATCATCGCTGCCCAGGCGCGGCAATTTGTAAGAGAGTTCATGAAGTTTCATGGGAATTGGGTACGAGTGATGTCCCCAGCATCGCTCGGCCTTTTGTTTGAGAGTGCAGCTCTAGCCTTTACACAGCCAAGTGTGACCTACAAGGCAGTAGGAGTGGAGTAGGGAGTCCACTATCCATTGGCAGCCGGTGACCGGAGTTCGGTTCATACGCCTTTTTGAATGGGGCCAGACATCCAGGACATCCAACAAGCCCTTTGTCCATACGTCTGCCGGTGAGCTCCAGTGAGCTTCATACGCCAGTCGTTGGAGGTTTGGAATCAGGGTTTAGCCATCTCCCCTAGACTGTCATCCAATGGACAGTCAACCCGGTGGAGAGCGCCGGGCATCCGCTTTTGCCCTCTCGCTTTAGTGAGAAACACCTCCGCCACGTGAAGGCAGTGAGTAGGACTTCCTCAGGAGAGGCTATGTAAGACGCCCGGTCATATGGGAGCATTTCAGGTGTGCGGAGGGGTGGCCAACCCGCAGCGCAAGGCACCCACCCCTGACCATCCTGAGGCTTTGGAGGCCAACAACCATTACGAGAGTCAGATTCTAGTCACATTTTCACTTTACTTCATCTATTTTTTGTTTAATTCAGATGCCACAATGCTATTGTATATTTGTACGCAGAACATTAGAAATATAAAAGAAAACTTCTAGTTACGCGTGTGTTAGTTTTATTTCACTCTGTACAACTGTAAGTTCATTAAAACCCTAAGGAAAACCTGTTTTTCAGGTGTTGGTGGTTTGCAGGGATGTATATGGTCACAGGGTTTTATCATGAGCTGGTGGGGGTTGCAGAACTATTGGAAAACCTGGGAGCACTGGACTGTTGTTTCGTCCAAGTTTGGGACTCTTCATCGGTGCACACCCATCAAAAGCGTTTGAACCCAAGTCCTTCTGACTCGTAGACTATTAGGCCATTGAGACCCGAGCCAATAACTAGTCCATGAATTCCAACTTCTGCCAATTCACGATATAGCACGACCATTAGCTAACGTCATCGGTGAACAGTATTTGTCCTCACACCCCATCTGCTGTACCCCAGAAGCCAGGTAACTACTACCCGCCTGAATAGGGTCAGTGCTCCCAGGTTTTCCAATGGTTCTCAAGACCGATGTCAACTCATGATAAAATCTGTTTTCATCATAGTAGCTAAAATCACCACGTAAGCATATGCGTGTTGTGCGTCGGTGATTCAATGGTAAAATGCTCGCCAACCACTCGCATGGTCTGGGTTCAACCCCTAGACAACGTATTCCTAATTCTCTTCTAGTTTACTAGTCAGTGGTAATCCAAAAAAGAGGAAAGGTTGACAGTAAGGCCAGCAACCCAACTGCTACTGATAACTGATAATGCTTGAAGACTTATGCTGCCAAAGAGCAAAAAAAATGAAAAAAATGCACACACACACACATGCACATTATTAACACTAACCTGTGGATATTTTTTAGCCATATTAGAGCATACTTCTAAGAATAGACCATCACCTAACTTCATAATATTTGCCTTGTGTACAGCAGTGACCTTTTTACGATTATGTCGAACAGCATAGTCAAATGCAAATTGTGCAATTCTATGTTTAAAAGGCAAACAAATGAAATAATATATAACAACTAGAATAGATAATTAGTTATAAAGCATAAACATATGAGTGTGTACATCACCTAGGCCTAATTTAAGAATAGGGAGTGAAACAGTTGATTATGATGACTCCTATACTTATCTGTGTGCGTCGGTGGTACAGTGGTTAGGACGCTCGCCGACCATAGACATGGTCCGGGGTTCGATCCCCGGCCACCGACGAACTCCTTTACCTCGCTAAGCCAGAAATAATTCTAGTAAAGAGGAAAGGTTGGGAATGAGGCTAGCAACCCCATCCTGCAAAAGTAAACACTGCTACAGAAACTTTAAGCCTCTAGCTTGAAGCCCTATGTTCCACTGGGAACGTGAAGGGAAAAATACTTATCTGTGCAGTTATATTAGTTCTAATCGATTGGTCACTGACAAAATCTCTGGATACACAAAAAACAGTTTGTGCAGCACATTTTCCAGCTTGCCTCTCCTTTGGAGTAAATATGTTAAGAAGATATTGACCAGTCAACGCGTGTACTGTGCAGCATTTCACTCTGTCCTTCTTAACGGCTGTGAGACAAGGACAGCGAAAATGGAAGACTCTAAGAGGCTAGCTGCCTTCTTTCATCGGTGTTCACGTTCTATCGCCTGTGCCAAGTGGTATAATATGGAGAGTAATATTGAAATTAGGTGTAGCATTAGACAACGAAAGCAAGTCAATATATAAGATTGCGAAGCAGCATCGATTGACATGATTAGGACACACACGTGTTACACAAGGCAAGCTAGCACCACATCCTCGACGAACAATGTTAGCTGACATTCGATTAATTCATGGATAATCCCCATCCAGGCATTGGTGAAAAACACGTAGATCAGCGAAGAGTCTCTCTTCGGCAGCGAATTCATTTTCTTAGCTGTGCAATCGCAAATATATATCTGTTATTTTGTATGTATGTGTAGATTAAGTTTGTCAAACAAAATTACAAGTGGTTATGGTTATTTTACCTAAACAGATGAAGATTAGTAATACAAGTCAAGAAAATTGAGTTTTAATGAAATTAGGATAGTAACAAAGGTGATAAGTTGTCACAAACAGTTGTTAAAAGAAGTTATGTATTAATATGAATAGTTCGATGAGTGAGTTTTACTCAGGATGCACATAGAAACAAAATAGATAATATGAAATTACGTAAGAGTTCTAAATGAATACAAGAATTATAAGAAATTAAAGGACAGGCAAAGAAACAAAATTAAGTCATCAAAATAAAAAAAACTCAAATAAAATTTTAAAAAAGTTGTTACCATGACAGTAGAAGTGGTTGAGTAATCTTTTGTATGCGCAGCTCCAGTTTTTCTATGTGAATAGCCAGAGCTTCAGCGATACAAAGAAGACGAAACCGTATTGCCTTTGATAAGTTATTCTTGACTCTGTAGATTACTTTGAAGGAGGCGTTTGTTGAAATGGAATGATCAGTGTTAACCAGATGTTCAACTATCGCATTCCATATTGCACCTCTATTGCCTTTACGCAACCATGCTGGCTGGATAGTGTTCTTGAATCCTCTTGGACAGGGTGCGCGTCGAACGACTGCTATGGTAACAACGTTTTGATTTGATTTTTTTGTTTTGATGACTTAATTTCGTTTCATTGCCTGTCCTTTAATTTCTTATAATTCTTGTATTCATTTAGAGCTCTTAAGTAATTTCGTATTATCTATTTTGTTTCCATGTGCATCCTGAGTAAAACTCACTCATCGAACTATTCATATTAATACATAACTTCTTTTAACAGCTGTTTGTGACAACTCATCACCTATGTTACTATCCTAATTTGATTAACACCTAATTTTCTTGACTTGTATTACTAATCTTCACCTGTTTAGGTAAAATAACCATAACCACTTGTAATTTTGTTTGACAAACTTAGTGTAAACACACATACATGTACAGCCGAAAAAACAATCGATTAGTCTCGAAAAGAGCACATGAAGTACTACAGTTAATGTGGACTATGTAGGTAAGCACGGATTACTAGAATGAGGTCTTTGAGGTGCTAAGAATAAATGGTTGAAAACCGTTGGAGAAATGGGTCAAAATCGTTCTCAATGTCGCAGATTTATTCATTTATTGTAAACTTCTAGATTCATGAAATCCTCATTGTTATCCATGAAATTTCTTTTCTCATCCTGCATTCCAATTTTTCCCTAACTTTATATACACATTTATGAAGTGCGGCAACTTCAACTGGATGCACCTTTTGTGGAAAGGTGTACGTTGAACATACAATTAGTCAGTATATACCAGTTCATCAGCACTTACACTATAATCACAATAATAATAATATGCTTTATTCCAAGAAAGCACTAATGTTACAGTGTGGAATTTTCAGCATTTGGTACAATATTGCATCTAATTTATTTCGAATAATATAAAAAACAATTATAAAGATAATATTACAGGATTGTTAACTGCAGTTCTCATTTGGTATTAGTAGTGACGATAAAATCATAAACATACAAATAAAAAATTGTAAATAATAATAATAATGTTAGTAGTTAATATTTTCAGTTAAGTGAGAGATAGTGTCACCATAGAGATTACAAATGGGAGATAATAAAAAGGCCAATTATTTTGCTAACAACATAGAAATTCATAAGTTTCCCGGTCAACATTGTCTCTATCGCATAAAACATGGGCCAAATATGGTATCATTGAGTTCCTACACTTGGTAGTACGAGCACACTATCTTTTGTGCTGACTTCTAGTTCTACCAGATGGGATACAAGGGGTGAGTTGAAAATAGAGGGGATGTTGAGGGCTAGACAATGGTCGGATTTAGAAGATTTCTCTAATGAGTTTACATGCCTATTAACTAATGTAGCGACAAGCTGAATAAGTTGCACGCTACTTGCCTTACTGACAACCTTTAATACCCTTCTCTAAATAGCATAGTCCTTTTCAGTAGACTGGGAAAGACTAAGGGGGAGGAGCAGTAAGTGCAATAGGTAAGATACACGAGTTAACAAACTGCAATATAGGTTGAGTGATTCCAAATAGCTTTAGCTCCTTAATGTAGTAGCTTAGATGGAACGTTGTCAAGGTCAAAGGATAAAACTATATCAAGGTACTTCGTGTTATATCTAGTTTCTACTATAGTCCCCTCTATGCTACAAGCATCGTGTGTATTAATCAGTTGTTGTAGATCACTTTTATGTCTAAAAGATAAGTCAATAAGTCTGGCATTTTTTTGAGAGAGAGAGAGATTTAACGTAAGACCATTTAGCTTAAACCACTGACTGATATCCAACTAAAAGCTGCAAAAAGTCTGCAACAGTCTGACTGTGACTTGACAAGAAGTGAGATGGTCAGATCATCAGCAAATTTGACGAATTTGATTTCACTAGAAAGAGGTTTGTCGTGTAAAAAGAAAGAAAAAAGAAGAGGAAATAGAACAGAAGCCTTCCACCTATTGCATCTAATTTATCATAGTTCATTTCTTTTAACTTCATTATTAATTCCTCAACACTCATTAGAGAGTATGGTGAATATATTTACATTATAATTAAAACAAAGATTCGGTGGCATAGCGGTTAGGACGCTCGCCGACCATACACATGGTCCGGGGTTCGATCCCCGGCCATTGACGCACTCCTTTACCTCGCTAAGCCAAAAATAATGGTGATAAAGAGGAAAGGTTGGGAATGAGGCTAGCAACCCCATCCTGTAAAAGTAAACACTGCTACAGAAACTTCAATCCTCTAGCTTGAAGCCCTATGTTCCACTGGGGAACATGAAAGAAAAAAATAATTAAAACAAAAGGGAAAACATGAGAACAAACAGCTCAACAAAAGAAGATAAACCCACCTTGTAGACTTCTCTCTTGTTATAATTTTCAAGGATTCAACTACTCCAGGAACATTTTCATGCTCCAACTAATTTGTAAAAAAAGTAGTACACAATTTTTGATGAAATTAACCCAATATATAATTCATATTTAATAGACACATGATTCCATAATGTAAGCTTTAATTTGTTTTCAAGTGTTAGCTTGCAGGGATTTGAATGGTGTTAAATTTGACCACAAGGATTGATATCAGTTAGAGAACCATTGAAAACTAGAGAGTAATAGTATCTGTTTCTTCGTAGTTTGCGACTTTTCAGAGGTACGCACCCATGACCTTACCGAGAATCGAACCCGAAGCAAGCTCACCGACCATTTTAGACACTGAAACGGAATTCAGTGGCCTGTGAATTCCAATACTCCCTGGTTTTCAATGGTTCTCTAATTGAGATATCAATGTATGGTCAGAGCTGAAACCAATCAAATCCCTACAAACTCACTAGTGACTGGTTACAGGATGATATTGCTTGGAGTTCTAGAGAGAAGTCGTGAATACAAGAGGTTCACCAGGTTGGATATGAGGACAAATACTATCCGATGACACTGTCTAACAGTGGTGCTAAATATCAGGAATGCATAGAAGTTGGAATTTATGGGTCATCGGATTTCGTCCCAGTGGCTGAATGGTCACAACCGGCGAGTCACGTAACCTGAAGGTCCTAAGTTCGACCTTCAGTGGGGTTGTAGGTGTGTACTGCTTTGATCTGTATAATTGATACTGTTATTGAATGCGAAGCATGTTTGCTAACTTAACGTTGTCAAGCCCCAAGGAATGACTTTATGGAACTTAAAAATGCAGTTGTGCTGCCCTTAAGATTTTATATCGAATTATGTTGTGTAACCAAAATGAATCAGTATTCTCTTGTAACATAAGTGATTCTTTATATCTAAGGATAGTCGAGCTGTGGTTTACTGGTCTAGGCACTCAACTAATAACCACTGGGTGGTCACGACTTTGGAACCCACTTCACCTACCAAAGTTTAGTCAAACAGGCAGTACCTTTGACCTACACAAAATAAGTGTAGTTCATTGCCATATAAATAATATTACACTCTTAAAATGCTGTACAAAGCGCGCACTTTCCAAATGCATCTCTGAACATTATCCGACATGGTTAGCGAAAGGACAATGCAAGACAGTTACTAGGTCGATTCTCGAGCAAATGGTGAACTCAAGACACGCAGCTCCGCGACAGTCGTCTTTCAAGATTATCTACAAGGTGAGGCCAAGTGGTACAATGGGCGTTAGGTCTCGGCATTTGTGTGCAGCGGAGGCACTGGCAATTCGTGAATACAACCGGGGGCTCTGTATACGGAAAAAGTTTGTCCAGTCTCTTATTCTGCCGTGGTCTTAACCTCTTGATTAGTCGTTCTCTGTAAATTTTTTTATTTATTTTAAAGACTAGTTTGCTCTTACTTTGATAATTAATTCACTATTATTACTCTCACATGTTCCTTTTGTACATTTTCTAACTCTCTTCACACTTGTTAAATGGAGATTCAACCAGCTTTCTTGTCACTCAATAACAATTTTAATTTTATCAAATTTCTAACACTTTCTTCACTTGTGCCGTTGAGTATTACGTAATTTATAGCTTTTATTTTTACTTTTGAAGCCACTTATAAGTAATTATTCCAGTTATATCACACCTTTCACTCAATAATGGACTATACATTTTCCGTAAATATAAAAAATATGATTGTACAGCCTCCGAAGATGATTTCATCGATAAAGAAAATTTTCTTCGCTGAATTTGTCTTTTAAAAAGCTTAGTTTATTGTGATGATAATTATATCATATTTTGTTAACGACAAAATCAAGTTTATACTCGAATAGCATTAAAGTTATTAGAATACACCAATGGTCCGGGGTTCGACTCCCGACCGACGGACTCCTTCACCTCGCCAGACCAGTAATGGAAATTCGGTAAAGAGGAAAGGTTGGGAATGAGGCTAGCAACCTCATCCTGTAAAAATAAACACTGCTACAGAAACTTCAAGACTCTAGCTTGAAGCCTTATGTTCCGCTGGGAACGTGAAGGAAAAAATGAACAATAACAAGTTTAATGAGCATAACACTGGAAATAACCATCATTCTGCTAAGCCAGAGAGAACTGGCAATGCATATGATTTTAATATTTAGCCAATAATTACTTCTACCCACAAAAGAATAGCTGAAAACACAATACAGAAGTGAATAACTCTCCCGAAGATTAAGATATCAACTTTGTCAGTAGAAAATAAAAGTTATATGCTACCAATTGACTGACATGAGAAGTTGGACATCACACTCATATTAAGCACTTTTAGTGCTTTCTAGCCAGATTGTGAAGTGATCTAAACCCTGGGAGGTCGTTTCGCTCATTTTAGGCCAAGCTCATTAGCAGTGTGACAGGGTCAAACACAGTTCAGACAGTCGAATCACACTTTAAACCATCTGAATTCTGGTTAGCTACTCAGGCGAACTAGCAATACAAACTGTGAATTTAGTTTAGAAAGCATAAGTGTCGTGGTGTGATACAAACAATCGGTTCCAACGGAATATTATTCTCACAGTAAAAGTCATCGGATTTGTTGGTGTTAACATCGGAATAATATTCCCACAGTTCAATAATGCACATTAGCAACAGAATATTATATGTATTTGAACATTCTATTTCATGTCGTTTAATGTAAACCGAAATCACAAGCTCAGTGATTGGTTAAAGGATATAAGCTATATAGATATAAAGAGCTGTTTCATCACTTGGAAACATACTTTGGCTTCCGTGTCTTGCCTTCTACTGTTACATAAGTAGCAGATTATGCGGACGTAATCTAATGTTTTTTTGTTCTAACCTATGTTAGTTATTCAGGTGGTGTATTTCCGTGATTTAGACTACTATATATACTTATATACTACTACTTTTTTTATTATAGCTTGATTCCACATTGTATTTTTGGTACAAGTAAGGAATTTTCAGCATATGATATCGGTAGCCCAAATTTTGTAGGCCGACCATAGATATCAGGTGTGCGTCGGCAGGGGATCGAACCTCAGACCATATGCATGGTCGGCGAGAGTCCTAACCACAGTACCACCAACGCACAAAGGATACAAAATTCAAGTAGTGAGAAAAAGACAGAAAATGAATGGAAGTGCACTATTATATATATATTATATATTATATATATAACAAACACCATTTAAGCATTGTCCTTTTAGGAAAATCAAATTCATATACTTACACGACTGTATTCGCCTTCTGTATTTTCACGTATTATAACAATGTCAACATTTTGATGACGCGTAGTCACACCAGGAAAGTTATGACATCGTTGAACAAAGGCGTATAGATTTAATTTCAAACGAAGAGCAAGATTTCTTGATGATTGACCTGTGAATTCAATTTTAAACACAAATACGCATAATTTGACTACTTAAGTATGTCTAAAATATATACGTTAGTAATTTTAATTCCAAAGGAGACATTAATGTTGGACTAAAACCTCAGGGAATGACTAGCGAAAGAAAAAACGACTCATTGACTTACACTTTGCGGACGAAATAGTCCTCACATTGAGCAGGATACTGGGCTCGGTATGCAATACACGTCCCAGACTCATTGACTGACTCACGCTTTTTACCTAGCACTCCACGTCTAATCTCACCACTGCTTGCCTCTCTCTTCACCAATTCAATAATGATCTCTATATTCATATGCCTGCAATCGTTTCTTGACTTTGTTCTTCGGCCTCTATACCTCACAGAGAGAGCAGTACATACAAACCTCTTAAGTTAGTTAGGGATAGCTCTCCAGGGTCAAAAGTCATGCAAGTTTTGATCCTGACATTTTGTTAGTGACTAGTCGTCAGTTAGGGATGATACGATTTTCAAAATAAGTAGAGTAGCTATCACATCTGACCACTTCAATCTTGCTTTCAACTTTGGAGTCGGTGTAGGTCAGTCTTGTAGCATCATCTTAAATTCGGTGCTGAGTAGTTCGTTCCGTCCTCCTTTATGGGTGTGAGACATGGCCATTGGAAGTGGAGGACATGAAAAACCTGGCTAGCTGTCTTTGACCATAGGTGTCTGCGTTCTATCTCCCGTGTGAAGTGGTATGATAGAGTGAGCAATACTGACGTTAGGCTTCACTGGAATACTAAGTAAGCAGGGGAAATCAATAGACGAGGCTGTGAAGTTACATCGATTGAGTGAGATGGCTAGGACGTGTGTTACGTATGCGTGACTAGGCATGTCCTTCCTCGACAATGGGCAATGTTAGCTGACATGGGATCAGATCGGAAAAGAGTCAGTGGTGGTCAAACCAAAACTAACATGAATTCATCAATTAATGAAACTCATAACAGTTAGTTTATCTATCCACTTAGGGAGGTGTAGACTCCCTGGTCGGGGTCCCCGGGATGGTAAAAACCAATGACTGGAGACAATCGGTGATATAGCTCAAAATCGTTGTCAACGGCGGGCGCAGACGCATCCACTCTTTGTGATTTATCATATCCAATGAGAATATTGTTCTTCCTTATTACTGTTTTTTGCCCCATATCTCTGTTTATCTCTGTTTTGAATTTTCTTTTAATTTCTTCTCTTGCTTTGTGTCCTAAGTGAAGTATGGCGACTAGAACTACTGCACATCGGTGCAAAGTTCTACACTGAAACCAGTCACTCAGTCTTAAATTCGACAGAAGCGAACCGTACGCCACACAATCAAATTTCTGCTCAGGGTATCCAGAAGTAATGTTCACATAGACCTTTTTGTCTGCAAATTGTAAGTCGACGAGGTCTTTCTTTAGTTGCTGGTTAGTTCCAGAGAAGTCAAAACTAGAGTAAGGATGTATACACATTTTTACGCCTTGGATGTTCAGCACCACTTAATAGTGTTGTAGCTAAGCAACTGGCTAATACAAAACACCAGATCAACAAAATGGAAGGTGGTTAACATGCAAAACACTTCACGACCATCTGGAGAGTGATACTGATGCATATATTTGCACAGAAACTGGATGTATTTTGTAACCAACATTTATACCAGATATCAACTGTTAGAGGTAGTTATTATCTCCCTACATGCATGCATCGTAACTTTAAAAATATATCCCAAATTTAAACATATGCGAAATCAAATGAAGATTTCGAAACTAAAAAGGAGCAATGACTTTCGGAACAGATTGAATAACAAACAGGATTAAAACATTAAATTAGATCCTGAAAAATACATCAGGTAAAACACATAAAGAATGAAGTCGTAAAATGTAACACGTACCTGGTTCCGTAGCAAAGTTCCCTTTGATCCCTACACCATTACGTTTCATAGCAAGTAAGGCATCAGTAAAAGTTGCATCTTCGCACTCTTGATTCACAGAGACTTCTTCAAAGTCTATTGGTGCTCCAATAAGCTGGAAAACCTCTTTGACATAAGATAAGAGTTCAGGACCAACGCCATCCCCCAAAAGCATCGCAACTGTATGACGGCCACCATAGCAAGCTCTTGGAAATTCTTTATGAAACCCCAAGTTCAGAAAGTGCTTGGATCCAGCTGGAACATCCAAATCAGCATTTGTAATTACGTTGGTGGTAGTTGTCGATAGCAACCTGATTTTTGAACATACTCCCAAAGACTAGAAAAATAAAAGGTATTCAGTTTATTTCATTAAATATTTCACTCAAGCTTACAGCAAGAAAGTCAAAATTTAGCTAGTGTTATGAAATCCCAAAGACCTATAAACCAGTACATATCTTAGCCGTAAATCCTACAGTCGGTCACAAGTGAATAAATACTGTTCAACAACTTGAATATATCAGAAATAAATCTTAAGACTTTGCTATTGAGTGGTGCAGGTTTTGACTCTCGATGGAACATGAGTTTTTTCAAGACCGGAGGTACCTTTATCTTGAGTATTTGGTGCCAATAAGCAAAAGAGTCGAGTTCAGGGCTTTCCAACAATTACTTTTCCCATACATTCTTTTTGTTTCCTGGTTTCCTTTAAAATACCGATTACTGCTTTGACAATCCCAGTTAATGATTGGATGTTCTGTTATGTAAAACACAGGAGCAATGCATTTTATGGTACACAAATAACACTATTAAAAGTCAGTAGGTTTTCACCGTACTTGATATCCTGGTGTAAAGACAATTTCAGTAATTTAAAAACTCATTTACACATTTAGAAAGCACACTGAGATAAAAAATATATACCTTTTCAACTAGTTACTGATCGACAGCTCAATATAATATATATATATATATATATATATATATATAAAACATCAAAAATTATACTGATCATATAGTAGTGTTAGTCAACGGGTGAAAATAAATGACTAGAAATCATCAAGACAGTTAATCAGCAGAAATTAGCAATAGATTGCTTAGTTCATCGTTGAATTTCTGAACACCATTCATCTTGGTTAGGAGAAGGATAGAATTCAGCCATGCGTAGCTCAATACCAGTTCATCTTACATATGATTTTTATCCGTCCTTGTAACCATCACTGGACTTTGTTATTTTATCACGATTACTATTCTAGCTAGTTCAATTAATTTGTTTGTATCTTAGTATTCTGAAGGTAATAACATGTATCTATTCTTCTTAGGCATTATTACTTTACAAATTAGTGATTACGTAATGGATTGTTGCCAACTTTCACAAGTGAACTGATCTTGAATTCCATAATTATTTCCCCCTCCCTCACTTACACCTTAAAATTTGTACTTCTTGTTGATTAACAATCTTCTGCTAACTTTTACTAATTAACTGTTCGATGATTTCTAATCGGTTATTTTCACCCGTCTTATAAATATATATATGTTTTACATCAAAAAATATACCAAGCATATGGTTGTGTTAGTCAATAAAATTGATCGGTTGTAAGGTATTAGAGAGGAACCTTTTATCGCTCAATTTAATGGAAATTTCTTGCTTAAATAAAGTGGTAAGAAATGTGTCTGGAGAAAATGACAAAACATACCCAAATACTAATACAGATATGCAAGCATTTCGTATTTACTGAGTATGAATACTATCCAAAGTCCTTTTCTTCTGAAGTAGGACTAACATGAAGGATTTTAACCGCCTGAAATGACGCCATAGGGTTTAAAAAAAAACTGCAAAATATAGTTCCTTTGAAGGCTTTTTAATTCTATTCTATAGTGTTTACCATATATTTATGCTTTTAATGCCATTAAAATGAACCTATAGAACAAAACGTGTGTAGTTTCTGGAGTCAATTTCTTACTCTTCAGTTCCATAGATGTTAGCCGACATAGACTGAAGGTACTTATTTCTTAGAAGATAGTACTGTAGTCTAAATCAGGTACAGTGAACGACACCACTACATCCATAGGAATCGATTAACCAGTGATATTTCGTATAACAGCTGGAGAATAATTCAATCATAGGGTATATTTATTTGATAAAATCTCAGTGCTATACAGTATTAACATTATCACTCAGTGAATATTACTGTATTACCATGAGTCTTTAAAAAATAAATTTACTCTATGATGGGATTATACTCTACCACAGTCCCCAAGTTCTATTTTTACGCCAAAAATTAGAGAATTCTTGACTAAATCATTACTTAGGCTAATTCTAATTACAGATGAGATTTAGAAGTAACATGTAATTCCCTTGAACTGACCTGAATAACTAATTTTTCTAGACCTCAAAAGAATGGAAAACAACTTTAATAAACATACAGAAACTAAAGTACATTATGGAACGGAACAGTGTCAGCTGATACACACCGGGAACTAGGGAGCATCAAACATTTGTATAGTTCCAGTTCAAAAGTATTCGGAAATTCCAACCCGCGATCCACAATAGACAAAACTCACGCAAGTCAAATCACCAAGTCAGTACACTACTATCCAACTATGGGATAGAAACTTAGTGAACTAAGACTCCGAACTCATGAACCATGTATTTCATAGAATACAGTAAGGTATGGGAAAGAAATGTGCGGCAGCTATAAACGAAAGTGGGTGGGAGAGAGTAATTAGGTGAAGAATAATGAGAACCTTTACAATCTAGCACACCAAAAAAACTTTACTGACTGAGTTTTCAGCGTAGAAATTTTCAAAAAAGTGCAGCAGTTCAGGTTGCTACGCACCACAAGGAGTGGATAAACCTACCCCCCGAGAATAAAGATCTCGACAAATGTCGCTAAAGAAGTTACTGAGAATACCAGTCAGGCAGTCTGCGCCTATACACGGCTCAACCTAACAACCAAACACTGTCATTTTCTGGTCTGAACACCTTTAATCCTTCCCAACTTAGTTTTATTTTGGCTAAACTTCTTCGTCAACGAAAGCAGTAACTCATTATGCGTAATAAATATCCTAGTCATTTCAATCGATGCAGCTTTTTAAATTCATCGAATGACTATACCTCCTGACACTGCGACTAACCTCATTATTAATGACTGTATTGAGTTATCTGACGCAGGGCTTAAAAATCAAACTTCAGCGGTAAACAAACGACTAGTCTTCCCAAATCTTTCACTTTCAATAACGATATCTTGCGACCGTAAGAAAGGAGTAAAGTGCTGCACAGTACATATGTCATTCGATGGATGGCCAGCTATCACACCTGCATCAAAGATGACTTGGCATAGACCAGGTGTCAAAACAGAAATGAGCGTTCACACTACGATATAGCGCATCAAGTGGCTGAGACCTAATTTAGACGGACAGACTGAAAATATCTGTGCAAAAACAGAGTTATGGCCAAGTTTGAACCTCTAAATTGTCTTTTACGCAAGCAGCAAATACAATCCCCAGAACTGTCACCATACTGTCTAGCTGTAGGTCTTTCCTGGTGAGCAAAATACTCAACAACCTTCAGCGAGTATCACTATTTATTAAATACTAATACAACTAACCTGATAGATTTATCTGGTGTAAGCACTTTTTTGACTTATAAAATCGTGTCTAAATGGGATAGCTTATTATTCCTAGAACGTGTCAGATAGTTCAGAGAAATTGAATCTCTTATAACAGACTTGATTTTAAAATTAAACTTTAGAAATGCGTCAGGTAATGAAAACAACCGAATTTCTTGTTTACTACAATTGCTATGAACTAAACTAGTATCCACGGAACACCACCAGTTGTACAAAACATCAGGAAAAGCAGTCCTGGGACTAATTTGCCTGTCCAATATCCAATATCCAATATCGTTTTTACGAGCTAGTATAAACCAATTTGATTTCTTTGTGCTCGCTTCTTGATTGTGAGGTATAGGTTCTTGATCTTCGGTAAACTTCTGCGTAGCTTGTCCCGCCACTCGACTGTCGTAGCTTTGGTTGACTCCAAAGGGAGTAGTGCTGGGATTAATTATATGTGGTTTGTAGTATGAGGTATGTTAAGACTGTTACTACTGTGATTGGAGTTGATCCTTTCGCCAGTTAGTCCTTCGGTATTGTCGACAAGAGAAAAGAGATAGTGATAGTCCGCTGTAACGTATATGCGCTTATGTCAATAAGCTGAAGTGTCGGACAGAAGTAACTGAACAGAGACAAAACCACATATTTACAGGTCCATAATGTAATCAAACCTACTCGGGGAAACACTAATCTACATAATCCCAAGGTCGAATTCATTTTGAAATTTGGGGATTGTAAATGTCAATGTAGCACTGTTCCAATATCCAATATGCTTAGTACTAGTTGGTATACACCCAAATTGATTCCTCCATTCCTATACCTTCATGACGAGAAAAAAGTTTTGAATTTAAATGAGTTTCCTGTGGGCCATTCCTGTTATTCATTTGCCGTAATTAGGCAGGTCTCTGAAGTCAGAATGCCGGCTAGATATGAAAAGTAATTTGTGGTCTCTGCTAACCCATAACTGTGGTAACTGTCAGCTGGTTAGTCGTCCAGTATGGCTGAAGGAAATGAGGTAGCAATAGTCTTTTAAATAAAAGTGAAACTTATTTGAAGGAAGTACAGTTCAGAAACAAACATGATAGAATAATAATCATAGTTTATATTTTGTATAAAGGAGTAAGTTCACATGAAATGATTGACAATTTTACAGGCGCGGTCAGTTACTTTATAAATTACAATCGTGAAGTATCATAATTTAACACTTTATCAAAAGTTTAAATTGTTCGATTATTGTGAAAGCAATTAGAACAGATTCGCATGAATGTTATGTTGTAAGCCCTTCACTGGGGCCACCATTAAACTTGAGCGATAACCCTAACTTTATTCCGTTTTCTCCTAATAGTTATGGTGAACCAGTGAACGGGCAAGTGCTATGCCGCAAAGTAAATAAAAGCTGTTTCAGGAAGAGGAGAATGACCTGGGAAACTGAAAAATGGGAAAAATACATTTATGGGTAATACATCATTGAAAGTGTATTTACAAGATATATACATGCAGGAGATGGAGACTACTTGAAATGACAGTATTCATGTGCGATGTTTAGTGCTAGCCATTTTGGTCTTAGCATGGAAAATATGACGTTTTCAATGAAAAATATAGCTTTGCTCAAATATTGGTGTTGTTGTATTTTTACTGAAAGCAACCAGACATTAAGCAAGCAACAAATATGAACAAAGAATAAGTTTTAGCTTTGATAAATTCCTAGGGAGTTAAGATGAAATACAGCATAACACTGAGTAAATAAAAAGATCGTCGTGAGGTGGATAAAAGATATTTCGGTGGGGAGTGAATACAAGGGTGCGGAAGATTAGAACCTGTGACACAAACCGGCCTGTAAGATGTTTCACAAATTTCTGTAAGGCCCAAAGGGTAGCATCTTGACAAGAAGCTGGGCGGACGTGTGTAAGTTAAGAGCAAAGGCATTTTTAATTTAGGTCTGTCCAATCCCTATTGTTTTGTCTATTTTTGATGATCTACACTCACATTTAATTCGCGAGTTGTCAAAAATGCACATTGCTGTCCTACAGATCGCTGCAAATTGTATTTAATAAATAATAAATAAATAAATTTTTGCTTTATTCCAAAAACAGTACTCATGATACAGCAAGGAATTTTCAGCATTCAGTACAATATTCCATCTAATTTACTCAAAAACGACAAAAAAATTAAAAATACACATTACATAACAGTAATAAAACGATTGTTATAGCAGCTACATAGCAAAATACTGTATGCCATACGGAGAAAAATATGCATAAAGTACTAAATTGTAGTAATAATAGTAATACCAACTAAAATAAAATAGCAGAGTAACGATTTAAACGATAGAAAGTGTGACACCATAAAATACAGAAAGATGAACGATAAAAGGGTCGATTCACTGTGCTAATTACATAGTAACTTGTAAGTTTCACGTCTAACAGAGTCTTCGTCACATAAAGTACGGGCTAAATAGGGTATTGTAGAATTTCTATACTTAGTAGTACGAGCATATATCTTTTTATATTGACTTCTCGTCCTACCTGATGAGATACAAGGGGACAGGTGTGAATAAAGGGGGTGCAGAGGGTCTGACATTATAGCCTTTGCCCATTTCGTACAGGAATTTATATGCCTCTCGACTATAGTATTAGCGAGCTCATGCAGTGGCAGACCACAAGCTCTACTCACAGCATTTAATACTCTTCGTAATATGATATAATCTTTTTTGAGAAGCCCAGGAAAGATTAATGGAGAGCAATAGAGTACAATAGGTAAAATACAGGAGTTTAAAAATTGCAAAACTAAAGGTTGGTTGATACCTGATTGTCTTAACTTTTTAATGTAGAAGGTAAGACGAAACATTTTCTTAGAGATAGATAAGATATGGGATGACCATGAAAGGTCAGAGGAAAAAAATAATCCAAGGTATTTAATGCTTGATTTGGTTTCAATTTCCGTGCCATCTATGCTACAGGGATCATGAGAGTTAACTAGTTCAAGTAAGTCACGTCGATGCTTGAAAGTAAAGTCAAGGCCTGACATTTGGAAGGATTTAATATAAGACCATTTGACTTGGACCAGTTGTTGATGTCCAACAGAAAGCTATTAAGTTTGGAGCTGTCAGACTCGGAAGTGATAGGCAGTGATACAGTCAGATCATCTGCATATTTGACAAAGTTAGTTTCGTTTGAATGAGGCAGGTCATGTAGGAAGAAAGAAAAAAGAAAAGGAGAGAGGACAGCACCTTGTGGAACACCGGATTTTGTAAGCGAGGTAGAAGAAGATTTGCCGTTATATACAGTATACTGCATTCTATCAGAAAAATAGGAATGCAACCAACTCTTAGCCCAGGATCCTGTTTGTGTCAACGATAGGTACAGAGTCAAAAGCAGATGTGTAGTCTAAGAAAGCACTACGAACATATTTAGCACCTTTGTCTAAACAAGAGACAACATTGTGATATAAGACAACCGCAGCATCCAAGGTACTTCTACCATGTTTGTATGCAAATTGTTTAGGATCATTAAAAGGTTTCAAAGCGGGTTCAAGACGAAGTAAAAGTAATTTTTCCATCAATTTTAAAAAGGGGGAAGTAATTGCAATAGGCCGAAATTTAATATCAGAACCAGAAGATGGTTTTGGTATAGGGATAATTTTAATGTTTTTCCATGCAAAAGGTAGAACGTTACCGGAAAAAGAAGCATTAAAAATGTTAGTAAGAGGATAACACAAAATATCAGCACAATTCCTGAGGACAATGGCAGGTATGCCGTCAGGACCAAGGCTTTGAGAAGGCTTAAGAGACCGGAGACATTTAAGCACATCAAGGGTATTAAAACCACTAAAGTTATTGTCAATATGATTTGTATCATTTGGAAGGGTATCAACAGAAGAGCGTATGAAAGATTTATTAAGAGTGTCAACATTAAGAGATGGAACAGAAATACATCGCTTACCGTTAGTAATTTCTTTGAAAAGTTTCCATAAATTAGAAGGGGTTTTACATGACAAAAATCTTTGATTATATAAAACATTTAGTCTTTTTATTTCCAGTTTTATCAGAATGTTTAACTTTTTTACACCAGGCTTATCATTAGTTTTGAACAACAGTTCTTTATTTCTACGTAGCTTTTTGAGATATGGCGAAGATAAGCGATCAAATCGAATGAATAATGTTTCTTTAGGACAACATATTTCGAAACAGAATTTAAGATAATCGGTAGTGTTTGTGATTGTTTCATCTAATGTTTGTTCTGTAAATAAGTCCCAGTTAGTGTCTTTCAACATGCATCTGAGCTTGTCTAGGTTGTCTTTTGAGTAGCATCTCCGTTGAACTTTACTGTAGAGGTGAGAGAGGACACCTTTGTGTGATTTGGAATATATTTTAGGCAGTACACGTATGATGCAGTGGTCAGAATTAAGTAGAGGAGCACGTTTGCGAGCTTCATATATACCAACATCATTGATGAATACTAGATCCAGTTTTTTACCAAGACGGGTGGCAAAGTTAACAATATTGTCATGACCAAGTGATATAAGGAAGGAGCAATCGCTTCCATTGAAGTCGCCAGTTACTATTGATAAAGAGTTCTCGAAACAAGCTGCAGCAAAAGCGGTGAATTCATCGGCGAACATAGATAAATCCAATATGGTACAGCCAGGAGAGACATAAACATTAGAAATATAAATGAATTTGTATTTTGACAGGTGTTTCGGGCGACATCTCACAGTGATGCAATCAATGAAGTCATTCGAGAATTTGAAACAAACTTTGTTTGAAATGGACCATTTTGAGTGAATAAAAGTTGCAACACCTCCACCACATTTTTCTTGGAACAAACACGGTCTTGTCGAAAAACATTGAAATTGTTTAGAGACACAATATTGTCATCGTATGAGTCATGGAGCCAGGTTTCTTGTAGAGTGACAATACCAGTATTGTGGTAGGTACTAGAAGACAACAGAGACTGAAAATCCAGAATTTTATTAGGCAGGGACCGGCAGTTGGTACTAATGATAACTGGAACAGTGGTGTGATGTATGGGTGTAGATTTTAAGGCACGCTGCCAACCTCCATGGTGCTTTTTCTTGAGTTTATTGCAAATATGAAAGTTTTTGGGTTTAAAACGTTTTATAAAATCCCGGGAGTGGATAATACGATTAGAATGCATAATGTGATATGTAAATACCAATAAAATACGAGTAAATAGATGCAAAATGTACATGGAATGTGGTAGCCCAAAAATGTTCAAACAGGCCGCCAAGTTCATTACATTAGGACCAGTACCATAGCTGCGTATCACCATGTACCACCATCTCTGCTTTCTTGATGTTAAGCTGTGATACTTTTTAGCAGTAACTGTGGTTGCAGCATTGCATTGCTTTGGGCCCTTCCCAGTCATACAGTATGCTGCACATTATTAGCTTCCATGACAAATGCTCCCCATTATGTCACCGGATATGTCGATGCTTGAGGACATTCATAGCAGCATCACCTTCAAATATGTATATGTCAGTATTTGTTACAAACGCCTAGGAAATCAAGTTTCTTTTAAAAGTATATACCATGTAAGTAGCTAGTATTGCAGCAAATAACTTATTGACTGTCTAGCAGTGGGTGGTGGAACAATTAGTGATAAAGTTATGTGGAGTGATCCTGTAGAAAATCGCTGGTTGACAGAACTTCTTATACTAAATTTTCGTACTCGAATTTCACATGATATGAGTTAGACATTGCAAGGTAACCCATCAGCTTATGTTATTTATAAAAAAATACCGCGATTTGTTGTAAATTTATACATTTTGGAAAAGTAAATCAGGAAATTTAGTTCTCAAATGTATATAGTCATTCAAACGCAAAAAATACGAGTGTAGTATTAGTGAAATATATGTGTAAAATATTAACAGGTATGGTGACTAACAGATTTGGTTTTAAGCATACATACGCCCACCTGATTTATGGAAGACTATGCAAAATAGAAAATCTGTAAATCAGTGGGTCAGAGGAGACACCATAGTTAAGTGATTTTCAAGGAAACAGCTACAAAATGCACAGATGGCAGTTGGTTAGAAAAACCGACTTCATTCAAAATCACCTGCCAGAAACGTCTCTTAAAAAGTCAATGCCCAGCCCTTGCTACGCTGGGACTCACGCTGTTCCTCAAAGCTTCTCAGAAACACTTAGTACGAACGGACACAATATCCAGAACCCAGTTTGGCGACTCGAAAATTATTTATTCTAACACCAACATGTAGCCAATGTACAACTAAGGTCTATGAACAAATATTACAATAATAAATCACAATATTACTTCTGACGGTTTCTCCTAACTTCTTTCTGAACAGCGACCGATGACTGGTGTATTGATGCCTCCGCGAAAATTGGGGAAGTTGGTTTTGAGCAAACAACCATGAATTCATCGTTCAATCTTCAACTACATTCACACTCCCCGGCCAGAACCTGGGTCATACGGACAAAGCTGAAATGGAAAACAAACAGAAAAAGCCAACACACCACAAGCATCCCCACAGCACAATCTCACGCATCAATGACGACCTGCGCCTTCCAGTTAAATGTATCCTCTTGACATCTTGCAACACAATCGTCACTTGCTAGAATGACTCTGACAGAATGCAACGTGACCATAGCACCAACTCATGATACTCTTCGCACATCCTCTTATCTGTTCACTGCCAATTACCACTGCGATCACTTGTCACTCATTCTGCCTCACTTCTAGTAATGGTGACGTATGCAAGCCTCAGTCGTCTACACTCTCGCTCCCCGGCGTGTGGGACCGCAGCTAACAATTATCTCCGTATGCATTTCATTCTCAGCAATAGCCTAGCCTCCCCGGCGTATACGACCCATCTGCTGTCTTTAACATCAATCAATTCATTCGCGGATGTAGAAGACTCGAAACAACTTCAGAAGTAATCACGACGAAAATTTTAACAAAATTACGCAATAACAACAAGGTACGAAAACAACGAGTAAACACAATGAATCCAAAAACACCAATTGATTTGACACACCACACATATATACAAACAGTACACACAAACTCGCAGATCATGTCTTGATGGAATTCCTTTGAAGAATTGCAGGACTTACAACAGTACGCCTACAACCCTTCACAGGTTGACGATTGTAAGTTGTAGAATGTCCGGACACAAACAAGATTAACCAACAATTACAATAATTGGAACTCACACAATCATTTAACATGAACGTATGTACAATCAATACATCAAATGTTGTGTATTACGGCATGACAAACTATCCTTGAAGAACTGTAGGACTTACACCAGTACGCATACATTCCTTCTCAGGTTGATGATACAAGTGGAAGTCGTCCAGACACAAACAGAATTACCAACAGCTAGATGACAGATGATACCAATTCAGTACATACAACATGAACATATGTACAAAATCACACACCAAGCACATTGGACTGCTCATTGATGCGCTACCCTTTGAAGAATTGTAGGACTTACAGCAGTACGCCTACAACCCTTCTCAGGTTGACGCTCTAGGTTGGAAAATCGTCACAGAGTTCATTTGCTGACTTCCTTCTATGAGCCATATCCTCAAATCTGAACGGTAACACGCTCATGTCATTGTATCGTAGAATATAGATGACGAACAAACGCACGGCATATCTCATCAACCAAGTGTAGAAACAGAGTAATTTACACCAAAGATAATAGCATTCAAATAGTAACTTGAAACTTGAAAGGCCTTTATTCGTGCAAGTCAATTTAACAATTACTCTCTCGTTTACACTTGGCTTATCCTCACTAAACTGAGCAATATCTTTCGTCTTTTCAAACGCACCAATACTATCATAGTCATTGCGCAAGATACTTGAGTTGATGGGCGTCTTTTTCATTGTGGATGAAAACACCAACGATGACTGAATGACACAAGGTGATGAACTTAGCGGTGGATCAGAAGCTGTTGTTGTTCGGCTTTCAGACAGTTGTCTAACTGCAAGATTATCATCACTGCCGTCTTTCACTACTAGTTCGGGTTTAGCACTATCATCTGATGATAGGTGGGCTACACGCTGATCAATTACACTGACGGTCTCACAAGTATCCATACCTTCTGCAACTGCATCTGCATTCAATTCTACTTCACGTTGTAGTTGTACAGAACCTTTGTTCAACTTAGCAGTAGTAGGCATATCCCTCATCTCATCCTGATCAACCAAAGACAAATGTGCACTATCATGATCATCATCACGAATATTCACTTTACCGTCACTTTCATCATTTTCAAACTCTTTAATAACAGCACTAGACAATTTTGGTTCCTCCTCACAAATCATCAAAGGTTTTATATCTTCACTCTGACTAGTTATACCTTGTAAACTTGTGGAGTCAGAACTCCACTCTGAAGCAGTAACTCTATTCTGTAACTCTCTATTCAACAACGGCTTACCAGTTGCAACTACAGACTTCTTCAAAACACCGTTATTGTCATACAATTCGGAGTCAGACCCTGATTTCACATTTAGCTTATCACCAAACTTGCTCACTGATTCACAGCTCACCTTTGTATGCACCTCTTGCAAACGTGTAAAACACAACCGTGTTTGTCTTGCATCTTGTAACTTATCTGTTAAGGATGTACTACGAAACCTGTTACAATCACTAGGTCTATATGCATTACTAGACATCATGGAGCCTTCTCGATACCTACCGCTCCGAAGCCTACTCGTCATCAATGATTGCGTTTTACCCTCAGACTGCTCTATTCTAGGGGTGAGATTCAATATACTGGCAAACTTGCTCATAGATTGATTGACACTAGTATTTACCAGTTTCAGAATATCATCGAACTTTGGTTCGATACCCTCATCCTCCATACGGGAGCTTATCTTCACCCACTTCCTTTGCAGTCGAGTAGGTAGGCGTCTTGCTATTACTTATAGGACAAAACTCGAGTTGAGGTCACTCATGCAATTCATAAAAAACCAATGCATTTTTGTAATTCAGCAGATTATCAAAGAACTCAGTAAGTGCCTGGGAGTCATCCTGTAATTGACCACCATTACCCTTAACAGCCTCGAATAATTTCCCCACAATCATCGAAGGTCTTCCAGACCTTTGACGTATTATGCTCATAGACTCGTAGTAGCCTTATTTTGGCTTCATAAACTTACAGCAGTGTATAGCTGTTGCAGCAACTCCAGTGCAATAACTCATCAAACACATTAACTTCATTTCATCTGTTAATGAAAAACCACTCAACATGATTTCAAATTCCGTAACAAATCGTAAATAATCACCTGGGATTCCGTCGAAACACCGTGGTTCAAAGTTAGGGATGTCATGTTCATATTATCACTGAACGGCGAAACAGTAACATTAACCATGTCATGTTTAATATCAGACACATCGTTAAAATTAACAGACAAGTAACAATGTGTCAATCACGTCTCATAAACCGTCAATGCCCAGCTCTCGCTACGCTGGGACTCACGCTGTTCCTCGAAGATTTCAGAAACGCTTAGTTATAACGGACGAAAAAACCAAAACACCGATCTGCCGCTTGATATTTCTTTATTGTTACACCAACATATAAAAAGCATAAGTGAACTAAGGTCTGAAAACAAATATTACAATAATAAATCATTGTATTACTTCTGACGATGTTTCACTCTTCTTTCTGAACAGCGACCGATGAGACGATGACTGTCGTATTGATGCCTCCGCGAAAATTGGGGAAGTTGATTTTGAGCAAACAACCAAGAATTGATCGTTCAATCTTCAACTCCATTGACACCATGACTTACTTTCCCCAATTTTCGCGGAGGCATCAATACACCAGTCATCGGTCGCTGTTCAGAAAGAAGTTAGGAGAAACCGTCAGAAGTAATATTGTGATTTATTATTGTAATATTTGTTCATAGACCTTAGTTGTACATTGGCTACATGTTGGTGTTAGAATAAATAATTTTCGAGTCGCCAAACTGGGTTCTGGATATTGTGTCCGTTCGTACTAAGTGTTTCTGAGAAGCTTTGAGGAACAGCGTGAGTCCCAGCGTAGCAAGGGCTGGGCATTGACGGTTTACGAGACGTTGCTGACAACCTCATTAAATACATCAATTTCAATTCATCACCTAATAAAAACTACTCAGCATAATCTAAAACTCCTTTGCAAATTGTAAATAATCAGCCGGGTTTCCATCAAAACACCGTGGTTCAAAGTTAGGGAGTTTGATGTTCCTATTATCCCTGAACGGCGAAACAGTAACATCAGCCATGTCATGCTTAACATCAGACACATCCTTACAATTAACAGACAAGTCATCATGACTTACTTTCCTGCTTGCATCCAAGACGCTCTGTCCCTTCTCTTACCCAGGCATTGTTGAACCTGACCCAATTCCAAAAACGTTCCAGATATCGCTTGTTCAAAGAGGACTTGACCGGCACCAGGAGAAATGAACGGCGACTATCCAAACTTTCACCAACTGTTTGAATCCGCCAGATCTGTTTCCATCGTCAGAAACTGTCAATCACGTCTGATAAACCGTTAATGCCCAGCTCTCGCTACGCTGGGACTCACGCTGTTCCTCGAAGATTTCAGAAACGCTTAGTTATAACGGACGAAAATACCAAAACACCGATCTGCCGCTTGATATTTCTTTATTGTTACACCAACATATAAAAAGCATAAGTGAACTAAGGTCTGAAAACAAATATTACAATAATAAATCATTGTATTACTTCTGACGATGTTTCACTCTTCTTTCTGAACAGCGACCGATGAGACGATGACTGTCGTATTGATGCCTCCGCGAAAATTGGGGAAGTTGATTTCGAGCAAACAACCAAGAATTGATCGTTCAATCTTCAACTCCATTGACACCATGACTTACTTTCCCCAATTTTCGCGGAGGCATCAATACACCAGTCATCGGTCGCTGTTCAGAAAGAAGTTAGGAGAAACCGTCAGAAGTAATATTGTGATTTATTATTGTAATATTTGTTCATAGACCTTAGTTGTACATTGGCTACATGTTGGTGTTAGAATAAATAATTTTCGAGTCGCCAAACTGGGTTCTGGATATTGTGTCCGTTCGTACTAAGTGTTTCTGAGAAGCTTTGAGGAACAGCGTGAGTCCCAGCGTAGCAAGGGCTGGGCATTGACGGTTTACGAGACGTTGCTGACAACCTCATTAAATACATCAATTTCAATTCATCACCTAATAAAAACTACTCAGCATAATCTAAAACTCCTTTGCAAATTGTAAATAATCAGCCGGGTTTCCATCAAAACACCGTGGTTCAAAGTTAGGGAGTTTGATGTTCCTATTATCCCTGAACGGCGAAACAGTAACATCAGCCATGTCATGCTTAACATCAGACACATCCTTACAATTAACAGACAAGTCATCATGACTTACTTTCCTGCTTGCATCCAAGACGCTCTGTCCCTTCTCTTACCCAGGCATTGTTGAACTTGACCCAATTCCAAAAACGTTCCAGATATCGCTTGTTCAAAGAGGACTTGACCGGCACCAGGAGAAATGAACGGCGACTATCCAAACTTTCACCAACTGTTTGAATCCGCCAGATCTGTTTCCATCGTCAGAAACTGTCAATCACGTCTGATAAACCGTTAATGCCCAGCTCTCGCTACGCTGGGACTCACGCTGTTCCTCGAAGATTTCAGAAACGCTTAGTTATAACGGACGAAAATACCAAAACACCGATCTGCCGCTTGATATTTCTTTATTGTTACACCAACATATAAAAAGCATAAGTGAACTAAGGTCTGAAAACAAATATTACAATAATAAATCATTGTATTACTTCTGACGATGTTTCACTCTTCTTTCTGAACAGCGACCGATGAGACGATGACTGTCGTATTGATGCCTCCGCGAAAATTGGGGAAGTTGATTTCGAGCAAACAACCAAGAATTGATCGTTCAATCTTCAACTCCATTGACACCATGACTTACTTTCCCCAATTTTCGCGGAGGCATCAATACACCAGTCATCGGTCGCTGTTCAGAAAGAAGTTAGGAGAAACCGTCAGAAGTAATATTGTGATTTATTATTGTAATATTTGTTCATAGACCTTAGTTGTACATTGGCTACATGTTGGTGTTAGAATAAATAATTTTCGAGTCGCCAAACTGGGTTCTGGATATTGTGTCCGTTCGTACTAAGTGTTTCTGAGAAGCTTTGAGGAACAGCGTGAGTCCCAGCGTAGCAAGGGCTGGGCATTGACGGTTTACGAGACGTTGCTGACAACCTCATTAAATACATCAATTTCAATTCATCACCTAATAAAAACTACTCAGCATAATCTAAAACTCCTTTGCAAATTGTAAATAATCAGCCGGGTTTCCATCAAAACACCGTGGTTCAAAGTTAGGGAGTTTGATGTTCCTATTATCCCTGAACGGCGAAACAGTAACATCAGCCATGTCATGCTTAACATCAGACACATCCTTACAATTAACAGACAAGTCATCATGACTTACTTTCCTGCTTGCATCCAAGACGCTCTGTCCCTTCTCTTACCCAGGCATTGTTGAACTTGACCCAATTCCGAAAACGTTCCAGATATCGCTTGTTCAAAGAGGACTTGACCGGCACCAGGAGAAATGAACGGCGACTATCCAAACTTTCACCAACTGTTTGAATCCGCCAGATCTGTTTCCATCGTCAGAAACTGTCAATCACGTCTGATAAACCGTTAATGCCCAGCTCTCGCTACGCTGGGACTCACGCTGTTCCTCGAAGATTTCAGAAACGCTTAGTTATAGCGGACGAAAAAACCAAAACACCGATCTGCCGCTTGATATTTCTTTATTGTTACACCAACATATAAAAAGCATAAGTGAACTAAGGTCTGAAAACAAATATTACAATAATAAATCATTGTATTACTTCTGACGATGTTTCACTCTTCTTTCTGAACAGCGACCGATGAGACGATGACTGTCGTATTGATGCCTCCGCGAAAATTGGGGAAGTTGATTTCGAGCAAACAACCAAGAATTGATCGTTCAATCTTCAACTCCATTGACACCATGACTTACTTTCCCCAATTTTCGCGGAGGCATCAATACACCAGTCATCGGTCGCTGTTCAGAAAGAAGTTAGGAGAAACCGTCAGAAGTAATATTGTGATTTATTATTGTAATATTTGTTCATAGACCTTAGTTGTACATTGGCTACATGTTGGTGTTAGAATAAATAATTTTCGAGTCGCCAAACTGGGTTCTGGATATTGTGTCCGTTCGTACTAAGTGTTTCTGAGAAGCTTTGAGGAACAGCGTGAGTCCCAGCGTAGCAAGGGCTGGGCATTGACGGTTTACGAGACGTTGCTGACAACCTCATTAAATACATCAATTTCAATTCATCACCTAATAAAAACTACTCAGCATAATCTAAAACTCCTTTGCAAATTGTAAATAATCAGCCGGGTTTCCATCAAAACACCGTGGTTCAAAGTTAGGGAGTTTGATGTTCCTATTATCCCTGAACGGCGAAACAGTAACATCAGCCATGTCATGCTTAACATCAGACACATCCTTACAATTAACAGACAAGTCATCATGACTTACTTTCCTGCTTGCATCCAAGACGCTCTGTCCCTTCTCTTACCCAGGCATTGTTGAACTTGACCCAATTCCGAAAACGTTCCAGATATCGCTTGTTCAAAGAGGACTTGACCGGCACCAGGAGAAATGAACGGCGACTATCCAAACTTTCACCAACTGTTTGAATCCGCCAGATCTGTTTCCATCGTCAGAAACTGTCAATCACGTCTGATAAACCGTTAATGCCCAGCTCTCGCTACGCTGGGACTCACGCTGTTCCTCGAAGATTTCAGAAACGCTTAGTTATAGCGGACGAAAAAACCAAAACACCGATCTGCCGCTTGATATTTCTTTATTGTTACACCAACATATAAAAAGCATAAGTGAACTAAGGTCTGAAAACAAATATTACAATAATATATCATTGTATTACTTCTGGGTAGTAGGCTTTATTCATATACATAAGTTTATTGTATTATATAAAATATCTTATTACTCTAAAATTTTATGCAAAGTGTTTGCGGAAATTATCACAATTATTAACCTTTCGAACACTGAATCCAAAAAATACAATCTTATTGACAGATAATACACATAACTCACTGTTTGGATTTGTGGAATTTTTAAACATAAACACATCTATAATTGTATATATTGTTGGATTTATATGTTCAAGTTGCTCCAAGTCAGTGAGTTTATGGTTAAGATATCATTTTAGTTACATGTACTGAACTATATTGCATGTTGTCTTATTGTATAGTTGTCGTCGCTTTTTGCCCTTTTTTCTGTGAACTGTTTCCTTTGTTGATGTTGTTCTCATTGTTTGTCCGTTATTTTCTGATTTTGAGGGGAGCAACCCAAAAAGTTGCTTCTCTCTAAACTTTTACTTAATGTAATCATTCTTTTCTCAGGCGTGAGGCTAGCAACCCCACCCTGTAAACAAAAATTGCTACAGAATCTTCAGTATGCTGAACCTCCTTGCACCAAAAGAAAAAGTCTGTGTAGGAACATGGAACGTCCGAACTATGTACGAGACTGGAAAAGCTGCCCAGATCGCCAACGAGATGAAAAGATACGGAATACAAGTGCTGGGAATATGTGAGAGCAGATGGAATGGGAGTGGACTCACCAAATTGTCAACAGGTGAGTCAGTGATCTACTCCGGTCACCCAGAAGATAACCACACGCACACCGAGGGCGTGGCTATCATGATGTCACCAACGGCAACGAAAGCCCTGATACAATGGGAGGCGATTTCGTCCAGGATAATGACCGCCAGGTTCAACTCCAAAGGAAGGAAAGTGTCAATCATACAATGTTATGCACCCACAAACAACGCAGACCTCGAGAAGAAAGAAGAATTCTACAGGCAACTACAGGCAACAATGGACAATACTCCAGCTGGCGACATGAAAATACTAATGGGAGACATGAACGCCAAACTGGGACCAGACAATACGGGAAGGGAACTCATCATGGGTAGAGAAGCTCTAGGAGAAATGAATGAAAACGGAGAACTCTTCGCCGACTTCTGCGCCTTCAACGAACTGGTGATTGGTGGCAGTGTATACAAGCACAAAGATATCCACAAGGCTACATGGGTGTCACCAGACGGGCAAACCAAAAACCAAATCGACTTCATCTCAATCTCAAGGAAGTGGAGGCGCAGCCTACTGGACACAAAAGCAAGAAGAGGAGCAGACGTTGGCTCAGACCACTATCTCGTACAAGGGACAATCCAAATCAAATTAAAAGCTTTCAGGGAATCAGGAGCTGCAGATAGACCACAAGCCAAGTTCAACACTCAAAAGCTGAAGGACCAGGCTACAAAGGACATCTTCATTGCAAGCATAAAGGACAAAGCCGAGACACAAATCAACACTAGCGAAGAGGTCGGCGTTGAAAAGCACTGGAACAACTTGAAAACGGTGTGGAGCCAAACCTGCATAGAAATTCTAGGCAGAAAAAAGAGACAGGACAAACAGTGGCTCACTACGGACACTTGGAAACTAATAGAAGAGAGAAGGACAGTGAAGCAAAAGATTATCCAGTGCACGGACGAGCAACAAAAACAGGAGCTGAATGCAAGCTACAATACACTGAACAAAAGAGTGAAGAAAAGTGCCAGGGAAGACAAAAGAAAATATTATGAAACCATGGCAAACGAAGCAGAACAAGCTGCAGGCAAAGGAGACCTCGCCACACTCTACCAAACAACTAGGAACCTTTCGGGCAAACGTTCGACACAGATTAAGCCAATAAAGGACGACAATGGAAAGTCAATCACCAAAGAGGTGGAACAGAGAAAGCACTGGGTTGAACACTTCAAAAGACTTCTAAATCGTCCGCCACCTACAACACGTCCAGCAATACCAACAACGGAAGCAGAACTACCAGTGAACACTGACCCCCCGACGAAATCAGAAGTCCTGAATGCAATCAAGATGCTTAAAACTGGGAAAACACCGGGACCAGATGGAATCCCAGCAGAGGCTTTGAAAATAGACCCAGAGACAACAGCGGACTTGATGACACCACTACTGGAGAAGGTGTGGAAAGAGGGCAAAGTACCCGAGGATTGGAAGAACAGTTACTTATTCAAACTTCCAAAGAAAGGAGACTTAAGTCAATGTAAAAACTGGCGTGGAATTATGCTTCTGTCCATTCCAAGCAAGATACTAAGTCGCATCATCCTGGAGAGAATCAAACAAGCCCTAGATGAAAAACTTCGTCCGGAACAGGCTGGATTCAGGAGAAACAAATCATGTATTGATCAAATCGCCACTCTACGGATCATCATTGAACAAAGCTTGGAATGGCAGTCACCTCTCTATCTCAACTTCATCGACTTTGAAAAGGCCTTCGACAGCGTCGATCGAGAGGTCATTTGGAAACTACTTCGCTACTACGGGGTCCCATCGACAATTATACACCTCATCCAACAGTTATACGACAATGCTGCATGCCAAGTAATCCACAACGGGAAACTTACGGAAGCCTTCGAAGTGAGGACGGGAGTGAGGCAAGGCTGTCTACTATCACCAATGATCTTCCTGATTGCAATTGATTGGATAATGCGACAGACAACGGCAACCAACGAGGGAACAGGCATAAAATGGACTGACACAAAAGACTTGGAGGATCTGGATTTCGCCGATGATATATGTCTGATTTCCCATAAACTGGAAGATATGCAAATGAAAAGTAACAAGTTGGCAGAAGAAGCATCAAAGATAGGACTTCACGTGAACATAGATAAAACAGAGATGATGAAGATTCCTTGCCAACATCAACAGCAACAACAGACCACAATAAGCATAAATGGGAAGAACCTGAAAGAAACAACCTCCTTCACCTACCTGGGAAGCATCGTCTCAACTACAGGCGGAACTGACGAGGACATCAAAGCCAGAATCGGAAAAGCAAGACAAGCTTTCATTACTCTCAAATCTGTGTGGAGGTCAACAGCAATCAGCATCAAAAATAAGATCCGGATTTTCAACTCCAATGTGAAGTCAGTGCTACTATACGGATCAGAGACTTGGCGAGTCATAAAGAGCATCTCAAACAAACTTCAAACCTTCATTAACAACTGTCTCCGCTCAATACTCAAGATCAGATGGCCAGAAAAGATCAGCAACAGGGATCTCTGGGAGCGAACCAATCAGGAACCGATTGTGAAACAAATAGGCAGAAAGAAATGGAGATGGATTGGCCATACGCTGAGGAAACCATCAAGTGACATCACTAGACAAGCCCTCGAGTGGAACCCGAAAGGGAGGCGGCGAGTTGGTCGTCCAAGGGTGACTTGGAGGAGGTCATGTGAAGAGGAGATGAAAGCATGTGGGCAGACCTGGAGCAGGGTGAAAAAGTTGTCAGAAAACCGAAGTCAATGGAGGTGCGCAGCTGAAGCCCTATGTTCCTCTAGGAACTAAAGGATACAATAATATAATATAATATAATTACTTCTGACGATGTTTCACTCTTCTTTCTGAACAGCGACCGATGAGACGATGACTGTCGTATTGATGCCTCCGCGAAAATTGGGGAAGTTGATTTCGAGCAAACAACCAAGAATTGATCGTTCAATCTTCAACTCCATTGACACCATGACTTACTTTCCCCAATTTTCGCGGAGGCATCAATACACCAGTCATCGGTCGCTGTTCAGAAAGAAGTTAGGAGAAACCGTCAGAAGTAATATTGTGATTTATTATTGTAATATTTGTTCATAGACCTTAGTTGTACATTGGCTACATGTTGGTGTTAGAATAAATAATTTTCGAGTCGCCAAACTGGGTTCTGGATATTGTGTCCGTTCGTACTAAGTGTTTCTGAGAAGCTTTGAGGAACAGCGTGAGTCCCAGCGTAGCAAGGGCTGGGCATTGACGGTTTACGAGACGTTGCTGACAACCTCATTAAATACATCAATTTCAATTCATCACCTAATAAAAACTACTCAGCATAATCTAAAACTCCTTTGCAAATTGTAAATAATCAGCCGGGTTTCCATCAAAACACCGTGGTTCAAAGTTAGGGAGTTTGATGTTCCTATTATCCCTGAACGGCGAAACAGTAACATCAGCCATGTCATGCTTAACATCAGACACATCCTTACAATTAACAGACAAGTCATCATGACTTACTTTCCTGCTTGCATCCAAGACGCTCTGTCCCTTCTCTTACCCAGGCATTGTTGAACTTGACCCAATTCCAAAAACGTTCCAGATATCGCTTGTTCAAAGAGGACTTGACCGGCACCAGGAGAAATGAACGGCGACTATCCAAACTTTCACCAACTGTTTGAATCCGCCAGATCTGTTTCCATCGTCAGAAACTGTCAATCACGTCTCATAAACCGTTAATGCCCAGCTCTCGCTACGCTGGGACTCACGCTGTTCCTCGAAGATTTCAGAAACGCTTAGTTATAACGGACGAAAAAACCAAAACACCGATCTGCCGCTTGATATTTCTTTATTGTTACACCAACATATAAAAAGCATAAGTGAACTAAGGTCTGAAAACAAATATTACAATAATAAATCATTGTATTACTTCTGACGATGTTTCACTCTTCTTTCTGAACAGCGACCGATGAGACGATGACTGTCGTATTGATGCCTCCGCGAAAATTGGGGAAGTTGATTTCGAGCAAACAACCAAGAATTGATCGTTCAATCTTCAACTCCATTGACACCATGACTTACTTTCCCCAATTTTCGCGGAGGCATCAATACACCAGTCATCGGTCGCTGTTCAGAAAGAAGTTAGGAGAAACCGTCAGAAGTAATATTGTGATTTATTATTGTAATATTTGTTCATAGACCTTAGTTGTACATTGGCTACATGTTGGTGTTAGAATAAATAATTTTCGAGTCGCCAAACTGGGTTCTGGATATTGTGTCCTTTCGTACTAAGTGTTTCTGAGAAGCTTTGAGGAACAGCGTGAGTCCCAGCGTAGCAAGGGCTGGGCATTGACGGTTTACGAGACGTTGCTGACAACCTCATTAAATACATCAATTTCAATTCATCACCTAATAAAAACTACTCAGCATAATCTAAAACTCCTTTGCAAATTGTAAATAATCAGCCGGGTTTCCATCGAAACACCGTGGTTCAAAGTTAGGGAGTTTGATGTTCCTATTATCCCTGAACGGCGAAACAGTAACATCAGCCATGTCATGCTTAACATCAGACACATCCTTACAATTAACAGACAAGTCATCATGACTTACTTTCCTGCTTGCATCCAAGACGCTCTGTCCCTTCTCTTACCCAGGCATTGTTGAACTTGACCCAATTCCGAAAACGTTCCAGATATCGCTTGTTCAAAGAGGACTTGACCGGCACCAGGAGAAATGAACGGCGACTATCCAAACTTTCACCAACTGTTTGAATCCGCCAGATCTGTTTCCATCGTCAGAAACTGTCAATCACGTCTGATAAACCGTTAATGCCCAGCTCTCGCTACGCTGGGACTCACGCTGTTCCTCGAAGATTTCAGAAACGCTTAGTTATAACGGACGAAAAAACCAAAACACCGATCTGCCGCTTGATATTTCTTTATTGTTACACCAACATATAAAAAGCATAAGTGAACTAAGGTCTGAAAACAAATATTACAATAATAAATCATTGTATTACTTCTGACGATGTTTCACTCTTCTTTCTGAACAGCGACCGATGAGACGATGACTGTCGTATTGATGCCTCCGCGAAAATTGGGGAAGTTGATTTCGAGCAAACAACCAAGAATTGATCGTTCAATCTTCAACTCCATTGACACCATGACTTACTTTCCCCAATTTTCGCGGAGGCATCAATACACCAGTCATCGGTCGCTGTTCAGAAAGAAGTTAGGAGAAACCGTCAGAAGTAATATTGTGATTTATTATTGTAATATTTGTTCATAGACCTTAGTTGTACATTGGCTACATGTTGGTGTTAGAATAAATAATTTTCGAGTCGCCAAACTGGGTTCTGGATATTGTGTCCGTTCGTACTAAGTGTTTCTGAGAAGCTTTGAGGAACAGCGTGAGTCCCAGCGTAGCAAGGGCTGGGCATTGACGGTTTACGAGACGTTGCTGACAACCTCATTAAATACATCAATTTCAATTCATCACCTAATAAAAACTACTCAGCATAATCTAAAACTCCTTTGCAAATTGTAAATAATCAGCCGGGTTTCCATCAAAACACCGTGGTTCAAAGTTAGGGAGTTTGATGTTCCTATTATCCCTGAACGGCGAAACAGTAACATCAGCCATGTCATGCTTAACATCAGACACATCCTTACAATTAACAGACAAGTCATCATGACTTACTTTCCTGCTTGCATCCAAGACGCTCTGTCCCTTCTCTTACCCAGGCATTGTTGAACTTGACCCAATTCCGAAAACGTTCCAGATATCGCTTGTTCAAAGAGGACTTGACCGGCACCAGGAGAAATGAACGGCGACTATCCAAACTTTCACCAACTGTTTGAATCCGCCAGATCTGTTTCCATCGTCAGAAACTGTCAATCACGTCTGATAAACCGTTAATGCCCAGCTCTCGCTACGCTGGGACTCACGCTGTTCCTCGAAGATTTCAGAAACGCTTAGTTATAGCGGACGAAAAAACCAAAACACCGATCTGCCGCTTGATATTTCTTTATTGTTACACCAACATATAAAAAGCATAAGTGAACTAAGGTCTGAAAACAAATATTACAATAATAAATCATTGTATTACTTCTGACGATGTTTCACTCTTCTTTCTGAACAGCGACCGATGAGACGATGACTGTCGTATTGATGCCTCCGCGAAAATTGGGGAAGTTGATTTCGAGCAAACAACCAAGAATTGATCGTTCAATCTTCAACTCCATTGACACCATGACTTACTTTCCCCAATTTTCGCGGAGGCATCAATACACCAGTCATCGGTCGCTGTTCAGAAAGAAGTTAGGAGAAACCGTCAGAAGTAATATTGTGATTTATTATTGTAATATTTGTTCATAGACCTTAGTTGTACATTGGCTACATGTTGGTGTTAGAATAAATAATTTTCGAGTCGCCAAACTGGGTTCTGGATATTGTGTCCGTTCGTACTAAGTGTTTCTGAGAAGCTTTGAGGAACAGCGTGAGTCCCAGCGTAGCAAGGGCTGGGCATTGACGGTTTACGAGACGTTGCTGACAACCTCATTAAATACATCAATTTCAATTCATCACCTAATAAAAACTACTCAGCATAATCTAAAACTCCTTTGCAAATTGTAAATAATCAGCCGGGTTTCCATCAAAACACCGTGGTTCAAAGTTAGGGAGTTTGATGTTCCTATTATCCCTGAACGGCGAAACAGTAACATCAGCCATGTCATGCTTAACATCAGACACATCCTTACAATTAACAGACAAGTCATCATGACTTACTTTCCTGCTTGCATCCAAGACGCTCTGTCCCTTCTCTTACCCAGGCATTGTTGAACCTGACCCAATTCCAAAAACGTTCCAGATATCGCTTGTTCAAAGAGGACTTGACCGGCACCAGGAGAAATGAACGGCGACTATCCAAACTTTCACCAACTGTTTGAATCCGCCAGATCTGTTTCCATCGTCAGAAACTGTCAATCACGTCTGATAAACCGTCAATGCCCAGCTCTCGCTACGCTGGGACTCACGCTGTTCCTCGAAGATTTCAGAAACGCTTAGTTATAACGGACGAAAAAACCAAAACACCGATCTGCCGCTTGATATTTCTTTATTGTTACACCAACATATAAAAAGCATAAGTGAACTAAGGTCTGAAAACAAATATTACAATAATAAATCATTGTATTACTTCTGACGATGTTTCACTCTTCTTTCTGAACAGCGACCGATGAGACGATGACTGTCGTATTGATGCCTCCGCGAAAATTGGGGAAGTTGATTTCGAGCAAACAACCAAGAATTGATCGTTCAATCTTCAACTCCATTGACACCATGACTTACTTTCCCCAATTTTCGCGGAGGCATCAATACACCAGTCATCGGTCGCTGTTCAGAAAGAAGTTAGGAGAAACCGTCAGAAGTAATATTGTGATTTATTATTGTAATATTTGTTCATAGACCTTAGTTGTACATTGGCTACATGTTGGTGTTAGAATAAATAATTTTCGAGTCGCCAAACTGGGTTCTGGATATTGTGTCCGTTCGTACTAAGTGTTTCTGAGAAGCTTTGAGGAACAGCGTGAGTCCCAGCGTAGCAAGGGCTGGGCATTGACGGTTTACGAGACGTTGCTGACAACCTCATTAAATACATCAATTTCAATTCATCACCTAATAAAAACTACTCAGCATAATCTAAAACTCCTTTGCAAATTGTAAATAATCAGCCGGGTTTCCATCAAAACACCGTGGTTCAAAGTTAGGGAGTTTGATGTTCCTATTATCCCTGAACGGCGAAACAGTAACATCAGCCATGTCATGCTTAACATCAGACACATCCTTACAATTAACAGACAAGTCATCATGACTTACTTTCCTGCTTGCATCCAAGACGCTCTGTCCCTTCTCTTACCCAGGCATTGTTGAACCTGACCCAATTCCAAAAACGTTCCAGATATCGCTTGTTCAAAGAGGACTTGACCGGCACCAGGAGAAATGAACGGCGACTATCCAAACTTTCACCAACTGTTTGAATCCGCCAGATCTGTTTCCATCGTCAGAAACTGTCAATCACGTCTGATAAACCGTTAATGCCCAGCTCTCGCTACGCTGGGACTCACGCTGTTCCTCGAAGATTTCAGAAACGCTTAGTTATAACGGACGAAAAAACCAAAACACCGATCTGCCGCTTGATATTTCTTTATTGTTACACCAACATATAAAAAGCATAAGTGAACTAAGGTCTGAAAACAAATATTACAATAATAAATCATTGTATTACTTCTGACGATGTTTCACTCTTCTTTCTGAACAGCGACCGATGAGACGATGACTGTCGTATTGATGCCTCCGCGAAAATTGGGGAAGTTGATTTCGAGCAAACAACCAAGAATTGATCGTTCAATCTTCAACTCCATTGACACCATGACTTACTTTCCCCAATTTTCGCGGAGGCATCAATACACCAGTCATCGGTCGCTGTTCAGAAAGAAGTTAGGAGAAACCGTCAGAAGTAATATTGTGATTTATTATTGTAATATTTGTTCATAGACCTTAGTTGTACATTGGCTACATGTTGGTGTTAGAATAAATAATTTTCGAGTCGCCAAACTGGGTTCTGGATATTGTGTCCGTTCGTACTAAGTGTTTCTGAGAAGCTTTGAGGAACAGCGTGAGTCCCAGCGTAGCAAGGGCTGGGCATTGACGGTTTACGAGACGTTGCTGACAACCTCATTAAATACATCAATTTCAATTCATCACCTAATAAAAACTACTCAGCATAATCTAAAACTCCTTTGCAAATTGTAAATAATCAGCCGGGTTTCCATCAAAACACCGTGGTTCAAAGTTAGGGAGTTTGATGTTCCTATTATCCCTGAACGGCGAAACAGTAACATCAGCCATGTCATGCTTAACATCAGACACATCCTTACAATTAACAGACAAGTCATCATGACTTACTTTCCTGCTTGCATCCAAGACGCTCTGTCCCTTCTCTTACCCAGGCATTGTTGAACCTGACCCAATTCCAAAAACGTTCCAGATATCGCTTGTTCAAAGAGGACTTGACCGGCACCAGGAGAAATGAACGGCGACTATCCAAACTTTCACCAACTGTTTGAATCCGCCAGATCTGTTTCCATCGTCAGAAACTGTCAATCACGTCTGATAAACCGTTAATGCCCAGCTCTCGCTACGCTGGGACTCACGCTGTTCCTCGAAGATTTCAGAAACGCTTAGTTATAACGGACGAAAAAACCAAAACACCGATCTGCCGCTTGATATTTCTTTATTGTTACACCAACATATAAAAAGCATAAGTGAACTAAGGTCTGAAAACAAATATTACAATAATAAATCATTGTATTACTTCTGACGATGTTTCACTCTTCTTTCTGAACAGCGACCGATGAGACGATGACTGTCGTATTGATGCCTCCGCGAAAATTGGGGAAGTTGATTTTGAGCAAACAACCAAGAATTGATCGTTCAATCTTCAACTCCATTGACACCATGACTTACTTTCCCCAATTTTCGCGGAGGCATCAATACACCAGTCATCGGTCGCTGTTCAGAAAGAAGTTAGGAGAAACCGTCAGAAGTAATATTGTGATTTATTATTGTAATATTTGTTCATAGACCTTAGTTGTACATTGGCTACATGTTGGTGTTAGAATAAATAATTTTCGAGTCGCCAAACTGGGTTCTGGATATTGTGTCCGTTCGTACTAAGTGTTTCTGAGAAGCTTTGAGGAACAGCGTGAGTCCCAGCGTAGCAAGGGCTGGGCATTGACGGTTTACGAGACGTTGCTGACAACCTCATTAAATACATCAATTTCAATTCATCACCTAATAAAAACTACTCAGCATAATCTAAAACTCCTTTGCAAATTGTAAATAATCAGCCGGGTTTCCATCAAAACACCGTGGTTCAAAGTTAGGGAGTTTGATGTTCCTATTATCCCTGAACGGCGAAACAGTAACATCAGCCATGTCATGCTTAACATCAGACACATCCTTACAATTAACAGACAAGTCATCATGACTTACTTTCCTGCTTGCATCCAAGACGCTCTGTCCCTTCTCTTACCCAGGCATTGTTGAACCTGACCCAATTCCAAAAACGTTCCAGATATCGCTTGTTCAAAGAGGACTTGACCGGCACCAGGAGAAATGAACGGCGACTATCCAAACTTTCACCAACTGTTTGAATCCGCCAGATCTGTTTCCATCGTCAGAAACTGTCAATCACGTCTGATAAACCGTTAATGCCCAGCTCTCGCTACGCTGGGACTCACGCTGTTCCTCGAAGATTTCAGAAACGCTTAGTTATAACGGACGAAAAAACCAAAACACCGATCTGCCGCTTGATATTTCTTTATTGTTACACCAACATATAAAAAGCATAAGTGAACTAAGGTCTGAAAACAAATATTACAATAATAAATCATTGTATTACTTCTGACGATGTTTCACTCTTCTTTCTGAACAGCGACCGATGAGACGATGACTGTCGTATTGATGCCTCCGCGAAAATTGGGGAAGTTGATTTCGAGCAAACAACCAAGAATTGATCGTTCAATCTTCAACTCCATTGACACCATGACTTACTTTCCCCAATTTTCGCGGAGGCATCAATACACCAGTCATCGGTCGCTGTTCAGAAAGAAGTTAGGAGAAACCGTCAGAAGTAATATTGTGATTTATTATTGTAATATTTGTTCATAGACCTTAGTTGTACATTGGCTACATGTTGGTGTTAGAATAAATAATTTTCGAGTCGCCAAACTGGGTTCTGGATATTGTGTCCGTTCGTACTAAGTGTTTCTGAGAAGCTTTGAGGAACAGCGTGAGTCCCAGCGTAGCAAGGGCTGGGCATTGACGGTTTACGAGACGTTGCTGACAACCTCATTAAATACATCAATTTCAATTCATCACCTAATAAAAACTACTCAGCATAATCTAAAACTCCTTTGCAAATTGTAAATAATCAGCCGGGTTTCCATCAAAACACCGTGGTTCAAAGTTAGGGAGTTTGATGTTCCTATTATCCCTGAACGGCGAAACAGTAACATCAGCCATGTCATGCTTAACATCAGACACATCCTTACAATTAACAGACAAGTCATCATGACTTACTTTCCTGCTTGCATCCAAGACGCTCTGTCCCTTCTCTTACCCAGGCATTGTTGAACCTGACCCAATTCCAAAAACGTTCCAGATATCGCTTGTTCAAAGAGGACTTGACCGGCACCAGGAGAAATGAACGGCGACTATCCAAACTTTCACCAACTGTTTGAATCCGCCAGATCTGTTTCCATCGTCAGAAACTGTCAATCACGTCTGATAAACCGTTAATGCCCAGCTCTCGCTACGCTGGGACTCACGCTGTTCCTCGAAGATTTCAGAAACGCTTAGTTATAACGGACGAAAAAACCAAAACACCGATCTGCCGCTTGATATTTCTTTATTGTTACACCAACATATAAAAAGCATAAGTGAACTAAGGTCTGAAAACAAATATTACAATAATAAATCATTGTATTACTTCTGACGATGTTTCACTCTTCTTTCTGAACAGCGACCGATGAGACGATGACTGTCGTATTGATGCCTCCGCGAAAATTGGGGAAGTTGATTTCGAGCAAACAACCAAGAATTGATCGTTCAATCTTCAACTCCATTGACACCATGACTTACTTTCCCCAATTTTCGCGGAGGCATCAATACACCAGTCATCGGTCGCTGTTCAGAAAGAAGTTAGGAGAAACCGTCAGAAGTAATATTGTGATTTATTATTGTAATATTTGTTCATAGACCTTAGTTGTACATTGGCTACATGTTGGTGTTAGAATAAATAATTTTCGAGTCGCCAAACTGGGTTCTGGATATTGTGTCCGTTCGTACTAAGTGTTTCTGAGAAGCTTTGAGGAACAGCGTGAGTCCCAGCGTAGCAAGGGCTGGGCATTGACGGTTTACGAGACGTTGCTGACAACCTCATTAAATACATCAATTTCAATTCATCACCTAATAAAAACTACTCAGCATAATCTAAAACTCCTTTGCAAATTGTAAATAATCAGCCGGGTTTCCATCAAAACACCGTGGTTCAAAGTTAGGGAGTTTGATGTTCCTATTATCCCTGAACGGCGAAACAGTAACATCAGCCATGTCATGCTTAACATCAGACACATCCTTACAATTAACAGACAAGTCATCATGACTTACTTTCCTGCTTGCATCCAAGACGCTCTGTCCCTTCTCTTACCCAGGCATTGTTGAACTTGACCCAATTCCAAAAACGTTCCAGATATCGCTTGTTCAAAGAGGACTTGACCGGCACCAGGAGAAATGAACGGCGACTATCCAAACTTTCACCAACTGTTTGAATCCGCCAGATCTGTTTCCATCGTCAGAAACTGTCAATCACGTCTGATAAACCGTTAATGCCCAGCTCTCGCTACGCTGGGACTCACGCTGTTCCTCGAAGATTTCAGAAACGCTTAGTTATAACGGACGAAAAAACCAAAACACCGATCTGCCGCTTGATATTTCTTTATTGTTACACCAACATATAAAAAGCATAAGTGAACTAAGGTCTGAAAACAAATATTACAATAATAAATCATTGTATTACTTCTGACGATGTTTCACTCTTCTTTCTGAACAGCGACCGATGAGACGATGACTGTCGTATTGATGCCTCCGCGAAAATTGGGGAAGTTGATTTCGAGCAAACAACCAAGAATTGATCGTTCAATCTTCAACTCCATTGACACCATGACTTACTTTCCCCAATTTTCGCGGAGGCATCAATACACCAGTCATCGGTCGCTGTTCAGAAAGAAGTTAGGAGAAACCGTCAGAAGTAATATTGTGATTTATTATTGTAATATTTGTTCATAGACCTTAGTTGTACATTGGCTACATGTTGGTGTTAGAATAAATAATTTTCGAGTCGCCAAACTGGGTTCTGGATATTGTGTCCGTTCGTACTAAGTGTTTCTGAGAAGCTTTGAGGAACAGCGTGAGTCCCAGCGTAGCAAGGGCTGGGCATTGACGGTTTACGAGACGTTGCTGACAACCTCATTAAATACATCAATTTCAATTCATCACCTAATAAAAACTACTCAGCATAATCTAAAACTCCTTTGCAAATTGTAAATAATCAGCCGGGTTTCCATCAAAACACCGTGGTTCAAAGTTAGGGAGTTTGATGTTCCTATTATCCCTGAACGGCGAAACAGTAACATCAGCCATGTCATGCTTAACATCAGACACATCCTTACAATTAACAGACAAGTCATCATGACTTACTTTCCTGCTTGCATCCAAGACGCTCTGTCCCTTCTCTTACCCAGGCATTGTTGAACTTGACCCAATTCCGAAAACGTTCCAGATATCGCTTGTTCAAAGAGGACTTGACCGGCACCAGGAGAAATGAACGGCGACTATCCAAACTTTCACCAACTGTTTGAATCCGCCAGATCTGTTTCCATCGTCAGAAACTGTCAATCACGTCTGATAAACCGTTAATGCCCAGCTCTCGCTACGCTGGGACTCACGCTGTTCCTCGAAGATTTCAGAAACGCTTAGTTATAACGGACGAAAAAACCAAAACACCGATCTGCCGCTTGATATTTCTTTATTGTTACACCAACATATAAAAAGCATAAGTGAACTAAGGTCTGAAAACAAATATTACAATAATAAATCATTGTATTACTTCTGACGATGTTTCACTCTTCTTTCTGAACAGCGACCGATGAGACGATGACTGTCGTATTGATGCCTCCGCGAAAATTGGGGAAGTTGATTTCGAGCAAACAACCAAGAATTGATCGTTCAATCTTCAACTCCATTGACACCATGACTTACTTTCCCCAATTTTCGCGGAGGCATCAATACACCAGTCATCGGTCGCTGTTCAGAAAGAAGTTAGGAGAAACCGTCAGAAGTAATATTGTGATTTATTATTGTAATATTTGTTCATAGACCTTAGTTGTGCATTGGCTACATGTTGGTGTTAGAATAAATAATTTTCGAGTCGCCAAACTGGGTTCTGGATATTGTGTCCTTTCGTACTAAGTGTTTCTGAGAAGCTTTGAGGAACAGCGTGAGTCCCAGCGTAGCAAGGGCTGGGCATTGACGGTTTACGAGACGTTGCTGACAACCTCATTAAATACATCAATTTCAATTCATCACCTAATAAAAACTACTCAGCATAATCTAAAACTCCTTTGCAAATTGTAAATAATCAGCCGGGTTTCCATCAAAACACCGTGGTTCAAAGTTAGGGAGTTTGATGTTCCTATTATCCCTGAACGGCGAAACAGTAACATCAGCCATGTCATGCTTAACATCAGACACATCCTTACAATTAACAGACAAGTCATCATGACTTACTTTCCTGCTTGCATCCAAGACGCTCTGTCCCTTCTCTTACCCAGGCATTGTTGAACTTGACCCAATTCCGAAAACGTTCCAGATATCGCTTGTTCAAAGAGGACTTGACCGGCACCAGGAGAAATGAACGGCGACTATCCAAACTTTCACCAACTGTTTGAATCCGCCAGATCTGTTTCCATCGTCAGAAACTGTCAATCACGTCTGATAAACCGTTAATGCCCAGCTCTCGCTACGCTGGGACTCACGCTGTTCCTCGAAGATTTCAGAAACGCTTAGTTATAGCGGACGAAAAAACCAAAACACCGATCTGCCGCTTGATATTTCTTTATTGTTACACCAACATATAAAAAGCATAAGTGAACTAAGGTCTGAAAACAAATATTACAATAATAAATCATTGTATTACTTCTGACGATGTTTCACTCTTCTTTCTGAACAGCGACCGATGAGACGATGACTGTCGTATTGATGCCTCCGCGAAAATTGGGGAAGTTGATTTCGAGCAAACAACCAAGAATTGATCGTTCAATCTTCAACTCCATTGACACCATGACTTACTTTCCCCAATTTTCGCGGAGGCATCAATACACCAGTCATCGGTCGCTGTTCAGAAAGAAGTTAGGAGAAACCGTCAGAAGTAATATTGTGATTTATTATTGAAATATTTGTTCATAGACCTTAGTTGTACATTGGCTACATGTTGGTGTTAGAATAAATAATTTTCGAGTCGCCAAACTGGGTTCTGGATATTGTGTCCGTTCGTACTAAGTGTTTCTGAGAAGCTTTGAGGAACAGCGTGAGTCCCAGCGTAGCAAGGGCTGGGCATTGACGGTTTACGAGACGTTGCTGACAACCTCGTTAAATACATCAATTTCAATTCATCACCTAATAAAAACTACTCAGCATAATCTAAAACTCCTTTGCAAATTGTAAATAATCAGCCGGGTTTCCATCAAAACACCGTGGTTCAAAGTTAGGGAGTTTGATGTTCCTATTATCCCTGAACGGCGAAACAGTAACATCAGCCATGTCATGCTTAACATCAGACACATCCTTACAATTAACAGACAAGTCATCATGACTTACTTTCCTGCTTGCATCCAAGACGCTCTGTCCCTTCTCTTACCCAGGCATTGTTGAACTTGACCCAATTCCGAAAACGTTCCAGATATCGCTTGTTCAAAGAGGACTTGACCGGCACCAGGAGAAATGAACGGCGACTATCCAAACTTTCACCAACTGTTTGAATCCGCCAGATCTGTTTCCATCGTCAGAAACTGTCAATCACGTCTCATAAACCGTTAATGCCCAGCTCTCGCTACGCTGGGACTCACGCTGTTCCTCGAAGATTTCAGAAACGCTTAGTTATAGCGGACGAAAAAACCAAAACACCGATCTGCCGCTTGATATTTCTTTATTGTTACACCAACATATAAAAAGCATAAGTGAACTAAGGTCTGAAAACAAATATTACAATAATAAATCATTGTATTACTTCTGACGATGTTTCACTCTTCTTTCTGAACAGCGACCGATGAGACGATGACTGTCGTATTGATGCCTCCGCGAAAATTGGGGAAGTTGATTTCGAGCAAACAACCAAGAATTGATCGTTCAATCTTCAACTCCATTGACACCATGACTTACTTTCCCCAATTTTCGCGGAGGCATCAATACACCAGTCATCGGTCGCTGTTCAGAAAGAAGTTAGGAGAAACCGTCAGAAGTAATATTGTGATTTATTATTGTAATATTTGTTCATAGACCTTAGTTGTACATTGGCTACATGTTGGTGTTAGAATAAATAATTTTCGAGTCGCCAAACTGGGTTCTGGATATTGTGTCCTTTCGTACTAAGTGTTTCTGAGAAGCTTTGAGGAACAGCGTGAGTCCCAGCGTAGCAAGGGCTGGGCATTGACGGTTTACGAGACGTTGCTGACAACCTCATTAAATACATCAATTTCAATTCATCACCTAATAAAAACTACTCAGCATAATCTAAAACTCCTTTGCAAATTGTAAATAATCAGCCGGGTTTCCATCAAAACACCGTGGTTCAAAGTTAGGGAGTTTGATGTTCCTATTATCCCTGAACGGCGAAACAGTAACATCAGCCATGTCATGCTTAACATCAGACACATCCTTACAATTAACAGACAAGTCATCATGACTTACTTTCCTGCTTGCATCCAAGACGCTCTGTCCCTTCTCTTACCCAGGCATTGTTGAACTTGACCCAATTCCGAAAACGTTCCAGATATCGCTTGTTCAAAGAGGACTTGACCGGCACCAGGAGAAATGAACGGCGACTATCCAAACTTTCACCAACTGTTTGAATCCGCCAGATCTGTTTCCATCGTCAGAAACTGTCAATCACGTCTCATAAACCGTCAATGCCCAGCCCTTGCTACGCTGGGACTCACGCTGTTCCTCAAAGCTTCTCAGAAACACTTAGTACGAACGGACACAATATCCAGAACCCGGTTTGGCGACTCGAAAATTATTTATTCTAACACCAACATGTAGCCAATGTACAACTAAGGTCTATGAACAAATATTACAATAATAAATCACAATATTACTTCTGACGGTTTCTCCTAACTTCTTTCTGAACAGCGACCGATGACTGGTGTATTGATGCCTCCGCGAAAATTGGGGAATTTGGTTTTGAGCAAACAACCATGAATTAATCATTAAATCTTAAACTATTTTGACATCATCTAAGTTTCGTTTTTAGTTTTCCACTTTTGATTAATGAATCTTTTTGTAATTTCCTTAACTTACATTATGGAAATCTTTTGAAGCCTGCCGATAAATGCTCTTTTGTTAACCCTCCATGTGAATTTTTGAACTGGGAATTGAGCAGAGGCTTGATATTTTTCTTGCATGAAGCCCCAAAAATCCCCTAAATATTAGTGTTCCCTATGTTTAGCGCTCAATCATACTGCTGTGCTGGTGAAACACAGAAAAAATTCAGCTTACCGCTATCGGTCTGCTGCAAAATCTGTTTGCAATTTCCCACCAGGACCATAAAATCACAATAATAATACTTGTTTGGATGGTTCAGTGAACATGTTGATTTGATTCTTATCGCCTGTCTCTGTCATCGTTCAATCTTTAATTTCAATGCCTCCGTTTTTGGTTGTGTATACTTTGGAAATAATAATATGCTTTGCTCCGAAAATTGAACTTATATTGTAGTATGGAATTCTCAGCATTCGCTGTACGATGTGATTTCGTCTTGGTAAATCAAGCTCATTCTGATCTCGGAATGTCCTCAGGAAGCGTCAGTGGGTAATTCTTGTCTAATGATAATAATATATTCTTATTTTTTGCGCATGAGCGACATCAGTTTACAGGCATCATTGATATGATAAGTAACATATAAAAGGAGTAGGCCTAGTAACAATTATTCCCTTACAGAAGATATACATAGGAAGAGTTGTTGTAATAGTACCTATCGGATCACTTTATACGGGCGGAAGCGATGTACACATCATAAAACTAAGCATCGCCTTTGAAGAAATCCAACCAGAGTGGGCGCCATATTTGAAGGTTGAGTTACTACAGGTAGGTGGGGTAAGTTATTTATAGTGATAAAGTTGTTTAATAAAACGTTAGTCTGTTCACCTACAATGATTTTAGCAATACTAACTGCCAGTGAAAAGAGCTTTTGATCCCACCATTTTGGGAATATTCCACTTGGTTCTGAATATTTCATTTTGTACTTTGACTGAAGTGCATAGCTGCTTGAAGGCAATGCTAAGGCAATTCTGTGTTTTTGACATTATCACTGATTAGCAGGGCCTCGGAGTTTTCGAAGAAAAATCTTCATTCTGCTGTCTTTGGATAGTGACCGCGCTTATCCCAAGTAAGTTTCTTCAGCTATGCAGTAGGACTCAAGGATCGTTTCCCCGGCTTAGACTAAAACGAGTTGGCTTTGGATGTAGCAGAGCTATAAATTAATTTTCTTCTACATTCCATATAATAAAAGCGCTTTGTTGACCTGATAATACTTTCAAATGACGTGACACCAGTACTTTATTATTTATTTTGTTTCAAAGCGGAAACTGATCTTGGTTGTGCACACGGAATTTGAGGTTAAATTGAAAACCATTGATTCCATGTCTGCCTCATTTGCTTTGAAGCTAATCGTTAGTTTTCATGGCGAATACTCAAACTTTAAGGGTTTATTAATTATCATTTCAAAATGATTTCATGACATCAAACATTTCACACCGGCTCACATTTTTCACTTGTATAATTTGAAGTAAGGTGCAATCTCAGGCTTCTGTTTTGTAGTAGTCTGACTGCCAAAAAGGTGTGACAGCCTAAGAAGTCAGTAGAAATGAATGGTCTTCAAAGTAAATGTGGGAAATAAATGAGTCTAAAACAAAATGAGTCTAACTTGTAGCAGCGCTAAGCTACTCTTCTTCAAACTCAACGGACGGTGTCCACGGTTGCAGAATAAGAACCAGCCACAAAACCCAGTGACTCTGAAAAACAAACTCTTGGCAAGTCTAGAGGTGAAAGCGTAACAACAGGAGACAAGGGCCGGCAACAGATCGTTTTATTACGGAAATCAGCACGTATTTTTATATATTTCATGTGCATTATTATAACTTATTCAAGCAGACAAACACAGTCTTCTGACTGGTTGTTTCTGGTTTCTCGAAAAGTTAAGCCATATATTTGCGAATCTTATTTACCCACGTAAAGTCTGCTGTGATTGGTTGTTGAATCAGCCTTGTTCACATTTTCTCACTGCCAAATTAGTGGCCTAGACATTGACGTAAATTAATGTCTACCAATTGGTTAGCAGCCTGCTCTCACCATAAAAGTACTGTATTTGTTTTCATACGTCTGGGTGCTTAAGAAAATCTCAGATCGTGTGGTTACACTTCAAATATTAAACGTCTGATTTTAGGAGTGAGTTTATTGGTAAATCTTTTAAAGTTCCTCCAACATAGAATCCACTAATGAATTTCAACTTCTAGTCATTACCCCCAATATGGTGTGTATCAAAACACGAAATTATTCACTTCGCATTAGGAAAGGCACCACGTGTCTTGCTGTTATTGCACAAACCTTTAGGAAAAAGCGCAAGCCAGTTCTTCTACATGTTTCTCCTGAGTAAGGCCTGACATCTTACTCCTGAATTCGTAGTTTGAAGATGTGCAAATTCCAGCTCACTTATGTATCTCTTTAGTTTCCTGAAGAATTTATTAGGGCGTTGCATTAATAGTGCAGTGCATTATGTGCACACTAATACGTCTCTATAAAGTGTCAAAAGGGAGGGTCGTGCATGGTTCCATTTAAGTTTTCGTATCATAGCATCGCGAAATGGTAATACTGAGCCAGCTAGGCGACAGAGGTTCAGTGACCGGCATGATCACAATTTTATTTTGATGTCAGTCTGTACCAACAGCAGGGGCGGAGCTGTTAGTGGATAATAATCCTCCAAACAAAGGTAGAAGTCGCGAATGCGGTCAAGATACTGAACATCATCTGAGAAGGCAGAAGGGACAGACGGAACTCCTCCCACCCAAAAGCACCACAGACGGGCCCACAGATTGATGCACATGCTCTCACGCCATCACCACAAAAGGCTTCGAAGGAAGCAAAAGTATCTACTAAATGGAAGAAAAGCTGGCTACACAGGGAAGTTACAAAAGAAGGGCGGCTTAGGTCTGCAAAAATTAGCATGGAATAGTGCTCTTGTCCATGCCAAGTAAAATATTAAGTCACTTCTACCTGGAGAGGCTCAGAGATGCGCAGGAGGCAGAACTCCGCTAGCCTGAACAAGCTGGACTCGGGAGAGGTAAATCATATGCTGATGAGATTGAAACTCTACGCATCGCCATCTCAGAACAAAGCATAGAATGACAGTCAAACATCTACCTCAATTTTATTGACTTCCAAAAGTCCTTTGACAGACAAAGCTGACTAAGAAGCAATTTGGGAGGTATGTCAACGCTACGGCGTGCAATGCACAAATCCTTACCAACTTCATTCAACAACTGGCTATATGACTACGTGGCGTGTCAGGCGGTCCACGACGGAAAGCTCAGCGAGACGTTCGCAGTAAATAGGAGTAAGAAAAGGCTACTTACCACTATCACCGGTGTTATTCTTAATTGTGGTGGACTGAATTATGCGCCAGACTATCCGTTGGAATTGAAAAGATAGGAATAGAATGGACCGAAGACCCTAAAATATGTAGACTTCCCGAGTGAATGATGTCTAGTCTCACACAAACTCGAAGGCCTATGGACGAAAACCAACAATTTGGCAGAGGAAGCAGGCAGCAAAACAGGATATCTGCCTTATACAGAGAAGACGGAGGTGACGAAGATAACCAGCCAGCCGAAAGAAGAAGAATCTCCAATCACAGCCAATGGGAGATATGTGAAATAGGTCACTTCCTTCACTTATCTAGGTAGCATCATTTTAACTACAGGCGAAGCGGACGAAGATATCGAAATCAGAATCGGAAAGACCATACAGACCTTCGCCACTCTGAAATCAGTTTAGAAATCTGCACTCAGCATGAGGAACAAAATCGGGATTTTCAAGACTGGTGTCAATTCATTTCTTCTTTAGGGGCTCTAAAGCACAGTATATCATGACCATTCAGACCATGCCAGTGATTAATTTGCAGGGATGAAATGAGTAACCAAGTCTGAACTGTATCTTTCTTATTCTCTGTAAGGCCTTCTCTATTTGCTTAATGATGACTACCCTTCCAGCTGCACTTACCTGCTGTCATGCCTTCGAAAATAAAGTTTTAAAATGGAATCAGTATTTCCCGATGATGCAAGTTGTTGGTTGGCGATTCGGGTAATTATTTTGATCGTAAGATCTGTTTATATATTGGTAAGCCGACTGTGATCATTTTTCACCCACTGTTTTATTCTAGCTTACCTTGATCCATCCAATTTTATTTCTTTGGTCGCATTCTCGTCATTTTCAACTACCTTTAATTCTGGTTATTTATTCATTGCTTTTGAATATGACGTGCAGTTAAAGTAGTTCAAGAATGAACAATCAGTTCATGGGTCTTTAATCAAAACCAACTCCATATTCTGGTGGGAGTCACCGATACTGCAGTCATCGTTTCATCGTACGCTGTTCGTTAAAAGACAGAGAAATACTACCAGAAGTATTATTGTGATTAATTGTTATGGCATTTATTCTTAGACTTTATGTATAATAACATTATTGTTGGTTCCATATTGGTGCAAGAATAAAGGATTCTCGAGTCACCAATCGGTGTTCTGTTTTCTCGCGTTGTTTACTGCACATTGTTGCTGAAAGTCTTCTAAGGGCAGCGTTAAATCCACTGTAGTTAGACTTGGAAACTGACACGTGCCTTTCCCTCTCCAACCGGAAAATATCTATTTTGGGAATTGTCCACTTGAGAAACCTGAGTTCCTTAGCCGGTAAATGAAATTTAACTATTACTTCCACACCCAATCTGTTTAACAACTCCAGTTGTCTCGAGTTACTGTCAGGGCGTCAGGTGCTGCCTCCGCATCAGCATCATTCACAAATGATTAAACAAACAAGAATTATTGATCTGCCACGCGATTGCTGTGGAGTCGAATAGCATGAGAGTTCCAAGCAATGCTACAAACGTTTTTATTTTCTCATACTTTACCAGTCTTTTGTTTCTTTTTCTATTGGGCGGATACGGATGCCACCTTCTTTTCATAATTAAGCAATTTATAATAATTGGTAGTATAGCGGTTGAAACTAGCCCTAAAACGAACACTAGGATGCCATGTTCTCTAGTGACTACAGCCTCAACGAAGGGATGAAACTACCCGGAGATATTAACTTTATCTTGAATACCAGTTCATAAGGCCCGTTTACACATACCCTGCTCTGATAAAATGCCTAAACAGCCACAATCAAGCGGTTAAACTGGGCAGTCAAAAGCAAGTGAACACAGTACTACACCCTTATACATGGGTAACCAGCGTGTAGCACACAAAAACAATGAAGAAACGTCCGGTTGCATCCGGTTAGCACTCGGCTAGCAAAAACCCTGGGATTACGCATGTATGAGCGGCAGGGGAACGCGGAATTGCCACAGGGCCGCCATCAGGCATGTTAACGTGACTCATCGGAGCAGGCTCCGATGAGGTATAAAGTCACCGACATTACAGAGAATGACAAGCAGCCGAAGACTGAACAAAAGTCTGAGGTCAGTCGGCCGAATTCCTTTATCCTGTTTAATGTACCCGTGTGCAATGATAGTTTGCTTGAGCAAAGGGCCCTGTTTAGTCAAGAACAGTGATCCAATTTATGCAATAAATTTGGTCTGAACATCAATTCAGAGAAATTGTGCGGGCTGAACATGGATGTCCAGGCACCACACGTAGGCCGCTTTCATTAATGGTTACACTGGGCCCTACCATGGAGGCTGAGAAGATATTACTGCGGGCAAAAATACTAGCTACCCACAGGAGTGCCAACATAAGATTAAGACCTGATACGCCATAGGCACACAGACGAATGGGGAAGGGGTCACCGGAGCTTATGCCTCCCATCTCCATGGTCATACATGGTTTCCCAGGGCTGGAAAGTGTCTGTGAAAAACACATGAGTGAAGTAGGGCAATGGGAATGGCTGTCATCTCAGATGGCCCTTGATGCTTCTGAAGTAACTTCAATTTTCTGGCTACCTCGTCCTGTTATCGTCACATTGGTTGGCTCCCAAGGGCTGCTAAATGTAAAGTTCAACTCCCAGGAACAGTCGGCTCTGGTACTTCGACGGTGGCACGAGACAAGCTGCAAAGTGGGGGAGCACATCCAATGTTGCGAAAGCAAACCTCTGACCCTAAGGAGGCAGCAGAATCATATCACGATACTTTCCCATGCCTCAGTTGCACTATAGTGATAACCAGAGCCACCCAAGTGCTCTAAATGAATCCAGGGTAAAAACTACAAAGGGCCGGCTTCATCGGAATCGGCTAACTAGTCCCAATATTAAGTCCCCACTTCACACTGAGGCTGTGAGACTCACTGTCAGATGCATTCATAGCGATGTGAGGGGCCTGAGAGCGAATGCAGGTGAACTCAGAAACCTCCAGTCACATCTACACCTTAGAATAATCATTCTTAATGAAACTTGGCTATGTCCCAATGGAGTTAACCTTGAGTTTCTGAGAGACGAAACTGATACGACGTGGTTTTTCCTCTCCAACCGGAAAATACTAATTCTGTGAATTATCCTTTTGGGAAACCTGATCTTCCTAGCCGGTGAATTTAATTCAACCATTACTTACATAATAAATCTCTGTGTGGTAAGTCCAGCTGTCTCGAACTACTGCCAAAGCTTTAGGTGCTACTTTTCTGGCAGCATCTTTCTCACTCCTTTAGATAAACAAGACTTGTTGGTCTACCACGTGAATGCCGTGAAGCCGACCATCCAGAAAGTACTAGGTAAAGTCAAAAACCTTTTCTTTTCCTTGCCTTATAATTTTTCAGTCTTATTCTTGATCTTTTGGATAGAAACTCTTGCTCTCTTAATCGTATATAGCATAATTTATGGTGATTGTCAATATCGTTATCGAAAGTAGCCTTAAAAAAGCCACTAAAACACCATACTCTATAGTCACAAGGGCTTCAGCCAGGGAAGGAAAAAATCCAGGGATTTCAACCCCTTCCCGCATACCGATCCTTAGGCTCGTGTAGCTTTCGTCTGTCCTGATACTACGCCTGCATTGCCACAGTCTAGTACTGAAACGGCACAGGCAATACCAGAAGGACAGGATTCTACACCTGTATCAACTGTAGGCCAGTGTGTGAAACACAGCAAGCCTAAAAGGAAACGTTCAAGACGTCATAAGACCTCGAAGGAGTGATCAAGGAAAGGAGATGAGTGTCAGGCGGGCAGCCTGCAGACGGCCGTAGGTCATTTGATCAGCTGATGAATATTGGCGTTATTTTTGGAAATGACGTCAAGGTTAAATCATTTTTCGTTGTTTTACACACTTTTTTACACATATTCCAGTTAAAAGTTGATGAAATACGGCGTATTTAGCAGAAATAGGCAATGGTGGTGTCCTTATCCAGCCGTAGCTTACAGGCAGTTTGTAGTTTTTTGGAAAAACGTACTTTTCCGTTCAAAATACATCGAATTACTTGAAGAAACATGTTATAATGATTTTTTCGTGAATTTTCTTTGCATTTTAATGGATTACACATGGACATGACGAGGTGGGATAGCTCGTTTCGGTAATTACATCATTTACTTCCTTGTTTAATTTTCGTAATGCTGACAAGGCTACTCCATATGTATTTCTTTAGGAAAAATCTGCAGAAATACTTAGAAATTATATACGCAAAGTAATTCCTTTTTTTATGGCATAAACTTGATGTTTGCAGGCAGATGCAATATGGATTTTAGATTATTGAAGAGTGTTGACTTACATAATTATATACAATTCAAGTAATTATTTCGTCATATTAAACATATTCAATGGTTAGTTATTGTGTTAACACTGATAACAATGTCTATATCTGTATATATCTTATGTCCTTTTTCAGATAATATCTACTTTTGGGAATTTCATGGATTTCGTTGATAAAGAAAAAGATACCTGCACTGTTGTCGATTTTGTATTACATGTTAATTCATTAATAAATGTATTCCTCGTTAATCGTCTGTTTATTCTACTTGATAAGACCGAATATTAGCCCTTGCGCAATATGTGAGGTGTAGAGTATATGAGGCTATCTTTGAAATACTAAGTAGGAGCAGATATTTGGAAAAGCCTATTGGTAAAAGATTATGTTGTGGTCAAATAAAGTAAATATGCCTAAACCGTAGAGAAGGTGTTGCGATTATAAAGCGTTTCGAGTTATATATCGTCATAGCAGAATACGTAAACTGATTCCCGATTCATAGTCACCAATTGAGAATAAATCTACCTGAGATAGTTTGCTTGTGATTTCTGCATGTCGCAATGTACCATAAGGAGAGACTATACCTATGCTGTTAGATGTATAACTCAGTGCAACTACGGTTATCGTAATAATAAAAAACAGAATGCCTAGGGCTCTCACCCACGGAACACGATGCGTTGCTATCTGCTCATATAACCACGTAAACAAAAGTTTTCCAGACACCGCATTTACTCCTAACAGTTTACCCTCAACTCCTAACTTAGCACGAGTTACTTATGTTACTGGAACACAATCGCATTACAACAGAAGGAAGACAGATTCATTGAAAAACTGTTTATTAAACAAAAATTAGATTTCAAATGTACAGATAATTCAGATGAGTAGTCCTTTGTTACCGTCAGTAAGTTCCATCTGAGAACACGGCACATATATGTTTTTACATAAGTCTGAAAAGGTTTAAGAAAAGCATAATTAACTTGGGTATTACATGCATGATCTGAATAAAACATTTTTCCTGATAAGCATTTACAAGTAATCACTTTACAAACAATATATATATATATGTACATATAAGTAGCCCAATAGTTTTCACTAAACTTAAGGGACTTTGCAACCTATCGCTGGTCGATATCCAGTAGGTCCATTGAAGCATCATGAAATGATAAAATTATCTAACAACAAGTTATGCAGTAGTTTTCAAAGCTTGTACAAATATTTTAGCAAAAATGACAACCACTTTATGACAAATAATAGGTATTGACAGCAATAATAATGACATTCATGTTCATAGTGACTATAAAAACAATAATAGGTATTATCATCGCAACGAATTCATCATTAACTTAGATAGACAACTAATAATTATACAGTCATGTCAAATAAATGTATCACTTAATCTTAAGAAGCATGTGTTTACTTACTTTCACTGTATTCTCTCAATACTGATGTGCTCAACAAGCTTATTCCAACTGAATTCAAGATTAATTCTGAAAGTGAGTGAAGATCCAGCTTGTGTCAAATAAAAACATGTAACTTACATGTATTACACTGCTTACTGAGACATCTGATACCTGCTTTCCGATCTTCGTGACAAGAACACAGTTTATCTAGGTTTACCTACATATACATGAGTATATGTATATGCTGCATGAACCATGCCATTTTGATCATGATTAGCCAGACCACTGTGTATATCATACTTATTTAAGGATCTCTGAAAATAATGGTCAAGCAATAATTGAAGTTGCGTGAAGTTATTACCTCTTCAGAACATTGTTTGCATTCTTCACACCCCTAAGAAGTCCTTAGATCTTAATTTGGCATGAATTCGTTGAATTCAGCAAATAAATCCACCGGTATTTTATTTCCCTCCTGAGCTGTAATAGTTTGTGTTGTCAGTTATCTCTCCAATTTGATAAAACGATCCCGGAAATTCAGTACTTAACCAAGCAGCAAAATGATGTTTGAAATTACCTCAACTAGAATGACAAACTGGCCAATCACAAGCGAGCAAATCGCTTGTTTATCTCATTCGCGGTCACTCAAAATTACGGCCGTCTACAGGCTGCCTGTCAGGCGTACAGCATCACAGTTTCTAAAACTGATTCAGCGTTTGAATGTAATTTTTGCAAACGATGGGTGCACTGTGACAAAGAAGTACCGAAAGCATACTATGAGTTTATGAGAAATAACCCATGCCCATGGTTTTGGTACGTGTGTCCACTTTGTCGCCCTGGCATAGTCCCACAAAGCGTGTCTGCGGATAGCAGAAACAACACGCTCTTGTGCCCCAACACAGTATCATGCAGCTCCCCCCTGCTAAACTCGCACTGCCGAAACTGGTCAAAGACTTAAAGAAGGACACACCAGCCCTACTGACTGGAAATGCCAATTCTCACAAGGTGAAGATTAGCAAGGTTCCATCCACATCAGGGGAAGGCAAAATTACAAAGGCACCACTTGCATCCACTAGCAAGCCTGGCAACACAAAAAAGGCTGTCCAGGTACCGATGAAGCCTAATGTTGCTAATGATGCAAAGGACTGCAAGAAGCCGAAGGCAAAACCTAAGTCTGAGGGTAGTCGGTCTAACTCTCTCATCCTCTTTAACGTACCTGTGAGCACGGATAGCTTGCTCGAACAACGGGCCCTGTTTGATCAGGAACAGTGGTCCAACCTGTGCAACAAACTAGGTCTGAACATTAGTTCAGCAAAACTGTGCAGACTGTACAGGGGTGTCCACACGCCTCAGGGTAAGCCACCCCCATTACGGGTTACACTGGACTCTGCCGAAGAGGCCGAAAAAGTACTGTTAATGGCTCAGGTACTAGCCCTGGACAGAAGTTCTAACATAAGGGCGCGGCAAGATAGACCATGGGCTTCAGAAATATGGCGAGGGAGTCACCGGAACTGATGCCTTCCACCTCTATGGTGGTACACGGTGTTCCGGAGCTGGAAACCGGCACTGCTTGTGAAAAACACATGCACGACGTACAACAATGGAGATGGCTGTCATCTCAGATGGCCCCTGGCGCTTCTGGAGCCATCTCCATTTTCCGACTACCTCGTCCCGCTCATCTAACATTGATTAACTCTCCAAAGCTGCTGTGTCACATTCAACTCCCCGGAGCAGTTGTCCATATCACTTCAACGGTGGTATGAGACCAAGGGAAAAATTGGAGGACACATCCGATGCTGTGAAAGCAGACCCAGAAATATAAGGAGGCGGCAAACTGGGACTTTAATACGTCCCCAAGCTTCCGTGACACTAGAGCGATGCAGTTCTGAGAATAACAGTCTATGTCACCCAAGTGTCCTGCCTAAATCCATTGAAAAACTACAACGGGCCGGTTCTATCGGAATCGGCCAACTAGTTCCAACATTAAGTCCCCCACCAGCAGACGGTTTCACGTCAACTACCCCACAACACTCTGAGGTTGTTAGACTCACTGTCAGTTGCCTATATAGCAATGTGAGGGGGCTGAGAGGAAAAGTAGGTGAACTCCGAAATCTCCAAGCACACCTTCAACTGAAAATAATCATTCTCACTGAAACGTGGCTAAACCCCACTATCGCCGACAATGAAATCAGTATAGGTGATATGGTACTGGTCAGAGAGACAGGGATAATAAGGAAGGAGGGGGAGTTGCTATATACTTTGATAGGCAACTTAAATGTGTGCGCGCAACGGACCCACCACTTATCGAACTCCCAGACTCCATATGGTGTCATTTCACCGTAGGCCACACCAAGCACTTACTGGGTGGCATCTACCGATCTCCCACCTGTGGGGCAGAGCACAATCAGCTACTGCTCAGCACTATCACAGGAATACGAGATTTGGGCTACGACCAAATCACCATAGCTGGAGATTTCAATGCTCCATCACTGAACCTCGGCTCCGGGTGTGCTAAGGGAAAATTTGGCCGAAACCTACTGCAAACTATTCGAAACACGGGACTGACTGAGAATGTTGGAGACGACACTAGGTGGGGCCCTAGTGGAAAGTCATCAAAACTAGATTATATTCTAACTAGTGACCAGCTACTCGTCGAAAAGGTCCAGATCATGACTCCTCTGGGAAGCAGTGACCATGCAGTCATAGGTTTCGATCTTGTCCTCCGTGAGCGTTTGCAATGGGATGTTACGCGACCATGTCTGTGCTACAGCAAGGCTGACTATGCTGAAATGCGGAGGCTCTTGTCCGACGCAGACTGGCCCTTAGCATGGGACGACCTATCTGTGGATGAACACTGGGAAGTGGTAAAAAAGATTATCCATATAGCAATCTCGGATACCGTCCCTTTAGTCACAACACAGCCCAAGAGAAAGACGTCATGGTTGAAGAGAGGCACGCAACGTATTCTGCAAGCAAAGCGGAAGGCTTGGTTTACGTGGCGTGTATCTAAGAGTCAGACCGACCATGATGCATACCTCGAACTCAGGAACCGGTGTAATGCAAGAGTCAGGAGGGACAGAAGGTCATTCCAGGCTAACCTTGCTAAAAAACTCCTATCAAACCCTAAAAACTTGTACCGATTCATGTCGGAAAGAAAACCGACAAACCAAGGGGCATGCGCCTTAGTAGGCCCAAACGGTCAATATCTCACTAGTCTGGAGATGGCTGAAACATTCAGTTCAGCCTTCGCTAAACAGCTAAACAGCAATGTGGATATTACAGTTACGGACCAAAATGGTGGCACCACTATTTCAGAGGAGGAAGACCTAGCGACTACTCCCCAAATAAACCCCGCAATAGTACTAAGGAAGCTACAGCGACTCATACCTGGGAAGTCCCCAGGTTGTGATGACATCAGGCCATCTGTTCTGAAACAGTGCGCCGAGGCTCTCTGTAGACCCCTGTGCGACTTGTTCCAACACTCAATGGATTCGGGGACCCTGCCAAGGGAGTGGAAAAGAGCCATCCTTTCTCCAATCTTCAAGGGTGGGGACAGGCAAAACGCTGCTAGCTATAGACCAGTAGCTCTACTCCCAGTGGTATCAAAAGTACTGGAAAGTATTATTGACGACCACATCAGGGAATATTTCGATAGGACTAATATACTACATGAAGCCCAACATGGTTTCAGAAAAGGCAGATCCTGCGTCACTAACCTACTGTCAGCTTGGGACGACTGGACATCATGCTGGGACTTGAACGTACCAGTCCATGTGGTCTTCCTAGACTTTGAGAAGGCATTTGACACTGTTCACCATGACCTTCTCCTACATAAAATAAGCCAGGCAGGCATAGGTGAGCCACTTCTGTCATGGTTGAAGGACTACCTAGCCGACAGGCAATTTTGCACTAAGGTTAACCGAGTCCGATCATCTTGGCACAGATCGTCATCAGGAGTGTCGCAGGGTTCTATCCTAGGACCACTGATGTTTTTGATTTTCATCAATGATCTACCACGCCGTCTGAGCTGCCCGACTCTCCTGTACGCTGACGACGTAAAAATATGGAGGGCGATAAAGTGTCCGGAGGACTCAGATAGGCTACAGGAAGACCTAAACCTTCTGGAAGACTGGGCGGTGGCCAGTGGCATGACTTTCAACTTGAAAAAGTGCAAAGTAGTGAAGTTGCGCACCTGTAGACTGCAGAATGCAAGTTACACCCTGTGCAATGAAAGCTTGTCCTGCACAACGTCGGAACGCGACTTAGGTCTAGTTCTAACGGAAAAAATGGACACAAGCGTAAATTACACAGGGGATGTAGCGAGGGCATATGCGGTCATACACTTTACGCATAGACAGTTAGGTGCACTCACTCCTGAGCTCTTTCTAATGTTGTACAAAACATACGTCAGGCCACACCTTGAGGTGCATAATATTATTGCACCCCCAATGCTGAGAAGAGATGCCAACCTCTTGGAAAGAGTCCAACGACGGGCAACAAAAGGAGTGGTTGGTCTCCGAAACAAACCATATGATGAAAGGCTGAAGAAATTAGGCCTGTTCACACTTAGTTACCGTCGGCTTAGGGGGGATTTGATTACTGCCTACAAAATAACAAATGACCAGAATCACCCAAACAAAGGTGTTCTGCCATTGAGTAGGTGGTAACTTCTCTGACTGCAGCACTGGGTGACGCGGGTTCGAATCTCAGAAGGGACATGAGTCCCTTCAAGGTTGCAGATACGCCTTGTTGACGAGTGCCGGCTAGCATGAGACCCAGATCGTGCAAGGCTTCTTGCCGGTCGCCTCCAACTATCTAATATCATGGAAACTACTGTCAGCTTGGAATGGTCGGACATCGTTCTGGGACAAGAGTGTTCCCATCTATGCGGTGTTCCTCGACCTTAGGGAATCATGTGACACAGTTCAGCATAGCATTCCCTTACACAAAATGAATCAGGCAGACATAGGTGGGCAGCTTCTGTCATGGTTGGAGGGCTACCTAGATGAAAGGAGATTCTGCACTAACGTCAGTAGAGTCTGATCATCTTGGCGCAATTCATCATCAGGATTATCGCTTGGTGCTGTCCTAGGGCCTATAATATTTTTGACTTTTATCAATGACCTATCATGCCGTCTAAGCAGTCTGACCATTCTACACACTGATGACGTTAAGTTGCGGAGAGCAATAAAGTGTTCGGAAGACCCAGGTAGGCTGCAGGAAGAACTAAAGCCTCTGGAAGACTGGGCGGTAGTTAATGGCATGACTTTCAGCCTGAAAACCGCAGTGTAGTGCAACTACGCACCCGTAGGCTGCGGAATGTAAGTTACACCCAGTGCAACTAAAACGTGTCCTGCACAACGTCAGGGTGCGACTTCGGTTTAGCTCTAACAGAACAAGTAAATACAAGTGATTTGGCAAGATCATATGCAGCTATACACTTTGCGCACAAACAGTTTAGTGCGTTCACCCCTGGGCTCTTTCTAAAGTTGTACAAAACATACGTCAGACTACACCTTGAAGCGCACAATAACATTGCCCTCCAACTTTTTAGAAGAAACTCTAGCCTTTTTGGATGGGCGACAAAGGGTTGATGGGATTATGAAAGAAACCGTGTCGTGAAAGGCTAAAGAAATTAGTCATATTCACACTCATCTATAGTCGGCTCAGGATGGACTTGATTACTGCCTTCAAAAAAAGCAAATGGCCAGAATCCAACAAACAGAGTTGTCCCTCCATTAGGTACGTATGGGCTTCCTCGTGTAAATCCCAGAAGGACAGCTCACCAGAGGGCAGAGACTAGGGTGAACCCTCACTTCTTTTCACTCTGAGTGCGCTTTCCCTGGTGCTGCCAAATGGTAGATGTAAATACGGCACCTTCTTTGGCAGCTTTAAACGAGGGATGGACAATCATGCAGCGACACGCGGACTGCATCCAAATGGCCCACCCCCTTGAAATCATGTATACCGCTGCACTTACATTCATTAAAATTATTATTACTATCGATATTATATTCGTATATATTTTCGTATGTCAACTTCAAATTAAGTCAGCTGTCTGTTTTTATGTTTTCTTTATTTCTTTTTCTGTCTTTTAGTCTGAATAACCTACACTAATTATATATTTTTTATTATTATCCTTTTTTTGACCGCGATACCGGAGTACTAACTGGTGAAAGGATCAACTCCATTCACTGCAGTACAAAGGCTTAACACACCGTATAACACAAACAACATAATTATCCCAGCACCACTACATTTGGAGTCAACCGCAACTGAGACGGTCGAGTGGCGGGACGAACTACGCATAAGTTTACCCAAGACCAAGAACCTTCACCTCACGATCAAGAAGCGAGCAAAAAGAAACAAAGTTGGTTTACACTAGCTTGTCAAAATGATATTCGATACTGGAATAATATTTTTGGTTGAGAACACCGAAGCTTGTAAAAAAGTTCAAAGCACTAATGTAAACTTTACTGCTGGTCACATTTTAGGAAAAAAGGCTTCTAGATTTTTTATCAGCATTTGTTGCTTTTACTACATTTGTGTGTAGTTGAGGAAACAGTTTTGGATCATGTCTTCATTTCGAATTTCAAATGACCTTGGGCTTTGGTATTATTTGTGAGTAGTTCTCCTGCTGGTGTTTCTGTGTGCGGATAAATTTTTATATTTGAACCATAAATGTTTATGTACTATAGTGATTCGGAACAAGAAAATGAGGAATGGTTTTAACATCTGATTAAAATTAATTAAATATCACCCGAGCATTTCCACATATATTCGTAGTTTTCTAGTGTTGTAGCGTATAGAGTAACTCGCAATTCGGTGAATGTGTTTTGGTTGAAATATTGCATTATTTAGATGGCAAGCTGAACATACTATTCACTATGTATACTTCAGTATTGCTTGCTATCAGTATGTGTGAAACTTAGGCACTGTTAATATGTAATTCCATGTTAATTTGTTTGACTGTGATTTATCTAACCAGCTAATTCATATAGAAGTGCCTGCCACCGATATTTGAACGGTAAAAGATATGAACTCTTTCTCCCAATTCATGTCTTCCATGTTGTTACGGGTCAATTGTCCTTCCAGATCTGACAATAGATCTACGTGTAACTTAATGTCATTTCAACATGCAAGAGATTTCACATTTTTGGGTGAATTTGTGTAAGCACTCACTTGAATATCATGGGAAATATAATAAGTAATATTCTCATGCTGCAGATTCGTGTATCTACTGAGCTATATATAACTCACTGTTTTGTTTATTGGACTGAAGTCAAAGGGAAGATGTATGTGTGAACGCACTGCAGTGGGGTCCAACCATGTTTGGAGACGAAGGGCTAACGTTAATGGACAATACATCCCCTGTAAGAATCGATAATCGCACTACAGATTACAGTATGTTCAATTATAGTCCTAGCAATTAACTGTCAACTCATCACTTTCGGTACTCAAAAGAAGACTTGTTTGTCTAATCATAGACCGCTGGGCTTGTGATTACGGCCTCTTAATATTGTGGCTGTATTGAAATAATTTCTTGGAGAGTCTAAGTTAACTTTTTATTAACTGCGCAATTTGTAAATTAAAGACAATTAGTAGGGTTATGGAAAGTCATTATATTTACAAGTATAGGCTGTAGGCTTAGTATGTGAAAGACAACCTTTTCACTACCTTGCATTTCATATTATCTTTATCTCTAACTATCAGCGTAATACAAGTAATGTTTGGGACGTAGAAACTTATTTTTCACAAATGTGTTCCTCTAGGACACCTGAAAATTAAAAGGAGACTTATTCAAGTTTCGATCTTCGTCACCTCATCTAGACTAGGTAAAACGTGTGTAGGGCATCTCAAAGACTAAAATCTAAGGTGTGCAGAAAAGCCTATGTGGAACTTATTAACAACTCAAAAATGATACATACTTTGTTTCCCTACAACTGAAGACATACAGACTGCTTTTATCTTATATGCTGTGTCCCAACTAGATACAAATTACATTTGTAAGGTCGAAATAAATTTGTACTCATGCAAACGCTTCAATGTAAACCTCCTTAAAGATTTGAAAAGTGAATTTATAGTAGACAACAAATTCGTATGATTAATAAGCTTTATAATCAAAATCTCTGTAACACTTATAATACCTGTCTGTCTGTCTGTTTTCGACATAGAACTTTGCAAAAATGTGCGGAAGTTCAAGTCGCCACACTCCGTGTAGCACGCGAAGCAAGAGAAGAAAGTACAAGAAAAGCATAATAGAAACAGTGAGCAGGGGTGTGAGACAAAGTAGTAATAAAGAAATACAAAACAGTTTCATTGGAGATCATAAGTCACAAGGAGTGGATGCATCTGCGCCACTGAGAACGATTTTGAGCCATGTCACCAATTGTTTCCAACCATAGATTTTTACCGTCCCGAGGACCCCAGCCTGGAAGTCTACACCTTTCTACGTGGCTGGCTTAAACTAACTGTTGTAGATTTCATCAACTGCTGCCAAGTTTTTGTTTGACCGCCGCTAGCTTTTTTCCAGCCTGACCCTATATCCGCTTACATTGCTCGTCGAGGGAGGCGATGACTTGGCATACGTAACACATGTCCTAACCATCTCAGTCTTTGTAGCTTCACGACTTCGTCGATTGATTTCCCCTGTTTACCTAGAACTCTACGCCTAACCTCCATGTTGCTCACCTTATTATGCCACTTTACACGGGAAATAGAACGCAGGCACCTATGATCAAAGACAGCTAGTCTTTTCATGTCTTCCACTCTCAGTGGCCAGGTCTCACTTGCAGCCCTAAAGGAGGACGGAGCGGACTGATGAGCAGTACACCCGCCCTTTGGTCGATAGTCGAACATCTCGTCTACGCCAAAGTCGGCGTAAACTGGCAAATGCGAAACGAGCCCCCTGTATTCGTGCTGAGATTTCGTCAGAGATCAGCCCGTTGGGGCTGATGGTACTTCCCAAATAGGTGAAGCGGTCAACGTGCTCTACCACTTCACTTCCTATTTTTAAACTAGGCGTCGCTGTAGTCCAGTCCTGTAACATCATCTTGCATTTGGTGGGAGCGAACTGCATGCCAAACATTCGTAGATTGCGGCTCAAGGTGTTTAGAAGGATCTGCATTTCGTCAGCGTCTTCGCCTAGAAGGACTATATCGTCTGCATATTCCAAGTCAACGAGATTATTCCCCGGTAGCAAGTCAATCCCTGAGTCGCTGAAGTCACCTAGGGTTAAGTCCATTAACACATCTATGATGAAGTTGAATAGAAAAGGAGATAATGGGCATCCTTGACGGACACCACTAGTCGTCATCAGTTCAGATGACAGCTCGCCGTAAGCCCTCACCTGGCTGTATGAGTACGAGTAGAGTTCCTTAATCAGTGCAATATGTTTTCTCGGAATTCCCTTTACAGCCAAGCATCTCCAGAGAACTTCTCGATCGACAGAGTCGAATGCTGCCTTTAGGTCAAGAAATATAATGACTTATAATACCTAATCTTATGTTTCTTTGTCACTGAATTCAGAATGTTTCTCGTACTTAAATGGTAGTTATATGTAATCAATGATATGTATTTGTGTATGATAAGACTTTTCGATGGACTATATTATTTGTACTTTCCGTGCATATTACCCTTACACATGTGATATAGAACATTGTTCTTCAGCGTTAGGAAAAGCTAAAACAGTGTTTTAGGATGAATAACTTATCATCTGAATGGGATCGCAGCTGTTGACATGCTTCACTGTAATAACATCTTATTTCGATCGCCTAGAATGTGAAGGTGATGGAAATTTGTTCAAGGTTTGTTTTTCCATCAGATCTGCGATGTTACATGGAGCAGTATGGTCAGTAATTGTAAGGTCAGGGGTAGACTTTTAGGAAGAAAAGTCAGTCAATGAGGTTGTGAAACTGTATCGATTAAAATGCCTAGGGCGTATTATGCGTACAAACCCACCAGCTCCACCGACAAACGATGTTTGCCAAAGATTTAGGCGCATTCATACCAAAACATTACATCAGTCTATGAATTCTTCGGCTCTTGGTTTGAGCCACGTTGGGTGGTTTAAGTTATCTGACTGGCATCCTTGAGATACTAAAAATCAATGGTGGAGATTGTCGGTAATATGTCCGAAGATAGCTCTCAGCAGTACAGGTACATCCACTCTTCATAGACTTCTAGATCCATTAGGCCTTCATTGTTCTTCATGTATTTTTCTTTCCACCCATTTTCGTGCATTGCAGTTTTCATGGGTTTTCTTTCTCCATCTTTCTATGCACCTTTATGAAGTGTATCAACTTGAACTGCTGCATATTTGTGCGAATTTCCAAGTTCATAAATGAAGATTATTCTTGTTCTCTTCATGAATAATAAAATGTAACCTTAATCGAGAAACACCGAGAGATATTCCTTCTCTTCTGATCTTAGTTACTGTCGTATGCACTTATTGTTTTCAAATTTGCTTAGATTTTAGGTATTTCTTGTAGTGAGATGTATTCTCCATGGCCGTTGTACTAGTTTTTGTGTAATTGACAACAGTACGGCTGTTTCGAAATTCTTCACAGGCATTACTAATTATTATTATTCCCTTGGGTTCCAAGTTGAACATAGGGCTTCAACAGCACGTGTCTACTTTATCCTATTCTCTGCTGTCCTCTTCAGCTAGTCCCACAATTGCCCATAGTCTCTGACCTCCTTCATATCGTCCTTGGACGCCCCACTTGTCGTTTCCCATATGACGCATTAATAATGAGCACTCATGTTTTCCTGTGTAAAATCATTCCTTTTATTACAATTGTTACTGTTTACATAATGTCTTGATCCATGTTATTACATTTGATTGTTTAGAATATTTCAACAATGAAGAAATAAATGGAGAATATGAGTCCATTAATAGGATTATGGGAAAAGCTACGAATGAAATTAGATCGTGTTACATCGAGTCAAGCATCAACATCAGAAAATCATGAAACACAATACAATACAAATGTGGGTAGTGGAACAACAATACCTAGTGCTAATAGTACCGGTTCAAGTCCAGTAACTGTGAATGTCTATGATATGGTAAGAAAAAATATTTCTGTACATTTAAATATTAAAAAAATTCTGCATAAAAATTCCAGATAGTAACCAACGTCAGTTCTTTAAAATTCATTTAGCTTAAGGAAACCGAGAAAGATAGCCAGATAATTATTTTGAGTGCAATGCAGTAGTCTAGGTAACCGCTTCCTATATCTTCATGTAGAGTAAGAGGTAATAGGCAAGAAGACGAAATCTTTAGGGGTCTTATTACCACAAAAGACTTCAAAAGATAATTTAAAATGTGATACAATTATGCTGTATGTATTTGTATCATTGCGTAAGACTACTTGTCCTTTTACATAAGTTCTTTAACTGTTAGTTTCACTTGACTCGTAGAGACTTCTATGGGAAAACCTACAACCACACAACTCAGGCAGAAAGTTAGTGACCTCGTGAACCGGATTGGTACCATGCCATGGTATGACCGAACTAGTCCACCTCTGGCTGGCAACGCTCTATCCTTCCTTTCTGATGTATGTGTACAAGTCAGTTGATCATAACTCAGGATCAGTAAATATTGTTTCAAAAAAGAAATACTGTTAGATCTAGTTCTACTATTGAAGTAGAACTATATCTAACGGTAATCGACGAGGCTATAAAGTTGCATAGATTGAGATGACTAGGTCACGTGCTGCGCATGCCTAACTATCGCCTCCCCCGACGGGCATTACTAGCTGATATAGGTGCGGGTTGGAAAAGAGTAAGTGGTGGCCAAACAAAAACATGTCATCAATCCATCAAATCCTTGACAGCTAAACTGAGTCAGGTAGGAAGATGCAGACTTCCGGGTTGGGGCCCTCGGGACTCTAATAATCAATGGCTGGAGACAATAGGTGACATGGCTCAAAATCGTTGTCAATGGCCAGCGCAGATGTATTCAGTCTCTGTAATCTTTCATATTCCTTTCTACCATTACCCATTCTGTTTCACTCTTATACTTGTTAAACTCTATTGATTCTCTTCACTCATCTTCTTGTCTACCTCTGTGTGCTATTTGGAACGTGGCAACTCGAACTGGTGCACTTCGGTGCCAAGTTCTATGTTGAATCCAGACAGACAGGCTATTGAAGGCATTTATTCCTGTCACGAAGGAAAGAATTAACTAACTCATATAATCTAACTTCCAAATGGAGTGATTTTAGTTCTGAATAAATCAGAAGACATCTCTTAAAAATCTGTCGATAAAAAACACATGTCTGTCATTGATAAATTGAGATCGATGATACCTCTGTTCAACAATAAGGATTTCCTTATGAATACTGTTGGGGTACCTTAAATACACTTCGCACCTACAGTTCTGCCTATGAGAACTATCCGATTTCTTCATATCTATCCCTCGGTTATAAGTAGTACTTTAATACACCAGGAAGAAAATTGTTTTTCCCGTGCATTGTTTTAGAATAAGTTCACCTTACAATTAACTACATTCTGCCTATTTAGGGACAAAAAAGCCGCACTAGCGAGAAAAACTTCATTTTCGTTGGATCGTTTCCAAAAAAGCACACGATCGTAATCAGATTCAATATATTGATATTCATAAAAGCAATCAAGTACGGGTAATTATGTTAGAGGAAATCCTCCACAGAACCTAAGCTTTGATCATCCAGAAGTGAGTGCACAAAAAGAGATGATATGGAAGTTGGTACCAAGTAATAGGTTTGAGAAATGACCTAATCAGTCCGCTATGCACAGCGGATATACTTTCATCCACAAGAACAAATGAATAGACTAATGAATACACTTTGAAGGATTTTTCAAAGGGAGCTGAGTGTCCTGAGTTCACAGGATGTTTTGTAACCCAAAAATAAACACACCTGCCTCTCCCTTATTGCTATCCAAACTGGATAGTACTCCTGCGAACGTTTTACAAGCGGATGCGTGGTACGGCTAATCTGCTTCAAAGCAAGTGAACTGATGTATGCATGATAATGGGACTCAATATGACAGCTGGTCCTTCACATTCTGACCGAATTGTTTCTTGCAAGAAAATGTTGTTATTAGGTTACCAGTCAACTATGTCTTCCTCACAAACTCGGAAAAGCCTTTCCGGGGAATTTCCGCCTAATTATAAGTTTTAAATTGGAGGCTTAACAGTAGAATAATTTCGGAGGCGACCTGGACAGCAGTTGTTTTTCCTCTCAGGCTATTGTCCATGAGTCTGGATATGAAGTCATTTTCCATCAAAATTTCTTAGAGATTTTGTAGCTCTTCATCAACAGATTCCTTAGTGCGTATTTTCCAAGTGCTAGGAAAGTAAAAACAGATGAGCTTCCTCTTTCCTATTAGATTCCGACAAAACTTCGAAAATTAATCAACTGTCCTATCCATTCATCTGTTGGGTGTACACATCTCCTTCGAGAGTAATCATCTCTTCGCAGTTGGATGTCCACCGAACAGAATATCCCCTCCGATACCACATCTAAGGTAAAGATGATATTTCGGTGGGCATTGCTGAAAGTTCTTAGCATGTTTCTCAAAGCAAATACTGAACGCTAATAGACAGAAGACCAGTAGTTCAGCGAAGAGTCTCTGTTTGGTGAATTCATTTTCATAGCTGTACAATCGCAAATATATATGCTTGTTTTGTGTGTGTGTGTACATTAAATTTGTCAAACGAAAATACAATTAGTAAGCTCAGATGAATTGGATGTTGATATAATAGGGTAGTAACAAAAGTGATGAGTTGTCACAAAGGGTTATCACAGAAGAGTTACGTAATAATGTGAATAGTTTGATGAAAGAGTTGTGCTCAGGGTGAAAATGGAAACAAAATAACATACGGAATTACGCAAGGGTTTTAAGTAGTTAGAAAAATAAGCATACAGACAAAAGTTAAGTCAAATCAACGGAGATGTTACCATGAGAGTAGAAGTGGTTGAATAATTTTCTTTTGTATGCATAGTTCTGGTTCTTCCAACTGAATGGCTATGGCTTCTGCAATGCAAAGACGGAAACGTATTGTCCTTGGAAGGTTGTTCTTCACTTTGTAGATTACTTTGAAGGAGGCGTTTGTTGAGATGGAATGACCAGTGTTGACGAGATGTTTGATTATTGCACTCCTTATAGGGCCACAACTTCCTTTCTGTAGCCACGCTGGATAGTGTTCTTTGACCCTTTTTGATAGGATGCGCGTTGAACGACCGACGTACCTGGCTCCACAGCAACAGGTGAACTGATATATACACATAGAAATGGTCAGGTGCGAGATCTTGTCCTTTGGGCTTCTGCAGATCAGCGGGCGACTGGAGAACACTACTCTCAATGTTGACGCAAAGAAAGTTCTTCTTAAAGAAGTGGAAATTCTCCTCCTAAGGACATCACTGAGTAGGTCACCTTTGAAGTCGAGGTTCATATAAAGTATCTTTTTTGGCACGGATGGTGTCTCTTGCTTTTGGATTTTCTGTTTGATGTTTTTGTCTACGAATCTTGATGGATAACCGTTTTGCATGAAGATTTCTTTCAGGAAATGTAGTTCCTTCTTCCAGGGTATCAGAGCTGCAGATGCGTCGGACGCGAGTGGCAAGACGTCTAATTAGGTTTCTTATTCGACTGATTGGTACCCAGATGTAGAAGCTTGTCAGTTGGCCGTTCCATGTGGGTTTCCTATGGATGGATCTTCTTAAATTTCCGTCAGTTCTCCTTGTAAGTTCCACATCAAGAGAAGGGATTTTAGATTCGTTTTCAATTTCAAGAGTGAACTTTGTCGCTGAATGGCATTTATTGAATATTTGTAGTAACTGATTGAGATCGTGACCGTCATCACAGATAGTAAAGATGTCGTCCACATATCTAACATACAATTGAAAATTGTCAGTAGTTGATTTGAGTGGGCCGTTCTCGAGGTTTGCCATGAAGCAGTTTGTTAGTTATGGGCCCAGTGGAGATCTCATTGCGATCCCATCTTGTTGTCTGTAAATAACATCGTTGAATGTGAATTGTACACTGAGTGTACATCTCAGTAGTAATTCTTTTAAACAACCCGGCCGACAACTGCTACCTTGCCGTGGTGGTCGGTCTTGAATACCACAGTGACCCAACAAGCTAAACTGGCTGGGACTCATGTTCCTGCAGGTCCTACCATGTCAGGAAGGTTGTTTGGATAGCGGTTAAACTAAAAGCAGTTACTATGGGGTACATGGGCTCCAGAATCCAATCGGATCAAATGGCATGTGAACCCATATGGGTCACCGGAAACCATGGGAGTGCAGCTCCTGACGCTGCCTTGCAGACTAGACTCCAAGTCAAAGGCTCCGGGGTGGTCCCCTAAGAAAACCACCTGCTTCGGTCTGGGCGCTCGGGCAGTATCTCACCCCTCACACAACAAATGAAGTAAAACAACAAACTGTCATTGAAATTCATCGCGCGCTAGTAAAAATGATTTCAAGCAATAATGATCCCTCAAACAACTTATGTCCAACCTTACTTTTATTTTTATACATAGACTCCTGTATTTTACCTTTGCTAACCTTGACTTCTTCACCTTCGACAGCCTTTCACCTTTGTCTGGATTCCCAGCCTATCTGTGCCGTTTCGAGATGCTAGTGAGTAGCCTTCGAAATGGTTGTCCCCGATGCGACATCTAACACAGATATCCTGAAACCGCGTGCCGCGTTCAAGCTGGCCACCTACAATGTTCGGACGCTGATGCGAATCGGACAACAGTCAGGGTTGTAAGAACATTGGAAAGCCTCGCTATCGATGTGTGCTGTATTTCGGAGACCCGCATTCAAGATCCCAGTGAAGTGCTTCGATTATCCTCTCCATCTGAAAGCTCTAGTAGTATGTATCACCTGTGCTTGTCCGGGGACCCTGTGGCGTCGGCATCCGGTGTAGCTGGTATCAGTGTAGCACTGAGCGCTAGAGCCGAAGCTACATTGCTCTACTGGATTCCTATTAACAGTCGTTTATGTGCTGTGAGGCTGGAAGATTATACGAAAGTAAGGAGTAGTAGGCCAGATAGACGGTGTCTATTTGTTGTCTCTGCCTATGCACCGACGGATTGCAGCTCAGATGCAATGAATGATGAGTTCTACTACCAACTGAGCGATCTCTTGAAACAGGCGGGTCGGAGGGATATCGTAGTGCTGGCTGGGGATTAGAATGCACAGGTTGGCGAATTGGAAGGTGCCACAAAGCAAATAATGTCACATCTGTTTTCGTACAGGTTCTAAAATGTCAGCTAGCCATTTCGCTGATATATCCAAAATTGGACGCAGTAGCAGGTTGGCTTTATGTATCTTTGGTAAGCCGTAAAGTCTTGGATCTTTCGGTCGGATCTGATCATAGACTTCACGACTTTAACTTAACTTTTCGGTTTACATTCTTTTAAGGACATCGGTGAGTTGTTTTTCAATCTGTTCTGCTTTATTTCTTTCATTGGGTGGTTGCGAGAATTTTGTTTTGTCTGACAAAATGGTGTTCATTTTCTCTATATAGTCTTTCCTTTCCATAAGGACAATGCCAACTCCTTTATCTGGACGGGTTATTAGAAGTTCTTTGTTTTGTCTCAGTTGATTTAATTCTTCTCTATGTTGCCTTGTTAGGTGGTTGCATACTTTTGGTCTGGTATTCATTCAGATACTGATAACAACAATCGATTATTGTTGATTTGAATCGCTGCAGTTCTTGTTCGGAGGTTGGAGTTAAATCATTTGTTTGGGTAATTAAGTTTTCGAATTGTACATGAGTATGGAGTGTGTTTGCATTTAGGTTGACGTCGCAGAATTTTGGATCCATAGATAGGGCTTCCAACTGCAGGTTGGATAAAACTACTGAAGAGTAGTTGAATACGAATCTTGAAGGGTCATCAGGAAACTGTTTGTGTGCTTTGATACATTTGAGGCTTTTTGTGAGTTGGGATATAGTAGATTGTGATCGTTTTTCAGTGACTGTGTTGACGTATTCCGTAAACCTCTGAGTTTCACTAGGTAGCAAATCGTGGAGAGCTGGAAACCTTTGTGAATACGTGCTTTAATAGAGTCGACAAGATTCAGTGCATGTCGTCGGAGAGATTTTGTGTTGGGATCTATGTGACTTCTCAGTGATTTCCCAAACCACCGACGACGGTGGAAGAAGTCACATATATCCCAACACAAAATCTCTCCGACGACATGGACTGAATCTTGTCGACTCTATTAAAGCACGTATTCCAGAACTGCAACGCAACATTTCACAAAGGTCTCCTACCATCCACGACTTGCTACCTTTGAATACATCTTGGCAGAGTCCCATATTCTCTTCTTGTCAATTATGTATCCAGAAATGGAACCTATGATTCATCTTCTAATTCCAGTGTGAATTTAATTGAAACATAATATTTATTAAATTTTTTAAAATACAATTTAAATAGGAATCATTGTGACATATTATGAAACTGTTGTCGACATACCTTTATGCATCAGTAATCTGTTGATTTTAATTTTCCTTTCCCAAACTGGCCACAAAGGAATCTGCCAAAAACGGGTCTAGAGGAGAAGCTATGGCGATTCCATCTTTTCACTTGTAGATATCTCTGCTGAAGGTGGATTGCACACTAAATTTACATCTCTGTAACAACTTTAGATGTGAGATTGGTATCCCGATGCTCAGATACCAGTCGTACGTATATTTACACAAGAAATATATTGTTTCTATGAGCGCCACGTTGGAGAATATAGACTCTATATCCAGTGATAATATAAGTTTGCCAGTTACATTCCAATCTTTTACACAGTCAATCAATTCAAAAGTATCTCGAAAGCACTGAAAGCGGACCCAGAGACGACAGCAAATATGCTGACTCCATTATTGCCAAAGGTCTGGAAGGAGGGAAAGGTGCTTACTGACTGGAGGAAAGATTACCTCGTGAAACTACCAAAGAAGGGCGAGGAATCATGCTCCTGTCGACGCCAAGTAAAATCCTGGAGAGAATAAATGACGCACTGGATTCAGAACTCCCACCAGAACAAGCTGGATTCAGGAAAGGCAAATCGTGTTCTGACCAAATTGCAACTCTACGCATCACCATCACGGAACAAAGCATGGAATGGCAATCAAACCTCTACCTCAACTTTATAGACTTTGAAAAGGACTTCGACAGCGTTGATGGCGAAGTAGTTTGGAAATTACTCGAGAACTACGGCGTACCCCAAGTATTCATCAACTTATTCAGCAGCTGTACGACAACAGCACATGTCAAGTGATCCACAATGGAAAAATCAGCGAAGCTTTTGGAGTAAACACAGGAGTCAGACAAGAGTACTTATTATCACCAATGATATTCCTAATTGTGGTGGACTGACTGGATTATGCGTTACACAGTGAGTGGGAAACGAGAAACGGGACAGGGATATCCTGGACCGACGTGAAGAACCTAGGAGACCTGGATTTCGCGCGTCGATGATTTATGTTTGATGCCACACAAAATCGAAGACTAACAAGCGAAAACCGACAAAATGGTCGAAGAGGCAGCAGGTGAAGACAGGATTCCAGGTGAACATACACGAGACGGAGGTTATGAAAATAACCAACCAACAACAACAGCAGCAACGTCCAGCGTCAATCACCATCAACGGGAGGGATTTGAAAGAGGTTACTTCATTCACTTATCTAGGGAGCATTGTCTCAACTACAGGAAGTCAGAACGGACGAGGATGTCAAATCGAGTGAGAATCGGGAAGGCGAGCGAGAAACACATTAATCAACCTGAAACCAATCTGGAAATCTTCGTCACTCAGAACCAACATCAACCAAAAATATTCGGTTGGATTTTCAATACAAACACGTCAAGTCAGTCAGTTCCTCTATACGGATCAGAAACTTGGCGGGCGGTCACAAAGAATATTTCCAACAGCCAGTTGCAGACCTTTATCAACCAACAACTGTCTTCGCTGGCTCTATACTGAAGATCAGATGGCCGGACCGGAAAGAATCACCAACAACAAGAAACTATGGAGACAAACAAACAAAAGAAGAACCGATCGCCAACCAACAAATATGCAGGAGAAAGTGGAGATGGATTGGACACTCGCTCGCTGAGGAGGCCGCCACTGGGTGACGTCGCGGGCGCGTCAGGCCATTCATTGCTCGAGTGGAACCAAGCCGAAAGGGAATCGGCGAGTGGTTCATCAGTGCAAGGGTGACATGGAGATTGTGTGAAGAGAGAGGAGTTGAAACAGTATGGACTAACTAACATGGATGGAGGTGAAAAGTACAGCAGAAGGAAGACAGAAGTGGCAAGTGGAGACGTGCAGTTGAAGCCCTATGTTCCACTAGGAACCCAAGGGAACAATAATAAATGGTAATAATAATACGGTTGATTTCTGGTGTGAGGCATTTAATATATTGACTATACATTTGATAGTATAATAGTCGTCTATAATAGATATATGTGCTTCGATGTCTACAGAGTGATAAAAAATACTCACAAAAGATGTAATGAGACTCCGAAACCACCTGCAGTTACATGGGCTTGACCAACGAACCAACAAACCGCCATCTGATTGCTGAAACCTCGGTGGATAAGAAGGAGATTTAAAAACTCATGACCATCAATGGAAACTTAACTGTGTTGACAAATATATTCATGTATCATATTATCATTTTCTTCACATCCCTTACAATTTTGTTTTGTTTTATAAGAATAAATTGAATAAAAGTATACTAGTTTCATGATACAAAAAAGAAAAAAAAAGACGTGGGACTCGTAAACAAACGACAATGAAAGAAAGACATATTACTGACTTTATCATTGCCAATGTTGTTTACATACAAAGCCTTACTCCAATTTGATCAAGTCTGTGTGATAAAGGTTATAAGCAGCTCCAGGTAATAATAAAAATAACTGTTAAATGTTGTCTGAATCAAACCTAATGAGCAATATGGACAATAATATTGGGACTTTCTGTTGTCTCTTTAACACACAGACTGATTCAAATCGCAATAAATCTTTTTGTCTGTAAACAAAATCAGCAAAACAGAATCAATCAATAAGGCTTCCTTTCTTTCATCGCTTATATACAAGTCCCATTTTTGTTCATTTTCTTTTTGAAACTAATGTACTTTTATTTAATTTATTCTTATGAGTAAACAAAATTGTAAGAGCTATGTTAAAAAAAGGATAGTAGGATAAGTGAATTATTTGTCAATACAGTGAAGCTTGAACTGATGGTCACGAGTTCGTATCAACCGAGTTTTAAGCAGTCAGGTGGTATAGACAGACAGCAGTCACACAACACGTACTTGGTTCATCACCGGGCTGTTTTAATTGAGCAATATGTTGCTGATAATTATTTCATTTGTTGGGATCTTATGTATCATTGCTATCCATTTAATCGTTATTTTATTTTTTGAACTGATTCACGTGTAGTATGTTATAAGTCACGCTTATTGTGTGAGGGCTGGTGATATCTCCTTGTTGCTCAGACTGAAGTAGGCAGAGCGTGATTCTGACTGTCACCCGTTAGCTGAATGTTGGCTACTTTAGTCTACAAGCTGTGTCTTCACGAAGTAGTGACTAATGGATCACGTCTCGACATTTAATCGAAATAATTTCCTTTCTGTTCATACTTCTGATATCCTCTTGATTTTACTATACCGATTCGGCTTAGTTCTAGCGCCGTCGCAATGTCAGCCTGGTTGTCAAAGGTCCTGACTTTTCCGAGCTGAAGATGTGCGGCGACTCTGCGTATTCGATGATTGTCTCCATAGAAACACTTGTGTTACTGTGGTGTCATCTTATCAGTAACTCTGAGGTCAAACAGCGCCTATTTGGACACAGTGGAATCCACCACTCACTGAGTGTCATCATCTACAAACACTAGCTTGACTAACCTGGACATGTGCCACGAATTTCACCGCCACAGGCTTCCATACCGGTCTGTGTTCTCTATCTCTGGTTATTATTATTATTGTTCCCTTGGGTTCCTAGTGGAAGATAGGGCTTCAACTGCACGTCTCCACTTGCCACTTCTGTCTTCCTTCTGCTGTACTTTTCACCTCCATCCATGTTAGTTAGTCCATACTGTTTCAACTCCTCTCTCTTCACACAATGTCCTGCATGTCACCCACCCTTGCACTGACGACCCACTCGCCGATTCCCTTTCGGCTTGGTTCCACTCGAACAATGAATGGCCTGACGCGCCCGCGATGTCACCCAGTGGCGGCCTCCTCAGCGAGCGAGTGTCCAATCCATCTCCACTTTCTCCTGCATATTTGTTGGTTGGCGATCGGTTCTTCTTTTGTTTGTTTGTCTCCATAGTTTCTTGTTGTTGGTGATTCTTTCCGGTCCGGCCATCTGATCTTCAGTATAGAGCCAGCGAAGACAGTTGTTGGTTGATAAAGGTCTGCAACTGGCTGTTGGAAATATTCTTTGTGACCCGCCCGCCAAGTTTCTGATCCGTATAGAGGAACTGACTGACTTGACGTGTTTGTATTGAAAATCCGACCGAATATTTTTGGTTGATGTTGGTTCTGAGTGACGAAGATTTCCAGATTGGTTTCAGGTTGATGAATGTGTTTCTCGCTCGCCTTCCCGATTCTCACTCGATTTGACATCCTCGTCCGTTCTGACTTCCTGTAGTTGAAACAATGCTCCCTGGTAATGAGTGGAAAAGACGGAGAGGTGGTCAGCCTATGATATATGGCGTTAAAGCAGGATGGGAATGTATTAGGTTAGCATCAGTTTGTACATCACGCCTACATGGTTGGTGTCTCAGAACATTATTAGATATGACTAAGAGTCACAGTTAATAGCGGACATGCTGCTATTTCTCTCTTTCTTCCCTTTCTGAAAGTAACATGAAGTGATGAGTATTGGATGGTCTTTGCAAATATGCCTGCTTCCTTTCTGGATAATGTCCTTCATTAATTCTCTCCCGATTGTCATATATTGTTGTTTTATTATTGTTGTATGGTGCATCTTTTGATACTCGTATTGTATCAAGTTTATATTCTAAATAAGTAAATATATAATTGATTTTGGTACATGAGATCCCCAAGTAGTATTCGTCATTGTCACCTCGAGTCTGCATTGGTGTTATTTGCTTGGTCGCTAGTTGATAGTAAAATCCACCAACCACTGTTTTGTCTTATCTGGCACTCGCTAGCTGGATATACCTGTATCTGAGTTAGTGCCGGCATTTTCATTGAGACTGAAACCTGCAATAGATTACTGAGTCTTCTCTTGCTTCACTGTATGAATTAGTATCAATATTTCACCCTATAATTTCACGTTGTTTAGTTTTTAATTTTAACCAGTGATGTGGAACAGTTAACTTGTCTACAGTAGTAGGCTTCGAACAACAGATTAGCTACACTTCACATTTGGTCTCTGTGCAAAGCATGAGTATTTTTGAAGATTGTATATTAGTGTTGTATACTACTCGTTCTATGTATGCCGTGCGGAAGATAGGGCCCTGGTTGCACATCTGCATTATGCTTGGTCCTCTGTCACCACTTTTAGTTGGTGATATGTATCCATATATATATATATATATATATATATATATATATATATATATATATATATATATATATATATATGGTAGTCTCTCTTTCTGTTTGCTCTCTTAGTCTGTGACCATTTCACTTTGATGAACCCGTCTCCTTTAACAATGTATATTCCCCTTATATTATATATAATATGAGTGTTTGTTGACAGTCCGTTGCTTGGTGACATATATCCATATTATATGTGTGGTTGTTGACATGTCTGCTATATTTTGCTATGTATATATGGATCGACACTCCATTATAATTAGCCATTCATGTTAAGACTGTCTATTGATTTGTTCACACACTTGTCTGGACATTCATATATATTTCGCTCTCACAATCTTGTGTGACACTTTGGTGTGATACCACTTTAGCATTCTTCTTGTGTTTGGAAAATAGAAGTATCATCGCAAACCTAGTGGTCTTCTGATTTCCGCCTTCTTGCGTCAGGACTATTAAATTCTCGACCAGTATATAATAATAATAATTTGGCGACGAGTACATAACAGTTGGTTCGACAACCACTCACAAACTTTCTTTTACTCCTCACATGATCTCCATATATCACCGTAGGAACCATGTTCTACCCTTCGCTTCCCATCCAGATTCCTCTAGAGGACCATCCTGGTGTTTGGTGTCATTTAGATGTCTCCTTAGCATATGTCGACAACATTATTATTTTTTCTGCATATCTTTTCAAGTTCGGTCACGGATTGATATCAGTTAGAGAGTCATTGAAAACCAGGGAATACTGGACAGCTGTTTCGTCTTCTTTCTTTGAGACTCTTCATCACCATACACCTTCCAGGGTTCGAACTCAAAACCTTCAAGTTACAAGGCTAGCTCGTGGATCATTCAACCATTGGAACCCGACCCAACAGCCTGTCCATGAACTCTAACTTCTACCAATTCATGTTTTTGCGTGACCACCAGCCAATGTCATCGGCGAGTATCTGTCTTGACTGCTGACCAGATGGACCCTACTGGTCACAACTTCTCACTGGGACTCCAGGCAACTTCGTGCTGCAGCAAGTCACTGGAGAGGTTCATTGCTTCCATATCCAAAAGCATTCTTAGATGAGCTCATCATATGTGTGCAAATTGTACAGCGCCAAATTTTCATATTCTATTGTAGAATCTCCTTTTAGCTCTCACAGAAGAAACATAACTTGTTTTGGATGACATTTTTTAAAGTGATTATATCGATTTGTCCTTCTTTTCTTGAAAAGAAACATACTACTAAACTTGTAATGGGGTAGCACGCGATAGGATGATAACTTTAGGCACTTAAGTTGTCAGGTTATCGGTTACTTTTGTGTGTGCTGTATGTGTGAAGTTCATATATTTATCGATTGTTAGAAAAAAAAATAATAAAGACATTGCCTTTTTTTTCTAAAAACTGGTACAAGGATATAAATGTGTGTTTGAGGTGTATGCGTAACGTGTTCACGTGTATATATGTGTTCCTCTGGCAGTGATTCTTCACAGGTTTACTTTTTATAAGAAAATCGCTTTGTTGATACTTTTTATTATAAGGATTACACGATGATTCATTTGTTTATTCAGACATCAAGATAATCATTTCTGGATGCATTTTTTCTTCCAAAAAAGTTATCACCTTTTTCTTATCTGTTAGTAACTTTTTCTTGTCTTCAATATATAATTTTGTTTAAATTGATTCTATTAGAATTTCCCGGTAAATTTAAAAGTAGCTTCATACAAGACTAATTTAAATCAACTTTTAATTTTAAGATAGGAAGTGAAATGATTGAGTGCATTGACATCACTTATGTGAGAATTTAAATCACCTCTAATTAAAGTGATTTCTGATAAAATCTCCACTTGAATAGAAAGGTCTCTTTTAGAATTTACCAGTTTGCATTATCTTTGGCTTAGATGTAATGTCTGACTGTGACTCTTGATCAGTCAATATGTGTACTATGCAGCACTTCTCTCTGTCCTTTTTCACAGCTTTCAGACAGCTCTTGAAAGTGAAAGACTTGAAGACGTTAGATATCTTTAACCATCGGTGTTTGCGTTTTTTCCACTTGTTGTAAGTAGTGGTATAAAGTAACTTAACTGGACTGACTGAACTCCAATCCACATAGCAGTTCAAGTTACTACACTCCATTTCGAATGCATGGATAGAGAAAAGAAAGAAAGCAGAAATTCAATGGAACTACTATATTATTATTATTATTATATCCTTTAATTCCTAGAGGAACATAGGGCTTCAGTCGCGCGTCTCCATTGCGTTCGGTTTTCTGCCAACTTTTTTTTTACCCCGTTCCAAGTCTGCCCACATGCTTTCATCTCCTCTTCACATGAACTCCTCCAAGTCACCCTTGCACTGACGACCAACTCGTCGCTTACCTTTTGGGTTCCGCTCGAGCAATGGCTTGTCTAGTGATGTCACTCACTTGATGGTTTCCTCAAAGTATGGCCAACCCACAAGGTCGCTTGTCTCTAAACTATATCTTAATGTAACAATCCCTTTCTCAGGCGTGAGGCTAGCAACCCCACCCTGTAAACAAAGTTGCTACAGAAACTTCAGTTCAATGGAATTATAATAAGCAGAAATGTGTGTGTGTGTGTGCGTGGGGGGGGAAGGAAATAGTAACATGGAAAAGCATGATGGTTTAATGGATATAGCAGGTAACAAAGAGTGGATGCATCAGTCCTACTGAGAACAGTTTTGAACCATATTACCAAAAGTTTGGAGCCTTTGGTTCATAGCATTCCAAACACTCTAACCAAGCAGCCTACACCTCCCTACATAACTAAGACTAATGGTGTAATGTGGTGAGTTGGATTCGGTGTAGATTGTTAAGTCAGCCGCGGAGGGGGGGGGGAATCAACCAATGAGGTTGTGAAGCTGTATAGATTGAAATGCCTGCGGTACATGTGACGTGTGCCTAGTCCATCCATCTCTTTCCTCGCTGTGCTGATATAAGATTGATTAGAAAGAGACTTAAGTGCGGCCAAATCAAAAATGGCACCAATCTATGAGGACTTTGGAAGTTGGCGTTCTCTAGACTCTAAGAACCACTGCTTTGCGATTCTTTATGATATGGCTGAAAATCGTACTGACTGGCGTGGATATATTCGCTATTCGTAATCTCCCAGATCCATTCAATTCTCATGTTTTTCCATGTTAGAACTCTTTCTCTTGCCCATTTTTGCTCATTATAGTTTCTTCGCCTTTCCACTTTTTTGTCTCTCTACCCTTAACTATGCTTTTATGAAATGTAACTACTTGACTTACTAAACTTTTATGCAAATTTCTACATTGATATCTCAGTCCACTTGTATGCAAATGATGAGTAAGTGTTCAATTGTGAGTAGCAAAAGCCCATTTCCTTACATTTTCCAGTTTAATTTCAATCTCTTTCACTCTTGATAGATTCTGTTTTCCAATTTGTTATCTTGTAATTTCAAAAAAGAATAAATGGTGACTTATTTATTTTCCCGCATTATTGAATCTTACAACTGTGCGTAATTGTTACCTGTTTCTAATATCCCTTAGCAATAGAATTCGGTATTATATTGAAGTCAATATAAAGAAGACATTATACACGTGGGTATTAGTGTTAATTGCAGAATGTAATGTGATGGACTTACTGACTGGTTTCAACGTAGAACTTTGTACAGGTGTTCACCAGTTCGAGTTGCCACACTCGATGTAACACACAAACCAAGAGGAGAGATAATAAACAGAAATTTGAGGCAAAATAAAATAAAACTTTATTGGATTTGATAAATCACAAAAGTGTTTGCATCTGCGCCACTGACAGCGATTTTAAGGCATATGACCAGTTGCTCCAGCCATTGGTTTTTACCATACCGAGGACCCCAACCGGCCAGATAGTCTACACCTCCCTACATGAATGGCTCTAACTAGCTGTTGTGGATTTCACTGGCTGATGAAGCCATGTTTTGGTCTGACCATCCCTGGCTCTTTTCCAGCCTGATCCTATGTCAGCTAACATTGGCCCTTTAGAAAGGTGACGCGTAGGCATACGTAACACATGTCCTAACCATCTCAATCGGTATATCTTCACAATCTCGTCGATTGATTTCCCCTATTCACCTAGCATTTGACCTAAGCCTAACCTTAATATTGCTCACCTTATTATACCATCTAACATGGGAGGTACAACACAGGTTTCTATGATCAAAGACAGTTAGACAACCAGGTTTTTCATTTCTCCTACTTTCAGTGGTGGTGTCTCACAAACATAAAGGAGAACAGGGCAAACTGCTGAGCAGTACACAAGCCCTTTGGTCGATAGCCAGCCGGATATCAAATCTACAGCATAGATGGCGTAAAGTGGCATATACGAAATGAGCCTTTTGTATCCGTACTGAGATTTCGTCAGCGATCAACCCACTGGCGTTGGCTAGTGCAGCTTTACGCCACTCCTATCTTTAAACTACGAGTCGATGAAGTCTGGTCCTGTAACATCACCATCATGTAATGTAATGCAGCTTTACTGTTACAGGCAGAATAAATTGGTACCAGTGTTTATTTCATCGGCTTCTTATCAACCGCCCTACAGCCTAAGAAATTAACACAGCATAGCGATTATAACTTACTTGCAGATATGTCATAATATCAGTTAACAGGTGACTGTCAAATTAACGCACATTGCTTAGAAATTACATTTATAATAACCTACACACAAAGGTTAAAGTTTAGACAAAACAAAAAATGAAGCCTTGGATACAATGGAAACGGAGTTGTGTAATAAAAACAATGGATGAATAAGATGGTGAGTAACTACTAATAAGTTGTGTAGTATTGAGGTGAGTTCAACTCAAATCATTGAAACAACAGACAACCTGAATAACATTATATCTATACGGGAAGAGGTTAAAGCCGAAGATTACGCAATCAAATAGAAGAGAGACTAAAGGCATGCAGTTATCAGAGTCAAAGGAAAAACTGATAACTGCTTCTTTCTAAACGCATAAATCGAGTTTCAAGTGTTTGATAGCAGCGTCTTTGACAAACTTATGTGGAAGTGAACTACACATTGTCTATTGATAATTTTAAAGGATTTCACAGTGTCCATCTCGTCATCTGTATCAAGGAAATGCTTAGTAATAGCACTGCCTAAGTTGTTTCTTCCATCGAGAGAGACGTCGTAGCCTTTTAGGTACATGTTTAGGAAATTGAAGGTGTGCTCTTCTTTCTCCCCCCGCCCCATTTTAGCTGCAACCACAGATACATGTAAATTTGTATACACAATTAGAGCTAACATATGAAGCGTATCTGTTTGTTATTGATTAATTTCCAAGTATTGGTTTGTAGTGACTTTTTATGATTGGTTAAGGGATTTCATCATGTGCTGACATCAGTTAGAGAACCACTGGAAAACCTTCAGGGATTTCTTGGCCCCCGGTCGGGTCTCAGTGGCTTATTAGTCTACGAGCTCGGCTTGTAACCAGAAGGTCTTGGCTTCGAACCCGGTAGCCAGAATCGTTTTCCAATGGTTCTCTAACTGATGCCCTCGATTACACCGAACAGCATCAATCATTTGAGGTGAATTACTTTGTGATATGCCATAGTCTACTTACTGGTGTCATGTTTATCAAAGTGATTGTACAGTAGTGGAGATGTGAATCATTGTTTTAGCACCCAATATGTTGCTGGTTCGAGTTTCGTTCAATCTACATCAGGCCTTCACACAATAATTGTGATCGTTAGTCTGGCACACTGAAAATTTCTGTTCTAGGTAGGTGATTTCAGTCTTACAGTATAGCCACCTTAAACTGCTTATTGATTTCATTATGTATAGTTTTCTTTCGTTAATTTGCCTACTATCTCATGTGTTATTGTATTTTTCTTTCAATCATGAATGATTTGGTTTACCAATCAATGAATGAATGGAACATATTCATGTGGTTCGCTTATCATATTATAGCTTTGGATAAATTATTATGTTAGTTCCCTTGGTATAGGGGTTTATCATACAGGAGTCGTAGTACACGGAACTGGTAAGTGTAGTTGATTAACTCACTAATCCTTATTTCTTTTCGTAAATGTTCATATTTATTTCACCGTGCAGAATTAACATTTATACCAATTTTTGTTGTTGAATGTGCAGCGTTTTTTCCGATTAGTTTCAGTGCAGAGTTTGTCACGAATTGACATCAGTTAGAGAATCGTTGAAGAAAACAGAGTACCAGACAGCCATTTCCCTTTGATTTAATACGTATTTTAAGTTTCATCAGAAATTAAAGGCTATCAGTAGGGCAAGAAGTATGCCACTAAATCAGCTCGTTATTACTGTAATTGACAGACACATAAACTCATGGCAGAAATGGCTTCACTGGCTAATGACCATACACGGGAAGTTACCCAGCCGGGTCCACCAAGTCGGGCAAGAGGACGGTCACTCGGTTGTGACAGTGGCTGGCAGTTGCGCTAAATATGTATCAAAAACTGGCAGAAGTTGGAAATCTTGGGCCGCTGAATTGGATCCCAGTTGGCTGAATTGTCTGTGAGCTCGCTTTGTAACCAGAAGGTCCTGGGCCTAAACCCCAGTGGGTGCGTACTACTGAGGAGCCCCAAACTAGGACGAAACAGCTGCTCAGTGTTCCCTGAAGGTTTTCTAATGGTTGTCTAACTGATATCAGCTCCTGATCAATCTTGTAGGCGATAAAATCCCTGAAAACCCACACTTGGTAAGTCCGTATTATCTGACTGTCAACATCCTCTCTATTCTCAACTCTCCCTTTGCATGTCATCGAGTAGGATTAGTAGCTATTATGAAAGATTATATGGTCTCACAACCAAGTACAAAAACCCATTGCTAGCCTATTCTATGTGATGTAGATATAGGGTCAAGTGTGAAACTTATAACTTACTATGTAAATGGCTTTTTAATCTTCTGCCATTTGTAATTTATAGTAACACTATTTCTACTATCCTATAATTTAAGTTATTACCGGTATTATTATCACCATTTTGCACTTTTTGTACACTTTTGACTTTATCGTCACTGTTCTGTTAATACCAAAAAGCCGCTATTATCAATTTCGGTTACCTATGCACAGTAATATTATTTTTTCGGCTTGATTTTTGTTGTTGTTGGGTAATTAGATGCAATACTGTACTAAATACTGAGAACTCCACACTGTGTCATAAAGCAAATTATTATTATCATTAGCACTATTACATAACTATTGAATCCCAGCGAGCATTGAACAGCTGTTTTGTTCTTCAAGTGTTGGTTTGTAGGGATTTGATTGATTGGTTACGGAATTTCATCACGACCTGACATCGGTTAGGGAACCACTGGGAAACTTGGGAATACTGGACAGCTGTTTCGTCCTAGTGCTTGGGACTCCTCCACAATACGCACCCACAGCCAGGGTTCAAGCTCAGGACCTTGGGGTTACAAGGCCAGAGAGCTCGTAGACCATTAAGCCACTGGAACCTGACCCAGTGGCCCATGAATTCTAACCTCTGCCAATTCACGACATGGCGCGACCACTAGCCAATTTCCTCGGCGAGTATTTGTCCTTACACCCGACCTGCTGCACCCGATTGGTCACGACTCCTCACTAGAACCCCAGGTAACCTGAATAGGGCAAGTCGCTAGTGAGTATCTCATTGATATTCAAGTGTTGGTTTGTAGGGATTTGATTGGTTACAGGATTTCATCATGAGCTGACATCAGTTCTTGTTTAGCAGTCTTCGTCAGCAATAGTTTTCAATGACTCTCTAACTGAACTTAGTTCGTGATCTAAATTGAAATCAATCGAATTCTTACAGATCGACATGTGAGAATTAGTACGTTTTGTTAAAGAGTCGCATACTGAGATGAAGTAGTTGTCCTGTGCCCCATGGTTTTCAATGATTTTCTAATTAATCTCCGTTCTTAGCAAAATCTACCCCGAAATTACATACATATTTCACTTTTCAGTATAGAAAGGTTGCTTTATAAAAACGATAAATTTGATCAAAGAATTAATCCAGAGACTCCAGTTCTAGTGTCAAATGATATGGATTCAAAATTTCTATGGTCGCAAGTAGTAATGGAAAGATTTTAAGCGTATTAACGGGGAAATGACATGAATTCATGATATTTGTAAAATGTTATACCTTTCGAGAATTTTAATTTATTCAAGCATAATATTGCCTCAAAGTGTTATCAATCTTTTCGACATTATTGGAGAATCATTCATACAACATCACAAACTTGATAGAATATGCGCCCAAAGAGGTGCGCCACACAAAAATAAGGACAACTTTCAGAAAGCCGGCATACTTGTCAAAAGCATTCAAAGGATGATTTATTATTGATATAAGAATAAAACTTGTGCACTGTGGTAGAGTGTAATTCCATTAGGGTAAATTCTTGTTTTGATAAAGTCTCACAGTGTTATACAGTAATGTTTACTGATGACGTTTCGAGCACAATTTATTGCTCATAATCATATCAAGGTACTCACATGACTTCTAAACTTCATTTATATAGTTCCATTATTTTTCACTTGATTTGATTGGCAGTAGTATTTTCCATATTTCGGGTATGAGTGATGAATCATTCCTATTGCATGTGTTTGGTGTAGACTCGATGAACAAGGATTCAGTAATCAGGTACATCCAGATGACGAGTCCCAAATAGGACGAAATGCGCATCCTGGATTCTATTGTTAGTCAACATCCACCAATTAAACCTCTCTCCATCTATCTAGATTACTTTTTAGAATTTTAACCCTCTCCCACCATGCTATTTTGTGGTTGTGTGTTAATGCATGCATTGCAATTGCTGAGCTTTTTTCTAAATTACTTATCTTATCATGCATGCATTAACACACAACCACACGATAAGATGGGGGAGGGTTAAAATTCTAAAAAGTAATCTAGGTAGGTGAAGAGAGAGGTTTATTACTGAATCCTTGTTCATCGAGTCTACACCAAACACATGCAATAGGAATGATTCATCACTCATACCCGAAATATGGAAAATACTACTGCCAATCAAATCAAGTGAAAATCAAGAGAAAAACAATGGAACTATATAAATGGAGTTTAGAAGTCATGTGAGTACCTTGATATGATTATGAGCAATAGATGGTTTATTACTTCATTTTACTTTCAGAAAGGGAAGAAGCGAGACAATCCCAGGAAGTTAATTGGTTACGATCCTTGTTCGTGTCTGTTAACGTCTTAAGCCGCTTATTCGAATTATCTCTGGGATACCGCCCAGGTAGTCATAATCCATCAAAAGATGCTAACTTAACTCAAGGATCCTTCATCCCACGGCACCACGGCATAGACTGACCGCCCGTTCTCCTCTTCCATCCAGTGTCATAGCCAGCAAACAGCGACCTGTATGCGAGTCACAGATGTCTAAGCCACCGAAGTCGGTGTTCAAAGAAGACGACACTTGATGAGAAATGGTTTCCGCTGTAGCCAAGCATACACTATCAGACCTCAGCATTACCGGCAAGAGGATGTCACTTGATGCAAGCGATGATACAGAGGTAGAGGTAATTGAACACACAATGACAAGGCGACAGCTCCAAAGTTGATGCAGGCCGGTGTATGCCGCATTGGCTTTTACTATATGGTTACAGACTTCATCCGTTACACTACCTCCATCATTCACACTACCACCTAGCTACACGAAATTGTTGATTGCTTCAAGCGGTGAATCTACTAGGTCGGATGAAGGTATACATTCTTGCCAATCTTGCAACAGTATCTTGCACTTAGACGACGCAAAATGCCTACAATACTTACAGATACTGATCACCAACTGATTGACTGAGATTTGGGTAATCAAAGAATGTGGACTAGTTGAATTGTGATGGGGATCAAATTTTTTTCTTCTTTTGTTGAATTCTGTTTCTAGTCGACAGATAATTAGGCCTATTCAGAAAAAAACTTCCTTCTCAGACTAGGGATAATGAATAGAAGAGCCACAAGTATTGATCCAGTAATTGATTTCGTGTCTTAACGACCTAACTGTCAGATCGTGTTAAAATCGATCTGTGACAAAAACTACAAAATATAAAATAGATACAAAAAATAGGTATATATAATACCGTCACACGGGGTGTTCACCTGCGCTAAGAGTGGGACTCTAACCCAGGACCCAGCTGGTTGACAAGTTTAGTACTTAGGCCAATGAATCACTTCTCTACAAGAACAGAAACGAATATCTCTGGAATAACAGGCAGAATACCAAGACCGTTTGAAACAGATATAACGAACAAGCCAGAACAATTGTTTCATTCGGTATTTCGCAGACCAAAGATCCAACAGAAAAAGAAGATAATATCAACGTCATTTACAGAATAGATTGCACGAACTGTCAAATTGAACGTCCCCTTCCAGTTCGCATCCAAGAATAGAAATTAGCTGCGATAAGCGACGATATGTTTTTTTTCATATCGATGCATATAGATAATCACCGACACAAATTTGATTAGGATAATGTAGAAATTTTAAAGAGAGGAAACACAAAAACTGCCAGGGTATTTCTGGAATCCTGATACTCGGAAGAATCGGTGATTAGCAAACATATCACTATAGACTAAATTTACCAGCTATGAGATGCTCACTGGCGACCGGTTCTATTCAGGTAGGTAGTTACCTGGAGTTTTTGTGGAACGTCGTGACCAGCATGGTGCAGCAGGTCGGGTGTAAGGACAAATACTTACCTAAGACATTGGCTAGCTTTCGCGCTATGCTGTGAATTATTGGCAGAAGTTGGAATTCATGGACTGGCCACTGGATCGGGTCTCAGTGGCTTAATGTTCTACGAGCTCACTGGCCTTGTAACCAAAAGGTCCTGGGTTCGAACTCTGACAGTGGGTGCGTACTGCCGGAGAGTCTCAAACACCAGGACAAAACAGCTGTCCAGTATTCCCAAGTTTCTCAATGGTTCTCCAACCGACGTCAGGTCATGATGAAATTCCGTAACCAATCAATCAAATCCCTACAAACCAATATTTGAAAATAATAAAAAGTCTGTCTGTCTGTCTGTTTTCAACATAGAACTTTGCACCAATGTGCACCAGTTCAAGTCGCCACACTCCCTCCAAGTAGCACACAAAGCAACAGAAGAAAGTAGAACAAATGCATAATGGAGACAGTAAACAGAGGTGTGAGACAAAGGAAATAGTAGTAACGAAGAACAAAACAGTTTCATTGGAAATCATAAGTCACAAGGAGTGAATGCATCTGGTCAAGCCATTGAGAACGATTTTGAGCCATGTCACCAATTGTTTCCAGTCATTGGTTTTCACCGTCCCGAGGACCCCAACCAGCCAAAAAGTCTACACCTACGTGGCTGGCTTATAATAACTGTTGTGGATTTCATTGACTGATGAGGCCATGTTTTGGTTTTACCGCCGCTAGCTCTTTTCCAGCCTGACCCTATATCAGCTAACATTGATCGTCGGTAGAGGGAGGCGATGACTAGGCATACGTAACACATGTCCTAACCATCTCACTCGGTCGATGTAATTTGACAGCCTCGTCGTTTGATTTCCCCTCCCACCTTACCTAGCACTGGACCGATGTCTAACCTCAATATTGCTCACTTATTATTATTATACCACTTCACACGGGAGATAGAACGCAGACACCTATGATCAAAGACAGCTAGTCTGGCTTTTCATGTCTTCTACTCTCAGTGGCCAAGTCTTTTTCAGCCATAAGGGAGGACGGAGCGGACTGATGAGTAGTACACCCGCCCTTTAGTCGATAGCCAGCCGAATATCACCTCTACGACAGAGACGGCGTAAACTGGCATACGCGAAACTAGCCCTCTGTATCCGTTCTGAGGTTTCGTCAGAGATCAACCCGTTGGTACTGGGGCTGATGGTACTTCCCAAATAAGTGAAGCGGTCAACGTGCTCTACTACTTCATTTCCTATTTCTAAACTAGGATTCAGTGTAGTCCACTCCTGTAACATCATCTTGCATTTAGCGAGAGCGAATCACATGCCAAACATTCGTATATTGCAGCTCAAGGTGTTCAGCGTCAGCGTCCTCGCCTAGAAGGACTATATCGTCTGGATATTCTAAGCCAACGAGATTATTCCCTGGTAACAAGTCAATCCCTGAGTCGCTGAAGTGAGTTTGGGTTAAGTCCATTAAGTACATCTATGAGGAAATTGAATAGAAATGGGGATAATGGGCATCCCTGACGGACACCACTGGTTGTCCCCACTTCAGATGACAGTTCGCCATAAGCCCTCACCTGGCTTCATGAGTTCGAGTAGAGTGAGTGCCTTGATCAGTGCAATGTTAATAAAAAGTAAGTCGCATGACGAGAAATTTCAAACTCCAAATCAATAGAAATGATCAGAAGAGATGCAAATTAATAACCAATCTAGATAATGGTTGTCAGGAGGAGGAATTATGTCATCATTCATGAAGAATTCAAATAAATCCATTTCATACTAAAACCTTCGCTGAAGAAGTTATCTAGAAGGATAACGAAAGCGTCGCAATTAAATCGCCAACCAGCTCCTCAGAGAACACAACTAAATCAAGAACAAAAACATTTGAACTTTTAATCTAAATTATACTCATAGATATAGATTATTATCTTCCTCTTTTTCTACAAACCTTTTTAACGAATAATTCTCAATGGGTTGTGAAACAAAGTTTCATTGTATAAGAAAGGAAAAAAAAGACTCATCCACATGCTTTTCTCATCTGATCTTGATTTGAAAGCACATGTGTGATATTGATTAACTAACAGACTGTTTATGCTTCTGTTCATTCTGTTCTAGCTTTATTTGACTGCTAACCTGATTCTTTTGTTCGCCTATATTAACCTTAAAGAGGGAAGAATGAAAGTGAGCCTTTTTGTTTGAAGAAGCATTCATTCGCCGCCCATTCCCTTCTTCTCTTGTTGTTGTTGTTATTGCTGTTTTCGCCTGATTCACACCTACTAAACTTTATTGTTTGCAGTTTACCTAGAAAGAATTGTATCAAGAAATAATTCTTTAATTCAATTTAGATTTACCTGACGATTGATTGGACTGAAGTGCTCATTCTCAGGTTGACATGTTGGCTGCTGCTTGTGCAGATGCTACGATGATATCAGGTCATGTAACTTGAAGTCAATTGGTTGATGGTGGCTAGCAGTGGAATCCAGGTTGCTCATTTCGTCCTATTTTGGACTCGTTGCCAACTAGGTGTACCTGTATTTAGGGAGCGGTAGTGTTCCCACCCAGGCTCGAACCCAGTGCCCATAGTCTCAAACGCTAAATCTACATGTCAAATTAAGATCGAGCACTTCGGTCCAATCAATCGACGGGTAAATCTAAATTGAATGAAATAATTAATAAGACCTGTTGCACAAGAGGTGGCTGTCGTGACCCAAGTGGTCTAGTGGGTAACGCTTCGGCGTTTGAGACTATGGGCACTGGGTTCGTGCCTCGGTAAGAACACCATCACTCACTGGGGAATGCAGGTACATTCAGCTGACCACGAGTCCCAAATAGGACAAAATGCGTTTCCTGGATTCCTCTGCTAGTCACCATCAACCACATCAAGTAAGTCTTTGTTTAAATAAACAGCAGGAGGAAATGGAATCTTGTAAATAACAAAACCTTTAAATTTACACATCAAATGAAATAAAAAATTACCTAATCTGAAAACGGTAAGTGATGAGCATTCGTTCAGAAATGATTATCACTAAAAAAAGCTACAAGAGCTTGGGACCAAGAACATTGTTCAAAATGAGGAAAAGATCCAGAATGTTTGTTAAGTATGTTTTAAATTTCAATGGAGATCTAAACACGAACCAACATCAGTTAGAGATGTTGAGGAGCTTTTTCGCTCTAGTCCAGGATTCTTAACTAATGCATACCTGCGATCCCCCACCTTCGGAGATCGAACTCGGTACCTTCGCGTTATAAGACCAAACTCGTTGACCATTCAGTTACTTAAGGGTAGCACTATATGATAATGGCCTGACAAATTTAAAATTCAAGGATCGCAAAATTACAAATTTTTAAATTTTATTTTTATCTATGTTGGTCGTCTCACATCCTGTTGATATCTACGAAAATTTTTCGTTTGACTTATTACATAAAGAAGTTGAGACTTTTTGCTGGTATATAACTCAACCTCTTCTCTTACAATTTGTTAATTCATGTATTCTGCCCATTCTGTTTTATTGTTCGACATTATTCTTTCCTGGACTTCTAAGAACAGACTTTGTCGTATTGCCTAGAACACTGAAGACTATAAGTGTAGGGTTGGTGGTGAGCCTCTGAAACACCTCACTGACATTATTGTCGATAGGCATTTGAATTCTTGGAAACAGTTACCTAAAGTTATCTTGTCTTATAGTGAATATCCTCCTTATACTCAACTTTCTCCTTGTATCTCTGCGGGGTAACACCAGAAGAAACTTCATCAAAATTTACGCTCGTACAGCTAATAAGTATAAAAATTTTACCATACCACCATATTAAGCAGGGGCTTTGTATGAAGAGTCAGATTTCAGAGAGGAATTTATAAACTTTTTCAATCAGTAACTGAACTGCAAAGTGTAAGCAAAGATTAATATTACATGTGTTATCTATGATGCTATCTACTTATACTTAGTAATGATCCCAGCAACATCCTGATTATAGTGTTTCAGTGTTAATATTATTATTATTATTACTATTTTAAATTTTATGAAGAGGGGAGGTTGGGCATGAGGCTAGCAACCCCATCCCGTAAAAATAAACACCACTGCTACAGAAACTTCAAGCCTTCTAGCTTGAAGTCCTATGTTCCACTTGGGAACGTGAAGAAAAAAAATGTATCTATGTATGTATGTATGTATTATTATTATTGTTTCCTTGGGTTCCAAGTGGAACATAGGGCTTCAACTGCACGTCTCCACTTGCCACTTCTGTCTTCCTTCTGCTGTACTTTTCACCTCCATCCATGTTAGTTAGTCCATACTGTTTCAACTCCTCTCTCTTCACACGATGTCCTGCATGTCACCCACCCTTGCACCGACGAACCACTCGCCGCTTCCCTTTCGGCTTGGTTCCACTCGAGCAATGAATGGCCTGACGCGCCCGCGATGTCACCCAGTGGCGGCCTCCTCAGCGAGCGAGTGTCCAATCCATCTCACTTTCTCCTGCATATTTGTTGGTTGGCGATCGGTTCTTCTTTTGTTTGTTTGTCTCCATAGTTTCTTGTTGTTGGTGATTCTTTCCGGTCCGGCCATCTGATCTTCAGTATAGAGCCAGCGAAGACAGTTGTTGGTTGATAAAGGTCTGCAACTGGCTGTTGGAAATATTCTTTGTGACCCGCCCGCCAAGTTTCTGACCGTTCCGTATAGAGGAACTGACTGACTTGACGTGTTTGTATTGAAAATCCGACCGAATATTTTTGGTTGATGTTGGTTCTGAGTGACGAAGATTTCCAGATTGGTTTCAGGTTGATGAATGTGTTTCTCGCTCGCCTTCCCGATTCTCACTCGATTTGACATCCTCGTCCGTTCTGACTTCCTGTAGTTGAGACAATGCTCCCTAGATAAGTGAGTATTTATTTATTTAAACGCATAAAAAACTTGGCACAATATGGCACCAAGAAGGATGCGCCACACAATAATAATAAAACAACATAGATCAAAAAAAGGAAGGAAAAGAAAAAATATATATATATATATTAGTAGAGAACGGATAAAGAACTTCGTCTGGAAGGAAGACAGTCATGCTTAACTAGTTCAAACAGTGTTCGTTAACTGTCATCGGGAAGGGAAGAAAGAAAGAAATTACAACACGTTCGCCATTGATTACGATTCTTGGCCATATCCGATAACATTTCGAGCCATCGATTTGAGCTATCTCTCGGACCCCAACCAGGGAGTCGTGACACACCGACCGATGCTAATCTAGCCCAAAAATCCTTCATTCCACGACGCCACGTCATGGACTGACCACCTCTCCGCCTTTTCCATCCCGTCCCAGCGCTGGCTAGCGAACAGAGACATGTACGGAAGCCTCTGGGATGACATTCGCAGCACATGTCCAAGCCACCGGAGCCGGTGTTTCCAGATGACGACATTCAATGAATGGTGATCTCCACTGTGTTCGAACACACGTCGCCGAACCTCAGAATTACTCACGCGATGATGCCATCGAACGCAAGCAATCCTGCGGAGACAGCGGTGATCGAACACGCAGAGTCGCCGCACATCCTCAGCTCGGAGAGGCCAGGTTTCACAGGCGTAGAGCAGCGCAGCCCGCACCGAAGCATTGTATACCCGACCTTTGACAGCCAGGCTAACGTCGCGACGGCGCCAGAGGTGGCTCAAGTTGATGTATGCCACCCTAGCCTTCATTATACGGTTGGAAATCTCATCCGTCACCCCTCCGCCAGCACTCACACAACTACCCAGGTACACAAACTTATCAACAACTTCAAGCGGTTCACCCGCAAGAGTGAGTGCAGGTACAGGCTCCTGCCAATCTTGTAACAGTACTTTGCACTTAGACGGCGCAAAGCACATACCATACTTACAGACACTGATCGCCAACTGATTAAGTGCGATTTGGGCAGCCTGCATGCTATCGCACAGTAAGACGATATCGTCTGCATACTCGAGGTCGAAAAGTCTATCTCCAGGTAGCAGATCTACACCACCTTCACGCACATCCTTCAGAGCTGACTCCAGAATGTCATCGATGGCAAAGTTAAAGAGAAATGGAGAGATTGGGCAACCCTGTCTAACCCCACTGTTGGTGATAGTTGGTTGTATGCCCTCACTCTACCTGAGGTGTTTCTGTATAGGGCTTTCAAGATGTTAACAAATTTCTCAGGTACACCTCTCTCTAACAGACAGTTCCAGAGCACAGTTCTGTCCAACGAATCGAAGGCAGCCCTAATATCAAGAAACACAACGATCGTTGGCCTGCAATACGTGTGGCGGTGTTCCAACAACTGACGAAGGGTGAACACATGATCAATGCATCCACGACCTGAACGAAACCCAGCCTGCTCTTCGCGAATCAATCCTTCACGTATTTTGCACAGTCTGCGAAGCAAGACAGCAGCCAATATTTTAGACGCGACTGGTAACAGACTGATACCCCTATGATTGTCACACGAATTACGTCGACCCTTTTTAAAGATGGGGACGATAATGGCTTCGTTCCACATTGATGGTACACTCTCTGTCTCCCACACCTTCCTGAACAACCCAGTTAGAGCCATTGTGAGAGTCTCGCCACCATCTTTAAAAAGAGCCGGGGGTAATTTGTCTGGGCCGGGCGCCTTATGGCGTTTCAGAACTTGGAGTTCCTTACGGACCTCCGCTTCGGTGGGTGGGTCGGTACTAACCGACCAAGGAGCACTCGGGCTAATGATAGTAGACACTGAAGCTGGTGGCCAGCTGAACTGCTTCCCGAAGTGCTCTGCCCAGCGTTCCAGGCGTCTTTTCAGGCTGGTAATTGGAGTGCCATCTGCCTCACAGACCGTCTCGCTGACACCTTGTTTCTTGCTGCCGGTGGCTCGTATGAGTTGGAACAGCTTCCGACTGTTGCCAGATGCAGCAGCTGACTCCATCTCACACGCACGTTCTGACCACCAGGCTTCGCGGTCCTTACGTAAACACTGTCTAATCTTGCGCGTGAGCGCCTTTCGCTGATTGTTGTATTCGCTGCCAGCCGGAATGGACCGGCGTTCATCCATGAGTTGCAAGGAACTCGCAGAAACCCAGTGGTTGTTAGCGGAGCATTCTTTCAAGCCGCAAGCGGCTACACTCGCCTTTTGCATGGCACCTTGCACATGAAGCCAATGTTCATCTATACTACTTGGGGGGTTGCTGGCAAGCATTGTTTTTAACTCATTCTGATATTTCAAAGAAGTAGCAGGTGCTACTAGTTTGCTCACATCAACGCTTAGACGACGGCTTTTACGAACCCCACCAAATCGCAAGACGAACTTGGCACACACTAACGCATGATCGGAGTCCAGGCATGTGCTCCAGAAGGAGCGACAGTCTTGTATGCATCCTCGCCACCGGAAACTGACCGCAATATGATCAATCTGAGTCCAAGCTTGCTTCGCAGAGGGAGGACGCCAGGTAGCGCTACGGCGATGGCTGTGCCGGAAGTTGGTGCTAGCTAGAAATAGGTTGTGATCCGCGCAAAGCTGCAGAAGACGGTCCCCATTATCTGACCTGCGACCATGTAGTCCCCACTGACCACCTAGACGATTCTCCTCTGAGCTTAGACGCCCACCTGTGCATTCAAGTCCCCAGCCAGCACTACGATATCCCTCCGACCCGCCTGTTTCAAGAGATCGCTCAGTTGGTAGTAAAACTCATCCTTCATTGCATCCGGGCTGCAATCCGTCGGTGCATAGGCAGAGACAACAAATAGACACCGCCTATCTGGCCTACTACTCTTTACTTTCGTATAACCTTCCAGCCTCACAGCACATAAACGACTGTTAATGGGAATCCAGTCGAGCAGTGCAGCTTCGGCTCTAGCGCTCAGTGCGACACCGACACCAGCTACGCCGGATGCCGACGCCACAGGGTCCCCGGATAAGCGCAGGTGGTACATACTACTAGAACTTCCAGATGGAGAGGATAGTCGAAGCACTTCACTGGGATCTTGAATGCGGGTCTCCGAAATGCAGCAGACATCGATAGCGAGGCTTTCCAAAGTTCTTGCCAACCCTGCCTGTTGTCCGATTTGCATCAGCGTCCGAACATTGTAGGTAGCCAGCTTGAACGCGGCACGCGGTTTCAGGATATCTGTGTTAGATGTCACATTGGGAACAACCATTTTGAGGACTACTCACTAACATCTCGAAACGACACAGATAGGCTGGGAATCTCGACAAAGGCGAAAGGCTGTCGAAGGTTAAGAAGCCAAGGTTAGCAAAGGTAAAATACAGGAAACTATGTATAAAAATAAAAGTAAGGTAGGAAATAAGTTGTTTGAGGGATCATTATTGCTTGAAATCATTTTTACTAGCGCGCGTTGAGTTTCAATGAGAGTTCGTTGCTTTAATTCATTCATTGTGTGCGGGCTGAGATACTGCCCGGGCGCCCAGACCGAAGCAGGTGGTTTTCTTAAGGGACCACCCCCGAGCCTTTGACTTGGAGTCTAATCCGCAAGGCAGCGTCAGGAGCTGCATTCCCATGGTTGCCGGTGACCCATATGGGTTCATACGCCATTTGATCCGATTGGATTCTGGAGCCCATGTACCCCATAGTAACTGCTTTTAGTCTAACCGCTATCCAAACAACCTTCCTGACATGGTAGGACCTGTAGAGACAGAGTCCCAGCCAGTTCAGCTTGTTGGGTCACTGTGGTATTCAAGACCGACCACCACGGCAAGGTAGCAGTTATCGGCCGGGAGATAAGTGAGTGAATGAAGTGACCTCTTTCAAATCCCTCCCGTTGGTGGTGATTGGCGGTTGGTTATTTTCATAATCTCCGTCTTGTCTATGTTCACCTGGAGTCCCGTCTTCGCCGGCTGCTTCTTCGACCAGTTTGTCGGTTTTCGCTTGTAAGTCTTCGATTTTGTATAACATCAAACATAAATCATCCACGCGCGAAATCCATATCTTCTAGGTTCTTCACGTCGGTTCAGGATGTCCCTGTCTACTCGTTTCGCATTGTCTGACGCATAATCCAGTCAGTCCACCACAATTAGGAATATCATTCATTGGTGATAATAAGCACCCTTGTCTGACTTCTGTGTTTACTCCAAACGCCTCACTGAGTTTTCCGTTGTGGATCACTTGACATGTTCCGTTGTCGTCGTACAGCTGTTGAATAAGGTTGATAGATATTTGGGTTACGACGTAGTACTCGAGTAGTTTTATGTATGTACATATTTATAGAAGGAGCTAATTGTTGCAGTATGTATAAAAACGCTGAAAATTCCACTTTGTATAATTATTCTTCTTCTTTAGAATAAAGTGATTGTTATTATTATTATCGTTAATTGAATCACTTGAATAATCTTGAAACTCTATATCTGAAATACAAAAACTTAGTTTCACTATCATGGCAGAATAAATACAAGGCTACTACGCTTCAATTAGAGACAAAAACATGCCGAATAGTAGTAATATGTATCGTTGATGTGCACTGATGAGGGGTCCCAATCAAGGGCGAAACACCTGTCCACTGCTCCCTGCTGACTTTCTGACATGATTTCAGTTAATAAGGAAATTCGCATCGGAATCTCAGCTAATCCCAAAATCTGAGTCGTTGTGTTTACTACATGTATGGTGATGTGGATCAATGTTCTAGACGTCCACCCTCCAACCAGTCTGAACCCTTGTGCAATTACAATGGTGTGGACAGCTAGGTAATACCACTAGCCCTCGAACACACAATAAGTATAGCTCATTACTGCTGCTAACTGTATGGGATTGCAAGTAGTTGTTGAGTAATATCTCCTCTTGTTATCATTCATCTTTTTTAACTATGTCGATGTAGAGAGAATAGAATATTATATACATGTGGATAGTAGAGGTTTAAGTTTACATTAGGGTAGTTGGTAGGTTACGTGAATGTCTTACTCTTAGCCAGGAAGGAAGTAAGATTTGATTGGTAACCTTTTTACGCTAGTTATCTGTCATAATTAACTCCAATATCACCTAAAATACTACTAAGAACAACGTAACAGTGTTCGAACTGATAAAAGTAAAAATAAACTTATGTAAAAATAATTATATTTGTCAAAATCTCAGCGAAATTGAGTAATTCCAACGTTTCGTTCGGCGAACTGGTTCGAACTTCTTCAGAAAAGTTAATCGAAATTTAAATAATAGAGGTTCATGTATAAAAAGGACATTTCTTTTTTTTAATTGTTGTGTAATCATATGAGTCATAATGTAATATTCCTTTTACCACCAAAGTGACTGTAGCCAAGAATCTGATTAACAGAGCCAAACATCTAGTTATTGGCGAAGAAAGAGATCATCAGGGAACTAAAACTAGTTCAATCCACTCTTGAATCAAATAATTATCCCAAAGACTTCATAAAAAGATATTTAAAATGAGAAAATAAGGATGAATCGAAACCTGTTGCTAAGAATTGGTTTAGTACAGCAGTGATTCCTTACCACAAGCAAACATCGGATGAGATACAGCGAATCCTTAACAATCATAACATAAGAAAGTGTATTTTCGTGTAACTAACACCTTACACTCATTTCTGGTGAAGGTTAAGGATACAAGAGAAGAGAGAAACCAGCAGAATTGTGTGTACCAGATCAAAAGTGGGGATTGTGACGCCGTGTATATGGGAGAATCTTCGAGACAGGTAAATATAAGAATGAAGGAGAATAAACAAAGTCTAAAAGGTAGTTCCTAAGACTACACTACACTCGCTGGAAACGGAACACAAGATCGACTTTGATGCGACTAAGGTTCTGCAGAATGGTTTTGGTTCGTATAACGAAAGACTGACTGACTGCAGAAGCTCCACATGTATGGGTGAATCCCAAAGGTTTGAACTTACGTGAAGATATAATGTCAGCTGATGCGTGTCAAGTCCTGATTAATAAATAAAAATGGATATGTATCACTAATCTGTGATACTTGATGTGGATTGATATAGTCCTTCCAGACGAGGACACCGACAAAATGCAGTCTTCTGAACACCTGGAGCTGCAATCTACGAATGTGATTCGCTCCTGCCATATGTAAGATGATGTTACAGGACTGGACTACACTGAATCCTAGTTTAGAAATAGGAAATGAAGTAGTAGAGCACGGTAACCGCTTCACTTATTTGGGAAGTACCATCAGCCAGTACCAACAGGTTGATCTCTGACGAAACCTCAGAACGGATACAGAGGGCTAGTTTCGCGTATGCCAGTTTACGCCGTCTCTGTCGTAGAGGTGATATTCGGCTGGCTATCGACTAAAGGGCGGGTGTACTACTCATCAGTCCGCGCCGTCCTCCTTTATGGCTGAAAAAGACCTGGCCACTGAGAGTAGAAGACATGAAAAGCCAGACTAGCTGTCTTTGATCATAGGTGTCTGCGTTCTATCTCTGTGTGAAGTGGTATAATAATAATAAGTGAGCAATATTGAGGTTAGACATCGGTCCAGTGCTAGGTAAGGTGGGAGGGGAGGTCAAACGACGAGGCTGTCAAATTACATCGACTGAGATGGTTAGGACATGTGTTACGTATGCCTAGTCATCGCCTCCCTCTACCGACGATCAATGTTAGCTGATATAGGGTCAGGCTGGAAAAGAGCTAGCGGAGGTCAAACCAAAACATGCCACCAGTCAATGAAATCCACAACAGTTATTATAAGCCAGCCACGTAGGAAGGTGTAAACTGGCTTCCTGGTTGGGGTCCTCTGGACGGTGAAAACCAATGGAGGCTGGAGACAATTGGTGACATGGCTGAAAATCGTTCTCAATGGCTTGACCAGATGGATTCACTCCTTGTGACTTATGATTTCCAATGAGACTCTATTGTTCTTCGTTATTACTATTCCATTGTCTCACACCTCTGTTTACTGTCTCTATTATGCATTTGTTCTACTTTCTTCTGTTGCTTTGTGTGCTGCTTGGAGGGAGTGTGACGACTTGAACTGGTGCACATTGGTGCAAAGTTCTATGTCGAAAACAGACAGACAGAATTCCCAATTGTCTGTATCTTCTTCTGGAGAGACTGACAAATGATTTACAATTGTTGCTGCGTACATACATGCAGACACACCACTCTATACCTCATATACATATATATTTTTTGTGAAAAATTCAGTTATCTACGACCATGAACTTTAGTCGAACTTAATCACTAATAATCTGATGAAAACCTACACTCTGTGTAAAGTGTTTAACAAAAGTAGATTAATATTTTTAATGTTCATTTTGTATGCAGTTGCCATAAAGCCTTATTCGTTCACACTGAATGACAGTTTTACATCTCAGATTTAAACGACCGTTTAGAAGTTTTATAGTATTATTGAATTGAATTTTTGATTTTCCCGTCGACTGATTAGACCGAAGTGCTCGGTCTCAGGTTGACATGTCGGCTTCTTGTGCAGATGCTTCGACGATGTCTGGGGATTTGATTTGTATACAATCAGTGGATGGTGGCTAGCAGTGGAACTCAGGATGCGCATTTCGTCCTAATTGGGACTCGTCATCTGGATGTACCTGCACTTCTCAGTGAGTGATGAGAAAAATTCAATTCAATAATTAATATGACCCGTTGCACAAGAAGTGGCTCTCGTGGCCCAAGTGGTCTAGTGGATAACGCTTTGGCGTTTGAAACTATGGGCACTTGGGTTCGAGCCTCGGTGGGAACATCATCACTCACTGAGAAATGCAGGTACATCCAGCTGACGAGTCCCAAATAGGACTAAATGCGCATCCTGGATTCCACTGCTAGCCACCATCCACCAATTTTATACAAGTTTTATAGTATCTTTAGGAAGCCTTCGTTTTAGAATATTAAAACAATTAGTCCTTTGATAAATTTGAGTAAGGCATTTAGAAGACAAATTTCGCGAGATGATATCAGTTCAGTTATGCAGTTGACAGCTCAAAGACTTCGACCAGCCATCAAACGCATATTCTACGCCACATCTATTTCCCTCACATGCCGAACATTTTCGATCCTTGTTCCTACGATTAAAGGACAAAATTCTGTGCACTCTACTTCAAACTGTATCTACAACGTCACCTGCATTTGCAGTGATCTGTATATGGGTAGAACCAATATAATGTTCCAATGTCGTCGAAAAGAACATATTCCAAAATGGTTATTTAGACATATAGAAAATCCCAATGCAATTATTAATTTGAATAGAAATTCATCATCGTCGATTGCAAAACACTTATTAATATCGGGTCACAAAATCAATATTAATGACTGCTTTACAGTTATTTTACATAGCTCTAATTCAAGGTTATTGAAGGTGATGGAAACACTTTGGATTAATCACAAGCATCCTAAACTGTGTGTACAAAAATCAATAGACTTTAAATTTCGCCTACCATGGACTACTTGACCTATTTAAATATTATTAGTCAGTAGTATTGTACTTTTGTTTTATATAACTGAGTAATTTTCATGCATTTTGTTTCATTATTATGAACCATGTTAGTTGTAAAGTGATTGTAGAGAAACTACGACATCAGCTCGCGAAATTTGTCTTCTAAATGATTTATTTATATTTATCAAAGGGACTAGTTATTTTAATAACACCCAGTGGGTGCGTAGTATTATTTTAATTTCCGTGATGTTCGAACCAGTTTGCAGAACGAAACTTTGGAATTATTCACTTCAATTTCTCTAAGATTTTACAAATATAATTTTTATATACGTCTACTTCTCACTCGGCGCCCAATTATTTTAGAAGTATTCTGTCAAATTTTGATCATAGTTCACATGAAGTTAAAGTAAACTGTTTCACTAATAATTTAAATAACTCCGTGTTAAATTATCTGTCGGAGAGAAATATATGAATGGGTGATTCTGCTACTCACCTACTCAGTTTTAAGAAAATATACGTCAATTGGGCGGTAATTTTATGGCTTGGGTGTGACACAATGCGTATCTGAAATCTGTTAACAGCCTTCAGTAGTCTGATGAAAAATAACTCGTGTGGCTTCGAATGTGTTTTGTAGTTCAGTTTATGCAGATGTTGTACTGCTAAATCATGGACAAAGCAATAATAGTCCATAATACTTCTTCATATATTTTCTGTGCTTTGAATTTTCTGCAGCGACTGAATTGATTTTTCGAAACTCATCTGTTTTTCTAGGCTTGAGATCAGCTAGTAAACTAGGCGAGATTAAAACCAGGGAGTGCTGAGCAGCTGTTTCGTTCCCGTTTGAAACTCTTCAGCAGTACTCACCCTTGCCCCCAACAAGGATCAAACCCAGGGTCTTTTTGGATTATGAGGCGAGTCTGTTGACCATTTAATCACTGGGATAAGTTTTTTCATTTGTTTGTGTTTCTAGTGAAACTCTGGATTCTAAGCTTGAGTTTTGAAGTTTCGGTTGTAGTGATGTTGTTTTACCGGGTCGGCATACCATCGTCTGTCTTAGTCTCTGAGGAGTGTATGTGCCAACAATTGGACTTAGACCACGTATATGGTTGGTGAGCATTGTACGGCTGAACCACCGATAACTAACCTTGTAACCAGAAGGTCTTGGGTTTGAATCCCGGTGGATGCGTACTGATGAAGAGTCCCAAACTAGGACGAAACAGCTGTCCAGTACTCCCAGGTGGTTTTCCGATGGTTCTCTAACTGATGTCAGCTCATGATGAAATCCTGTAACCCATCTATATATCTATATCTATCTATTAGCAAGTGAGATCATCTTCAGTAACACTACATATGATCTCGCTAATGAGTTTTGCATATTACTACCGAAGATCTCAAGGATTATTGATAATAAGCATTTCTGCTTTGAATAACTGCCACAAAAACGTGCAAATACAGAAACATGACAAAAGTAAATGCCACCGTTGTCTTTCGATAGTGTATTTAAGAGGACACTGTATGCGTATAAAAATACTCACTCCAACGCAATTATACAGACCAGCCATCCAACAGAATCAGTACCTCAGGTGATTATAAATCAATTTCCTCAGAGTATTTAAAAAAAATTGTACAGCTGTAGCTCATTGTTTCATGTACTTGACTTGCAACCTTTGGGTCACGGGTTGCAATCCCGGTATACTTACTGAGGTGCAGGGCTACCAGTTAGTATCATTAACCATTACACAATAGATGTCGCTTATTGTCGGTTGCACAAAGATGCAAGTAGTGAAACTCAATATGCTTCTGAATGGTGAATAATTCAGCAGACCATAAAATCGTCAGTTTAACAGTAATTTCAATGTAGAAGACTAAAGAATTGACCGAAAACGTGCCTAGTTAAATCCTCATCTATGCTGCTACATTCACATAAATGGCAATTTTTAGGTTAATACAGAAATTTACCAAGCTAGTTGGGATTATTTGTCAACAATAATCAATATCAACATGTCAAACAAGAGTGTTAATCAACCAAGAAAATTAATTCTCAAGTATTGATTTTGTATGGAATTTTGTTTGATTGGTTGAAGGATTTCATCATGAGCTGACATCAGTTGGAGAACCATTGGTAAACCTGCAGGGAGTACTGGATAGCTGTTTCGTTCCAGTCTGGGACTCCTCAGTAGTACGCACCCACCGGGGTTCGGATCCAGGGCCGTCTTGTGTCAACTCATGATAAAATCCAGCAACCAATCAAACAAAATTCCCCGCAAAACCAATACTTGCAAATTAATCTGATGCTCAGTAGCGACTGGCCCTATTCAGGCAGTTACCTGGGAAGGTGAGGCAGTAACTCATCGAAGAAGACATTGTGAAGTGGTTGCGCTGTTTCTAGAAAATTAATGCCTACAATTAAAGAGCAGAAAAAGCTCAAAAACTAAATAAGTGGATTACAAAATGCAAAATTTTAATAAAATAAGGAGTACTTAAGAAGTAAATGAGTCTTCGAATTGATTACATAATAAGCAGTTAAGGGTGAAGTAGTCAGCAAAATAAAATATTTTGGACAATTATAATTTGTAAAAGACTTAAGGGGGAAGAATGGGAATTAACAGTTTTTTTTCCATTCATGCAACTGATAACCAAGATAAGAATTTTTCATGATCACATAACGGGTCTGACTGCTTCAGATGGATTCAGATGACTTCAACTGTATGTAGAAGACAAACAAGTCGTAAAGCAAAATTAATATCAATTGGATAGAATCAGATTTTGTTGGTTCATTAGCTCGGAAACAGTTCAGTACAGTATGTGATGTAGTCCTTCTTCATGATACTAGATGGTTGCAGGGGATCGGCACGAAGCCTTACTTGATCTAGGTTTGTGCTAGTTGGCACTCACCACTCAGCAAGGCGTATCTACAACCTTGAAAGAACTCATGTCCCTTCTGAGATTCAAATGCGCGTCATCCAGTGCTGCAATCAGAGACGTTATCACTGAGCTATTCGGGCTCGTGATTGACCTCCTGTAGGACTGTATTAGATACTTTGATTGGACATGAGTTCCTTCAAGGTGATTGGAGATACGCTTTGCTAACTGGTGAGTGCCAACTAGCACGAAACCTAGGTTCAAGGTTTCTTGCTGATTGCTGCTTCCAACCATCTAATATCAACAATTCAAAGTGCGACGTTATGGCAAACCACCTAGAATGGTGGTCACATTGCAAACCTGACTGATAGAATTCAGTCTGCACCAAAGGTAGAACTAGACATATCACACTGGTTACTAACCAGTGTTCAATGAAAAGTATCCTACTTCTCATTTTTAAAGTTATGAAGAGTATTCAATAACATTATATCACATCGTTTTTTTTCTTTTTCAGAGTATTCATATGGGGGACATCCATTAACCAACTCTGGGATATTTGCTATGTTACCTAAAGATAGTGCTTATTTAGGTGAAAATTATTCCTATAAGTGAGTATACTTGTGTTGAATTTGTTGAAAAGACAGTCATTTGTATATGGTTGTAAAATGTTGTGTTTCAACCCTTTACCTCCCTCTCTCTCTCTGTACATATAAGACAATTAACTTGACACCCTTTCAATTTTATCTGAACTCTGTTCAATCCTGTCAATTATGTTAAGTCTATCAATCTACTTGTTTTATTCCCATCTGTATCATGGGATTGCTATCTAAAACTTATAATCTTAATGATACATCTTAAAAAACATTCCTTTTGTTGCGTAGACTTAGCGGTTCTCGGGAGGCACAAACACGAGTGTATTGCTCATATCTTCACCCTTCGACAGATTCTGCAACATAAGCGTTCTTACCGGCGTCCAGAAATCTTTATATTTCTTGACCTTAAGGCGGAATTCGATTCTGTCGACCGAGAGGTACTCTGGCGGATGCTTGGCTGTAAAGGGAATTCCGAGAAAATACATTGCACTGATCAAGCCACTCACTCTACTCGAACTCATGCAGTCAGCCAGGTGAGGGTTTAAGGCGAGTTGTCACCTGAAGTGGTGACGACTAGTGGTGTCCGTTAGGGATGCCCATTATCCCCATTTCTATTCAATTTCATCATAGATGTGCTAATGGACTTAACCCTAACTCAATTCAGAGACTCAGGGATTGACTTGTTACCAGGGAATGATAGTCTCGTTGACTTAGAATATGCATATGATATAGTCCTTGTAGGTGAAGACGCTGACAAAATGCAGAGTCTTCTGAACACCTTGTGCTGCTATCTGCGAATGTTTGGGATGCGATTCGCTCCCGCCAAATCCAAGATGATGCTACAGGACTGGACTACATTGACTACTAGCTTACAAATAAGGAGTGAAGTGGTATAGCGTGTTGACCGGTTCACTTATTTGGGAAATTGCATCAGACAATGCCATTGGGTTGATCACTGATGAAATCTTAGCACGGATACAGAAGGCTAGTTTTGCATATGCCAGTTTACGCCGTCTGTGTCGTAGACATGATATCCGGCTGGCTGTCGACCAAAGGGCAGATGTACTGCTCATCAGTCCGCTCCGTCCTCCTTTATGGCTGTGAGCGCGACCTGGCCGTTGAGAGTGGAAGACATGGAAAGATTAGCTGTCTTTGATCATAGGTGCCTGCGTTCTATCTCTGTGTGAAGTGGTATAATAGGGTGAGCGATATTGAGATTAGGCTTCGGTCGAGTGCTAGGTGAATAAGGAGGGGAAATCAATAGACGAGGTTGTGAAATTACATCGATTGAGGTGGTTAAGACATGTGTTACGCATGCATAAGTAGCCATTGCCTTCCTCGACGGGCAACGTTAGGTGACATAGGGTTAGGTTGGAGAAGTGCCAGTGGTGGTCAAACCAAAACATAGCTTCATCAGTCAATGAAATCCACAACAGTTTTTTCAAGCTAGCCACGCAGGAAGGTGTAGACTTCCAGACAGGTTGGGGTCCTCGGGACGGTAAACGCCGATGGCTGGAGGCAATTGGTGATTTGGCTCAAAATCCTCGTTCTCAATGGCTTGACCAGATGCATTCACTCCTTGTTACTTATAATATTACTATTCTTTTCGCCTCATATCTCTGTTTACTGTCTCTATTTTGCGTTTCTTTACTTTTCTGGCTTTGTGTGCTGAGTGAAGTGTGGTGACTTGAACTGGTGCACATTAGTGCAAAGGTCTATGTTGAAACCATTCAGTCTGTCATGAAGATAAGTAATTTAGAAAGAAACTCACTAATCACACTACATGCATCAACACACAATCACATAATAAGGTGGGACAGAATCAGAATTTGAAAAAGTAATACAGGTAGGTGGAGAGAGAGATATTGATTACTGAATCCTACCTGGTTCATCGAATCTGTACCCAACACATGTAATAGAAGTGACTCAACGCAAATAAAAGAGATATGGAAGATATTATTACCACTAGTCAAATCAGAGGAGGATAATAAATAATGTTAAAATGTATTCAATTCACGTTATTACACTCTAACAAGTTATTTATTTTGCTGAAGAAACGTCTTATTTCCCATCTTATTGACTAACAACAGTTGTCTTAATCCCTGCCGTATCATACTCATTGATTACACTAATATTGTTCCCGAATGTGCGTCGGTGGCACAGTGGTTAGGACTCTCGCCTACCATGCACGTGGTCCGAGGTTCGATCCCCTGCCGACGGACACCTGATATCAACGGTTGGCCTGCGAAATTTGGGCTACCTATATCCCTGTTGAAAATTCCATACTTGTACCAAAAATGCTTTGTGGAATCAAACTGTCATCAAAAGTAAAATAATGTCTTATATTCTGTTATGTACTGGTCGAGAATTTAATAGTCCTGATGCAAGAAAGACGGAAATCAGAAGACCACTAGGTTTGCAATGATACTTCTATATTCCAAACACAAGGAGAATCAAAATATATCACACAATAGTGTGAGAGCAAAATATAAGAATGTCCGAACAAGTGTGTGAGCGAATATTCAAAATGAACAAATCAATAGACAGTCTTAACATGACTGGCTAATTATAATGGAATATCGATCCATATATACCTAGCAAAATATATCAGACTGTCAAACAAACACACATATTATATGGATACATATCATATTCAAATGTTTAATCGCTTTTAGTCATGTATATAAACGAACCACGAAAGTTGTGTAAGTAGCCTGATATGATTATAAGCAGTAATAAATTGTGCTCAAAATGTCCTCATCGGCATATATTACTGTATAACACTATGTGACTTTATCAAGATAAAATTTTATCCATAATCGAATTATGCTTTACCACAGTGCCCAAGTTTTATTCCTATATCGATGATTTATGACTCATATTAGTTTGTTTATTAGATGTATCACACAGTGAAACAGTATTATTTACTGAATGATGTTCCGAACGAAATTTATTGTTCATAATCACTTCATCAATTATAATCACGCGACTTTGAAACTTGAGTTTTATAGTTTTCTTTGTTTTCTCCTATTTGTCGTCACTGGGGTAGTAGAATTTTCCAGATGCCCGACTGAACAGGTGTTGAATCATTCCTATTACGTGTATTTGCAGTTGATTCGATAAACAAAGCTTCTGTTATCAATCTCTCCCTCCACCCTGCTGTGACATTAGATTTTGAAACTGTTATCCTTGTAGTGATAGTGATAATAATAATAATAATATTAATGACGAAGTGTATGTCAAACATGCTCAGGCTAATGAAAACACCAACAACAGGGAATTTATATCATCAGTAGTAATTCCATACAAAGAAGGAACCTCCGAAAACTCACGAAGAATTCTTAACAATCCAGGAATATAAGTGGCACTCGAACCTCCCACAAACTCAATTAGAAACAAGCTATGTTGGTTAAAGGATCATCCTGTGGAGTCAGTCAATAAAACAAAACGATTTAATTTATCTAATTACCCTGCCTACAATGATTGTCAAGTCAAATACAATAGGTCAAACTAGTAGAGCAGGGACAGTCAGCTGAATATAAAAAACCTAGCAGCAAAATCTAGATTAGTTGACCCGAATAAGATAAGAAATCTAGAGAATAGTTCAGCTATAGCACTCACTACCATGCAGTTACACACAACCACACAATAGGCTGGGATAGGATGATAGTTTTAAAATCTAATGTCACAGCAGGGTGGAGCGAGAGATTGATAACAGAAGCTTTGTTTATCGAATCAACTGCAAATACGTGTGATAGGAATGATTCAACACCTGTTCGGTCGGGCATCTGGAAAGTTCTACTACTACAATGACGATAAACAAGAGAGGACAAAGAAAACTATAAAACTCAAGTTTCAAAGTCGTGTGATTATAATTGGTATGATATATAGTTGATTATTCTTTTAAGCCTATTCAATAATGCATTTTTCTGTTTCTTCTCCTCTAGGTTAACACTAACCATTGGATATACTGACTTTACAGCTTCAGATGTGAATCTTTTATTGGAGAGTATGACACCAGATTTCAGTGGTGACCAGTATCATTTATTGCATAAAAATTGTAATCATTTTGCAGATACATTTGTTCAGGTTAGTTTTAATCTTTTTTTTCTGTGTTTTTCATTCATCAGTTTAGATTCAATAACGTTGTGCTTGTGCTTGTGTTTATTTTTATTTTTTTCATATCAATTGGATGTAACTACTTGTGGAACTGACTTTTTTTTTAAAAAAAAGTTTGAAATATCCGCGCTAAGAAAATATGACTCATTAAAACAAAACTGCATAGTTAAATTCAGTATTCCACTTGTTGAATTGGGGTGGATAGTTTTAAGTGAAAAAATAAAATTACTTTACAATTTTTTTTCTAATAATCGAAATTAAAATCTACGTTTCGGCCTTAGGGCAATTATTAATTTTTCAGTCACGAAATCTTTCCTCTTTTTTGAGTTCAGTACTCTTTTTTTTCTCGTCTAGTTTTTTTTTTGGTTTTTTAAATTTATTCAATTGTAGGAAAGTAATAATTCTAGTTATAATCGTATATTTATCATCATATCTTTGTTTCCCCTTTTACTGCATTATTACTCACTTTTTTTTATTGTTTTTGAAGTTATGAGAATAGAATAATGATGATTGAAAAGTGGGATAACATGTATAGAGTAGCTGTGTCGTGCATGCATTCCATTCTTTCATGAAGTTCTCTGTTGTTATTCACCTAGTTTTACATTCATCGTTGTTTTCTGTGTATAAATGTTGTGTATGTGTGTGTGACCATGGTTGTGAGACATGGCCATTGAAAGTGGAAAATATGAAAAGGTTAGCTGTCTTTGATCATAGGTGTCTGCGTTCTACCGGCCGTGTTAGGTGGTAAGTGCACTGAAATGTCTAGGAATGCTTAGTCATCGCCTTCCTCGACGGGCAATGTTAAGTGACATAAAATCGATAAGGTTGGGAAAGAGCTAGTGGTGGTCGAATGAAAACATGAAATCAGTTCATGATGCCCCTCGATAGTTAGTTTGAGCCAGCCATACAGGGAGGTGTGGACTGCCTGATTGGTTTTCCTCTGGATGGTAAGAACCAAAGAATTATTATTATTATTTCTTTCAGTTACTAGGCGAACAAACGGCTTCAGCCACACGTCTCCATTGCGTTTGGTTGTCTGCCAACATTTCCGCTCCTCTCCACGTCTGCCCACATGCTTTCATCTCCTGTTCACATCACCTCCATATCACCTTCACGCTGACGACCAACTCACCACATCCCGTTCGGGTCCCATTCGAGCAATGGCATGGTGTGTCATGTCCCTGACTTGATGGTTTGTTTTCTCAGAGTATGGCCAATCCACCTCCATTTCTTCCTGCATATTTGTTGCACAATCGGTTCCTGCTGGGTTGGTTCGCGTATTGCCAGAAATCTGTGTTGCTGATCTTTTCTGGCCGGCCATCTGATGTTGGATAGTATTGAGCCAAGACTGCTGTTGATGAGAGTGTGTAGTTTGTTTGAAGTGCTTTTCATGACACGCAATGTCTCTGATCTGTATAGTAGCACTGACTTGACGTTGGAGTTGAGAATCCGGGTCTTATTTTTCATGCTGATTGCTGTTGACCTCCACACAGACTTGAGAGTAATGAAAGCTTATCTTGTTTTCCCGATCCTCACTTTGATATCCTCATCAGTTCCGCCTGTAGTTGAAACGACACTTCCCAGGTAGATAGGTAGGTGGAGGAGGTTGTTTCTTTGAGGTTCCTCCCATTTATGCTGGCTGATTGTTGTCTATTGTAGTTGCTGTTTCTGTTGCTTGTTGGCCATGAATCTTCACCTACTTTTTTTTTCTCTAGTTTCACCTGAATGAAGTCCTATCTTCTCTGGATGCTTCTTCTGCTAACTTGTTGCTTTTCACTCACATATCTTCCAGTTTGTAGGAAATCAGACATATATCACCGGCGAAGTCGAAATCCTCCAAGTTTTTTTGTGTGGGTTCATTTTATGCTTTTTTCCTCGTTGCCCACCGCTGTCTGTTGCATTATCCAGTCTACCTCAATCAGGAAAATCATTGGAGATAGCAGGTAGCCAGCTTGTCTTACTCCCGTTTTCACTTCGAAGAATTTCGTGAGTTTCCCATTGTGGATTACTTGGCATGCAGCATTGTCGTACAACTGTTGGATGAGATGTTTAATTATTGGCGAAGAATCAAAGAGGTCTGGAAACAATTGGTGATATGGCTCAAAATCATTGCCAATGTCGCAGATGTACTTATCATCTGTGATCTGCCATATCCAGAAAACCCTTATTATATTTCTATATTACTATTCTTTCTCTACCTATTATTGTTCTTCCAAAGCTTTTTTCTCTTTTGTTTAGTTTTGTTTTCTACATGGAGTGTGACAACTTAATCTGTTGCACTTCTATGCCTAGTTCTATGTTGAACGCAGTCAGTCAGACAATGGCTGATTACATGATGAAGTTGCTTGAAATTCTACTGAGAAGTTGTAACCGTCTGGGTCCACCAAGTTAGGTGTTAGGACAAATGCTTGTCGATGATGTAGGATGGCAGTTGCGCCGTACATCGAGAGTCGGTAGAAGTTGGGATTTTTTTGACTGATTATTGAATTCTTTACCGGCCGCTGAATGATCAACAACCTTACCTTGTAATTTGAAGGTCCTGGGTTCGATCTATAGTGGTGTCGAGAGTGTGTACTACTACCGAAGAGTCCCAAAGGGGAACGGTACTCCTTGGTTTTCAATAGTTCTCTGACTGAAGTCAGTTTCTGATCAGTCTTCATATCAACAAGAAATTTGCTTGGTTATTCGTATGCCTGATGATGGATCAGCCATTACGTCTCGGGAGCATTTGTGATATTCACAGGGTAAATCAGATTTTTATAAACAGTCACTGCAAGAGAAAGATGTGATCTTTAGGAACACTAAATTTTGTCAGTCGTCATGCAGAGCTATCGTCTGAATTCAAGCGACAATCGCTTACCAGTGACGCTATATGCTAGTGATTAATTGATGTGAGTAGTTGGACGCCTTTCACATCAACAAGTTGTGCTTGTTAGTACGATCCAAGTTACCTGTACACCGGACAGTTATTTCGTTCGTTTGAGACCGAGCTCATTAGCGGTGTACACAGTTGGACACCAGCCAAAGTCTAGCTAGCTTCATTGGCAAATTAATGATACGTTGAATCAAACTGGCAGTTTGTGATTTGCACACTTCGAGGAGATGAAATTTCATCGGAAACCAAAATTATTCAGATTGTATATTGTCAAATTATCCTGAGTTATAGCCTCGAATATATATTAGCTGAGTTACCTGGATCAAACATCTTATGTTCCAGGTTTAAGTAAGTTGTGTGTGTATAAAGTTTGAATTCAGGATGTGTCACATTTTGCGATCTGAATAATTTTGGTTTCCAATGGTGGTAACTGTGGTATCATTTCACCTCTTCGAACTGAATAAATTGCAACTGGTGAACTAATTTACAAATTGCGGATTCGAAGCCACCGATTAATACGCAATGTAGGAAATTATTCGAAATATCAGTAACAGCCTGCATCTCTTTAGTATGACTGGAATAGTGAGTAGAAGAACTTAGCCACTGTTGTAGTATGTAATCCCATCATAATTTGTTTATTAGATGTACCACACAATGAAATAGTATATTGTTTACTGGATGACAAAGTTTTGAACAAAATTGACTGTTCATACTTATTCATTATATCAGTTATAATCACACGACCTCGAAACTTGAGTTTGATAGTTTTCTTTCTTCTCTCGTATTTGTCGTCGTCCGGGTAGTAGAATTTTCCAGATGTCCAACTGGACAGGTGCTGATCCATCCCTATTACACATGTTTGTAGTTGATTCGATAAATAAAGCCTCAGTCAGTTATCTATCTCTCTCTTCACCCAGTTACATTAGATTTTAAAACTGTCACCTTAACCCATCCATCCTATTGTATGGTTGTGTATAACTGCATGTAGTGCTATAGCTGAACTATTCTCTAGATTTCTTATCTTATTCGAGTCAACCAATCTAGATTTCTGTAGGTTTTTATACTCCGCTAGTCTGACTGCTCCAATTCTACTACTGTGACCCTATGTATTTGACTTGACAATCATTGTAGGCAGGGTAATTAGATAAATTAAATCGTTTTCTTTTATTGACTCCACAGGATGATCCTATAACCAACATAGCTTGTTTCTAATTGAGTTTGTGGGAGGTTCGAGTGCCACTTATATTCCTGGATTGTTAAGAATTCTTCGTAAGTTTTCGGAGGTTCCTTCTTTATATAGAAGTACTACTGATGATATAAATTCCCTGTTGTTGGTGTTTTCATTAGCCTGCGCATGTTTGACATACACTTCGTCATTAATATTATTATTATTACTATTATCGTTATTTATTTTATTTTTACATTTCCCTACATACTTTCTGACTAATTTATCAGGGTAATTATTAAGTTTCAAAGCTTCTCTTATATGCCTCACTTTCTGTCTCAGATTTTCTTTGGTACTGTAACAATAGAAGACAAGGGCCAGGCAACAGATCATTTGTTAAGGAAATCAACACATATTTATGGATTTTCACGTACGTTATTAGAGATTATTGTTGGCAGAAAACTCAGTCTTCTAATTGGTGGGTTGTTTCTCACAGAAAGTTAACCTGCATTTCTTTGTAGCCGTTTCCTGAATGTCAGATCATCTATATGTTAACTGTATCCGCCTACGCAAAGCCTTTATTCTCATTTTTCTCACGACCAATATTGCGCACATAAGCATTGGCGTAAATTACTGTCCACCAATTTTGACTAACAGTACTACTTAGTTTTCGTGCTCTATTACTTAAACATTTCACCAATCCTATTTTCACTGACACACAGGATGGGATGATTGGAAGTCTAAATATCTGTTTGAATGTATGCGTGGGTGCGTTTTTAACTCCTCATTCTCTTTTTTCTTTTTATGCCTTTAAAGTAGGCATTGAAGGCATTCACTATAAAATCACTATTTTTAGATCCTTTAACAAAATGAATCGCAAATTGTCATTTTATGCTGTCGCTTATATAATAAACACTTAACTATATATTGTCGTAATGAAATAAATTTAATTTAGAAGCAAGTAAAACCGATAAGTGTTCATTAATGCCTTATTTTTTTTACTAGCCTCTGTTTTTATTGTTGCCAGTGTTTAATGACAGTTGGGAAATAGGGTAGGATAGAAAAACACGTGAGGAAAAGCGATTAATAGTAGTACACACCCTAAAAACTGTGGTCACTACTCACTTGATGAGGGGAGAATTGTATGAGATTTGTTTGTTTTTCTTTTTTTTTTGAAGAAACGCCTCTCTTCTCACTCTTTTGCTATTTCTCTTTTTCTTTTTTGTCATGAGATTATGCTATTATGATGCTATTTTTTTGTTCCTGATATTTGTGTCAATGGCGCTAAAAAGTAATCACATAAACCAAGTGTATTCCTTGCTAGCTAGTGTTTGCTAGTGAGTGAGTGTGATATGACCTTAAACACTGGATGATTATTTTGCTTGTTTAGGACAGGATTAGTTTAGCACAGTGAAACCAAACCAAAGGCACTCTACTCGTACTCGTGCAGCTAAGTGAGGGTTTACAGCGAGTTGTCATTTGAAAGGGTGACGACTAGTGATGTCCGTCACGGATGCCTATTATCCCCATTTCTATTCATTTTCATCATAGATACCGTACTAATGGACTTGACCCTAAGTGACTTCAGCGACTCAGGGATTGACTTGCTACCAGGGAATAATCTCGTTGACTTAGAATATGCAGACGATATAGTCCTCGTGGGTGAAGACGCTGACAAAATGCAGAGTCTTCTGAACACCTTGAGCTGCAATCTGCGAATGTTTGGGATGCGATTTGCTCCCGCCAAATGTAAGATGATGTTACAGGATTGAACTACACCGACTCTTAGATTAGAAATAGGAAGTGAAGTGGCTGGTGGAGCATGTTGATCGCCTCACTTATTTGGGAAGTACCATCAGGCCAACGGGTTGATCACTGATGAAATCTCAGCACGGATACAGGGGGCTAGTTTTGCATATGCCAGTTCACGCCGTCTCTGGCGTAGACGTGATATCCGGCTGGCTGTCGACCATAGGGCGTGTATACTGCTCACCAGTCCGCTCCATCCTCCTTTTTGGTGTGAGACCTGGTCATTGAGAGTGGAAGACATGAAACGGATGGATAGCTGTTTTTGATCAGGCTGGAAAAGAGCTAGCGGAGGTCAAACAAAAACATGGCCTCACCAGTCAATGAAATCCACAACAGTTAGTCTAAGCCAGCCACGTAGGAAGGTGTAGACTTCCTAACTGGTTGGGGTCCTCTGGACGGTAAAAACCAATGGTTGGAACAGTTGATGACATGGCTCAAAATCGTTCTCAATGGCTAGCGCAGATGCATTCACTCCTTGTGACTTATGATTTCCAATGAAATTTTTGTTCTTCGTTATTTCTATTTCTTTGTCTCACACCTCTGTTTACTGTCTCTATTATGCATTTGTTCTACTTTCTTCTGTTGCTTTGTGTGCTACTTGGAGGGAGTGTGGCGACTTGAACTGGTGCACATTGGTGCAAAGTTCTGTGTCGAAAAAGACAGATAAACAGTAAAACCAAAGTATCTCGAGCACCGCAAAATGTGTGGCTAGCAAATAAGGTGCAGTGGTTGGGAGAATACCTAGAATGCAGTTAACTATTTGTCAAGCAAAATTTGTTTAGTTTGCAGTGATATGGTGTAGTGAGAGCTGTCTGTTAGCCAAAATTGGTAGACAGCGATTTACATCAATGTTTACGTCCCAAATCTTTGTCGTGAGAAAAAAAAACAAGGACAAAGACTAACTCAATAATCAATCACAGCAGACTTTGCGTGGATGGATACGATTTGCGCATATATGGTCTGACCTTCAAAGAAACGGTCACAAAGAGACGACGGAATAACTTTCAGTGAAAAAAAAACCAACCAGAAGACGCTGTTTCTGTGCTAATGATAACGAATAATAATGTACATTAGAATATTTGTACGAGTTGATGATTGATATCAGTTTGAAAACCAGAGAGTAGGGGACAGCTGTTTCATCCTAGTTTGGTTCTTTAACTGATATCAATCCATGATCAACTCGTAAAAACATAACTAACCCTTTAAAACCAAACTACAGAAAACGAAAAATTTTATAAATATCTCTTGATTTCCTCAGTAAACGATCTGTTGCCTGGCTCTTGTCTTCTGTCGTTACAACAGCTGTATGAGTTCAATCGGCCTGGAAGTGTCGTTGATATCCTTGGTCTTAAGCAAACAAACCATCCATTAGTTGTCTACATCACTCGATTTAAGTTAACTTGTACACCTGATTTGCGATCACGGTTACTAGTAAGTTATGTAATGTATGTCGTGTGATATGAATGAAATTAACTAAATCACTTTGCATTTGAATGGATATGTATTGATTTTTATGTTGCTTAATTATTCACTCCCTTTCATTTCATTCTCTCTTAGATACTTTGTGGTCGTTCATTACCAAAATGGATAAATCGGTTAGCTACAATTGCAGCCAAACTACCTTTTATTGAACGATCATTACCAGTCGAATGGTTAACACCTCATCAACAGGTAATTGTGATCCCTGAAGTATATTTATTCTCAAGGTTTTCTCAACTGACTAATTAGTATCGTCAATAATGCCCTGATAAGACCAAGTTAAACTTTAAGCACCATTAATATACCGATAGAGTGCAACTGCACCAATGACTTTGAAGCACTCACTGAACAAGTTAGTGAAACCTGGCAAATAATGCTGTCACCATCAGTAAAATATGCTCATCGAAGTGTTATGCTATTAAATAGGATATCTGGAAAGTTTCAGCCTAGGTGTTTTGAGAAAGATTAAGTTGCACTTTAAGCCAAGGACAAGTTAAGGTTAGGTTAACCTAATAAAAGCGACATTAGGGTTGGTTCGAATTAGGGTTAGGTTCAGCAAAGATAAAAGTTATTGTTAGGGTTGGAAGACCTAAATAATTACATGCATAGAATTACTCTGTAGATATAAGAATAGACTTGTGCGCTGTGGTAGAGCATAATTCCATTGTGGGTAAAATTTATTTTGATAAATTCTCACAATGTTCTACAGTAATATTTACTGATGACCACGTTTCGAGCGCAATTTATTGCTCAGTAAACATTACTGTATTACACAATGAGACTTTATCACAATAAATTTTACCACAGTGTTCAAGTTGATACTCCAACCTAAAACAGAGCTATTTTTATCACATGTGAATGGAAGGTATCCTCTGTAACACTTTCCTACAGTTTTTATGCCTCCTTCACGTGATTAGTACGTAGGAGATCATTCGCGGATTGGTAGTTAGTGGTGCTGAAAGTTTAACTTTGTCCCTGATAAAGTTTTTGAGAAAATATCACACCAGATTGGTTAGTATTGCTGTATATAATCGTATGCCTAGTGACTGACTCATCTTAGAGCCTCATGCAATGATTTGCTACTGTGAGGAAAAGTAAAGAAAGAACTTACAAGTAAAAGTAGTTTCATTTCAGAAATTCACGTCTTCACCCCGAGTTCAAATCATAAACTTACTCACTTGGTGAGGTGGAAGGTGTCAGTTCAGGAAGTTAGTCGATGAGGCTATTAGTCACATCGATTGAGGTAGCTACGACACGTAGTACACATATCAAACCACCGCCTTCCTCGATGAACAGTGTTTTCTTAATATTAATAATAGACGTATGTAAGAATTACCTCCCACCTCCGACACACGCTTAGTGCATCAGTGGCACAGTGGTTAGGACTCTCACCGACCATGCACATGGTCCGAGGTTCAATCCCTGTCGACGCACACCTGATATCTCTATGGTCGGCCTGTAAAATTTGGGCTACCGATATCCATGCTGAAAATTCCATACTTGTACCAAAAATACAGTGTGGAATCAAGCTGTAATCAAAAATAAAATAAAAAAAGAAAAAATTTGTGAAGTCTCAGCGAAATTGGAACTATTTAGGAACTATTCAGTCAAATCTTGATCACAGTCCATATGAAATAATAATAATAATAACAATAACTTTGTTCTGAAAACTGCATTGAGAAACAATACAGACTTTTCAGTGGGTTTCATAGCGAGGTTTTTACTCCTTGTGCAGATTCGTCAAATAATATGATAATCGATAATATATCGTCTGAGGTGATGTCATTCAATCCGTAACATGTTCTAATACTACTTCACAATATTCTTCGTCCATTTCTTTCAAAGAATTCATAGTGATAGATAGAAACTTGTTTAAAATTGTGCGCGAGTATAGATGGCGACTCATTGTGGTAACTGGGTGATAAAAACAATATGAAACTTAGTAAATATGATGATTTGAATAAGGCATTTAGAAGACAAATTTCAAGAGATGATATCTTCATTTCGTAGTTTCTTTACAACCGCTTAACAACTAACATGGTTAACAATAATGCAAATAAAGTTCATGACAATTACTCAGTTAAAAATAAAAAATAAAAGTACAATACTAATGACCAATCATATTTAGATAGGTCATGTTGTCCATGGTAGGCGAAGATTGAAGTCTATTGTTTTTTGTACACATGATGTAGGATGTATGTGATTAATCCAAAGTGCTTCCATCACCTTCAACAACCTCTAATTCGAGTTATGTGATGAAATAACTGTGAAGGAGTCATTAATATTGATTTTGTGACCTGACATAATAAGTGTTTTACAATGGATGAGGCTGGATTTCTATTCAGATTAGTCGCATTGAGATTTTCTACATGATTTCGTAGCCACTTGTCACGGTTAAGAAAGACCACATCTCGAAAAGACGGCTTCCGTACCAAAGAAAGCTCTTATTATTAACCTACCATTCAAGGGTGACCAGATTATGCAGTTGACAACTCAAAGACTTCGGTCAGTCATCAAACGCACATTCTAAGTCGAATCTCTTTCCCTTATATGCCGACATTTTCGATCCTGTATCTATGATTAAAGGACGAAATTATGTGGACTCTACTTCAAACTGTATCTACAAGTTCACCTGCAGCTTCGGTGACACCTATATAGCCAGAACCAATATAATGTTCCAATGTCGTCGAAAAGAGCATGTTCCAAATTGGCTACTAAATCATATCGAAAATCCTAACGCGATTAATCTTAATAACAATCCATCATCATCCATTGCAAAACACTTATTAATATCAGGTCACAAAATCAACATTGATGACTGTTTCACAGTTATTTTACATAGCTCTAATTCAAGGTTATTGAAGGTGATGGAAACACTTTGGATTAATCACAAGCATCCTAAACTATGCGTACAAAAATCAATAGACTTTAAATTTCGCCTACCATGGACTACTTGACCTATTTAAATATGATTAGTCAGTAGTATTGTACTTTTATTTTTTATTTAGCTAGGTAACTGTCATGAACTTTATTTGTATTATTGTCAACCACGTTAGTTGTAAAGTGGTTGTAAAGAAACTACGAAATGAAGATATCATCTCGTGAAATTTGTCTTCTAAATGCCTTATTCAAATTTATAAAAGGGACTAATTGTTTTAATTTAAATATGATGATGCATTTTAGTAGAATAAAAATTTTACAGCCCAGTAATCTAAACACACCTTCAGATTTTAGTTGATTGGCTGGAAAAGGGTTATTGGTGGCATCAAGTCTGATAGACTGTGATAGTTTGTTTGAGCAAACCATGTAGGGGGATGTAGACTGCCTAGCTGGACTGGGATCCTTAAGATGCTGAGGACCAATGAGTGGATATTGATTGTTGATGCTTTTAGTCCAAATCGTTCTTAATGATGGAGATAAATTCAGTCTTCGGGTACCTTCCCAAATCCACGAAGTTCTCACGTTTCTTTCTCCGTACATTTCTCTTCATTAAAGTTCTGAATTTCGCACTGTGCACCCAGACTGTGTTTCTACACATTATAATGCTTTTTACTGTGATATTCAACGTCAATTAGCTGGGTGGGTGGGTACCTTTGCAGCTAGATATCGGATTCCTGTTTTACATAATGCCTTTCATACAAAGGACCGGTAGCTTGCTGAATAGCTAGAGGGTAATTTTTGAGGGTGTTAGTGAGTAGCAGCACAGTTCTGAATCTCTGAAAATCCAAAGGCGGTTGAAGCTTGTCAGCTGAATCTCCAAAATATTTAGCAGAATTTGCGCAGCTGTATTATGTCATTAACCCCCCAACACAGCAGACATATACTCCTTGTTCTCTTTCTGCTGAAGTTGTATGGGTTAAAGTAGATTTTAAATTTTATTCCTGAAGAATTATGAAAGATTTTCTTTCTGAAAACCCGATTGATGAATTTATGCTGTAGTTATTGTCGTGTGAGTTCTACACATACTTATCTTGGTTTATGATTGTCATGGCTGACAGAACTATAGATGCCAACTGACAGTAATAAATCAGTCATCTTGTAGTTTCTTAGCGTCAGTATAAACCATAAAGTCGTTAAATGTTGACTTTCATGCTCATTAAATAGTCCTTGAGTATTTTGTCTTTCTAGAAGATCGAAATTAAAATAAAAGGGATATCGCTTTTTATTTTTATACTAGTCTAATGCGTATGAAAACAATAATGCCGCCCTGAAGTTTGGTCTGATTAAAATGCTTGACGGATTAGGATTACTTTTAACTTTACCATGAAATCCTGACCGATAGCTGCTACCTTGACGTGGTGGTCGGGCTTGCACGTCGTGACTACCCAACAAGCTACAGTGGCTGGAACCAATGTTCCTGCAGGTGCTACCATCCCAGGAAAGTTGTTAGGATAGCGATTAGACTAAAAGCAGTAACCGGGTTTGTGTAAGAATCTTTCTTACAATGTGCTGGGGGGGGCTGAGGGCGAAGTCGTACTGCTGGGGAACAAGGGTGTAACAGTAGTGAGGTGCTTCCCTCAGATGACTAGCATGCCAGCTATGCTGTCTCTCCATTCCGGAGAGAGGGGATTAGAAAAGGTCGACCCTAAATATTGTACATCCCGATTTACCCTACGGTGGTCCGTAACCGGTGGTAAGTTTACCAATACGGAACCAATCCCAGAAACCAGTTCATACAGATCAGCTTCACGCAGTTATCCCCTGGGCTCTGTGGTCACGCAACACTAACCCTCTCTCTGTTTCAGGTACCTGAAGAATTAATCAACTTCCACGGTGTGGGCAGCCGGGAAGTAACAACCACCCACACACTTCCAAAAGCACACGAAGCCTTCCTGAGTATCATTCCCCTTTACCTATCGTGAAATGGGGTGCTCATCGATGACATTGATTAATAATGGTGCTGTATTCATCGGAGGCCTGCTTAAAACTTAGCTACTAAAAGCTTCCATCACTATATTGAGTATAATTTCCGTCGTTCACTTTGGTTTAGTCTATTAAAATATAACCTCTTACGAGAATTTAAAATGTTTACGACCTACTGATTCGCCATTTTCTGTTAAACCTGAGAAAAAGTATAATCGCTTGTGTGTGTGTGGGGGGGGGTAGACAAAGTATCCTTAGTTATGTCCTTGAATTGCAAAATGTACTCCTGAACGTTTTACAATCGAATTTCAAACAAGTGTCATACATTTCTCAAAGCAGACAAAGAAGCAATATCACAATGGATTGGTTTGCACTTCAGATCAGACAGTATCGTTCCTCATGATCTACTTACTCTCAGTTAATATTTTATTTGAAGATCCTAAACTAATCGAAAATAAGCGTGCTGAAAATTCTGTACATTATTTAAACACTGTCCAGAATAAAGCTATTGTTATTATATCACGAATTTGTCGGGGTCAAAATTCAGGAGGTCATTGAACACCACCCCGGGGCTAAGTGGTTAGATGGTCAACGAGCTGACTTCTTAACCTGAGGCTCCCGAGTCTCTGATCCCTATCGAGTTCGTGAGAGCGCACTTCTGAAGGGACCTAAAATAGAACGTAACAGGCATGCAGTGCTCCCTGGCTTTCAACTGTTACTTTTTTTTGTAAAACGTTTTGAATGTATTTTGTTTTCTGTGAATCCTTTATTCTTACTTATAAGTAGTATAAGTCTTTTTGCATACTGTCTACTACCATTAATTATTATTCTTCCCTTTGTTAATAATATATATACAGTTTGCAGATCAAATGAATGATCAACTTGACAATGAATCACAACTATCACATGATGAAGAGCATTCAGTCAATTCGAATACAACAGCAGCAGCACGTAATTCACATTCACCATTCCGCCGTTGGAGTGCTATTGATCGTCTACAGAATTCTCTACTGCATCGTTTTCATCATAATACAAAATTTGCTAAACGTCCTACCACACAAAATCGTCATCGTAGATCATTGACTAATTCTAGATATGATACCTGTTCATTATTCGATATACCATCCGATGAGAATACAGTTGAAAATGATACCGATTGGTATGCATTTATTACAGCTCAATCGACGACCGCCTTATCTGAGCCTAATATTAGTATATATAGTCGACAACAGGGGATAAAGAATTGTTCCAGTGATTCGTCAACAAGTAATCCTGTTGTTGTTGTATGTCAATCACCTATAAGTTGCATAAATGACAGTACTATATTCAGTTTAGGCCAACCGACATCAAATATTGATTCACGTCAATGTGTTGTACTTCAACCAACCAATCAAAATGCATCGATTGAAGAGTATTATTTGTCGAAGAATACTACTAGGCATAAATCCTTGAATTCATCGCATTTTGATGAAACGATATCTTGTAAAGATTCGCCACCTTCAACAACGACATCATCATCATCATCAAATCAATCTGAATATTCTTGTAAATCATGTGATCATGCAGTGACATCTCTTTCATCAACTGCTTTTACTAATCTTGTACAGTTAGATAACAACAATACTCATGACAATGGCAGTGAAATAAACAATTATCCCTACGATAAGTATTTAAGTAAATCTGCAAGTTCTCCATGTTATTCTTAAAGATACATTCCTCTTCTCTCCCCCCTGCGCTTTCCTATTCCCCATCCTTTTTTATCAATTAATTTTAGCAGCATAGCCAAGCAAGCCATCGTCGTCATCGTTCCAAATTGAAACTATGACTATAAATGTGTTGTCTTCTTCTGCTTGAGTGAGTGCTAACATCATCTGCGTTGTTTTTTGTCTGTTTTTTTTTAAAAAAAAGAAAAGAAAGAAAAAATTACTCTACACCCCGGTAGGCTATTTCACGTATTCGTCTTCTTTTGTCGCCTTGGCAGCTAGTTTATAGCTAGTCTTACTATTGCCTCACGTATATTGCATATAGAATTTCCTCTTCTTAATTTTTTTTGTGTATTTCACTCGAAAATGGATTACGTAACTTGTAAATTTTGTGAAGCTGCTATCTGTGTGTGTCCGGTTGGGGGGGGAGGCTGTGATTCGGCTTGGAAAGGCGAGGCATGTTTGTATTCTCATTTGTGGAATCTTTCTATTGACATAGTATAGTTTATCCTTGCTGTAGGGATCCTTTTTGTGTTTTTTTTTATAGAATTTAATCTTTTTTCCGACTTTTTGTATTGTTTGTGTAGAAAACCTTTTTATTTTACCCTTACCATTAATTAAGTGGCATACTTTTCTCCTGTCTGCTTCTACTTCTGAGTGTGAGACAGCACACTTGAGGCTGGGTGAGTCAACTACCTACCTTATTGCATTTATTCATCTTTCTTTTGTTGTTGTAGTGTGCGTGCGTGCGTGCTTCTGAGCCTGTGTGTGTGTGTGTGCGAAGCAACTTTAAACAAGGCAGTGGCTAATCTCACTCTTACGCTTATTTTCATTTTAGTTTAGTTTCTTTTCTTCGTTTGTCCAATGTGTCCAATATGCTCAGGTTATTTTTTGACCTAACATTTCCTTCCATTGACACATACCTATTAGGTTTGTTCTGTCTAAGAGAACACACTATGGCCTCACTTTTTTGTTTCTTGTCTATTCAAACTGTGCGTGTGTATTTAGTTGATATGAGATAAGTGTATATTTTTAATTAGTGTGTGTGTGTGTACTTTTCAACAAAATGAAAAATAATATACATATTTTAGTGGTCAAGTTGTAATTGTTATTCTCTTGGCCTCTGAGTCGAGCATAGAGCTTCAGCAATACATCTTCGTTTCATTCTGTCCTCTGAAGCCTTTTTAATCTGGCTTCACTATTGCCAGTAATCTTGCATTTCCTTTTTAAGGGATTTCTTCCGTATTCAGCCTCAGAACCATGGTCAACTCGTCGTCTCACATTCGGTTTTCACCCGACGACCAGCCTGACTCACAGTGTCACTTAGCAGTCTCTTCAGTGTGTGTCCAGTCCATCTTCGTTTTTCTTTCAGAGCTCCTTCTCGCTTTTTCTTTCTGACCGATTGTCTGATCTTCAGCTTGCTATCTCGTAAATTATCCAAAAGTGAGAGGGTTGGGAAATGGAGCTAGCGGCCCTACACCGGGGAATCAATCAAATCTCTACAGAAGCTTCAACATCCGGAAATAAACTTATTCTTCGCTGGTATCGGAGAAACAAGACTATGTGAAGGCTAGTGAAAGCCGATGTGTTATCTATCTTTCCACGCCTAAGTATTTAGGAATCGTTCCATGGTAGAAAATTATTTATCTCATGATGGTATATACTACTGACTGATTTAAGTAGTTAAAAACTGGTCAGCTCAAGTTGTTCACCAGGTCAGAGTGAAATTTTACTTCGAATTTTATCATTTGCAAGGGATAAGTTTGATTACATTACTATTTATTTTAGTTAAGTTATTAATTGTATGCATTGGCTATTTTAAAAATATGAAACTATGTAATATTGATTAATTAAACTGGGTAGTTGAATACGACTCACACCAACCATTAGTGCTTGCTAGTTTCTTATCGTTTTGAGAAGATTTTAGGATTCCTGAAACACCATTGGATTCTTATTGTTTGCTGAGATGCATCAGCCAGTCTGAAATTTTTTGATAATTCGACAGTTGGAATTAGGTTGATGTTGTGTAAATTGATGTGTGTAAAGTGATTATGTAACACAGTGTAGCACAACATATAGAGATATGGTAATACCAGTAATTCAATGATTCTCATTTCGTGTTTCCACTCTCAGTATTCTTCAAAAGAGCTCATCGGCTTAAGTACCTGGCTGTCAACTATAATGGTTTATACGGGTTCGAATTCCTCTACACCTTTTTCAGCCTGTATACCTCGGTAGTATTTTCAGCCTTCACACAATATGCATAGCTCATAATCTGCTACATGGAAAATGTGGGTAGGGTTAAATGAAGCGACGACTCAGGCCTCATATTATGTGTACGGATCAAAACAGACTTGATATGGTCCAAACTCAAAAAAAACCGGTCTTTACGTTCTACTGTGTAGTTGACCGAAACTTCTCTTAGCTATACACAGTCACAAAACACCCTAAAGTCAGCAAAAAGATGGTTATTCGCAGTAAAATGTGACGGTTGTTCTGTTCAACAATCGTAATATATTTCATACATTTATTCCCCTTAATGAATTTGAACAATGCAAGAACTACAGTTTTAGCAGAATAAAATGGTACCATCTTTGATTTCGTTGCCTTCTCGTCAGCTGCTTACATGGCAAAGACATTATTAAATATATCTACAACAACAATTTTAACATACTTGCACAGAGTTCAGTTTAAACAAAAATCAATCGATCAATATACGCATACACTAAAAATATATACATATATAAATATGCAATATTAACCACTATTCCGAACAATAATCATCAAACACAATGGAAACTTTTAGCATTGTTATATTGTTATATTGAGACCTGACAAGGGCTCAGGTGTGGTGCTGATGGACAAAGAGGACTACATCGCAAAGATGAAAGCTGTGCTAAATGACCCGTTGAGATTTAAAGTTGACAGTTGCCAGAAAGATAAGACAGATGCAGTCGAAAAACGTATCACAAACGCCTTGAGAGATCTTCTAAAGAAGAAATTGATTAACAACAACACATACAATGATTTGAAACCTCGAGGGTCCCGTTTGCCACACATGTATGGCCTTCCGAAGACACACAAAGAACAAGTCCCTTTGAGACCCATACTTTCGATGATCAACTCGCCCCAACATAAGGTGGCACGTTGGCTTGCGGAGAAGTTGGAGCCTATTCGTCAACGGCTAGGCGTGCACAAGGTGAAAGACTCATTTCATTTCTCTGAGAGTGTGAATCACATGAACGTTCTAAATAACTTCATGGTGTCATTTGATGTAACCTCCCTATTCACAATGATTCCAGTCAATGAAACCATTGAAATCATCTGTCAGCAGTCCGATCTTCTCCCACTCCCAGAATCTGGATTCAAACGCCTACTGCTTATGTGCACCATGGATGTGCAATTCCTATTTGACAACACGTTTTACCGCCAAATAGATGGTGTAGCTATGGGCAGTCCACTTAGCCCTGTTTTAGCAGATATTTTCATGTCTAACCTTGAAAGAACAAAGCTGAAGCATGCAATCGACGAAACATCCTCCTACTGTCGTTATGTTGATGACACATTTATAGTGTGCAAAAATAAAAGTCATGCTTCACGCTTACTAAGATTATTCAATGGTGCACACGCCAATGTTGACTTCACTATGGAACACGAAAGTGACGGAAAATTTCACTTCCTCGACATAGCCATGGAACGCCTAGAAGACGGTGGTCTTCAAAAGTCAATTTATCGAAAGACCACATGGAAAGGACAATAAAAACATTTTAATAGCTTTTGTCCACATAGCTTTAAACGTGGTCTGGTCAAAACTTTGTACTATAGAGCAAGGAGAATATGCTCTACAGAGAAACTAGAGGAGGAGTTTGAGTTACTTGAAAATATATTGAAGAGAAATGGGTATCCTCAAAGGTTCATCAACAAGTATGGAAGATCTGAAGTCAAAAGAGTAAAACAAATCACAGTGGAAAAAAAGCCAGTCTACCTTCAGCTTGATTACAAAGGTGAAATTATTGCAGCGATTATCAACAGAAGGCTGAGTACATCACTAGCCATAGCGTATCCTGCAGCTAAGCTCGTTCCCGTCTATCGAACAACTTACTCTTTGGTGCAATCGAAAATCGATAGATATCCTTCTCATGTTACCTCCAACTGTGTATACAAATTTACATGTATCTGCGGGAGCAGTTACATTGGAAGGACAGAAAGAAGGGCATATCTACGATTTTCTGAACATGTACCAAAAAGCTTACGTCTAAAGGGAACAAATGCTTTAAATAGTGCCATCACCAGGCATCTTCTCGACACGGGTCATGAGGTGGACGTTGAAAAGTCGTTCAAAATTATCAATAAGCAAAATAGCTCCATTCTCCTTAAGTTTGCTGAAGCCATTTCCATCAAGCGCATGAAACCTGATTTATGCGTCCAGAAAGAAGCGGTTATCAGCCTTTCTTTGCCCTGGTAACTGGATAATTTCACCTCTCTTTCCTCCGAATGTGAAATGCTAAAAGTTTCCATTGTGTTTGATGATTATTGTTCGGAATAGTGGTTAATATTGCATATTTATATATGTATATATTTTTAGTGTATGCGTATATTGATCGATTGATTTTTGTTTAAACTGAACTCTGTGCAAGTATGTTAAAATTGTTGTTGTAGGTATATTTAATAATGTCTTTGCCATGTAGGCAGCTGACGAGAAGGCAACGAAATCAAAGATGGTACCATTTTATTCTGCTAAAACTGTAGTTCTTGCATTGTTCAAAATCGTAATATAATCAAAATGGAAAATTGCCGCCAACAGTGACCCCTTAGGTGGCTATACAGGTTAGATAAGTTACAAGTACTGTAGAAAATACTTGCGAATCACGAGGAATATTCTCAACAAGGTGGGGCGAAGAACCATAAACCAACAATTCCCTCAGCTGGTCAAAGATTAAAATAACCTTGGTTCAATCCAACCAAATAGTATCCGTAGGACAACAACATATTATCCATATCACACAATCTCAAAGAAAAGCATTAAAATAAGAGATGAAACGGGAACAAAGACAAATAATGAAGAGATTAACTCAGCATATGATATCCAAATGTCAGGGTGGTGGTGATATGTGGTGTAGGAGGAAACAGGAAAATAATTACGAAGTTCATATGAACTGTGATCAAGATTTGACCGGATAGTTGCGAAATAATTGAGCGCTGAGTGGGAAGTAGACATATGTAGAAATTATAATTGTAAAATCTCAGCGAGATTGAAATGATTAATTCCAACGTTTCGTTCAGCAAACTGGTCCGAACTTTTTAGGATAATTAATAGAAATTAACAACATAGTATTCAAGTGTTGGTTTGTAGGGATTTGATTGGTTTCAGGATTTCATCATGAGCTGACATTAGTTAGAGAACCATTGGAAAACCTGGGAGTACTGGACAGCTGTTTCGTCCTAGTGCTTGGGACTCTTCATCAGTACGCACCCACCGGGATTCGAACCCAGGACCTTCCGGTTACAAGGTCAGCGAGCTCGTATGCCATTAAGCCACTGGGACCCGATCCAATGGCCAGTCCATGAATTCTAACTTCTGCCAATTCACGACATAGCGCAACCGCTAGCCAATGTCTTCGGCGAGTATTTGTCCTCACACCCGACCAGCTGCACCAGTAGGGTGTGAGGACAAATACTCGCCGAAGACATTGGCTAGCGGTCGCGCTATGTCGTGAATTGGCAGAAGTTAGAATTCATGGACTGGCCATTGGATCGGGTCCCAGTGGCTTAATGGTATACGAGCTCGCCTTGTAACCGTAGGTCCTGGGTTCGAATCCCGGTGGGTGCGTACTGATGAAGAGTCCCAAGCACTAGGACGAAACAGCTGTCCAGTACTCCCAGGTTTTCCAATGGTTCTCTAACTAATGTCAGCTCATAACCTAACATAGGTTTACATGCACAAAGGACATCTCTTGTTTCTAAAGTGTTTGTCCAATCATATGAATCATGAAAAAGTCATCAAACAAAATTGTATAAGTTGTTTTACGGGTTGTGTATAAGTTGTGCTTAAAATTTGACCTTAGACTTACAAATATTATTAAAACAATTAGTCCCTTTGATAAATTTGAATAAGGTATTTAGAAGACAAATTTCGCGAGTTGATATCTTCATTTCGTAGTTTCTCTCTACAATCACTTTACAACTAACATGGTTCACAATAATGAAATAAAATGCATGAGAACTACTCGGTTATATAAAACAAAAGTACATACTAATGACTAATCATATTTTTAAACAGGTCAAGTATTCTATGATAAACGACGGTTGAAGTCTATTGTTTTTGTACACATAGTTTAGGATGTTTGTGATTAATCCAAAGAGTTTCCATCACCTTCAATAACCTTGAATTAGAGTTATGTAATGAAATAATTGTGAAACAGTCATTAATATTGATTTTGTGACCTGACATTAATCAACACTGCAATGGATTTTTCTACTCAGATTAATTGCATTGGAATTTTCTTTATGTCTAAATAACCATTTTGGAACATGTTCTTTTCGACGACATTGGAACATTCTGTTGGTTCTGGCTATATAGGTGTCAGGATTTCATCATGAGCTGACATTAGTTAGAGAACCATTGGAAAACCTGGGAGTACTGGACAGCTGTTTCGTCCTAGTGCTTGGGACTCTTCATCAGTACGCACCCACCGGGATTCGAACCCAGGACCTACGGTTACAAGGCGAGCTCGTATACCATTAAGCCACTGGGACCCGATCCAATGGCCAGTCCATGAATTCTAACTTCTGCCAATTCACGACATAGCGCGACCGCTAGCCAATGTCTTCGGCGAGTATTTGTCCTCACACCCGACCAGATGCACCCTACTGGTCACGACTTCCTACTGGAAACCAGGTAACTACCTACCTGAATAGGGCCAGTTGCCAGTGAGCATCTCATTGGTATTCAAGTGTTGGTTTGTAGGGATTTGATTGGTTTCAGGATTTCATCATGAGCTGACATTAGTTAGAGAACCATTGGAAAACCTGGAATTACTAGATAGCTGTTTCGTCCTGGTCTAAGACTCTTCATCAGTACGCGCCCATCGGAGTTCACTGTCAGCTCATGATGAGACCCTCCAACCAATCATACACAATCCCTACAAAACCAATAGTTGAAAAATAAGTAATTTGTTTTAACTGACCGTTTCTTCGAACTTTTATTCCTTATAGTCAGTCAACTATGGCTTACGGTTACGTTTTTTAAACTAGCCGCCATTTTACTAACTATTATTTTACCAGTAGTATTCGTTTTGTATTTTGATAAATTTTGAATGTACTTCACAAGGGAGTCTGTTAGCTGAATGGACTGTCATATGTTGATTCAATGAAAGTATCATCTGGAACATTTGTGAAAACAATTAGTGATTAAGGGGAATAATTTCAAATGGATTGAAAGCTTTTACAGTTGGTTGCCTAAAATGCCTATATTGATATATAGATTATACACCCCATTTATTATACATTTTTTTCACTTTATCCCTTTAACTTCTGAGTGGGACATAGGGCTTCAAGCTAGAGCTTTGAATTTTCAGTAGTAGTGGTTTTATTGTAACGGGATGGAGTTGATAGCCTGACTCTTAACCTTTCCTGATTTTTCTGTCCTTGGTACCGGTTTAGTGAGGTTTAGGAGTGTGTCGGGCAGGGACCGGACGACTGCGAAGTACATACGTGGTTGGCGACCATTTTATCACTAATCTACAGAAGCATATGTTACACTCTATAAGATAACCTAATAAAAATAATTTAAGTGCTAGTTTTCGGGGATTTGATTGGTTTCAAGATTTCATCATGAACTGACATCGGTTAGAGGATCATAGGAAAAACTAGGAGTACCGGGTTGGCAGAAATTGGAATTCATGGGCTGGCCATCGGATCGGGTCCCAGTGGCTTGTAAGCAGAAGATCCTGGGTTTCAACCCCAATGGCGGTTGCATACTGATGAAGAGTCACAAATAGCTGTACAGTACTCCCCGCAGGTTTTGCAGTGGTCATCTAACCGACATCAGTTCATGATGAAATTCAAAAAGTCATTCAGTTGAAATTACTTTTGAGTTTTATTCAATGAATTAAAGTACACCAATAACTTGTGGGAGGGTACTACAAATAAGAACTATCTGATCAATGCATCAGAGTTTTCTTTTTGAGTCTTTTAAGTTATGTTTACACTAGTTCAAAACTAATTTCATGTTTCGACTGAAGCATGAGTCATAGTAACAAGTTTCTTACAACAAGTACTGAGAGTCATGCCTGTCTGTCTGTCTGGATTTACCATAGAACTTGCCACCAAAGTGCACCAGTTCGAGTTGCCACGTTCCAAATAGCACACAGAGGTAGACAAGAAGATGAGTGAAGAGAATCAATACAGTCTGACAAGTATAAGAGTGAAACAGAATGGGTAATGGTAGAAAGGAATATGAAAGATTACAGAGACTGAATACATCTGCGCTGGCCATTGACAACGATTTTGAGCCATGTCACCTATTGTCTCCAGCCATTGATTCCTAGAGTCAGTCCCGAGGGCCCCAACCTGGAAGTCTGCATCTCCCTCCCTACCTGACTCAGTTTAACTGTCAAGGATTTCATGGATTGATGACATGTTTTTGTTTGGCCACCACTTACTCTTTTCCAACCCGCACCTATATCGGCTAGTAATCCCCGTCAGGGGAGGCGATGGTTAGGCATGCGCAGCGCGTGTAAACAGATATACGATTACCAATGTTAGACTGTCGTAATCATAGAAAACATTTTTTGTCACACATACAGTTTAGTTGTAAATTGTTCCCCACGAGGATTTCAGTGTCGCTACAGCTATTTCGATTTTCAATAAAAGTCAATTAAAAACCTGTTGTCTCAAGATATATACAGATGATTCGAAATTCTCTTTGTACTATTAAAAAGAAATTCTATACGAAAGTTGAAGTGGAGAGAGATTAGTGAATGAACACGTTCTGAAGAAGTTTCTAAGAATGTATATATTTGGATTCATAATGCTGGTGAATCTGCATTCATTTAGTTATGACTTTATGCTCTGAGATGCAGGATAGTTATCTTCAGAAATCAATTTAAATCATTTAGTACTTAAAGTTAGTTAGTAGTCATAAATTCTAGTCCCATAAGTTGATTCTTCATTCCACAGTAGTCAGTGGAATACATTCGCTAAGCTAGGTAACTCATCATTGTAGGGGACTTTGAACTGATGTCGAATGGTTGAAGTCAATAAGTTGGCTCTGAAGACTATATATATATATGACAATGGTTAGACCCTAGCGATCAGTCAATATATTCTTTACAGTCCTACATGAGACTAATAGCGGCCTGAATAGCTTAATGGTAGTGTATCGACATCCCAAGGTTGCGGATGCTCTTCTCTGACGACTGCTAATAAATTCCACATTAGACTGCTAATAAACACAAAATCTAAATGCAGTACTCCCTGTCAATTGTTCCCAACCATCTCATACTGGTTATATAGGTATTTAATCCTCGCTATAAAATACAATCTTAAATTAAATACGAGAATATATAAATAAAAAAAATGATATTTTGATATTCGAAAAGAATTTTGGGAATGGGATCATAATGCGGGCTGCATCATGGTGCTAATTTTCTTGGTTTATAAAAACACTGACTACAAGGTTCTGATATGTTACTTCATTAGCACATGGTACAATGAAGACAGGAAGATGTGTGCGTGTGTGTGTGTGTCATACTAAACAGCATCTTTACAGGTAATATTCAGCAATCTCTTCAAATTTATCTTACTTATGAAACTAGCGGAAGACCAAATTATGTTTCTTTTTAGCAGTATCTTCAACTTATGACTTATGAAGGACAAAATATCCCTTTAAAATAACCCAACTTTTGATTGAGATAGAGTGTATTATCTCTTTATTATTATTCATTTTGGTTCTAAGTGGAACATAGGGCTTCAACAGCATACCCCCATTTCATCCTGTTCTCTACAGTCCACTTTAAGTAGCTAGCTCCACGATTTCTCATAATCTTTTACCTCCCCCCGCCCACACTGCTTTCTCCATTTCATGTTTGAACGACCCACTCGTGTTTCCCCAATCGCGTTCCACTCGACGGCCTGGCGCGCGACGTCATTCGATGGCCCGCCGAGAGTGTACCCAATGCATCTGCATTTCCTCCTACATATTTGTTGAGCGATAGGTTCTTGGTTAGTTTGTTCCAGCAGTTTCTTGTTGCAAATCCTTTCTCGCCATTTGATCTTCAATATAGAACGAAAGTAGCTACTGATAAAAGTCGGCAACAGGCTGTTGGAAATGCTCTTCGCGACGTGCCAAGCTTCTGACCCGTATAAAAGAAGTAACTGACTTAACATTGGTGTTAAAACCCCGAATCTTATTCTTTATGCTGAGTACAGAAGTGCAGACACATTAGCTGACTGGCTTCATGTAGGCTTTCACCAGACCGCGTCATGTTGCTTCTCCAACTCCATCGAGAAATCAATTTTTTTTTATTCCGGTTTATTCTTGGCGGCCTGCTTAAATCTTGGGCTACCAATTACCTTAAACATTACAAATCATATTGCATCTAATTTCTCATTTCTAATTGATATTTTAATCAATAAATCTTATTCAAATATGACCTCAAATCGGATTATTTATTCTCGTGAATATCTAATATCTTTAAAACCTACTGATCTGCAACTCCATAAAAAAGACAAGAAAAAGCATCATGCCGGCTGGCAGAGAGCATTAAAAAATACCCCTATTCAATTCATGACTGTTCCCGCAATTATGAGTACCAATTGTCGCTCCCTGCCGGCTAAAATTAACTGTCTTCAATCGCTGGTGTCTTCCATTATATATCATAATACTGGGATCATATCACTTCAAGAAACATGGCTTCATGATCTATATGATGACAATCTAGTGTATCTAAATAATTTCAAACTATTCAGACAAGATCGGTGTAGTTCCAGGAAGAAACGCGGTGGCGGTGTCGCCATCTTCATCAATTCACAATGGTGTACGTCTAATAATGTATGTTTCAAATTCTCTAGTGACAATATTGACTGTCTCACCGTTAAGTGTCGACCTAAACATTTGTCTAAATACAACTACATTTACATCTCGAACATGTATATTGCTCCTGGATGCAACTCCACAGAATTATCTTTATTTGCGGATGAATTTACTTCCCTTGCTGCCACCTCCTTCGGAAATTCCTTGTCTATAGTTACTGGTGATTTTAATTCTAGTGACCACAGCTTCCTAATTTCACTTGGACACGATAATATTGTCAACTTCCCGACTAGAATGGACAACACTCTTGACCTTGTTTTTACAAACGATGCAGGAATATTTGAAGCTCGAAAAAGAGCCCCACTACTAAATTCAGATCACTGTATCATAAGAATATTGCCCAAAGTATATGGAAAGCAGCACAAAAGGGTCTTCTCATACCTTGGAAAGAAAACACAACACAGATGTTATTCCCATGACAACATACTGAACCTAAGGTCCATGTTAAAAGACACAAACTGGGATCTATTTACTGAACAAGCTCTTGATAACACAATTGCCAACATAACACATTATCTTAATTTCTGTCTTGATGTTTGTTGTCCAAAAGAGACAATCTTCTTAAAATTCGATCGCTTCTCCTCTTCTCAACTCAAAAAGCTCCGCCGTGAAAAAGAAAGGTTGTTCAAAATGAAAAACAAATCTGGTGTTAAGAGAATGAACACTTTGATTAAGCTTGAATTACAAAGATTGAATGCTCTCTATAACCAGAAGTTTCTTTCATGTAAATCCCCATCAAATATGTGGAAGTTATTAAAGGAAATCACAGGTGGTAAGCAAATGTTGAATGATATTTCTGTAGATGTTAACATGCTTAATGAATCCTTCATATGTATCCCAGCAAATGTTATGATTCCTAACTCAAATAGTGTAAACAATGACTGCTTCTCATGCTTTAACACGAATGATGTCCTCAAGTGTCTTCAATCTCTCAAGCCTACTCAGTCCCTCGGTCCTGATGGTGTTCCTGCTGTTATCCTTAAGAAGTGTGCCGACATCTTGTGTTCCCCGCTAACTGACATTTTCAACGAATCGTTTTCCAAAAGTATTATACCTGAATCATGGAAAAACATCAAGATCGTTCCAGTGCCTAAATCTACAAGTGGACCTAATGTTAAGTTTAGACCCATTTCAATTACCTCACCCTTTTTGAAAGTTATGGAAAGACTTATTTTACTTAATCTTGATCCCTCTTTAAAACCTTTCAACGACCCCAACCAGTTTGCTTATAAACATAGTAGGAGTACGTTAGATGCCGCTGTCGTCCTCCACCATAGCATAGTCTCTAGTTTAGATAAAGGAGCTAAATACGTTCGCTGTGCCTTCCTTGATTACACATCTGCATTTGACTCTGTTCCCAGGTCTCTCTTGCTAAGTAAGCTTGCTGCAACACAGGCTGAAAGCTGGACAAATAAGTGGTTGCATTCCTATTTTTCTGAAAGGAAGCAGTACACCGTCTACAATGGAAAATCCTCCACTACCTCACTTACTTTAGCTGGTGTTCCTCAAGGTGCTGTTCTTTCTCCCTTTCTGTTTTCGTTTTTCTTACATGACTTGCCTCATTCTGATGTAGCCACTTTTGTTAAGTATGCCGATGACCTCTCGGTTTCTATGCCTGTCAACTCTCAGTCAGATTGTTCCAAATTAAATAGCTTTCTGTCGGAAATTAGTCAGTGGTCCTCTTCAAACGGACTTAAGCTTAATCCGTCTAAATGTCAGGTAGTCAATTTCACTTTCAGACGTAAATGTGACCTACAGCAACTAGTTAGCTCACATGGCCCCACTCTCATTGACGGCACAGAGGTTGAAAATACATCTAATGTCAAGTACCTTGGGCTGAGTTTTTCCACCGATCTTTCCTGGTCTTCCCACATCTTGCTAGTTACTAGAAAGATGTTTCGCTTAACGTTCTACATTAGGAAATTTAGGCAGTCTGGCATAAAGCAGTCTTTACTTTCTCAGTTTGTAAATTCTTGTATTCTACCCATCCTCCTTTACTGCTCCCCATTAGTCTTTCCTGGACTACTTAAGAAAGACTTTGCTTCGCTGAGAAGGGCACTAAAAGCTGTTAGTAGGGCAAGTGGGATATCGTTAAACCAACTGGTGAACACTATTGTAGATAGACATATAATGTCATGTAAGAAACTAGCGAATACAATATTGTCGGACCCCGAGCATCCTCTCTATACGCATCTATCTCCTTGCATTTCATCTGGAAGAACTAGAAGCAGCTATAGGAGGCTATATGCTAGGACTACCAAATACAAAAACTCCACAATACCATATCTGGCACAGCTGTTATGTGATGAGAAATCCGTTAGGTATGACACGATAAACTTACTGCGGCACTCTAACAAATAGTCCCATTAGTTTTTGTTTTCCTTTCCTCGTTACTACTACACTGTTGTTCTCATCTACTACCACACATCAACTTTATATTTCAAATCCTGTGTTGCATTGTTTGAAATGAAATACTCTACGCTGTTTTTTTCTTAATTTTTAATATTTATTTATTTTATTTATTTGTAACTTATTTATCTTTGATTTTTAAAAATCTTATATAATTTATGAGGTAATTAGATGCAATATACTGTAATGCACGCTGAAAATTCCATACCTGTACCACAAATACTGTTTGGAATAAAGCTGTTATTATTATTATTATTTTATTTATTTCCTTGTGTGTCGAAGTTTCTGTAGCAGTTTGATTGGTTTTCCGGGGTAGGGTCACGAGCCCTACGCCTAAACCCCCCCCCTCTTCTCCCAGGCTTGGGACCGGCTAGAGGCATTTTGAGTAAGAACAAAGTTTCGTTATTCACCTTTTTTTGACCGCTTAAGTATTCCAGTTTGTAGGGTTTATGAAATAAATATTTAGGTATGAACAGAAGGCATGTATTGTAGTCACCAAAAAGGGTAATTCTATTAAATAGTTAATCTATGACAAGCATTTTAATATAATGGTATTTTATTGTACAATCTAAGGTTCATGAATAATCCCCATCCAGGCTACCCGCATCCGACGCATCTGTAGTCCCGACGTTCTGGAAACAGAATTAGATATTCTGAGAGAAATCTTCATCCAAAATGGATACCCAATAAGATTTATCGACAAAAATATGAAACCAATAATTCGGAAAAACGAAACTTTAAATGCGCCTAAAAAGAAAATCTACATGAATTTGGATTTCAAGGGAGATTTAGCAAGTGATATTCTCAAGTGAAGGATCACATCATCTCTGAGAAGAACGTTCTTTGCAGCAACGCTACGAATAGTGTTCTCCAGTCGCCCACTGATCTGCAGAAGCCTCAAAGACAAGATCCCGCATCTGGCCACTTCTATGTGCATATACCAGTTCACCTGCTCCTGTGGAGCCAGGTACATCGGTCGTTCGACGCGCATCCTGTCCAAGAGAATTCAAGAACATTATCCAGCATGGTTGCGAAAAGGCAATACTGGTGCAATAAGGAGTGCGATAATTGAACACCTGGTCAACACTGATCATTGCATTTCAACGAACGCCTCCTTCAAAGTAATCTACAGAGTCAAGAATAACCTATCAAAGGCAATACGGTTTCGTCTCCTTTGCATCGCTGAAGCTCTGGCCATTCACATGGAAAAACCGGAGCTGTGCATACAAAAGAAGATTACTCAACCACTTCTACTCTCATGGTAACAATGTTTTGATTTGTTTTGAGCTTTTATTTTTATTTTGATGACTTAATTTTGTTTCTTTGCCTGTTCCTTAATTGCTTATAATTCTTGTATTCACTTAAACCTCTTACATAGTTTCGTATTATCTACTTTGTTTCTATGTGCATCCTGAGTAAAACTCACTCATCAAACTATTCATATTATTATTGCATAACTTCTTTTAACAACTGTTTGTGACAACTCATCACCTTTGTTACTACCCTAGCACTTAATGGTCTTGACTTATATTACCAACCTTTACCTGTTTAGTTAAAATAACCTTAAGCAATTATAATTCTTGTATCCACTTAGATCGCTTACATAGTTTCGTATTATCTACTTTGTTTCTATGTGCATCCTGAGTAAAACTCACTATTATTATTACAACTGTTTGTGACAACTCATCATTTTTTTTTACTACCCTAGTTTCATTAGCACTTAATTTTCTTGACCTGTATTACCAACCTTCACTTGTTTAGTTAAAAGTAACCTTAACCAATTGTAACTTTGTTTGACAAACTTTATGTACACATACATACAAAACAATGCATATATATTTGCCATTGTACAGCTAAGAAAATGAATTCGCCGAAAAGAGACTCTTTGCTGATCTACGTGTTTTGTTTTCATCAATCTAAGGTTAACAAAAATGTCATTTCACTGTTTACTGCATAAATGCATGAACAAAAATGTCGAAATTTCAAACAGCCCACAAAAAGGTTAGTCTGAATAGGACGACTTTATTTTAAGTCTTCTTTGTTAGCCGACCAATAGTGACGCAAGTAATTACTTCAATTTACGTCTGATTTAATGATTAGAAGTTTTATTTGTACTTTTTCTAAAAGGTCATTATCTATTTTTATTTGATTAGTGATGAATCTCAGTGTAATCCAAAAGTCCCTTTCTTCTTAGTTGGGACTCGTCAGCTTGGCGGTAATAATTCTAACTCTATATAATAATTCTGATTTTTAGAACTCTTACATAATTCCATGTCCTCCTTTGTTTCTATGTGCATCCCAATCACAACTAACTCATTAAACTATTCACCGTATTACGTAACTGTATTACGCCTATTCAACTTCTTTTATGTGTTGAATAACATTAACATTCATAACTATGCTTTTTGAAAACACTCCACCAATAATCTCCTACCAATCTTCACACATACAAAAATAAGTATACATATATAATTGCGACTGTACAGCTAAGTGAATGAATTCACCTCTGAAAAGAGACTCTTCACTGAACCACATGTTTTGTTTTCAGTTGTAATTTCAACAAATGAGAACCAATTCTGGATCATAAAGTGGAGACAGTTTTAGTCATAGAAGACTGAAGCATTTCGATAAAGCAAGAAAGAATAAATCTGAATTGTAAGCCGATATCACCGTTTTATTGTACAGGTCGCCATCAGCTACTGTAGACTATATGAAATCACAATGGTTATTATCATTATATAGTATTATTTCCTTTAGTTCCTAGAGGAACATAGCGCTTCAGCCTCACATCTCTATTGAGTCCGGTCCTCTGCCAACGTTTTCACTTGGTTCCACTTCTGCTCACACGCTTTCATCTCCTCTTCACATGACCTCCTCTTCCAGGTCACCCTTGCACTGACGACCAACTCGCTGCTCCCCTTTCGGGTTCCACTCGAGCAATGGCTTGTCTAGTGATGTCACTTGATGGTTTGTTTTCTCAAAGTATGGCCAATCAATCCACCTTCATTTCTTCCTGCATATTTGTTATACAATAGGTTCCTGCTCAGTTGGTTCACTCTCAGAGATCCCTCACCATTACTGATCTTTTTTGGCCGGCCATCTGATCTTGAGTATTGAGCGAAAAAAGCTGTTGATGGAGGTCTGTAGTTCATTTGAATTCGCCTTCATGACGTGCAAAGTCTTTGATCCATAAAGTTGGAAATCCGGATGTTATTTTTCATGCTGAATGCTGTTGACCTCCACACAGACTTAAGAGTAATTGAAAGCTTGTCTTGCTTTTCCGATTCTTGCTTTGATATCCTCGTCAGTTCCGTTGGCCTGTATTTGAAACGACGCTTCCCAAGTAAGTAGGTGAAGGAGGTTGTTTCTTTCAGGTTCCTCCCATTTATATGACTGTTGTCTGTTGTTGTTAGCCAGGAATCTTCATCACCTCTGTTTTCTCTATGTTCACCTGTAGTCCTGTCTTCTCTGGATGCTTCTTCTGCCAACTTGTTGCTGCTTTTCACTTGCATATCTTCCAGTTTGTGGGAAATCAGACATATATCATCAGTGAAGTCCAGATCCTCCAGGTTTTTCGTTAGGGTCCATTTTATTCCTGTTTCCTCGTTGCCCGTTGTCTGTCGCATTATCAAATCTACTGCACTCAGGAAGATCATTGAAGATAGTAGGCAGTCTTGCTTTACTCCCGTCTTCACTTCGAAGGATACTGTAAGTTTCCCCTGTGTGGATTACTTGGCATGGAGCATTGTCGTATAACTGTTGGCTGAGATGTATAATTGTTGGCCGCACCATGTAGTAGCGAAGTAGTTGCCAAATAACCTCTCGATCGACGCTGTCAGCTGAAGGCCTTTTCAAAGTCGATGAAGTTGAATGAGATAGAGAGCTGACTGCCATTCCAAGCTCTATTCAGTGATGATTCGTAGCGTTGCAACTTGATTGATGCATGACTTGCTCCTCTTATTCTGGTCGAATTTTTTCATTTAGGGCTTTTTCGATTCTCTTGGGATGGACATGAGCATAACTCCGCACAAATTCTTGCATTCACCTGAGTCGCTTTTCTTTGGCAGTTTGAATAAGTAGCCTTTCTTCAAATCCGCAGATACCTTGTCCTCTTTCCACACCTTCTTCAGACGTGTGGTGTCATCAAGTCCGATGGCTGATATCTCTGGGTCCATTTTCAATGCTTCTGCTGGGATTCTGTCTAGTCCTGGGGTGCTTTTTCAGTTTTTATCATCTTTATTGCTATTTTCACTCAGTGGGTTATAACAGAATGAAAATTACACATTGTAAATTTTGAAATGATAATAGCAGAAAGTGTTATAAATTAAGGGATCCCAAGTGAAAACATCACGATTTCTAGTTCAATTTATTATCAGTTCATATGCATTGCGCAACAGAAAGTGGAGGAGGGTAGTGGACAGGAGAAAAAAAAACAGAACAAGAAAAACAATAATTATTACTAGCTTATAAGGTTACATAACAACCCAAGGAATTACATTTTAGTAAGAGTAAAGTTATCTCAGTGTCCTGAAGTCATCAATATGAATGGTTACGCAGCTAAAGTAGCCAAGATTAAAATGCACTCAACAAACGAGTGAAGGAATAGCCACAGTTCTTCTTTATAAAACATACTATAAGCTGAAAACTTTTGATCTCAATCGCTTCCACGATCTTCTGGCTCTTAGGAGTCAGTCATTCAGATGTCTTCAGAAAGACTTACCTTTGACAATGAAAGTGATTTCATTTCTTCAGGAATATCAGATTGTATTATTTAACTGAAAGACACAGACTTAGCGGATATGTCGTTCAACCAGTGATCATCCCTTTTACTGGGTTCATTGTTTGGATTTGGCTCATTGGGTAATATAATATAAGATCCTATCAACTTTAGGAGAAGAAACACTAGTGTTAGTAAAGTTATCAAGCTACTAACATAGTAGTATCTTCTCATACTATTATAATGTCTAAATCTTCCCGAAAACTCCACTTCTTATGGTTTAAGTAAATCAGTCTTATAAACCATTTTACACAGATAATATTTTTTCAAATGTAGCGCCATTAGACTAAAGTGAACTTCTTCTAATATCAAAATGTCAAACCTCAGTATGAATAAAATATGTCATATAAGAGTGTTTTACAGAAAATTAAATTTCACAATGTTCATGTGATTAGAACAAGATTCTTATAGGAAGAAAGCAAGAATGACAAGATTCGTTAAGTAAAATTAATTCATTTCATACTAATACTTCTTCTCTTCAGATGAAAACATTTGAAAATAACAATACAATAATAAGGGAATTTCATATAATTACTCAAAACTGTTAGTTTATTTACCATATTCTCTTAAGCTGCTGACAAAGATTAAAGCAATAAGAAGAGAAATTAGGCACCGTAGTACAGTACAATCCTATCATGGAGTAATTCGATTTGATAGAAACATATAGCTACCAAGTGGTGGTTTGCGAGGATCTGATCGGTAACGAGTTTGATCATGAGTTAATATCAATTAGAGAACCACTGGAAAATCTGAGAGTATTGGACGTGTGTTTCGTCCTAGCCTGAGACTTTTCACTGGTGCGCACCCACCTCTGGGTTTCAAACCTAGGACCTTTCGGTTACAAACTGATCTAGCAGACTGTCCAGCTACTGGGATCCAACCCAGTAGTTCACTAGTACTCCCAGGTTTTCCAATGGTTCTCGATGTGATGTCAACTAGTAACAAAACCTGTAAAACGCTTTTAGTGACAAATTATTATTTACTGATGACATGTGCTCACATTTATATCATGTTGTGTCATATCATATACCTTGATATAATTATGAGCAATAAATTACTGTTGAAACTTCATTAGTAAATAATACTGTATAACCATGTGTTTTACTAAATAAACTTATTTCGTGACAGATTTCCGGTGGATAAAGGCAATCAACAGGAGGATTGTAACTTAAACTGTATACCTAATGTCATTCGTCAGCGAAGCGTGCAACAGGTAATCAATCAGTCATTTTTAGGTCCCTTAATTTCCATTTGTTCAATTTATTGAAATGAATTTTTGATTTTCCCGTCGATTGATTGGACCGAAGTGCTCGGTCTCAGGTTGGCATGTCGGCTTCTTGTGTCATGTCAACCTGAGACCGAGCACTTCGGTCCAATCAATCGACGGGAAAATCTCAAATTCAATTAAATTAATATGAACCGTTGCACATGAGGTCGCTCTCGTGGCCCAAAAGGTCTAGTGGATAACGCTTTGGCACTTGAAACTATGGTCACTGGGTTCGAGCCGCGGTGGGAACATCATCACTCAGTGAGAAATGCAGGTACATCCAGCTGACGAGTCCCAAATAGGACGAAATGCGCATCCTGGATTCCACTGCTAGCCACCATCCACTAATTGTACATTAATTCAATTTAATTAATTTGTTTTGACAAATCACACAGTGTTATACAGTAATGTTAACTGACAAACCGAGCGGTAGCACTAGGTAGTACAATAAAAAACTTAAATGATGAAATGAAACAGATAGAAGAAGAGGTGTTGGTGTCGAATAAATATCCTATAAAATTCACTAGGAAGATCAGAAAAGGCCAAAAGCAAAATCAAAATAATTGTGAAACTAGTAATGATAACATAAATAAGAGAATATAAGGCATGTTATACCATATAAGGAAGGGACATCTGAGACCCTCTTTACGCAGGATTCTGAATAAAGCAGGAATTAAGGTGGCATTCAAACCTACAAACTCACTCAGCGACAAGCTCTGCAGGTTAAAGGACCCTGTTGACTCAATTAGAAAAAATAATATAATTTACAAAATACCCTGCAATGACTGTCAGTTAAGTCAACTACATAGGTTAAACTAGTAGGTCGGGGGTAGTCAGAGTGCCGGAACATAAGAATTTAGCTAAGGTAAGAATTGTTGACCTCAAGAAGAGAAGTAATTTAGAAAAAAGCTCAGCAATTGCACTTCACGCAATAACAAACAACCACACAATAGGGCGGGTGGGAGAGGGTTAAAATTCTAAAAAGTAATCTATGTAGGTGGAGAGAGAGGTTGATTACTGAATCCTTGTTCATCGAGTCTACACCGAACACATGCAACAGAAATGACTCAATGCAAATACCAGAAATATGGAAGATATTATTACCGCCAGTCAAATCAGGAGACGACAATTAATAATCTTAAAATTCTATTTCAATTCGAGCACATCACAAAATTCTAACAAGTTACTTATTATGACTGTAAAAACACTCGTCTTATTTCCCATCTGATTGTAATTGATCAATAACACTCATATTAATAATTCTGAATGTACATTATCCTATATTGATTTTTATTCGAATATCTAATCGATTCCACACAATTATATTTTTTTTCCTTCACTTTCCCAGTGGAGCATAGGGCTCCAAGCTAGAGGCTTGAAGTTTCTGTAGCAGTGGTGTTTAGTTTTACAGGATGGGTTTGTTAGCCTCATGCCCAGCCTTTATATAAATCAGTCTAAACTCTCGAGAAGTACACCGAATTTGTACTACAAAATAATGCAAGCGTTACCATGGTAGTTAGAGGTTAATATTTGTTTTTTGTTTTTACAGTTATGTTTGGTAGTAACCGTTTTAGAGATAGATAATTGTCTTTTGATTTATTCCAGTTTGGTTTTGTGATCGGAAATACTTCTCCGAATGGTTAAGATGGTTTAATTAGTTAATATACATATCGTGCTAAAATATATGATGAATAATAAGTACCCAATAATTCTTTATGTCTTGATTTCAATCTCTTTTGTTAGAGGGTTAAAAAAACAAGAAACAAGAAAATCAAAACAAGATTTTTCTGAAGGTTTCGTTGTGCAAGCCATAGCTTCTTCAGCAGATTTATTCGGATTTTTATTAATCAAACAAACATAAAGCCTCTGTCAGCGAGCATAGTCGACAGTCTTTAATGTAGTGGTGCTCCTCAAATATTGGAATCAGTATCCTTCAGAACAGAACTGTAAAACATTACGAGCACAGCGATGTAGCTGCTTGATATGAAGCGCTTCTCTCTTTCGTGACATGTAAATATCTCACGGTAACTGTAGTGACAGAAAAAGCTTACTAAAACCAGTGAGAGCAAATTGATTTTTTTTATTTTTTATTACAGCTTGATTCCACACCGTATTTTGTGTTACAGGCATGGAATTTTCAGCATGTGATATCGGTAGCCCAAATTTTGCAGGCCGATCATAGATATTAGGTGTGCGTCGGCAGGGGATCGAACCCCAGACCATCTGCATGGTCGGTGAGAGTCCTAACCACTGTACCACCGACGCATAGAACGGTGACGTGCCCTTTGATACAGGACAAATTATCCTTATTATTGTTCTTTTGAGATATAAAGCTGAAGCAGCACTTCTTCATTTCGCTCTGTTCTCCGTGGTCTTTCATGCTGGTTCCACGACTGCCTATAGGCTTTGATTTCCTCCTCACAGGATCCCTTGTGTATCAGTCTCTGAAGCTCAACTCGTTTAGCATTCAATGGAGGGCCTGACGTGTGATATCACTGAATGGTGTCCATTTCCCTCTGCATTTAGGACAAGTTACTTATTTATTGTTTTCAAAGTACATTTAGATTATTTTCTTGAACTAAAGTCATAGTAATTTACTTCCTCTCCAATTTCCAACGGCAGACATAGAGGAATTTGTTTCACAATGGTCAGAATTTTAAGGTATAGCTATATAGGCCTACTGTATCCTTTCTACCAATCTGGACCAACTCAGATGCCATAGCAAAAGATTTCAAAAGCTAAGAGCATGCAGCTCTGTAGCTGTGTTGTAATGGTTCTTCCGCAGAGTCATTAATTGATAGGAATGACTTCCATGAGAAGTTATGTCTGCACTCTTAATCAACTAGTTCAAACAGGGTATAACAGAAAGGGATTAACAGAGGCTGTTAACCTTCTATTCTCAATAAAAAATAATCCAACGATGAAGCCCTTCAAGTTCCCAGCTGTGCTTCAACCACTTTATTAATACGTATTGTCTACAGTTAAGTGCTTCAAGGATAGACATTTGCATGAACAGTTAAATTAAAGCCATTTTATTTTAGTTACATCAGCTAACTTAACACAAATGGCACAAATATTATTTGATTTTTAACTAGCAAAATATCCAGACCGTAAAGATAATATGAAATCAGTCAGTTTGTAGATGTGAAATACTCAACTTCACAGCTGTTTATGAATGTTTGAATGGCTTTAAAAAACAAATAATATGAGGTTAAATGACACGAAAGTCGAAAACCTTCCTGAAACATTTTTTAAAACAGATAATATAGAATGCTTATTGAAATAAACACTAAGGAAATAAATCACTCCTAGCCAAATCACAGTGCTAAAGAAGGCATGAACTTGTTATCCAAAAGGGATATTACTGACGAGGCATTTAGAAGACGTTTATCAGAGTACATTAAAGGTACTTTTTAATGTCACTACCTTAAACCTGGTACTCTTGAGAGAGGGGATGATTTGAAAATGCGTAAAAGATAAACCACCGCTTATGCCTACCTGTATTTGAATCTACTGCTTTACATGCTCCTGGGGAGCTGATTTCACTGGATAGAGTTTTATCTTAAGCAGCTGAATTTTAATCAATAGGCTACAAGTTTCGATCAATATTCCACCTGTCAAAGGTCAAGCTAAAGTCTCTCATATAACAGGTTTGTGTCATAATTCAGTACTGAAACAAATTATGTGTTCTACTGAGTTGCCTTTTTTCATCCAGATTACACTGATTGAGTCAATACAATCGTTTAGTAGAATATATGTTATCATGAGTGCATTACTCATTTTTTACATCCCATTGCGTTCCACATCGGTTCAGCCTGGAGATCTGAAATTCCCATAAAGCTTATTTTGTCTTTAAAGAGTGTGGTTGCTAGCCTCACTCCCACTCTTCCCTGTTTACCAGGCTTACTGGCGAGTAGGCAAAGTTTATGAGTGTTTTGGCCAATTATCAAACCTGGACGTGGTACGTGGTTGGTGAGCACGCTAATTTTGAGCCACTGGCGAACTATTCTGGTGTCATATTCCAAAGTCCTCTCTGAAGAGCATCAGAAAACATCGAAAGCTCTCAGAAATAATGACAAAATCGTCATAATTCGACCTGACAAAGGCTCAGGAGTGGTACTGATGGATAAAGATGACTACATCGCAAGGATGAAACGGTGCTGAATGATCCGTTGAGGTTCAAATTAGACGACTGCCAGAAAGACAAGACAGATGCAACTGAAAAACGCATCACAAACGTATTGAGAGATCTTCTAAAGAAGAAATTGATTAATAACAACACATACAATGAATTGAAACCCCGAGGGTCCCGCTTGCCATATATGTATGGCCTTCCAAAGACGCATAAGAAAGAAGTCCCTCTGAGACCTATGCTTTCGATGACCAACTCTCCCCAACATAAGGCTGCCCGTTAGCTTGCGGAGAAGTTGGAACCCCTTCGCCGATGGCTAGCCGTGCATACCACAAAAGACTAATTTCATTTCGCCGAAAGTGTGAATCACATGGACGTTTCAAATAAGTTGATGGCTTCATTTGATGCAACCTCCCTGTTCACAATGATCTCAGTCAATGAAACCATTGAGATCATTTGTCAACAGTCTGATCTTCTCCCACTACCAGAGCCAGAATTCAAACGCCTACTGCTAATGTGTACAATGGATGTACAATTCCAGTTTGACAACAGTCTTTACCGACAAATAGATGGTGTAGCTATAGGCAGTCCACTTAGCCCCGTTTTAGCAGATATCTTCATGTCAAACCTTGAGAAAACAAAGTTGAAGCATGCAATTGATCAAACAACTTCCTATTGTCGATATATTGATGACACATTTGTAGTATGCAACAACAAAAGTCATGCCTCCTATCTACTCAGATTATTCAACAACGCACATACAAATATTGTATTTACTATGGAACACGAAAATGATGGAAAGTTCCATTTCCTTGACGTCGCCATGCAACGCCTAGAAGATGGTAGTCTCCAGAGGTCAATTTACCGAAAGCCCACATGGAATGGACAATACTTACATTCTAGTAATTTTTGTAAAATAGCTATAAACGAGCACTAGTCAAGACTCTGTACTATAGAGCAAGGAGAATATGCTCTGCAGAGAAACTAGAAGAGGAGTTTACGAATCTCGATAAGGTGCTGAAAAACAACGGTTATCCTCAAAGATTCATTAACAAATATGGAAGATGTGAAGACTCAAATACCAAACAAATCATAATTGAAAGAAAGCCTGTCTTCATTCAACTAGATTTTAAAGGTGAAAACATTGCAGAAATGGTCAACAGAAGACTGAGAACGTCACTAGCCAGAGCCTATCCTGCAGCTAAGTTGGTCCCTAAATGTTCTTTGGTGCAGTCAAAAGTCGATAGATACCCTTCTCATGTTAACTCCAACTGTGTATACAAATTTATGTGTATCTGCAGGAGCAGTTACATTGGAAGAACACAAAGAAGGGCACACCTCCAATTTTCTGAACATGTGCCGAAAAGCCTACGTGTCAACGGAACAAACTCTTATAGTAGCGCTATTACCAGACATCTCCTCGACACAGGTCATGAGTTGGAAATCGAGAAATCCTTCAAAATTATCAATAGACAAAGGAGCTCCATACTCCTCAAGTTTGCCGAAGCAATTTCTATCAAACGCTTAAAACCAGATTTATGTGTTCAGAAAGAAGCAGTTATTAGTCTTACCTTGCCTTGGTAACTGGATGTCTTTTTTTCTCTCATCTGATTACGTAATCTTTGTCTTTAACCTCATCCTCCTTTTATAATCTGTAATTTTGCTTGTCTCTTGTTTCTATGATTTGAGTTCAACTCAGTACATTGTTCCCCAACTTATTAGTCACTATGCATCTAAAGCACATCTCACCATTATTACGCAACTCCTTTACCATTATATGCATATATTTATTGTGTTTAAACTTGAACTGCGTCAGGAAAAACTATATAAGCGCAATTTTCTGAGCACTGTTTACTAATTGTGGAACTTTCTGTCAACTGACAACATGTAAAATTTGCAAGTATGTTAAAACGTTTCTGTACTTAAACCTCAAAATTTATTTAGGCTGTAAGCAGCTGATGAGAAGCCAACGAAACAAATGATGGAAACCATGTTATTCTGCACAAACCACTGTTGTTCTCGCTTTATTCATATTCTGGTGTACAGGTGTGTTAAATAGACGTCTGTATTACTTGACTTGTGATTTCTGATATCTATGGTCGGCCTGCAAAATTTGGGCTACCGATATCCATGCTGAAAATTCCATACTTGTACCGAAAATACAGTGTGGAATCAAGCTGTAAATCAAAAAAAAAATAAAAAAAAAATAATAAAATAAGTCTCTATGTTCCAACAGAATAGTTGAGGTAAACCAACATTTCGACTAAGTATCACATGACTTTCACAGGAAAACGTTAAGGAGTATAGGTATTTCTATAAAGGCAAATTATGTACACCTTATCTTCAATGCACTATTTGCACAGATCTTTGTGTTGTGCTACTTCTGGCCTTCATACTGTGTTTCTTTGTATTCTTTTCAAGCCTTTCATGCATCTCCACACTCTGTATAATCTGCCTTCTCTGAAATCAAATCTATCTCCCTGGTATTTGATGCTTTTGTGCCGATGAACGTCTCTTTTTATGCTACTGATAAATCTTATCAGTAGCACTCACCATAATAGCACAAGAGGTGGTGGCGTCCAGCTCACAACATCTAGTCTTTTTAATTTGTTCTGAAATCAGCGTAGAAACAAAATCACTCTCTGAGATATACAATGACAACACAAAGTGAGACACAAATGAATAGAAACCAGTATTCTATATACATTAAATAGTGTCATCTAGGGAATTATTGTCGAGTTATTTCATTTTGAAGAGAATCCCTTCTGACAGTCATTAGTTTGAGTTATTTTCTCCCTAAAATTCAAAATTTTTATATCTCATGACTAACAGTGGTCTGAATAACTACCTTTTACAATTGTATTACACAATAGTAATTATAAGACACTTTATAACCTTCAGGATTTCATCATTAGCTGACATTGGTTAGAGAACCATTGGAAAACAAACTGGGAGTACTGGACAGCTGTCTCGTCCTAGTTTGGGACCCTTCAGCAGAACGCACCCACCACCGGGATTCGAACCCAGGACCTTCCGGTTACAAGGCGAGCTCGTAGACCATTACGACAGGCATCGTAATTGGTGGTTGGTCACTAGCAGTGGAATCCAGGATGCGCATTTCGCCCTATTCGGGACTCGTAAGCTGGATGTACCTGCATTTCTCACTGAATGATGATGTTCCCACCGCGGCTCTAACCCAGTGACCATAGTTTCAAGTGCCAAAGCGCTATCCACTAAACCTTTTGGGCCACAAGAGCGACCTCATATGCAACAGGTCATATTAATTTAATTGAATTTGAGATTTTCCCGTCGATTGATTGGACCGAAGTGCTCGGTCTCAGGTTGACATGACACAAGAAGCCGACATTTCAACCTGAGACCGAGCACTTCGGTCCAATCAATCGACGGGAAAATTTCAAATTCAATTAAATAGGCATCTTACTTAAGTTTACGGCTGTATGTTTCACTTCACTTCTGATAAGATTTTCAAAGCCAAATAGTTCAGCGTTGAAGTGTCGCTGAAATAATCGATTTTAGGACACAATTTTTATAGTAAATCTGAAATAGAATGTTTTATACAATTAACACTGAATTATTTTGATAAGGCACACATTTAAATAACCCATTAATCATCAAAATGTATTCAGTTTATTTCTTATTAAATAGACAGTATGACCTTACAAAAATGGTGGAAAAAAGTGATGCATAATGATCAGGGAAGATTCCACACATACATATTCTAGCATTCTTTAGGAGATAAGTAGTCTACATTCTGAGCCAATCTCCTTCTCCAGCTTCCTATTTGGTTAAATCTATTCGCTTATATGTAATTTACGGTAAATACAGTTTTCCTGTGTCCCCTTTCTCCTGTTCACTTCATTTTCAAAACTTAGATTTCCTATAAAGGGATTTGTGCTGAAGTAAGTAATCTTCACACGGATAGATAGATAGGTAGAAAACTAAATGCTCATTAAATATTCAACAGTCTTTTGTTATTAGGTAAAACTAAATTGATTATATGCACACATAGTGTAAAAGCGTTAAATAATAAAAAAAAGAGAGAGAGCTTGAGAGAATTCGTGAAAAGATGAGCTTTGGAGGACAGAAATGAGACTGAGAGAGTGAGCGGACATTTCATCTTTGTAATGCAAAGTGCAAGTAGAGTGTGTGCATACATGTGCCCAAAACTGTGCTTGTTTTTTTCGATATTGTAAGCCTAATTTCAATGGGTGACAATCAATCCTATGGCGTTTGGTTTTCCTTCAACAGTATAACCATAAGAGTAAGAGAATATATATATATATCGATGGGATGAATGTGAATTAGAACCCGGATAATTAGATACGGTTTAAGTGCAGCATTATGTCACGATGTCTTCGTGTATATGTGTGTTTTTGTGTGGTGGTAGGTGGTGGTGGGGATGTAGGGAGTGTGGGTGTTATATCCTACACTTTTAAGGGGCAACAAAAAGGAAGTATTTGCATATTTGATGGTTAACATCAACAAGGTAGTGAGTGAGTGAGTGAGTGAGTGAGTGAGTGAATAGTGGAACCATAGTAACTTGAACTGTTTGAACAGATAGATAGATGGATAGATTGGTTTACCTACATATAAATAGGTGAAACGAGTCATATAGGATTCTGTACTGAGCCTTATTTCTAGTGTTAAGAAATTACAATGTTATTTCATACCATGTTAAATAACACCAGAAATAACAGCAGCAATAACGATGCTCTTGACAATAATTTGAGTTATAACTCGTACTGTTTTGCTTCACAAGTAAAGAGTTTATCGGATCCTAACAAGTGAGTTAATCATGGAAACTGTTTGATTATTATTCTCTCTTTCATTTTATCAATAAATTACATCTTTAGCTTTTTTTTCCCCTTGAATTGAGATATGATGTACTTTAAACCTATTGAACAACAATAACTGAGATTATGACTGTTAGATGGTATAATTGTCACGATATTCTGTGACATCGTCTCCGACTGGATCCCTTAGTGAGATGGGTTTCATTATCATAAGGACCGGCAGTTGCCTCTTTCTTTCCTCTATTTTCTGAGTAGAACATAGGGCTTCAATATCGAGCTTCGAAATATCAGTAAAGCTTGTATTGTTCTTACAGGGTGAGAATGATAGCCTCACATCCAACCTTCCCTCTTTACCAGCCTTCCAGCCGGCTAGGGGCAAATGTACGAAGTATCATTCACTAGATCACAGGGGCCATTTAGTCATTTACAGCCTGAAAATATTTCAAATTACACCTCACTGACGAAGTCACTTAGCTTAGTAATCCCATTGCAAACTGGACTGATAGGATTCATTCAAATACCAGTAAACACTAGATACATGATACTAGTTACAATCCAGGTAGCAGTCGATGTAAATGCTATGACTAAATACCAAGTATATACGTGTTTCGTCCCAGTGTGTGACACATCAGTAAACGGTTATACTAAGACCAGAATAACAGCACATAATGGTGGAAGAAACAATATATCATCTCTGTAGTAGGTAACAGATTTAATACAGCTGAGAATATTTAAAATGTTAGTGTTTGGTCAATTGTTTTGTTAATTATTTAAGTCGAATTTTGATTTTCCCGTGACTGATTGAAGTGAAACGTTCGGCTTCTCTTGACATGTAGTAGTCAACTGGATAACGCTTAAATATTAGAAATGAAGGGTACTTATTCAAGTGTTGCTTTGTGGGGATTTGATTGGTTTCAGGATTTCATCATGAGCTGACCTTAGGGTGCAGCTGGTCGGGTGTGAGGACAAATACTCGCCGAAGACACTAGCTAGCGGTCGCGCTATGTCGTGAATTGGCAGAAGTTAGGATTCATGGACTGACCATTGGATCGGGTCCCAGTGGCTTAATGGTATACAAGCTCGCCTTGTAACCGAAGGTCCTGGTTTGAACCCGTCGGTGGGTGCGTACTGCTGAAGAGTCCCAAACTAGGACGAAACAGCTGTCCAGTACTCCCAGCTGGTTTTCCAATGGTTCTTAACTACTGTCAGCTCATGATGAAATCCTGAAGGGTACTTAGTTTGAAGCTTAGTAGGAACAATGTAACATTGAGGACTGCAGGTACATCCGACTGACGAGTCACGAAATGGGATGAAATGCTCATCCTGGATTCCATTACTAGTCACCATCCACCAAATTATTTGTTCATTATTCTTAAAAACCCATGAACAGAAATAACTAACTCTTTGTTTGATGTTAGTTAGATTGATTTTGTCTATATTTTTGCATAGAATTTGAAATAACTGTTGCATAGTTTTTAAAGATCTGGAGATGGTGAAAATGATATCACATTTCAGTTAAAAATGGTGATTCACCGTTATTCATATTTTTATTGAACATTTAAACCATCCAGCTCAAAGACAACGATAACTAGACCAGAGCAGTCAGCTGCACTGTAAATCACCTCTATTTGTCCATCACCATTTATCTGCACAGAGTATACATTTTTGACATTTGAAACACATTGAACCCATCTGCTATAGCGGGTTAGATTTTAATCTGAAACTAATCACCTCATAATATTATATGCCTAGTAAGCCGATGAAATGTTATTGAAATCCCAGATCAGTTAGTTCATCCAGTAAATTATAGTTAGAAAATGAATGTTTTAAAATACTTAACAAATCTTTCGAGTTAACTGGTGGATAATGACTAGCAGGGGGATCCAGGATGCGCATTTCGTCCCATTTGGGACTCGTCATCTGGTGTGCCTACATTCCGCAATGAGTGATGATGTTTCCACAGAGGCTCGAACCCAGTGTCAACTTGAGACTGAGCACTTTGGTCCAATCAATCGACGGGAAAATCTAAAATTGAATTAAAACCTTTCGAGTATATTCTATGCAAGCATGAAACAACAGAAACGTTACCTACACAAATTTTTAAAACTGATGGCTTTTTTGTACTCAGGAAAATTAATCTAACTATTTCTAGTGTCTCTTCAATGAAAACAGAATTCGAAAATATGTCTACTTTGTTTATCAATGATATTTTCGAGTAAAATCCAATTTCCATAGTAACGTTCATCTGGTAAAAGGTGTTATAGCTTTAAAGCTTAGTTTCTTGTTATACTGTAATAAACTTATCGTCTATATATCTTCTGTAGAATTCGAAATGCCAAATAACTTTGGGACTATTGCATTTGTTTACAATTTAGGTATGAAAATATAATCTAAAGGCTGACATTTCTAGAAATTTCACTTCTCAGAGGTAGAATATATTGCTGAAGCTAAAATGTACTCCAGAAATGCCTCCTAGAATCACTTTTACGATAACCTCGTGGTATCCCATTGTTTCTCCTATTAAGTTTATTCATAGGATAAGATAGTTTTAAACGCAAAAGGGCTAAATATTTGTACAAAATACCAATAAGTATATATCTGCAAATGATAAAGTTGAAATGGTGAACTAACCGTAGAAATTTCCAGTTTTTGAACTATTTGACAGTAGATTAATAAGCTACAGTGGATTTAGGTAAAATAAGACGTACTGGTTAGTCACAAATGACAGTTAGTTGATGCAAAACACGTCAGTCTTCCGTAATTACTAGTCTAGTTTTCATTCTTTCATTTCTCTCTATTTAACACATTTATACTCTAGTCTGTTAGGAGCTTTGAATTTCTTTCAATAGAATTCTACTCATCTATTCAGATGATTTCAAAAATTTTATTCGAACATTCTGATGCAGTTTAAATGGTGGATGGTGACTAGCGGTAGAATCCAGGATGCGCATTTCGTCCCACTTGAGACTCGTCATCTGGATGTACCTGCATTTCCCAGTGAGTCATTGTGTTCCCACTGAAGCTTGAATAAGACGAAATGCGCATCCTGACTGGATTCCACTGCTAGTCACCATCCACCAATTAAATTCTAATTAAATGCCCAAGACATCGTCGAAGCATCTACACAAGAAGCCGACATGTCAGTCTGAGGCCGAGCACTTTAGTCCAATCAATCGACGGGAAAATCTGAAATTCAGATGCAGTTTTATTAATAAACTTTAGTAAGTGATGGCCTACATATTTCAACTGTTTGTATAGACTTTGTTGAGCATATATAAAGTAAGCTTGATTCAAAGTGCAATATTTTTCCTTTTGAAATGCGGAAGATTTTTAAAGTCAGACTGAATACAGAAAAATGTTTGGTGTTTTACGGAATTCTGATCTGTTTATTGCGAGAACAGACTACATTTCATGCTTACCTTTCTACTGTCTTTATCTGTCTCGAAGTGATCTAAGCACTGAACACCTGCTATGCTCGTTTGGGTTGGAGGTCATCAGTGCTGTACTATGCAGATTATAAATATTGTTACCTGAATTTTCCGGTCGAACTGTGTAACTTGCAAATGTTAAATCCGATTGGCTCTTTATATTGATTACCTTATATGTGGGTTAACAGTTAACTAGTAGTTTATTCTCTGACCACTGCTCTTAGGATCAAAGATCTTAGAAACAACCAAAAAGATGTATAGGTGAATTTACACCACTACTATTATTACAGAAGACTTAATACTTTCTAGTTACTTATGACCAAGCCTATTACATCTGCAGTCAGTGTTTGAAACCACTTATGTTCACATAAATATGGAGCTTTGTCCAAGAGACTCGGTAAATGCCCCCCTGTTGAATTCAGGTAGATGTGAGCAGATTTTTATTAAACTTCAGTGTCTACACGTGTTTGAATGAACACAGGTCACAGTCAACTGACTCCCAGTGGTGGTTAGTGTTCTTGAGATGTTTACCACAAGAAAACTTTCAGAAGTAAAGCACTGAAACAAATTCTGTGGGAAAACACAAAACATATTTCAGTATTTGTCTCATTAGGGAAATATTAGTGTTATATTTTGGAAATTATGATATTTTAACTGATTAAAAATGCCCATTAAAATTTTCAAAAGAATGGATACTGAACAAAGAGTACTCTTTTCGATAAATTCATCATCAGGTTCTACATTTATACATACAGTATAGTGAATGAATGAATTAGTGTTATGAACAACATTAATTGCTGTTTAAATAACATCAAATCAATAATATTAATAGATTAAAGCTCAATAGAATCGACATAAAACAAGCTGAAGAATTAGGAAGGATAATATTACAAATTCATGAGTTTATAGCTTCTACTGAAGGCCAAGGCAATATCAGAGGCTGGACTTGCTTGTTTTTGACACAGAGTGCTGGTTGTTTGAGGCGAATCGCAATAGCCTGTGCTGTTTGGAGCCTGCGCTGCTTCGATGTTTTTCGTAATTTATTTGGCACCCGGTATAATATAGAGAAGGATTCTTCTACGCTGGCTGGCTTTGTGGCCGGTTTGCACCAGATGTTCCAATATCGAGCTGTTAATAGTTTTCACTACACCTTTACTTAGCCATACTGGGAGATGTTCTCGAGCACCAAAAATCAAGTTCCTAGAGCAACGGCCAATATAACTGGCTCCACAAGCGTAGTTGAATTGATAGATACAATTAGGAGTGGCTAGTCTAGGTACTTTATCTTTCAGTCGAGGAATCACTATCGGTCGTGTTGAGAATAAGACGTGTAGTTCGCCAGCAGTAAAAGTTCTTTGAACTGATTTTTTAATTTTTCACAACTATCTCGCTTGGTATATCACCCATGAAATTTGTTCAGTATCCATTCTTTTGAAAATTCTGATATTCCTATTAAGTTATAAAAGATGATAGATTTTAGGTAGTAAATAATCTGCTCAAACCCTTTGTGAAGGCAATTCACACTTAATAAAGCCTCTTGGAACAACACAAATCGAATTTGTCATTCATAAATTACACAGATTGAGGTGAGAATACATATTCAGATCACAGTATATGACCTTTTTGATACTATAAATGGCAGTTAAAAAAGCTAGCGAGAGAGCATGATGGTATATACTACTAATTGATGTAAGTAGTTAGAAAGGACTCACATGTAATAGTAGCGCTTACTAAATGTGTAGTTTGATTGTTACAATTGTCAATTCACCCAATTAGCTAGACATAGTTTGGATGATTTGAAGTGATTCAGACGTTTCTGTTAGTGAACTTATCTGCAAAATGATTAAAATGATTGTCCTTTGCTTGAATCACTTCATCCGACTAACAAGTAATACCATTCGATGTGTGGGGTTCTCAACTACTCACATCTATCAGAAGGTGTACCAAAGAGAATAAACGTATGCTTTATGTACTGAAGTGTATTTCAGAGTTTGAAAAGGAAATCAGTTTCCAGGCTGTTAAACAAGGCTAAGGTCAATATTTCTTCGTTTTCTTTCTGATTTTATTACTGGTACAGTGTCTCGCCTTTTCTTAATAAAGTGAGAATTGTTTATGTTTAATAAAAGCTGAAATATTCGAACCTACTTTGAATAATAAACTGATCCATTCTGACCATCATAATAACTGAAATTCAAAATATTCAAACCGTCAGCTTTCCTGTGCTTTATTTCTATATATATTAAAGTGACTGTTCTTTAAAATATTATCTTTCCAAATTTAGCATTTCATTAGCCTCCAGTTTATCAGTGCCTTCAGGAAGTCAACTTACCTCTACGCCTATCAGTAATGGTCACTTAAGCAGAACAGAAGATTTCTCACTTAAATCCCAGTACTCTTCATCTGGATCACCTTTAATTAACAAATACGATATCGAGGATATATCACATAAACCTCTACGAAACATATTCCAGTCTAGTTCAGAAGATTCCATAAACTCGGCTGTCACCGCTACTACTACTACTACCGCCATCAATTCAGCTGTCACTGAACCAAATGCATCAACAGTATTTACCTGTGATATATTTAATAATTTACAAGGTATAAATCAAAATCATGGTCAGACTATTAGTGAAGATTTGACTGAAGTTAGTTCGTCAACTCCATCACCAACATCGTCAACATCAACAACAACAACAACAACAACAACAGTACCATTAACGACAAACACCAGTCTTAATTCTATGTGTCCGTTAACAGAAGAATATTGGAAGCATTTCACTTCATCCAATGCCTCTTCGTTTTGGTTAACACATTTAAACAATATTTTGAATTTATATGCATGTAAGTTAATAGAAAAGAGACTCCTTTTATGAGCTTGATCGTTTAAATATAGCTTACAAATCAAATATAAATTTTCATGTATTGGTTTTGTAGAGATTTGATTGATTGGTTGGTGGATTTCATCATGAACTGACATCGGTTAGAGGACCATTGGAAAACCTGTAAAGAGTACTGGACTGCTGTTTCCTCCCAGTGTGAGGACGACCATCATACGCACTCAACGGGATTCGAAACCAGGACGTTCTGATTACAAGGCTAGCGAGCTTGGAGACCATCAAACCACTGCGACCCGATCCAATGGCCAGTCCACGAATTCTCACTTCTGCTAATTCATAACATAGTGTGACCACTTCGCAATGTCTTCTTCGATGAGTTACTGCCTCACCTTCAACCTGCTGTGACCTACTGGTTGCGGCTTCCAACTAGAACCTCAGCTTAACTTCCTGAATAGGGCCAGTTGCTACTGAGCATCAAATAAGTTTTCAGGTATTGGTTTTGTAGGGATTTTGTTTGAGGTGGGCAGTAATTCATCGAAGAAGACATTGCGAAGTGATCACACTGTGTCATGAATTGGCAGAAGTTAGAATTCATGGACTGGACATTAGATTGGGTCCTAACAGCTTAATAGTCTCCGAGCTCGCTCGCCTTGTAACCACAAGGTCCTGGTTTCGAACCCCTGGTCAGCGCGTCAGATGAAGATCCTCAAACTAGAACGAAACAGCTTTCCAGTACTCCCTACAGGGTTTCCAATGTTCTCTGACCGATATCAGCTCATGATGAAATTCTCCAATCAATCCAAACATAACTTAATTATTTCTGAACCAACAGTCACGCAAATTTTTTATTGACTAAAACATATATGGCATAAATGAAGTGATGTTGTATATGAAGGTTAGGAGTGATTATAAAAGTCAGTGGTTGAAATGAAAACCGGTATTCTGGGGTTGTGACAACTAAACTACGCTTCTGAAACTGTAGAAGACGAAAGACTTTAATTATATTCTATCTAACTTACCCCTACATGAGGCAAATATTTGTCAGCTCATTATCAGAACTTCTCGTATCTTACACAATTGGTGTATTCTACAAATCTCGGAGATGAAAACCTTTACTGTATTCGCTAAACCATGTGTAGTAAGTGTCTAATTGCAGATTGACAGATCGGTTAGCATAATGGTGGGTGCAATCAGTCACAAGTGAAACGACTCCTTATTCAACTCAGATGAATGCTTAGACAATCATCAAGCAAATCAGGACGCCTATATAATATAAGTTAGTTAACATATTACACTGACATAGTTATGAAACGTCACTGTTATATCAAATGAACTTGTCTAATATGGAATTTGTATGTCTTTGCTTACACATAGTAAAGAACTTGACAAGAAATTGCTTAAGATTACAAAAGTGTTACTCTAGACAAAAGGAGGTATTCATATAAACAAGGGAACAAGAAGTAACATCAAAATCAGTAAGTAGTGCATACAAACAGTCTTTTTAGATCGATTATAAAGATATAACATGTAAGTTTTCCAGTTGATAAATATGCAAGTCCTATTGTTCGCAAAAAAGTCATTTATTATTATTATTTCCTTTAATTCCCAGAGGAACATAGGACTTCAGCTGAACGTCTCCATTGCGTTTGGTTCTCTGCCAGAGTTTTCACCTGGCTCTAAATCTGCCTACATGCTTTCATCTCCTCTCCACATGACCTCCTCCAAGTCACCCTCACATTGACGACCAACTCGCCGCTTCCCTTTCGGGTTCCACTCGAGCAATGGCTTGTCTAGTGATGTCACTTGATGGTGTTCTCAGAGTATGGCTAATCCAGCTCCATTTCTTCCTGCCTATTTGTTGCACAATCGGTTCCTGGTTGGTTCGCTTCCAGAGTCCATGCAATTATTTTGCAAGCCATAGAGTAACGAAATTAGTAGGTCTTCTATGAAATAAGGAGGAACGAGTCTATCTTTATTCTACTCTGTCATATAGTAATTGGAATAAATTCATAAAAATAACTATTTTTACGATAAGGTAAACATTCCCGAACGATCCTCTACAGAAAGGCAATATAGTGGATCATAAAGCTTGAGCGGTATTCCCCATAAATTATAGCAGTGAACTATAGCGAACTTTGATAGTTGCGTTTTTTTATTACAGCTTGATTCCATACCGTATTTTTGGTACAAGTATGGAATTTTCAGCGTGGATATCGGTAGCCCAAGTTTCGCAGGCCGACCATAGATATCAAGTGTGCGTCGGAGTGGGCTCGAACCCCGGACCATGTGCACGGTCGGTGAGAGTCCTAACCACTGTGCCACCGACGCAGAAGTAGCAGTAGTATGGCATCAAGCACTGGAGGAAAAATGTCATTCAGCAGCGATAGACAATGATGATACAATTCTATGGCTTGACTGTAGAAGAAAATCATACTTTAGAATTCCAGTTGAGTTCATTTTAATTGTACTGACTGATTAATCTCATATAGTGGAAACAGTGAATTGACACACATAATTACTGTTTGTTGAAAAAACACGCAAATAGACATATTAATACTTCAGACATTTCTCACTTAAGACTATAATTTTCGAATGACTTCGCGCGCAGTGCAGGTCTCTGCGCGGGTGGAATCGAAATGGGAAGCGATGAGTGGGTCGTCAGTGCGAGGGTGACATGGACCGACCGAAAGCTGCTACCTTGACGTGGTGGTCGGGCTTGAACACCGCAATGACCTAATCAAGCTATACTGGCTGAGACTTATGTCTCTTGAGGTTCTACCATGCCAGGCAGGTTGTTTGGATAGCGGTTAAACAAAAAGCAGCTACCCATCCAATACCATGTCCAAACAAATTCACAAAATTTCATGCCGGATCGGCCGTGGCCCGGATTAACAACGACCGCGCTTCCTGCTGCCGTGTCACAGGGCGGGAGTGATAAGTATGCTACTGAGGCACACCAAACAAAAGAGAACAAACAAAAACAGGCCGCGTGTGACCGGCCTCAAGCAGTTGTCCCCTGGGCTCTGCGGTCACGCAACCAACTTCCACGGTGTGGGCAGCCGGGAAGTAACAATCGCCCTCACAATCCGAAATGCACACAAAACCTCTCTAATCCTCACTTATCTTTGTCTTCATCTTCATCTCTATTACCTTGCCTTCCCCCACTGATGCAACTCCTCTACTTGATGGCTCCTCACTCCCTCTTCACTCTGTGTCCACTAAAAACGACGAAAGCCAAAAAACCACCACGGATAGTCTCCTAAAGCCACGCCACCAATTTCATATAGGAGCATTTAATGTTAGGACACTTTGCCAAATAGGACAACAAGCATCACTAGCTAAGACCCTGGCATCTCGAGCCATTGATGTATGTTGTGTTTCAGAAACACGCATACAAGACCCAAGTGTGGTTATTCACCTAACCCCACCTGGCCAACAGGATGAATCTTCAAAATTCACCTTGAGGGTGTCAGGAGATGCCACAGCTAGTTCACGAGGATTAGCTGGCGTAGGGATAGCTCTGAGTACTAGGGCAGAAAAGACATTGCTTGACTGGATCCCGGTAGATAGCCGAATGTGTGCTGTCCGTCTGAACGGATCAGTAAGAAGGAGAAAGGACTGCACTACTCGCCGATGCCTTTTCGTAATCTCCGCCTACGCCCCCACTGACTGCAGTTCGGATGAAACGAAGGATGAGTTCTACCAAAAGCTGTCTAGTTTGGTGAGAAAGGCTAAACGCTCAGATATAGTCGTTCTAGCTGGTGACTTTAACGCTCAAGTAGGGAAATTGTGTCAATCTGAGAAGGATGTCGGTGGCACCTATGGAGTTCCGTGCCAGCGAACCGACAACGGTGACCGTCTCCTACAGTTCTGTTCAGATAATCATTTGTTTCTTGTAAGCACTAACTTTAAACACAAGGAGAGACACTGTTTAACCTGGCGACCCCCATCATCAAACCAACGCTGGACACAAATAGACCACATAGCAATAAGCTATCGTTGGCGTGGGTCGGTAGGAGATTGTCGCTCCTTCTGGAACACGTGTGTAGATACCGATCACGCACTGGTCCGGGCTCGTGTGTGCTTACGACTGAACGGACGTAGGAAACAGCTGGCGGTAAAACCATCACGTCCCCAGCTCGATCAGGAAACTAAATCCCTATTTGAGGAAGAACTAGCTAAACGCATATCTGAATTCGACAGCTGTGCTCACCCTGGAGAAGCCTGGAAGAATATTCAGTCAGCTATAGATACAGCTGTAAAAGCTGTGAATAAGGCAAATCCAAAGGTGAGTAAAAACCACTGGATTTCGACTGCCTCATCCGAACTGATAGATGCTAGAAGACTTATTCCGGCGAGCTCCGAATTCAATGAGGAGCGAAAGCTGCACAAAAGGAAACTTACTAAAAGTCTCCGCAAGGACCGTGAACAGTGGTGGGTGACAAAGGCGAAAGAGATGGAAAAAGCATCGGCGATAGGCAACACTAGGCAACTCTTTAGACTCATCACAGAATCGGGTGGGAGAAGGCAATTCATAAGTGAGACTATTTCTGAGAAAAATGGCTCCTTAATTAGCTCTCAGGATAGACGCCTTGAACGCTGGAAAGAACACTTTGAGGAACAATTTAACTTGCCTACAGCCACACTGAACCTCCCCGCCATCCACCACGTACCCGAATGGGATATAGACACTGGTCCGCCGTCTGTAGGTGAGGTTACAAAAGCTATCAGTAATTTGAAACGAGGCAAAGCGGCAGGACCCGACGGAATTATTCCGGAGGTGTTTAAATATGGGGGTGACATACTAGTTTGTAGATTAACTGAGGTACTAGGCAAAGTCTGGGAATCAGAGACAGTACCATCAGACTGGGGTAAGTCACTTATTATACCGATATTCAAGAAGGGAAACAAGTCCTCGTGTGATAATCATAGGGGGATCAGCCTAACGAACATAGTCTCTAAAATCCTAGGCTCAGTAATCATGCATAGACTAAGCAGAACTCGGGAGGAACAGACAAGGGAAAATCAAGCAGGCTTTAGACCAGGTAGAGGGTGCATAGATCATATCTTCACTCTTCGACAGATTCTAGAACATAGACACACTTTTCGGCGTCCAACAATTGTCATATTTCTTGACTTGAAGGCGGCCTTCGACTCCGTGGATCGAAAGGTACTATGGCAATGTCTGACTGTGAAGGGAGTGCCAAGAAAGTACATTGCACTAATCAAGGCACTCTATTCAAACTCACGTAGTCGTGTAAGGGCTTATGGGGAATTGTCATCTGAATTGGTAACAACCAGTGGTGTCCGACAGGGATGTCCACTTTCCCCATTTCTGTTTAACTTCATCATAGATATGCTAATGGAAGTATCCTTAACTGAACGTAGTGACTTAGGAATCGACTTGTTACCAGGGAATAATCTAATGGACTTAGAATATGCAGATGACATAGTCCTGTTAGGGGAGGATGCTGACAAAATGCAGAGTCTTCTGAACACCTTGAGCAGCAATCTTCGTATGTTTGGCATGCGATTCGCCCCTGCAAAATGTAAGATGCTGCTACAGGACTGGACCGTCAACCCCTAACTTAGTGATAGGGAGTGAAGTGATAGAACATGTTGACCACTTCACCTACTTGGGAAGTTGTATTAGCACCAACGGACTGATTGGCGATGAAATCTCAGCACGGATCCGAAAAGCTCGAGCTGCTTTCGCTGACTTACACCATCTCTGGCGTAGGCGTGACATCCGGTTATCAACCAAGGGACGTGTGTACTGCTCATCAGTTCGCTCCGTCCTTCTCTATGGCTCTGAAACATGGCCAATACGCGTTGAAGACATGAAAAGGTTGACTGCTTTCGATCATAGATGTCTGCGATCTCTGTCTCACGTTAGGTGGTTTCACAAGATAAGTAATGTTGACGTTAGGCGTAGAGTGTTGGGCAAAGAGGGAAAATCAATCGACGAGGCTATAAAGTTACATAGACTAAGATGGCTAGGTCACGTGCTGCGCATGCCTAACCACCGCCTCCCCCGACGGGCATTGCTAGCTGATATAGGTTCAGGTTGGAAAAGAGCCAGTGGTGGCCAAACAAAAACATGGCATCAATCCATGAAATCCTTGACAGTTAAACTGAGTCAGGTAGGGAGATGCAGACTCCCGGGTTGGGGCCCTCGGGACTCTAGGAATCAATGGCTGGAGACAATAGGTGACATGGCTCAAAATCGTTGTCAATGGCGCAGATGTATTCAGTCTCTGTAATCTTTCATATTCCTTTCTACCATTACCCATTCTGTTTCACTCTTATACTTGTCAAACTCTATTGATTCTCTTCACTCATCTTCTTGTCTACCTCTGTGTGCTATTTGGAACGTGGCAACTCGAACTGCTGCACTTCGGTGCCAAGTTCTATGTTGAATCCAGACAGACAGAGGGTGACATGGAGGAGACCGTGCGAGGAGATGAGATACGTTGGGCAATCGTGGAACCAGCTGAAGAGGATGGCAGAAAATAGAAGAGAGTGAAGATGCGTTGTTGAAGCCCTATGTTCACCAAGGAACACAAGGGAATATTAATAACTACTTAACCAATCTAATGCTTATTAGTGACTGAGTAAATTATGAGTTTGCCTGAAGTTCTAGCGGGAAGTCGTAACATGTGGGTTCCACCACGTTGGGCGTGAGAACGGACAGTCACTAATAAAGAACTGGAAGAAGTTAGAATTTGATTTCATCCCAGTAGCTGAATAATCCGCAAACTCACCTTGTGGCCTGAAGCTCCTAGATTTGATTCCCAGTGGGGTCACAGCTGTGCACTGTGAAGAGTCCCAAAACAGGACGAAACATATGTCCACTGCCCCCTACTTCCCAGTAGTTCCCTGACTGGAGTTACTTTGTGTTTGAATTACAAATCTCCAGTGGGTGGAACTAAGTTTTCAACAAAATCAAACTGGCGGTGAAGCTACTTGACGTGCTGTTTGGCTGATGTAACAGCTGATTGAAGATGTCTGACTAATAGTTCGGGGATTACTGTTGTAAACCCTGATTCGACTAATACTTTTCATTTTACTTTCAGTTATGAGCCGTTACGAAAGTCAAACTGACGGAAATTAAGATAAGTAACTGATCATTTTATGGACAAACCTTTCTCAGGAAAATATACTTATCAACTTTCGCCTTAATCTTTCAGCTTCTTTGATTAACTCTTCTCCAATGATAAATTTTAATCAAATAATGACTGGATGGCGTATTTGGCGAAGTTTACTTTTACAACCAATGAATAATGAAGATAACAGTAAACAAGTAGAAGATGCTTCACGAATTACATCATCAAATCATTTGTTACCTGTCGCTTTTTCACTTGATTCTGCTAACGCCACTACACCAACAACATTATTACCACCAATTGATACAAACAATTTAAACACTTCATTCAATTTGTATAATTGGGATCACTTAATTAATCTATCCCATACATATTGTGAGAATGTTGAACCTATTCAAACAACTCCATTAAATCTTGCTATGAAGTTGAATCGATTAGATCAACAAACTACTTCTACCTCTACTAACACTACTAATACATCTAAAATGTTCAAAGATATGAATTTTGATAGTAATCAAAAATTTACAGATAACCATTCCAGTGAAATTAAAGTTTTTAGTAAAAAATATGAATTAAATAATGGAGTGAAATATACATTCACAGGGTAAGCAAAGTTTGTCACATTGAAACATTGAACGATTAATCATTTTTGAGTATTCATTGTTTTCACTGGGTTGTTTTTGCCGCGCAAAATAAATTACTAACTCTCTTCGAAATAGAATGTTTTTTTAACTGGTTGATTACAGTAAAGTAAATACAAGTACCTTATCTTAAAAGTGACAGACTACAAATCAAATGTGAATTCAAGACAGTCGTCATGACAACTAGATTAAACATTACTGAAAGTATGAAAATAATGAATAACATGTTATTAATACATCTGACTACATTGATATTGATCACATGCAGTTATTGCATGGATTAACAATGTTTGTGGAGCATAAACAACTAAAATTATAAGACATAACATCGAATACTTCAATTGGGCGTCATTACATGATAATTGTCATTTATTTCAGTGGTAGATTTTTTGGCGTACTGACATGAGCTGACATCAGTACTGGACAGCTCTTTCGTCCTAGTTTGAGACTCTTCAGCAGTAAGCACCCATCTCTGCGGTTCGTAACCAGGGCCTTCTGGTTACAAGACTAGCGAGCTCGTAGACCATTGAGCCACTGGGACCCGATCCAATGTCCAGTGCATGAATTCTAAATTTTGCCAATTCACGAAGTAGCGTGACCATTTCACAATGTCTTCTTCGATGAGTTACTGCCTCACCTTCAACCTGCTGCACCCTACTGGTCACAGCTTCCAACTAGCACCCCAGGTTAACTGCCTGAATATAGCCAGTCACTAATGAGCATCAGATTAATTTTCAAGTATTGGTTTTGTAGGGATTTTTGGTTGATTGCATGGAGGATTTCATCATGTCGTGAATTGGTAGAAGTTAGAATTCAAGGAACACTGGATAGTGTCCCAGTGGTTCAATGGTCTCCGAGCTTGCTAGCCTTGTAACCAGAATGTCCTGGGTTCGAACCCTGGTGGGTACGTACTGATAAAGAGTCCCAAATTTGGACGGGGAAAACAGCTGTCCAGTACTCCCAGGTTTTCCAGTGGTACTGACATTAGTTAGAGAATCTGTGAAATTCGCCTAAGTTTAACTCTTCACTAGTGCCCAGTAGTGGTCCTATCGACGATAGAACACAAATTCTTCATTTCGTAAAACAAGCTTGCTATCATGTAGTTTCCATGCCTAAAACTAGGACCAATCAGCTATGTATTGCTTTCTAGTTCTGAATGGTTCTTCAGTCCATTTCGATTGGTGATGAAACCTGCTTTGAAATAAGCTCGATCCTTACCAACTTAGTGTTTGTCATTTATCTCTTTATTATAAAGAGTGTCATAAATTTCATAGGTAGTGTTCATTTGGTTAATAATGAACTAACCTACTTTGACGCTGAATCAGTCATATGAGTAGGAAGAAAACGAATAACGTTCAGGTTTATTATATCTAGTATTACGAATAAAAATACACAGTTATTCTGATAGGCATCTCATTTATAAGCTAGTTCATAAATGACTTAATGTTTACCACTGGCTGGCCACAGAATGTTGTCTGAAGTCCTGGTAGGAAGCCGTCAGCAGTGGGGTTCACCAAGTTGGGTGTGAGTATAAATATTCATCCGTGAAACTGACTGGCAGTCGCACAACATTTCACGAATTGGCAGAAGTTAAAATAAATGTGCCATTGGATTGTTTCCCAGTGGCTGAATAGCTGGTCTATGAGCTTGCCATTTGTAACCTGAAGATCCTGGGTTTGATACTCAATGGTATTATCGATTCGTACTGCTGAAGAGCAGAAAACAAAGGCGAGAGAGCTGTCAAGTACTTTCTGGTTTCAAATGTTTCTCTAACTGAAGTCAGTTTGCGATCAGTCTCGAAATTATTCTAATTGAACATTGAATTCAAAAATTACTGTCTGTCAGCTCTAAACACTTTTGCTTGATTACAAATATTGAATGGATAATCAAAGAGATACTAGCGCAATCTACTGCTACGTGAACTATATTGTTATTATTATTTATTATTATTGGGTTCCTAGTGGAACATAGGGCTTCAATTGCACGTCTACACTTGCTTCTCTCTTCCTTCTGCTGTACTTTTCACCTGCATCCATCTTAGTCCATACTGTTTCAACTCCTCTCTCTTCACACGATGTCCTGCATGTCACCCACCCTTGCACTGACGTCCCACTCGCCGATTCCCTTTCGGCTTGGTTCCACTCGAGCAATGGCCTGACGCACGCGCGATGTCATCCAGCGGCCTCCTCAGCGAGCGAGTGTCCAATCCATCTCCACTTTCTCCTGCATATTTGTTGGTTGGCGATTTGTTCTTATTTTGTTTCTTCCCATAGTTTCTTGTTGTTGGTGATTCTTTCCGGCCTGGCCATCTGATCTTCAGTATAGAGCCAGCGAAGATAGTTGTTGATGAAGGTATGCAACAGGCTGTTGGAAATATTCTTTGTGACCCGCCCGCCAAGTTTCTGATCCGTATAGAAGAACTGAGTGACTTGACGTTTGTATTGAACTAACTATAACAGTATTAATGCACAAATGATACCTGAATTTCATTTCCATTCCTAGAACTTTTGTAAAGCCCTTAAGTTAGCTTATGAAAAAGCAAGCATAATACTAAAAGAATACAGCATAATGACAACATAAACTAAAATAACTTCAAGCCTCTACAAAGTTATTATAAAATGTGTGTGTAACTACATCAGAAATATTCAAATGCGTAAAGACTTCGTGACAGTTGAATAAAATCAAACACAGATTTTGCATACTAATTGTGCTGTCCAACCTTATGCTACTGTTCTAACTCCACTAACTTATGGTCGGAATACCAACAGATGGCAGTTCAATTTATTATATACTGCATGCCTTACATAGAAAATAAGCTCAGATCTATCATATTTTCAGGGAGCAAACTAAATCACTAGTATTCAAGTGTTGGTTTGTAGGGACTTGAATGGTTTACAGGATTTCATCATGAGCTGACATTGGTTAGAGAACCATTGGAAAACCAGCTGGGAGTACTGTACAGCTGTCTCGTCCTAGTTTGGGACTCTTCATCAGTACGCACCCAACACCACCATTCGAACCCCAGGACCTTATGGTTACAAGGCGAGCTCGTAGACCATTAAGCCACTGGGATCCGATCCAATGGCCAGTGCATGAATTCTAACTTCTGCCAATTCATGATATAGCGCGACCACTAGCCAATGTCTTCGGCGATTATTTGTCCTCACACTAGACCTTCTGCACCCTACTGGTCACGACTTCTCACTAGAACCCCAGGTAACTAATGTCAGCTCGTTATGAAATCCTGTAAATCATTAGTATTTACATGTTCAGTTATAGTTGTACGTCAAGAGTAATTACTAATAGACTTATTTGCATTTGTCAAGGTGTCACCTTCAAAGACTGTCAACCTACAAATCCTGAATCTGGTTCTGCTACCAGACGACTAATCGTTACAACTCACAGTACTATGCGCAGTAATCAAATCGAGGATATCAGAAAACAGATTAATAATTCGAAGATTGTTTATTTTTCTTCATCGACAAAGAACTACAAAGGACTACAGGGTCACAACACCAGCATCAATCGCAATAATACTTCTGATCGTTTCTCTCCAGTCTTCTGCAAAACAACATACGACTTAGCCAGACAGTCGGTATTGTTGTCTGCCGTGAAAATAGAGATCAGCTAGAATAAACAAGCTATATACACATTGCTCGTTCAATGTTGAACAACACTGACAAAATCTTTTCCTTGAAACTAACAGCTTCATACTTTCATCTTAGCTATCCACATTTCAATAGTTTTGAATTTGTTTTTGTTTGATTTGAGTTTAGAATTTCTTATCAATGAGAATGTCCTCTTAAACTTCAAGTATCTTTACTTGTATTCGCTTGTCAAGATGTTTACTCACTATCTTGGTAAAACTAAAGGATTCTCTGGATAGGAACTAGTAAACATTGAGAGAAAGAAAAAGAATAACGATTACGAAAACAGTTATTTTGTCATTTTTTTCTAAATTAAATGTTCCAATGACATTTGTTTTATAAATAATTAAAGAGATAAGGTTTATCTGGGGGAGGGGGAGGGGCCTAAAATGAAGGATTACTTGTTCATCTATGAGAATATATGAGAACATGTGTGTGTGTGTATAGTGTTTCTGATTCCTAAAGATAAATGTCACTAATGTCAACTATATGGAGTATTATGTGAACGTAAATAATTCAAAGTGTTTATCTACCGATTTATCTAATACAATGACTGTTTTCGTTATCAGATGAAATGATTTAGACAAGTAAGGCCTTAATTTATTTATTTAAGTTAGTCGGTATATCCAAGCCGACTGATTCTACTGGATCGATACCTGTTACCCGTTGGTTGCATAAAAAGTAGCTCTCGTGGCCTATTTCATAACGCTTTGAAGTTTGAAACAATGGGGGCTGGGAGTGAGTTTCAGTAGGGTACACCATCACACTGGTGATGAAGATAAATCGACATAACGAATACTAAATATTAGAAGAAATCGGCATCCTGAATTCCACACTGCTAGTCATCATGACGCATTATTACTATTGGACGAAAATGAGATACATAAATTAATAAAAGATTATTATTATAAGCATTTTTGGCAGCTAACTCTCTACTACGGGTTGCCTCCGATAATTATACATCTCATCCAACAGTTATACGACAATGCTGCATGCCAAGTAATCCACAACGCGAAACTTACGGAATCCTTCAAAGTGAGGACGGGAGTAAGACAAGCTTGCTGCCTACTATTATCTCGGATGATTTTCCTGATTGCAGTAGATTGGATAATGCGACAGACAGTGGCGGGCAATGAGGTAACAGGCATAAAATGGACCCTAACGAAAAACCTGGAGGATATGGACTTCGCCAATGATATACGTCTGATTTCCCACAAACTGGAAGATTTGCAAGTGAATAGCAGCAACAAGTGCGTCGGTGGCACAGTGGTTAGGACTCTCGCCGACCATGCACGTGGTCCGGGGTTCGAGCCCACTCCGACGCACACTTGATATCTATGGTCGGCTTGCGAATTTTGGGCTACCGATATCCACGCTGAAAATTCCATACTTGTACCAAAAATACGGTATGGAATCAAGCTGTAATAAAAAAAAACGCAACTATCAAAGTTTGCTATAGTTCACTGCCATAATTTATGGTGAATACCGCTCAAGCTTTATGATCCACTATATTGCCTTTCTGTAGAGGATCGTTCGGGAATGTTTATCTTATCGTAAAAATAGTTATTTCTATGGATTTATTCCAATTACTATATGACAGAGTAGAATAAAGATAGACTCGTTCCTCCTTATTTCATAGAAGACCTACTAATTTCGTTACTCTATGGCTTGCAAAATAATTGCATGGACTCTGGAAGCGAACCAACACAGCAGGAACCGATTGTGCAACAAAAAGGCAGGAAGAAATGGAGCTGGATTAGCCATACTCTGAGAACACCATCAAGTGACATCACTAGACAAGCCATTGCTCGAGTGGAACCCGAAAGGGAAGCGGCGAGTTGGTCGTCAATGTGAGGGTGACTTGGAGGAGGTCATGTGGAGAGGAGATGAAAGCGTGTGGGCAAACTTGGAGCGGGGTGAAAAATTTGGCAGAAAACTTAAGGCAATGGAGACGTGCAGCTGAAGTCCTATGTTCCTCTAGGATTTAAAGGGAATAATAATATAATGATCACTTTGCTGACTGTAAGAGGAATATTTCCTATAGGATTAAGGGAGTAAATTATGCCATTCTTGGCTTATCTCTATGTTAATTTATATTTCGCAAAATGCTGGATCTCCATTGACATGTCACCTCGTAGTACATACAATTCGACGATGTTTGACGATTAAGGCGAAGTTATTTCGGTTGACAGTGACTGGCAGTGGACTTCAGGATTCGCATTTTGTCTTATTTGGAACATGTTAACTGTATTAACCTGCATTCCCTGTGACTGATAATGTTTCCATTGAGCCTCAACACGTCAGCAGAGACCAAGCCCTTCGGCCTAATATAATCAATCTACAGTAAATGCATTTCAACAAGTAATAACTAGTACCTACTGCATAAGTGATGGCTCTCAGGACCCCAGTGGGCTAGTAAGTAATACCATGACGTTCGAAACAATGGTTGCACGGTCCTGTCTTTTCTCAACCGGAACACCATCACTGTCTGGTAATGCAGGTAATTCCAGATGATGGGTCTCGAATAAGATGAAGTGCTTATCCTAGTTCCCACTGCCGGTGACCAATAACCAGAATAAGCTGAAAGTTAATTCCCTGCTGAATACCGACTGATTATAGGGTGGTATTTCCGGATTTTATATGAGAAACTATGCTAGGTCGGTTCCATAAAGTCAGGTTTGAAAGCAGATACTTCCCGATAATGTTGCGTAATGTTGGTGCGATAGTGTGAATTAAGAGAAGTCAGAGCTGATTGACTACTGGATTCCGACCCAATAACTGAATAATAGCATGCTCAATTAGTGACCAAAAAGTTCATTTTTACTCGGCTTACTGTAATCTATGAGATCAGATAGAACCTTTTACTGAAATTAGTTCACTTAACATCACCAGCAGGATCAGTTTGAATCTATTTTAAACAAACAAAATAATGAGTCAAAATAATAAATAAATAATGAAATGAAATCTATTTTTTGCTTTTCTTTTTCGTTATTGTAGCTCCAAAACTTCATCATCACAAGGAGTGTCAAATGTCAAACGATCAATATATAAATGTTCACATTGTGGTCGAGGATTTAGTAAAGCCTACAACAGAACAATACATGAACGTACTCATACAGATGAACGTCCATTTGGTTGTGAAGTCTGTTCTAGACGTTTTAGACGTAAAGATCATTTGAGAGATCATAGGTAAGTGATTTAAAAAATGGAAAAAAAACATGCATTGTGCATACAAGAAAAGGTGTTTTCATAAATTGAATTTGGTTTTGCGTTTATATATCAGACATGCTGAGGGTTTGGTTTCGACTTCCCACTGATGCCCTTCTAAACCTCGTCTAGTTTACTAGCTGTTGGGTGGACCAGAAAAGAAGTTGAGCGTGAGACTAACAATCCCACTTCTGTAGAAATAGCGTCATTGTCAATGAAACTTCAGAACTCGAGGACCTGTGTTCCACTCGGAACGCAAAGTACGCAAAAATTCCTTCATCAAGAGATGGATACAATGCCTAGTAGCTTGGTGGAGTCCAACATCAAATCAGCAAGTTAACTTATTGTCCATTACTCATGTTGAGTCAGAACCTTCACCGCTAGTTCAATTCATCTGTGCTTACAATCACTGAATTCAACTTTAGTGATAAATCAAACTGGTTACCAATCATATCACTATAAACTAACCCTTCATAATTTATATGATGCTCACTAGCGCCTGTCTTTATACAAGTTACTCAGAGTTCTAGTGAGAAGTCGTATGCGGAGGGGGACACTTAGTCAGATAAGAGTTCAGATGCTCGTCTGTGACACTGACTGGCGGCTGCGCTATATATCACGAACCGGCAGAAGTTGGAATTCATGGGCCACTGGACAGGCTCCCAGTGGTTGAATAGTCTGTAAACTCTCTTTGTAACATGAAGGTTCTGGGTTGGAATCCCGGTGGACGATAATGCTGAAGAGTTTCATACTGTGACTAAACAACTCTCCGGTACCCCTTGGTTTTCCAATGGTCCTCTAAGCGATATCAGCTTGTGAACAATCCTGTAACCAATGAATTCACTGCAAACCAGTACTTGATAAATCATTTGTAAAAGTCAGAATACAATCTCAGAGGTATTTATGACGTTTAACTTATAACACGTACGATATCACCCAAGATATACTGAAAGATAAAAGCTGGTATCATTGGATTGAGCTCATTCACTAAATTTCTCACTTTTAAATTTCAGTCTTTCATTTATACTGACTTGGAAGCTGCATTCTCTAGGCAATACTTCATTTTATCCATCGGGGATCTCCAAAAAGTGGAACAAGTTACTTTGTCCCATAGGTTCTTAGCTTTTCAGGTGACAGTTCAAGATTAAACTGAGTCCATATAAAGCAAAGTCAACGGTTGGAACGCAAGGGGTTGTTAGATTTCATATCCTACTGAAACTCATCCACATGACTTCAGCCTAGTAGATTAATAACTTGAATTGAAGCAAGATTGGAACCAGTGATGTACAGATTTGTCAGTATTACAGTTCTACTGTATATTACCAGCAGACGATGAAAAATAGACTTTTCTTTCCTCTGAAGTAATTTCAATAGTTTCAAGACATTTCATTCCTAACAAAACGAAGACAGTTGGGTCCGTATTTAAAGTAGATGTTTGTTTGACAAGAGGAAACAGTCTGACCTAGAATTACGTCATCTCTATTAAGGACTAGGTATCTTGCGTTTGTTACATCCTAATGACTAACTAATATAATCACTATGGTGCTATAAGAGGTCAATCTTGCATCCAAATATCTCAGAGGTTATGTGTTCAATTATAACAGTGGGTAAATCTCCTATGGAGCCTCAGTTGCGGCGTGTACTACTTATGAAAATTTATGAGTAGTATTCTGTGTTTGGCGTTTTCCCCAAGAATTTTGAATAGCTTAACTTCAGATTAAGTTGTAAAGAGGAAGATTATTGTGAAATATAGTCAATTCTGCTATTAATTAACAATTTATTATGTCATTAGAAGGCCCTCTGAGTTGTAGATACTCCCTTGGTTAATTACTGCCTACGTCCAGGTCTTCTTGTTAACTGAGTCCAGACATCTACCAATTATACCAGTTGTAAGCGCCATATCGCTTGAAATTAGGTCACGCGTAGATAAAGGCTATCCCGGTCCAGAACAAACAAGAAGCCGGTCCCTGTTTCTAATGTACTATTAATAAACAAATCAATAATTAAATATACAACAAACCTTGACGGTTTCAAGAGTACAAAGCACAACGCTTAACAGAAAGTAAGGTACCGCTATCAGAGCGGAATAACGTTAAAGCCAAAACTGCGAACTAGCTGGAATCAGACACGATCGTTCAGGTAAGCAGTCAGTAGAAGAATGAACCCAAGTAAGGCACGGTATAGAACAGAGCGTAGGCACAAAGATATAATTTAATTGGCTACTTAACCAGGTAGGCTGATACAGATGAAGATGAATAAATAAGATAAACTCGACAGAATAGTACAAAGAAAGACATGGGTCAGCAAAAATAACAGTTCACAAAATACTCTGATTGTGTCATGAGTTCAACGGTCTGACTAAATGGATCGATGTAAAAACACACACATAGTTCATTAAACAAGGGGATAGACACTTTAGGTACGGATAATAGGGTTGCAACAACGCTAGGCTGATCCGGGACAGGTTATTTATTTATTTTTTTGATTACAGTTTGATTCCACACCGTATTTTTTTTTAGTACAATTGTCGAATTTTCAGCGTAGTCCAAAATTCTCAGGCCGACCATAGATATCAGGTGTGCGTCGGCGTGGGCTCGAACCCCGGACCATGTGCATGGTCGGCGAGAACCCTAACCACTGTGCCACCGACACACAAGGATGGGAATTGAATTGATCTTACACCAGCGATTTGGCTCTTACCAATTATTGAAAAGGTAAAATGTTCACATGACAAACGCTTAAAGTATTTATAAATCTTAGTACTCATTCATACTGTGTGTCGGTGACAGTGGTTAGGACTCTCGCCGACCATGCACATGGTTCGAGGTTCGATCCCCTGCCCACGCACACTTGATATCTATGGTCGGCCTGCAAAATTTGGGCTACCGATATCACATGCTGAAAATTCCATACTTGTACCAAAAATACAGTGTGGAATCAAGCTGTAATCAGAAATAAAAATAAAAAATATTAATATTTCGTTCGTATCTCTTTTTTTTACCCCAGCTATACACATTTAACATCAAAACCATTTTCATGTCCCATATGTCATCGTGGTTTCTGTCAGTCACGTTCATTGGAGAATCATAAACGATCAAATCATCCAACTAAAAATGATGCACTGCCACCTGTTCCAGTGTCAAACAGTATTACTCCAACCATATTCAACCATACAACAAGCAACAGTGTACCTTTTGATATTAACAACACCAACCTCAATGCCATCAATACTTTCCCTACAAACTGTGATGTTATAAATGTAATCAGAAATATGAAAGCAGAATAAGAGAAGTTCAATAAATTCGCCATGAAATTTTCTTTCAAAAAATTGAATATTTTCAAATATATTTGCAACGAATTTTAATAAAATTCAAGCTAAAAAAAATTAATACAGACAATCGACTCATTCATCGTTGTTTCATTTGACGGATTATTTATTTACATTTATTTTATTTTGTTTTATTTTTTTCCATGTTTCCTTCCCTCCTTTTCTTTTAATAATCAATAAATATGAAGCATTTAAACAAAGAGTTGGTGGCGTTCAATGTTTCATTTATTAATTTTAAATTAGAAACAGTCAGACGGCTATTCAAGTGTTGGTTTGTAGGGATTTGGGTGATTGGTCATAGGGTTTCATTATGAGCTGACATTGGTTGGTATACGAGCATGCCTTGTAACCAGAAGGTCCTGACTTCGAACCCCGGTGAGTGCGTACTGATGAAGAGTCCCAAACTAGGACGAGACAGCTGTCCAGTACTCCCATCTGGTTTTCCAATGGTTCTCTAACCAATGTCAGCTCATGATGAAATCCTGTAACCAATCATATGGCTGTTTTTAAGTTTTTATACTCATATCAACCAGAAATACTTGCTAGCCAGATCAAAGTGACGTAAACAACGAATGGCTGTTTCGGGTTGACCTTATCAACAATGAACCCGGCCCGATTCATCTCAGAGGGCTGAATCACATCAGACCACCTTACTTCTGACTAGCTACTTAGGTCAACCAGGAACAACATAAACCACAATTTATGTGTTTAGAGGATATCAGATTTCAGTAGAGTTTCCTCTGGAAACTGAAATTATTTAAATCACAATATGTTACCTGTTTGATAACATCAATCACAATCAAGAAACCATTCATAAATGCGTAAAACTACATACTACTAACTGGTTGATATGAGTAGCTGTATACCACTTAGACCAGTTGACTAGGGTATTTCGAAACTGTAAGTAGTTGGATTATACTTGCTTTACAAAGTTATGTGAGTTCCAGTATGATGTGAATTTAGAACACGATAGTTAACAAAGAGGCCTCCGTATTGTTACATTTCACCTAGACTGTACAGTTATGTCCGGGTTTATATGCATATTAGTAAAAAAATAAATCAGACTGCATGATCAGTAATCTTAAGTAATCCAGAAAGACTATAATAAACTAATTAAGTGATGAGTTGTTGTTTGGTGACCGTTGATAAGAAATAAGATCCCAATAAAAATCGAGATTAAGGTCATGGCAGCAAAGTGATTGCTGGATATAACGTCTGTGAACACAAATTTCAAGTTTTTCCTTATGGATGACAATAGCTTCAGCTTCGTAAACGTGTAAGCAAGGTGCCTTTGATCGGTTCTATTTTACTTCATATATAAATCCCAATGAAATATTCGCTGAAGCTGTGTGATCAGAGGTAATAATCCTCTCTAGAAAAGAACTACTGACTGTCCCTACTTTCATAGTCGTACCGATAGGCGTTCTTGAGCTTGTGAACTGATAAATGCACACTGAAGTCACCAACAGTGGTATATTGTCTTTGACGTTTTGATGAACAAGGATATGTGTAGAGAAAATGATCATTAGAACGAAAAGAAATCCGGCGATCTAACTTGTTCTAGTTTATAAGGAAATATAAGAGGAAATCGATGAGATTGATTAATTCCCTTCTTGTTACACAGTTTTGAATGAATTTCGTAACTCACTGACGTTGCACTTTTATCCACATTGCAAGTAACTTAGGCTGAGATTGAGAGTTGTCTACTAATCTACCTCGTCTAGATTACTAGCTCACCAGTTTTCTAGCCGATCCCAAGCTCGAATAAAGAGGGAGGGTTGGGGCGTGGTGCTAGCAACTACCCCCCAAAACCTAACCAAGCTGCTACAGAAACTTCAACGCACAAATATATTAAAAACTCTTAAAATATAAACAATAACCTTATTTTTTGCTGGAATCGGGGAAGTGAAATGACGCAGGCTGGTGAAAGCCTTCGGGAAGCCAGTCAGCCAATGTGCCTTCTTTCGATGAAAGTAAAAATAAGGATTGGTACTTGGAATGTTCATGCAATGTACGGAACTGGAAAGGCTGCCCAGGTAGCCGCAGAAAGGAGAAGATGTAGAATAGAAATGTTGCGAATCTGTGAGGCAACGTGAAGAACCTAGAAGACCTGGATTTCGCGCGTGGATGATTTATGTTTGATGTCACACAAAATCGAAGACTTACAAGCGAAAACCGACAAACTGGTCGAAGAAGCAGCTGGCGAAGACAAGACTCCAGGTGAACAAAGACAAGACGGAGGTTATGAAAATAACCAACCAACAACAACAACTTCAGCAACATCCGGCACCAATCACCGTCAACAGGAGGGATTTGAAAGAGGTTATTTCATTCATTCACTTATCTAGGAAGCATTGTCTCAACTACAGGAAGTCGGGACGGACGAAGATGTCAAATCGGGAATCAGAAAGGCAAGAAACACATTCATCAACATGAAACCAATCTGGAAATCTTCGTCACTCAGCCAACATCAATAAGAAAATTCGGTCGGATTTTCAATGCAAATGTCAAGTCAGTCAGTTCTTCTATGCGGATCAGAAACTTGGCGGGTCACAAAGAATATTTCCAACAGCCTGCTGCAGACCTTCATCAACAACTGTCTTCGCTCTATACTGAAGATCAAATGGCTGGGCCGGAAAGAATCACCAACAAGAAACTATGGGCACTAACAAACAAAGCAAGAAGCAAACGCCAACCAACAAATATGCAGGAGAAAGTGGAGATGGATGGATTGGACACTCGCTCGCTGAGGAGTCCGCTGGGTGACATCGCACGCGCGTCAGGCCATTGCTCGAGTGGAACCAAGCCGAAAGGGAATCGGCGAGTGGGACGTCAGTGCAAGGGTGGGTGACATGCAGGACATCGTGTGAAGAGAGAGGAGTTGAAACAGTATGGACTAACTAACATGGATGGAGGTGAAAAGTACAGCAAAAGGAAGACAGAAGCAAGTGGAGACGTGCAGCTGAAGCCCTTTATTCCACTATGAACCCGAGGGAACAACAATAATAAAAAATAATTATTTGCTGTGCCGACTAATGAAATAATCACCTACGAGTATGGCCAAGTTGTGGTGGCCAGAAAATATCAAATTATACATTCACTGTAAATTAGTAAAAATAAGAAATTCACAGAAAATCATGGTTGTTACGTGAGACTGAACAAGAACACAACCTGGTTCCTCATGCGATACGGACAAATCTCCCTTCATCTCCGGGTTCTCGCTTTCCACATCTGCCAACCAACTTTGCTTCGTACTTGATCAACACATCCAAATTAAGATCCTTTGCTCCAATCTACTTTTCTCTACGCAAGTGCCCTCCTGCAGTTGATGTCTCTTACATGTAGCTGAGCATCTGTATACCCAAGAAAAGGACAGTTTCATCCCTACCATTCTGTATGTCTATGTATTTTGGGACTATTATAACTTTTCTAATAACCGCATTTCATGCATATATTAACTTATGTGGTCTGAATACCCTTCTATATACATACATGTTAGTATTTGTTCTATCCTTTTTATTTCGTGTATAAACAAACTTAGTCATTTGGTCCACTACAAAGTATACAAGTTTTATTGAATTTACTCAACTATCTAGATGTGATAAACTTTTAAAATGTTATAATCACAGGCAGCATTAAGATTACAGAAATAGAGCTCATTTTTTTCTGTTTTGTATTAGAAAGGACATGTCAAGAAGGTATACTTCCAAATTAGGGAAACATTCATCGTTTTATACATTTATCAGGGCTCATGATTCAGTTCAGATCTTTGATTAAACGAAAAAAAAGATTCATTGTAGGTAAAGTTACGACACAGTTTAATTTCATTTCATGATGCAGAAACTTCATATAAGGCAAAGTAACCAATGTTAAATAAAAATCAAGTGAGGAGACAAACTTCTCACATTTAACACTTCATACATTTCAGTGTACCTCAGCTTCATCAATTTTGGAAAGGACTTCACCAGACAGCGTTGACCGAGATGTAATTTGGAAACTAAGTCAACACTATGGCATGCAGTACTTCAAATCTTCATCAACCTCATTCAACAGCTGTCTACATGGCAATGTTATGTGTCAGGTGTTCCACAGTGGAAAACTCATCGGGGCGTTCCTAATGAATACAGGAGTAAGGTAGACAAGGCTGTCTGCCTATTATCAACTACGATGATATTCTTAATTGTGGTCGAATGGATTATGGGGAAGACTGTGCATAGGGAGTGAGGAGACAGGAATACGCCTTACTGACCAATAAGAAGACCCTAAAATATCTGGATTTCGCGTGTGGATGATTTATGTTGAATGTCACACAAATTCGAAGACTTGCAGGCGAAAACCACCAAACTAACTGAAGAGGTGGGCTGGCAGCGAAGACAGTACTCCACGTAAACATAGAGAAGACGGAAGTGTTGAAGATAACCAAGTACCAGCAGTAACAACAACAACAACCATCACCAATCACCATCAAAGCGAAATATCTTACAAAGGTCATCTCCTTCATTTATCCAAGAAGCATCGTTTCAGTCACAGGCAACAGAACGGATGAAGATGTTAAATTCAGTCTGAATCGAAAAGACAAGATACTCCTTCATCAATCTGAAACCAGTTCGGAAATCATCTGCTTCATTCACTCGGTCGGCTAGCATAAAGAACAAGATTCAGATCTTCAACACACAAATAATAAGTCAGTCAGTTCTTCTATACAGGGACGGAAACTTGGCCAGCGTGTCACGAAAGGATTTCTAACAGGTTTTAGACTTTTTTCAATAGCCGCCTTTGCTGCATACTGAAGATCAAATGGCAAGAACGGAGATAAGTAACAAGAAACTTTGTCAATGAACAATTCAACAGATGGGAGCCGATCGCTCAACAACTATGTAGGAGAAAATGGAGATGTATCGGGCATACATTGAAGAGACCATCGAATGACGTCGTGCGCCAAGCCTTCCCTGTGGAAGCCAAGTGGGGAGCGACGGGTAGGTCGTCCTAGGATGACATGGATGAGATCGTGTGAGGAGGAGATGACAGATTATGGGCAGTCATAAAGCTAGCCAGTGAAGAGGTTGACAGAAAACAGAAGAAAGTGGAGATGTGTTGTTGAAGACCTATGTTCCACACGGAACCCAAGAGAATAATAATAATATAATAAAAAGTAAACGATCCTGCCGGAATTTGTTTAAATTACTTTTGAATTTCTGGTCTATCTATTTTTTGAAAGCTCATTCTCTTGGACTCTGGTTTGGTATTCCAAAGACAGTCATCGATTTTTTACTGTATCGAAATGCTCAGTCTCTGTTGACATGTCGGCATCTAGTAAGAACGCCTCGATGAGTCTGCGAGATGAACATGATATACTTGATATTTACATCCACAACGCACATTTCATCCTATCTGAGACTTAATTTCTGGGTTTACCTGGGCCATTAGTGATTAAAGGTGTGTTCGAGTCTCAATGAGAAGACTGTCACACACCTAAATGCTAGCACGCAAAACTGACGAATCTCAAATAAGATGAAATTCTCATCGTCAATTCAAATATTTGCCACGTATCAGCTAATATCATGTCCATCTCCTCAAGGCATCGTCAAAGAGTCCTTACTTGGAAGCAACATAATAGCAGGAACCGAGCATTTAGCTACAATAAAAATCTATCAATGGGGAATACAAAAAGAAAATCCAGACCAGTAATAAGAATCATGTTAAAATATTATTCTGCTATTGCAGCTTATATTGAACCAAACTCCTCATACGGCTTCGTACAAAACATAAATATTTTAAATTCAGTTGTTAGATGTCATTACAAACCAGCACTAGTTAAATAGATCATTGACTACCATGAATCACTGGACGACTGTTTGGTTCTATTTTGGGACTCTTGAATAGTGCCTATCCACGACCCAGGTAGTAACCGAACTTGGGACCTTCAGTTGAAGAGATCAGTCTCGTCGAAACGATATGGCCCTACCCTCAACTGATGCCTTTGATGAGCACACACTTTACCGTGACATAGTACAGCATATAGTAATCCAAAGTTCCTGGGTTCGATCTCTGGTGTGGTCGTAGGTGTACACTATGAAGAGTCCCAGAATGGGACGAAACAATCGTCCAGTGTTCACTGATTTTCAAAGACCTGTGTAACTGACTTTAGTTCGTGGCGAAATCTAACACCTGAAAATAAATATTTTAAACAAAGAGTTTTGACCGGATAAATTGTTATCAAAGTAGGAACTATAGCAACTGTTGTCCTCTGTTCTTCATTATTCTTAAACTGCTAATATTCATTTCATCACATTAGTATTAATAATAATAATAATAATAAAGACATTCGACATAAACCAGATACATGAAATACATCAGATACACATGATCACGGATTCACATAATCTGCGCGAAAAATGGTTACTATAGTTTCCAAATATTATATAGTAACCGATCAACAGACAAAAAAGGTATATAAATAAATAACTAAATGGAATGACAAATTTGGAAACCTTTATACGAAGAATACTAATGATGTCCCGTGTATATATTCCTTAGCATGTGTGTGTCTGTTAGTATAATGTGGTGTGGATGTGTGCATATTTGTATTTGTGTGTTTGCAGAGGCATGATAGGAAGGGGAATAGATACTGTCAGAACATCTAGTTCCGATTACCTTATATATTCACATTCACCTTTCATCACCTTGTCCAAAATGATTGTATATTTTTTCTAAAAGGGATGGTGAATCTCTTCCCTTGCTCACATGTGAAGGAATATGTGGGAATAGATAGAGGAGGCATTGTGCATCTGATATAACATCTGATACGATTTTCTTTGAAGTGTGTGTTAAGGCCTTACTTTTCACTGAGGTGGTATGCCTATGACCACTAGACCACTTATGTGTGTAGGAGCACAATAGACAGGATGACAATTAACAACAGTGAACTGATTTCCACATCCTATGTTACATGACATATTATATATTTTTTGTTTTAATAATAATGATATCAATAGCATTAATTTATGCAAATGAAGTCACCATTTCTTATTGGATAAGTAAGCATAGTAATGACAACATTGTATAAATGATGATATTACTGATAAAGAAATCTTTGCAATTTATTCCATGGGCAGAAATTAGTATGTTTAAATTCTAACAGGCAATCTGTAAATGTAGTTATGGCGAATTGTATATTGTTCCTCGATTGTATAGTGGTGAGTATCTCCACCGGTCACGTGGAAAGCCCGGGTTCGATTCCCGGTCGAGGAGCCAGCGTCGGTAGCATAGTGGTTAGGACGCTCGCCGACCATGCACATGCTCCGGGGTTCGATCCCCGGCTGAGACACTCCTTTACCTCACTAAACCAGTCATAAAACTGGTAAAGAGGAAAGGTTGGGCATGAGGCTAGCAACCCCATCCCGTTAAATTAAAAACACTGCTACAAGAACCTTCAAGTCACTAACTTGAGGCCCTATATTCCACTGGGAACGAGAAGGAATTAAAAAGAATTTAAAGCATGGTAAATCAGCAGTAGAATCCAGGATGTGTATTTCGTCCCATCCGGGACTCGTCGTCTGGATGAACCTGCATTCTCCAGTGAGAGGTGGCGATCTCACTGACACTCAAACACAGTGCCCATCGTCTCAAACTCCAAAGCGTTGTCCATTAGACTAAATGGGTCACTAGAGCCACTATCTGTACAAGAGGCATCAGTTATGGCGTAGTTAAATTCGAGACACACAACAGGCGTAAACACATTAATGACCGTAGAACGCCAAGTCAGTCAGGAAAAGTCACGTGAACCAGGTAAATGACACTATAGTCATGAAAGAAATATGCTGAATGAAGTGAAGTGATATTAAACAGAATATATGGTTGGTTTTTAGGTTAAGTTACAGGAGGATCAAGTTTAAGTTTGAGCTAGGGATAGGTTAAAGTTACGTTAACCCAATCAGAGAGAAAGAGATATATAAGGACTAGTTAAGGATAGATTACGGTTAGGTTAAGGGAACATTAGGGCTACAGGTGAGTTAGGAAGCCAAATTTACCTTTTAGAGCTATTGCTCTTCCCAAGTTCATTAGTGCGTTCGCATCTCTTAGATATCTAAAGGTGAATTTTGTCATAACTATTTTAAAGTTTCGTCTTCAGGATACTGTTCGTTGGTAACAGATGTTGCCTACAAAATCATTGAAAAACAAGAACCACCGAACAACTGTATGATACTTTCCAACCAACCACATCTGTGACCATCTGATGGATCCAGTAAATGGTTGTCTAGTCCTGAGGTAGACACGTCATTTACTACATTTTCAAAACCTATTCTTAAAGAAAATCAATACTATAAAGTAATGACTTGACTTCAAGCAGAATAATTACCACAGGCTGATGAAACAATAAAACAGTGAAACTGTGTGTGATGAAAATGTTTTTTTGTTTCCACTGAACTTACTCAACTCTTTTAATAAATAAATAAGTTTAGTAAGAAAAATCTAAAGGTTACTTGATTGATTTATTTCGAATGTGAGGAAGAAAGAATAACATATTCTGTTCGCACGAATGAGTTTTCGAAACATATGACACGTAGATTTATTTTGGCAATTCAGTTAAGTCATGTGTGTGTGTGTGTGAGTACAGTATTATTAATAGTACTATTTCTTTACTATTCGCTTTTTTTGCTTTTCGAGTGGAATATAGGACTTCATAGGCACATCTCCATTGCAACTGAATCTCTACAGTCAGTTCCAACTGGCTTATTGACTGCCCACAGGCATTCATTTTCCCTGCACATGATCTTGTCTATGTCACTGTCATACGCCGCTTTCCGTTTGGGTCCCACTTGGGAGCTTGCCTGGAATGATATGTCATTTGAAGGTTGTCCCAGCATATATCGAATTATTATCCATAGCCTGTTGCATATATTTATTGGGCGATCGATTCTTGACTAGTTCTCTAGCGTGTGCATCGGTTGCACAGTGGTTAGCACGCTCGCCAGCGATGCATATGGTCCTGGGTTCGATTCCCGGCCGACGCACTCCTTTACCTCTCTATGCAGAAATAATGCTGGTAAAGAGGAAAGGTTGGGCATGAGGCTAGCAACCCCATCCTGTAAAAATAAGCACTGCTACAGAAACTTCAAGCCACTAGCTTGAAGCCCTATGTTCCACTAGGAACGTGAAGGAAAAAAATCTCTAGCGTAGTTCCTTATCCTTTATTGTTACTGGCTGGTCGTTTAACCTACAAAATCCAGAGAAGGCAGCTGTTGAAAATGATTTGTCGATGTGCTAAGTCTCTGAACCACAAAGAAACAATCACTGACTTGACATTAGTGTTGGAAATCTGGATCTCGTTCTTTGCAGTATATGATATAGATCTCCAGATTTATTTCAGAGTAGTCAACAACAATTTCACCTTACCGATCTTGTTGGTGTCTAATACAAATGTGGCAAAACCTCCTTCGTAGATGAACTTAAATTTACTCGCTTTATAAAATCGATGATTCGAATGGATGTGAAGGATAAGCTTCCAGTGCTGACCTCGTCAATGAGTACTTATAGATCTACCTTTTACTGTGGAAGTAGCTATGTCTGCCGTCCTCAAAGTTTGCCATCTAAATGTAGTATTAAACATTTACCATTTCTTTCTGGAACACCTGGTCGGTTGTGGACACCAAGTGAACTCAAAAACCAACGTTACAGTTATCCACATACCATGTAGAAATCTTACCAAAGAAGCAGGAACAAATTTCTCTGAACTGCTTAATTCTATGGTTTTCTCCATGATAAATTCTGAAATTTGCATACTGAAGAAGTTTGTTCTGTCATTGAATCTGCAATGGATCTAATCCGTCTCACCATTTGACAGATAATCTTGTCTTTGACTTTTTTGGAATTTGAATGTTTCCTCGTCCCTGCCTCCCGCAACGTATTACACTTCTACTCCTCATGAAATTAAGCTTAATTTGACCCTTCTTCAATGTTAGCTGAGCTCTGTTTAGTCTTTTCAGTTGTGTTACATCGCTAAATTTAGTCATTTAATTTAATTTTTACTTTTTCACTGATACATATTTTCTTGATAAAGCAGTCTAGAGCTTCCTGATGATACATCTTTGGTCTCATTCTTTCTGTTGCTATGAGAATGTATTATTATGTATATGCGATGGTATGACTTGAGAATGATATCCCTGAAAGGAATGACTCTTCCCTGAACACATTTTATGAGTCATAATCAGTTACTGAAAATAAAAAGAGATAAAAAGGATGTCAATAGTTAGCGGTTTGTACCCTCTCAGAGATAATAATCTCTGTGCACTCCACTACTTCGATGAAGATCAGCTATCTCAACTCAACCACAATATTTTATTAAATTTGAGACTTTCCCATCGATTGACTGGACCGAAGTGCTCGGTCTCAGGTCGACATGTCGGCTTCTTGTACAGACAAGAGATGGCTCTCGTGGCCCAATTGGTCTAGTGGATAACGAACACTTTTGCGTTTGAAACTATGGGTACTGGGTTCCAGCCTCGGTAGGAACATCATCACTCACTGAGAAATTCAGGTACATCCAGCTGACTAGTCCCAAATAGGACGAAATGCGCATCCTGGATTCCACTGCTAGCCACCATCCACCAATTAAATATCAACCACAATATTTTACAATTTATAACAACTATTTCAGGTATCATTGGCCCAGGTCAGTGTATTCTGTGTTGTTAGCTGGTTGTTTTATGAATCAGAAGCCTTCATTGTTATTTAAGGTAAAATCTTTGAAATTAAGTGAGCTTTAAGCGTTCTTCATTAAAGGAATAACTGTTTTTTTCCTTGTGACACTGACTAGGAATGGTTATCTTCGGGGATGTCCTCATCCATCCTCCCATTTGAATTTTTATTAGTCGTCTCGCTAGCCTAGTGGTCGACCTTTTGTCTATTTGATTTATATCTTAACTAATCATAAATCTGATCTATATAAAAATGCAGACTTTCATCCAAAGCTGTCTTCTTCAGCTGGATACTGAAAATCAGATAGTTGGCCAGAAAGGATTAGCAACAAGGATCTCTGAAGTACAACGAACCAACCAACAATCAATTGCCGAACAAGATACGTAGAAGGAAATGGAGATGTATTGGACACACGCTGGGTGAAATTACACATTAGACAGATCCTCAAGGGGAACCTGAATAGGATGCGACGATTTGGGCATCAAAAGGAGATATGAAGGAAATGAAGGCCTATAGGCACTCGCGGATCCAGCTAGAAAAGACTGCAGAGAACAGAGTGAAATGCAGGTATGTCGCTGAATGCACATGTTTAACTCGGAACCCAAGATTAATGATAATAATAAATAATAATAATCTACTTCATTCCAAAAACAGTACTTATAATACAGAATGGAATTCTCAGCATTTATCATAATATTGCATCTGATTTACTTAAAATATAGATAAAAAAATTGAAAATTAAAACAAAAGTAACCTGAGGAATTTGTCCACGTTTGAAGCACGAACTGAGAATACAACATATAATAATAATAATAACAGTTTGTTTCAAACAGTATTGTCGATTCAATTTGGAAATTTTAGCATATTACACATTACTGAATCTAATGTTCTGTTGATATAGTTTAGTGAGGGGAAATACAAGATTAACAGTGGTAACATAGCTTAAACGATGTTCACACTTATGAAAAATAAATAAATAAAAACAAAAAATTGAGAGGATTATAAATTTAAGAAATACGATAACAATCAAGTTTGGTACTGTAAGGGTGGAAGAAATGGTTTATTTAGTAGTGCGAAGAAGGTTAGTTAGTTCATGCCTGACACCATTTTCATCAGACAGAGTACGTGCCATGAAGTATGGTATAGTGAAATTTTTTATACTTAGACGTACGTGCGTAAATTCTTCTGAAAAGACTTCTTGTTTTACCTGAGGAAACACAAGCTTGGAGTTGCGGGTAGAGTGGGTGCTCACAGTCTGACAAAATTTCTTTAGAAAATTCGTTGCATGATACCAAGTGCCTATCAGTGACAATGTCAACGACATGGCCCAATGGGGTACCGCTTGTCCTATTGGCAGTCTTCAGAGTTCTACGAAGTATGACATAGTTGTTTTTAAGCAATCCAGGAAAGAATAGGGGTGAACAGTAAGGAAGAATAAGTAAAATACACGAGTTGACAAACTGTAAGAGGAGGGGTTGGGTTATGCCTGAGTGTCTTCACCTCTTCTTAATGTAAAAAGTCAGACGAAATATTCTTTTAGGAATCGCTAAGACATGAGAAGACCAGGATAGGTCAGAAGAAAGAATTAATCCAAGATACTTAACTTCAGACTTGATTTCTATATCAGTATCATCAATTTTGCAAGGGTCATAGGAACCAACAGCTTCATTTAACTTTCTTTTACATCGGAAGCTGGGAGTTAACTGACATTAGTTAGATCATCGGCATACTTAACAAAGTTCACTTCGTTATCAGAGTGAGGCAAGTCATACAAGAAGAAAGAAAACAGAAAAGGAGAAAGGACAGCACCTTGAGGGACACCAGCTTCAGTTATCAAAGAAGTGGACAACTTCCCTTGACATACAGTGTACTGCTTTCTTCCTGAGAAATAAGCATGTAGCCATTTGATAACCAACTATCAGTTTGAGTTTCAGCAAGCTTGTTAAACAAAATGTCCCTAGGTACTGACTGAGTCGAAAGCAGATTTGTAATCTAGAATATCGTTTGGGTGCAAATTCGCCCAACTATCAAGCTTTTAGATGTGGATTAATTCCCTGGCATTTTTAATATTTCCTCTGTTTAAAATTTCTATATTTCCCAGCTTATTCAATACCCGTAATTGTCCATCCAGCCTAGACAACAGTAAATCTTATAATTCGTTTACTGTTCAGAGGAAACATTTATGCTTTAATCAAACAAGTGTAATAATTTAGCATTATTTGCATTTGATATTTGTTTTCAGTTGCTGCCGGTTTTAAGCAGTATCAACATAATTTATTTTCAATTTAGATAATTGTTATGATATGTTTTGAGATATCGCATGTTGTATTTATCCTGTCAAATTTTGTTACTATGTTCTTCTTAGTTATGTCAGTTTAAAAAGTGTCCGTTTGTTCATTTGTGTATTTATTTCATAGAATCTGCCTTTTTATTTATCATGCGCGAAGAGTAATTATTTACGAAATAAAAATTTCTCATCTACTGTTCTATTCACATTGACTGAGTCTAGTGAATCAATATATTAGAAGGAAAGGAATTTTTCAAAACTATTTTAACAATCGCATTAAAATGTCGCCTGTCAGATTCTATTTAATCAATGAACCTATTGCATAATCATTTAATGTGAAATGAAATTATCTACCAAATAGATATTTGTACAAAGGCTCAGAAGTTCAAGTTTGACAAACTTTGAAGAAGCATATATATAAGAGAAGGAGAGAAATGCGATGAAACTTCAAAGGAACAAAAATGTATTAGAGTTAGAATAGTTAGATAAAGATTAGTGAAGATTTTCAGAAAATATCTCCGCTATAGTGAACAATTTTGTGTCATGATTTTCGAAAATCTCCAGCCACTGATTTTAAGCATTATGGGAATCATAGTTAGACAGCTTACACCTACCCTTATGATTATTTATTTTATTTTTATTACAGCTTGAAACCACACTGTATTTTTGGTACAAGTATGAATTTTCACCCCGTGATATCGGTAGCCCTAATTTTGCAGGCCGACCATAGATATCAGGTGTACGTCGGCAAGGGATTGAACTTCGGACCATGTGCATAGTCGGCGAGAGTCCTAACCGGTGTGCCACTGACGCACACTCAAAAGCGTAATGAGTTGATACTTTGTCTTATTTGATCATTTGTAAATCTACTCTCCCTAGTCCTATATCAACCAACCAACCAAAATTGCTTTTTGAGGAAATAAATAAACAAGCTCTGCTTGTAATCAGGCCTTGGTTTTGAATCCCGGTGGGTGTGCGCTTATGAAGAGTCCCAAACTAGGACGAAACTACTGCCTAGTACCAACAGGGTTTCCAGTGGTTCTCTAACCGATGTCAGCTCATGGTGAAATCCTTTAACAAATTATAAAGTTGGTTAAAACATTCAAATAGGTATTAGTATTGTAATCAGGTTGTTTAGGAGAGATTTTCTAAATAATTATTCCATTACACTACCATTATTCTCCCACTAGAAAGTGACAATCAAAGATTTGCTGCAATAAATGTCCTCTGTGTAGTCTCTGAAACGAAATTTCCTTCGATGAATCACCATTAATCTGTACTTTAACAAAAACTTGTTTCATATGTACTGTCGTCATTTCCGGTTATCTAAGTAATTTGTACTTATATTCCTAAATGGGTAGTTTCATAAAGAATCATAGGAATACATTAGCTAGAAAACAGGAAATGGTGATGGTATATAAGAATGTATTCTTTCTGAAATTAATTCTGAATACAGAGTGTTAGGTTGGTTAATCTTATCACCATAGCTTCAGTTATATACAAAAGACGTAGACTGTGTATGATAGTACCTTAATTATTCGGTAAATAGCACCAAAAGTTATACTAGTGCCTAAGGGATGCTGTATGCCTGCTAAATACGTAGTCTAGAGCTGTTTAACAATTCAGTTTGTAAAGTATACTGGAGTGAAGCGTGAATAGACCTAAGTGAACACAATGTTATTCCCCGACTTCCTTTATTGTAATCCCTATTACAGCATTATAAATTGCAAGTATTGACCACGAACTGACTTTAGTAACGGAACCATTGGAAACAAGGAAGTAATGGACGGCTGTTTCGATCTTGTATGGGACTCTTCGTCAGTATGCACCCATGAGCCTATTACGGATCTAGACCAGGACTTTCAGCTTACAGTGTTAGCTCCTTGATACAATGTCCAACTCACGGTACATAGCGCGAATGCTAGCCAATGTTACCGCCAAGTATTTATCTTCGCACCCAACTGTAGTCAGTCACTAGGAAGCGTTAGATCAATTTTCAAGTTTTCGTTTTCAAACCTGAGTGGCCATTGGACTCGATCCCAGTGGTTGGTGAGCTCACCTTGAAACTTGAAGGTTTTGGATTCGATTTCTGTTGAGATCATAGAGGAGTACTATTGAACAGTACTAAACATGAACGAAAACTGTTGTCCAGCAGTCCTTGGTTTTCACGGGTTCTCCTAATGAAATCAGTTAGCAATCAAACTGGAAATCTTCCGCACTCCCTGCTAACCAACACTTAAATATTTCAAATTACTACACGAATTAATAAGTCATCTGGTAACAAGTGACGTATAACCAAACTATGATTACCCAGTCCTTATTTATTCTTATAATGCCAATTATTTCAAGAGAGGATTGTCTGTCTGTCTGTTTCCGACATAGAACTTTGCACATATGTTCAAGTCGCCACACTCCATGTAGCACACAAAGGAAGAGAAGAAAGTAGAAGAAATGCATAACAGAGACAGTAAACTGAGGTGTGAGACAAAGGAATAGTAATAACGAAGAACAAAACAGTTTCATTGGAAATCATAAGTCACAAGGAGTGGATGCATCTGCGCTAGCCATTGAGAACGATGAGATTGAGCCATGTCATCAATTGTTTTCAACCATTGGTTTTTGCCGTCCCGACGACCCCAACCAGGAAGCCAGTTTACACCTTCCTACGTGGCTTAGACTAACTGTTGTAGATTTGATTGACTGGTTCCATGTTTTTGTTTGACCTCCGCTAGCTTTTTTTCAACCTGACTCTGTGTCAGCTAACATTGCCCGTCTAGGAAGGCGATGGCTAGTTATGCATGTGTGTAACACATGTCCTAATCATCTCAGTCGATGTAATTTCACAGCGTCGTCGATTGATTTCCCCTCCAACTCACCTAGCGCTCAACCGATGCCTAACCTCAGTGCTGCTTACCTTATTATACCACTTCACACGGGAGATAGAACGCAGGCATCTATTATCAAATACAGCTAGATGGCGTTTTCTTGTCTTCCACTCTCAATGGCCTGGTTTCACAGCTACCCATAAAGGAGGACAGAGCGGACTGATCAGCAGTACACCCGCCATTTGGTCGATAGCCAGTCGGATACGACGTCTACGCCAGAGATGGCGTGAAATGGCATATGCAAGACGAGCCCCCTGTATCCGTGCGGAGATTTCGTCAGAGGTCAACCCGTTGGCACTGGCTGATGGTACTTCCCAAATAAGTGAAGTGGTCAACGTGCTCTACCACTTTACTTCCTATTTACAATCCAGGAGTCGGTGTAGCCCAGTCCTGTAAAATCATCTTACATTTGGCGGGAACGAATCGCATGTCAAACATTAGTAGATTGCAGCTCAAAGCGTTCAGAAGGCTCTGCATTTTGTTAGCGTCCTCGCTTAGAAGGACTATATAATCTGCATATTCTAAGTCAACGAGATTATTCCCTGGTGGTAACAAGTCAATACCTGAGTCTCTGAAGTGAGCTAGGGTTAAGTTCATTAGTACGGTATCTATGATGAAGTTGAATAGAAATGAGGATAAATCTGATAATTGGGATAATTAAATCTGATCATATTTAGCAAAAAATGAATTACAAATTAAAGAAAAGTGTGATTTGACATACGAAGACGTATTTTGTTGACAGTAAATAAAAGTAAATATGTATATATTGGAGAATTCAGTTGTCTTGACCATTTCTTTGGTGTTGATTTTTGTTGTTTGCATTTATCTTTCAATGAATCAAATAATAGATTATTTAAAAAGAAAGATGAAATGAAAGTACCGATCATTAGTAAACTAAAACAAAATAAATTGTTCAAGGTTGAAGGATTTTTCTCTCAACCAAATGAAATATTCACTATAATCTCAGTTTTTTTTAGAGTTAAAATCCTTGGTAAAATCATGAATAATAGTTGAATAGAAAGGATCACAGACATTTTAGATTTACTCGTCAGATATAAAATAGGAGATTTACATATTTAGATGAAGGAAAATATGCTAAAATTTGTATAAAATTAGATTAGGGTTTGATAAGTAAATAAGTAGTAAGTAGATATTGCACTTCATTTTTGGATTTAAATCTTTTGTTTAAATAATTGTTCATTATCAAAATAAATTGTAATCGTTAAAAAATTCTTCAAAAATCATCACATATTGCTAAAAAAAAGAAATCAGGCATTGGATGTTGAATGTAGCGCAGGTTGAAAATGTATTCTGTACAAAATTTTCAAAATAAAAGTCTGACACAACTCAGGGAAGAAGCTTTGTCGTCACTTCTGTCACTTGTGTTGAGTGTCTTATCTTTATCTAACTGTGCCAGGCAGTTCATAGAATTCCGATTCACCCTGATACAGTGTTTTCGCCAAATACTTGAAAGTTCTGGTCTTCCACACATTTGCAAATAACCCGGAGGTTCGCATAGTTCAGGATAATCTCTGAAAAATGCTGCATATCCACCACGTAATATATATACCTGTGGATATCTTAAAGCAGGATAGGAAGAGAAATTCAGAGCTCGATCATGATTACGCAGTAGATGAAATAATTCCGGGGCACGTTTAGAAGAAAATTCACAGTGTAATACAAATATAGTTCGTGATGGTTTAGGCTTTATGTAGTATTTCTTTAAGGGTAATGAAAGACTATTGTGTAAACTTGTTTTGCAATCTTGAGTCAGGTGATTTGTTCCAAAAAAATATTGACAAAGATTTGGCCAGTCGGATAAGTTGATGGCGCCACGTATATGACCAGCATCATATTCATATGGATAACGACAGTCAACTATAATTAAACGTTTACGAGCTGTTTTCATTTTATGTGAAGGGATGCTTTTCTTCCGATTGTTCAATTTACGTTTGTATCCTGGCTGTTGTGTACAGTGGTTTGTTATGTCAGTCATCATAGTACTAGCTAGTTGTTCTTCATCGGATGCCGTAAACTCTGATAATGATGACGACGATGAGGATGAAGACGAAGATGAAGAGGTGTACATTGTCTTGGAAGTTGAAACTGATGTTTTACTAATCTTCCTCTTCATGCGAATTATCATTCGGGCTAACTGATCAACTTCTAGAAATGGCCATGGTGAATGTAAAGAGTTTTCAGTTGTTGGAGAATTCAGGTAAACAGTGGAAGTTTGCTTAGGATGATCCTGTGTAAACATAGCAATAAGTAAATTAGAATATAAATTAAACGATTTTTTTTAATTTCCACAAAATTATAAAATGTAATTTATCAAACAAGCCCTGGATGCAAAACTTCGACCGGAACAAGCTGGATTCAGGAGAAACAAGTCATGTATTGATCAAATCGCTACACTACGGATCATCATTGAACAAAGCTTGGGATGGCAGTCACCTCTCTATCTCAACTTCATCAAATTTGAAAAGGCCTTCAGCTGACAGAGTCGGTCGAGAGGTGACTTGGAAACTACTTCGCTACTACGGGGTGCCGCCAATAATTACACGTCTCATCCAACAGTTATACGACAATGCTGCATGCCAAGTAATCCACAACGCGAAACTTACGGAATCCTCCGAAGTGAAGACGGGAGTAAGACAAGCTGGCTGCCTACTACTATCTCCAATGATTTTCCTGATTGCAGTAGATTGAATAATGCAACAGACAGTGGCGGGCAATGAGGTAACAGGCATAAAATGGACCCTAACGAAAAACCTGGAGGATCTGGACTTCGCCAATGATATACGTCTGATTTCCCAAAAACTGGAAGATATGCAAGTGAAAAGCAGCAACAAGTTGGCAGAAGAAGCATCCAGCGAAGATAGGACTTCAGGTGAACATAGAGAAAACAGAAGTAGACAATGAAGATTCCTGGCGAACACCAACATCAACAACAACAGACAACAGTCATATAAATGGGAGGAACCTGAAAGAAACAACCTCCTTCATACTTACTTGGGAAGCATCGTTTCAACTAGAGGCCAACGGAACTGACGAGGATGTCAAAGCAAGAATTAGAAAAGCAAGACAAGCTTTCATTACTCTTAAGTCTGTGTGGAGGTCAGCACCACTCAGCATGGAAACTAAGATCATGATTTTCAAATCCAATGTGAAGTCAGTCAGTGCGACTATACGGTCAGAGACTTGGCGCTGTGTTATGAAGAGCATCTCAAACAAACTACAGACCTCCATCCATCTTCGCTTAATACTCAAGATCAGATGGCCGGCCAGAAAAGATCAGCAACAGGGATCTCTGGCAATGAGCGAACCACCCCAGCAGGAACCGATTGTGAAACAAATAAGCAGGAAGAAATGGAGATGGATTGGCCGTACTATGAGAAAACAAACCATCTAGTGACATCACTAGACAAGCCATCACTCGAGTGGAACCCGAATGGGAAGCGGCTAGTTGGTCGTCAGTGTGAGGGTGACTTGGAGGAGGTCATGTGAAGAGGAGATGAAAGCGTGTGGGCAAACTTGGAGCGGGGTGAAAAATTAGGCAGAAAACTTAAGGCAATGGAGACGTGCAGCTGAAGCCCTATGTTCCTCTAGGAATTAAAAGATACAATAATAAATAATAATCTGAAATGTGCTTTGTATTTCAGCAACACATTTCGAACACTCCGGTCACACACATACTTGTCATACACATTTTGTATAGAAGGCAACATCATAAAGGATTACAACTTTTATCTGTGTAAATCAAAATACTTATAGGTCATGATCACAGATTACTGATAGAAAAATGAGGTGAGAAAAAAAGGAAAGGTGAAAATATTATTGAGTAAGATAAACCTCGGTTCTAAAATTGGATTATTAAGGTAGGTTCAAAGTAATGAACATATAAAACAGTTTTAAGCCTCCTTGTGGCTAAGACGTCAACGAACTTAAGTAGACGACTTAAATCTATTTTGATATATGCGGATTTAAAGGTACTATTTAAGTTATCTTTATGACCTGTTTGCGCGATGGGTTTTACGATAGGTGACATCAGATATCTGTTCCTAGACCAGTTGAGTTAGACGGGATTTATTTATTCAAGCAGCTACTTGAGAGTTTGTTCTGTAACTTTGATCTTCAGAGATCGAAGTGTTCTGCCTATGTACATTTGACCACATATACATATAAATTTCGATAAGCGCTGTGAGATGTGAAGCAATCTTCTGGATGATATGAGAGTTTACAGGACAACACAAATTTAATTTCCTCTGTGAAAATGGGATTAGCTGCACAGTAAGTTCGGTTGAGTCTTTGACCGGATTTTGACGATCACGCTCGTCAATGGCAAAGATATGTAAAAATCCTTTCGGGAGCATGGTTGATTGATAAAAAGTATTGTTTCGCGAATATAGTCATCATCTTATAACATTTTAATGGGGCTTTGTATTTCATGTTATATTATTTGGTAATAATTTAAGATCATTCACCAGAAATAATCAGTTTTCAGTTCGTGAGACTAAAGCTGACTTCGTCAAATTCTCCTAGCAACATTTAGCTCAGAGCTGAATTGTGTTAGCAATGTGTTAGTGATTCCTTTACATCAGATTAATTTCCTGTAGTTTGGTTTGTAAGGGTTAGTTATGTTTTTAATGAGTTGATCACGGATTGATATCAGTTAGAGAACCATTGAAAACCAGCCGCGAGTACTGGACAGCTGCTGTTTCATCCTATTTGGGAATCATCGTCAGGACGCACCCACTGGGATTCGAACCCAGAACCTTCCGGTTACAAGGAAAGCTCGTATACCATTCAGCCACGGGGACCTGATTCAATGGGCCATGAGTGTGAAGAAGGATTTCCTGCCGACGACACTGGTTGGTGGGTGCGTACTGCCGATGATTCCCAAACTAGGATGAAACAGCAGCTGTCCAGTACTCACTGGTTTTCAATGGTTCTCTAACTGACATCAATACGTGATCAACTTCAAAAAATTTGCCAAGACAGATGTTACATTAAGTCATTTTTGAATAAATGTATAGCTCAAAATTTCGATTGATAATTAGAACATTTTATTAGAAATCGTTTAATAAAAACATGTTTATTATTATTTTCAATGCATATTTCATCACCGACCAACACTATTCATAGATCATTGGAAACCAGACAGCGCTGGTCAGCTGTTTTGTTCTAGTTTTGAACTCTTCAACAGTGCTTATGTGCTACACAACCAGGGATGGAGCCATGGACCTACAGGTTGTAGGGAGTGCTCATTTAACTTTCAGTCTCTTAGGCCGGAATTCAGTGATATATGAATTCTAACTTTGTCGATCTACAATATGGCACAACCCAAAAGTCCCGGGTTCTATCCCTAATGATTTCGTGGGTGCGCATTGCTGAAAAGTCCCAAAGTAAACCGGAAAGGCTGTTTAGTGCTTTCTGGTCTTCACTAATCTGTCTAAATAATGTTAGTACAGGACAAAATTTGCATTCAAATTCAAAACCCATAATCGAAAAACCTTCATCTGATAGAAGATCGAAGTGTGACAGATATCGTGAAAAATTTAACTTCTCTGAATAATTTCTGTCATGTAGAATTGGTTGAGCTTTAGTGCTAATCAAAATATAACAGTTGATTTATCAAATATGTAATAGCTGTGTTTCATGAATTATTAATAAACTTTATTGTATGAAATCATGAATTATTATCTATTCATATTTCTGTGATAACATTCTAAATAAATTACAACTAGTAGGATTGAAACACATTTTTTCATTAGTCTATTTGTAGGGATCTGATCTTGTTTTAAGTTTGATGATTGATTGATATTAGTGGAGAACCATTGAAAATCTGAGAGTACTGGACAGATGCTTCATCCTAGAGCTTAGTAGTCATAATCGGTACGCATCACCAAGTTTCGAACCTAAGACCTCCTGATTACAAGGCAACCCGTAGACCATTCAGCCACAGTGATCCGACCCAGTAGTCCATAAATTCTAACTTCTACAAAACCGAGACGAAACAGCTGTCTAATACTCCTTCGTTTTCAATAGTTGTCTAACTGACATCAACCCATGACCAAACTGGAAACAAAACGGAGCACATCTGTTCTCTCTTCAGTATTCATTGTTGTTTTAATACTTCTATTCACACCTGCATAAATAGTTTGAAGTCTATGTTCCCTTCTTCAGTAGATCTTTTGAAGGCATATGTATAAAAAGAAGGACAAAGTGTGATCATTAAGACACGTGTGGATGCGATATATTAATGAATTCAATAAAATCTATTAACTGAATTACCTTTTTAGTGGTAGTGAATTAGAAATTGATGTTAAGGGATTGGAGGCTGTAAACGAGAAAAACTAGGGCTAAGTTTCGCACTTATTGCACTCATCAACAATTCATAAGTAAACCTTGATGGAGCTGATTTCTTGTTGTGGATCCAAACCTGTGACATTCAATGCCACATTAGTAATAAATACCTTTCAGTGGTAAGTAAAATGAATTACTGATTGAGAGATAAGCCAGTAGATCTCTCAAATTCAGTGTCAATTAGACTGTTAGTTGCAATCTAATTCTCAGACTGTTTCATTTTTGAGAGTCTTGATTAGGAAACAAAAGTCCCGTGTGACATTTACCAAATTACATCATCTCTGGAGTAGACGTGATGTCCGACTATCTATTAAAAAGGTGTAAGTGTGCAGTAGTTCGCCCGATTATTCTTTATAGCTACAAGATAAGCTCTTTGAAACTGGACGACCTGAAGAGACTAGCTGCCTCAAACAACAGATGTTTTCATTCTGTCTTCCTTCGTAAATGGTATAATATGGCGGGTAATATTGATCCAGGTGTATAGTATTAGGTAAGGAAAGTAAGTCAGTCGACGAGGTTAGGAATCCATGTCGATTGAGATGGTAAGAAAAAGCGATCACCTTCCTAGTCAAGAACTGCTAGCTGATATAGGACTAGTTGAAATAGGGTTAAAAGTTGTCAAATCAAAATCCGGGAACAATCTATGGAACTCTATCTGTTGGTTTAGGCCACGATGTGAGGTATAAACTTCTAGTTGGGGTCCTCGAGACGCTAAGAATCAATAGCTGCAGATTGTTGGAGATATGGTTCATAATAGTTCTAATGGTGCAAATGCATTCACCCATTCAATCTCTCATATCCAAAAAGTTCTGATATTCCTCCATGTAATTATTCTGTATCTCATGCATTTCTGTTCATTATAGTTCTTTGGAGTTTTCTCCTACCACTGTGCTCTATGTAGATTGACATTTTGGACTACTATACTTTTGTGTACAGTTCTACATTGAAACTATGTCAATCATTTGCCACTAGGTTTTACAGCCGCACTTGAACACTAAAAGAGTTGAAACAATAGGTCACTAGTGCTGTAAAGCACAATGAGAGACAGAAAGCAAGTCTACTTAAATAAAATATCAAAAATTAAAAATATCCATGAAACTACTTTTGTATTTCCTTATAAGTTGGTTGTCAGGCGATCTTTCAAATAGACTAAATGTATGAATGAAAGAGATTAGCTTGAAATTTGCCAAACTATGTAAATTTTGGCAGTGGTTATCGATTAACGGATGTCTCTACTATGCAGACCGACGCCTCATCTCATTTCACACCTTACAAACAACAGGGGAAATGAAATTTCAAAAGCGTGCAGGTTTTCAAGATGAAAGAAAAGAACATGGACAAACGGATTCAGATAAAATATTCAGTAACCATATAAAATGATGACTCATTCTGGGCCTACAGAATGTCAAAAACTCTAGCCCCAAAACAGGAAAGTAATTTCTACACTATAGTTCTCAGCAACACAAACAAAGAAACAGACAAATATTAGAAAAAATGAGAAGACATTTGAGGGAAGAATAGCTAAATGTTGCTTAATCGAGTGCTGAGAATTGTGGAAATCATGACTAGTTCCACTGCAGCTACATAAACAGATCTTTTAAACAAGAAGCCGAGTGAATATTGTAATCTCCAGGTTATACAGCACAAACCATAATACTAAACATTGTAGAAAAAAGTGTGGCTACTCATAAGTAGTTAAATTTAAAATGTAAACGTTTTTATGATTAATTTTGAACTTACTGAATAATTCTGATTTATTTTATGTTGATTTCCTGGTGAACACTTATGATTATTGGTAAATTTTGAGGAATTTTGTGATTCTTCCGGTCTTGAGAGGGGGGCAGGATTCTCCTTCTCATCAGGAGTAATATAATGAGTGGGTGATTCTGATGTGTAGTCTGTATATGAACAAAATGAATGATTTTAGAACAGTTTCAGAACCAATAATTACTGAATCTATACAAAATATTTCTGAGACCATGTGGACATCTTATTATGCCAAAATTATCTGTCAGAAATGATCAAAAGTTACTCTAGCTGTTTCTTGCATTCACGTTTGGATTGTTTCTGGTGTGCTAAATAGGAATGATTACTTTATGTAACGGTGATAATATTTTTTCAGGTAACTGAAACATTACTGTTATTATAATTCCCTTGGGTTCGGAGTGGAACACAGGGCTTCAGAAACACATCTTCGCTTTGTTCTATTTTCTGCTGTCCTCTTCATTTGGGTCCACGACTGCCCATAATCTCTCATCTACTCCTCTAGCTCACACGATCTCCTCCAAGTCACCCTAGGACGACGCACTCGTCGCTTCCCATTCACATTCCACTTGACTGATGAACTGCACTGAGCACCATATCATTCGATGGCTTCCTCAAGGTATGCCTTATCAGTCCATCTTCATTTTCTTCAGCATATCTGTTGAGCAATCGGCTCTTGGTTGGTTCGTTCCACTGAGCAGCTTGTTGTCGTTAATTCTTTCTGGTCAGCTGGCCATTTGAAATGCACTATGGAAACAGAGAAGGTGGCAGCTGTTGATGAAAGTCTGTAACTTGTGACACACAGTTCAAGTTTCTGACCCATTTGGAAGAAGCGCCTGACTTCACATTTGTTTGAAACAATCCGAATCTTGTTCTTTTGTGTTGCTGAGTGCAGTGCAGAAGATTTTCAAAATGGTTTCAGGTTGATGAAGGTGCATCTTGCCTCTTCGATTCTGGCTGGCTTTAACACCTTTATCCATTCCTCTGGCTGTGGTTGAAATCCTTCTTCCTGGTCAGATAAGTGAAAGAGCCTAACCTCTGTCAAATCTCTCCCATTGATTGTGATTGGTGCTGGTTGTCGGTGCTTAGTTTACTAGCTCTCTGGCTTTACAGCCGGTCCCAAGGTCGGGTAAAGAGGGAGAGTTGGGCGTGGGACTAGCGACTCTACCCCCAACAAACCAATCAAACCGCTACAGAAACTTCAACGCATAATAAAAGTATTAAACTGGAACATAAGGAGACGCTAATAGTTAAACTGTGAAACTGCATTCTCAGGGACGAAGTGGGTCTATTCCGATCATTCTAAATAACTGACAACATAGGAAAAAATGATTTGAATTGTAGGAGTCTTGCAGAAAGTCATTAACTGATGGTTGAACCGCTTGGCAGTGTACAACACAAATAGATGCCATCCCTTGGTTATTGAGAGTTGGAAATTCCAAGCTATGCGATCACCAGTACTTAATATCTAATCACTCTAAATAAATTCACCTTCAACCTACTCTGTGCTACACTTGAAGGCACAGTGTTATTTCTTTAGGAGATCAAGGCTTTTAAATTGTCCTTTTTTTCATATTAAACCATTGCAAAGCCAAGTGCTCCTTTTGGAGTCCTGAATAACATTTAGTGTCTTTAGGGTAGCTCATAATGTTAATTATATAAAAACACATTCTCCTGTCGTCTGTTGATTTAGTATTTACATACAAAGGAATATATGTAGTGAGATGACTATTCATCCAACTCTCAGTCTTATTTACTGCATTTATTTAGATAGATTTATCTAACACTGGTGTCGATCCTCCTCGAATGCACACGTAACTGAACTAGGTAACTGAAGTTCTAAATGAATGTGTATCATAACTGATGTGAAACAAGTGACGAGCTATCCGATTGTCAATGCATCTGTAACGGAATACGTGTTTGGAAAAACCCTCCGCAACGACCTAATTACAACATTTGTACTTATTAGATAGTTGGAGGCGATCGGCCACAGGAAGCCTCTCGCCTAGGTTTCGTGCTAGTTGGCATTCCTCAGCAAGGCGTATCTGCAACCTTGAAGGAACTCATGTCCCTTCTGAGATTCGAACCCGCTTCACCCAGAATAGTGGCCACATTACAAACCTGACTGATAGAATTCAGTCTACACCAAAAAAAGGCCTAGACAAGTCGCATTAGTTACTAGTGTCCAATCAAACTAACATGTGTACTTATTTAGATGTTCCAACTAACTTTGTGCTTACTTTCCGATTTTCTCCCAGACTTTACATTATTGCCTTAACGTTTGTATATCATCTGTCGACTTAATACTTATTATTTGTCTTTATTCCTGTTCAGTTTCTAATTTCAATGCTTCTCTTTGTGGTTGGTGATGCGTTGTTTTACGACTACGATTTTGTTTGAGTGAATTACTGCCACTATGACCTTGGATTGCGTGTAAGAATTGTTGGTGTTTGGTTCTTGTGGATAAAGTTTTAATCTCACCTTGTTGAGAATATTCTTCTTGATTCTCAAGCACCTCTTACAGTTGGTTTCGGTTGAATAATTCTGCTGCATAGTACTTGTTTCGTACTCAAGAATCTATTTGACCTGTAAAACTGCCTAATGGCATTGTTGAGGTAATTTTGGTGCATTGTTTTATTATGATTCTTGACTAGTACCGCAGATTTTATTGTTGTCTTTTTGGCATATCGTGACTGTGAGTAACTCACTCAAGGATGTTCAGATCAGCTATACAGTAGAATTCAAAAACCGCTTTCTTGAGTTTTGACTAAAAGACATCGGTTATGGTCGGTACATTGTCGACTGAATTATTAGATCCATTCTGAAACTACAATTTATTGTTAATGAAGTCAATGAGTTTAATTTCAATACGTATATATACTGTCTGTTCAATGCGCCTTCTGTTTTCCAGAGGTATCTAATCTGTGCATCAGTTGAAAGGAGTTTATTATGACAAAAAGGAAAAGTTGGTTGTGTTACTCACTCAGTAGAGTATTACACTGATAACCTTGCCACATTGTTCGATTATACAGCCGTTATTTAATTGTGTGTATGTGGCTTTCTTTAATGGTCTGATCAATAACTTTTGTTATTACAGTGCAGGAAACACCATTTTGGGCATTACTTTTAAAAAAAAGCTATACAAAAACAAACTTACTGGGATTTCTCCCTGACACACCTGAGCTATTCTGTGAAGATGGTTGTATGTTTGATGGTTCAAATGTCTAATTTTTGAAGAAGAAAAACAGATAAAGTCAATGAGATACAAAAAAAGAAATAGATGTTAGTCAAATAGAAAACACGACAGCTCGAATGTTATTTGTACTTGAGAAAATTATAGAATAAGTGCAGTATAGACTCATATTCTTTGTCATATAGTAGTTGTGATTTGCTATCAGGTATGTAATACGATTCATTTATAATAATTATTTTAAGATTCTTTTACATTATTAGATAGTTGGAGGCAATTGGCCACAGGTTTCGTGCTAGTTGGCACTCATCAGCAAGGCATATCTACAACCTACATTATTTCTTAATGTACTCAGAGTTTCATTGACTTAAGACGAGAATTTGGATACTGTGACAGAGTATCAGAAAAATTTACTCTATAATAGAATTGTGCTTAAAGTTTTTCTGAACAATAGAGAAATTCTTAAGCCAATGAAGTGATCAGCATTATTCATAAAGTAAGTAAACTATATTTGCGAATCTATTTGTGCTGAACTAGTTGACTTTACACTGAAGTTTGCACTAAATATCTTGTCCTGAAAGACAATTCAAAACTTAGTAGTTAAATGGCCATTCAGTTCAAAGACGCAAAACTAAACTAAATTCATCCACCTGAACTATATGCTTTCTTCATTATTTCCAAGTCTTCTGAATAATCAACGGCTCTGTCTTATGTTGGGGCAGCGGGGGGGGCATAACTAAGACTCTGTAGGTGTATGAAGCAATTCCAACGGATCAACCAATCAGTGTAACGAAGTTTATGACATCTCAAGTCAACCACAGATGGTTCAGCTTTCAGATAGACACTTGTAAAACCAAACAACGAACTTAACTGATATTATTAAAACAATTAGACCATTTGATAAATTTGAATTAGACATTAAGAAGACAAATTTCGCGAGATGATATCTTCATTTCGTAGTTTCTTTACAACCGCTTTACAACTAACATGGTTAACAATAATACAAATAAAGATCATGACAATTACCTAGTTAAATAAAAAACAAAAGTACATACTAATGACCAATCAGATTTAGATAGGTCATGTAGTCCATCATAGTAGGCGAAGGTTGAATTCTATTGATTTTTGTACACACAGTTTAGGCTGTATGTGATTAATCCTCTTAAGTGCTTCCATCACCTTGAATCTTAATGTGTATAGAAAATATTAGATTCACCTTCCAAGGAAAGGCATACAAACAAGTCGATGGTGTTGCGATGGGTAGCCCTCTGGGGCCATTGTAAGTAGATATATTCATGTCGAAATTAGAGAAACAAATGCAAGGTATGCTTGGAGAATTTATGCTGTATAAACGTTATGTAGATGATACTCTCATTATTGGTAATAATAGTAAATCTATTGAAAACTTTATTACCCTATTTAATCATATGCATACAAATATTCGAGTGACTTCCGAACTAGAATCGAATAACAAACTCGGTTTCCTGGATATTACTATGACTAGGAGAGACGATGGTACGATTCAGCGATCTATTTTTCGTAAACGGACAGGGTATGGACAATATCTTCATTTTACCAGTTTTGTTACTATCCAGTATAAACGTTCCCTGGTGAAATGTTTGTTCTCAAGGGCCCGAGAAATATGCATGAGTGACACTTTGATGGATGAGTTTTGACATATAAATTCAGTTTTATTAGCTAATGGTTATTCGGAGAACTTTATCACTTGTCACAATAAAGAAAAACCACATCTTGAAAAGACAGCTTCTGTACCAAAGAAAGCCATTTTTATTAATCTACCATTCAATGGTGACCAGATTATGCAGTTGACAACTCAAAGACTTCGGTCAGTCATCAAACGTACATTCTAAGCCGAATCTCTTTCCCTCATATGCCGAACATTTTCGATCCCTGTACCTATGATTAAAGGACGAAATTCTGTGGACTCTAATTCTAACTGTATCTACAAGTTCACCTGCAGCTTCGGTGACACCTATATAGGCAGAACTAACAGAATGTTCCAATGTCGTCGAAAAGAACATGTTCCAAAATGGCTATTAAATCATATCGAAAATCCCAACGCGATTAATCTGAATAGAAATCCAGCATCATCCATTGCAAAACACTTAATAATGTCTGGTCACAAAATCAATATTAATGACTGTTTCACAATTATTTCATCACATAACTCTAATTCAAGGTTATTGAAGGTGATGGAAGCACTTAAGAGGATTAATCACATACAGCCTAAACTGTGTGTACAAAAATCAATAGAATTCAACCTTCGCCTACTATGATGGACTACATGACCTATCTAAATATGATTGGTCATTAGTATGTACTTTTGTTTTTTATTTAACTAGGTAATTGTCATGATCTTTATTTTATTATTGTTAACCATGTTAGTTGTAAAGCGGTTGTAAAGAAACTACGAAATGAAGATATCATCTCACGAAATTTGTCTTTTTAATTCCTTATTCAAAATATCCTTAATCATTAGAAGTAAAACTCTGCCTACGAACCTACAACATAATGTAAATGACATAAACTATGATGGTGACTACTTTTAGTCTAATCACTATGTAAACGACTCTTGTGATATGATCAGACCTGCAGGAACATTCATTCCACTCAGTGTAGCTCATGGGGTCGTTGAGATATGCAATACTAACAGGCATTTCGAGGTAGCAGCTGTCCACTGGAGATACAAAATCTTAATTCAAGTGAAATTGCTTTTGCTTCTAATCGACTTAAACACTAACTTCTCAAAATTGCCAGAAAAAACGTTATACTATTATGTTTTTCAAACTGTAGAAATGAAATTCATTCATGATTTTCAGAAGCCTTATTTTTAAAGAATCTTTTCTTATGGCAGTGCCAAAAGAACTAGACAAATAACATTGGTTACAGCAAATTGACCAATTAATGTACTCATTGTAGTCCTATATGTGGTTCGTCATATGCTAGATAATCTCCAGAGTTTACAGATACATATAACCTACGATTGTGTATAGGCGAAAAGCTTAGGTCCAGGGATTCTTACTGATAGTCACCAACTGCACAGCACCAATGTCAACCATACGAGTAGCGTTTTGCCTTCAATCACTCATAAATTTCCATCAGTTAGTTTTACACAGTGACAAAATCTCTCACAAAATCAACAGCATCACCAATAAGGACATGTTTTACCGCAAAATGTACTATAGACAGTTGTCAGGTTATCTATATGTATAGGCAGAAAATTGATGTGGATCGGGTATACGTTGAGGATGCCATCGAATGAAATCGCGGACAATGTAGGCCATTGCTTGAGTGAAGTCTCAATAGGAAGCGACGAGTGGGGCGTTGTTACAAGAGTGATATGGAGGAGATCGTGCGAAAAGGCGATAAAAGATTATGGACAATCATGGACCCAGATGAATATAATATATATATATATATATATATATATATAAACTTATTTGAAAACTGAAATAGATTATTATCACATCAAAATCAAATATATTCCCTTACTTTCACTAAGCGTTTACTTTTTACAGTAAGCGGTGTACAGAATCCTTTATCCGCATCCATGTGATAATAACAGTTAATATATTTTTTAATCAACTTTGTCTTTAGAAGCAGATTTTACTTTCAAATACTGGTCTAATATATAGATCCAAAGTGTGAACAGGTATAATGGAGACGAAACTATTTTTATGATAATGGTTAATAATTATACTCTAGAAATATTTTTTAACGAATTTATTCATCATTCACCATTATTAGACAAAATCATTCATGTGACGATAAAAATAATAATAATAATAATCGTGACTTATTTTTGAAAAGATAATCGATATATTTCATTGATTTCTAAGGGTATTCTTCAGAATCTGAATGAAAAGTGTTATTGGTGAGATTATCTCGGATAATTTCAGGATTTCATCATGAGCTGACATTGGTTAGAGAACCATTGGAAAACCTGGGAGTACTGGACAGCTGTCTCGTCCTAGTTTGGGACTCTTCATCAGTAAGCACCCACCGCCACTGTTCGAACTCAGGACCTTCTGGTTACAAGGCGAGCTCGTATACCATTAAGCCACTGAGACCCGATCCAATGGTCCTTGAATTCTAACTTCTGCCAATTCACGACATAGCGCGACCGATAGCCAATGTCTTCGGCGAGTATTTGTCCTCACACCCAACCAGCTGCACCCTACTGGTCACGACTTCCCACTGGAACCCAGGTAACTACCTACCTGAATAGAGCCAGTCACCAGTGAGCATCTCATTGGTATTCCCGGTGGGCGCGTACTGCTGAATTGTCCCAAACTAGGACGAAACAGCTGTCCAGTACTCCCAGCTGGTTTTCCAATGGTTCTCTCTCTCTAATGTCAGCTCACGATGAACTCCTGAAACCAATCAAATTCCTACAAACCAACACTTGAATATCTCGGATAATGCTGGATCCACAAGTGGGTATTCATGTCATTTATGAGTATACCTCCTTGTACACAACTTAGTGAACCCTACTGGTGAAAGGATTGACATTAGAATTCCAGGAAGTCTGTTGTACATTCAGCCTAATCTCTACAAACCAAATCTTGAAGGCAACTTGAACAGCCTTTCAAGATGCCTTCGTACATTCTTTTTCTTGCTTTCATCGAAAGAAGACACATTGGCTGACTGGCTTCCCAAAGGCCCTCCCCAGCCCGTATCATTCTGTCTCTCCAATTCCAGATAAGAATGAAATTACATCTTATATTTTCTTGTGCGTTGAATTTTCTGTAGCGATTCATTTGGTTTTCTGGGTTAGAGTCACTAGCGCTAATCCCAAACTTCTACCCAGCAATTGCTAGAAAGCTAGAAAACTAGAGGAGTTTAGAACATCACGGAAGACAAATGAATTCACAGATCTATAAGTCCCGTGCACTGAACGACCTGGTCAATGCGAGCAGATGTGCTAATATATGCATACTGAAATGGTCTTAAGAGGGAGTCGGTCTTTCACATTGCTTAAAATCAGTTTGTAGCTAGACAATATCATCTTAAGGGTTGCTTCAAAAAACATCCCTAAAAAGTGAAAAACTCTCTCCTCGATGGTCTCATGCTTTTTATGAAATGACTGCCACAAATTTTCCAAAAATGCATACATGAAAACACTTTGTATAATTTCAGTATTGTGTTAGTATTAAATCTAATACGCAATTTCCTAATTAATTAGATGAACTAGGAATTCACTCAGTCCCTGAAAAGGACATTTCCTCATGCATCTTTGAGAATAGCATTTTTTCAGTCAACGATTACTGTTCAATAACCTAAACGACAAGATCCCGCAGTTCACCAACTCTTTTTGCATTTATCAATCCACCTGCTCATGTGGAGCTAGGTTTATCAGCCGTTTGACTCGAGCTTTGTTCAAGGGAATGTAAGAACATCATCCTGCATGGTTAAAAAGAAGTGGAAGTGGAGTTATAAGAAACGTGATCATTGAACATTTTGTCGATCCTTGTGAACCTATCTCTACAGCCTGTTTCTATTAAGGCTATCTACAAGGCGTAAAATAACTTCCGTAAATCATCACGTTCCCAGCTGATCTGTACTACTACTACTACTACTATTAATAATAATAACAGCTTTATTCCAAACAGTATTTGTGGTACAGGTATGGAATTTTCAGCGTGCATTACAATATATTGCATCTAATTACCTCATAAATTTTATAAGATTTTAAAATCAAAAAAAAGAATAAATTAATTAATTAAAAAAGCGTAGCGTTTACATTTCAAACAATGCACCACAGGATATGAAATATAAAGTTGATGTGTGATAGAAGATGAGAACAACAGTGTAATAGTAACGAGGAAAGGAAAACAAAAAATCTAATGGGACTATTTGTTAGAGTGACGCAGTAAGTTGATTGTGTCATACCTAACGGATTTCTCATCACATAACAGCTGTGCCAGATATGGTATTGTGGAGTTTTTGTACTTGGTAGTCCTAGCATATAGCCTCCTATAGCTGCTTCTTGTTCTACCAGATGAAATGCAAGGAGACGGCTGCGTATAGAGAGGATGCTCGGGGTCCGACAATATTGTATTCGCTAGTTTCCTACATGACATTATATGTCTATCCACAATAGTGTTAACCAGTTGGTTTAACGATATCCCATTTGCCCTACTAACGGCTTTTAGTGCCCTTCTCAGCGAAGCAAAGTCTTTCTTAAGTAGTCCAGGAAAGATTAATGGGGAGCAGTAAAGGGGGATGGGTAGAATACAAGAATTTACAAACTGAGAAAGCAAAGACTGCTTTATGCCAGACTGCCTAAATTTCCTAATGTAGAACGTTAAGCGAAACATCTTTCTAGTAACTAGCAAGATGTGGGAGGACCAGGAAAGATCGGTGGAAAAACTCAGCCCAAGGTACTTGACATTAGATGTATTTTCAACCTCTGTGCCGTCAATGATAGTGGGGCCATGTGAGCTAACTAGTTGCTGTAAGTGAAATTGACTACCTGACATTTAGACGGATTAAGCTTAAGACCGTTTGAAGAGGACCACTGACTAATTTCCGACAGAAAGTTATTTAATTTGGAACAATCTGACTGAGAGTTGACAGGCATAGAAACAGAGAGGTCATCGGCGTACTTAACAAAAGTGGCTACATCAGAATGAGGCAAGTCATGTAAGAAAAACGAAAACAGAAAAGGAGAAAGAACAGCACCTTGAGGAACACCAGCTAAAGTAAGTGAGGTAGTGGAGGACTTTCCATTGTAGACGGTGTACTGCTTCCTATCAGAAAAATAGGAATGCAACCACTTATTTGTCCAGCTCTCAGCCTGAGTTGCAGCAAGTTTACTTAGCAAGAGAGACCTGGGAACAGAGTGAAATGCAGATGTGTAATCAAGGAAGGCACAGCGAACGTATTTAGCTCCTTTATCTAAACTAGAGACTATACTATGATGTAGGACAACAGCGGCATCTAACGTACACCTACTATGTTTATAAGCAAACTGGTTGGGGTCGCTGAAAGGTTTTAAAGAAGGTTCAAGATTAAGTAAAATAAGTCTTTTCATAACTTTCAAAAAGGGTGAAGTAATAGGAATGCGTCTAAACTTAACATTAGGTCCAATTGTTGATTTGGGCACTGGAACGATCTTGAAATTTTTCCATGATTCAGGTTTAATACTTTTGGAAAACGATTCGTTGAAAATGTCAGTGAATGGGGAACACAAAATGTCGTCACACTTCTTGAGGATAACAGCAGGAACACCATCAGGTCCAAGGGACTGAGTAGGCTTGAGAGATTGAAGACACTTGAGGACATCATTCGTGTTAAAGCATGAGAAGCAGTCATTATTTACACTATTTGAGTAGGGTACAGCAGGTTGAAGATGAGGCAGTAACTCATCGAAGAAGACATTGCGAAGTCGTCGCGCTATGTCGTGAACTGGCAGAAGTTAGAATTCAAGGACCATTGGATCGGGTCCCAGTGGCTCAATGGTCTACGAGCTCGCCTTGTAACCAGAAGGTCCTGGGTTCGAATCCCGGTGGGTGCGTACTGCTGAGGAGTCCCAAACTAGGACGAAACAGCTGTCCAGTACTCCCAGGTTTTCCAGTGGTTCTCTAACTGATGTCAGCTCATGATCAAATCCTCCATGCAATCAAACAAAATCCCTACAACAAACCAATACTTAAAAAAATCATAACATTTGCCGGGATACATATAGAGGATTCATTAAGTATGTCAACGTCTACAGAAATATCATTCATCATTTGCTTACCACCTGTGATTTCCTTTAATAACTTCCACATATTTGATGGGGATTTACATGAAAGAAACTTCTAGTTATAGAGAGCATTCAACCTTTGTAATTCAAGCTTAATCAAAGTGTTCATTCTCTTAACACCAGATTTGTTTTTCATTTCGAACAACCTTTCTTTTTCACGGCGGAGATTTTTGAGTTGAGAAGAGGAAAAGCGATCGAATTTTAAGAAGATTGCCTCTTTTGAACAACAAACATCAAGACAGAAATTAAGATAATGTGTTATGTTGGTAATTGTGTTATCGAGAGCTTGTTCAGTAAATAAATCCCAATTAGTGTCTTTTAACATTGACCTTAGGTTCAGTATGTTGTCATGGGAATAACATCTGTGTTGTGTTTTCTTTCCAAGGTGTGAGAAGACCCTTTTGTTCTGCTTTCCATATACTTTGGGCAATATTCTTATGATACAGTGATCTGAAGCTTTGGTCACCGAAATAGAGAAGCCAGAACTCTGTATACAGAAAAAGTTCGTTCAACCTCTCCAACTTTCATGGTCTTAACCCCTCTATGCTGAAGTATGATAATCCCCACTCATATGTTGACCCTACTGATTTTTCGCTTTGTTTATCCAATTTGTATACTCTTCCTTTATTACGTCACTTTCTACTGTTACTATTCTTACTGTGAACTGGCCCCAGTGTTATTTCACCCATCCTTTTTGTCATTCTAAATGAATTTTGTTTTGCAAAGACTTTTAATCGAAAACCGAAAAACTGGTCGAGGAAGCAGACAGTGAAGACAAGACTCCAGGTGAACATAGACAAGACGCGGAGGTTATGAAAATAACCAAGTCAACTAACAACAACAGCAGCAGAAATATCCAGCGCCAATCACCATCAACGGGAGGGATTTGAAAGAGGTTACTTCATTCGCTCACTTATCTAGGGAGCATTGTCTCAACTACAAGCAGTAGGAACGGATGACGATGTCAAATCGAGAATCGGGAAGGCAGGTGGGAAATACATTCATCAACCTGAAACCAATCTGGAAATCTTCCTCACTCAGCATCAACAACAAGATTCGGTTGGATTTTCAATGCAAATGTCAAGTCAGTCAGTTCTTCTATACGGATGAGAAACTTGGCTGGCGGGTCACAAAGAATATTTCCAAAAGGTTGCAGACCTTTACCAACAACTCACTGTCTTCTATCTATGCTGAAGATCAGATGGCCGGGCCGGAAAGAATCACCAACAAGAAACTATGGGAACAAACAAACGAAGCAAGAACCAATCGCCAACCAACCAATATGCAGGAGAAAGTAGAGATGGATTGGACGCTCACGGCTGAGGAGGCCGCTGGGTGACATCGCGCGTCAAGCCCTCGAGTGGAACCCGAAAGGGAAGAGAGGCGAGTGGGATGTCAGTGCAAGGGTGACATGGAGTGTGAAGAGGAGTTGAAACAGTATGGGCTAAGATGGATGCAGGTGAAAAGTACAGCAGAAGGAAGACAGAAGTGGCAAGTAGAGACGTGCAGTTGAAGCCCTATGTTTCACTAGGAACCAGAGGGAACAATAATAATAATATAATAATAAGGTTAAATTCAATATTATCGAGTTTCACACAGTGTTACATGACGTTTTAATTTTTATTTCATTCGCCTGCTAATTTTAAAATTGCACACCCCTTCCAAGTTCTATACGCCTTATGTATTGTTCTGTATATGACATTAATTGTTTTGCCACCTGACATTTAACTACGATTATAATCACAAACATTTTAATTGCATTTCATACTATTTAAAACATTTAGTCCCTTTTATAAATTTGGATAGCGTTATTAGAAGACGGAGATTATCTTAAAAGGTATATGTTGTATTTGCGCTATACATTTCGAACAATCTGATCACACATTTACTTGTCAAGTCGACATATTTGAAAAAGTTAAATTAAACAAAGTGACAAAAAAAAGGATTTAAGGATGATTAATAGAACATTTGGTTATCCAATCAAATAAGGATTACCCTTGTGTATTCAAAAAAAGTTTATTATTAAGTGATAACAATCAACTGTTTTTGAATACACAAGGGGGGGGGGCTTAAGTTTATGAATAGCTATAGCCTCAGCGTATTTCGATATATATATATATATATTATATATATATATATATATATATATATATATATATATATTTATATTATATATATATATATATATATATATATATATATATATATGATCGTACAGCTTGATAATAAATTAGTTGAAAAGATTCTTTTCAGTGAATCACTTGTTTTGATTTTCGAAAAACGAAATCCACAGTTTGCAAAATTAGTTCTCAGTTTACACAGTTCGAGGTGAGATTTAACTACAATTTCCTTTCATTGGACAGTAGTAACTAGTGTGATGTGCTAGTCCTTTCTTTGGTGCAGACTGAATTCTATCAATCAGGTTTGCAATGTGGCCACCATTCTAGGTAGCTCGCCACCACGCTGCACATTGATTTGATGATACTAGATAGTTGAAGGCAATCAACAGGAAGCCTTGGACAAATATAACTTTATAAATGTCTACTTCTCACTCAGCGCTCAATTATTTTGCAACTATCCGGTCAAATCTTGATCACAGTTCGTATGAACCTTGGACCTAGGTTTTGTACTAGTTGGCACTCGTCAGCTGAAATAATGTCTATCATTATATAATTTTTCTGTTACCACAGATAATAAATGAGGAACCGATTTCGATGCATAAAACTATATACTACTGATTGATTCAGATAAGTAGTCGTATACCACTCACACCAACCAGTAGTAGTGCTTCCCAGCTAGATTATCGAAGCGATCTAAACACTGGACAACCGTTTCTCTCACTTGGAACCAAGTTCATCTGTGGTGCATCCAATCTGACTCAGCTTTAGATACTCGATTAACTGGTAATAACATAACACAGGGGTGTATAGTTTTATTCCTTGATGACCGGTTTTGTGGTTACCATTAGTGGTGTTAAGTGGATCACGTATTCCAATGCGAGCAGTTTCCGTTTAGAAAGGGAACTGGAGTAAAATCTCACCTCGAAATTTACAAGCTGCAAATTGATTTATGAATCACGACTTCAACTTATGGCGTTACCAGCTCGCCCAATTGACTAGTTAGTCAAAATGAAGATAGTTCCAACCTATTCGGCTCTCTGAGTTAAGTCAAACTGGATACATCGCTGATGAGCTTGGCCCCAAGTGACCGAAACGGTTGTCCAGTGTTTAGACCACTTTGATAATCTAGCTGGTAAGCACTACTACTGGTTGATGTGAGTGGTATACAACTACTCACCTGATTCAATCATTTATTTTCTTAATCAGCCACTACCGATTAGCAACTTTTGTTTCCTTCGTGTTTAACTTTATTCTACTGAATACTGATAAGTAGTATAAGTCTGTGTACTGTGTATTACGCCTTTACTCCTTTATTACAATGTCTCCATATATATATGCGTGTTTTTATATTTATTGTACATTAGGGTCTAGTGAACATATATATTGATGTTCTCTTAGTATTTTTTGTACATCAATGTAACTAGTCTGTTTATCGTTTATGCAGAGTAATTACTGAAGTTTTACACATTGTTTAGGTAATATAGAGATCTAATAATTGATTCATTCTAGAAATAAATAGTTTGTAATCACTGAAATGAGACAGTCTGTACAGAGAGCGTCTGAAACTTATAACTGGGGCGCAGGTTCTGATTTCTCAGGGTAAACTGTTCCATATTTTAGAATACATGACTGTGAAGAAGTTTTCGCGGAGTGATGATTTAAAGGATTTTAAGATTTCATCATGAACTCAAATCGGTTAGAGAATCATTGAAAAACCTCAGAATACTGGATATCTGTTTCGTCCTAATTCGGCACTCTTCATCAGTTTTTTATTCCTTTATGTTCCCAGCAGAACATAGGGCTTCAAGCGAGAGACTTGAAGTTTCGGTAAGAGTGGTGTTTATTTTTACGGGATGGGGTTGCTAGCTTCATGTCCACCCAACTCTATCTCTTTACCACTGTTATTACTGGCTTAGTGAGATAAAGGAGTGAGCCTGTGACCAGAGATCGAACGTGGGACCACATGCTTGGCTTGCGAGTATTCTACTACAGTGCCCACAGATGTCTCTGCATCAGTACTCACTTACTAAGGACAGCAACCATGTAAATTCACCACAAGCCAGATTTATGTATTTTAATAATGCTTATCCATGCTTGTACAGTTAGTGTGTTTCCACATAGACAGGAATAGATAAATATTAATATTATTAAACTGATGTCTTGTCCCTTCATTTCAGTCTACAGCAAAGAAGTTAGCATGACTCAATTTTGGGTGTGGGAGCTTCTGTACCATGCAGGGTCAGGCTGTTTTTAAGGTTGTTGATCTTTTCACCCCTCCACGGCTTCACACATATGCTAAGTGCATTGTGGAGGTTAGCGGGTTAACTTCAATGTCTCTAAATCCTCGTGTTATTCATGATTCTGTAATAACGATAATGCCTACATTTTTCAAGTCAACTCACTGGAGTTTTTTTATTAAAAAAAAGAAAATGTTAGTGTTGCAGATTTTTGCTTCCATATTCCCCATAGATATTTGAGAATCATCCATTTTCGATCTTTCATCACCCGAAAACCGCCAATATCAACGTTTTTTCGCCATTTAAGTTGTGCTCACTTGTCTCCAGTTCATGCAGCTATATCTGGTAGGGTCGGCTAGGCTTAAGTATACACGTATCTAGATCTCCAGTCACTTGAAGCACGAATATCGCTAAGAGTTGGTAGTCTTCTAGTTTTGAAGTGTACTATTTTAGTAACTCGATTTAATATTAAAATGAACGCAAAATTACCGACCGATATCGCTTATACTGATAGAAGACAGCAGTTGGTTTTGAATGTATATTTATTTCTATTGGCTCTGTGATGGTGGGCAGGTGATGCAAGGGAAATCTACTCAAACACACAGAAGAGCATTCATCATTCAATAGAGAGAGGGGACCTTGCAAATCATGGATAGGTTATAGTTCCTACTTCTCTGCTTGTATCGTTCTTATGTCTTCCTTAATCATTGACCATCTCTGAGTGATAGTAGTCTTGTGTTGGTCCTACATCAGCCTCTGTTTACAAGCAACTTCCTCAGGAATGTTAACTCGATTAATCTTTATCCTGGAAACATATCAGGGGTTTACCACTGAGTGTATTCCTCCCTGCCTGGAGATGTCAGAATTAAGTTTGGCTAAGCCTATGGAATTAGTTAACTTTGAATTTCAAAAACATTGGGTTGTCAAGTATGAATAATACAACTATGGGGTGGAGGACAACTTTGTTTACTAATCATTTCCTAGTGAAATTCCCATTCAAAACTGTTATCAGATTTTTTAATATTAAATGCATCACGCATAACACAATTATCAGTGTTTGCAAACTGATTGTGGTGTTAAGAGTACGTCTTCAGAAATCCGTAGTTACAGACGACTTAGGGGTGACCTAATACTAACATACCGTATTCTAAGAAATGATTTTGGAGATAATTATCTAAATTATTTCTTCCTTCAGCACCAACCAATTGCGAGGACATCACTTCAAGGTTCAAAAACCACGGTCGAATCGTCTGCGTCTGGAGATCGTTTTTCGCACCGAATTGTGAACCATTGGAACTTCCTACCGGAACACGTCGTATCAGCGCCATCCGTTGATTCATTCAAGGCGAGATTGGACCTCCTGTGTGCAGTAAATCGAAAGGATTAACACAGGCATATAGCCTACTATCCCAAACAAATTGTAAACTTGTAAACTGTCTTCAGAAATCCGTAGTTGCGGTTTACTGGAACATGCTGTAATGTTTACTTAAGGCCAACAACACTCCGCGACTCTCTTAAAGAGTTTGCTTTGAACGTCTAACTGCATTATAATTCATGCAAATAGTGGACACATATACTAGAGTCGATAGCGTGAGTTATGAATCGATGCATACCTACTTCTAGACATTTATATTGTAACCTGAAGCCATGAATGTTTTGGATGTGAGTAGGTGATGGTTCTTTCAATCTCTTTTTCAAAATGCTGGTGTCCTTTTCATGTTTCTCATTAGAGGATGATTAGATGATATTTCTTGGTTGATTGACTTTAGTTTCTTAACTGGAACAGTGACATACGGAGACGAGAACCTAGTAATGCGACAGCAGGTAAAACCTGGATAAGCTGAAGAAAAAAACTACGTAAGAAACTAGTACTAGCTGGCTGCCCAACATCACGCCGGCTAGGCACGATTTTACCTGGTTCTGATCGGCGAATAGGTGTTTACTCACCTGCTTCAGGCGACCCCTGCGGGATAAAAAGGAATAAAGAGACTAGTTAAAGAAATAAACTTCACCAAGCCCTGAAAAGTGCTTCACTGTCCAGTACAAAAAATATATATACTTGGTACAACTGATAATAAAATGTCAAGGTAAGTTCTTAGTTAATGTTTTCATGGCTTCGGATTTCCTATGAAACTCTGTGACCTAACAAACAAAATTTAAACAAGTGTAGGAACTCCGCATTCCAAACATAACTTAGGAAGACAAAAATCATTACTTCTGTAAGTTTAATAAATAAGTATATATGAATTAACATTGATTTTGAGTTCCTGGCTCATGAATAGCATAAGTTTACTCCACAACTGAATGTTGACCAATCTTTCAAACTCTGATTGTGTGGACAGGTTTATTGAACGTGCGTTGACGAAATGTAAAAGCCCAAATTAAGGTGCTTTAGAATTTTGAAGGTACGATACGTTAATTAGTTTCAATTACATTTACTTATGGTTATAGGCTTGAAAATGTTATAACTTAGCGTATGCTAATTTCCCAATGAACAACCACAGCATATGACTCTCTGGACTATCATGTAGTTCACCTTGAATGTTTGAACTTTTGTTTTAACGCATTCACATACTGTGGCGCCACGCCATCTTTGTTTTCCTTGCGTGACTGCACGCAGGTGGCTCGCTCCCTCGTTGTGCTATCATTAAGTGCACTCATCAAGCTTGCTACCCCAGTCAGTTAACAGGTAAACTGTACACTATTGCAACATATTAATTTCGGTTTTTCGCTTATTATATAAATATAATTCATATCTTCGTATCTTCACCAACAGATTTTCATCGACATGCACAACAACATCTTCTCGACCCAACAACGAAGTGGTTTTCTCCATTTTCCACGAAGCAATATCTCTGCAATGCTGATACCATTGAACTGTTGAGACTATGATATCCTCTGTTTCAGCAGCTGCGGCTCTCACTGGCTGTTTCAAGACTCAGTAGTTGCAGGTATACAAAATTTGCGTGAAGGAGAGGCGTGAACTTGCAAACGACGCTCCTACGAAATAATAAAATTACCAGCTTACCCTCTGCAGTGCTAACTCGTTTCAAGCATATTGCAAAACGATGAACAAATCTGTCAGTTGTCCTGCTATAACCTTTTAAAGCCATGACACCACCGCATGGACAAGTTCTCTCCTTCCGGAGCAACCCTAAATCTAGGCAATACTGGATGGAAAACTCTATCCTCCTTGAATTGCAACCGTAACCTTGTAAGGGCATGCATTTGAAATAAAACAAGTGCTATACTACATTGAACTAACGTTCGTGAATCTCATTGGATAATCTGACGTCGTTCACTGATTGGTAGTTCGTGGTGCTTAAAGCTTAACTTGGGCCACTACATGTTCAGAAATACGTAACATGTCTGTGTTGCGAAAACAGGGTTGTTTCACAAGCCATCCGTGCCGCATTAGTAGTGGATGCAATGATAATTAATACGCATATTGTTTTACCACAACTACTATGTAAGTAGGTATCTAATGGTCTACTTTATGCATGTTCACAAAATAATATCATCTCTGCTTACAGTCTGATTAATTAGAGTTTGGAGAAAATGAAATTGTGATATTTAATCCGTGTGTTTACAGCCAACAATAAGGAGTCCATCGTGGTTTAATAAACAAAACCGTTATTACTGAAGTTTTAGATAAGTTTTACGCCATACTGAGACGATGCGTGAGACAAAAAAGCACATGAGAAGTTGCTTCGCTAAGTGTACTAACGGTTATGTAGAAGTTATACATGCAAAACTTCAATGTTCTGTGGAAATCCAACAAGTTATCTTTTGTAGTAATAGTGTTTAACCGTGTTTTAAATGTTCTCTACTGTCCAGTCCACAACCGAATGCAATAAGAAAAGAGTAATAATAAGTCATTTGATGGCAGTGTTTCTAATGGCTGGTGGAAACTATGGTGAAATCTGTTATTTTAGTCCAATATTTTACACTACTTATGAGTATGTAAATAATTTTACCAGCTTTTTTACGTAAGTCAATTCCAGTGTTGACTATTTGAAACCATATCACTTTAATACTATCAAGGGAGTTATTCCTGAGTCGTTTGCATCATTTGACTAACACAGCAATCTGGCATGTCTTTCTGAACAGAAAACTATTAACTGAAGGGGATTTTAAAGAAAATATATCTAGAATGATGAGCTAAGCATAATAAATTTAGTTACCACCATGATTTGGATAAAACTCTCCTGAAATTCCCTAGAGCTAGTTTTATTCCTGTCATCTCTGGTGCTTCATTATTTTCTTTTGATTCGCTTTACTGTTTAAAGCATAATCTAATAAAGCTTGATTATGGAGAGAAAATGGGCGCGTAATTTGTACTTACCGCAGTTCGGACTGGTAATCAAGCGGATTGATTCATCGACTGGTGATACAACATTGCGTTTACGCATAATCATTTGATGCAATGTCACATTTTCTGTATAGCATTGTCAATGAATTTTCTCGAAAATAGCACTTAACCAAAATGTAACTTAAAGTAATGTGATATCATTGCATGAAATGTAACTAAATGAATAAACAACTTACATATATTCTTGTTTTTTCGATTCGAGTTGTTTTTTAATACTTCAAGTCAGTGATCGGTAAAAGGCCCATCTATATATGTGTTTAGATTGTTGATTAGTTGTTGTGTACCTTTTCTGGAAACTTTTCTTCAATCAAAGTACAACTCATTTAATCCGCTTACCTGTCTTTGTATTTGATTCCGTAGTACATAAGTTATTGATTTTGGTCTGTGTGAGCTTGTAGTACCCCTATACCAACCGTAAACATGCTTTTTAATCTAATTTGTATACTTGCATTATATGTGTATACAGACCGATTTTATATATACTTCGCAAATACTTGTCCATTCACTGTTGAATATTACCTTGACACAATTTCGAATTTGACTACTGCTTCAATACATATTCGTAATCTTCACAAGTGCCTTTTGATTTACGTTGTGGGCGTCGAGTAGCCACAACGTCTGCGCACATCAATAAGAGCGAAGAAATACATAGAATATATGTGTACAGCAGTTTAGTCAGACAACGCACGCAACAAAATTGGTGAGCCCGACGACCAATTTCGACAGCGACGACAAATTGGTATCCTTGACGATAACTGGTTCACCCCGACGACGAATTGTTGACCCCAACGACAAATTTCTACCCCGTCGACAAATTGTCCATCGCAACGACAACTTTTTCACCTCGACGATAACTTGTTGACTCCAACGACGTTTTGTTCACCCGGACGCATCATTACACTTGCTGGATTAATTAAACTCTAACTTTATCGGATATATATACATATAATAGACATTTCGAGCTGATTCTTGTGCTTTCTCATCGCACAACTTGCAGTAATCTGTGGTAAGCACCGCATTGCATGTTTTTCTGTTTTACCATATTCTTGGTGTGCATAATTTTTGCTATTTTGTTACTGTTAAACCATTTTTCTACGAATTGTATCATGTCTTCCGATACCCTGATACCTTACAGCTGGGATCTGTTGGTACCATTTCTCTTACTGTACCAGTTTTTAGGCCCAAAGACTCCCATCTTTGGTTTGCACGACTGGAAAATTATTTCACTGCCAATAAGCTTACGTCACAGACGGTTAAATTTGGCATATTGAGTACAGTACTACCAGACGAAATCGCCGAACAGGTTCGACAACACATAGTTCAGCCCAGCACAGACGCTCCTTACGACAAGTTGAAAGAAGAAGTACTTCGATGCACTTCACTTTCTGATAGGCAAGCACTCGATCGTTTGTTAAGCAACGTAGAGCTAGGCGATAAAACCCCATCACAACTCATGAGGCACATGCAAAGCCTAGTAGCAGGAAGGGATATCGACAAAAGTCTCTTTTACCAAATTTGGTTGCGACGACTTCCTGCAAACATTCAACAAGTTCTTGCTTACGGAGATGACGACATTGACATTGAGAAGCTTGCCAAAATCGCAGATCGCATGTATGAGAGGTCAACACCTCAATCTGTTGCTTCCACCAGCAGAATGCCAGACACTGACGACAGGATACAGGCTCTAGAACACAAAGTCGACACCGTACTGAGTCAGTTAGCAGCACTGACCACACGCACACGACCAAGCCGTTCTAGAAGCTCGTCTCGTCGACGTCTTTCTCGATCACCCAGCACGTCACGACATCACGATACTATTTGCTGGTACCACCGTAGTTACGGAGACAATGCACGACGGTGTCGTTCACCTTGCAACTTTCAGGCTAAACCAAAAGATATATCATCATGTATGAAAACTTCTACTGTTGGCAATCTACGATCTAGCAGTCGTTTGTTTTATGTAACAGATAGAAATACCGGTACTACGTTCTTAGTCGACACAGGAGCAGAGGTTAGTGTTCTCCCTCCGACTACGCAGGAACGTCAACATCCTGACCCTGCAGTTACGCTCCAAGCCGTTAATAAGTCTAATATTGTTACATATGGTAGTAAACGAATGACTTTAGATTTTGGTCTGCAGAATACCTACATTGGTCTTTCATCATCGCAGACGTTCCATCCCCAATCCTTGGTATAGATTTTCTACAGCAACACAAACTGCTAGTTGATCCGGTAAGCCCTAAGCTTATAGACTCGCTCAATAAAAGGTACATCGCTGGTACGATTAGCCGTGCATCATCGCTGAACTTGATGGTCACACGCACACCAGCATCTCCATATACTGACTTAGTAAATCAGTTCCCTGACCTTCTACAACCCTCTTTCCGAGCAACAGAACTAAAGCATCAAGTGGTTCATCACATTAAAACCACTGGACCACCAGTTTTTGCACGTCCTCGACGCCTTGACCCACATCGACTTAAAATCGCAAAAACAGAGTTCGATAAAATGTTAGAGCTCGGCATTATTCGACCATCCAACAGCTCTTGGTCTTCACCGCTGCACATGGTACCCAAAAAGTCTTCTGGTGAGATACGGCCATGCGGGGATTATCGAGCTTTAAACAAGCAAACGGTACCTGATCGATACCCCATACCGCATATTCACGATTTCGCCAGCAACTTGCCAGAGGTTAAAATTTTCTCCAAAATCGACCTTGTCAGAGCGTACCATCATATTCCCATCCACCCGGATGACGTTCCAAAAACCGCTATCACCACGCCATTCGGCTTATACGAATTCGTGCGCATGCCTTTCGGGCTGATGAACGCCGCTCAGACATTTCAACGTCTCATCGACCAAGTACTCCGCGGCCTGCCCTTCGTCTACGCATACATTGACGACTTACTAATTGCAAGTGCAGACGAAACCGAGCATGTGAAACATGTGAAGACGGTGTTCGAAAGACTTCACAAATACGGCATGACTATCAATTTAGATAAATGCGAATTTGGTAAGAAATCACTGAAATTCCTCGGTCACTTGATTGACAATCAAGGAATTAGACCAGTCCCCGACGATGTACAAGCCATCAAAGACTATCCATTACCAGATTCTTTCAAGAAACTACGGCGATTTTTGGGTCTAGTCAATTTTTACCGGCGTTTTATCCCGAACTGTGCTAGAGTTTTGCAACCGTTGACCGACTGCTTACGTGGACATAGTCGTTCATTCCATTTGCCTGCAGAAGCTGTTAAAGCATTCGAAGCTGTTAAACAATCGTTAAATGACAAGACGCTCTTAGTCAGACGCCAGAATGACGCCCCCTGTCTCTCATGACAGATGCTTCAGATGTCGCCATTGGGGCAGTGTTACAACAGCAGGTACATGGCGAATGGCAACCCCTTGCATTCTTTTCGAAACGACTGAATCCTACTCAATGTCGATATAGCACCTTCGGTAGAGAGTTATTAGCTGTTTATTTAGCAATCAAGCACTTTCGACATATGCTGGAAGGTACACCTTTTACTGTCTTTACAGACCACAAGGCTCTAACGAAAGCCTTATCAGCAAAACAGGATAACTACTCTCCACGTGAACTACGACATCTCGAGTTTATATCACAGTTCACCTCCGATCTGCGACACATAAAGGGTAAAAACAATGAAGTGGCAGACGCTTTATCACGTATGCACATTGATAACATTGTATGCCCAGACATCGACTACGAACATCTCTCAAACTTACAACGAGACGACGCCGAACTCAAAAAGATCATGTCTTCTAAAACAACATCTCTAAACCTCGAGGCAATTCCTTTCGGCACGACAAAAGTTATCTGCGACACCTCTACGGGTAAATATCGACCTTTCGTTCCAATAGCTATGAGACATACAGTATTCGAGAAGTTACATAACTTGTCGCATCCTGGTGTTAGCGCTACTACCAAGCTACTAAGAGAAAGATTTATCTGGCCAAACATTAACAGCGACGTTAAGAAGTGGACACGAAATTGCTTGTCTTGTCAAAGAGTCAAAATCAACCGGCACACCAAAGCACCACTTGGTCGCTTCCCTAACCCCGACTCTAGATTTGACCATGTACATGTAGACATAGTTGGTCCACTGCCTCCTTCCAATGGTTTTAACTATATTCTAACCTGCATTGACAGATTTACTCGTTGGCCAGTAGCAGTTCCATTAATCGACGTCTCAGCTGAAACGGTAGCTAAAGCTTTAGTCGAAAACTGGATAGCCAATTTTGGTGTCCCATCAATTATCACTACAGACAGAGGTGCCCAGTTTGAAAGCCGACTTTTTGACCAACTAACTGAATTACTAGGCATTAAACGAATACGAACGACAGCGTATCATCCTAGTTCCAACGGTATGGTCGAACGATTTCATCGACAACTCAAAGCTGCACTCGCTGCTTCTTTGACTCAAAACGATTGGTCAACCAAACTTCCACTAGTATTACTTGGTATACGAGCTACTATAAAGAAAGATATTGGCTGCTGTGTTTCCGAACTAGTCTATGGAACAACATTACGATTACCAGGAGAATTTTTCACCCCGGGTAACCAAGTTCCACACGATATGACTGGTTACGTGCACCAGCTAAAACGACACATGAACGAGCTAAAGATATCAATTCCACGTCAGCAGGAACGAGCGTCATACATCCCGTCACAACTGACAGATTGTACTCACGTCTTCGTCAGGAGAGAAGGTGTACAACGACCACTTCAACCCGCTTATGATGGCCCATTCAAAGTTCTAAACAGAAACGCGAAAGTTATCACGATAGAAAGATTGAATAAAACAGAAGCCATCAGTATCGACAGAGTCAAACCAGCGTTCCTCGACGATTTCGAAGTCAACGATAAGAACCAGCTGAACGACGTGCCAACACCTACATCCACACAAGCTTCAACGTCGACAGAGAAGCCTGCGAAAACAACACGATCTGGTAGACGAGTCCATTGGCCTAAACGTTACGTGCAAGTCATCGAAATATGACTTACTACGAATTTTCATTTTTATTATCTTTATTCGTAATTGTCATTTGATTACTCATTTAACTGATTAATATTTTCATACATAAATCACGTCACTATTATTTTAACATCGATATTTCCTATATTATTATATTTAATCACATCTCGTATATTATTCACGTATCGTTTTCGTCTACCGACTACAGATCCCCGGACAATTTTATCGTTCCTTATATATTCTATTACGATTAGGAATTCCACTTTCCCTAGATTATCGCATTTATTATCGACGTTATTAACCGCATTAAACTGCTCATTTTTCAGCTTAATAAATCGCCTTCTGTGTACTATCGCTGCTACGTATTACGCTGACGCATGTTATTTTCGAACACTTAAATGTATTTTTTTTATATTTTAGTGTTCTGGTGGGGGAATTATGTAGTACCCCTATACCAACCGTAAACATGCTTTTTAATCTAATTTGTATACTTGCATTATATGTGTATACAGACCGATTTTATATATACTTCGCAAATACTTGTCCATTCACTGTTGAATATTACCTTGACACAATTTCGAATTTGACTACTGCTTCAATACATATTCGTAATCTTCACAAGTGCCTTTTGATTTACGTTGTGGTGTTGCGTGCGTTGTCTGACTAAACTGCTGTACACATATATTCTATGTATTTCTTCGCTCTTATTGATGTGCGCAGACGTTGTGGCTACTCGACGCCCACAACGTAAATCAAAAGGCACTTGTGAAGATTACGAATATGTATTGAAGCAGTAGTCAAATTCGAAATTGTGTCAAGGTAATATTCAACAGTGAATGGACAAGTATTTGCGAAGTATATATAAAATCGGTCTGTATACACATATAATGCAAGTATACAAATTAGATTAAAAAGCATGTTTACAGTTGGTATAGGGGTACTACATAATTCCCCCACCAGAACACTAAAATATAAAAAAAATACATTTAAGTGTTCGAAAATAACATGCGTCAGCGTAATACGTAGCAGCGATAGTACACAGAAGGCGATTTATTAAGCTGAAAAATGAGCAGTTTAATGCGGTTAATAACGTCGATAATAAATGCGATAATCTAGGGAAAGTGGAATTCCTAATCGTAATAGAATATATAAGGAACGATAAAATTGTCCGGGGATCTGTAGTCGGTAGACGAAAACGATACGTGAATAATATACGAGATGTGATTAAATATAATAATATAGGAAATATCGATGTTAAAATAATAGTGACGTGATTTATGTATGAAAATATTAATCAGTTAAATGAGTAATCAAATGACAATTACGAATAAAGATAATAAAAATGAAAATTCGTAGTAAGTTATATTTCGATGACTTGCACGTAACGTTTAGGCCAATGGACTCGTCTACCAGATCGTGTTGTTTTCGCAGGCTTCTCTGTCGACGTTGAAGCTTGTGTGGATGTAGGTGTTGGCACGTCGTTCAGCTGGTTCTTATCGTTGACTTCGAAATCGTCGAGGAACGCTGGTTTGACTCTGTCGATACTGATGGCTTCTGTTTTATTCAATCTTTCTATCGTGATAACTTTCGCGTTTCTGTTTAGAACTTTGAATGGGCCATCATAAGCGGGTTGAAGTGGTCGTTGTACACCTTCTCTCCTGACGAAGACGTGAGTACAATCTGTCAGTTGTGACGGGATGTATGACGCTCGTTCCTGCTGACGTGGAATTGATATCTTTAGCTCGTTCATGTGTCGTTTTAGCTGGTGCACGTAACCAGTCATATCGTGTGGAACTTGGTTACCCGGGGTGAAAAATTCTCCTGGTAATCGTAATGTTGTTCCATAGACTAGTTCGGAAACACAGCAGCCAATATCTTTCTTTATAGTAGCTCGTATACCAAGTAATACTAGTGGAAGTTTGGTTGACCAATCGTTTTGAGTCAAAGAAGCAGCGAGTGCAGCTTTGAGTTGTCGATGAAATCGTTCGACCATACCGTTGGAACTAGGATGATACGCTGTCGTTCGTATTCGTTTAATGCCTAGTAATTCAGTTAGTTGGTCAAAAAGTCGGCTTTCAAACTGGGCACCTCTGTCTGTAGTGATAATTGATGGGACACCAAAATTGGCTATCCAGTTTTCGACTAAAGCTTTAGCTACCGTTTCAGCTGAGACGTCGATTAATGGAACTGCTACTGGCCAACGAGTAAATCTGTCAATGCAGGTTAGAATATAGTTGAAACCATTGGAAGGAGGCAGTGGACCAACTATGTCTACATGTACATGGTCAAATCTAGAGTCGGGGTTAGGGAAGCGACCAAGTGGTGCTTTGGTGTGCCGGTTGATTTTGACTCTTTGACAAGACAAGCAATTTCGTGTCCACTTCTTAACGTCGCTGTTAATGTTTGGCCAGATAAATCTTTCTCTTAGTAGCTTGGTAGTAGCGCTAACACCAGGATGCGACAAGTTATGTAACTTCTCGAATACTGTATGTCTCATAGCTATTGGAACGAAAGGTCGATATTTACCTGTAGAGGTGTCGCAGATAACTTTTGTCGTGCCGAAAGGAATTGCCTCGAGGTTTAGAGATGTTGTTTTAGAAGACATGATCTTTTTGAGTTCGGCGTCATCTCGTTGTAAGTTTGAGAGATGTTCGTAGTCGATGTCTGGGCATACAATGTTATCAATGTGCATACGTGATAAAGCGTCTGCCACTTCATTGTTTTTACCCTTTATGTGTCGCAGATCGGAGGTGAACTGTGATATAAACTCGAGATGTCGTAGTTCACGTGGAGAGTAGTTATCCTGTTTTGCTGATAAGGCTTTCGTTAGAGCCTTGTGGTCTGTAAAGACAGTAAAAGGTGTACCTTCCAGCATATGTCGAAAGTGCTTGATTGCTAAATAAACAGCTAATAACTCTCTACCAAAGGTGCTATATCGACATTGAGTAGGATTCAGTCGTTTCGAAAAGAATGCAAGGGGTTGCCATTCGCCATGTACCTGCTGTTGTAACACTGCCCCAATGGCGACATCTGAAGCATCTGTCATGAGAGACAGGGGGCGTCATTCTGGCGTCTGACTAAGAGCGTCTTGTCATTTAACGATTGTTTAACAGCTTCGAATGCTTTAACAGCTTCTGCAGGCAAATGGAATGAACGACTATGTCCACGTAAGCAGTCGGTCAACGGTTGCAAAACTCTAGCACAGTTCGGGATAAAACGCCGGTAAAAATTGACTAGACCCAAAAATCGCCGTAGTTTCTTGAAAGAATCTGGTAATGGATAGTCTTTGATGGCTTGTACATCGTCGGGGACTGGTCTAATTCCTTGATTGTCAATCAAGTGACCGAGGAATTTCAGTGATTTCTTACCAAATTCGCATTTATCTAAATTGATAGTCATGCCGTATTTGTGAAGTCTTTCGAACACCGTCTTCACATGTTTCACATGCTCGGTTTCGTCTGCACTTGCAATTAGTAAGTCGTCAATGTATGCGTAGACGAAGGGCAGGCCGCGGAGTACTTGGTCGATGAGACGTTGAAATGTCTGAGCGGCGTTCATCAGCCCGAAAGGCATGCGCACGAATTCGTATAAGCCGAATGGCGTGGTGATAGCGGTTTTTGGAACGTCATCCGGGTGGATGGGAATATGATGGTACGCTCTGACAAGGTCGATTTTGGAGAAAATTTTAACCTCTGGCAAGTTGCTGGCGAAATCGTGAATATGCGGTATGGGGTATCGATCAGGTACCGTTTGCTTGTTTAAAGCTCGATAATCCCCGCATGGCCGTATCTCACCAGAAGACTTTTTGGGTACCATGTGCAGCGGTGAAGACCAAGAGCTGTTGGATGGTCGAATAATGCCGAGCTCTAACATTTTATCGAACTCTGTTTTTGCGATTTTAAGTCGATGTGGGTCAAGGCGTCGAGGACGTGCAAAAACTGGTGGTCCAGTGGTTTTAATGTGATGAACCACTTGATGCTTTAGTTCTGTTGCTCGGAAAGAGGGTTGTAGAAGGTCAGGGAACTGATTTACTAAGTCAGTATATGGAGATGCTGGTGTGCGTGTGACCATCAAGTTCAGCGATGATGCACGGCTAATCGTACCAGCGATGTACCTTTTATTGAGCGAGTCTATAAGCTTAGGGCTTACCGGATCAACTAGCAGTTTGTGTTGCTGTAGAAAATCTATACCAAGGATTGGGGATGGAACGTCTGCGATGATGAAAGACCAATGTAGGTATTCTGCAGACCAAAATCTAAAGTCATTCGTTTACTACCATATGTAACAATATTAGACTTATTAACGGCTTGGAGCGTAACTGCAGGGTCAGGATGTTGACGTTCCTGCGTAGTCGGAGGGAGAACACTAACCTCTGCTCCTGTGTCGACTAAGAACGTAGTACCGGTATTTCTATCTGTTACATAAAACAAACGACTGCTAGATCGTAGATTGCCAACAGTAGAAGTTTTCATACATGATGATATATCTTTTGGTTTAGCCTGAAAGTTGCAAGGTGAACGACACCGTCGTGCATTGTCTCCGTAACTACGGTGGTACCAGCAAATAGTATCGTGATGTCGTGACGTGCTGGGTGATCGAGAAAGACGTCGACGAGACGAGCTTCTAGAACGGCTTGGTCGTGTGCGTGTGGTCAGTGCTGCTAACTGACTCAGTACGGTGTCGACTTTGTGTTCTAGAGCCTGTATCCTGTCGTCAGTGTCTGGCATTCTGCTGGTGGAAGCAACAGATTGAGGTGTTGACCTCTCATACATGCGATCTGCGATTTTGGCAAGCTTCTCAATGTCAATGTCGTCATCTCCGTAAGCAAGAACTTGTTGAATGTTTGCAGGAAGTCGTCGCAACCAAATTTGGTAAAAGAGACTTTTGTCGATATCCCTTCCTGCTACTAGGCTTTGCATGTGCCTCATGAGTTGTGATGGGGTTTTATCGCCTAGCTCTACGTTGCTTAACAAACGATCGAGTGCTTGCCTATCCGAAAGTGAAGTGCATCGAAGTACTTCTTCTTTCAACTTGTCGTAAGGAGCGTCTGTGCTGGGCTGAACTATGTGTTGTCGAACCTGTTCGGCGATTTCGTCTGGTAGTACTGTACTCAATATGCCAAATTTAACCGTCTGTGACGTAAGCTTATTGGCAGTGAAATAATTTTCCAGTCGTGCAAACCAAAGATGGGAGTCTTTGGGCCTAAAAACTGGTACAGTAAGAGAAATGGTACCAACAGATCCCAGCTGTAAGGTATCAGGGTATCGGAAGACATGATACAATTCGTAGAAAAATGGTTTAACAGTAACAAAATAGCAAAAATTATGCACACCAAGAATATGGTAAAACAGAAAAACATGCAATGCGGTGCTTACCACAGATTACTGCAAGTTGTGCGATGAGAAAGCACAAGAATCAGCTCGAAATGTCTATTATATGTATATATATCCGATAAAGTTAGAGTTTAATTAATCCAGCAAGTGTAATGATGCGTCCGGGTGAACAAAACGTCGTTGGAGTCAACAAGTTATCGTCGAGGTGAAAAAGTTGTCGTTGCGATGGACAATTTGTCGACGGGGTAGAAATTTGTCGTTGGGGTCAACAATTCGTCGTCGGGGTGAACCAGTTATCGTCAAGGATACCAATTTGTCGTCGCTGTCGAAATTGGTCGTCGGGCTCACCAATTTTGTTGCGTGCGTTGTCTGACTAAACTGCTGTACACATATATTCTATGTATTTCTTCGCTCTTATTGATGTGCGCAGACGTTGTGGCTACTCGACGCCCACAACGTAAATCAAAAGGCACTTGTGAAGATTACGAATATGTATTGAAGCAGTAGTCAAATTCGAAATTGTGTCAAGGTAATATTCAACAGTGAATGGACAAGTATTTGCGAAGTATATATAAAATCGGTCTGTATACACATGTAATGCAAGTATACAAATTAGATTAAAAAGCATGTTTACGGTTGGTATAGGCGTACTACAGTGGGCGTCGAGTAGCCACAACTTCTGCGCACATCAATAGGAGCGAAGAAATACATAGATTATATGTGTACAGCAGCTTAGTCAGACAACGCACGCAACAAGCTTTTCGACAAATACATCAGGAAGGCCTGTTGTCTCGATAGGCCAGTTTTTTCTGTCAAGACAAGCACTACCTGCGGTTATGATGTGGTATTATTCTCTGAGCTGGATGGTTAATTTGCGAAGCTTTAATCACCCTACTGGGTGACATCTTCAACGCATACTTCAATTTGAAGTGAGCTTTTAGATTTCTCCACGAGTTTATTAGTCATCTCTCCTGGTGACCTTGGACGTGATTGGTTGTTAATGTGTTTTCACATCTTCTAGGTTACTTGTATTGGAACTGACTGTTTCTTTCATTTGAACTTTGACCGTTTGTGTGTGAAAATTCTTCGCAAATTAACCATCCAGCTCAAAGAACAAAACCACATCAAAATCATCCACCTGAGCTACAAATCTTCTCTATCATATCTAAATCTTACGAGCGAGATACGCCTCTTTCTGTTCGAAAGTGGGAAGACTTCGGCAAAAGGCAAGGATCCACCAGAGAACAATTATTCTTTCTCCATGATTCCCTTCGTCATCAAATCCTACCAAAGAGTGTAAGATATAAACCACCAGTCAACTGCCCAATGGGATGGAAATTGGCCGAACAATGTGGAAGACGAATGGTCAAATTAATGATTACAAACGCACATTATCGGATCAACAAATAGCAACAAACTATAGATATCCAAAAAGCAAAATTAGAAAAAACCCTCAACCAGGAACACCTGTCAACGCTGACCACCGCAATCACACTGTCAAGTGAAAAACACAGAGAACAAAGACGAAGAGTCCTCAAAACCAAGCTAGCCAAGATTAGAAAGCAACAACCAGACAATACGCCTATAGACTGCGTAGTCAACCTATCAAAACAACCACTATCAAAAATGGAACAACAACTACTACAAAAAGGATTAAACTACAACACCGGAGATGCTTCGAAAACTGATTTCTTCGCTGCCTTTGAATCATTACTCAAATCATCAAACTTGAACGAGGAAACACAGGAAGAGATAAGCCAAACAATTGTACCAATGGTCAAACAGAAAAAACAAAACACAACTCAACGCTCAAGAACTAAAGGCCCTCAAAAAGCTGAAAAATAGGAAAGACATCGTCATTTTACCAGCCGACAAAGGAAGAACAACAGTAGTCATGGACAGAGAAGAATACACCAAGAAAGCTGAAGAACTACTCAAAGATGAGGATATATATCAACAACTCCCAACAAATCCCATACAAACATTGAATAATCACATCCAAATGACCTTGAACAAGCTCACCAAAACTGGACAGATCACAAAACAAGACCAATGGCGAATGAAATCCAATGGACCAGTCCTACCTCGATTCTACGGCAGACCCAAAATACACAAGCCAAATATCCCGTTACGACCAATTGTATCAATTCCAGGAACTCCAGCATATAATTTATCCAAAGAATTATACAGAAAACTAAAACATCTAATGGAATCTTGTGATCACTCTACGAACTCTGCTATCCGATTCCTAGAGAAAATCAGAGGCATCCAAATAGATGAACAAGAAATAATGGCATCCTTCGACGTGACGGCATTATATACCTCCATCGGACAAAAACTAGCAAAAGAAACCATGGAGCAATTACTTAGCAACGACGAACAACTTCCACAACAATCAAAAATGCAACACACAAGCTGGATGGAATGCATAAATCTATGCCTAACAACATACTTCAAATTCAACGGCCAAATATATGAACAAGTCAAAGGAACACCCATGGGGTCGCCAATATCAGGTTTGATTGCAGAAGCAGTGATGCAAAGACTGGAAAACATAATTCTACCAAAGATCAAACCCAAGATTTGGATACGTTACGTCGACGACACATTTGTAATAATCAAAAGAAACGAGTTAGATAAAACTCACAATTTAATAAACAACGTCTTCAACGACATAAAATTCACAAGAGAAGAGGAATCCGAGAACAAAATACCATTTTTGGACGTCTTAGTCAAGCGGACAACCACAGGGGAGTTAGAAACTCAAGTTTATAGGAAATCAACTCACACAGACCAAATCCTAAATTACAACAGCAACAACCCAATAACACAAAAGGAATTGCATACAAACACTATTCAAGAGAGTGAGGACTCATTGCAGCACTCCCACTTTAAGGAAAGTTGAAGAAAATTATCTCATGGACGTCTTCCAAAAGAATGGATATCCACGGAATTTCATCAAAAAACATGTACCTTCAAGCCAACCTACCAAACTGAATATATTCCAAGAGCATACTGTAATAAGTTAAGGAAGCTGAAGAAACAGTACTATTCCACTAAGGACATATCACTATTGCTCTCAATCCACGAGTCAAAGTCGTCTACTCCTGCTACACTCATGAATTAAGCGACATGGTTACTAATAATAATAATAATAATATAATATAATAATATATTTATTTCACATAAATTAAGCATTTACATGATTCACATACCGTTTGTACAGGCATGATCATATTTGACAAGTGCAGGATGAAATTGAACACTTTTATGAAATTAAGATTTGGAAAATGAATAGAAAACTTTACAAGAATAGAATATAAGGTTTTGGTTTAAGTCTAAATTATAATATTTAATACACTCATATTGAGTCAGATTCATGCGGGAATTATGAAATTTTGCGTTAATCGAATGTAAGAAGAGAGGTGATGTACATGTGCTGGAGTAAGCCACACTGGATCCAGACCGTTATTTTTATCATTTTATCAATCAATAAGAGTTCGAAAGTTTATAAAAATCCACATTAGACGGTAAGTACAGCATTATATTGGTATTAGCAGATAGAAGGGACAAATTGGTCGCAAAGTTAACTTTGCGATGTTGAACAGAATTCAGAATGGAATTTGTTCCATTGTTCATCGTAAGTGCTAACAATATTCTGGATACCGCTCAAGTAATACAAATGTAGAAAGCAGGATTACTGTTCATTAGCAGTGCTTCAGTGCAATACCTTCGAGAAGTGAAGAAAACAGAAGCAGCCAGCATATAATGATAATTTAAGTAAACAATATGCGATAACCGCAGTGTTTATTCTCCTTTTTAATTACTAGAAAATTTCTAGTCATTGAGTTTTATAGTCTACATACTAACGGTTAGTTTAAGTTTATAGTAGTAAACAACAACTGAAGTATAGAATAACAATAAAATATAAAGTAAAAATTAGGGCGAAACGAATTATGGTTTTCACTCTTATATAGGGTAATGTTGGGAATAGTAACTGAAGAAGTGAAATCCAAATGCCAAAGTACATAAGTTATTTAAAAGAAAAGAGGAAGTATATTAATACTGATTTATGCTGTTGTTCTGATTTATACAGTTAGATGTCCTCCTGAAGTAGAGAAATCGTACCATGAGCCATTTTTTCAAAGAGTTTGTACGCAAGCTGTGACATACAGGCAGCATTTATTTTTTATTTTATTTATTAACAATTTTTTTTGAAGTAATTCGTTCTCAGGAGCCTTAGCAGTATAGTGCATTCCCACAGATAAGGGTGGTTCTCTTAGGTCCCCACCATCATATCCGCTGAATAGCAGTCACCACCCTCCCACCTTTGAATCTGCTAGACCCTGGCAAAATACTTATTTTTTGTTTTCAGAAAAAAAATCTTTTATTATTGCTACGTGTCATATGGACAGTTTTTGCATTCACAAGCTAACTCAACGATACTCATGGTATGAACGACTACTTTCAGTCAGTCATTTTGTATGCATCGTCACTAACAGCAATTTAAAAATGTTTACGTACAATGAAAAAGTAAAAGAATCAAAGATTTGCAGGCTACTTTCAAGATTTTAGTTATAAGCATAGCAACGAAGAGGAAATATGAAATGTTATGAAAAAGAGAAATACATAAAGCTACATAGTTATGTATATATCTACATAGAAAGAAAGTAGTCAGTCATAAAAGATACTTCAGAAGAATACGACTACAGAGTGTTGTGATAGCATAACAGTAAAATAAAATCCGTTGACACTTAGGATTCAAAGTGTAGTTAAGAGACAGTAGTTAGTTATAATAGATAGTTCAGAAGAATACGACTACGGAGTGTTATGATAGCATAACAGTAAAATAAAATCCGTTGACACTTAGGATTCAAAGTGTAGTTAAGAGACAGTAGTTAGTTATAATAGATAGTTCAGAAGAATACGACTACAGAGTGTTATGATAGCATAACAGTAAAATAAAATCCGTTGACACTTAGGATTCAAAGTGTAGTTAAGAGACAGTAGTTAGTTATAATAGATAGTTCAGAAGAATACGACTACAGAGTGTTATGATAGCATAACAGTAAAATAAAATCCGTTGACACTTAGGATTCAAAGTGTAGTTAAGAGACAGTAGTTAGTTATAATAGATAGTTCAGAAGAATACGACTACGGAGTGTTATGATAGCATAACAGTAAAATAAAATCCGTTGACACTTAGGATTCAAAGTGTAGTTAAGAGACAGTAGTTAGTTATAATAGATAGTTCAGAAGAATACGACTACAGAGTGTTATGATAGCATAACAGTAAAATAAAATCCGTTGATACTTAGGATTCAAAGTGTAGTTAAGAGACAGTAGTTAGTTATAATAGATAGTTCAGAAGAATACGACTACAGAGTGTTATGATAGCATAACAGTAAAATAAAATCCGTTGACACTTAGGATTCAAAGTGTAGTTAAGAGACAGTAGTTAGTTATAATAGATAGTTCAGAAGAATACGACTACGGAGTGTTATGATAGCATAACAGTAAAATAAAATCCGTTGACACTTAGGATTCAAAGTGTAGTTAAGAGACAGTAGTTAGTTATAATAGATAGTTCAGAAGAATACGACTACAGAGTGTTATGATAGCATAACAGTAAAATAAAATCCGTTGATACTTAGGATTCAAAGTGTAGTTAAGAGACAGTAGTTAGTTATAATAGATAGTTCAGAAGAATACGACTACAGAGTGTTATGATAGCATAACAGTAAAATAAAATCCGTTGATACTTAGGATTCAAAGTGTAGTTAAGAGACAGTAGTTAGTTATAATAGATAGTTATGATAGCATAACAGTAAAATAAAATCCGTTAATACTTGAGACTCACAGTATAGTTAAGCTGGATTTTTAGACGATCATGTGTAGAGCTTCGATTTCTGTAAACGCATATCCCTTCGTCATCAAATCCTACCAAAGAGTGTAAGATACAAACCACCAGTCAACTGCCCAATGGGATGGAAATTGGCCGAACAATGTGGAAGATGAATGGTCAAATTAATGATTACAAACGCACATTATCGGATCAACAAATAGCAACAAACTATAGATATCCAAAAAGCAAAATTAGAAAAAACCCTCAACCAGGAACACCTGTCAAAGCTGACCACCGCAATCACACTGTCAAGTGAAAAACACAGAGAACAAAGACGAAGAGTCCTCAAAACCAAGCTAGCCAAGATTAGAAAGAAACAACCAGACAATACGCCTATAGACTGCGTAGTCAACCTATCAAAACAACCACTATCAAAAATGGAACAACAACTACTACAAAAAGGATTAAACTACAACACCGGAGATGCTTCGAAAACTGATTTCTTCGCTGCCTTTGAATCATTACTCAAATCATCAAACTTGAACGAGGAAACACAGGAAGAGATAAGCCAAACAATTGTACCAATGGTCAAACAGAAAAAACAAAACACAACTCAACGCTCAAGAACTAAAGGCCCTCAAAAAGCTGAAAAATAGGAAAGACATCGTCATTTTACCAGCCGACAAAGGAAGAACAACAGTAGTCATGGACAGAGAAGAATACACCAAGAAAGCTGAAGAACTACTCAAAGATGAGGATATATACCAACAACTCCCAACAAATCCCATACAAACATTGAATAATCACATCCAAATGACCTTGAACAAGCTCACCAAAACTGGACAGATCACAAAACAAGACCAATGGCGAATGAAATCCAATGGACCAGTCCTACCTCGATTCTACGGCAGACCCAAAATACACAAGCCAAATATCCCGTTACGACCAATTGTATCAATTCCAGGAACTCCAGCATATAATTTATCCAAAGAATTATACAGAAAACTAAAACATCTAATGGAATCTTGTGATCACTCTACGAACTCTGCTATCCGATTCCTAGAGAAAATCAGAGGCATCCAAATAGATGAACAAGAAATAATGGCATCCTTCGACGTGACGGCATTATATACCTCCATCGGACAAAAACTAGCAAAAGAAACCATGGAGCAATTACTTAGCAACGACGAACAACTTCCACAACAATCAAAAATGCAACACACAAGCTGGATGGAATGCATAAATCTATGCCTAACAACATACTTCAAATTCAACGGCCAAATATATGAACAAGTCAAAGGAACACCCATGGGGTCGCCAATATCAGGTTTGATTGCAGAAGCAGTGATGCAAAGACTGGAAAACATAATTCTACCAAAGATCAAACCCAAGATTTGGATACGTTACGTCGACGACACATTTGTAATAATCAAAAGAAACGAGTTAGATAAAACTCACAATTTAATAAACAACGTCTTCAACGACATAAAATTCACAAGAGAAGAGGAATCCGAGAACAAAATACCATTTTTGGACGTCTTAGTCAAGCGGACAACCACAGGGGAGTTAGAAACTCAAGTTTATAGGAAATCAACTCACACAGACCAAATCCTAAATTACAACAGCAACAACCCAATAACACAAAAGGAATTGCATACAAACACTATTCAAGAGAGTGAGGACTCATTGCAGCACTCCCACTTTAAGGAAAGTTGAAGAAAATTATCTCATGGACGTCTTCCAAAAGAATGGATATCCACGGAATTTCATCAAAAAACATGTACCTTCAAGCCAACCTACCAAACTGAATATATTCCAAGAGCATACTGTAATAAGTTAAGGAAGCTGAAGAAACAGTACTATTCCACTAAGGACATATCACTATTGCTCTCAATCCACGAGTCAAAGTCGTCTACTCCTGCTACACTCATGAATTAAGCGACATGGTTACTAAAATACATCTTGAACTAAGTAGCCTTGCAACGGGGTGTGCTGAATCCTGTCTAAACTTTAACATTGACAAATGCGGCTGGATTTGTATCGGCAACAGTAACCTTGATCTAACTCTTGAAATAAATGGGCGAAAACTAGCTAAGCTCAACTCAGTCGTAGATCTCGGTATTAGATACTCTAGTAACCTAACGTTCGCTGAACAGACTGATTATGCCAGACGTAAAACGCGAAGGCTGATAGGATGCATAACACGCAATTTCTTTTGTTGTGAAACTAGGGTTTTATTATACAAAGTATGTGTCCGACCTATCTTAGAATACTGCCCGTTTATTCTTAGCGGACTCAGACAAAATGACAAGCTTAAATTAGAGGGAGTGCAACGGCAGTTTACCTCAAGAACTCTTGGTTTAGAAAGTGGTCTGGAATACCATGTGCGATGCGAAAGACTAAGATTAGAACCCCTCTGGAAAAGACGCCTTAAGCTAAACCTTATCTTTTACTATAAGCTAACTAATCTTCTCTTGCATTCCTCCGAGCCAATAACTAAACCTACCGCTGTCACCAGTTACAATCTTAGAAATCATCACAACCTAGCTACTATGGAGCACTGTCAGACTTACGTGCGGTACAACTTCTTCTTAAATAAGTTTTCAGTCATTTGGAATAGACTACCAGCTAATGTGCGTGATGCAAACACACTTCCAGTGTTCATCTCCTCAGTCACCAGACTGCTCAAAGATGACAATGCACTTTTGCGCCTGACTCTTACACCTTCTTTTTCACCCTACATAGATATTTTAAGTTCTTTAAACGTGTAGTTACAACAAACTACAATTGTAAATTTTAATATTATTGGAACTAGATGATAAACATTTCTACACAGGACAGTAATATTAGTTTACACATAATATAAAAGTTAGCATAACGGGACTAGTTAGTTTGTGTACCAAAATAACCACAGTTACTAAACAGAATATATATGTATATATTTATTAATCACTCCTTAAGGACTCCCGTTGCTTTCTTTTGCGTTGCTGTTGTTTGTCTTCTTTTTTCTCTCACCATTTCAGCTTCCATTTGACTTTTTGAATGAGAATGAATAATGTGGATATTTGACCATTTACAATGACAAATGATCTGCAAACATTATTGGTCCCGTATCTTTCAGTTGCCTGGTTAATAACGAATTAACTTTCTCCACGACGCAACCTGGATTACATTTGTGGAATATACTCTTATACCAATGGAAAAGTATCTATTTGTAATACAACGTCACGATTGTAGCTTATAACATAACTGATCGTATCTGTAAAATAGCTTCCTTATTACCCAATTTGGATATAAATCAAATCAAAAATAAGATTCGGATTTGTACACACCCAAGTTATATTGAGGAATTACTTCAAGCTTTATTTTTTTCCCAAGTATTTTTAATCCATCCAAAACTTACTTGGGTTTTTTTGTTAATGCGAAGTTAATATTCCTATATTTCATGACGTGCTCCATTGAATGACTGGTTATCATATTGTTCCCACAGACCTAAAACAAAAACGCCAGCAACCATGTAACTTAACCATAAACCGAATTTTTGAAATTTAAATAATGCTTACCCATGCCTGTATATTTGGTGTGTCCTACACAAGTAGGAAAAAATGTGTATTTTATTAAAACATTATTATTAATTATGATTGCTAATCGTATATGTAATTTATCATATTGATGATGCCTGTAAACTGGCGTCTCTCATGTACAAAATGAGAATATACTATTATTATTATTATTAAAGCAAAAGCCACTGTAGCGGTAAATAACTCCCCAAAATTATTGACCACAGCAATCACTCATTGGATGCTGACCACCACTGTTTAAGTCGACTTGTTTAGCTGAAGGCTTCCGGTCAAGCATCCCCGCCATTTGGTACCCCGTCGTGTCACGTGCACGATCACTAGCTAGTTAAGCGTTCGTCTGACGGCCTGTTTTGGTCCCAGAATATATTACGAAGTTTGGACGATCAATTATTGGCTTTTGCCTTGTCTTTGGTACGCGAGAATAAATTAATTAGAAGTTGCTGAAAGAGATATCCGTCAACCTCTAAACTGGTGAGCCCAACCGCGAACTTCATCCACGATGAATCCGCAGATAACCCCGGTGAGTTCGTTCCATTTTGTATTTGTTCTTGTACCATATATTATTCGACATAATTTTCGTCATGAGTGATCTTAGTCCCAAGGTCATCCGTATCCGCTCAACTCCTAAAACCATTCAGCTCGTACCATACTGGCCAGATAATGCTGAAACTTGGTTTCTGCTAGCTGAAGCAGATTTTTGTGAGCATGGGATAACCGATCAACGTTCACAGTTACTTGCCATTATTCACGCCCTACCGCGCGAATTCAGCAAGTACGTAACATCACAGATGTTGAGTCCCGAGGTAAGTAACTCGTACGAGTTGCTCAAAGCATCCCTCCTCAGGAGAAACGTTCTCACGGACCGACAACGTCTGGACGAATTATTTCGTAACATCGAGTTAGGAGTTCAGTCAGCCGTGAGCATGCTGACAAGAATGAAAGAAATCGTCGGGCAAAGTCAGTTCGACGAAGGACTATTTAGAGAACTCTTCTTATCCAAGCTGCCACAGTCTGTACAGACCGTACTTGTGACACTTCAGGGTACTGTAATAGAGGACTTAGCAATTACTGCAGATAGGATTCTAGAGATTACTAAACGGTCTGTTCCCGAAATATGCTCGATGACCAAGCAGACTTCGAGTAAGGATCCTGCAATGATAGAGTTATGCAACTCCATCCAACAGATGTTTAGGGCAAACATGCCTTCTAAATCCTCCGACCGTCGTCCTAAATCTCCTCAACGCAGGAACTCACGTGGTCGATCTAAGTCCAAACCACGTTCACTGAAAAACCCTGACTGGTGCTGGTACCACAACACCTATGGCCAAGAAGCGAAGTGTTGCCGTAAGCCTTGTAACTTCGGAAATGTCTCAACGTCTGTGGGAAACTATCCCGCCGGCACACGTTAGCGGCAACCGTCGCCGGTGGCACTAGCCGCCTTCTTTACATCCATGATGTGATAAGCCAGACTCGATACTTAGTCGACACAGGCGCCGAAGTCAGCGTCCTTCCTGCTACAGCAGCAGATCAACAGAAGGAACCTACCTTCAACTTACAGGCTGCAAATGGAAAACCAATCGCAACCTTTGGTAGAAAATACGTCTGTCTGAACGTAGGTTTACGCAAACCTATTCGATGGATTTTCCTTCTCGCTGACGTCACAATGCCCATCATTGGCACGGACCTACTTAATCATCATGATTTACTCGTAGACGTCCGCCGAAAACGACTGATTGACAATACTACTAGTCTGTCTATCAAAGGCATCAGCTACATAGGCCCTAGTTTGTCACCCGTTAAGATAAAGGCAATCCTTGATCCAACTTTTCAACCTATTGTTGACAAGTATCCGGAACTTAACTGCCCGTCGAACGACCTACCGTGCATAACCAGCAATGTTATGCACCACATCATTACCACAGGACAACCTGTGACATCTAAAGCACGACGATTAGCTCCTGACAAACTGAGGATCGCCAGGAATGAATTTGACCATATGCTTACCCTTGGCATCATTCGACCTTCGAACTGCCCATGGGCATCCCCACTTCGTATGGTACCGAAAAAGGATAGCAATGATTGGCGACCCACCGGTGATTACCGGCGAGTGAATGCCAAAACAACCCCTGATTGCCACCCGTTGCCTCATATACACAACTTGACGGCAACCTTATCCGGTGCGACTATATTCTCCAAAATCGACTTGGTTAAAGCGTATAACCAAATCCCGATGGCAACAGAAGATATCCCGAAAACGGCTATCATTACGCCTTTCGGACTTTTTGAATTTCTACGTATGCCATTCGGTCTCCGGAATGCAGCCCAAACATTCCAACGCTTCATTGACGAAGTATTTCGCGGTCTCGACTTTGTATACGCATACTTAGACGACTGCCTCGTTGCTAGTTCAGACAAGGAAACTCACCTTAGGCACTTGGACTTGGCATTTGAACGGTTACGCCAACATGGTGTTACCATTAATATTCAAAAGTGTCAAATCGGTGTTGACTCACTCGACTTTCTGGGTCACACTATTGACTGCAAGGGCATTCGCCCACTGGCTACTAAGGTCGAGGCTATACTGAAACCGGCTTACTTGGAGGGTAATCCTATTAGCATAGAGCTGAACGTGCCCCATAATCCACAAGTAACAGAAGATCGTTTAGACATCGATGAAGTCACTAGCACAGCGACAGCTACCGAACCTTTTGTCGAGCCTCCCAAGAAAACCCGTTCTGGACGCACCGTAAGGTTCCCAGAATATCTGCACACTTATTTGACTTAACGAAGTCGTGTGATTCACGCAACTCATTCGTTTGTGGTACTGACTATTTTTTTTGACGTATCAATTTTTTTTATATACAGTACCACCGAACACAAAAATTTTTTCCAACGGTTCATGTAACATACACAAAAAAATTAATTAGATGTATTTTTTTTCGATGTTCTGAACTTAGCATTATTTTACTGTATAGTAAATGCACACAATTTTTCTAACCAAAAAGCTGATTTGGTACATTTTCCTCGACATGGTTCTTAGCGTTCTTGTTTTCTTTTCCAGGTGCGACGGGCACTGGACAGGAAACAAACGAAGCACGGAATCCAACGAAAAACAACAAGGAAGCTATGTACAAACACCCTATTAGCATAGGCAGACAAACCAGTAGGCATACCACCAAGCCGATCGGAAGATTTTTTTCATCCGAAAGGGAACCATCGAGTTTTTTTACTTCCAGGTGGTTCTGTCTTAGGGTCCTCACGACCCCACTAGGGGGGAGTGAGCTGTAGCGGTAAATAATTCCCCAAAATTATTGACCACAGCAATCACTCATTGGATGCTGACCACCACTGTTTAAGTCGACTTGTTTAGCTGAAGGCTTCCGGTCAAGCATCCCCGCCATTTGGTACCCCGTCGTGTCACGTGCACGATCACTAGCTAGTTAAGCGTTCGTCTGACGGCCTGTTTTGGTCCCAGAATATATTACGAAGTTTGGACGATCAATTATTGGCTTTTGCCTTGTCTTTGGTACGCGAGAATAAATTAATTAGAAGTTGCTGAAAGAGATATCCGTCAACCTCTAAACTGGTGAGCCCAACCGCGAACTTCATCCACGATAAATCCGCAGATAACCCCGGTGAGTTCGTTCCATTTTGTATTTGTTCTTGTACCATATATTATTCGACATAATTTTCGTCATGAGTGATCTTAGTCCCAAGGTCATCCGTATCCGCTCAACTCCTAAAACCATTCAGCTCGTACCATACTGGCCAGATAATGCTGAAACTTGGTTTCTGCTAGCTGAAGCAGATTTTTGTGAGCATGGGATAACCGATCAACGTTCACAGTTACTTGCAGTTATTCACGCCCTACCGCGGGAATTCAGCAAGTACGTAACATCACAGATGTTGAGTCCCGAGGTAAGTAACTCGTACGAGTTGCTCAAAGCATCCCTCCTCAGGAGAAACGTTCTCACGGACCGACAACGTCTGGACGAATTATTTCGTAACATCGAGTTAGGAGATCAGTCAGCCGTGAGCATGCTGACAAGAATGAAAGAAATCGTCGGGCAAAGTCAGTTCGACGAAGGACTATTTAGAGAACTCTTCTTATCCAAGCTGCCACAGTCTGTACAGACCGTACTTGTGACACTTCAGGGTACTGTAATAGAGGACTTAGCAATTACTGCAGATAGGATTCTAGAGATTACTAAACGGTCTGTTCCCGAAATATGCTCGATGACTAAGCAGACTTCGAGTAAGGATCCTGCAATGATAGAGTTATGCAACTCCATCCAACAGATGTTTAGGTCAAACATGCCTTCTAAATCCTCCGACCGTCGTCCTAAATCTCCTCAACGCAGGAACTCACGTGGTCGATCTAAGTCCAAACCACGTTCACTGAAAAACCCTGACTGGTGCTGGTACCACAACACCTATGGCCAAGAAGCGAAGTGTTGCCGTAAGCCTTGTAACTTCGGAAATGTCTCAAAGTCTGTGGGAAACTATCCCGCCGGCACGCGTTAGCGGCAACCGTCGCCGGTGGCACTAGCCGCCTTCTTTACATCCATGATGTGATAAGCCAGACTCGATACTTAGTCGACACAGGCGCCGAAGTCAGCGTCCTTCCTGCTACAGCAGCAGATCGACAGAAGGAACCTACCTTCAACTTACAGGCTGCAAATGGAAAACCAATCGCAACCTTTGGTAGAAAATACGTCTATCTGAACGTAGGTTTACGCAAACCTATTCGATGGATTTTCCTTCTCGCTGACGTTACAATGCCCATCATTGGCACGGACCTACTTAATCATCATGATTTACTCGTAGACGTCCGCCGAAAACGACTGATTGACAATACTACTAGTCTGTCTATCAAAGGCATCAGCTACATAGGCCCTAGTTTGTCACCCGTTAAGATAAAGGCAATTCTTGATCCAACTTTTCAACCTATTGTTGACAAGTATCCGGAACTTAACTGCCCGTCGAACGACCTACCGTGCATAACCAGCAATGTTATGCACCACATCATTACCACAGGACAACCTGTGACATCTAAAGCACGACGATTAGCTCCTGACAAACTGAGAATCGCCAGGAATGAATTTGACCATATGCTTACCCTTGGCATCATTCGACCTTCGAATAGCCCATGGGCATCCCCACTTCATATGGTTCCGAAAAAGGATAGCAATGATTGGCGACCCACCGGTGATTACCGGCGAGTGAATGCCAAAACAACCCCTGATTGCTACCCGTTGCCTCATATACACGACTTGACGGCAACCTTATCCGGCGCGACTATATTCTCCAAAATCGACTTGGTTAAAGCGTATAACCAAATCCCGATGGCAACAGAAGATATCCCGAAAACGGCTATCATTACGCCTTTCGGACTTTTTGAATTTCTACGTATGCCATTCGGTCTCCGGAATGCAGCCCAAACATTCCAACGCTTCATTGACGAAGTATTTCGCGGTCTCGACTTTGTATACGCATACTTAGACGACTGCCTCATTGCCAGTCCAGACAAGGAAACTCACCTTAGGCACTTGGACTTGGCATTTGAACGGTTACGCCAACATGGTGTTACCATTAATATTCAAAAGTGTCAAATCGGTGTTGACTCACTCGACTTTCTGGGTCACACTATTGACTGCAAGGGCATTCGCCCACTGGCTACTAAGGTCGAGGCTATACTGAAACCGGCTTACTTGGAGGGTAATCCTATTAGCATAGAGCTGAACGTACCCCATAATCCACAAGTAACAGAAGATCGTTTAGACATCGATGAAGTCACTAGCACAGCGACAGCTACCGAACCTTCTATCGAGCCTCCCAAGAAAACCCGTTCTGGACGCACCGTAAGGTTCCCAGAATATCTGCACACTTATTTGACTTAACGAAGTCGTGTGATTCACGCAACTCATTCGTTTGTGGTACTGACTATTTTTTTTGACGTATCAATTTTTTTTATATACAGTACCACCGAACACAAAAATTTTTTCCAACAGTTCATGTAACATACACAAAAAAATTAATTAGATGTATTTTTTTTCGATGTTCTGAACTTAGCATTATTTTACTGTATAGTAAATGCACACAATTTTTTTAACCAAAAAGCTGATTTGGTACATTTTCCTCGACATGGTTCTTAGCGTTCTTGTTTTCTTTTCCAGGTGCGACGGGCACTGGACAGGAAACAAACGAAGCACGGAATCCAACGAAAAACAACAAGGAAGCTATGTACAAACACCCTATTAGCATAGGCAGACAAACCAGTAGGCATACCACCAAGCCGCTCGGAAGATTTTTTTCACCCGAAAGGGAACCATCGAGTTTTTTTACTTCCGGCTGGTTCTGTCTTAGGGTCCTCACGACCCCACTAGGGGGGAGTGAGCTGTAGCGGTAAATAATTCCCCAAAATTATTGACCACAGCAATCACTCATTGGATGCTGACCACCACTGTTTAAGTCGACTTGTTTAGCTGAAGGCTTCCGGTCAAGCATCCCCGCCATTTGGTACCCCGTCGTGTCACGTGCACGATCACTAGCTAGTTAAGCGTTCGTCTGACGGCTTGTTTTGGTCCCAGAATATATTACGAAGTTTGGACGATCAATTATTGGCTTTTGCCTTGTCTTTGGTACGCGAGAATAAATTAATTAGAAGTTGCTGAAAGAGATATCCGTCAACCTCTAAACTGGTGAGCCCAACCGCGAACTTCATCCACGATAAATCCGCAGATAACCCCGGTGAGTTCGTTCCATTTTGTATTTGTTCTTGTACCATATATTATTCGACATAATTTTCGTCATGAGTGATCTTAGTCCCAAGGTCATCCGTATCCGCTCAACTCCTAAAACCATTCAGCTCGTACCATACTGGCCAGATAATGCTGAAACTTGGTTTCTGCTAGCTGAAGCAGATTTTTGTGAGCATGGGATAACCGATCAACGTTCACAGTTACTTGCCATTATTCACGCCCTACCGCGCGAATTCAGCAAGTACGTAACATCACAGATGTTGAGTCCCGAGGTAAGTAACTCGTACGAGTTGCTCAAAGCATCCCTCCTCAGGAGAAACGTTCTCACGGACCGACAACGTCTGGACGAATTATTTCGTAACATCGAGTTAGGAGATCAGTCAGCCGTGAGCATGCTGACAAGAATGAAAGAAATCGTCGGGCAAAGTCAGTTCGACGAAGGACTATTTAGAGAACTCTTCTTATCCAAGCTGCCACAGTCTGTACAGACCGTACTTGTGACACTTCAGGGTACTGTAATAGAGGACTTAGCAATTACTGCAGATAGGATTCTAGAGATAACTAAACGGTCTGTTCCCGAAATATGCTCGATGACCAAGCAGACTTCGAGTAAGGATCCTGCAATGATAGAGTTATGCAACTCCATCCAACAGATGTTTAGGGCAAACATGCCTTCTAAATCCTCCGACCGTCGTCCTAAATCTCCTCAACGCAGGAACTCACGTGGTCGATCTAAGTTCAAACCACGTTTACTGAAAAACCCTGACTGGTGCTGGTACCACAACACCTGTGGCCAAGAAGCGAAGTGTTGCCGTAAGCCTTGTAACTTCGGAAATGTCTCAACGTCTGTGGGAAACTATCCCGCCGGCACACGTTAGCGGCAACCGTCGCCGGTGGCACTAGCCGCCTTCTTTACATCCATGATGTGATAAGCCAGACTCGATACTTAGTCGACACAGGCGCCGAAGTCAGCGTCCTTCCTGCTACAGCAGCAGATCAACAGAACGAACCTACCTTCAACTTACAGGCTGCAAATGGAAAACCAATCGCAACCTTTGGTAGAAAATACGTCTGTCTGAACGTAGGTTTACGCAAACCTATTCGATGGATTTCCCTTCTCGCTGACGTCACAATGCCCATCATTGGCACGGACCTACTTAATCATCGTGATTTACTCGTAGACGTCCGCCGAAAACGACTGATTGACAATACTACTAGTCTGTCTATCAAAGGCATCAGCTACATAGGCCCTAGTTTGTCACCCGTTAAGATAAAGGCAATCCTTGATCCAACTTTTCAACCTATTGTTGACAAGTATCCGGAACTTAACTGCCCGTCGAACGACCTACCGTGCATAACCAGCAATGTTATGCACCACATCATTACCACAGGACAACCTGTGACATCTAAAGCACGACGATTAGCCCCTGACAAACTGAGGATCGCCAGGAATGAATTTGACCATATGCTTACCCTTGGCATCATTCGACCTTCGAACTGCCCATGGGCATCCCCACTTCGTATGGTACCGAAAAAGGATAGCAATGATTGGCGACCCACCGGTGATTACCGGCGAGTGAATGCCAAAACAACCCCTGATTGCCACCCGTTGCCTCATATACACAACTTGACGGCAACCTTATCCGGTGCGACTATATTCTCCAAAATCGACTTGGTTAAAGCGTATAACCAAATCCCGATGGCAACAGAAGATATCCCGAAAACGGCTATCATTACGCCTTTCGGACTTTTTGAATTTCTACGTATGCCATTCGGTCTCCGGAATGCAGCCCAAACATTCCAACGCTTCATTGACGAAGTATTTCGCGGTCTCGACTTTGTATACGCATACTTAGACGACTGCCTCGTTGCTAGTTCAGACAAGGAAACTCACCTTAGGCACTTGGACTTGGCATTTGAACGGTTACGCCAACATGGTGTTACCATTAATATTCAAAAGTGTCAAATCGGTGTTGACTCACTCGACTTTCTGGGTCACACTAGTGACTGCAAGGGCATTCGCCCACTGGCTACTAAGGTCGAGGCTATACTGAAACCGGCTTACTTGGAGGGTAATCCTATTAGCATAGAGCTGAACGTGCCCCATAATCCACAAGTAACAGAAGATCGTTTAGACATCGATGAAGTCACTAGCACAGCGACAGCTACCGAACCTTTTGTCGAGCCTCCCAAGAAAACCCGTTCTGGACGCACCGTAAGGTTCCCAGAATATCTGCACACTTATTTGACTTAACGAAGTCGTGTGATTCACGCAACTCATTCGTTCGTGGTACTGACTATTTTTTTTGACGTATCAATTTTTTTATATACAGTACCACCGAACACAAAAATTTTTTCCAACGGTTCATGTAACATACACAAAAAAATTAATTAGATGTATTTTTTTTCGATGTTCTGAACTTAGCATTATTTTACTGTATAGTAAATGCACACAATTTTTCTAACCAAAAAGCTGATTTGGTACATTTTCCTCGACATCGTTCTTAGCAAAAAAAGTATCGCGGTACGTTCAACGTTTGCGTTACATTTTTACGTGATTCGTTACATAAAATTTATCTTGTTGTAGTACTTGCACAAGTACTATACTACCTCCATACTTGTAACCACTAACTTCCATTTCTAATAGTTATGGTTAGTCAAAGTAAAAAGCAACGAACCCACTCCCCTGTAAAACTGGTGTCTAATTTAACGTCCTTGATTGCTACATCAAGCAACACACCCCCTACAAACGGCTATAATGAGTCACATAACTCACTTGTATGCCGTAAGCGTCGAGCTGTAACTGAGGATAAAACTGTACTGACAGCTAGTATTAGCACTACTCCTAAAAATTCAGTACCCTCTGCTCATACAGAACCCCTCCCTTCACCTTATGTGCTTATCGAAAAACTCCAGCCATCAAGCTCTTCTTCAGTACTATCTTCAGAAATAGAACTTCTAAAGTTGTCTATAGGTGAACTTAAGGCTGAGTTAAGGGAAATAAAAAACAGCAAGTCAGTAAATGCTGGAAACATCGAAACCGATACCGAGATATCCAAATTATCAGATCAGATCAGCGATATCAGATCGCAGGTCTGTGAATTGACACCTCTAACTATCCTCATGAAAACTGTAAACCTTAACAAGCTTGACACAGAATCGGTAACTAAGGTAGATAACCTCATTAATTTTGTTACCACAGAAGTAACAAAACGACTCGACGCAAAACTGAGTGCTATTGTCTACAACGTTCCGGACAATGAGGCACTAAAAAAGGTACAGCGCATCTTACTTAGTGAAGCGAAAATGCCTAACTCCAAGACTAAGTGCTATAGGCTGAAGAAGAGTCAACATGAGAAGTGTTGTCCTATTCGTTTTCAGTTCGAAACACCGGCAGAGACCAGAAAATTCATTCACTCCCAACACACCCTATCGCAAGCCAGAAACTACAAACATATAAAGGTCGGGGTGGACAAAACAGTCATAGAAAGGCGCGCATACAACTATCTTGCTAAGACTAATTGTGAAATAGGTAATAGGACTTTGCAAGCAGCCATTATTCCCAACCCTGTGAAAGATACAGTAGACCCCACCGCATCACCCCTCTCAAAACACACAGAAATATCCCATCAGAGTGCAACACCAGCCGAAAGGCCACTAGACTGTAACCAAATAAATAATAAAACCATACCACCTATCACCGCAGAATCTAAAATGCCATTAAATAACCCCAGAAAAAAAGTCAAAACCCCCCGAAATTCGACTTTGTCTTCTCCTAGCCATAACTTCATTGCTAAAGGTAAGGAAAATATGCCCCTAAATCATACCAACAAAAACAGTGGCAGCTTAAATAAACCCACACTTCCCACGGTCAATAGTACTAGCACCCACAACGTGCTAAATCGCACCATGGCACACACTGATATCCAATGTCACAACAATGTCACCCTCAATAGTACAAGTGGTAATAGTCAGAACTCGGCTATCAACAACTCAGGGTCTTCAGAGTATGGCACACAAACAAATTTTGACCGGATATATGGTACAAGTCTGCTGGGAACTAACCCACAATGCAGTACACATGAAACCCACACAAGGACACAACTAGCATCAAACAATAGGTGGAATAATAAGCCATGGTCATCAAAGGATCCAATCATTTTTTATCCCCCGCGTCCCTGTCAGCGTTGAAAAAACAGCTGGTAGGGATGTTAACACTCCTAAACCACTAGAGCTGGCTCCCTCCTTGCATGAAAACAGGAACGGTCTAGTGCACCCGTATCCATTAGGCACACTTGACACCTGCACAAATATAGGTCAAATAAAGAACCCTACCCACTTCTGTAACCTAACTAAAAATAAAAATTCCTTGGTCTATAGCAAATCCAGTACTCCAACTCCTAATTCTTCACCGAAAACAGCACACACCAACTCGATAGACATAGGTGAGCATGATGCTGAAACTCCTCTTAACATAGGATCATCATGTCAAGCAGAACTACTGGGTGCTGAACCATATTCGGGGCTGACTAACGAACTTAAATACTTCAAATGCTACTTCAACTCTCATCTTTACCTAATCCTCATAAATGCTAGATCTGTTCTAAATAAATTGCCGATGCTCAGAGCACTCACAGTAATATACAAACCCCCTGTAATTGTCATCACTGAATCTTGGTGTCATTCGAACATCTTGGATGAAGAAATAAGCTTAGATAACTACACACACTTTCGGTGTGACAGGGAAGGTGGTAAGGGAGGGGGTTGTCTCATGTACTTTCTGAATGCACTTACTGTATCACAGCTAGAAAGTAGTACACTTAACATGCCTGAGACTCTATGGGTTAATGTACACTTAAATAACGTAACAGCATTAATTGGATGCACCTACAGAGCACCTGGCACCTTTAGTAATTACGAGACCCAACTTATTAATACTCTGGAGCAATTATCCGACTTACAATACGACCATAAGATCCTATGTGGGGACTTTAACTTACCTGAAATCAACTGGGATATACCCACAGGCCCAACTAAATTTGATAAGTTTTTAGGCACACTGGATATACTTGGCTGGAAACAAACTGTCACTACTCCCACAAGAGGTAATAACGTACTAGACTTAATCTTCTGCCACAATATAAGCCCCCTTTCAACGCTAGTAGGTTCTGAGTTTCCAGGGAGCGACCACAAAACAGTGATATGTGCACTGCCACTTCCGCTGAGTAGCAATGCATCTCATACCTCCACTTCACAACAAGTAATATATAGGAACTATAGTAAGGCAAACTGGGCCTTAGTAGAATCAATGCTAAGATCCTCCGAATGGGATGAATACTTCACTACTGATGACCTCTCGAGAGCCCTAACCATCTTCTACCATAACACTAACACATGCTTAGATGCTGTCATTCCACTCCAAACACTAAAGGTTTCCCCACACAGAAAGTCATTCATAAAACCAAAGGATCGTACGAAACTGAAGAGACTCTCAACAAGTTACTTCAAACACCACGACTTTGGCACTCTAGGTCTAATACTTAACACCCTTAGCTCCATCTCACAAGCTCGAGATCACCGTATGAGAAAGGAAGAACGCATCGCAGTAGCCAGTCCTGCTAGAGTGTATGCACTCACAGAAATCTTAAGGAAGCGAATGAATCGCAAAAATCACAGCATTTCTCTCCTCATAGACAAAGGTAGGCTATGCACTAACTCTGCAGACATATGTGAACTATTCAACAAAACGTTTGCAGGTAACTACATTAAGCCCTCAGTCCAGCTACTCGATATACACCCTATTACTAATATGACACAAACTCCATCTCCACTCACACCAAATAAAATCAGCACTGTTCAATTCACTTACGCTAATATTAACCAAACTATAAGAACCCTCAAAAGTTCAAAAGGTTTCGGTACCGACGGTATATCATCTTACTTCTATAAATATGGTGGCCCTGACATTCCTCTACTGCTTCTTAAAATATTCACAATGTCCCTAGAAACTCAAACTTACCCTGACATATGGAAGACAACATTCATTATGCCTAAACACAAATCTGGCTCGAAAACTGAAGTCAGTAACTACCGGCCGATCAATATCACACCTATAGCATCTAGAATCATGGAGAGACTGGTCAAAGATAACCTAATCAAACATATGCTTAGCTGGAATATTATAAGTCCGAACCAACATGGATTCCTGAAATCCAGATCATGCTTAACATGTCACCTAGACTTCTTCAATTTTGTAACCAGCAGTCGTGACAGACGGCAACTAGTACTCGTCATCTACTTTGACATTTCTAAGGCATTTGACCGTGTTGACCATATACTGCTAACAAATAAGCTGAACTCCTTAGGAATACGTGACCCATTATTAGGATGGCTTAAATCATTCCTTAACAATAGGTCCCAAATAGTTAAACTCGGGTCTGCAACCTCCAAACCTAGCCCTATCACTTCTGGTGTAGTACAAGGTAGTGTCATTGGACCCCTACTATTTACACTATACATCAATGACATATGCGCTTGCTTCACGCATGGGAAGCCATTCATCTTTGCAGATGACCTAAAAGTAGCCTATACATTCCAAAGTGATGACTTAGGGAACTTCGAGAATGTAGTGCAGAAGGAATTAGATAAAATGACTGCTTGGTCGTCCCTATGGAACCTCCAATTCAATCTGAAAAAATGTGGCTGGATCTGCTTCGGTGCACCCTCAATTGACCTGAAATTAACGCTTCAATCCGCTAACCTAACCAGACTCCGAAGTGTCGTTGACCTAGGCCTGAGGTACTCTAGTGACTTGACATTCTCTGAGCAAGTAGCATCACAGACTAGAAAATCGAGGATGCTCTTAGGATGCATACTCAGGAACTTCCACGACAATGAAGCCAAGCTAATTCTGTACAAAACATGTGTCAGACCACTACTAGAATACTGTCCATTTATTATAAGCAGCACTCGCACACGTGATAAGCTAAGGATGGAAAGTATCCAACGATATTTTACCTCAAAACTACTTGGCTATGATTGTAAGAAAGACTACATCTCACGGTGCATGATCCTAAAACTTGACCCACTTTGGACAAGGCGACTTATTATAAACCTAATATTCTTCTTTAAGGTCCTTCACAAAATATCATTCTCAGGTAACAGGGACATACAATTCGCACAGGAAGGTTCTTACGATCTGCGTAACCAAACTTCCACAGTGACAACTCATTCTTTTAAGTCAACACTCCGTGAAAACTTCTTCACAGTCATGTATTCTAAAATATGGAATAGCCTACCCCTAGATGTCAGAACTTGCTCTTCGGTTACAAGTTTCAAACGCTCTCTGCATAGACTGTTTCACTCTACTGATTATATCAATAAACTATTTACTCCTAAAACGAATCAACTACTAATCTACTACAGCACCTAAAAAACGCACTTCAACACCCTTAACAATCTAAAAACCATAAATAAACTAGCAGCATGGATGCATAAAGACTTAGTACGGAACATACAGGAATAGTTTACCCCTAGAAATAGGACGTGTCACTTTATTGTAACCTTCAAACGCTTGCTATATAAACTGTTTTATCCCAAAGTCTATCCCTACCAGAACTCATTACTTACTTCTAAAACGCATCAGTCATTAGAACACTAAAACGCTCAGACTCATTAATACACATCATGACACTAAATAGACTCTAAGACTTCGCATAAATACGTAAAAAGAACTATAACTAAAAATAATTTCTTAATAATTTATTATACAATTGACATAAACAATTATATATATACATTAATGTCCTTTTAATGTTCACATACTTTCTCTTTTTGGTACTCTGATACTCCTATTCATCTTCTGGTCGAGGTCGAACAACCCTGCATCTAAACTGAAATGAGGATTAATTCCAAACCATCTACCTCATAACCACTCAAATTCCATGAACGATCCAATTCTACCATTTGAAGACGCTGGCGAACATGCTGTAAATGAGTATTCATGATCTGAAATGAAGAAGCAACTGGTTTTCAAACAGTTTTCAACATTTTTCTGAACTTACGAATGCAGTCCGCCATGCAGACACAAATGGAGCAAATGGAGAATTCTGGAACCGACCTCAGCACCATTTGATGCAGTAAAACAACTTCACATGACCTCATCTAGTTTTCGCATCCACGATCAAATTTCTTTCCTGTTATAAAACTACGATAAGACTACTGAAAAAATGGAATAAATATATCACTGATCTCAACATAATACATCAATAAACTTTGAGCCGAGGGTGCTGTTCACAACAAAGTTATGTAAGAGGATTGACTTCAAGCTTTTTTTCCCAGATATCCGTATTACATTCATCTGATGTCTGGGTTTTTTTTAATGCGAAGACAATATCTCTATATCTCTTTATGTGCTACACAAACAGACTTTATAGCAGACTGTTCCGACTGACTTTGATGTCAGAAAGAACAACCAAACTGTAAATTCATCATACATCAATTTGTGTAATTTATATAACAACTTATCCATGCCTGTACAATTGGTATGTTCCTGCATAAACAGGAAGAAATATATTATTATTAGCGTTCTTGTTTTCATTTCCAGGTGCGACGGGCACTGGACAGGAGACAAACGAAGCACGGAATCCAACGAAAAACAACAAGGAAGCTATGTACAAACACCCTATTAGCATAGGCAGACAAACCAGTAGGCATACCACCAAGCCGATCGGAAGATTTTTTCATCCGAAAGGGAACCATCGAGTAATTTTTACTTCCAGGTGGTTCTGTCTTAGGGTCCTCACGACCCCACTAGGAGGGAGTGAGCTGTAGCGGTAAATAATTCCCCAAAATTACTGACCACAGCAATCACTCATTGGATGCTGACCACCACTGTTTAAGTCGACTCGTTTAGCTGAAGGCTTCCGGTCAAGCATCCCCGCCATTTGGTACCCCGTCGTGTCACGTGCACGATCACTAGCTAGTTAAGCGTTCGTCTGACGGCCTGTTTTGGTCCCAGAATATATTACGAAGTTTGGACTATCAATTATTGGCTTTTGCCTTGTCTTTGGTACGCGAGAATAAATTAATTAGAAGTTGCTGAAAGAGATATCCGTCAACCTCTAAACCATTAAGGAGAACACAAAGAACATCGCCTTATCATACATAATGGATACCTCAGAAATCTTTACGAGACTCTTCAAACCTTTAGGAATTGACGTCGTACACAAACCAACAAAGTCGTTTCACTCAATTCTATGTCAACCAAAAGACTCAACAGCGAAAGAAGACAAAACCAACATCATCTGCAAAATAAATTTTAACAACTGCGAAAAACACTACATTGGCCAAAGTGGACGTCCCCTTCGTCTTCGTATCCACGAACATAAGTTAGCCGTCAAAAGACATGATATCCATTCCCTCATATCACTATATACAGACAACCACGGACATCAATTCGACTGGGACAACGTTCAAATATTAGACACAGGAAACAACAAGAATGCTAGAAAATTTTGAGAAGCTTGGCATTCCAGTGAATCATCAATCAATAGACACATCGAGATAGACAAAATTTATCAACCAATAAGAAAGAAACTTCACACACAAAGGGTCAAAGTTCAAATCAAAGAAGCAGTCAGTTCCAATACAAGTAAACTAGAAGATGTGAAAACACATAAACAACCAATCACGTCCAAGGTCACCAGGAGAGATGACTAATAAACTCGTGGAGAAATCTAAAAGCTCACTTCAAATTGAAGTATGCGTTGAAGATGTCACCCAGTAGGGTGATGAAAGCTTCGCAAATTAACCATGCAGCTCAGAGAACAAAACCACATCAAAATCATCCACCTGAGCTACAAATCTTGTCCATCATATCAGCTATCTGCGGTATTAACCCAATGAATCTTGAAGTGTTTCGAATGTCTTGCGGTCACTTTTGAAGGTCCTTCTTATGGTGGGCTGAGAGGTGACTGTAATTTATTACATCTCACCCTATATTTGGACACGAATAACGTTGTTGTCTGTTCTTATAAGGAAATTGGTCTTGAGTTATCAGTTTGTAACCGGAGTCTATCAACACACTTAGCCCGATCAGAATTGCGACTGATAAACTCTTCATGGAGTCCCAGCATAGTTCCGAATACCATTTCTGTTACTGAGCAGTGGGCCTTGGTTTTAACTATTGTTCAAATACCAAGCAGCACCACCACAATAAATTCCGTCAACAGTTAGTTGTTGGCGCGATCTTCAGTTGTCGATGAATGCCAATGTAGTTGAAGATTGAACGATCAATTCATGGTTGTTCGCTCAAACCCAACCTTATATTTTGGCGCTAGTCATCAATCCTGCAGTCATCGTTTCATTGTTTGCTGTTCGTTGGAAGACAGACAAAAACTATCGGAAGTATTATTGTGATTTATTGTTATGACATTTATTCCTATATTTTGTGTACGATAACCTAATGGTTGGCTCTGTATTGGTGCAAGAATAAACGGTTCTTGAGTCACCAATTCGCGTTCTGGTTTTTTTGCGTTGGTTATCAAGCAAAGTTCCTGAAAGTCCTCCAAGGACAGTGTGAAGTCCAGTGTAGGTAGACCTGGACATTGACAGTGTCTGATAATTCTCTTGGAATTATTCGTCTTATTTGTTGTCGATTCGTCTTTCCTCGCGTCTGCAAGTCTTCTTTGGACAAGTGTTATTTGGAACTTTTCTGGATTTTTTGGTCAAGTTCAATAATGCCTGGGTCAAAGAAAGGACAAAGCGTTTTGGAAGCAGACAGGAAAGTAAGTAATGGTGAATTCCCTGTTATATGTAACGATGTGTGTGATGCTATGCATGATAAGATTGATGTCCATGTTTCGCCGTCTAGGGATAACAGAAATTTTAAAACTTATAAATTTGAGCCCCGGTGTTTCGACGGAAACCCAGATGACTATCCACAGTTTGAAGTCATGTTGGATGGGTTTGCAATAAATGACGGAATGAAGTTAATGTACTTGTTGAGGCACTGCACTGGTGCTGCTGCATGAGCTATACAGTGCTGCAGGTTTATGTCTTTGAACGAAGGATATACAGAGGCAATGAGGATATTACGTCAAGGGTTTGGAAGGCTATTTATGATATCCCGTAGTAATTTTGAGACCGTGGAAGTTAATGGATCACAGTTAAACGATAATTCAGGGGAACTCGCAGAGTTTTTGGACAGTTTAATGGTACATAGAAATACTCTTGTGTCTCTTAATTGCGTAGATGAATTGAATTCAAGTTCCGTGCTTGAGACTGCTGCCAAGGGATTACCTGTTCGTCTGCAAAGAAAGCTCATAAAGATCAGCTTCCATCTAGAGAAGGAGGGTTTAGAGCCCGGGTTGGATGATATTGTGAGCCTGGTGAAAGACAGTGTCAAACAAGCCTAAAGCTTGCTGGTATACTGCATCCCGCCCCTGGAATAGAGAAATCTGAGAGCAAAACGCAATCTTTTATGACGAAAGAGTCTCAGCGATGTGGATATCGAGAAAAATTCTATGGTGTCTAGTAGTCCATATAAACTCCGTGAGTGTAACAGCTTTCGTGGGACATCCTCAACAGATAGGTTACAAGTTGTGAGACAAACACGGTTGTGTTTTGCACGTTTGCAATAAGTGCATACAAAAGCGAACTGTGAAGAAGTGACCAAGTTTAGTGGTAAGCTAAATGTGAAGTCAGCATCATCAAGTTCCTACTCCACAAGTTTTCAAGGTATTACTATTCGGAGTAAAGGTATAAAACCTCTAAGGATTTATGAAGAACACAAATCATCTACTGCGTCGGTGGCACAGTGGTTAGGATTCTCGCCGACCATGTAGATGCTCCGAGGTTCGATCCCCTGCCGACGCACACCTGATATCTATGGTCGGCCAGCAAAACTTGGGCCACCGATATCACAAGCTGAAAATTCCATACTTGTACCAAAAATACGGTGTGGAATCAAACTGTAATCAAAAATAAATAATAAATAAAAGGTTTGAAAACGATGAAGTCGATCACACAAACGGTGGTAAAGTGGATATTTGTGACAATGGTCATGATAGAGTACATTTGTCTTCGGCTGATCATTATAAGATGAGCGGAATGCCTACTTCTACTGAGTTGAATAAAGGTTCTGTACAACCTGAACGTGAAGTGGAGTTAAAGGCAGATGCGGTGGCAGAAGGTGTGGATACTCGTGAGGCCGTCAGTGTAAATGAACAGTGTGTAGCCCACCTGTCGACAGATCTTAAAGCTGAACTTGAGCTTATAACAAAAGGATAGCAGTGGTAGTGATCTTGCGGTTAGACAAACTTCTAAAGGTCAAACGGCAACAGCTTCTAATGCACCCCTAAGTTCATCGACTGGTATCATTCAGTCGTCGTAGGTAATGTCATCCACATTGAAGGTGACGACCATGAAGTCAAGTGCCTTGTGTTGTGACTATGGTAGTATCGGTCCGTTTGAAAGGACGAAAGTCAATGGTCAGTTTAGGGAGGATGGGCCAACTGTGTATGGGAGTGTAATTTTTATACTTACTTGCACGTATAAGGGCCTTTTCAGTTTAAAGTTACTATATGAATGCCATTATCCTTGATGTAAATTACTCTGTTTCTACGCTTGGTTGGTCTGTTATGTCGTATGTGTGTTAGTCATCTATATTCCACCATGCAATGACATGAGCGTGTTACTATTCAAAGTTGAGGACATAGATGAAACATGGAGGCGAGTAAATGAACTCCGCGACGATTTTCCAACCTAGCGCGTCAACCTGAGAAGGGTGGTAGGCGTACCGCTGTAAGTCCTACAATTCTTCAAGGGTAGTACGTCGTGGAAGAACCTAGAAGATCTGGATTTCGCGAGTGGATGATTCATGTTTGATGTCACACAAAATCGAAGACTTACAAGCGAAAACCGACAAACTGGTCGAAGAAGCAGCAAAGACAGGACTCCAGGTGAACATAGACAAGACGGAGGTTATGAAAATAACCAACCAACCAACAACAACAGCAACATCCAGAGCCAATCACCATCAACGGGAGGAATTTGAAATAGGTTACTTCATTCATTCACTCATCTAAGGAGCATTTTCTCAACTACAGGAAGTTGGAGCGGACGAGGATTTCAAATCGAGAATCGAGAAGGTGAGAAACACATTCATCAACCTGAAACAAACCAATCTGGAAATCTTCGTCACTCAGCATCACCAACAAAATTAGGATTTTCAATACAAACGTAAAGTCAGTCACTTCTTCTATACGGATCAGAAACTTGGCTGGCGGGTCACAAAGAATATTTCCAAAAGGTTGCAGACCTTTATTAACAACTGTCTTCGCTCAATACTGAAGATCAGATGGCCAGGCCGGAAAGAATCACCAACAAGGAATTATGGGAACAAACAATGCAAGAACCAATCGCCCAACAAATATGCAGGAGAAAGTGGAGATGGATTGGACACTCGCTCGCTGAGGAGACCGCTGGGTGACATCGCGCGTCAAGCCCTCGAGTGGAACCAGGCCGAAAGGGAAGCGGCGTGTGGGACGTCAGTGCAAGGGTGACATGGAGGAGATCGTGTGAAAAGGAGTTGAAAGAATATGGATTAACATGGATGCAGGCGAAAAGTATAGCAGAAGACAGAAGCAAATGGAGACGTGCAGTTGAAGCCCTATGTTCCACTCGGAACCCAAGGGAGCAATAATAAATAATAATAGTACGTCGAAGCTCAGTCCTTCGTACCTGGTGCGTTATTTTGTGCATATGTTCATATTGTATATACTGAATTGGTATCATCTTTCATCTAGCTGTTGGTAATTCTGTCTGTATCCGGACAACTCCACTTGGGTCATCAACCTGAGAAGGAATGTAGGCGTACTGCTGTAAGTCCTACAGTTCTTCTACGGTAGTTCGTCAAGGCAGAATCCACAACATTTGATGTGTTGATTGTACATATGTTTGTGCTAAATAATTGAGTGGGTTCCAATTGATGTAATTGTTGGTTAATCTTGTTTGTGACGGATATTCTTCAACTTACAATTGTCAGCCTGAGAAGGGTTGCAGGCGTACTGGTGTAGGTCCTGCAATTCTTCAAAGGAACCACATCAAGACATGATCTGAGAGGTTATGTGTACTGTTTGTATATATGTGTGGTGTGTCATATCAATTGGTGTTCTTGGATTCACTGTGTTTACTTGTTGTTTCCGCAACTTGTTGTTTTGCAAAATTTTGCTAAAATCTTCGTCGTGCTTACTTCTGAAGTTGTTTCTAGTCTTCTACATCTGTGAATGAATTGATGGATGTTAAAGACAGCAGATGGTTCGTATACGCCGGGGAGGCTAGGCTAGTGCTGAAAATGACATGCACACGGAGATAGGGATTAGCTGTGGAATCAATAATTGAGAATGAATGTTTCTATTTAGGCTGTGGTCCCACACTACAGGGAGCAGGAGTATAGACGACTGAGGCTTTCATACGTCACCGTTACTAGGACTGAGACAGAATGAGTTACAAGCGATTGCAGTGGTAATTAGTAGTGAGTAGATAAGAGGTGCGTAGAGTATCATGAGGTCCTGCCATGGTCACTTTGCATTCTGCAAGAGTCATTCTAGCAAATGGCGATTGTGTTGCAAGATGTCAAGAGGAGGTCTCTGTCTGGACGCGCAGGTCGTCATTGATGTGTGAGATTGTGCTGTGGGTATGCTTGTGGTGTGTTGGCTTTTCTGTTTGCTTTCCATTTCAGCTCTGTCCGTGTGACCCAGGTTCTCGCAATGGCATCCAAATCAACGTGTATTGGTCGTGATGGAGAAAAGGGATGGATCCATTTTTTTGCCGCGGAGTGTCAATGTAGTTGAAGATTGAACGATCAATTCATGGTTGTTCGCTCAAACCCAACCTTATATTTTGGCGGTAGTCATCAATCCTGCAGTCATCGTTTCATTGTTTGCTGTTCGTTGGAAGACAGACAAAAACTATCGGAAGTATTATTGTGATTTATTGTTATGACATTTATTCCTATATTTTGTGTACGATAACCTAATGGTTGGCTCTGTATTGGTGCAAGAATAAACGGTTCTTGAGTCACCAATTCGCGTTCTGGTTTTTTTGCGTTGGTTATCAAGCAAAGTTCCTGAAAGTCCTCCAAGGACAGTGTGAAGTCCAGTGTAGTTAGACTAGGGCATTGACGATGAATGCGTTATAAATCACATTTGGATTAAGGGTGATTCTCTGTGTAGCGAATTCCGTGTTATCAGAGAATCTTCGACAAGTTATTGAGAAGCTGTGACTTGAACTGAGCTTCTCTGTCTGATTTTATTGTTATGCACACGCTGAACATAGCTACCCAGTGTTTTAGTAAGACCTCTGTCAATATTAAGCTGTAACCTCAACAAGTGACCCGGCAGCGCTCTACCTGGTGGGCCTGTCAATTCGTGTAGACTGATAAGTGAGTCCGTAAGCGTATGACAAGGTGTCTATGAAATTTATATGAATATGAGAGAATACTCGCAAAAGGGACGTTGTGTATCAGTCAACGTTTGCTCCTGGGCATGGTGTATACTCTCTTGCCCAGTTCTGCGCCTCTCGTTGTAGGTTTGGTCAAATGTATCTTGCAGAGAAGCTTTTGCTTTAGGGTGCGCTAGAGAAGGGAAATTGTTGGAAATATATTTGTCAATCACGTCTCATAAACCGTTAATGCCCAGCTCTCGCTACGCTCGGGCCCACGCTGTTCTTCGAAGATTTCGGAAACGCTTAGTTATAACGGACGAAAAAACCAAAACACCGATCTGCCGCTTGAGATTTGTTTATTGTTACACCAACATATAAAAGGAATAAGCGAACTAAGGTCTGAAAACAAATATTACAATAATAAATCATTGTATTACTTCTGACGATGTTTCACTCTTCTTTCTGAACAGCGACCGATGAGACGATGACTGTCGTATTGATGCCTCCGCGAAAATTGGGGAAGTTGATTTTGAGCAAACAACCAAGAATTGATCGTTCAATCTTCAACTCCATTGACACTCCCCGGCAAAAAAGGGATCCAACCCTTTTTTCCTTCACGACCAATGCACGTCGACTTGGATGCCATTGCGAGAACCTGGGTCACACGGACAGAGCTGAAATGGAAAACAAACAGAAAAGCCAACACACCACAAGCATACCCACAGCACAATCTCACACATCAATGACGACCTGCGCGTCCAGACAGAGACCTCCTCTTGACATCTTGCAACACAATCGCCATTTGCTAGAATGACTCTTGCAGAATGCAAAGTGACCATGGCAGGACCTCACGATACTCTACGCACATCCTCTTAATTACTCACTACCAATTACCATTGAAATCGCTTGTCACTCATTCTGCCTCAGTTCTAGTAGCGGTGACGCATGCGAGCCTCAGTCGTTTACACTCTTTCTCCCCGGCGTGTCGGACCGCAGCTAACAATTATCTCCGTGTGCGTTTCATTCTCAGCAATAGCCTAGCCTCCCCGGCGTATACGACCCATCTGCTGTCTCTAACATCAATCAATTCATTCACGGATGTAGAAGACAAGAAACAACTTCAGAAGTAATCACGACGAAAATTTTAACAAAATTATGCAATAAAAACAAGGCACGAAAACAACGAGTAAACACAACTGATCCAAAATCACAAATTGCGAAGACACACCACACGTATACACAAACAGTACAAATAACCTCGCGGATCATGTCTTGGTGGAATTATTTTGAAGAATTGGAGGACTTACACCAGTACGCCTGCAACCCTTCACAGGTTGACGATTGTAAGTTGTGGAATGTCCGGACACAAACAAGATTAACCAACAATTACATCAATTGGAACTCACACAACTATTTAACACAAACATATGTACAATCAACACATCAAATGTTGTGGATTCTGACACGACAAACTACCCTTGAAGAACTGTAGGACTTACAGCAGTACGCCTACATTCCTTCTCAGGTTGATGATCCAAGTGGAAGTCGTCCGGACACAAACAGAATTACCAACAGCTAGATGACAGATGATATCAATTCAGTATATACAATATGAACATATGTACAAGATCATACACCAAGCACATTGGACTGCTCATTGATGCGCTACCCTTTGAAGAACTGTAGGACTTACACCAGTACGCCTACAACCCTTCTCAGGTTGACGCCCTAGGTTGGAAAATCGTCGCAGAGTTCATTTGCTAACTTCCTTCTATCAGCTATATCCTCAAATCTGAACGGCAACACGCCCATGTCATTGTATCGTAGAATATAGATGACCAACAAACACACGACATATCTCATCAACCAAGTATAGAAACAGAGTAATTTACACCAAAGATAATAACATTCAAATAGTAACTTGAAACTAGAAATGCCTTTATTCGTGCAAGTCAATTTAACAATAACTCTCTCCTTTACACTTGGCTTATCCACACTAAACTGAGCAATATCTTTCGTCTTTTCAAACGCACCAATACTATCATAGTCATTGCAAAAGATACTTGAGTTGATGGGCATCTGTTTCATTGTGGATGAAAACACCAACGATGACTGAGTGACACAAGGTGATGAACTTAGCGGTGGATCAGAAGCTGTTCTTGTTCGGCTTTCAGATAGTTGTCCAACTGCAAGATTACCACCACTGCTGTCTTTCACTACTAGTTCGGGTTTAGCACTATCATCTGATGATAGGTGGGCTACACGCTGATCAATTACACTGACTGTCTCACAAGTATGCACACCTTCTGGAACTGCATCTGCGTTCAATTCTACTTCACGTTGTAGTTGTACAGAACCTTTATTTAACTTAGCAGTAGTAGGCATATCCCGCATCTCATAATGATCAACCAAAGACAAATCTGCACTATCATGATCATTACCACAAATATTCAATTTACCGTCAAGTTCATCATTTTCAAACTCTTTAATAACAGAAGTAGACAATTTTGGTTCCTCCTCAAAAATCATTAAAGGTTTTATATCTTCACTCTGACTAGTTATACCTTGTAAACTTTTGGAGTCAGAACTGCACTCTGAAGCAGTAACTCTATTCTGTGACACTCTATTCAACAATGGCTTACCAGTTGCAACTACAGACTTCTTCACCGCACCGTTATCGTCACACAATTCGGAGTCAGACCTGGAGTTTACATTTAGCTTATCACTGAACTTGCTCACTGGTTCACAGTTCACCTTTGTATGCACCTCTTGCAAACGTGTACAACACAACCGTGTTTGTCTTGCATCTTGTAACTTATCTGTTGAGGATGTACTACGAAACCTGTTACACTCACTAGATCTATATGCATTACTAGACATCATGGAGCCTTCTCGATATCCACCTCTCTGAGGCTTATTCGTCATCAATGAGTGCGTTTTACCCTCAGACTGCTCTATTCTAGGGGTGAGATCTAATAGACTGGAAAACTTGCTCATAGATTGATTGACACTAGTATTTACCAGTTTCAGGATATCATCAAACTTTGGCTCGATACCCTCATCCTCCATACGGGAGCTCATCTTCACCCACTTCCTTTGCAGTCGAGTAGGTAGACGTCTTGCTATTACTTCTAGTATAAAACTCGAGTTGAGGTCACTCATGCGATTCATCGAAATCATTCCATTCTTGTAAATTAGCAAATTATCTAAAAACTCAGTGAGTGCCTGGGAGTCATCCTGTAATTGACCACCATTACCCTTAACAGCCTCGAATAATTTCCCTGCAATCATCGAAGGTCTTCCAAACCTTTGACGTAATATGCTCATAGCCTCGTAGTAGCCCTCTTTTGGCTTCATAAACTTACAGCACTGTATAGCTCTTGCAGCATCTCCAGTGCAATATCTCATCAAATACATTAACTTCAATTCATCATTTAATAAAATACCACTCAACATGATCTCAAACTCCTTTACAAATTGTAAATAATCAGCCGGGTTTCCATCAAAACACCGTGGTTCAAATTTAGGGAGTTTGATGTTCCTATTATCCCTGAACGGCGAAACAGTAACATCAACCATGTCATACTTAACATCAGACACATCGTTACAATTAACAGACAAGTCACCATGACTTACTTTCCTGTTTGCATCCAAGACACTCTGTCCCTTCTTTGACCCAGGCATTGTTGAACTTGACCCAATTCCAAAAAAGTTCCAGATATTGCTTGTTCAAAGAGGACTTGACCGGCACCAGGAAAAATGAACGGCGACTATCCAAACTTTCACCAACTGTTTGAATCCGCCAGATCTGTTTCTATCGTCAGAAACTGTCAATCACGTCTCATAAACCGTTAATGCCCAGCTCTCGCTACGCTCGGGCCCACGCTGTTCTTCGAAGATTTCGGAAACGCTTAGTTATAACGGACGCAAAAACCAAAACACCGATCTGCCGCTTGATATTTGTTTATTGTTACACCAACATATAAAAGGAATAAGCGAACTAAGGTCTGAAAACAAATATTACAATAATAAATCATTGTATTACTTCTGACGATGTTTCACTCTTCTTTCTGAACAGCGACCGATGAGACGATGACTGTCGTATTGATGCCTCCGCGAAAATTGGGGAAGTTGATTTTGAGCAAACAACCAAGAATTGATCGTTCAATCTTCAACTCCATTGACAATATTTCTTCATGATTTTAGGCATCAAGTGTCCGCGAGAATCTTTAATGGTATCACAGTGTATTAAGTCACCATCTGCAGGAGATGTTAATTTCTTTGATGTTGGGCTGGAGTTATTTGCAGTGAGTAGATTTTTTAATTCCTAGTACATCCTCTGACATTCCGCCAGTGCTCTAAAGTCTACAGCTATTTGTTGTTCTGTATTCACCTGTATCCTGGACAGTTCACCAGCCACGAAGTTTTCAGCCATCTTCGCGTGACTTATATCTCTCGTAAGCTGTAATATAAAATCGGGGCAGCGAATGTGGCATCTGTATCAGGATAATTTAATGTTGTACTCTTGGCCAGTGCATCCTTCAGGTGTATGACTGCATGAGCGCACCTTGACTGACTGTCATGCCGTTCCTTGCAATTTTCGTAAAACTGCCGGAGTATGATCTTCATGTCTGCTTATATCCGGGCAAGCTATGAGTAGGTCGTCCATGTAGGATTTAACAAATGGTAGGTCACGCAACAAGTCATCCTGAAATATTTGAGAAATTTTGTGCAGCACTTCAAAGACCAAGCATCATGTAACCGAACTCCTAAAGTCCATATGTAATGGTAACGGCTGTTTTAAGTATATCCTCCTCAGCCACTGGGCTGTTGAGTTAGGGGCGAACTGAGTCTGTTTTAGAAAATGCTGTAGCTCCACGAAGACCATTAGCAAAATCCTGGTTTCGGGGTACTGGGTATCTGTCCAGAAAGGTTTGTTTATTCGGGGCTCTGTAATCACCACAGAGTCACCAGCCAGTTCTATTATTTCTGGCTGACACATGCAACATCGGAGACTATTGACTGCTTGAGGGTCAGATAATCCCAAAATGAAGCATGCAGTTGGATTCTGCCTTCGATATCTTTAGCTTGTCCAGTGCTAACCTCCATGGCTTAGGAAAGTAAGTAAACCATTAGTCATTACGGCATACGTACTCTTTAAACCAACTTTAGAAGTTTGAGGGTTGGTTGCCATTGGAGTAAGAAATTCCTCCTGTATTTTCCGGAACCTTTCCAATACTCAATATCCAATATAGTTTTTACGAGCTAGTATGAACCAATTTGATTTCTTTGTGCTCACTTCTTGATTGTCAGGTATAGGTTCCTGATCTTCGGTAAACTTCCGCGAAGCTCATCCCGCCACTCGACCGTCGTAGCTTTGGTTGACTCCAAAGGGAGTAGTGCTGGGATTAATTACATGTGGTTTGTAGTATGAGGTGTGTTAGGAATGTTACTACTGTGAATGGAGTTGATCCTCTCTCCAGTTAGTCCTTCGGTAGCGTTGACAAGAGAAAAGAGATAATAATTATAATAATAGATATAATTAGTGAAGTTATTCAGACTAAGAGACAGAAAAAGAAATAAGAAAACGTAACAACACTCAGCTGATTAAATTTGAGGAATAATGTAAATGATACATATACCGGTAATAATGATGATAATAATAAGTGTAGTTAAAGTTGTCAGGAGAGTAAGACGGGAGGGAATGCAAAGAAGTAAAAAGACGAGTTTGATTGTCTATCCCTGAATGGTGTATGCGATTTTGAGGGGATAGGCCATTTGGATGCAGTCCTTGTGTCGCTGCATGGTTGTCCAGCCTTCGCTTAAAGGCGTCCAAAGACGGTGCCATAGCTACATCTGCCGGTAAGGAATTCCAGGGACGGCAAACCCGCAGTGAAAAGAAGTGGGAGCGCACCCGGGTCCTTGCCCTCTGGTGAGCTATCCTTCTGGGATTTCCACGAGGGAGCCTATACCTGTTTGGGTGATTCTGGTCATTTGTTATTTTGTAGGCAGTAATCAAATTCCCCCTAAGACGTCGATAACTAAGTGTGAACAGGCCTAATTTCTTCAGCCTTTCATCATATGGTTTGTTTCGGAGACCAACCACTCCTTTTGTTGCCCGTCGTTGGACTCTTTCCAAGAGGTTGGCATCTCTTCTCAGCATTGGGGGTGCAATAATATTATGCACCTCAAGGTGTGGCCTGACGTATGTTTTGTACAACATTAGAAAGAGCTCAGGAGTGAGTGCACCTAACTGTCTATGCGTAAAGTGTATGACCGCATATGCCCTCGCTACATCCCCTGTGTAATTTACGCTTGTGTCCATTTTTTCCGTTAGAACTAGACCTAAGTCGCGTTCCGACGTTGTGCAGGACAAGCTTTCATTGCACAGGGTGTAACTTGCATTCTGCAGTCTACAGGTGCGCAACTTCACTACTTTGCACTTTTTCAAGTTGAAAGTCATGCCACTGGCCACCGCCCAGTCTTCCAGAAGGTTTAGGTCTTCCTGTAGCCTATCTGAGTCCTCCGGACACTTTATCGCCCTCCATATTTTTACGTCGTCAGCGTACAGGAGAGTCGGGCAGCTCAGACGGCGTGGTAGATCATTGATGAAAATCAAAAACATCAGTGGTCCTAGGATAGAACCCTGCGACACTCCTGATGACGATCTGTGCCAAGATGATCGGACTCGGTTAACCTTAGTGCAAAATTGCCTGTCGGCTAGGTAGTCCTTCAACCATGACAGAAGTGGCTCACCTATGCCTGCCTGGCTTATTTTATGTAGGAGAAGGTCATGGTGAACAGTGTCAAATGCCTTCTCAAAGTCTAGGAAGACCACATGGACTGGTACGTTCAAGTCCCAGCATGATGTCCAGTCGTCCCAAGCTGACAGTAGGTTAGTGACGCAGGATCTGCCTTTTCTGAAACCATGTTGGGCTTCATGTAGTATATTAGTCCTATCGAAATATTCCCTGATGTGGTCGTCAATAATACTTTCCAGTACTTTTGATACCACTGGGAGTAGAGCTACTGGTCTATAGCTAGCAGCGTTTTGCCTGTCCCCACCCTTGAAGATTGGAGAAAGGATGGCTCTTTTCCACTCCCTTGGCAGGGTCCCCGAATCCATTGAGTGTTGGAACAAGTCGCACAGGGGTCTACAGAGAGCCTCGGCGCACTGTTTCAGAACAGATGGCCTGATGTCATCACAACCTGGGGACTTCCCAGGTATGAGTCGCTGTAGCTTCCTTAGTACTATTGCGGGGTTTATTTGGGGAGTAGTCGCTAGGTCTTCCTCCTCTGAAATAGTGGTGCCACCATTTTGGTCCGTAACTGTAATATCCACATTGCTGTTTAGCTGTTTAGCGAAGGCTGAACTGAATGTTTCAGCCATCTCCAGACTAGTGAGATATTGACCGTTTGGGCCTACTAAGGCGCATGCCCCTTGGTTTGTCGGTTTTCTTTCCGACATGAATCGGTACAAGTTTTTAGGGTTTGATAGGAGTTTTTTAGCAAGGTTAGCCTGGAATGACCTTCTGTCCCTCCTAACTCTTGCATTACACCGGTTCCTGAGTTCGAGGTATGCATCATGGTCGGTCTGACTCTTAGATACACGCCACGTAAACCAAGCCTTCCGCTTTGCTTGCAGAATACGTTGCGTGCCTCTCTTCAACCATGACGTCTTTCTCTTAGGCTGTGTTGTGACTAAAGGGACGGTATCCGAGATTGCTGTATGGATAATCTTTTTTACCACTTCCCAGTGTTCATCCACAGATAGGTCGTCCCATGCTAAGGGCCAGTCTGCGTCGGACAAGAGCCTCCGCATTTCAGCATAGTCAGCCTTGCTGTAGCACAGACATGGTCGCGTAACATCCCATTGCAAACGCTCACGGAGGACAAGATCGAAACCTATGACTGCATGGTCACTGCTTCCCAGAGGAGTCATGATCTGGACCTTTTCGACGAGTAGCTGGTCACTAGTTAGAATATAATCTAGTTTTGATGACTTTCCACTAGGGCCCCACCTAGTGTCGTCTCCAACATTCTCAGTCAGTCCCGTGTTTCGAATAGTTTGCAGTAGGTTTCGGCCAAATTTTCCCTTAGCACACCCGGAGCCGAGGTTCAGTGATGGAGCATTGAAATCTCCAGCTATGGTGATTTGGTCGTAGCCCAAATCTCGTATTCCTGTGATAGTGCTGAGCAGTAGCTGATTGTGCTCTGCCCCACAGGTGGGAGATCGGTAGATGCCACCCAGTAAGTGCTTGGTGTGGCCTACGGTGAAATGACACCATATGGAGTCTGGGAGTTCGATAAGTGGTGGGTCCGTTGCGCGCACACATTTAAGTTGCCTATCAAAGTATATAGCAACTCCCCCTCCTTCCTTATTATCCCTGTCTCTTCTGACCAGTACCATATCACCTATACTGATTTCATTGTCGGCGATAGTGGGGTTTAGCCACGTTTCAGTAAGAATGATTATTTTCAGTTGAAGGTGTGCTTGGAGATTTCGGAGTTCACCTACTTTTCCTCTCAGCCCCCTCACATTGCTATATAGGCAACTGACAGTGAGTCTAACAACCTCAGAGTGTTGTGGGGTAGTTGACGTGAAACCGTCTGCTGGTGGGGGACTTGATGTTGGAACTAGTTGGCCGATTCCGATAGAACCGGCCCGTTTTTGAAGTTTTTTTCAATGGATTTAGGCAGGACACTTGGGAGACACAGACTATTATTCTCAGAGCTGCATCGCTCTAGTGTCACCGAAGCTTGGGGTCGTATTAAAGCCTCAGTTTGCTGCCTCCTTATATTTCTGGGTCTGCTTTCACAGCATCGGATGTGTCCTCCAATTTTTCCCTTGGTCTCATACCACCGTTGAAGTGATATGGACAACTGCTCCGGGGAGTTGAATGTGACACACAGCAGCTTTGGAGAGTTAATCAATGTTAGATGAGCGGGACGAGGTAGTCGGAAAATGGAGATGGCTCCAGAAGCGCCAGGGGCCATCTGAGATGACAGCCATCTCCATTGTTGTACGTCGTGCATGTGTTTTTCACAAGCAGTGCCGGTTTCCAGCTCCGGAACACCGTGTACCACCATAGAGGTGGAAGGCATCAGTTCCGGTGACTCCCTCGCCATATTTCTGAAGCCCATGGTCTATCTTGCCGCGCTCTTATGTTAGAACTTCTGTCCAGGGCTAGTACCTGAGCCATTAACAGTACTTTTTCGGCCTCTTCGGCAGAGTCCAGTGTAACCCGTAATGGGGGTGGCTTACCCTGAGGCGTGTGGACACCCCTGTACAGTCTGCACAGTTTTGCTGAACTAATGTTCAGACCTAGTTTGCTGCACAGGTTGGACCACTGTTCCTGATCAAACAGGGCCCGTTGTTCGAGCAAGCTATCCGTGCTCACAGGTACGTTAAAGAGGATGAGAGAGTTAGACCGACTACCCTCAGACTTAGGTTTTGCCTTCGGCTTCTTGCAGTCCTTTGCATCATTAGCAACATTAGGCTTCATCGGTACCTGGACAGCCTTTTTTGTGTTGCCAGGCTTGCTAGTGGATGCAAGTGGTGCCTTTGTAATTTTGCCTTCCCCTGATGTGGATGGAACCTTGCTAATCTTCACCTTGTGAGAATTGGCATTTCCAGTCAGTAGGGCTGGTGTGTCCTTCTTTAAGTCTTTGACCAGTTTCGGCAGTGCGAGTTTAGCAGGGGGGGCTGCATGATACTGTGTTGGGGCACAAGAGCGTGTTATTTCTGCTATCCGCAGACACGCTTTGTGGGACTATGCCAGGGCGACAAAGTGGACACACGTACCAAAACCATGGGCATGGGTTATTTCTCATAAACTCATAGTATGCTTTCGGTACTTCTTTGTCACAACGGCAGTGCACCCATCGTTTGCAAAAATTACATTCAAACGCTGAATCAGTTTTAGAAACTGTGATGCTGCACGCCTGGCATTCATCCCCTTTCCTTGATGACGCCTTCGAGGTCTTATGACGTCTTGAACGTTTCCTTTTAGGCTTGATGTGTTTCACACACTGGCCTACAGTTGATGCAGGTGTAGAATTCTGTCCTTCTGGTATTGCCTGTGCCGTTTCAGTACTAGACTGTGGCAATGCAGGCGTTGTATCAGGGCAGACTAAAGCTACACGAGTCTTTAGGATCGGTATGCGGGAAGGGGTTGAAATCCCTGGATTTTTTCCTTCCCTGGCTGAAGCCCTTGTGACTACAGAGTACGGTGTTTTAGTGGCTTTTTTAAGGCTGCTTTCGACAACCATATTAACAATCACTATAAATTATGCTATGTACGTCTAAGAGAGCAACAGTTTCTATCCAAAAGAGCAAGAATAAGACTGAAAAAGTATAAGGCAAGGAAAAGAAAAGGTTTTCGACTTTACCTAGTACTTTCTGAATGATCGGCTTTACGGCATTCACGTGGTAGACCAACAAGTCATGTTTCTCTGAACGGGTGAGGAATATGCTGCTACAAAAGTAGCACCTGAAGCACACAGAGATTTACTGTGTATACTATTTATAGTATATATACAAATAAACTGAAAAATAATGTTCTCATTACCTTATGAACAATTTAAGGACAATTGTCCTTATTCCAGGATAATAACTTCCTTTCACCTATGAGCCTGAGTTATGTCTATGGAATCGCAATATTACATCAGTTATATCTTCCCCCAAAATCAAGGCCACTTGCAACCAATAGCAACATAGCAACAAGCGTCATTGAGGGGATATGCAATAAAGTCGCTCGGAAAATATATGTACTGTTGGGTACAATATTTCACTGTGGGCAGTTAGGCTCTGAAACTTAACCTTGAGAAAACAGCTGGTATTTCCCGCCTGTTCTAAATTCTCAAGGATGACCAGAGTGAAGGGCGACCTTTAGGATTCTAACTTTTTCTAAGGAAGATGAGCAAACGTTGTGATATAGTTCATTTGAACGTTGGAGGTCGAAAGTATGTTTTAACTTTCAGCGTAATTAAAATTTGGTAGATTTTCGACATCGCGTAATACACTATTATGGAATAAGAACTCATTTTTCAGCATGTAAGTATTCAATTGCTTTATATTTCTCCCTTTTAGACTTTTAAATGGTGCTCTACCTACCATGAGGGATGAATCTGGAGCCGTAAATATATTTTAGGCTACTCTAATTGTCTTAGATCTTCATAGACAGAGACCCAGATATGTTTAGTGTGATTCTCAACTACTTACGGACCAATGAATTAAATCTGAACGGTGTAGATATAAATTCACTCAAGAACGAGGCTCAATTTTATGCACTTGATTCTCTGGGTAAGACGTATTTTTCCAAAGATATTCGCTTATCTAGTAAGAAAACTCTCCCTATGCGAGGAGAATCTGCTTGGACGATGTGGAGATTTACTGTTTCACGCTTATATGCCGGCACCTGGTGCGTTCTCCTTTTACTTTGACTTAATTTTGGCATTTTGCCGAATTAGCTTGTTGCATTCTATGGCTTTAATATTGTTAGCTTATCCTCTGTTTTGTGTTTATCTCTAAACAGAATCAGATAATCTGAGCTTTCGACCGTAGTTTAGTTTAAAACAAGGTATCGGATAGCGTATTTCAACGTCATCCTGATACGCGTTGACTGTCAACTCAAAATAATTTCTGAGAATGTGACAACAGCTGGTGAAACATGACACTAAGCTCTTTCTGGAAAGCATACTTCGCTGGATAAATCTTCCTAAATTGGATTGTTAATGAATTAAAGGTTTTTTTGTTGTTCTTAGACTATTTGTGCCGTACATGGTGTTCAGAAATCGTTTCGAAGTTGTGACTATGGGGTTAAATTATTCGTTCGTTTATCATCACGTTAGTACGTACTGAGTCTTTTTTATCCTTCCTTGTCACAATTAACTGGATCCTCCTCTATGTTCATGGGTTTTAAGGCTTTCCAGAGCTGTCATACTCCTAAGTTAGTTTACACTTGTCATTATGAGTAAAGTGCAACTGTTTGACATTGCAAGTAACCATCTTCAAACTGAAATATGAAGTGATTATTTCACATTTAATAGTCTGGACCAACATTCTAAGCGGATAGTCTAAATATGTAACATTTAAATGTTTAATAGCTAGTTTTACATTCACCTTGCAGGCTATTATTGTAAGTTTACATCCGTTTTTTAACTACTCTGTTGTTTTCATTACAGATTTTGTCCTGGATGATTCTGGAACATGTTTCAGGTAAACTCCGCTTTTCCGTAGTAATTTTAAAATAACCTTATAAACTATTAAAAACCATTTTTAGAATGTATTTTACTGTTTGCATTACAATATTTCGATTTACTAGAATTAGAACTTCACACATCATATGTAGAGGTTATATGAAAACAATACCTTGTATCGTATGTATAATTTTAGTCGATAATAAAATGAAAGTTTGTTGGTTACCTTTGATTTTCCGTATGCCGTTGTGTTTTTCCTTTGCTTCCGAGCTGTCTGAATTATGCATGTTAGTATGTGCAAATAGCTTTTAGGCAACAGACTTATTAACTTCCAAGCAAGCATCAGTGTAATTCCAAGTTGTAAATTCCCCGAAATTCTATGCCAGATTGAATTCGAAAGTGCTAAAGTAGGAAGTCGAATGTAGCTAACTATCAAATAAGCAGAATTCACTTTTTATTAAAAGTTAAGTTTAGCTTAAGAAACAATGTTAAGATTAAGTCTCATAAAGAAGCGTCAACAATCAAAAAAGTAAACTCAGTTGTATGTGAACTACATTCTTCCTACTGATAGTCACGTTGCACCATGTATTTTACTGATGAATATAACATTTTAGAAACTTCTTATAGCTTTTGTAAGCACCTTCAGGTTAAGTTAATAAGTTTTCTTTGTTTTCTTACGACTTACATAAGGGTTCCTTACTTACCTTTTATGGTTATTTGAGTGAAACTGCTAAATCTGATGAGCAAATTAAACAAATATCATAAAAATTGCTTTACCCATTAAAAACTATGTAAGATTGTCAGCTAGGTTTGGTTGAGTTGTATGGTGCTACGTGTACTACACATACTTTTTAATTATTCTATAGTCTGACTTTTTGTTATCATTATTACATAAGTCAGTAATCATCGTTTATTTTTTTTATTATTTTGTTATCATCATCTGCTAGATGGAACACCAACAATCAATGCAATCCACCTAATGGTCTTTGTCTGCCACCATATACATCACCTAGCTCATCTATGAGAGGTGAAACAGATACAATGGGGAGAGGTCCTGGAATCCCTCAACACAGAAATTTATCGATTGAAACGCCAACACCTGACTCCATTCGCAGTAATCCTGGTTGTAGTACAAGTAATACTAAAGTGTAAGCAAATGAATATTTTTAAAGTATGTTCTGTTTTTTATTTAGTAGGTGTTATTGTCAAACCTATTTATAAACACTTTTCATCTAACATTTGTGGAATCAGAATGAAGTGAATAGTGGACCACAGTAATAGATATCAAAAACAGCGTAGAACTAATAACTTCAACATGTAGACAAGTCACTTTAGTATTTAGTGTGTTAATACATCAGTTAAAGTTACTGTGTTTTAGAAACTGTAAGGCGATGTTTGTGCTGTTTATGTTTTAGACTAAACCATCCTTACTTTACGCAATGTATCTAGCCACCCGCTTCACCAATACACCACCTAATCTTCAACCACGGATAAGAAAACACGAATAAAAAAAGACTCACTTAGAAATATGCCCTTATGAGCAATATACCTAAAGAGAACAGAATGTCCAGTGGAAATATTTTATGGCTTATTTGACTAGTATGACTGAACTACATACTCTAAGAGTGTGCGTGTGTTATCAGCACACAAAGCACAGAATGGCGTTCCATCCTGGTCAGATTTGTACTTGTTAAAACAAAACTCTAAAACATCAGCGAATGGGCCAGACGTTTATTCACTTCATAGTATTAGATTGATTCATTTGAGCCGTAGGCTTATTTTGGTGCAGTAAAAGGTGTACTAGAAAACTACACAAGGAGATGTTGGAGAAAACTTAAAAAAGAAGGTGAAAGTGGGCTGAAAAAGGAAATATGTCACTATGAGAAATAAAAAAGTAGTACGTTGATGTTCCTTTTTTAATGCATTTATACTGGAAGGATTTATCCTCCGTAATACTGTTTGTTGTGTTCATTCCAGAGAAGAAGCGTTTCAAAATTTAGATCGGTCTGATATATACACCTGATTTAGGACTAGTTGTAAACGATCAATCATCTTAAAAACCATCTTTACTTGGAGAAACCATCTGAGTTATATGCAAAGAAATGGAAAAAAAGCATTACAAATTAACCTAACAGTTGTAGTCTCATCTAACTTTCATTGGAATCGATCTGTCTAAATTAAATCTCTTTTTAATTGTGTAAATGAAAGTGATTTTTCAAAGAATTAAACAGGAAATATTATTTAACGAGGTAATATATTATATTCTATTCTCTTAGCTTGACAAGTAAAGTTAGATCATAGTTGAAGTGTTAAATGCAAATGTTTGTGTGTATTCAGATTCTTCAACTTTTTAATAAAGTAAATTAAAAATCCCCATAGTGTAATTAGAACAAGATGATTTTAAGCCAACACTTGTTTTTGATAAATTCTCTCTCAGACTGTACAATTATAAACCCGTGAATATTATAATACGAATAGCCATTAAAGGCATGTGAAAATTATACTGGAAACTGTATTGGGGTACATGTAAAATATGGAGTGATCGTTCGTATTGTCAAATTATTATATATATATATATATATATATATATATATATATATATATACATAAAGTTCTAAGGAAAATGTACAACTTTTCATCAGTGAAATAGACATGATAAAGAGTGTAATTGGTATGATTGTAAACATTTCGAGGCAGTTTGCTTACAAAGGAATGACAACACAGTTTTTACTTTTACTCTGATTATTTAACTGCAAGTGACTTAAACGGATTGACTCCAGGTAAAGAATCAGTAGAGAAGGGTTAGACATACACTGAAAAGACATTCAGGTGACATTACACACCAGGTTGTCGAATGAAATTCGAATAGGAAGTGGCGGGTTGTGTGCGCTAGGGATGGTTTAGAAAAAGAAAGCCATGTGAAAAGGAAATTAAAGCTTTTAGGTAACTGTAAAGTCAGTTACAGAACCGACTACATTATGGTCGTGCCACTGAATCCTTATGTTCTACTTGGAGTGCAAGGAATCAAAAATAACAATAATATAAGAGAACCAGTGGAGATCATGTCCAGAAAGTTGAAAAAATGTCAGCTCTTTGGCTGTCTGTTTCTTCAATTCTCGTAGAGAAATTTATGACTTAAGTATCCCAAAACTCACAAATGCAGAATCACTTACGCATAGTTCTTGACAAGGTAGGAATAAAAGTGGCTGGCATTCAAACCCACAAACTCAATTAGAAACAAGCTCTGTCGGTTAAATTATCAATCCTATGGAGCCTTTAAAACAAAAGAATTTAGTTCATCTAATACTCTACCTGCAATGATTGTCAGGTCAAATACATAGGTCAAACTAGTAGAACAGGAGCAGTCAGACTAGCCGAACATAAAAACAGCCACAAAATCTAGATTAGTTGACCCAAGTAAGATAAGAAATCTGAAGAATAGTTCAGCTATTGCACTACATGCAGTTACACACAACTAAACAATAGCATGGGATAGGATGACAGTTTTAAAATCTAATGTCACAGGGTGGAGGGAGAGACTGATGACAGAAGCTTTGTTTATCGAATCAACTGCAAACACGTGTAATAGGAATGGTTCAACACCTGCCCAGATGGATATCTGGAAAATTCTACTACTCCTACGACTAATAGGAGAAAACAAAGAAAACTATAAAACTCAAGTTTCAAAGTCGTGTGATTACAATTGATATGGTTATGAACCACGATAAATTTTGTTCGAAACGTCATCCAGTAAATAATGCTGTTTCACTGTGTGATACATCTAATAAACAAGCCAATATGGAACTACTCACAGATGCTACAGTTGTGTCTAGTTGTAGTGTATAAATTTCATAGAGTAGTGTTTTATTTCTAAAACTTCATTACAGTGACTCGATTCTTATATTGTAACATTATTTGTTCCTATTCAACTGTTTAGAGGCCTTACATTCAGGCTAACGAAACATGATGAACAAGTCATTGCAGTTTTGATCCTATTGTACTAATGATTAAGTTCGGTCACATAGATTCAGCTACTTTGCTTTCAACCAAGCGTCGTAGTTAGTTGTCTCATTTGCACTCCGCTGTCATGAAATTGTCTCTAAGTGTTCGGATTTCATAATGATGACTCTATGAAGTCAAAAAGCCGCGTAAAACATATTGTTTTGTTGATATATTTAAATTTGTACTTTATATGTATCTGTAAGCCTTAATTTATGTTTTCATTTCAATTAACAACAATAACAACAACAAAATGATCTGTCCACCAAAGCCCTCTGAAAGGTGATCATCACCGTCCACCAAATGATTCTGCAAGTGAAGTTCTTGATGAAAGTGCTACTACTACTACTACCAATGGCCCATCGAACTTAAAATATCAATCAAATCATCCTGAATTGTATCAAAAACCTGTCACGTTAATCGCTTGTCATCAAAATATTATGGCAGCTGTTTACTCTGACTGTGTGGGAGTTTTCTCGTAAGCAACTAAGTATATTTTTATTTAAAAATTATCATTGATACCAATGCTTTTAAGTGTAAATGTGATAAATTTTTTTTATATTAAGTCTCTTTTAATTTCCATTGTGTTTGAGAAATATACGGCTCAAACAAAAATATGTTTTATGTTAGAGATGTAACTGGTTCTCGAGTGAGACTTCTACTGACTTGAATTTGCTTTGCTATATGCGGCTGGAATTAGCGTGGCATTTAAACCAAGCAACCAATTGTCTTAGAGATAAACTTTGTCGGCTAAAGGACCTAATAGATCCAATTAAGAAAAAAATAAACAAGAAAAAATGACACAAACTGAGTCCTGAGTCACAAACTAGTTGCATTCCTACTTCTTAAAAAGAATGCAGTACACTGTATACAAAGGCAAATCCTCCTCTGCTGTGCTCACTGAAGCTGGTGTCCCCCCCCCCAAGGTGCTGTACTCTCCCCATTTCTCTTTTCTTTCTTTTTACATGACCTACCATCTTCAAATGACATTAATTTTGTCAAATATGCTGACGACCTGACTGTATCTTTACCTGTCAAATGTCAAAGCGACTGCTCCAAACTAAATGGCTTTTTATCAGAAATCAGCCAGTAGTCCAAGGAAAACGGTCTAACCTTAAATCCCTCTAAATGCCAAACAGTTAATTTCACCTTTAGGCACAAATCTGACCTAAACAAACTGGTTAGCACCCACACGAGGTGTGCAACATTGATGGCACTGAAATTGAAAACAAGTCGGAAATTAAATACCTAGGCGTCACTCTATCTTCTGATCTTTCCTGGTCGTCTCATGTCTTGATGATTTCTAAGAAAATATTCCGTCTTACCTTCTATATCAAGAAGTTAAGATATTCTGGTATAACCCAACCCTTACTCCTACAATTCGTGAACTCTCGCATTCTGCCTATTATTCTCTATTGTTCCCACTTAGTTTTTCCTGTCTGTCTTGTTTCGACATAGAACTTTACACATATGTGCCCCAGTTCAAGTCGCCACACTCCATGTAGTACACAAAGCAACAGAAGAAAGTAGAAGAAATGCATTGTAGAGACAGTAAACAGAGGTGTGAGACAAAGGAATAGTAGTAACGAAGAAATTTCATTGGAAATCATAAGTCCCAAGGAGTGGATGCATCTGCGTTAGCCATTGAGAACGATTTTGAGCCATGTCACCAATTGTTTCCAACCATTTTCCTGGGCTACTGAAGAAAGACTATACCTTATTACACAGGATGTTAAAGTTTGTCACCAGGGTGGTAAACAACGTGCCACTTAACCAGCTTGTTAATATTCTGGTTGACAGGCACATGGACTCATGTGAAAAATGGGCAAAATCCATTCTGTCTAACTCACATCACCCTCTTCATTCACAACTCTCCCCTTGTATCTCACCAGGCAGAACCAGAAGCCTATATAGAAAACTATATGCTCGCACTAGCAGCAAGTACAAAAACTCAACCATACCCTCCCTACTTAGCTCGTGTTCTGTGTGATAAAGAAAGCATTAGGCGTGAAACTTGTAACTTATTAAATAGTCAGCAGAACCATTGGATCTCGTCTTTCCAACTCTTATCATTTATAGGTACAACGTTTTCTTTCTCTCTTTTCCCTTTCTCTCTCTTTTTTCTGTTATGTTCTGCTTTGTTTCTCTCTTCCGCTTACACCAGTAAATATGCTAGTAGTATTTACTTTTCTAACACCTTCAAACACTGTTCAATTTTGGCTTTGCTACCGATATGCCAATATGTTGTTGTCAAAACTAACTGAGATTAACCTTAATCTATGTAGAACTTTAGTTATAGTTCATGTACTAACTGGATGCAATACTTTAGCGAAATGCTGAGAATTCCATTCTGTATCACAAGTACTGTTTTGGAATAAAGCAAATTATTATTATTTATTATTATTATTAAATCTACCAAATACCGCGTAGCGACTGTTAGATCAACTACATAGGTCAAACCAGTAGGTCGGTATCAACTAGATTGTTGGAACATAAAGATTTAGCTATAGCTAGAATGATTGTCCCTGTCAAGCAACCTATTGAAAAGTTCAGCCATTGCATTTCATTCACTTGCATGTAATCACACAATAGGATGGGTGGGACAGGGTGAGAATATTAAAAAGTAATGTAGTTGGGTGGAGAGAGAGAGAGATTAATCACTGAAGCTTTGTTCATTGATTCAATACTACCCACTTGGAAGCGGAATGACACAACGCCTATGCTATCGGAGATATGGAAAGTGGCAACAAGCAACAAGGGGAAGTCGGAGAGAGAGAGGAAATACATAAATGAGACAAATTTTGAAGCTGTGGGTCTAAATTTACATGATTATGAGCAATAATTTGTGCTGGAGACGTCATCCGGTTGTTAATGCTACATCACTGTGTGTGATGTTTGAAATAAATTTGAAATAAATCAGTTTTGTTAATACCCTAATTTCATTAACCCCTAATTTTTTTGACTTTTATTACCAGTCTTCACCTGTTTAGTTAAAATAACCATAACCAATTGTAATTTTGTTTGACAAACTTAATGTATATACACACACACAAAATAATATATATATATATATTTGCGATTGTACAGCTAAGAAAATGAATTCGCCGAAAAGAGTCTGCTGATCTACGTGTTTCGTTTTCATTAAATAAATTTATCTAATGTGTTTTTGAAGTATTGGTTTTGTAGAGATTTTTGTTTGATTGCACGGAGGATTTCATCATGAGCTGACATCAGTTAGAGAACCACTGGAAAACCACCAGGGAGTACTGGACAGCTGTTTCGTCCTAGTTTGGGACTCTTCAGCAGTACGTACGCTCGATGGTCTACGAGCTCGCCTTGTAACCAGAAGGTCCTGCGTTCGAACCCCGGTGGATGCGTACTGCTGAAAAGCCTCAAACTAGTCTGACGAAACAGCTGTCCAGCACTCCCAGGTTTTCTAACGGTTCTCTAATTGATGTCAGCTCATGATGAAATCCTCCATGTTATCTCTTGTGTAATTAATTCCTACCACAGTGTTTAAGTTCTACACTTACATCACTGTATATATATATATATATATATATATATACTAGGAATCCGCTAGGAGTTCAGTTATATCACTTTACTGAAATGCTTACAGGGCTTCAAGCTTTGAAGTTACAGTTTCAGTGGTGTTGTTTTAACGGAATGGGGTTGCCAGCTTCGCATCCACCCTGCCGTCTTTTCCGAGTTTTCTACCGGCTAGTAAACTAGGTGAGGTTTAGGAAAGTGCGTCGACTGCGAATCGAACCCCAGCAACATTATTGTCACTCCAGCCTTATCAATGCCGAACTATTCTTCTGTCGAAGTGATGCTGGTATTCATTGATTGGCATCCACCTCCTGTTTAGCAGTGCAATATGCTCAGTATTAATTAGGCTAGACGTAGAATTTTAGATTGGGAGGGAAAGTCACTCGTTCTGCGCTGAATGATAATTCAGCTCAATTTACTTCTTGTACACAACAACTATCATAGTTGACGTTCGGCATGCTACATTGTTAAAGGTGTTTATTGTGGATTTGATACTACATCAAGGTTAGTGGAACTCATTTTACTTACGCCCTCACGGAACTTTATCTTATGTGGACATAGAAACAAAGTATGACTGATTGTAGTGTGAATGGAGTTATCGACTACTTTTGCAGACAGAATGAAATATATATATATATATATATATATATATATATATATATATATATATTGGACATTAGTAATTAGTGTGACGTGTCTAGTCCTTTCTTTGGTGCAGACTGAATTCCATCAGTCAGGTTTACAATGTGGCCACCATTCTACGTAGCTCGCCATCACGGTGCAAACCTGACTGATGGAATTCAGTCTGCGCCAAAGAAAGGACTAGACGCGTCACACTAGTTACTAGTGTCCAATCAAACTACCCACTACAGTCCTACAGGAGGTCAATCGCGAGCCCGGATAGCTCAGTGGTAACGTCTCTGACTGCAGCACTGGTTGACGTGGGTTAGAATCTCAGAAGGGACATAAGTTCCTTCAAAGAGGTTGCAGATACGCCTTGCTGAGTGGTGATCGCCAACTAGCACGAAACCTAGGTCCAAGGCTTCTTGCCGATTGCCTCCAACTATCTATATATATATATATATATATATATGATAGGTTACGACTGAAAGAAGATGGTATTCGAGATAGTGGTCTCCAGTTTACTAGTCCGGTGTCCTACCAACTGAGTCATGAAACTTAATCACTTACCAGATCATCACTTCACAGTCTGCCAAATCAAGGCTTAGACAGTCTTGAATGTATTATATATATATATATATATATATATACATCGGATGTGTGCGCCTTTGGTTCATTGTTAGAATGCTCACCAACCACACAAGTGGTTAGGGGTCCGATTCCTGGCTGACTCACTTCTAAGTCTTGCTTAGCTGGTAGTGAAGAGAGGGAGGTTGAGAGGGGGGCTAGCAGCCCCACCGCATAAAAGACATCACCGCTACTGTAACTTCAAAGCTCAGGCCTGAAACCCTCCGTTCCTGTCAGAGAGTAAAAGAATATGAAGAACTATTTTCAGTGTAGTGGTGATGGCAGACGAAAAACGACGTTGATTGATCCTTTAAAAATACTGCAGAAAAAATAAGTACTGTAATAGAAATAAGTGTATTTTAGGAAGAGCTACAATCTCGTTACTTTTTATGTGGTAGTGTTTTTGTTGATTTGAAATATGCTAATGATTTTTATCACATCTACCTACCTACCTGTTGTTCTCTGCATACAGTAATAGTGAACTGTTAGATCGATATATCCTGTGGCGTGTGTATTTGTGTGTTAATCTTTATTCATCATTTCAATATTCAAAAGTCTGCTTGTTTTTCTCACTTATTCACCAAGTATTAGTTTTATTTTATTGTTGAATGTCTATATACGATGAATAAGAGTGGGTAAACTTTTCGAGAAAAGTATCTTGACTTTTCAAGACATTACAAAGGAAATTATGTATTCATCAAATATGAAAAGGTCCTGTAACAACGTTGACGTATAAAGTAATTTGAAAACTGTTTCAATACTACAGACAGTCCCAACCTTCATGAACCTCATTCAACAGCTAGATGGTGATGTCATAAGTCAAATGATTCACAATGGGAAACTCAGCGAAGCATTTGACGTGATGAAGATAAGAAGGTAAAACAAGGCTAATTATTATCACCAATGATGTTTCGGTTGGCGGCGGACTGATTCATGCGGCAGACCGTGGAGAGCGAGAAGTCAGGAATTCGTTTGACCGGAAAGAAAACTGTCGAAGGTTTAGACTTCGCAGATGGTTTATGTCCAGTGTCACTTAAACTTAGAAAATCTACAGGTGAAAACTAACAAGATGGCAGAAGAGTCAGGCAGTGAAGACAGAACTCCAAGTGAACACAGAGAGGGCAGACGTAGTGAAGAAGGTACCTAATCGACAACATCAATAACCAACCATTATCTACGAAAGCTGTTGGAAGAAGTTGTCTCTTTCACTAGCCTAGGCAGCATCGTTTCAAATACAGGTGACATGGGGTTGAGTTTGTCGCAGACAGGATGGTAAAAGCAAAAACCTACCTTTGTTGATCTGAAATCATTATGGAGACCTACTGCACTCTGCATTAAGTAGTATATGATTCGGATTTTCAACACAACTGTCATATCAGTTCTTCTATATAGTTCAGAGACTTAGCACACGCGTCATCGGAAGCATTTCCAACAGCCCGGTGAAGACTTCCTCAACAACTGCCTTCGCTCCATGCTAAAGATCAGATAGCCGGAAAGGATATTCAACAAGTTATGACATATTCAGCACTCTTGATCTGAAGAATGCTTATCATCAAATTGCCCTAAAGAACGAAGATAAACCATATACTGCTTTCGAGGCTTGTGGGAAACTTTACCAATTTTGCCGAATTCCTTTTGGTGTTACCAATGGCGTAGCTTGTTTTCAACGCATTATCGATGAATTGATCAGTAAAGAACAACTCACAAGCACGTTTGCCTACATTGACAATGTCACTATCTGCGGCAAAACTCAGGAGGAACACGACAAAAATCTAAACAAGTTTATGGTAGCAGCACGCAATTATGGAATAACCCTTAATGATTCCAAAAGTGTGATCTCAAGCAGAAGCATACAATTACTCGGTTATGAAGTTTCAAAGGGGTTATTAAACCAGATCCCGATCGGCTAAAACCTCTTCGTGATCTAGAACCACCCACAGATATCAAATCTCAACAACGGGCCGTTGGATTATTTGCTTATTATTCACAGTGGATCCCTCGCTTCTCAGATAAAATCCACCCATTGGTAAATAATCGGATTTTCCCTCTTGATATCGAAACTCGAAATGCTTTTGACAAACTGAAAGACGACTTAGAACGTGCAGTCGTTGTGGTAGTTGATCCGAAAGCACCCCTTGTTGTTGAAACAGATGCTTCAGATGTCTCAATTGCAGCTACATTAAACCAGAATGGTAAACCTGTCGCCTTCTTTTCTCGAAGCCTCTCTCGAAGTGAGAAACATCATTCATCGGTTGAGAAAGAAGCCTATGCCGTGGTTGAAGCAATTCGTAAGTGGAAGCATTACCTTCTCGGAAATCACTTCAAACTTGTCACTGATCAACGTTCAGTAGCATTCATGTTTGACAAGATTCATAAAGGCAAAATCAAGAACGATAAAATAATGCGTTGGAGAATTGAGCTATCCCCTTATCAATATGACATCATTTATCGTCCTGGAAGGGATAATCAAGCTGCTGATACATTTTCCCGTAGTTTCTGCGGTTCCTTGCAGTCAGTGTGCGACTTGAAATTTCTCCATGACTCTATGTGCCATCCTGGAGTTGTCCGAATGATGCATTTTGTACGCTCGAGAAACCTTCCATTCTCCCTTGACGAGGTGCGCAATGTAACCAGTAAATGCGTGACATGCTGTGAGTTAAAGCCTCAATTTTACAATCCCTCTAATTTCAAACTCATAAAAGCAACCCAACCTTTTGAAAGGTTAAGCATCGACTTTAAAGGACCTCTACCGTCAGCTAGCCGCAATCACTATCTGCTCACGCTGATCGATGAATATTCTCGATTCCCCTTTGCATTCGCCTGCCCCGACATGTCGTCTCAAACGGTAATGAATTGCCTTTGCCAACTGTTTTCGATTTTCGGTATGCCTTCTTACATACATACCGACAGAGGCGCTGCTTTCATGTCTACCGAATTACGGGCATTTCTTCTGGAGAAAGGCGTAGCAACCAGTCGTACTACCTCATACAATCCTCAAGCCAATGGGCAGGTCGAGCGCCTCAATGGAACACTTTGGCGTGCCATCACTCTAGCATTAAGATCACGGGGCCTACCAACGGCACAATGGGAGTCTGTTCTACTCGACGCCTTGCATTCCATCAGATCTTTGCTCTGTACTGCAACGAACGCCACGCCACACGAACGACTGTTTACCTATAACCGAAGATCGACATCTGGGACAACTCTTCCTACTTGGCTCACTGTACCAGGACCAGTACTTCTCCGGCGGAGTGTTCGTCAGTCCAAATTCGATCCCCTGGTTGAAGAGGTGGAGCTATTGAATTGTAACCCGCAATTCGCTCACGTTCGCTTCGGTAATGGACGTGAAGATACAGTTGCTCTTCATCATCTGGCACCCAAAGGCGAAGATATAGATCAAGTTGAAAATTCAATACCGGAGGGCGACGCAATTCCTGAGCAACAAGTAAATGGGGATGCGACCACTGATCCTAATATTCTTCGTGAAGAAAATACAACTGAAACGAACAACGGGCGTATTCTTTTGGAAAAACAACAACGTGTACGGCCTTACAATTTGCGTACCAGAGAAGCGTGACATAATGGCTCATTCCTTTTCAAGCCGCAGTGAATGTTGTGAACTTTTCTTATAATACGTATCTAGTCATATTCATATCTCTACCGCTATTAACACTCTTTTTTTCCTTTATATGTTTAAGCCATTCCGGCTTCATTGTAAAATGAATAAAGCCTAAATTCTTGGTTCATTCGTCTTTTCAAGATTCAAGCATCACTCATCGTTCCAAGACTCAGTCACCTTCGTAACAGGAAAGAACTAGCCAAGAACCTATTGTCCAATAAATATGCCGGAGAAAGTGTAGACGGATCAGACACACGCTAAGGAGTCTGTTGAGTGACGCCGTGCGCCAGGCTATCGAGTAGAACCCGAATGGCAAACAATAAGTTGGGCGTGAGTCCGAGGATGATATGGAGACCGAGTTACGAGGATATGACAGTTTACGATCAATCGTGAAGCCAACTGAAAAGGTTTACACAGGACAGAATGAAATGAATGTGATTTTCCGTTGATGTATCTAACCGAAATCGGTCAGCTTCATTTTGGTGTTTAACGACCTCCCTAAATGGACACTTTGATATTATAAGGATTACTAGCTTGAAGTTACTTGCTGCGTGGTGGTTACCAGCAGTGGAATTTAGAACTCATATTTCATCCTATTGGGGACAAATGGAAACTGTGTTAAACCGTTTATCCTAGTTATATGGAACTTCGATAGTGTACACAATGAGTTACGATTCCGAATTCAGTCTACATAAGTATAAATAGTTAAATCGTGTGATTTACGTCTACGAAATGCATGTGACCCATTACTTGAAATGTAAATTTGTCTGTGTTTGTCTGAGTGAATTCGAATTTTATTTTGATGAATTGGTGATACTGGATGGAAAACCTTGGTCTCTGTTAGCACGTTGGTTCTTAGTAAGAAAGTGTTAATGATGTCTTAAAATAAAAACAGAATGTCGCTTGGTTTATGATGTCTATCAGTGGAATCCAGTGCATGTCACTATTTCACCAAAGGGGAAATTCGTAATAACTTAAACAAGTATCAAGTGATACTATATTTCATAAGAGGTAGGCCTCGTGGCTCTGTTCCTTAGTGGATAGCGCTCTAGCATGCGAAACAATAGGTGCTGGGTTCACCATCACCCACAAGGGATTATGTTGGGATTATTAAGTTCTAAGTAAGACGAAGTGTGGGATCTGAATTCCATTACAAACCACTACCAACCAAGTAAGTCTCTCTGTAGTTTTGGGACTGAACCCAATGACGTTAGTCTCTCCAGTAACAATTAGACCCTAATAAGGTGTAATTCAATACAAAAGGAACAAATTTTAAAGTTGGCGTTATTATGAATTATGAACCAGTCGAGAAAGGGTTTCGTATTGTCAGCATTAGTAATGTCATAGGTAGCCTAAAGCATTTCCTGCTAACACGTTATCTAAAAAGTCTTTATATTTTAAAACAAACCTATTTAAACATATCAAAAGTTTTATTCCATCTTATTCAGTCTAAAAGATCCTATTGGTTGGCACCTGACATGGTTAAGCCCTATACTCCCTGCACCAATCGATAGAATCGCTGTAACTGGTAAAGCGCCCAATCAGAATATTTTGGGTTCTGTTTCATCAAATGCATCTGGAAACTCTGCACCATTATTTCCTGTTAATCCTACGGCAAACTCGTCAAATGTAAATCCACTTGTTAATAATTCCACCAATCCTAATGCAAGCAACAACAGCAACAACAATAATACTAATAACAGACATCAGCCAGCGTCTAATTCCACAGCCAATTCAAATTTTTCAAATAATCTGTCTTCACAAAATGCGCCACAACTTAATCAGTTTCATATGTCAGCACCAAATAATCTACCATCTGTGATAAATCCCTCTTCATCGAGTGGTGGTGGTGGTGGGTGTACACTGGCAGTAGCTGTTGGCTCAACTATCACACTGTGGTATTTATATCCTCCGTCTGGGTTGATATCTGCTGTTGTTTCATATGGTGGACAATTCGGCGTGACTACGTCACCTGCTACCTATTTCTTATCTCCGCTATATCCATTTATGCCTATGCCAGATGCAAAGAATGGCAGCAACACTTATCCTCCGTTAGCTAAAATTAAAGAACCTTGGACTAGTGAAATGGTAAGTGACTGCTATTCTTGTTAACTTTAAGCGTCTATTAATCCCCTGTTGCCCCAAACCGTAGAAGTTGATTTCTCTCTGGAGTACTTGGAATAGAAGAGACATTACTGTTGCATCGCCTCACAGCCTACAGGACAACTGCTTTAGGCTAGTTTAACACAACCATGTTTCGGCAGCAGCTACCGGCATGGCCAACTTTAACCGGTACTTTTTTATGTACTCCTTTGTATTCCCATTAGAACATAGGGCTTCAAGCTAAAGCTTTGAAGTTTCGGTAGCAGTGGTTTTCTTTTTACGAGGTGGGTTCGCTAGTCTCACTCTGAACCTTCTCTCTTTGCCAGCTAAGTGAGGTTTGGTAGTGCGTCGGCTGGGGATCGAATCCTGGACCACATGAGTGGCTGGCAGGTATTCTGCCTCTGTGACACTGACGCACTTAACCAGTACTAGCGTAGATTAATCAGAATAAATTTTGTGTATTTGTAATTCAACATTTAATTGTGCATTAGTTTTCCACATCCAACTGATTCTAGCTTGTAAGTTACATGCATATAAAGGGGCTGGCAATATCTTTCACTTGCACTAAAAGAAATCATACATTCGGTGCCCTTTAATACGTTTAATCTGACTACTGATAATTTGAGTTTTATTGTTGCCTCAGACGATAATCGACACGCCTCATATCGTCATCAGCGTTTTGTTTAACTGGCTATTATACAATACTATTCCTGCCTTCTCAATGAGCTTTTATTTTATTTATTTTTTCCATGACAATTTAAGGTTGGTCAATATGATTTAAACAGGCGTGCTGTGGATTATTTAATTTTTATTGGTGCTCATCTTGTTGCACTTAGTCGACATGGTCTAGTCGGTGTTCGACATGTAATGACTAATGCATGGCAAGTAAGTTATTACTCATTTTGAAATTATTTTCAGCTTCTCATTTTGTTGATTATATTCAAGTTGAAGTGTGATGTTTCTGTTGATAAGTTCTGCTCGTGATATGGACGCTTTGATAGTTTGTTACTAGGTGGTCGGTAGATCATGTGCTGGAGTTTGAAACGATAGGCGCTGCGTTAGTCTATGTTTAAAAACGTCTAATATCTTGATGAGTTAAAGACATGAATACATGAGCAGTTGGAAACCTTGCTTTCTTGATTGTTATTTTTCGTAACAAGCAGACTACATACTGTATGATTTTTATATTTTGATATTCTCGTGGAAACTATGATGAATTTCGATCTCAAACTGTGATGTTTGCAAAAAAGTGAATTCGATCCTAAGGTGAAGCAATAGTTATTCAGCGTTTTGAATTTGAATTTATTTTTGTCTTATTCTAAAGGTTTGGAGTACTGTTCCAATATTGAGTTATGGTGTCGCTGGTTCAGAGTTACTACTCTTGGGTTGTGCAAGCGGGTGTATATGCAGTATAAGTAAGTTAAACGTGTTTTCTGCATTAGACATTATTAGTCAATAACCTGAAGTACAGTAAATTCCTCTATAGAATTTATTGTCATTGTGTTTAAGGTTAATCTACAGCTGACTGGTCCTATAGCGCCGTGCTCATGCTACACTTTCCTGCCAATTTTTCGCTCCATATTTTGATGTTTTGATCTGATATCAAGTGATTGTGTGTGTCTGGGATTTAATGGTGGAATAATTATTGACTAGTGATATGATCAGGGTTAGATTCCCAGTCGACGTACTGCCAAACCTCGCCTAGGTGGTAGTAGACTCCTCGAAAAATAGACAAGGTTGGGGACTCGAGACTAGCTACCTCCAACGCCCACTCCGTGAAAAAAACTTCACCATAGTTACTGGAACGTCGAAGTTGAGGTCTGAAGCCCTATGTTCCACTCCGAACTCATATGTTCTATTATTTTTTTTTCCTTCACGTTCCCCAGTGGAACATAGGGCTTCAAGCTATTGGCTTGAAGTTTCTGTAGCAGTGTGTATTTTACAGGATGAGGTTGCTAGCCTCATGCCTCTTTACCAGCATTATTTCTGGCTTAGCGAAGTAAAGGAGTGCGTCGGTTGGCGATCGAACCCCGGACCATGTGCATCGTCGGCGAGCGTCCTAACCGCTATGCCACCAGACGCACAGTTCTATTATTACTATTATTATTTCTGCAGAGTTTCTGACATTCGGTAGCGAAACTGCATAATTAATTGTGCTGTTTCAGACCAACTGAATATCATCGATCAATAAGTAAGAAAATTCTTGATAAATCAGCATTGTTGGCGTGTTCATTTGTTACAAATCTCGTTACAATAATCTCTGTACCGTGTACTGTTTATTTCCCATGAGATTGGTTGAAGAAGACAAAGATATAGTCAAATTATGAGGTGGGGTCGTGAAATGCCGCAAAGCGATTGTGATCTGAGTTAGTAGTTCTTGATGTATACTGATTCCCTGAAGAAAAGTTGAAGAGATTTTGCGACTTATCTTCAACCCAAACGAGCGAAACAGTTGTCTAGTGTTTAGATCGCTTCTATTTGGCTAGGAAAATCAATAATGGTTAATGTGAGTGATATCCAGCTACTCATTTTTTAATCTATCAGTAGTATATAGCCTTACGTAATACTATTGTTTGTCGTACATTTCCTTATAATCATTCTATGCTAGGTTTGGCTTTGAATGATTCACTGAAAATGACTGTTGTAAAATTTGGGGTCAATTCAGCGAAAAGACTTTAACTTGAACTAGAATACATATGTAAAGGTTAGCTTGTTTACAAAGATAAGTAAACTATTGTAAAAATAAGGCGTTTCCTGATAAAGTAAATGGATAGACTGGACGTGTACCAACAAGCCACTGGTTCAGAATTAATTGTTTAGATTACTGATCTACAACTTCTATGGTTGTAATTAGGTTGTTTCAAGCACTAGTTTATCATCTGTCAGTAATATAAAGTATATATTGATTAGTCTCTAGTAGGGTGTAGCCAGAGTCGCACGTATGATCCTTAGTGTTGGTATTGTGTGAATTCCGTCAGTCAAGTCACCGAGCTAGGCAACTAACTTGCCATCGTGGCTCACTTTCAAATGACTTCTGGCGGTTGCAGGTAATCGACAAGCGGGACCTCAACCTACTTATTAGCGTATCTGTAACCTCAAGGAAATAGATGCTCCTTCCGTAGACTCGAACTCAGTGCTGTAACCAGAGATGTTTTTATTACAAAACTATTGTCTTATTCTTAATTTTTTCTGTTTAGTTTCCAAGTGATCTGGGAATAGACAGGTGGACGTGGGTTTATATCTGTGAGACGGTATTCGTTATCTGGAAGTTGCAGATATGCCCTACTGACGGGTACAATAAACAGTGCGTTGGCCGGGGATCGAACCCCAGACCACTTGCGTGGTTGGTGAGCACTCTACTACTGTGTCACTGTCGCACATCGTCAGTCTTTAGGGATTCATTCATAGCTGGAATCTGCAGAATAATCGTTAGAAGCCAAATAGTTGTTCTGTGAAATTTTGAGACTGTCTAATAATGCTCACCCGCAACTGTAAGGAATGAAATCTGGGGTCGTCTGGTTTTGAGAGAAGGACATTTTCATACAAACACCTGTCAGTCGGAGTCCACAGTCTCCTAATAACCAATCTCTGCTTATAATTAATGTGGGGCTGTGGCTCATTAGTCTTGGTGCTTGACGTCCAACCCATGGGTCAAGAGTTCTAACTCCATTGAATCTACTGAGGTTTCGACAGCCAGGTGTTATCACAATAGATATGCCTCATTCCTAACTGTATGCAATTCCTTAAACCTAATATAGAGGTTCACTGAGCTTCAGTGTCTCACATGGATATTTGATGCCACCACTCATGTGTTCTCGATTACACCTGGTCAATTCATCTCGAAGGTATTAGTCACCGATGGGTAGTGAATTAAAATTCATCTGTTTGACTTGTGTGGTACTCATTTCTGGACAGCTTTGAATTCACTTCTTAACTTTTAAGCATTATCTTGACAATCTCATTTCAGTGGTAGTTTAAATATTTTTGAGATCTGACTTTGTCTGCCTTAATGTTTTTTGTTAATCTTTCGGCTTTCCCTACACTATGCGTGTTTTATTTTTATGATATTTGTTAGATATACAAAAATTCCCTCTACGAATAGTCGACAATGATCTCTTAGTAACAGAAATGTATCGTGATCCCCTACGTGATCCAATCACTGCACTCAGTGTACATTTATCACCGAAAACGTGTAAGTGTTCTATTTATGTTCTATCTTGTTTTATTCTGTGAATATTTTTATGTTTAAAACTTTTATTCGCATAAGATTTTACTTTATTTTGTCATTAAATATAGTTCATATCGTTCTTTTGGATGAGGTTAATTTATTCTTTGAAGCCAATAAAAGTGTTTCATTGTTTAGACCAAATATAACGGAATGACTAACAGTTAAATGTCTATTTTGGTTGATAATGACTAGCTTATAATTCGTACCCGTCAGCTGGATATACCTGCATTCCTCAGCGAGTGATAGTATTCTCATTGGCAGTCAAACCCTCGCACCCACCGTTTGTAATGCCAAATCGTTATCCAATAGACCACTTAGGCCATGAACGCCACCTCTTGTGCAGCGGGCGCCAGTTATTACTTGTTTTTAAATTCGAATTTGATTTTCCCGTTGATTGACTGTACCGATGTGTTCAGCCCCAGTTGATGATGCATACTGGGTTCCAATCTAAGTAGAAACACCATCACTCAATGGGGTTTTCAAGTACATCCTTGATCGTATTCCCTGTAGAGTCATAGATACTCACTGATGAAGGGTGTCAAACTGAGACAGAACAGCTGTCTAGTACTCTGTGGTTTTCAGTGGTTCTTTAGTTGATGCCATTTCGTGATGTAATTTGAAAATTGCTGTAAATCGGAAATGTCTACCTATACAACAGGAAGGCGTATTTCTCAAACTAAACGTGTTTCAGTGGAATCCAGATTGCGTGTTTCATCCTGTTTGAGGCTCTTCTACTGGAAGCACCTGCATTCCCCAGTGAAAGATGGTGTTCCCACTGAGACTTGGACCCAGTCGCGTAAGCATTGTCCACTGTATCACTTCCACGACGACAGCCACCTGTTGTGCAACGGGTGTCAGTTATTATTTAATTCAATTTGCACTTTCCCGTTGATTGATTAGATAGAATCGTTTGGCCTCTCGTAGCCCAAGTGGTCTAGTGGATAACGCTTTGGGGTGTGAAACGATGTGTGCTGGATTGGAGCCTCAGTGGGAACATCATTGACTGAAGGGAGTGCAGGTACATCGAATGATGAGTCCTGAATAGGACGAAATGTGCATCTTGAATTTCACTACCAGTCAACATCCACCGAATTACTTCAAGTTAAGTCTTCAGATACGATGAAAGCATCCACTCTAGGAGCCGATATGTCAACAGAGGTCCAACCAATCAATGAGGAAATCCAAATTCAACTAAATAATTAACTTATTTTAATTTTTATATCGAAAAAAGTGATATTCGGACTTCACAGTACTAGTGTTCCATAGTCGTATAAAACATCTGCTCTGTTTGTGTTGAAAATTTCGCTGATTGTTCATCTTTTGTTCGTTCGTTTGTTTGTTTGTTACTGGGTGATGAATTTATGTTTAACAGCTGCATTAAAAATGTTTTTTTATTGTTTCTTTTAAAGATGAATGGGATTATTATTATTTTTTTGGTTCAGTATGCCACCGTGTGTAAATTTTCCCTTTTAGTTACTGTTTTGTCTGGAAAAATTAATAATTTCATTCTCCAGATATCGTGACCTGCACAATGCAACTTGCTAAAATCACTTATAAACATGCACTGTTAATGATAACTAACACGACGTTGAAACGTTTGCCACTCAAAATTTCAACCTTCTCTTTGTGTAGGATCTTCAGCTTAGAAAGTAATCGATATTATATCATATGAAGTAAGATATAATCTCCTGTCTTAATATTTGCCTTCATTTCCTACGGTACATGAACAACCAGCAGGTTGATATCTAATGAAAAATGTACGTCAGTGTATGACTCTGTTGTACCAAGACGTAATTGGATGGTTGCAGTTATGAGAAATGGCGAAAAACCGGTGCTCAACACAAATGATATCAGGATGTTAATCAAAGGATGTGTGTACTGCACTTTCATTTGTCCTTCTAATACAGGCCAGACACAGCCATTCAAAGTGGAGGAGCTAAAGAGGCTAGTTGTCTTTAGCCACAGATGTTTGCATCCTGCCTCTCCTGTTGAGGGGTTTAATATAATGAATACTATTAAGGCTAGATGTACAGTTTTAGGTAAGGAGGGAAAGTCACTTGATGAGGTTGTGAATTCCATATTTGTACCAAACTACTATTTGGAATAAAGCTATTATTATTAATACATCGGTTAAGATGGGTGGGACACGTGTTGCGCATATCGAGGCGTTGCCTTCCTCAACGAGGAGTGTTAGCTCACATCGGATTACATTGGAAAGTCTGTCTGTCTGTCTTCGACATAGAACTTTGCACAAATGTGCGGAAGTTCAAGTCGCCACACTCCTTGTAGCACGCGAAGCAAGAGAAGAAAGTACAAGAAAAGCATAATAGAAACAGTGAGCAGAGGTGTGAGACAAAGGAGTAATAACGAAGAACAAAACAGTTTCATTGGAGATCATAAGTCACAAGGAGTGGATGCATCTGCGCCACTGAGAACGATTTTGAGCCATGTCACCAATTGTTTCCAACCATAGATTTTTACCGTCCCGAGGACCCCAGCCTGGAAGTCTACACCTTCCTACGTGGCTTAGACCAACTGTTGTGGATTTCATTGACTTGATGCCAAGTTTTTGTTTGACCGCCGCTAGCTTTTTTCCAGCCTGACCCTATATCCGCTAACATTGCTCGTCGAGGGAGGCGATGGCTTGGCATACGTAACACATGTCCTAACCATCTCAGTCTTTGTAGCTTCACGACTTCGTCGATTGATTTCCCCTGTTTACCTAGAACTCTACGCCTAACCTCAATGTTGCTCACCTTATTATGCCACTTTACACGGGAAATAGAACGCAGGCACCTATGATCAAAGACAGCTAGTCTTTTCATGTCTTCCACTCTCAGTGGCCAGGTCTCACAACCATAAAGGAGGACGGAGCGGACTGATGAGCAGTACACCCGCCCTTTGGTCGATAGTCGAACATCTCGTCTACGCCAGAGTCGGCGTAAACTGGCAAATGCGAAACGAGCCCCTTGTATTCGTGCTGAGATTTCGTCAGAGATCAACCCGTTGGGGCTGATGGTACTTCCCAAATAAGTGAAGCGGTCAACGTGCTCTACCACTTCACTTCCTATTTTTAAACTAGGCGTCGATGTAGTCCAGTCCTGTAACATCATCTTGCATTTGGCGGGAGCGAATCGCATGACAAACATTCGTAGATTGCTGCTCAAGGTGTTTAGAAGACTCTGCATTTTGTCAGCGTCTTCGCCTAGAAGGACTATATCGTCTGCATATTCCAAGTCAACGAGATTATTCCCTGGTAGCAAGTCAATCCCTGAGTCGCTGAAGTCACCTAGGGTTAAGTCCATTAACACATCTATGATGAAGTTGAATAGAAAAGGAGATAATGGGCATCCTTGACGGACACCACTGGTCGTCATCAGTTCAGATGACAGCTCGCCGTAAGCCCTCACCTGGCTGTATGAGTACGAGTAGAGTGCCTTAATCAGTGCAATATATTTTCTCGGAATTCCCTTTACAGCCAAGCATCTCCAGAGAACTTCTCGATCGACAGAGTCGAATGCCGCCTTTAGGTCAAGAAATATAATGACTGTTGGACGCCGGTAGGAATGCCTATGTTCTAGAATCTGTCGGAGGGTGAAGATATGATCAATACACCCTCTTCCTGGTCTAAAGCCTGCCTGGCTCTCTCGTGTTTGTGCCTCCCGAGCACCACTCAGTCTACGCATGATTATTGAGCCTAAGACTTTAGATACTATATTAGTCAAGCTAATCCCTCTGTGATTATCACAGGAAGACTTGTCTCCCTTCTTGTATATGGGGATAATCAGTGACTTACACCAACCCGATGGGACTTCTTCTGATTCCCAGACGCTGCTTAGTACCTCAGTTAATGCAGACAGTAAGCTGTCTCCACCGTACTTAAATACCTCTGGCGTCATTCCATCAGGTCCCGCTGCTTTGCCTAGTTTCAGATTGGTGACAGCTTTAGTAACCTCAGTTAGTGACGGAGGACCTGTGTCTATATCCCATTCAGGGAGGTGTTGGATGTTCGGAAGGTTGAGCGTGGCTGTGGGCAAATTAAACTGCTCCTCATAATGCTCTTTCCAACGATCCAGTCGTCTATCCTGGAGCTAATTATAGTGCCATTTTTTTCCGAGATTGTCTCACTGATGATTTGTCTTCTCCCACCCGTTTCCCTGATGAGTCTAAATAGTTGTCTGGTGTTGCCTATCCTCGAAGCTTTCTCCATCTCTTTGGCTTTTGTCACCCACCACTGTTCACGGTCCTTGCGGAGACTTTTCGTAAGTTTCCTCTTGTGCAGCTTTCGCTCCTCATTGAATTCGGAGCTCGCCGGAAAGGATTATGGTAAGTCAAAACAAGACTTTGAATGTTGGTTTAAGCCAGACACATTGGGAGGTGTAGGCTGTCTATTTTGCGGTCTTCGAGATGCTAAGAATCAATGGCTGAAGACTATTGATGATATAGCTCAAAATCGTTTGAATTGATGCAGACGCACTCACACTCATTACATCCTGGTGTTTCCTCATGTTACTGTTTTGTCTGCCGTGCATTTCTGCTTATTATAGTCCTTCTGAATCTCTTTTCCGTCGTATTTAGTCTCCTTTTTTGTGTTACACGGAGTGTTGCAACTTAAAGTGTTACACTTTTGTTGGAAATCAAGCAGTTAGATGACTAGATTGACGTTGACGTTGAATGCTGTTACTTTGCAATACAAATAAAAATCTTATTGCACTTTTACTTTTAGTTAGTTGAACCCCTAAACCTCGATTATTTAATGAAAGTTTGATAAGTAAATAATCAATAAGTTTTCCTTCACGTTCCCAGTGGAACATAGGGCTCAAGCTAGAGGCTTGAAGTTTCTGTAGCAGTATTTAATTTTACAGGATAGGGTTGCTAGCCTCATGCCCAACCTTTCCTACTTACCAGCTTTATTTCTGGCTTGGTGAGGTAAAGGAGTGAGTCTGTGGCCGGGGATCGAACCCCGGACCATGTGCATGGTTGGCGAGCGTCTTAACCGCTATGCCACCAGCGCCCTGATAAGTAAATGCATATGAAAAATAAATTATGGATTAAGGGGCTTTAAGTGATGATTGTTAGTAGTAATAATAATAATTTATTTTTATTTATTTATTTTTATTTTTGATTACAGCTTGATTCCACACTATATTTTTGGTACAAGTATGGAATTTTCAGCGTGGATATCGGTAGCCCAAATTTCGCAGGCCAATCATAGATATCAGTTGTGCGTCGGCGTGGGCTCGAACCCCGGACCATGTGCATGGTAGGCGAGAGTCCTAACCACTGTGCCACGCACAGGGTGTGGATAGAAAAAAAGGAAATGTTTTGTTACTCAAGATTTAGTGGAGGAGGGATAGATGAACCAGAGAGGGTTGGAGAGTTGAAATGGAGAAAAGAGTTGACTTGAAAATAATGAGGACCTTGCCTGATGATTGAGCAGGATATTTTGTGTGATATTTATGTGAATAAGAGTTGCGTAGTGGATATTTTTAATTAATATGTAGCAACACACAAAGAATTTCAAAGTAGAAACAAATGGTCTAGTGAAAAGTTACAAAGAATATACTCACAGAGGAGATTTTGCTAAACAAACTCAAAGGTATGATTCATAAGTGATTTGCAATGTGAAACGTTTCAATCTGAAAAATGACATTGAAACAAATGGATACCAGATGGACTGTCTTTGCTGAATGAGAGAACATTTTGGTTTATAGTAAAAGTCCCATTAGAGACTTGTTGAAATACTGGCTTGTAATTTTCAGTTTCCAAATTCTTTCCGAAGACACTTTTCACAGAACATGTGTACGTATCATTAGGGTTTAGTTCAGTCACAATCACCTCAGGACCAGTTATAACGAGTTGAATCTTGTCCATACCGAGAAATAGAAATTGTGCTGAATATCAAATATCAAAGGCCGAATATCAAAAGCAAAGTTGAAACAACTAATCCACAGTGTAACCGACTAAAACTGTTCTTACTAACAGTCTTTGCAAGTCGTACTAAATAAGAATGATCGACAAAAAATCAATTTCCTAAAAACAAAAACTCAGATAAACTGTAAACTGATGACTCACAAATTGGTCAATAAATGTAAGGCTTGAAATCATTTAGTCACCATGTGATGTGAAAGAACCGGAAATTACATTTTTCTTATTGAATAATGTGAATGAACCTCCTTTTCAGTTTCAACATTTAAGGGTGGTAAGTTTATATGTAGCTAAAACTGTCAAGGATTTGACAGACTGATGCCAACTCTTGGTTTGACCCTAATCCGATGTCAGCTAACACTGCTCGTCGAAGAAGACAATAGCTTGGTATGCTCAACACGTGTCTTAACCGTCTCAGTCGATGTAGATTTACAATCTCGTTGAATGACTTTCCCCCCTTATTTAACAATCAACGCTAACTTCATTATGACTCATTGTGTAAACGCCTCAACACGAGAGATATAACACAAACATCTGTGATCAGGAAACAACTAGCCTGTTTATCTCTTCCATTGTTGATGACTATGTCTTGCGTGCATAAAGAAGGATAGGCTGAATTTCTGCACAGTACTTACGTCTGTTGATCGATAGTCGGATATTACGTCTACTTCAGGCTTGACGTAAGTTAGCAAATATCACTCAAGCCTGTGTATCAGTGCTGAGACTTCGTCAGCACTGATTCCATCGCGGTGTTTATACAACTTCCCATAGAAATGCATTGGTAAACACACCATACTATTTCACTCCTTATCTTTAACCTAACTGTCAGTCAGTGTACTCCAGTCTCTTAGCGTTCTCTTACATTTACAATTAGTAGTGTTCTCTAAGCTGGTTGGTTTAGTTGCATTCTCTCACATTTCACAAGAGTGAATCACATGCCAAACTTCCGGAGATTTCTTCCCATCGTGTTCAGAATCTTCACCTAGGAGGACTATATCATTCACATTCTCAAAGTTGACGAGACGTTCGCCTGATGACAAGTCAGTCCCCAAGTCACTGAAGTCGGTTAGGGGCAATTTCATTAACGAATTCGCCATTTGCTAATTACACCTTTAAATGTGAGAATTAAATTCCGTTTCCCTTGGAATCCACAAAAATATTCATAGCACACAATGTGCGATCTGCTTCATGCAATGAATGGCAATCAAAAGAGTTGTATACTATTGATTAATATGCCTGGTTGGATGCTATCCTGAGTTGTATAGCTCGTAGATTGATGAATTCGATTCTAGGCACTTCCATTTCGCTCAATTTCTCAACCAGCCGGAATTCGGATGGTGTGAACTAGTTTACTCACTGAGATGTGAGTCTACCACAGGTGCACACCTGATAATGTCGGTCCAAGCCAGCGAAATGAAATTGCGGTATTTATATTACTTCTATATGGCTAGTTAGTATGCATTGTCACTTGACGTCGGTGGTTCCCGTCTACTCATAACAATGAGTAGTGTGTGTGCCATCACTCAATATTCATTGTCCGCCAACACATTCTTGATTAATAACCCTTTTCTTCTTCTGTTAAAAGCTCGATTGTAACATTTACTTAGCCTCTTGTAATTCAATAGTTTTCCTTTTCTAACTTGAGAGCGTCATCCGACTCTGTGGACGAAGGCGCGCTATGGCCATGTTTGACCGTGAAGAGGAGTGCTAAGAAGGTACATCGCACTAATCAAGGCACTCTACTGGAAGTCACACAACCGTGTATGAGCTTATGGAGAGTTGTTATCTGAAGGGATCACATCCACTGATGTCTGTCAGGAATACCCACTGACCCGATTTCTGTTTAATTTCATAGTAGATGTACTAATTGATTTTTGATCCTAACTGACTTCAGCGACTCGGGGATTGACATGTTACCGGGTGATAGCCTTGTTGACTTAGAATATGCGGATGATACAGTCCTTCTAGGTGAAGACAAAATACAAAGTCTTCTGAGGACTTTGAAAAGAAATCCTAAGATGTTTGACATGCGACTTGGTCCTGTCAAATATAACCTGATGCAGGAACACTGGTGTGAACCTACTTCCAACTTAAAGAGAAGGAGTGAAGGCATAGAGTGTGTTGATCACTTCATGTATTTGGGTATTTGCATCAACCCCAACGGATGATTGGTGACGAAATCTCAACACGGATACAATAGGCCATTAGAATTAGAAAAAGTTTGTTGTCTTCGATCATAAGTGTCTGCGTTCTATCTCCCGTATCAGGTGGCATAATATGTTGAGTAATATTGAGGCTCGGTGTTGACTGTCAGGTAAGAAGGGAAAGTAAGTCAATGAAGTTATAAATTTACATCGATTACGACAGTTAGGATATGTGTTACGCTTGAAACTACCCATCACCTTCCTTATCGAGTAGTGTTAGCCGACATAGGATCAAGTTTTTGAAAAGAGCTAGTGGTGGCAAAACCTAAATTTGGAATTAGTCCATGAAATCTTTGACTGTTGGTTAGAACTAGCCATTTAGGAAGGTGTAGACTTCCAGGTTGGGGTCCTCAGGACTTTGAGAACCGTTGGCTGAAGACTATTAGCTGCTGATGATTTGGCTCAAAATCATTCTCAGTAGCGCAGTTGCATTCAACTCTTTATAAATCTCCCAGATCCATTTAACCATCGAGTATTTCTATAATACTGTTCTTTGTCGCTCACGTTTCTGCTGATAATTATCCCCTTTCTAGTCTGTTTTTCTTTTGACTTTCTGTGTATGGCAACTTGAAGTGGTGTACACTGCTGTGGCAAGTTCTATTTCGAAACCAGTCAATCAGTCCGTCAGTCATACTTTTTAACAAAAGAATATGCCAAGTTTTCTAGGTATGTAATAATAATATGCTTAATAAACAGTACTTGTGATACAGAATGGAATTCTCAGCATTTCGCTAAAGTATTGCATCCAGTTAGTACATGAACTATAACTAAAGTTCTACATAGATTAAGGTTGATCTCAGTTAGTTTTGACAACAACATATTGGCATGTTGGTAGCAAAGCCAAAATTGAACAGAGTGTTTGAAGGTGTTAGAAAAGTAGATACTAGCATATTTACTGGTGTAAGCGGTAACAAAAAGGTCGAGATATACGGAGTGTGAAAGAACGAAGACAAATGTTTCAAATAGAGTTTGTAAGGAAGACAGAAACAAAGCAGCACATAACAGAAAAAAGAGAGAGAAAGGGAAAAGAAGAGAGAAAACGTTGTACCTATAAATGATAAGAGTTGGAAAGACGAGATCCAGTTGTTCTACTGACTATTTAATAGGTTATAAGTTTCACACCTAATGCTTTCTTTATCACACAGAACACGAGCTAAGTAGGGAGGGTATGGTTGAGTTTTTGTACTTGCTGCTAGTGCGAGCATATAGTTTCCATATAGGCTTCTGGTTCTGCCTGAAGAGATACAAGGGGAGAGTTGTGAATGAAGAGGGTGGTGGTGTGAGTTAGATAGAATGGATTTTGCCCATTTTTCACATGAGTCCATGTGCCTGTCAACCAGAATATTAACAAGCAGCTGGTTGAGTGGCACGTTGCTTACCCTGCTGACAGCCTTTAACATCCTGTGTAATAAGGTATAGTCTTTCTTCAGTAGTCAGCCCAGGAAAGACTAAAGGGGAACAATAGAGAATAATAATGCAGAGATAGACATTAAAATAGTTATATAAATATCTGAATAATTTTTGATATAAATTGTATTTATACGCATAGCCAGCATGGGAAGTAAGTAACTAAGTAATATAGGCAAAATTTTCCAAAAAAATGCTTTATTATATTTCAGTAATAGATTGTTACTATAGTAATAGCTTGGTAAACATAAAACAATAAGTTAAAGAGACAGAAATGTTAATCATTTTGTGACTGTTCATTGCTTTGTATTTGTATTTTTGTGTGTATTCTCCCACTTACATTTCATTGAAACACAGAGAAGCAAAACAATGGAAATTATTTTAATCCACCCAATTTATTTTTTTACTCAGTGTGTTAAGCGTGAATTTATTCACAATGGAGTGAAAATAAACTCTGATTGATTTTTGTTGAAATGAGCCTACTACTTAATATGACATTGTATAGGTGTTTCGTGATTATTGAGAGGTACAACTGAACAACATTGTCAACTAGAGCAGATTTCTGACGAAATCTCAGCACGGATACAGAGGGCTAGTTTCGCATATACCTGCCGCTTTACGCCGTCTCTGGCGTAGACGTGACATCCAGATGGCTATCGACCAAAGGGCGGGTTTACTGCTCAGCCGTCCACTCCGTCCTCCTCTATGACTGTGAGACCTGGTCATTCAGAGCGGAAGACATGAAAAGATTAGCTGTCTTCGATCATTGGTGCCTGCGTTCTATCTCCCGTGTGAAGTGGTATAATAAGGTGAGCAATATTGGGGTTAGGCTTCGGTCGAGTACTAGGTAAGGAGGGGAAATCAATCGACAAGTCTGTGAAATTACATTGACTGAGATGTTAAAACATATGTTACGCATGCATAACTAGCCATCGCCTTCCTCGACGGGGAATGTTAGCGGATATAGGGTCAGGCTGGACAAAAGCTAGCGGCGGTCAAACAAAAACATAGCTTCATCAGTCAATGCAATCCACAACAGTTATTATAAGCCAGCCACGTAGGAAGGTGTAGACTTCCTGACTGGTTGGGGTCCTTGGGACGGTAATAACGAATGGTTGGAAACAATCGGTGATATGGCTCAAAATCGTTGTCAATGGCTGGCGCAGATGCATTCACTCCTTGTGACTTATGATTTCCAATGAGACTCTATTGTTCTTCGTTATTACTATTCCTTTGTCTCACACTTCTGTTTACTGTCTCTATTATGCATTTCTTCTACTTTCTTCTGTTGCTTTGTGTGCTGCAAGGAGGGAGTGTGGCGACTTGGACTTCCGCACATTTGTGCACAGTTCTATGTCGAAAACAGATAGACAGACAGGCAGAGGATTGCGTATTAGCCTATGTAAAGGACGATGTATTATTGTAATATCTCAAACTGCGTATAAACAGTTAAGGGTAACGAAATCGATGAACATCGTAAAATTAACGATAAGATTGTACGGTAAATGGAAGCGTGTATCATAAAGAACATCCCACTATCGGTTTTAGCATTCCAATGTATCCTCCCTCACGTATTTTGTGCCACGAATAAAAAATGAAGTCGGATGTTTGTCATGTGATTCAGTCTTTTGCAATGTGAGAGGGTGCTGAGAAACTGGAGTACATTGGCTGACTGCTAGCTTAAATAATAATAATAACACCTTTATTCCAAACAGTATTTGTGGTACAGGTATGGAATTTTCAGCGTGCATTACAATATATTGCATCTAATTACCTCATAAATTTTATAAGATTTTAAAATCAAAAAGCAAAAAAAGAAGATAAATGAAAAAATAAATAAAAGAAAAGCGTTGCGTTTACATTTCAAACAATGCACCACAGGAAATGAAATATAAAATTGGTGTGTAATAGAAGATGAGAACAACAGTGTAATAGTAACGAGGAAAGGAAAACAAAAACTAATGGGACTATTTGTTAGAGTGCCAGAGAAGGTTGATCGTGTCATACCTAACGGATTTCTCATCACATAACAGCTGTGTCAGATATGGTATTGTGGAGTTTTGTACTTGGTAGTCCTAGCATATAGCCTCCTATAGCTGCTTCTTGTTCTACCAGATGAAATGCAAGGAGACGACTGCGTAGAGAGGATTCTCGGGGTCTGACAGTATTGTATTCGCTAGTTTCCTATATGACATTATATGTCTATCCACAATAGTGTTAACCAGTTGGTTCAAAGATATCCCATTTGCCCTAATAAGGGCTTTTAGTGCCTGCCATTCTCAGCAAAGCAAATTCTTTCTTAAGTAGTCCAGGAAAGATTAATGGGGAGCAGTAAAGAGGGATGGGTAGAATACAAGAATTTACAAACTGAGAAAGCAAAGACCTTTGTGCCAGACTGCCTAAATTTCCTAATGTAGGACGTTAAGCGAAACATCATCCTAGTAACTAGCAAGATGTGGGAGGACCAGGAAAGATCGGTGGAAAAACTCAGCCCAAGGTATTTGGCATTAGACGTATTTTCAACCTCTGTGCTGTCAATGATAGTGGGGCCATGTGAGCTAACTAGTTGTTGTAGGTCACGTTTACGTCTGAAAGTGAAATTGACTACCTGACATTTAGACGGATTTAGCTTAAGACCGTTTGAAGAGGACCAGTGACTAATTTCCGACAGAAAGTTATTTAATTTGGAACGATCTGACTGAGAGTTGACAGGCATAGAAACAGAGAGGTCATCAGCGTACTTAACAAGAGTGGGTACATCAGAAAGAGGCAAGTCATGTAAGAAAAACGAAAACAGAAAGGGAGAAAGAACAGCACGTTGAGGAACACCAGCTAAAGTAAGTGAGGTAGTGGAGGAATTTCCATTGTAGACGGTGTACTGCTTCCTATCAGAAAAATAGGAATGCAACCACTTATTTGTCCAACCCTCAACCTGAGTTGCAGGAAGCTTACTTAGCAAGAGAGACCTAGGAACAGAGTCGAATGCAGATGTGTAATCTAGAAGGCACACCGATCGTATTTAGCTCCTCTGTCTCCACTAGAGACTATATTATGATATGGAAGACTGCACAACTATATGAGCTGGTCAGTTGATAGTAATGGGATTTATTGTCTGGTAGTTATCTTCAGCGTTTGTTGGTTTAAGGCATATTGGGAGGTGTAGACTGTCCTGGGTCCTTGAGATGTTTAGAGTCTGTGTGTGGAGACTAGGCGATATTGCTCAAGATGAGACATATTTTTATTTCTTGTCATCTACACGTCCTACAAATCCTCTTTATTATTCAGCTAATTACTTTTGCGGGTGCACATTTTAGTTTTGTAGTTTCATTGTATTTCTTCTCTTTCCTTCATTATATGTTTCTTCGAATTGTAGCGACTTGAACTGGTGCTCATCATTTGTGCCTAGTGACATATTGATAACTCAGTTAGTCGGAATATACTTTTAGTATTTGATGATAAAAGTCTGTCTGCGAAAGTATCCAATGTAGCCGTAGGCGTAAAGCTAATTGATGTGATAATAACCATGCAGTATGATGTACTTTTGCTTTTCTGGTGAATGTTAGAAAGCAATTGGCAACATGACCTGGTTTTAACTCCTTGTCTATTGATAGTAATCAAAACTGCACCTCTGTGATGTGTACGCAGACGCTTCATGCGTGTATTACCACAAATTGTTCCACTGTTGATAATAACAATTTGTCCAAATGAATTATAGGGATTTGCTCGTTGTAAAGCTTTTTAACATTGTGTTTTTCTGTCATATTTTCTCGAGTTAATTTAGCTGTTACCTTTGATAAGGTTCAAGGTTCTTTAAAATTTTTAGTTACAGGATTTCATCATGAGCTGACATCGGTGAGAGAACCATTGGAGAACCTGGAAGTACTCGACAACTGCTTCGTCCTATTTAAGTTTCTTCGCAGTACGCACCCACCGCCATGGTTCGAACCCAGGACCTTCTGGTTATAAGACCAGAGAGCTCGTAGACCATTAAGCTACTGAGACCCGATCCAATGGCCAACTCATGAAATCCGACTTCTTCCGATTCATGACATGGTGTGACCACTAGCTAACGTCTTCGGCGATTATTTGTCCTCACACATGACTTGCTGTACGTTAGTGGTCACTACCTCCCACTAGAACCTCAGATAACTACCTGCCTGAACAGGGTCGATCGCTAGTAAGCATCCCATTGGTTTTCAAGTATTGGTTCGAAAGGGTTCGATCCCCATTGAGTGCGTACTGTGAAGAGTCCCAACCTAGGACGAGACAGCTGTCAGTACTCCTAGGTTTTCCAGGGGTTCTCTAACCGATGTTAGCTCAAGATAAATCCTGTAACCAATCAATTAAATCCCTACTAACCAATACTTGAAAATTCAAATTTTTACTTGATATCTTCCGAAAGAAACTGTTGGACGAATACAATCTTCCCACAAAATCACAAAGACAAATTTAGAGTTAAAAAACAATTATAAGAACCCCGTTTTTATTTCTTTGCTTGAGCTTTGAAACTCCACTATCAGCTGCGATTATTTTTAACGGAGTGAGTTTTCTGGCCTCATACCCAACCGGGATCATACTCCGGGGATCAAACCCCGGGCCTCGTCTGCAGTTGATCTGCGTTCTACCATTGAACTATCGACGCTTATGGGAACTCAATAAAGTCCATATGAATCATGGATAACCCTTGCGCATGAAGGTTTATTACTTCTGATTTTTTGAGTTTTAATCTAGTAGTAGAAATCCTCTATTTGAAAGATAATGTAATGTCAGGTGGTTGAAGCCAACTTTTGGGATTTGCGAAACCTGGGTTTCTTGCTTATTGGCACTCGTTGTCTGGGTGTATCTGTTAGCTTAAAGGAAGTGATATTTCCTTGGGAGACACAAGTGATATAAGTAGTTTAGAAATTGTTCTGGGGTTCGAATAGCAGTAGGGTTTCTAGTCTCGCACTCCACCTCCCCTCTATTTCGGGACTGGTAATGGCTGGCAAAGTAAGTGCAGTTTTTGCAGGTGTCGATGAGGCATAGAACTTAGACCATTTCCGTGGTTAGCAAGCATTCTACCATCTAACCACTGATGCGTGTTCAAAAATTACATGTTTCATTTTCAAGTCAATTGAATGCTTCACTTACTTGTTAACACTAATGACTGCTAAAGACCTTATTACGTAGTATTTTGTCGGCTAGCTGTAGGACCCATGACACACGTTTCGTCTCAATCAGGACTCTTCAGTAGATATGCATAAACCCACAATGTGATGGTGTTAGGATTGAGCCTCGAACCCAGTCCACATCATTACAAACAAAAAAGTGCCATCCATTGGGCCAACTTCCAAGAGACAGATATCAAATGTTATACGCTAGAATTGTCTTGAATTTTCCGTCGATTGGTCAGTAATACTGGACCGAGTTAGTCAATGTTGATGTGTCGGCCCCTATTAGGTTATGCTTTCACGATTCTTTGGGGTGACTATGGAGTTAGATTATTTATTTATTCTCCGAGAAAAGAGTTATGATTCTTATTTCGAAACAGAACCGCATTAATGTTAGTTTTTTAAATTTTCTCTCGAAATTCATCATCAGAATTTCATAATGTTAGTAACATATTAGCTAAATTCATCCTATTTCGTACAAAGTTTTCAATCGCGTTTTTAAACTACTATTATTTGATCACAGTAGTATGATTCCATAAAGCAAATATTTTACCAATATTGCTTAACATAAAGTGTGTTGTACATGGAAAATATACATATATATATCAAAGTTATCGCTTTCATAAATGAAAATAAATAAATAAAAATCAAATTAGTCAAGTTTGAATGAGTTGAGATAGCATAAATGATGAACAGTTGTCAGCATATTAACCTCTCGTTTACAAAACATCTTATAGGAAAGATGAAATTTTGGAACTTATATTTGAATGTTCATTCTTCATCTGATATTTTAGCAATATAATTTACTCTTCTGGTTTCTATGCATAAAATGAGACATAACGCTGAAATTAGTATTTCATATTCTCCTCCTGAAAACAAAACGTTGGGATAAATGAGGTTTTTAATACGGGAAAACGAGTATTTTGGGAGACAGAGTTTACAACTCCAACATCCCGTAGTTCTTCTATATTACTTGCACAAAATAATTGTATATACTGAATTGTAGTATATCCTTGTTTAGCAGAAATAGATTACCCTTTTGAAACTTTCAATGCTCTCATCATCAGCGCTTAGGTAGATTTCCTATAGATGGACGTTTTATTGCACTACGTTTACGTGTCTCTGGATACAGGATCTGAAAACTCCCCTCTAAATCAATCTCTTCTTCATTTGTAGCCGGTCTATAGTTAACACTTCGACTCAGACAAAATATTCCACCTGCATTGTCAAATTCACCACAATAATTCGGTGCAGAGAAGATAGTAACAAATGAACGATTGGCGAAAAATTCATAACCATCTTCTACAACTTGATGTGCTCTTACCATTAAATCAAGACCGAATCGTGTAAGAAATCTGTCGACTACTTCAGGACTAAATACATAAGAGACACCACGTTCATTCGGGGCGAAACCAGTCTCTTGAAATATTTGTGGTATTTCATCGGCTTCACCATCTAGTAATTCTGGATTCAATGGATCAGCCCATAATAAATCACAAACGATACCATCTTCTGGTACATCAGATGGTCGGGGAATTGATCGTATTTTCTGTTTTAAATCTTCTAAATTAACAACATCTTGTTTTAAAAATTCCGGTGATATACCACCATGACAACAGAATATTTGATTTTCTATAACAGCAGCTATTGGTAGACAATTGAAAACATCTAAAAAACACTTCCATAGTTTAATATTGAAGCGTCGTTTACATTCATCAAAAAATCCATAAATACGTGTTATTGCTTGACATTCATGATTACCACGAAGTAGAAAAAAGGTGGTTGGATATTTCACTTTATAAGCAAATAATAAACTGATCGTCTCTAAACTTTGTTTACCTCGATCAACATAATCGCCTAGAAATAAATAATTTGTTGTCTCAGGTGAACCGCATAAATCAAATAGTCTTAGTAAATCTCTAAATTGTCCGTGTACATCACCGCATACTTTAAGCGGTCCTTCTAATTCTAACAGAATTGGTTGATTCATTAATACATGCTTAGTTAACTGGCACAAACTGATCATATCACTTTCGCGTAGAACACCAGCTTTATTACTTTTTTCCTTATTCGATATAAGGCACTCAATAAATTCGTCAAGTGCCAAACCATTACTTGTTTTCACGATACTGCGTTTCTGATGAGGATTCAGCCTGATAGAATTTTTATTAACTTGATTAATTTATAATAGTAATAATAGTAATAATCATAGAATTTTTTAATATTCAATCGGATTATTTTCGTTTTACTGTTTGTCAATCTTCTTAAACTTTGTAAATATATTGAATTGAAATAAAATTTGAAAATAATATGAGAATAATAACAGTAATATTGATACAGTTGAAGTCTCCAAAATTGAAGAAATTGTTCAAGTGATAAGTTTCCCAGGTTTTATTTTCTTCAACTTCTTAATTGTGAAAGTAAATAAAACGTTTATATTGTAAATGTTTATAGAATTGTGTAAACTGATTTATTGATTTTTTGAGTAAGTAAATTAAGCGGGAAAATCGATTGATCCAGTTTAAATACATTTAGCATTTATTGCTTAATACATATATTGTGTATTTGTGATTCATTCAATTTGTTGTCGAAGTTTGATGCAAAGTTTATTTTGGATGGTGATATGTTATGTAATACTTTTGAGGAGAAATATGCGTAAATAATGGAGGTAAACTATAGTTAACATTTAAAATGTAAATTTGACTGGAATATTTCCTGATTTAACATTTTCTTTTGTTATATATATACATATATTCGGAAGTTGGGTGAATCTTTAATCTAGTCACGTTAATAATTTTGTTTGATGATATGCTCAGTGTGTGAAGTTTGAACAGTCATAATTGGTGAAGGAACCTAGATTTGGTGTTAGTTGACACTCGTCAGTAATGTGTATAAACAGATTATAGAAGGATCATTTCTGTGGATCGGTATCTTCCTGTATGTGAAGAGGTAAATTTGTCTGACTGGAAAGAAAAAACTGTACATGTAGTAGTTATGCAAAAATAAATTTGACAGAAGTTTTGAGCAAAGCAATAAAAATGCTTGGTGTTTGAAACTATAGGGAATGCAGGTACATCTAGATAACGAGTCCTGAATAGGACAAAGTGCGCACCCTGCATTCCACTGCTAATCACCATCCATTAATAATCTATTAAGAGTTTAAAAAAAAACGGTTTACCAAGTTAGAGAAAGACAGCTTCTTTCAGAATACATAAATGATGTTTTAACTGTTTACTACTACGATAGCTTCTACAGAGTTCACGAGATATTCGTTTTTCAGCCTGCTTTATGGACTCTTATTGCTTCGTACAAATACACTAGGAGAAATTTGTGTGTAAAATTAGGTAAGTTTTTTACATTTCTTTCTGGACATTTGTTTTTCCAATTTGACTATGGATTTTTATCAGTTAAGAGAACCATTGAAAACCACAGATTACTGGAGACAACTCTTTTGTCCTGGTTTGTGGCTCATCGGCAGGTACGCACTCGCCGGGGTTTCGAGCCCAGGACGCTCAGGTTATAAGGCAAGCTGATAGACCATTCAGCCACTGGAACTTGACTCAATGACCAGCCCATGGATTTTAACTTCTACCAATTCGTGATTTTAACGCGACTGACACCAGCCAATATCAACTTTTCACTAGAACTCCAGGAAATTCCGTTCTGTAGCCAGTCACTAGCGAACATCAGATTAATTTTTCAAGAATTGATTTGTTTTTCAAGTTTGACGACGGATGAGGCTAGCTAGTGACTGCCTACAGGATGGAGTTTCCTGGAGTTCTAGTGAGAAGTTGTGACCGGTTCAGGGTTCATCCTGTCGGGATTTAGGACAGATTTTTCTCATTTGTCAATTGTAGACTGATGCGATGAGGATTATAAGTATTATTTTGACTGAAATATGTTTTTATTTTGTAATGAGCAGTCATTAATCATGTATTTATCCTTTATGAGTCAACACCTTACATTCGTGATTTACTAACCCCTGCGTATATATATATATATATATATATATATATATATATATGAGTGCAAATACTGCGACAGACAGAGAAATAGAAAGAGAGTAATCCTTGGTGCTGTCAAATGCTCACTTGTTGTTTTACGTCCTGTTAACTGATGTCATGTTTACTGTAGGAGTTCGATTATGAGAATTATCATGATTGTTTTTTTTTTATTTCATAAATATGCTTTCATTTTATTCATATTTCGTGTTTGTTTTTTTTAATTTCAGCTTATTCAGGTCGTAATTGGATGGAAATAGCCTATGGTACATTGTCTGGTCGTGTATGCTTAATAGTACAACATCCAGAAATTGTTGGTTATAGTCCACAATTATTTCAAACTTTTAATGTTCATCGGTCAATGGTTACTGATGTTGTTTTATCAGAGAAATATTTAATTTCAGGTATATATATTTATTTTTTGTATTACTTTTGTTTTAAGAATTATCCAGGATTTTTATTTTACTTGACTTTGATTATTATTATAACTATTCCCTTGCGTCCCAAATGGAATATAGAAATTCAGCAACACACCTTCATTTCATCCTGTTCTCTGCAGTCCTCTTTAGCTAACTCCTCAATTGATCATATGCTCTCGCCACCTCATCATACGGTCGCCTTCATGTCCCTGTCGGACTTACTCCCGATTCATCGCTTCTACCTCGGGTTCCACTTGAAGAGGGTTTGACTAGCACTTGATGTCACTCATCGTGTGTTCAATCCATCTCTATTTTCCTTCTGCAAATTTTTTTAGGGTGACAGACTCTTAGTTGATTGGTTGGTTTCCAAAGGTCCTTTGTTGTTAATCTCATCTGATCATTTGATCTTTAGTCTGTCTGTCTGTCTGGATTCAACATAGAACTTGGCACCGAAGTGCACCAGTTCGAGTTGCCACCTTCCAAATAGCACACACAAAGGTAGGCAAGAAGATGAGTGAAGAGAATCAATAGAGTTTAACAAGTATAAGAGTGAAACAGAATGGGTAATGGTAGAAAGGAATATGAAAGATTACAGAGACTGAATACATCTGCGCTGGCCATTGACAACGATTTTGAGCCATGTCTCCATTGTCTTCAGCCATTGATTCCTAGAGTCCCGAGGGCCCCAACCCGGAAGTCCGCATCTCCCTCCCTACCTGACTCAGTTCAACTGTCAAGGATTTCATGGATTGATACCATGTTTTTGTTTGGCCACCACTGGCTCTTTTCCAACCTTCACCTATATCAGCTAGCAATGCCCGTCGGGGGAGGCGGTGGTTAGGCATGCGCAGCACGTGACCTAGCCATCTTAGTCTATGTAACTTTATAGCCTCGTCGATTGATTTTCCCTCTTTGCCCAACACTCTACGCCTAACGTCAACATTACTTACCTTGTGAAACCACCTAACATGAGAAAGAGATCGCAGACATCTATGATCGAAAGCCGTCAACCTTTTCATGTCTTCAACGCGTATTGGCCATGTTTCAGAGCCATAGAGAAGGACGGAGCGAACTGATGAGCAGTACACACGTCCCTTGATCTTTAGCGAAGGCAGCTGCTGATAAAAACGTCTACAGTCTATTGGAAATGTCTTCACTGACGCGTCAATTCTCTGAACTATATAGAAGCGTTGATTGACTTGACATTATAGTTGCAAATTCGAGTCGTTTTCTTTGAGTGCAGTAGATTTCCACACTGTCTGCAGTTGTGTGTTAGAATGTGTCCTTCTGCTGTTGGTCTGCATTGTTTATGAGAGTATGGTATTGTAATTTTCCTTCTTTTTCAGTTAGATGGAATTTGCCTTCATTATCTTGAAGGATATTGGTTCACACTGCTTAAGAACATTCTATACTGTTAGTGGCATTATGATAACCACTGACCCAGAGTGGTTATCACCAGGTTGACCGGAGTAGATTAGTGACTCCGAAGAATTAGTCCAACCATTATAATTACTTAAAATATAATAATAATAATAGTTCAGTTGTTTAGTCAGTTGTCGCCAGCATTCGAATCCAGGACACACCTTTCTTTCTATTTACGACTTGTTAATCAATGGTATCTGCATCCCCAGTGTGTAGTGGTGTTCTCACTGATACGCGAATCCAGCACCCATTGTTTCAAACGCCTAAGTGTTATACGCCACTATCGTTATTTGAAATCGTTATTTCCGGTTTCTTATCGTTTGGTTTGATTGTATTGAAATACTCGATTTCTGTTAGCCTATCAGCTTTTGGGGAAAGCAATTAATGAAAAAAGAGATGCAAGTGCATCTAGATGATGAGTCCCCGACGGGACAAAATGCATGTTGCAGATTCAGTTGTTAACTGTCACCAACCAAATCAAATTATGTCAATCTTAAGGCACTGTCAATGCTTCCATTTTGGTCGGAGCAAACATATCAAAATAGGTCGAACATTTCAGTTCGATTAAAGTTGATAATTTCAACAATAGTCCAACAGGTGGCAACAGTCCTGTTGTCATCAACTCCTACCTCCTCCCAATACTGAAGATCAGATGACCAAACAGAAAAGATAAGCACCAAGGAACTCTGGGAAAGAACCAACCAAAGAAATATATTGCCCAAAAAATATGCAGAAGGAAACTGGGATAGATTGAATATACTCTGAGAAGACTATTGATTGATATCGTGCAACAGGCCCTTGGGCGGAACCTGAATGGGAAGCGGCACGTTGACGTTCCAAGGGTAATGTCGACAAGATCGTGTGGAGAGGAAACGAAAGTTAATGGGCAGTCGTGGACTACAAGAGAGAACAGGATGAAATGAAGATGCACTGCTGGACAGATTCTATTCTTCCTAATTGTCAGTGAATTTAGCTATACCATTCAGTCTTAAAGTGATATTGTTGTGGGGGCTGTCTGCATGCCGAAATTGTAGACAACAATTTACGTCAATGTTTACGTCCCGAATCGGCATCCTGAGAAAAAAATAAGAACAAAGCTTAACCTTGAAGAACTCACCAACCAATCACAGCAAACTTAACGTGGGAAAATATGAATCGCAGATATATGGCTTGACTTTCTGAAAAATGACAGAATAACCTTGAGCAAGAAAACAACCATTTAGAAGACTTTGCTTCTCAGTTGACAATAATGTACATAGAAATCTATAAATATCTCTTGATCTTCTCAATAAAGGATCTGTTGCCTAACCCTTGTCTTCTGCCATTACAATATGTCAACCTTTTTATTAACCTTGAAACACTGTTTGAAACTGTTTCAATAACTGTAGGGTTAACAGTCTCTTGTTTGTAATTAATGGAAGTCTCTAAGCATTCGATTATCCGTTTATTATAGTAAACTTCAAACTGTTCATCAGTGTCAACAGTTATCATTATCAGAATTATAACGATCAGTTCTTAGTTTGGAGTGATGTCTGTCAGCATTGATCTGTCTCGAAATGTTATCTTAAATACCTTACATAAAATATTTATTTATTTTTGATTACAGCTTGATTCCACACTGTAATTTTGGTACAAGTATGGAATTTTCAGCATGGATATTGGTAGCCAAAATTTTTCAGGCCGACCATAGATATCAGGTGTCCGTTGGCAGGGGATCGAACCTTGAACCATGTGCATGGTAGGTGAGAGTCCTAACCACTATGCCACCGACGCACACAATAGATTGAATGGGCATTTGTATCTCTTAGCTTACTGTTGACAAATTACAACTAAATAGTATCACCCTGAATGAGCGAAACATTCATTTGGTGTTTAGCACACTTCTATCTGTCTAAGAGGCACTACTAGTTGATATAAGTGGTGTCCAGCTAGCTACTCATATCACTGAATGAGTAGTATATAGTGCCATACATTTTTGCTTACTTTCATGATTCCCGTTTATGGTATCAAGCAGATCACACATTTTGGCATCTGGATAATTTCAGTTTTCAAAGCAGACTATGGTGAAGTTTCAATTCGAACTGCATACTTTTCAAATTACAACTCCAGTTTGGTCATTGCTGGTTCTCTCAAGTAGTAGTAGTCAGCCAGAATAATGTGGGTGGTTTGAATCGACTAAATCGACTCTCTGGGCTGAAGCAAACTTGATACATCGCTGGTGAATTCAGTCTCAAACGAAATGAAATGGCCTTACTATGTGTAAATCAATCACTGACTAGGAGGCATTATTGGTTGATTGATGTGAGTAGTATTCAACCACTCGTTACTAGTATCATTGGCTGAAAGTCACGTTCTGTAAAGTTATCCATTACTCGATATCAATAAATAAGTTGAGAGGTAGTCAAATTACTTAAAAAAAACCATCTGATGTACCATGTGTTTATTACGAGTTTGGTTTAATAGTCACATACATAGTAGAATATTGATTTATTATGTTTAACTGTGTTTAACACATATGGCATAAATTGAGTAGAAACAATTTATTGAACTGACGACTTCTTATTCAAAGATTCAGTTGATGATTTTTGTTTTTTTTTAACTTCTGCCTTTAATGATAGGCTGAATATCATAGATGATGGTTAGACAGGAGTCTGTATCATCTCATGTTCCTGTACGCTAAAACAGTTGGCGAAAAATCCATGACTATTTAGGACTATTTCACCAATATCCTATAATTAATGATTTAAAGTTTTTAAAATCATAGCGATACAGTTACAATCTTACAAATTTGAAATTGTTAGCTATACAGTTCAGAAAATGGTACTGTATGTCCTATCTGGTCATACGTTATTATATACAGGGAAGGTCGATTTAAGATTGCAACTCCTTCTGAAACATCCGCGCAAACTAAGTGCCCATCTGAGTATAACACAATTACGCATCCTAAGAAAGTCTGCCATCTCCATACATTCGACTGTTGAAATAGTAGCAAAGCCTCTTTCATAACTTGCATTCAAAGGCTAACGAATGTCACTGGATTTCTATCGCTTCCGGTGGATTCTGAAGACGAAGAGGAGGAAAGACTGATAAAATGTCAGACGAATAAATGTGTCTTCTCAGCACCTGTGAGCAGTGGTAGGGGACAGTAGCCAAAGAGGATGACAAAGCACTAGAGCTAGGTAACATACGATAACTATTTACACTCATTTGGAAAACAGGTTGTAAGAAGCAAATTGTAAGTGAAATGATTTCCAAAAAGGACAGCACTTTAATTACTCTTCAGGATAAAGGAGTACAGCGTTATAAAGTTATTTATCAATTAATATCTGCAAAAGTTTAAAATGTTCATCTAATCCATATTTTATTATTATTATTTTACTTTCATTTCTTGAAGTTTGCAATGAATTTCATCATGTGCGTACATGGGCAGTGACACGCTTTCGTGGTATTATCAGTACTCAACCGAGTTCAACACCAGTTGGTTCATTTCATATGACAATATTAGGTATGAATAATTCTACACAACAATTAGTTGATTCTGTTCTTAAAGCTGCACAAAAATGTCATACACAAAAATCACAGTCATCCTCTAGCGATATTATTCAAGCATATTCTAGTCTGAGTGCTAACACATCACATAATAATGCCGCCAATAATAACAATAACAATTCTGTTAACAGTAATACAACCAATGATAAAGTTAAACGTTCAAATACATCATCATATAATGTATCCCACTGGCATCCACGTGGTACTAATACACGTTCATCTAGTGCTCAGTGTACTTCATCACGTGAACCGTCAGCTTCATCGTCATCATCAACATCATCATCTTGTCATAATGAGTCAAATCTTCAGCAAACTACCAATACAAAAATGACAATATCAAATAGACTTCAGTCGACTGATTGTTCACTGCTAACAAATTATCCAACTAATTCTACCAGTAGATCAGGTGCATATAATAATAATATTTTAAGCAGTGTTGGAGGCGTTGATTTATGCTCAAATACACAATCCGATATTGTTGTCCTTCCACGTACAACATGGCTTCATGAAGATCCAGGGTAATTCCTTTTCACTTATTGATTCTGTGACAGATGTTTTCATGACTTTATTCGTAGTGAAATTTGGAATCATCAGGCATATAATCAAAGAAAAGGATTTTAGCCCCGTTATTTTAATGGAGATGTGGATTATTGATTGAATTATGCATTCAGCTTTCAGCCAGTGAGTCTTATATATCTGTTTGTTTCCGACATAGAACTTTGAACCGATTTGCGTCAGTTCAAGTCGCCACACACCATGTGGCACACAAAGCAAGAGAAGGAAGTAAAAGAAATGCATAATATAGACAGTAAACAGAGGTGTGAGACAAAGGAATGGTTATAACGAAGAATAATCTAGTTTCATTGGGTATTATAAGCTACAAGGAGTGGATGCATCTACGCCAACCATTGACAACGATTTTGAGCCCTATCACCGATTTTCTCCAGCCATCGGTTTGTTCCATCTCATGGACCCAAACCAGCCGAGAAATTCACATCTTCCTACTTGTGGGTTTCATTGACTGATGAAGCCCTGTTCTGGTTTGACCGCCGCTAGCTCTTTTCCAGCCTGACCCTATATCAGCTAACATTGCCTGTCGAGGAAGGCTATGACTAGGCTAGGCATGCGTAACACGTGTCCTAACCATGTCAGTCAATGTAATTTCACAGCCTCGTCTATTGATTTCCCTTCCTTACCTAGCACTCGACCGAAGCCTAACCTCAATATTGCTCACCTTATTATACCACTTCACACGGGAGATAGAACGCAGGCACCTACGGTCAGAGATAGCTAATCTGGAGCTAGGTATGTAAGCCGTACCTAGCGTTTCGTTTTCCTGTCAAAAGATATCATCAAACACTTAACCTCATGGCTCTATAAAGGCAAAAAAGATCCCCACCCCCACAGCTCTATCCTGGAACACGTGATCGAATCTGGAAACCAAGCTAAACTCACCAAGGACTTCAAAGTCACCAGTAGTATTCGTGGAAATCTGACTAAAAGAGGATGAATAAAACTTCTTCAAACCGCAGAAACATATTAAAACTTGAAATCTGCATACAAAAGGGGAAGTTTGTTCAGTCACATTAAATCTACACTGGACCTTACCTATATTAACGCCAAATACATAATTTTTCTTTCGTCTTTTTCTTGCTTCTTTATTTCTTAATTGTATAATATTTTCTTCCTCCCACCTCTTATTAAATCTCTACTCCTTATTATCACTGTCGTTAACTTGACTTTTGTCCAGTTTTAATTTTAGCACTGAGCTTTAGTCAACCCCGTCAGCTAGATTAAGTCACTCAGCTTACTCGCTTAATCTTACTTTAGTTTCTAACTAATTAACGAAATTTTTTTTATCTAAAGCTTTCAATTCTAATGACAAATCTTTGAAATATTCCTCTTGTTTATAAGAGAATTAACTATATATATACGATTGTACTTGCGTCGGTGGCACAGTGGTTAGGACGCTCGCCGACCATGCACACGGTCCGGGGTTCGATCTCTGGCCACCAACGCACTCCTTTACCTCGCTAAGCCAGAAATAATTCTGGTAAAGAGGAATGGTTAGGCATGAGGCTAGCAACCCCATCCTGTAAAAATAACCACCAATGCTACAAAAGCTTGGGAAACGTGAAGGGAAAAAAAATGCGATTGTACAGCTTGACAATGATATCGTCGAAATGAGGAGTAACTCTTCGCTGGAGGTGCCTTTTCTTTTATACTATTTATATATTTATAGAAATTAAATTTTTTAAAAAGATAATACATCATAATACAATAAGTTCAGTTATAAAGACACCAGTTGAAATGAAAATACAATGAAACAATGTAATTTTCGTTTGAAACTGAAAGAAAAAATCAATAAATAATAATAATAATATTTGATACACTACAAGAATATTCTGTCTGCATATCAGTCTTCCTACGTGGCTTAGACCAACTGTTGTGGATTTCATTGACTGGTGCCAAGTTTTTGTTTGACCGCCGCTAGCTCCTCTCCAGCCTGACCCTATATCCGCTAACATTGCTCGTCGAGGGAGGCGATGGCTTGGCATACGTAACACATTTCTTAATTATTCCACTGACTAATTGATATTAAAATAGGCTATAGCCATTGGTTTTTCGCATCCTGATGACCCCAACCACCTAGCCTTTACCTCTTTACCTGTCTCGTTAGGACCGACTATCAAAAAGTTGATGGATTTCCGCCACGTCTTGGTGTGGTCAACCCTAACTTTTCCAGTCCTAAGTCATCTAACATTTTCCATCGAAGAAAGCAGTGTCTCCAAATGTGCGTAACGTGTCTAAGTCATCTCAAGTGATGCAGCTTCACAACTGCCTTACCTAACACTTCGCAATTGACCTAAATATTATTCACCACATTTCACCATTTAACAAGAGAGATAAAACGCTAACATCTGTGGTCAAAAAAGCTAACGTTTTCATGGCTTCTACTCTCAGTGACCATGTCTCACAGTCATAAAGAAGGACGGAGCCTACTGCTGAGCCAGTACACATGTCCTCTGGTCGACAGCCGGATATCACGTTTGCACCACAGATGGCGTAAAGTGGTATATGCCAAACCAACCTTCTATATCCGTGCTGAGCGCTCGTCAGAGATCAACCCGTTGACGTTGGCTGATGCAACTTCCAAAATAAGTGAAGTGGTCAACACGCTCTACCACTTCACTCTTGTCTATCTCTAAGATAGGAGTCAATCTAGTCCAGTCGTAAATCGTCATCTTACATTTGACAGGAGCGAATCACATGCCAAACATTCGAAACATGCTGATCAATCGAGGTGTTCAGAAGACTCTGCTGTATTTTGTCAGCGTCTTCAGATAGGAGGGAAGACTATATCATCTGTACATTCTAAGTCAACGGGAGTATTACACCCTGGTAACAAGTCGTCTATCCCTGAGTCACTGAAGTCAGTCAGGGTTAAGTCCATTAGTACATCTGTGATGAAACTAAGCAGAAATGGGGACAGTGGGCATCGATAACGGTCACCACTGGTTGTCACCACTTCAGATCACAACTCTCCCTCCAAATGCTCTCATCTGCCTGGCTGCATGAGTTTGAGTAGAAAGGCTCGATCAGTGCGATGTATTTCTTATGACATTACCTTAACAGACAAACATCGCCATAGTACCTATCAGTAGACAGAGTCGAATTCCGTTTTCAGGTGAAGAAATATGACGATTGTTGGACGCCAGTAAATATACCTATGTTCCCGAGTTTGTCTGTCTGTCTGTCTGTCTCTCTCTCTCTCTCTCTATATATATATATATATATAGAAAGCTGTTATATCCGAACTGGGTGATTATACAGTATCATATTCTTTGATTCTGGCTAAATGTTTCAAGTGATTTAGTTTGAAGCTCTGGTTGCAACTTTTGTCCTGGTTTAAAAAATATTTCAAAGTTTATAAGAGCTTAAGTAAAAACAAAAGCAGGCCGCGTGTGACCGGCCCCAAGCAGTTGTCCCCTGGGCTCTGCGGTCACGCAACCAACTTCCACGGTGTGGGCAGCCGGGAAGTAACAATCGCCCTCACAATCCGAAATGCACACGAAACCTCTCTATTACTCACTCATCTTTGTCTTCATCTTCATCTCTATCATCTTGCCTTCCTTCCACTGATGCAACTCCTCGACTTGATAGCTCTCCACTTCCTCTCCACTCTGCGTCCACTAAAAACGATGGAAGCCAAAAAACCACCACCGACAGCCTCTTAAAGCCGCGCCACCAATTTCATATAGGAGCTCTTAATGTTAGGACACTTTGCCAAATAGGACAACAAGCATCACTAGCCAAGACCCTGGCATCACGAGCCATTGATGTATGCTGTGTTTCAGAAACACGCATACAAGACCCAAGTGTGGTTATTCACCTAACCCCACCTGGCCAACAGGTTGAATCTGCAAAATTCACCTTGAGGGTGTCAGGAGATGCCACAGCTAGTTCACGAGGATTAGCTGGCGTAGGGATAGCTTTGAGTACTAGGGCAGAAAAGACATTGCTTGACTGGATCCCGGTAGATAGCCGAATGTGTGCTGTCCGCCTGAACGGATCAGTAAGAAGGAGGAAGGACTGCACTACTCGCCGATGCCTTTTCGTAATCTCCGCCTACGCCCCCACTGACTGCAGTTCAGATGAAACGAAGGATGAGTTCTACCAAAAGCTGTCTAGTTTGGTGGAAAGGCTAAACGCTCAGACATAGTCGTTCTAGCTGGTGACTTTAACGCTCAAGTAGGGAAATTGTGTCAATCTGAGAAGGATGTCGGTGGCACCTATGGAGTTCCGTGCCAGCGAACCGACAACGGTGACCGTCTCCTACAGTTCTGCTCTGATAATCATTTGTTTCTTGTAAGCACTAACTTCAAACACAAGGAGAGACACTGTTTGACTTGGAGACCCCCTTCATCAAACCAACGCTGGACACAAATAGACCACATAGCAATAAGCTATCGTTGGCGTGGGTCGGTAGGAGATTGTCGCTCCTTCTGGAACACGTGCGTAGATACCGACCATGCACTGGTCCGCGCTCGGGTGTGCTTACGACTGAACGGACGTAGGAAACAGCTGGCGGTAAAACCATCACGTCCCCAGCTCGATCAGGAAACTAAATCCGTATTTGAGGAAGAACTAGCTAAACACATATCTGTGTTCGACAGCTGTGCTCACCCTGAAGAAGCTTGGAAAAATATCCAGGCAGCCATAGATACAGCTGTAAAAGCTGTGAATAAGGTAAACCCAAAGGTGAGTAAAAACCACTGGATCTCCACCGCCTCATCCGAACTGATAGATGCTAGAAGACTTATTCCGGCGAGCTCCGAATTCAATGAGGAGCGAAAGCTGCACAAGAGGAAACTTACGAAAAGTCTCCGCAAGGACCGTGAACAGTGGTGGGCGACAAAAGCCAAAGAGATGGAGAAAGCTTCGAGGATAGGCAACACCAGGCAACTCTTTGGACTCATCAGGGAAACGGGTGGGAGAAGACAAATCATTAGTGAGACAATCTCGGAAAAAAATGGCACTATAATTAGCTCCCAGGATAGACGACTGGATCGTTGGAAAGAGCATTATGAGGAGCAGTTTAATTTGCCCACAGCCACGCTCAACCTTCCGAGCATCCAACACCTCCCTGAATGGGATATAGACACAGGTCCTCCGTCACTAACTGAGGTTACTAAAGCTGTCACCAATCTGAAACTAGGCAAAGCAGCGGGACCTGATGGAATGACTCCAGAGGTATTTAAGTACGGTGGAGACAGCTTACTGTCCGGATTAACTGAGGTACTAGGCAGCGTCTGGGAATCAGAAGAAGTCCCATCGGGTTGGTGTAAGTCACTGATTATCCCCATATACAAGAAGGGAGACAAGTCTTCCTGTGATAATCACAGAGGGATTAGCTTGACTAATATAGTATCTAAAGTCTTAGGCTCAATAATCATGCGTAGACTGAGTGGTGCTCGGGAAGCACAAACACGAGAGAGCCAGGCAGGCTTTAGACCAGGAAGAGGGTGTATTGATCATATCTTCACCCTCCGACAGATTCTAGAACATAGGCATTCCTACCGGCGTCCAACAGTCATTATATTTCTTGACCTAAAGGCAGCATTCGACTCTGTCGATCGGGAAGTTCTCTGGAGATGCTTGGCTGTAAAGGGAATTCCGAGAAAATATATTGCACTGATTAAGGCACTCTACTCGTACTCATACAGCCAGGTGAGGGCTTACGGCGAGCTGTCATCTGAACTGATGACGACCAGTGGTGTCCGTCAAGGATGCCCATTATCTCCTTTTCTATTCAACTTCATCATAGATGTGTTAATGGACTTAACCCTAAGTGACTTCAGCGACTCAGGGATTGACTTGCTACCAGGGAATAATCTCGTTGACTTGGAATATGCAGACGATATAGTCCTTCTAGGCGAAGACGCTGACGAAATGCAGAGTCTTCTAAACACCTTGAGCTGCAATCTACGAATGTTTGGCATGCGATTCGCTCCCGCCAAATGCAAGATGATGTTACAGGACTGGACTACATCGACGCCTAGTTTAAAAATAGGAAGTGAAGTGGTAGAGCACGTTGACCGCTTCACTTATTTGGGAAGTACCATCAGCCAGTGCCAACGGGTTGATCTCTGACGAAATCTCAGCACGAATACAGGGGGCTCGTTTCGCATTTGCCAGTTTACGCCGACTCTGGCGTAGACGAGATGTTCGACTATCGACCAAAGGGCGGGTGTACTGCTCATCAGTCCGCTCCGTCCTCCTTTATGGGTTGTGAGACCTGGCCACTGAGAGTGGAAGACATGAAAAGACTAGCTGTCTTTGATCATAGGTGCCTGCGCTCTATTTCCCGTGTAAAGTGGCATAATAAGGTGAGCAACATTGAGGTTAGGCGTCGAGTTCTAGGTAAACAGGGGAAATCAATCGACGAATTCGTGAAGTTACAAAGACTGAGATGGTTAGGACATGTGTTACGTATGCCAAGCCATCGCCTCCCTCGACGAGCAATGTTAGCGGATATAGGGTCAGGCTGGAAAAAAGCTAGCGGCGGTCAAACAAAAACTTGGCACCAGTCAATGAAATCCACAACAGTTGGTCTAAGCCACGTAGGAAGGTGTAGACTTCCAGGCTGGGGTCCTCGGGACGGTAAAAATCTATGGTTGGAAACAATTGGTGACATGGCTCAAAATCGTTCTCAGTGGCGCAGATGCATCCACTCCCTGTGACTTATGATCTCCAATGAAACTGTTTTGTATTTCTTTATTACTCCTTTGTCTCACACGTCTGTTTACTGTCTCTATTATGCTTTTCTTGTACTTTCTTCTCTTGCTTCGCGTGCTACACGGAGTGTGGCGACTTGAACTTCCGCACATTTGTGCAAAGTTCTATGTCGAAAACAGACAGACATACAGACTTTCCAATGTAATCCGATGTGAGCTAACACTCCTGGTTGAGGAAGGCAACGCCTCGATATGCGCAACACGTGTCCCACCCATCTTAACCGACGTATTAATAATAATGGCTTTATTCCAAATAGTAGTTTGGTACAAATATGGAATTCACAACCTCATCAAGTGACTTTCCCTCCTTAACTAAAACTGTACATCTAGCCTCAATAGTATTCATTATATTAAACCCCTCAACAGGAGAGGCAGGATGCAAACATCTGTGGCTAAAGACAACTAGCCTCTTTAGCTCCTCCACTTCGAATGGCTGTGTCTGACCTGTATTAGAAGGACAAATGAAAGTGCAGTACACGCATCCTTTGATTAACATCCTGATATCATTTGTGTTGAGTACCAGTTTTTCGCGATTTCTCATAACTGCAACCATCCAATTACGTCTTGGTACAACAGAGTCATGCACTGACGTACATCTTTCATTAGGTACCAACCTGCTGGTTGTTCGTGTACCGTAGGAAATGAAGGGAAATATTAAGACAGGAGATTATATCTTACTTCATATGATATAATATCGATTACTTTCTAAGCTGAAGATCCTACACAAAGAGAAGGTTGAAATTTTGAGTGGCAAACGTTTTAAATTCGTGTTAGTTATCATTAACAGTGCATGTTTATAAGTGATTTTAGCAAGTTGCATTGTGCAGGTCACGATATCTGGAGAATGAAATTATTAATTTTTCCAGACAAAACAGTAACTAAAAGGGAAAATTTACACACGGTGGCATACTGAACCAAAAAAAATAATAATCCCATTCATCTTTAAAAGAAACAATAAAAAAACATTTTTAATGCAGCTGTTAAACATAAATTCATCACCCAGTAACAAACAAACAAACGAAAGAACAAAAGATGAACAATCAGCGAAATTTTCAACACAAACAGAGCAGATGTTTTATACGACTATGGAACACTAGTACTGTGAAGTCCGAATATCACTTTTTTCGATATAAAAATTAAAATAAGTTAATTATTTAGTTGAATTTGGATTTCCTCATTGATTGGTTGGACCTCTGTTGACATATCGGCTCCTAGAGTGGATGCTTTCATCGTATCTGAAGACTTAACTTGAAGTAATTCGGTGGATGTTGACTGGTAGTGAAATTCAAGATGCACATTTCGTCCTATTCAGGACTCATCATTCGATGTACCTGCACTCCCTTCATTCAATGATGTTCCCACTGAGGCTCCAATCCAGCACACATCGTTTCACACCCCCAAAGCGTTATCCACTAGACCACTTGGGCTACGAGAGGCCAAACGATTCTATCTAATCAATCAACGGGAAAGTGCAAATTGAATTAAATAATAACTGACACCCGTTGCACAACAGGTGGCTGTCGTCGTGGAAGTGATACAGTGGACAATGTTTACGCGACTGGGTCCAAGTCTCAGTGGGAACACCATCTTTCACTGGGGGAATGCAGGTGCTTCCAGTAGAAGAGCCTCAAACAGGATTCCACTGAAACACGTTTAGTTTGAGAAACACGCCTTCCTGTTGTATAGGTAGACATTTCCGATTTACAACAATTGGTCCCTCTGATAAATTTTGATAGCGTTATTAGAAGACGGAGAGTATCTGAAAAATGTGATGTATTAGCGCTATACATTTCGAAAACTCTGATCACATTTACTTGTCAAGTCAATATATGTAGAAAGGTTAAATTAAACAAAGTGAGAGAAAACGGAATTAAGAATAATTAACAGAAACGTTTGGTAATCCAATCAGTTAAGTATTACCAAGGTAGGTTAAGAGTAATGACAAACTGTTTTCGAACACACAAGGGGGCTTAAGTCTGTGAATAGCTATAGCCTCAGCGTATTTCAGTAAACGCCCTTGACCGTTTTTATAGATGACCTTAAAGGCTGAGTTAACATCAATCTTATGGTTCATCTCTATTAGATGTTTAGCTATAGACTGTCCTGATAAGTATGTGACAAATCTGTCATCGGTTGAACTTTTATTACATGAAAAGGAGGTGTTATCACTTGGTTTTAATTTTTCTATCCCATTAAACAATATTTCGGACTTAGCAATTGATTCTCAGTTTGAAAATTTGTATGATCCGTTGAGTTCTCTAACTCCTTCCTCGACAGATGTCCAAAGTTGGTTGAAAGTTAAATTTGTTGATGTTGCACACCAATTCCGTAATTCAAGTCGAAAACAGAGAAGCATTTTAACATCAACCGATTTTAAAGCCCTAAAGGAATTACGTAATAGATATGATATAGTTATTCTGAAACCTGACAAAGGATCTGGTGTAGTTGTAATGGAGAGAAATGATTATAAAACAAAAATGTTAGCCATCCTTAATGACGAAAATAAAATAAAGTAAATAAACAATCGCCCTCACGATCCGACAGACATACAGAAAACATCTGCTTCATTGAGTAGGATTTTGAGCTGTATAACTAACAATCTTTAGTTTTTGATTATCAGTATATCGAGGACTCCAACGTGACTGGCTCAAACTAACAAAGAATCCATGAATGGGTATCGTATTATGATTTGATTACTCCTGACCTACTTTTACCAACTGTGGCTTATGTCAGCTAACATTCCTCTGTGACGAAGACAATAGCTTAGCATGCATAACAGATGCGCAAATATAAATATTCCTTTGCAGTCTCACAACAGATCGACATGAGGGCACCAGGCACTATTGAAATTCCACTTAATGATGACTTATGGTGTTTGCTAGCTTTCTACATATCACCTTTGCTGCCTAATTTTATCAGCGACTAATTGTTCTAACACTCTAGTCAGTGGATAGATCCTTTAAAACTTCTCACTGTAGCTTTAGAAAAATCTCAACCTAAAGTCATTGCCTAGTGAGGTATGATTTCGTATTTTGTTCAAATTGACTTACTTACTTACTTACTTATAAGTAGCATAAAAACACATTATGTCTTTTTTAATCCTCTTAATTCTTTGTTATAAATAGGTTAAATGCTCAATTCGATTCAGATCCATCTGATTCACATTCAGTTAGTCAAAGTGAGATAAATCAAGGAGATAATGGAAATAATTTTACAACTGATTGTATTGCTACAACTAGCTATCATGAAAACAATCATAGAAATAAAAGTAATAATAATAGTACCAGTAGAATGAAAAGTCGTTCATCATCAGCTAGTCGAAGTTTACAACACCAACAACAGAGTGTTGCACAGTCAGGTGATGAAATAGATGCATATAGAAATCAACAAAGCACCTCATCAGTGATCAGAAGACCAAAAGTGAATCAATCTAAAGCTAATAGCAATTCTGTTACTACTGCGACTGACAATACTAAAGCAAATAAGCACATTATTCGTCCAATTATTGATGTACATGAATATGCGAATAATCCAGGCCCATATGGTGGAAGAGAAGATATCTTAGTATTTATACAGAAGTTAACACCACAAGCAAATCAGTTATTTGTACGCTTAGCGTCAACTGGTAAACGGTAAGCAATTGATTTTTTAGCGGGATTTTCTTGTTTTATCACATATTGTCTAACAGTTGGGCATTATTGGTATTAGATGGTTGAAGATAATCGGTCACACGAAGCCTTGTGGACCTAGGTCCCATACTGGTTGGCACTAAACAGTTAGCAGGGTGTATTTTGAAGTTACTCATGTCCTTTCTGAGATTCGAACCCTCGTCACCCAGTGGGGGTGCTACAGTCAGAGAAACGGAGGGATTCAGTCTCGCGATTGACTTCCTGTAGGACTGTATTGGATATTTTTGATTGAACACTTGTCAGAAACTAGATTGAATTCTCTCAGTTAAGTTTACAATGTGGTCACCGGCTAGATGGTTCGGCATCACGCTGCACTGTGAAGTGTTGGTTTTAGATGGTCGGAGGCAATCGGCATTATTATTAAAAACATTAGAGAAAACCTCAATAAAGAAATCTTTTTGGTCGTTTAATCATCAATAGCTGTATAACTGCATAGAAACACAATTACATACGATTAGAAAACAGTTGCGTAATATGTGAAGTAGTTTTTAATGAAGACAGATGTGAACGGAATAGGCGTGGAATCAAATTGGAATAATAGTTTCTGCATAACTAAAATCAAAAACAAATGAAGCGGATGGACCAAAAAAAACGATAACTACGAAACTAAAGAGAACTAGATCCATAGTAAATGCAGAGGTTGAACTGGCTTCTTTTAAACACATAACTCCAGCTTCTCTATGCATAAATCGACGGATTTTATAGTACAAATAACTTGGGAACACACTGCTTTTGATAGATGTATGTTCACGTTGTAAACAACTCTTGCGCCTTCTCTCTCTCTCTGATGAGTGTTTTCCGCGATTTCATTGAAAACAGTTGGTGTATTTTTTCATTTCTAGAAAAATTTGATTGACGCATGCGTTTTCACACTTATAGAAGTCTGTTTTTAGGTTTTTTTTTCTAGTGGAGTATCAGATGTCGCCAACCGTTTATTTGACATGTGATTAACACAGATTTATCGATTCCAATCATCAAAGATATTAGCATGTTACTTTGATGAACATATGTTTTCGTAACAGTTATGCTTTAGGTAATCACTCAGTTTTATTACATTGTGGTAAACTTCATCTACCGATCGATAGCTGCTACCTTAAAGTGCAGTCACACACCGTAATGACCAATGAATTAGCCCTAGTGACTGGAAAGAATGTTCCTGCAAGTTTGGCTAGTTGTGAAACTGAAGGTGGTTGCCATGTTTCTCTTAGACTGTTTGCAGTGTGAGGGTGTAGCTGTACTGTTGCCTAATACGGGGTATGACAGCAGTCAGGTGTTTCTTACAGGCGACCATCAAGCTAGTTATGCTACTCTTCTGCTTGGAAGAGTTTGGAGTAAAAGAAAGTCAGCCCTGAAAATTTTACCTCCCTATTTAGCCTAAGGCGGTCCGTAGCCTGGTAGTATCGTCTTTATACAGAGACAATACTAAAAACTATTCTAAATAAGCCATATTTTGATTTGACACTAGTAACTAGTGTGACGTTTCTAGTCCTCCTATCTATGGTGCAGACTGAATTCTATCAGTTTGGTTGTAATGTGGCCACCATTCTAGGTAGCTCGCCATCACGGTGCATATTCATTTGATATTAGATGGTTGGAGGTAATCGGCAGGAAGCCTAGGACCTAAATATCCACTACAGTCCTACAGGAGGTTAATCACGAGCCCGAATAGCTCAGTGGTAACGTCTCTGACTGCAATACTGGGTGACGCCGGTTTGAATCTCAGAAGGGACATGAGTTCGTTCAAGGTTGCAGATACACCTTGCTGACTGGTGATCGCCAACTAGCACGAAATCTAGGTCCAAGGCTTCCTGCCGATTATCTCCAACCGTCTAATATCATCAAATAAGCCATGTTTTACCGACTTCAAGAAGCCATCCCGTAGTCTGTGCTGTCATACAACACTGGTGTTCTTTCTGTTTCAAATGTGTTGAGAATCAGCCATTTGGGTGTGTTTCAAACCCCATGATTTTCTGATTACAAGTCAAGCTCGTAGACCATTCAGCCAGTAGGACCCGATTCAATGACCAGCCCATAAGTTCTAACTTCAACGAATTCTTGATCTTAGCATGACCATCTGATGTTCTCTAGTGACTGACTACAAGGTGAAGTTTCCTGCCGTTCTCATGAGAAGTTGTGACCAGTGGGCTCCATCCGATTGGGAGTGAGGAGAAATATTCGCTGCAGATGACATTGGCTTGTGTGAGTCGCGCTAAAATCATGAATTAGTAGAAGTTGGAATTCATGGACTGGCCATTAAGTTGGGTCCCAGTGGCTGAATGGTTCTTACGTGGTTTTCGTCTAACCACAAAGTGCTTGGTTCTAACCCTGTTGATGAATGAGATTATTATTGTTCCTTTGGGTTCCTAGTGGAACATAGGGCTTCAACTGCGCGTCTCCATTTACCACTTCTGTCTTCCTTCTGCTGTACTTTTCACCTGAATCCATGTTAGTCCATACTGTTTCAACTCCTCTCTCTTCACACCATCTCCTCCATATCACCTTTGCACCGACTTCCCACTCACTTCTTCCTTTTCGGCCTGGTTCCACTCGAACAATGGCCTGACACGCGCGCGATGTCACCCAGTGACCTACTCAGCGAGCGATGTCCAATCCATCTCCACTTTCTCCAACTGCATATTTGTTGGGCGATTGGTTCTTGGTTTGTTTGTTCCCAGTCATAGTTTCTTGTTGGTAATTCTTTCTGGCCAGACCATCTGATCTTCAGTATACAGCGAAGATAGTTGTTGATAAACGTCTGGTCTGCAACAGGCTGTTGGAAATATTCTTTGTGACACGCCCGCCCGCCAAGTTTCTGATCCGTTCCGTACAGAAGAACTGACTGACTTGACGTGTTTGTATTGAAAATCGGACCGAATTTCGTTGTTGATTCTGGCTGAGTGACGAAGATTTCCAGATTGGTTGTTTCAGATTGATAAATGTGTTTCCCGCCTGCCTTCCCGATTCTCGCTCTACTTGATATCCTCGTCCGTTCCGACTGGCTGTAGTTGAGACAATGCTCCCTGCTAGATAAGTGAACGAAGTAATCTCTTTCAAATCCCTACCGTTGATGGTAATCATCGCTGGATGTTTCTGATGTTGTTGTTGGCTGGTTATTTTCATAATCTCCGTCTTGTCTATATTCATCTGGAGTCCTGTCTTCGCCGGCTGCTTCTTTGACCATTTTGTCGGTTATCTCCTACCCGTAAGTCTTCAGTTTTGTGTCACATCAAACATATATCATACACGCGCGAAATTCAGGTCTTCTAGGTTTTTCACGTCTGTCTGTCCCGGATATCCCTATCTTCTCGTTTCCCACTCACTGTCTGACGCATAATCCAGTCCACCACAATAAGGAATATCATCGTGGCTGGTAATAAGCACCCTTGTCTGACTCCTGTGTTTAATCCAAACGCCTCGCTGAGTTTTCCATTGTGGATCACTTGACATGTGCCGTTGTCGTACAGCTGTTGAATAAGGTTGATGAATATTTGGGCACTGTACGCCGTAGTACTCGAGTAGTTTCCAAATTGCATCACGGTCAACGCTGTCGGAGGCCTTCTCGAAGTCTTTAAAGTTGAGGTAGAAGTTCGATTGCCATTCCATGCTTTGTTCTGTGATGATGATGCGTAGAGTTGCAATTTGGTCAGTACATGATTTGCCTTTCCTGAATCCAGCTTGTTCTGGTCGGAGATCTGTCTCCAGTGCGTCCTTTAATCTCTCCAGGATGATGCGACTCAGGAGTTTACTTGGCGTCGACAGGAGCATGATTCCTCGCCAGTTCTTGCAGAGTGAGTCCTAAGTCGCCCTTCTTTGGTAGTTTCACGAGGTAACCTTTCCTCCAGTCAGTAGGCACCTTCCCCTCCTTCCAAACCTTTTGCAATAATGGAGTGAGTCAGCATGTCTGCTGTAGTCTCTGGGTCCGCTTTCAGTGCTTCAGGGGTATTCCATCTGGTCCAGCTGCTTTTCCAGCTTTCAGAATCACTATATCTCATGAAAACGGAATATAATATGGATTATGGTATTAAATTATACAACTGATTGAATTTAAGATTATTTACTAAATATAACTAATTATCTTTGGAATTTAATTAGTTACTATCACAGAGTTATATTTTTCATGTGACATAGAGTTTGCCTTCTAAAAAAAGACTTGATAATATCATACGTAATTTTTGAAGTAAATAAACTTTGAGTTTTATCTATTAACTTTATTTTGTCTGTGTAGGCTTGAATTCATTTTGTAACTAATAGATAGTTCTATTTCATAGACTTTTAACTTTATTAATTTGAATAATTAACTTTTCAAGATATTTTGTTAATAGTTCCTGTGGATTCAAGTGGTGAGTAGTTTGTCTGTTACTTTGAAGCTCCTTACACCTTTTTTTAAGCTAGTAGACATTACGTTTTGATTAGTATCGTTACTATTATTATTGCTATTATTATTTATTGCTTACTACCAAAGCTTTGATGTTATAGCGGTTAGGGCGCTCGTCGACCATGCACATGGTCCGGGGTTCGATCCCCGGCCACAGGTGCACTCCTTTACCTCGCTAAGCCAGAAATAATGCTGGTAAAGAGGAAAGGTTGAGCATAAGGCTGGCAACCTCTGCTACAGAAACTTCAAGCCACTAGCTTGAAGCCCTATGTTCCACTGGGGACGTGAAGGAAAAAAAATTAAAGTGGGACACGGGGTCTCTAATAATAGAAACAAGATAAGTAGTTCAGCGAAGAGGCTCTTCTCGGCGAATTCATTTTCTCTAGCTGTTCAGTCGCATTTATATAGAACTTCTTTCATGAAAGAGGGGTAGTAACAAAAGTGATGAGTTACCGTAAGCATAGATGTTAATATTATTATTATTATTATATCCTTTAATTCATAGAGGAACATAGGGCTTCAGCTGCGAATCTCTATTGCCTTCGGTTTTCTGCCAACTTTTTCACCCCGCTCCAAGTCTGCTCACATGCTTTCATCTCCTCTTCACATGACCTCCTCCAAGTCACCCTTGCACTGACGACCGACTCGCCGCCTCCCTTTCGGGTTCCACTCGAGCGATGACGTGTCTAGTAATGTCACTTGATGGTTGGTAATCTCAGAGTATGGCCAATCAATCCATCTCCATTTCTTCCTGTCTATTTGTTTCACAATCGGTTCCTGGTTGGTTGGTTCGCTCACTGCCAGAGATCTTTGTTGCTGATCTTTTCTGGCTGGCCATCTGATCCTGAGTGTTGAGGGAGACAACTGTGGATGAAGGTCTGTAGTTTGTTTGAGATGCTCTTTATGATTCTCTAGCCAAGTCTCTGATCCGTATAGTGAGTAGCACTGACTGCACTCACATTGGAGTTGAAAATCCGGATGTTAGTTTTGATGCTGATTAGGGCTGTTGACCTCCACACAGACTTAAGAGTAATGAAGGCTTCTCTTGCTTTTCTGACCCTCGCTGCTTTGATATCCACGTCAGTTCCACCACCTATAGTTGAAACGATGCTTCACAGGTAGGTGAAGGAGGTTGCTTCCTTCAGGTTCCTCGCATTTTTACTGGCTGATTGTTGTCTGTTGTTGTTGTTGCTGTTGGTGTTGGCTAGGAATCTTCATCACCTCTGTTTTCTCTATGCTTACTTGAAGTCCTATCTTCTGGATGCTTCTTCTGTCAACTTGTTAATATTAGTCAATGCTTAAATGAGGTTGAAAAAGTGTACTAGAGTTAAGTGATATGATGAATAACACAATCTAATGAGTGAGTTGTAATCACGATGCATATAGAATCGAAGGAAAATATGGAAAGAAAAGGAAAAACGAAAGTTAAGATCGTATAAATCGATATGGTTATTACTATGATAGTTGAGGTGGTTGAATAATTTTCTTTTTCATAAATAACTCCGGCTTTTCTAATTGAATGGCTAAGGCTTCAGCAATACAATGGAGACAAAACTGTACTGCCCCTTTTGGTAGGTTATTTTTCACTTTGTAGATCACTTTGAAGGAGTAGGCGTCTGTTGAGGTGGAACGTAAGCTGCTAATCCGGTAGTGTTTTGTTTTAGTTGTCAAGTTAACCCGACAAAACTTCTCGAATATTCTTCGAAATTTACGGTAAATAACCACTTTCTTATTGTGTCATTTGTTTGTTATTCATGGATCATCCCCATTCAGGCATTCATGAAAACAAAACACGTAGTTCAGCGAAGAGTCTCTTTTCGGCGGCGAATTCATTTTCTTAGCTGTACAATCACACATATATATGTGTTACTTTGTATGTATATGCACATTAAGTTTATCAAGCAAAATAAGGAGTGCGATAATTGAACATTTGGTTAACACTGATCATTGCAGACGATATAGTCCTTCTAGGTGAAGACTCTGACAAAATGCAGAGTCTTCTAAACACCTTGAGCCGCAATCTTCGAATGTTTGGCATGCGATTCGCTCCCGCCAAATGCAAGATGATGTTACAGGACTGGACTACATCGACGCCTAGTTTAAAAATAGAAGTGAAGTGGTAGAGCACGTTGACCGCTTCACTTATTTAGGAAGTACCACCAGCCAGTGCTAACGGGTTGATCTCTGACGAAATCTCAGCTGAGTACGGATACAGGGGCTAGTTTCGAATCGCCAGTTTACGCCGGAACTGGATTAGACGTGATATCCGGCTATCGACCAAAGGGCGTGTGTACTGCTCATCAGTCCGCTCCGTCCTCCTTTATGGGCTGTGAGACGTGCCATTGAGAGTGGAAGACATGAAAGATTTCTGTCTTTGATCATAGGTACTTGTGTTCTACTTCCCGTGTGATTATAACAAGGTGAGCAATATGAGGTAGGGGTCGAGTACTAGGTAAGGAGGGAAATCAATCGACGAAGTCTTGAAGTTACAAAGACTGAGATGGTTAGGATAGTGTTACGTATGCCAAGTCATCGCCTCCCTCGACGAGCAATGTTAGGATATAGGGTCAGGCTGGAAAATAGCTAGCGCGGTCAAATCAAAACATGGCACCAGTCAATGAAATCCACAAGAATTTCATTTCAACAAACGCCTCTTGCTTCAAAGTAATCTACAGAGTCACGAATAACCTACCAAAGGCCATACGGTTTCGTCTTCTTTGTATCGCTGATGCTCTGGCCGTTCACATAGAAAACCTGGAGCTGTGCATACAAAGAGAATTAATCAACCACTTCTATTGTCATGGTAACAACTTTGTTGATTTTGATGACTTAATTTCCTTTCTTTGCCTGTTTCTTTAATTGCTAATAATTTTTGTATTCATTTGAAATTCTTACGTAATTTTGCATTCGCTACTTTGTTCCTATGTGTATCCTGAGTAAAACTCAATCATCAAAGTATTCATATTATTATTATATAACTTCTTTTTAAGAACTGTTTGTAACAACTCATCACCTTTGTTACTACCCTGATTTCATTAACACCTAATTTTCTTGACTTGTATTACCAATCTTCACCTGTTTAGTTAAAATAACCTTAACCAATTGTAATTTTGTTTGACAAACTCAATGTACACTTTCATGCAAAATAACCTGTACATATATTTGCGATTCTACAGCTAAGAAAATGAATTCGCCACCGAAAAGAGACTCTACGCTGAACAACGTAATTCGTTTATCATTTGTTATTGCTCATAATCATATCAAATTATGACCAATAATTTGTGCTCGAAACGTCATCAGTAAATATTACTGTACAACACTGTATGATTTACCAAAATAAAATTACATCCATAATGGAATTATGCTCTACCACAGTGCGCAAGGTTTCTCCCTCAAACTACACATAGACAGCCTGCTTAAAACATGGACTACCAAAAACCTTCATCAGTATACTGCATAAATTTTTTCTTATTCACCTTGTCTAAATCTATTAAAGTGTGACCTCTAATAGTATTTATTGTTCACTATGGTGGGTATTTAAAATATTTACAAACTTCTGATTCGCAAGTTTCTACTTAACATGAGAAGAAGCATTATCCTCGATGGCAGCCTATCCCAGTACACGAGATGACAGTTCCTGAGTGGTGTCCTTGGTTTACAAAGTATACCTCTGAACCTTTTTATAACTGACATTTAACAAAATCTCATGTATCTCTCTCTCTCTCGAGAGAGGCTAAGAAGGTATATGATAATGAATTTGTTTGCGCTTCAGTTGAGGTAGAACTGTGTCACAGGATCTACTATCGGTCAGTTAATCTTTTATTTGAAGATTCTGGACGAAGAGAAAATATCATGCGATAAACTACGCTGAAAATGCTTTACATTATATAAACATTGTTCAGAATAAAGCTATTACTATTATTATTAAACACCTGCGAATAGAATTTTTTTTATAATTTTCTTATTTTGCTACTACTGTCTTGATGAGAAGCTTCAAAATAAAATGAGCACATTTCATACTGTGAATTTTACTCTTGATAAAGATGAAGAAACTGTTTAAGTATTTAGTTTTCAATTAGTTACAAAGTAGTCAGAAAGTCCAATCAAAAGTGCATGTACATGACAGTGGTCCATGACTGAATAAATCATATCTAAAGGGATATTGCTTTTGTCATATTAGTCTTCATTTGATGTTTGTATGAATACTGATCACATTCTTTGCCTTATTTGCTTTCACTATTGATAATATTTTAGAATATGTGTTATTCATTCAGTGGATAGAAGTACCATTAGTTCATTTACTGTACATAAACATGATGGATTTAATCGAGTTGGTGCACATCCAAGACGTTATATATTTACTGGACATTCAAATGGTACTATTCAGGTAGGTGGATCTATATCTGAATATATATTATGTCTTCCAGTGTATGTGTTATTCGCCTAAGGAAAATGAAATCGATATATATATATATATATCAATATGATATCTCAAGTTCACTGTGGTTCTTCTGAATTCTTCTTTTTCTAATAATGATAATTATTATTATTCCCTTTGGGTTTTGTGTGGAACATAGACCTTCAGCATCACCCTATTCTCTGAGGTCCTTTTCAGTTAGTTCCATGTTTACCCATAAACTTTCACCGATACTCTTCACGCAATCTCCTGCATATATCAACAATCTTGGATATACGCCTTGCTCATCGTTTCCAATTCAATTTCCATTCCATGGTCCCCTCAGCATGTGTCTAGTCTATCTTCATTTTGACTATTTGTTGGTCAAGAGGGTTTTTAATTCGTTTTAAGTGTTCGTTGTTGCCTATCCTTTCAAACCGAACATCTAATCTCTAAAACTAGGGTGTCTGGGACAGTTTTTTTCATGGAAGTCTGCAGTAGCTTCCTTTAAAATGCTTATCGTGACGCACTCGCCAAGTCTCTGAACCTTATGGAAGAGGTGTTTTGATATTAGTGTTAGGGATCCGAATCTGGTTGATAATGCTTAGTGCAGAAGATTTACAAACTGATTTCAATTGAATGGAAGGTGTGTCTTGCTTTTTCTATCCTGGTTCGTTGGCTTTGACATCCTCGTCCATACACTGTCACCTGTAGTTAAAAAGATGCCGCCTAGATAAATGGGAGAAGTGACTTCCTTCGAATTTCTCCAGTTTTGATAGTGATTACTGCTTGTTTTTGTTGTTGGTTGTTAGATATCTTCATCACATCTGTCTTCTCTACATTCAATTGAAATCCTGTCGAAATATTGATTTTTGTCTGGAGATCTTCGAGCTTCTGTGTACTGTTACACATAGATTATCGGCGAAGTCCAGATCTTATAAAGTCTTTTGTCAATCCAACGTATGTCTGTCTTCGTATTATTAAATACTATGCCAAATATTGCGGAAATTTAGACCCTTTTGATATATTCATCAACATTCTACTTCGTATTTGCGCGTAATATACCGCACTCGTCACTTCTTTCCTACATTTTGTAGCTACGTCATATAAACTTAGACACACATGTCATGAAATACGTGTTTCCTCTTTTACTTTCAATTCTTGCTTGATTGTAAGGAAAATTCTGTACTTCTGCTGACCGACTGACTGACTGACTGTAGACGGGAACCATTAGTCACATAGAAGACACTATTATTCATTTCACAGTTATAAGTGTTATAATTGCACTGAAGTGAATATAAACTAATCACCAGTTGTTATATCTGCCCCTGCTAGTTGTTATGGCGGTAATAAACTCGACTGGTACGCTAATTCGTCTATTTGTCGGTTGTACCATCCGAGTTACTGAGCCACGCAAATATCAAAAAAGACAAAGGCTGGTCTGTGACTGTAAGATATTGTATGTATATTTTTTTTTATCAAGATACATTTCGTTACCACAACATAAAGTCGGCTTGCAACCGTGGGAATGGATTGTTCTTATTGGCTGACAATTACTATTCTCATTGGTTGGCGATCCGACAAAGACCAACGGTAAGACAAAAGATGATGAATTGATTACACATTAAATAACAATACGCGTGAGCAATGATAGATCAAAATAGTAACTCCAGTATAAGATAAATCACACAATTCGTGAGAAAGGATGATATACTATTTTCAACTGGATTCTATCAATTAGTGACGTCATGATTCTGTTTCACCAATGATGTTTACTTCAGTGGATTAGTTGTAGTCTAGTAGTGCTTTGGTTGGACACAAGTTAGTAACTCGTGTAATGTGTCTATTCCTTTATTTGATTGAAGGCATCCTGCCGATTGCGTCGAAACATCTAATATCAACAGTGTACCAGTATATTTCTGTTTTAGAGGTCATGTTGAATAGTAGTAGGGATGGTTTTCTACTTAATTTAACGGATAGAAATCTCTTCCTTTAGCACCTACCTTTAATGAGTAAATGGAAACTTCATAGAATACATCTTTGATTAGTAACTAATGTTTTTCTAGCAATCGTTCTTTTTGTATGGAACTTAAAGCAGTCAGAAGACAGCCGATTTCTTGTTTTAAGAATTCAGATAATACTATGACTTATCAAGTTTCGTATTTTTAGCTGTATTTAAGCTAGAATGTTGCTAAAATTAGGCCAAGTTAAAAATTCCCATTGATTCATGTAAAAGAAAAGACGTTTAATGAACGAGTTACTCTTAATAGAGATTCATCGGCAGAAGTACTGGACAACTGCCTGTCCAGCTCATTGAAGAAAACCTTTGTCGCGTCTAAACTTCGATTAACTTTCTCTACAAAACCAATTATTCTCATGAATGCGAAAGATAAGCTACCACTTTTAGCTAGCCTCACCAAGTGTGTGTATCACTTGCTCGTGTGGAGATAGGTATGTCGTCTGAACCTAGCGTTTCCTGTTTCTATCAAAACGTATCATCGGAAACTTACATTCATGGTTTTATAAAGCAGAAATAAGATCCCTCATAGCTCTATCCTGGATAAGCTGATCTAATGTAGACTGTCTGTCTGTCTGTTTTCAACATAGAACTTTGCACAGATGTGCGGAAGTTCAAGTCGCCACACTCCCTCCATGTAGCACACAAAGCAACAGAAGAAAGTAGAAGAAATGTATGATAAAGACAGTAAACAGAGGTTTGAGGCAAAGAAATAGCAATAACGGAGAACAATATAGTTTCATTGGAAATCATAAGTCGTAAGGGTGGATGTATCTGCGCCAGCCATTGACAACGATTTTGAGCCATATCACCGATTGTCTCTAACTGTTGGTTTTTGCTGTCCCGAGGACCCCAGCCAGCCAAGAAGTCTACATCTTCCTACGTGGCTTAAACTAAATGTTGTATATTTCATTGACTAGTGTCATATTTTGGTTTGACCGCCGCTAGCTCTTTTCCAGTCTGACCAATCCTATGCCAGCTAACATTGCCCGTCGAGGTAGGCGATGACCAGGCATACATAACACATGTCCTAACCATCTCAGTCGATGTAGCTTCACAGCCTCGTCGATTGATTTCCCCTCCTTACCTAGCACTTGAGCGATGCCTAACCTCAATATTGCTCATCTTGTTATACCACATCACACGGGAAATAGAACACAAGTACCTATGATCAAAGACAGCTAATCTTTTCATGTCTTCCACTCTCAATGGCCACGTCTTACAGCTGGCCATAAAGGAGGACGGAGCGGACTGATGAGCAGTACACACGCCCTTTGGTCGATAGCCAGCCGGATATCACCTCTAATTCAATTCCGGCGTAAACTGGTAAATGCGAAACGAGCCCTGTGTATCCGTGTTAAGATTTCATCAGAGATCAACCCGTTAGCACTGGCTGATGGTACCTCCCAAATAAGTGAAGCGGTCAACGTGCTCTACCAACCACTTCACTTCCTATTTCTAATCTAGGCGTCGATGTAGTCCAGTCCTGTAACATCATCTTGCATTTGGCGGGAGCGAAATCTAATGTAGACACCAAGCTAACCCACCAAGGTACTTCAAGGTCATCTACAGAATACGTGGGAATTTCGCTAAGAGAGTACGGATCAAACTTTTACAAACAACAGAAGCAATGGCAATTCACATATTAAATCCTGATTTCTGCATACAAAAGAAGTCTGTTCAATCATTAAATCCACAGTGGTTCTGATCTATCTTAACACTGGGAATGTAATATCTTTTTGTTTCTTTATTGTATTATTTTCTTTCCTAACCCTGTGTAGGATTTATACCCCTTCTATTATCAATGTAGTTAACTGTCCTTGAAATTTTATTTGGCTTCCACTCAATCCCTTCAGTTATACAGAGTCATTCTCCAGTTTACTTATTTAGTTTTGTTTTAATTTCTACCCAATTAAGGCTTGCTATATTACGTAACTTGTCATCTAAAATTTTACACTTCTAGTGACACATCTTTGGAAATATTCCTCTTACTGCTAAGATAATTTTTTACTCTATAATGTATAAACGCGATTGCATAGCTTCAGAAAATTAGTCCACTCAAGCATCATCATCATCATCGTTTTGTCAAGTTAATTAATCAACTTTACTTTCCCTACTCAATCAAGTTACAGCTAAGTAATTTAATTACAATAATTTCAAGTGAGATGAATACAAACTGTGTCTTTTTTGTTATTGAAGTGTACTTTTACCGGTGTTAAGATTGTTTTTGTTTTGAAAACTTTTAAGTCTAAAATGATTATTACTGGTGTAATAATAGAAAAAATATGTTAAGAGTTGGCTAGAAATTGATTAAAAGAAAGTAATAACTCAGCTACAAAATCGAAGACCTCCAAGCTAAAACTGACAAACTGGTCGAAGAAGTAGCCGGCGAAGACAGGACTCCAGATGAATATAGACAAGACGGAAATTATGAAAATAACCAGCCAACAACAGCAACATCAGAAAAATCCAGTGACTATCACCATCAACGGGAGGGATTTGAAAGAGATTACTTCATTCACTTATCTAGCTAGGGAGCATTGTCTCAACCATAGCCAGTCGGAACGGACGAGGATGTCAAGTAGAGCGAGAATCGGGAAGGCGAGAAACACACTCATCAACCTGAAACAACCAATCTGGAAATCTTCGTCACTCAGCCAGAATCAACAACAAAATCCGGTCGGATTTTCAACACAAACACGTCAAATCAGTCAGTTCTTCTATACGGAACGGATCAGAAACTTGGCGGGCGGGTCACAAAGAATATTTCCAACAGCCTGTTGCAGACCAGACCTGTATCAACAACTGTCTCCGCTGGATCTATACTGAAGATCAGATGGCTGGGCGGGAAAGAATCACCAACAAGAAACAAACTATGGGAACAAACAAAACAAGAACCAATCGCCAACCAACAAATATGCAGGAGAAAGTGGAGATGGATTGGACACTCGCTCACTGAGGAGGCCGCTGGGTGACATCGCGCCCGCGTCAGGCCATTGCTCGAGTGGAACCCGAAAGGGAAGAGGCGAGTGGTTCGTCGGTGCAAGGGTGACATGGAGGAGATTGTGTGAAGAGAGAGGAGCTGAAACAGTATGGACTAACATGGATGGAGGTGAAAAGTACAGCAGAAGGAAGACAGAAGTGGCAAGTGGAGACGTGCAATTGAAGCCCTATGTTCTATTAGGAACCCAAGGGAACAATAATAATAATAATAACTAAGCTGTTTAGTCGTAGCTCTGAAATTCGGTAATTGTTGCTGTCCTCTCTTGTCGTTTTGAGCATGATTTCCAAATGTTCAGATTACGAAAGAGCCTGAACCTATTTCTGATTTCAGTAGACTACGCCTAACATACCGAATACTATGCACAGTAATCAACATGGAATATTAAAAAACAGAATAACAATACAATTGTATATTCAAGTTTTAGTTTGTAGGGATTCGATTGGTTACAGGGTTTCATCATAAGCTGACATTGGTTAGAGAACTATTGAAAAACCTGGGAGTACTAGACAGCTGTTGCGTCCTAGTGCTTGGGACTCTTCAGTAGTATGCACCCAACGGGATTCGAACCCGGAATCTTCTGGTTACAAGGCCAGAGAGCTCATAGACCATTAAGTCACTGGAACACCCGATCCAATGACCAGCTCATGAATTCTAACTTCTCCCAACAATTCACTACATGGCGCGACCACTAGCCAATGTCTTCGGCGAGTACTACATGCAAATTCTATGAATACACTCTGATAAAATGTATAATAATACTTCTGATCGTATTTCTCCAGTCCTCTGCTAACCAGTATACTATTCAACAATGGTTACCATTGTTGATCTCCCACCAAATGGAGATCAACTCGAGTAAACAAACGATTAAATGTTCACCAGCAGTGACAGTGATCTTATGGTAACAGAGAGTATACCATTCAGCTGCCTAAATAACTTATACTGATCTATACTCACAGTTCTATAAAGTTCATTTGATTGATCCTCATATTTCATCCTACTAACGGCAAAAATCATCTGTTTACACTGTAAATTATGGAAAAGTAGCTCCTCATCTGAATAAAATTATTCTATCCCATGGCTTAATAGTTTTAGACCTCTACCTTCCAAATCATCACAGTGTCATAGGTTGTGGAATATCTCTTCGCCACCAGGTAGAAATATCATTAGATAACACAATGAACAGATGTGGCTCATTGTTATTTTCACTGGAATGCTGGTGATATCCCCAGTAATGTGTTCGTGTTTCATCCTAAATGTAATCACGTTTATACAATTCCGAAATTGTGTATGTGTTCTCTACTTTGTTGTTTAGAAATTTCTGCCTCACAGTTGTCTTCATTTAATGACATACAAAGTAGTATTATTGTGGAATTTTTGTAACAATTTTTGTTTTGAGAAATTTCAACAACATAAACGCAAAGAAAACAAGTTAAACTGAACCAATATTATATATATATATATATATATATATATATATATATATATATAAACATATCCGTGTGAATTTTAGCACTGGTATGAAATTGTTATTAAAATATACAAAGAATATATACAAAATCTCAATTCTCATTACGAATTGTATTCGGTTAGAAAACCATTGAGAATTGGAGGGTATTGAACATCTATTTCGTTCTAGTTCTAGTCTCTTCGTCAGTACGCTGCTGTGAGCCTACCAAGAATCGACTCCAGGATCTTCTGCTTACTATTCCAGCCACGGAGGGAGAAGTAATCCAATGGTCCATCAATGGTAATCTCTACCGATTTGCCATAGTGCAACCTCCAGCCGATATCATCAGTGAGTATATATTCGCATATCTAACTTGGTGGACCCCATTGGTTATGACGTTTCACTAGATTTTCAGGCAGTGTCAACGCTAGATTAATTTCTTAGTTATTGAGCTCAAGGCTGTTTCATCTAGATACAGAAGTATGCCCACATGAACGTGAACATTGCGGACACCTCTTATGAAGATGTGACTCATTGGTTTAAGTATTCAACTTTCAATCTTTGACTGCCGGGCTCGAACCCTGTTCCACCTACTTCAGTCTGAGTATATGGGTAGTATTATCAGTCTTAATACATCAAGTATAATTCTCCGCCTGATCGGTAAGACATATCTTTGAGGTAACTGAATTATAACATTTTTGTGGTATGAGAAAATAAATTATATACTCTATGAGAAGAGTGTACAGCTTCAAACTGAATTCAATAATAAAAGTAATGCAATAATTTTGATTGCCTATTGAGTATCAACTTGAATGAAGTAAGAAGAATAAGTTGAACTGGATGCATATCCCCCGTAGACATCCTGGTACAGCCGAGGATGAGTGAGCTTCGTTTTTCCCCCTTTGAAATGCTGTCTCATATGGCCACGCGTCCTATTCACTGATTTCACGCGCTGACAGTGAATGGGAAAATTTGAACTTCTGTAGCTTATAACTGCACTAGTGGGAGATCCATGTCTACCTAGGAGGTTGCTTGGGGCTGATTCTGAACATATTTTTTACATGGGCTTCAGAATCCGAACGAATCGAATGGTCTGTGTGTTTTGGATGCTGGAAACCATAGGAATATAGCTCCTGACGGTGCCCCACTGCCTTTTGCATCAGGCTTCAAGTCAAAAACTCGGAGAACGGCTTCTTAAGACAACCACCTGCTTTGGTATGGGAGCCCAGGCAAGTATCTCAGCCCTTGCACAAACTATGAGATTTTGTGTGATGCATTTCCTAGTACCCATAATATACTAAGTTTTTATTTTAGTAATACTAATAATAGAATACGGAATATCTGCATAATTAATTAGCTTGATGATGGATACTATTAACATTACGTAGTTAATGATACAAAATGTTAAAAGGAAAAAACAACAGGCGTTGGTATGTTTGCTGATATGTATAGAGAAACCAGAAGAATTTTCTGAAGTCGAAAGGTGTAAAATTCAGCAGCAAATAAAGTTGAGTGAGATCGAGAGTAAGGAGGAAGATTAACAATAGGTGGTGGTATGAAATGGCATTATTAAAACTGAATATGATTAAAAACAAAAGTTGAAATAACATAGAAATTAAATCCCTGTGAACAAACTCTGAAAAATTAATCTGATGTTGGCTAGTGACTGGTTGCAGGACAAAGTTACCTGCAGTTATTTTGAGAAGTCGTGACCAGTTCGATCCACTATCATCAGGTCGGGAGTAAGGACAAATACTCTCTGATGACATTAGCTGTTACCAGTTGCGTTAAATCATGAATCGGTAGAAGTTACAGTTTATGGGTTAGCCATTGCGTTTGATCCTAATGGAGACGAAATAACTGCTCAGTAGTGCTTAATGGTTTTTCATTGGGTTCTCAAACTGACGTCAATCCATGATTAAAGTTGAAACAAATCTCCGCAAAAGAAAACTCCTTAGAACGTAAAATTAGGTAAGATTTCCATCGTTTAGTTGCTACCATCTCAGTGATGTGTAATAAATAAACTGAGCTAACTTGTTATTGAGTTACCTTAAGTCTCAAAACGTTAGTTTCGTGACTGTTATCCACCAGATAAGAAGCTTACGACTTTTACACCTTTCACTTAAATGTTTCTTGTAATCTGTTCTACACATGCGGTCAAAAATCCGTCTTATTGTTCGTCAGATGCGTGTACTTCGCCACATACATGTAACTTGGTAATGTTCATTAAGAAAAAATATTAAGAAAAGGAGACTTTTTGTCAATTCCTTTGCATTACGAGTAGAACATAGGGCCTCAAGCTTTATTAAGCTGCGAAATTGCAGTAGATGCAGTGGTAGCGTCTTTATCGGATGGCGTTACCAGCACGATACTGAACTTCCCTGGAACTCATACAGCCAGGTGAAAGCTCACGGAGGGCTGTCATCTGAAGTGGTGACAACCAGTGGTGTCCGTCACGGATGTCCACTGTCCCCACTTCTGTTTAATTTCATCCTAGATGTACTAATGGACTTAACCCTGACTGACTTCAGCGACTCAAGGATTGATGACTTGTTATCAGGGAGTAATAGTTCCGTTGACTTAGAATTTACAGATGATATAGTCCCTCTAGGTGAGGATGCTGACAAAATACAGCAGAGTTTCCTCAACACCGTAATCTGAGCAGCAATCTTCGAATGTTCGGCATGCGATTTGCTCCTGTCAAATGTGAGATGATAGTACAGGACTGGACTACATTGACTCCTAGCTAAGAGATAGGGAATGAAGTAGAAGTGGGTGTTGACCACTTCACGCCAACGGGTTGATTGCTGACGAAATCGGTCATTAGAAGTAGAAGACATGGAATGCCTGGCCAGCTAGCTGTCTTTGGTCATAGTTGTCTGCATTCTATCTCCCGTGTCAAGTGGTATAACAAGGTGAGCAATATTGAAGTGTGGCTTCTGTCGAGTGCCAGGTAAGGAGGGGAAATCAATGATTGAAGTTGTGAAGTTGCGTTTGAGATGGTTATGACACGTGTTACGCATGCTAGCGTGGCAATCACCTTCCTTTATGGACAATGTTAGCTGACATAGGACCGCTCAAGCTAGAGAAGAGCTAGTGGTGGTCAAAAAATGGCATCAGTCAATTGGTGGTATGGCTCAAAATCGTCGTCAATGGCGCAGATCCATTCTTCACTCTCTGTCGTCTATTATATCCAATTAAATTCTATTGTTCTTCCATATTACTATCCTTTTTGCTTCGTATTTCTGTTTTGAATCTTTCTCTACTCTCTTCTCTGACTTTGTGTGTTACATGGAGTGTGACAACTCGAACTGCTGTCCATCTGTGAAAAGTTATACGTTGAAACAGCCAGTCAGTTCCTTTTCCTTGGGTTTACTAACTGATAGTAATCTAGGCGAGGCTTAAGAGTATGTGTCAATTGGGAATTGAACCCTTACCACTTACTCGGCTGCCCCAAGCATTCTACCACTGTACTACCGCCTCATCTCAGTGAACAACTCATTCTACAGAATATAACTAGTCTAAAATCTGGACAAGTCTTCGTATTAATTATTATTATTTATTTTATCCATAAGTTCCTAGAGGAACATAGGGCTTCAGCTGCGAATCTCTATTGCCTTCGGTTCTCTGCCAACTTTTTCACCCCGCTCCAAGTCTGCTCACATGCTTTCATCTCCTCTTCACATGACCTCCTCCAAGTCACCCTTGCACTGACGACCAACTCGCCACTTCCCTTTCGAGTTCCACTCGAGCGATGGCTTGTCTAGTGATGTCACGTGATGGTTTCTTTTCTCAAACTATGGCCAATCAATCCGCCTCCATTTCTTCCTGCATATTTGTTACGCAATTGGTTCCTTCTCTGTTGGTTCACTCCCAGAGATCCCTCACCATTGTTGATCTTTTCTGGCCGGCCATCTGATCTTGAGTATTGAGCGAAGACAACTATTTGTGAAGGTCTGTAGTTTGTTTGAGATGCTCTTTATGACGCACTGGCCAAGTCTCTGATCAATCCGTATAGTGAGTAGCACTGACTGAACTCACATTGGAGTTGAAAATCCGGATGTTATTTTTGATGCTGAATAGGGCTGTTGACCTCCACACAGACTTAAGAGTAATGAAGGCTTCTCTTGCTTTTCTGACCCTCGCTGCTTTGTTATCCTCGTCAATTCCGCCACCTGTAGTTAAAACGATGCTTCACAGGTAGGTGAAGGAGGTTGTTTCTTTCAGGTTCCTCCCATTTATGCTGACTGTCATCTGTTGTTGTTTTTTCTGTTGGTGTTGGCTAGGAATCTTCATCACCTCTGTTTTATCTATGTTCTTCTGAAGTCCTATCTTTGATGCTTCTTCTCCCAACTTGTTGCTGCTTTTCACTTGCATTTCTTCCAGTTTGTTGGAAATCAAACATACATCTTAGGCGAAATCCAGATCCTCCAAGTTTTTTGTGTGAGTCCATTTTATGCCTGTTTCCTGATTGCCCGCTGTTTGTCGCATTATCCAATCTACTGCAATCAGGAAAATAATTGGCGATAGTAGGCAGCCAGCTTGTCTTACCCCCGTCCTCACTTCGAAGGATTCCGTAAGTTTCCTGTTGTGGATTACTTAGCATGCAGCATTGTCGCACAACTGTTGGATGAGATGTATTATTTTCGATGGCACCCCTTGGTAGTAGCGAAGTAGTTTCTAAATCACCTCTCGATCGACACTGTCTGGTGAAGGCCATTTCAAAGTCGATGAAGTCGAATGAGTTAGAGAGGTGACTGACATTGCAAACTTTGTTCAATGATGATCCGTTGAGTGGCGATTTGATCAATACATGACTTGTTTCTCCTCAATCCATCTTGTTCCGTTCGGAGATTTCCATCCAGGTTGGCTTGTTTGATTCTCTCCAGGATGATGCAGCTTAGTATTTTGCTTGGGATGGATGGACAGGAGCATAATTCCGCGCCAGTTTTTTGCATTGACTTAAGTCTCCTTTCTTTGGTAGTTCGAATAAGTATCCTTTCTTCGAATCCTCGGGTAATTTGTCGTCTTTTTTGTAAATCTTCGTATACTCAGCATTTATATTCAAAAATAATCACATACATCTGGTAGTCATCCCTTTCAATCCTTCGTAGATCCAAAATATATAATATATATATATATATATATATATATATATATATATATATATATATATAATATTAATGTGACTTCCTTTATTAATTAACGTATGTAAATATTTTGTATTTTGATTTATTTTATTTATTTTCTTGAAAATTATTTCAGATTCTTTGTCCATGTGACATGGACTGATAAAATCAAATTTTGTTCGTTGTTTTTTCCTACTCTTTTTTGTGTTCATGTTCATCAAATAGAATAATTGGTATTTAAATTATATATGAATTGATTTGTTATCTCATGATTTAAAAAATTTTTTTTTAATTGAGTGAATTTTGTTTTACTATTATTATTATTATTACTATTTATGCAATAAATTTTTGTTTTAAATGATTGAGTATTGTGAACTGATCTATATCTATTAGTCTCGATTAATTGTTTCGTATGAGGCCGAAGTTAAAGTACCAAAGTGCCGAAACCAGGGTCTTTGAAAAGATGACTGACCTTCAAGATGCAGAGAATGATATGATATCTCATTCCAAATGAAATCATGCCTGCCTTTTCGGGCTTGGAGAGGATGTATACAGTATTCTACGTATTCACTAGGTACTTTTCTGAAAGTCTATACTGTTTTAGGTAGCTACCTAACCGCAGGGTTGTGGCGTATAAGATTAAGGTTTTGGACCTAGGGTCAACATCAGGTTTAGAGTTAAAGTTAGGATTATGGTTAGAGTTGTAAGTAGGCTGAAGAACAGTGTTATAAATATCAATGGTTCTCAAAGTACCATGACCTACAGTCCCTTGTATGCATGGGTATATGGGCGCATATACGATTTCTTTATAAATCATCGGTGTTATTAGATGGTTGGAGGCAATCGGCAGGGAGTCTTGGACCTAGGTTTCGTGCTAGTTGGCAATCACCAGTCAGCAAGGTGTATCTGCAACCTTGAAGGAATTTATATCCCCTCTCAGATTCGAACCTGCGTCACCCAGTATTGCAGTCAGAGACGTTACCACTGAGTTATTCGGGCTCGCGATTGACCTTCAAGGTTGCAGATACGCCTTGCTGACTGGTGAGTGCCAACTAGCACGAAACCTAGGTCCAAGGCTCCCTACCGATCGCTTGCAACCATCTAATATCATCAAATCAATGTGCACCGCGATGTCCAGCTACCTAGAATGGTGGCCACATTGCAAACCTGACTGATAGAATTCAGTCTGCACGAAAGATAGGAGGACTAGAAACGTCACACTAGTTACTAGTGTCCAATCAAAAAAGATCATCGGTGTATTGATTGGATGACACATTCTTACAACACATAAGCCACAACTACACAGTATAATATCATGTCAGCAATATTTTTTAGTGTATTTTTCAACGATTATGTGACTTCTTTTGCGTCTGGATACTAATTGGGTGTGCAAGGTCACTGTGGTTTTGGCTATGATAGTTTAACTCTGCTGTTTCTATGTTTGTATACCAAGCAAAATGTAATAATCTCGGTGTAGTTTTCATCACGAACCGATATCATGTACGTGCTGTGCACCTTGATTCATGATATAATCCCTGCAAATCGACACTTGAGCATAGAGATTTTATCCGAAATGCCTAAAGAAAAAATTCGAAAATCTAAAGCTGGTGTCACTAGAGACAATATTCTGCTCGGCTGATTTTAAAGAAAGAATTGAAATGTTATATTGGACATATCTGGGCAGCAGTATGCCAACCAAAAACGTTCAAGGATGTGAAAGCCAGTTAGAATTGAGGAAGCGACATAGGCATTCATTTCCCTGAAAGCACTCAATACAAAAAAAAAGAACCTAATTTTGTAACACTAATGCCCAAGTTAACGCTTTCATATGGTTGACAGGATTGACCTCCTCGACACCAGAAACACTTCCAACAGATTGCTGTAGACTTCCATCAGCATGTGCTTTTACTCGTAACTGAAGATGAGATGGCTGGCCAGAAATGAAAAGTAAAAGGGAACTGTACTAGACAGCAAATCAACCGAGTTACGTATTACCCAAGAAATCTATATATAGAAGGAGGACTGTGAATATACTCTGACAAAACCGTTGAGTGTAATGATCACATGCTAGATAGGCCCTGAAGTGTAATCTGAATGAGAATCGACGAGCTTTGGGTGTTTGAGTGTGGCATTAGAGCCAGTTGAAAGTAGTGGCAAATAACTGAGTACATTATGGATGTGCTTGTGAAAACGTATACTCCATTCGGAATGCAAGAAACAATTGGTAATCATGATAATAATGCAATTGTTCTCAATATTTTGACCTAACTGGTTTGTTTTCAAACTCATTGTATAGTTAGTTGTTCAGGATTGTAGAGAATAAAGAATGAAGAGAGAGAGAACCAACATATTTGCAGGATAATACGAGCTGGTTTTATTCCGCGGTTTTCTCTTCAGCTGCGTACAGGTCTTTTCAATTTCTTCAAGTTACAGAAAAGAACAGTTCGCATCATAAACTGACATAGATTAGTGAACTAGTGAAAAGCAGATATCTGTTTTATCGTTGTAGCTTGGGAATTTTCAGTGGTTTACACCAACAACTGAACACTTCGAGATTAATTTACTGTTCATCAGTAACGAACTAAAAAAATGGACTTCATAAAGTTCCAGTCAGAAGTTTTAACCGATGGGGGGGGGGTTCTTTTAAGTCGAGTGAGAGTACAGGTGCTTGTCAATGGTATTGGCTCTTAGTAGAGCTATATTACAAGTTGACAGAGGTTCGAAAATATATATGGGTCAGTGAATTCCCATCCATTGGTGGGTGAGTTATCTGGTTTTCCTTATGACCTGAAAGTTCTGTGTACACTATACCTCATGAAGTCGTGGTATGTGTATTGCTTTAAAATCTAACACGAGGGGAAATTATCTGCCCTGTATCTCGTAGTTTTTAATGTTTCTCTGATTGATTTCGGTTGGTGACGAAATCGAGTCTAATACATTATAGCGTTTCGACAGTTTGATGTTTAAACTCCCTTGTTTAAACCAAGAACTTGCATATAACACGGTCCACTTGATCTCATTCAGTTCACTGTCATTTTATACACGTTATTTATTTCATTATTGAAACACTAATTCAGTGTATTATGGGTGCAAAGAGATGAGCCACGTAAAATCTTATAGTTTATGCGATGGCTGGGGCACTGTCCGGGCCCCCAAACCAAAGATGGCGGTGATCTTAAGGGGTCATACCCTGAGCCTTTGACTTAACGCTTGATCCAAAAAGCAGCAGTCCCATGGTTATCAGTGACTGAAATAGGTTTATATACACCATTTGATCCTTTCGGATTCTCGAGTCTATGTACATTGTATGTTTGGAATCAGGGTTTTCCACACACCCCAACTCGTAGGTAGACCTGGATATCCATTAGTGCAGTGGTAATCCCCAGATGTTCGAATTCGTCCCTTCATTGTTGTGAGGAACACACAGTTGTCGTATTTAGGTAGTGAATATGAGTTGGCAGTGGCTGTGAACGAGTGGCCACATGAAAGCATTTCTCCAGGAATACCAAAGTCTGCTGTTAAAATAACATACTGTTTATTTTTACTTGAATAAGAGAATTATGCATACCGTTTTCAAATATATCAGAACTTTAATAAGTAATTGGTAATTGTGGTTTTCTTCTTATCTCGAAATGCAGGTGTGGGATTTAACAACAGCTTTAGATTTCGCGAGAACTGGAAACAATTTCCCTGGACCATTAATGACTATTCCAAACTCATCAACAATCAATATGGAAGGAGCTTACAACTTAGCAAATGGTATGTAGTCAAATATTCCTAATTTCTTCTATTTATATCCTGTCTGATCTGCTTTTTGGGTGTTTCTGTCTCCCTCTGTTTACCGACCACTTTTGGGGTGGATTCGTACTTGATTTTTGCCTTTATAATTGAAAGTGGAGAAGATTTGTGTTTTTAGTGTTTAAATATACTAAGAATAATACTTCTGTGGCTTAGGTCGTTGGCAGTGACTACAGAACTAAGTGGGAATGATGAAAAAGATGATATTTATTCCTTCCTGATTTTGCATAACTGCAGAACTGAGGTTACAAATTCCTAAGACTAGAGTAGACACTTACAGATATCAAGATGTACAGTTACTGTGCTCAGCACTTTCTAAGCTTGAAGACGGCAACCTATTTGGTTGCTGCACCTCTATTCTCTGACAGTATAACTGTACGCCTATACACCAGCATAGTATAAGCAATATACGGTGTGATGGTGACTGCTTTTAGTCTAACTGACCTTCCTGGTGTGATAGTTTGGGCAGGGTCATTCGTTCCTGCAAGCATAGTTCGTTGGGTTATCGTGGTATACACTCGCCTAACTTTGTGTCAAGCAGCAGATATACGTTGGGGATCTTTACTTGTCGATTTATGTTATTTGCAGTAATCGACTGTTCATCCTCACTTTGTTTTCGTTTGTTATCAATGACTATGTTGAAAATATTTACATAAAACTATATACTACTGATTGGTTGTGACTAGTAGTTGTATGCCACTCATATCAATCAGCAGTGTTAGTTAACGAGATCGAATTGATGTAAACACAGACTTTGGTTTCACTTGTTTGTGACCGAGCTCTTCAGCAGTGTACCCAGTTTGATTCAACTCAGACAGATGAATCTAAGTTCAAACTAACTGAGTTCTGATTAGCTACTTGGGGCGGATTGGTTGGTAATGGCATGCGCTGGCATGTTAATCCTGTACCAGCTGGTGCAAGAATATTACAACGTTCTATGTCCTTTCTCCAATTTCAAATATCAGTCTCAGATCCAGACTCTCCTATCAGTCTACTCAGCAATAATATTAAATTGATGTAATGTTTATTTTAGATAAACGTATTCTTAGCAGTTAGTAGTACATACAAATATTTACCATGATGGTCTCATTTTTGTGTTTATAATGGTGGAATGGGTCATGCAACAGACTGTCGAGAGAGAAAAGGCTCTACAAGAGCTGGACTTCGTGGATGATAAATACCTAGTGTCACACAAACTCGAGGATATACAGGCGGAAACCAACGAATCGGTAGAAGTACAGAAAACAGGACTTCAGGGAGATGCGGAGAAGACAAGAATGCATACCCGACAGCAACAAGCACCAATCACTTTCGACGGAAGGAATAAGAAAAGGAGGTTACTTCTTTTACTTATCCAGGCAGTATCATCTCAACTACAGGCGGCATAGACAAGGATATCAAAGCCAACCAGAATTGAGAATCACTTTGGAAATCTACTGCACTCAGGAAAAAAAAATCCGGATCCACAGCACCAATATCAGATAAGTCCTTCGATATGGCACGACGAAAAGAAATTATTTCCAAGAGGTTTCGGACTTTTATCAACAGCTGTCTTCTCTGGCTCGAAATTGCCTATCAGATGACTGGTTGAATAAGAATAAGCAACAAAGGACTCTTACAGGGAGTCAATCAATCTATAGAAGAAAATGGAAATGGACTGAACACATTCTGTGAAAACCCTTGGATGACATCACAAGCTGAACAGGCTTTTGAAGTTGATGGTCCGAGGATGACATGGGGTGAAGTTTTGTGAAGATAAAATGAGAGCTTTCAGACAATCATAGAGCTAGCCTCAAAAGACTGTTTGGAACAGAGTGGAAGTCCCATGCCTAACCATCGCCTCCCCCCGCCGACGGGCATTACTAGCTGATATAGGTGCAGGTTGGAAAAGGGTAAGTGGTGGCCAAACAAAAACATGGCTTCATCAATCCATGAAATCCTTGACAGTTAAACTGAGTAAGGTAGGGAGATGCAGACTTCCGGGTTGGGGCCCTCGGGACTCCAGAATCAATGGCTGGAGACAATAGGTGACATGGCTCAAAATCGTTTTCAATGGCCAGCGAAGATGTATTCAGTCTCTTTAATCTTTCATATTCCTTTCTACCATTACCCATTCTGTTTCACTCTTATACTTGTCAGATTGTATTGATTCTCTTCACTCATCTTCTTGTCTACCTCTGTGTGCTATTTGGAAGGTGGCAACTCGAACTGGTGCACTTCGGTGCGAAGTTCTATGTTGAATCCAGATAGACAGAGACAGACAGAAGTCCCATGTTCCACTCAGAACCCAAATAATGATAATCTGCTTTATTCCAAAATCAGTACGTATAATACAGAATGGAATTCTCAGCATTTATCACACACACACACAATATTACATCTAATTTACTCAAAATATCAATAAAATTACCCCAGGAATTTGTCCACATTTACGGTAGGAATAAAGTGAAAAATGTACAAGGTACAAAATGCGAATAATACCTCTGATGATAACAATGACAGTGGGTTTGTTTCAAACAATATTTTCCATAGAGTATGGAAATTTTAGCATGTTATAGAGTTATGAATCCAATTTTCTCTTGATACAGCATGGTGAAGGAAAAACAAAAAATAAATGATGTTTACACTTATGAGAAAATAAACCGAAAAAATGAGAAGATTACAAATATAAGAAATACAATAATGATAAAGCTTGATGTTATCAAGGTGGAGGAAATGGTTTATTTAATAGTGCAAAGATTTTCATCACATAAAGTACGTGCCGTCAAATATGGTGTAGTGGAATTTTTATACTTAGATATGTACGTGCATAAAGTCTTCTAAAAAGACTTCTTGTTTTACCTGAGGAGACACAGGAGGAAATCTGCTGGCAAGTGGATGCTTACAGTCTGACAAAATTTATTTAGCAAATTTGTTGCTTGAAATCAAGCGTCTATCAATGACAATGTCAACGATATAGCCCAATGTAATATTTGAGATAGTGTCATCAAGAGAGTCTTCGTCGAACAAATCCCAACAAGTAAAAAAAATAATGATATCTCACTTTTATGACAATATCTCCTTTAAAGTGACGACAAATTATTGTGAGATGTATTGTTCGTTTACTAGGGTACGACCAACATCATGTTTCTATTATTTGGTGGTGGTACCAACTGAATTCTCTCCGTCAAGTTTGCAATGTGGTCATCAAGTCAGATGGGAATAATTGGAGGCAATTGGTGGGTAGCTCTGAATCTAGGTTTCATGCTTTTTGAAAGTCTTCAGTGTAGCGTGTATATAACAGTGAAGGACTAGTTTCACCACTCTGAGATTCAACTGCTTCAGTCCTTGGCGTTACCACTGAGCTATTCAGGCTGATGTCCTGTTGGACTGTAATGGATACTTTGGTTGGACACTCTGCAGTAACTAGTGTCATGAGTCCAGTACTTCTTTTGGTGCAGACTGAATACCATCAGTCACATTTGCAATGTGGTCAGCATAGTAGGTGGTGGCTTGCCATCAGACTACACTCTGAATTGTTGTTGTTCTATGGTTGGGAGGCAGTCGACAGTCAGTGAGATATATCTGGAACCTTAAGGGGACTTCTTATGCTACTTCAGAAACTCAAACTCTTATCGCCCAGTGATCCAATCAGACTTTACTACTGGGCTCTCCGGATTAGTAAAGTGAACTATGCCCTCCATACGTGTAGCATTCTGTAAACTGAATTTCCGGTCATTTTTTAAATAGAATACTTGAATGCTGCAAGAAATTATCCCGAATATTGTATAGATTATATGATTATATTATCATTCTAACACTAACGTGTGTTTGTTTTATCTTCCTTTTTAAGATATCACATCTTATCCTGGTGGAATAATGAACAGTGTAAATATTTGTGGCAGAAATAATATACTGATCAATCCATATTCAAATGGACCTATAAATAATTCAAATAATATACTAGTTTATCCTAATTATAATCAGCATTTATACGATACAGATTATTATTGTTATAGTAATAATAACAATAATAATATTATTACTAATAACAGTAATAATAGTTATTACATTGGTGGACCAACATCCTCTGAAATGTTGAAACTTTTAGAAAATTGTCAAATTGGCTTGTCATCGGCTGGTTCCAGTATGACAGCATTGTGTTCTGAGAGGTTAACTCCAGCGGAGTCAATGAATTCAATTATTGATCAGGCAAATTTGTGATATTATTTTTTTTTCTCGTCTCCTTCTCCTTCTCCTCCTCCTTGGTGTTCTTCTTCCTTCTTGTCATCACTCCCATGTTCATCATCATCGTCGTCATCAATATCATGATTATTACCGTCGTTATTATTATTATTATTGTGATTATTATTATCATAGGAATTGAATTTCTAAATTGCATAATACAATACATGTGTATAATATCAGACATTTTCATCCTTGTTTCTCCCTATTTATGATGTAGTGATGAATTTTTTAGATATACTCGTTTTACTTACTTACTTACTTACTTACCTACTTACTAACTACTATTTTGATTTATATGACTTGTCTTTTATCCATATCTAGTTGTCTGCTGATAATTGTTTTTCAAATAAATAATTCATCGAATTGATCTGTTCTTGCAACAGTCGCTGATCAACTTTCGTATAGCTTTATGATCTTTTTATGTATGTATGTATGTATGCGCATGTGTTTGCGACTCCTTTTCTAGAGCTTTTCACTACTTTTATTGCCGGTTAAGATGTGACATATAGAGCAGAAAAAAACTGTTATCTTTTCTCTACTTCATAATATTCTTGTTCTTTAACTTATTGAATATTCCTGATAACAAATTATAATAAGTGTTAGGTGACAATAAAAAGAGAGTATTTTCATTGTCCTGACTGATAGCTTCTGTCTTTATATGGGGGTTGGACATGCGTATCGTGGGTCCTATCATGCCAGAAAAGTCGTTTGGATAAATGGGGGGGTGGTGGTTTAGAAACCCTAAGAGCTGCATATTGAGAGTGTGGAGTGCCTAGAAACCATACATAACAGGGAACTCTGGTAACCAGGACCTACGGTCCAACAAATATCCCGGAGGTAATGGTGATTGACTGGACATACCGCTTGGAAGAGACTCTTGAAAGACATTGTACGCCAGACAAGTCCTACAGTGGGGACCCGAATAGGAAATGGCATGTTTGGCGTCCATGGATGATATGGAGATCGTGTGAAGAAGAGGTAGGCAATCGTGTAACCTAGTTTAAACGCACTGTAGAGAACAGGGAAAAAGTGGAGATGTGCTGTTGTAATCATATGTTCCACTCAACTCAAGGGAACAATAAATAATCGTCTTATTGTCCCGACTGATAGCTTCTGTCTTGACATGGTGGTAGTCAGACTTGCGCAAATCCTAGGAATTAATGTTTCTGTAGGACCTACCATGCTGTAAAGGTTTTGTGGTACCGCCTTTAGAATTGAAAGTGGAGAAGATTTGTGTTTTTAGTGTTTAAATATACTAAGAATAATACTTCTATGGCTTAGGTCGTTGGCAGTGACTACAGAACTAAGTGGGAATGATGAAAAAGGTGATATTTATTCCTTCCTGATTTTGCATAACTGCATAACTGAGGTTACAAATTCCTAAGACTAGAGTAGACACTTACAGATATCAAGATGTACAGTTACTGTGCTCAGCACTTTCTAAGCTTGAAGATGGCAACCTATTTGGTTGCTGCACCTCTATTCTCTGACAGTATAACTGTACGCCTATACACCAGCATAGTATAAGCAATATACGGTGTGATGGTGACTGCTTTTAGTCTAACTGACCTTCCTGGTGTGATAGTTTGGGCAGGGTCATTCGTTCCTGCAAGCATAGTTCGTTGGGTTATCGTGGTATACACTCGCCTAACTTTGTGTCAAGCAGCAGATATACGTTGGGGATCTTTACTTGTCGATTTATGTTATTTGCAGTAATCGACTGTTCATCCTCACTTTGTTTGTTTTCGTTTGTTATCAATGACTATGTTGAAAATATTTACATAAAACTATATACTACTGATTGGTTGTGACTAGTAGTTGTATGCCACTCATATCAATCAGCAGTGTTAGTTAACGAGATCGAATTGATGTAAACATAGACTTTGGTTTCACTTGTTTGGGACCGAGCTCTTCAGCAGTGTACCCAGTTTGATTCAACTCAGACAGATGAATCTAAGTTGAAACTAACTGAGTTCTGATTAGCTACTTGGGGTGAATTGGTTGGTAATGGCATGCACTGGCATGTTAATCCTGTACCAGCTGGTGTAAGAATATTACAACGTTCTACGTCCTTTCTCCAATTTCAAATATCAGTCTCAGATCCAGACTCTCCTAGTCAGTCTACTCAGCAATAATATTAAATTGATGTACTGTTTATTTTAGATAAACGTATTCTTAGCAGTTAGTAGTACATACAAATATTTACCATGACGGTGTCATTTTTGTGTTTATAATGGTGGAATGGGTCATGCAACAGACTGTCGAGAGAGAAAAGGCTCTAGAAGAGCTGGACTTCGTGGATGATAAATACCTAGTGTCACACAAACTCGAGGATATACAGGCGGAAACCAACGAATCGGTAGAAGTACAGAAAACAGGACTTCAGGGAGATGCGGAGAAGACAAGAATGCATACCCGACAGCAACAAGCACCAATCACTTTCGACGGAAGGAATAAGAAAAGGAGATTACTTCTTTTACTTATCCAGGCAGTATCATCTCAACTACAGGCGGCATAGACAAGGATATCAAAGCCAACCAGAATTGAGAATCACTTTGGAAATCTACTGCACTCAGGAAAAAAAAATCCGGATCCACAGCACCAATATCAGATAAGTCCTTCGATATGGCACGACGAAAAGAAATTTCCAAGAGGTTTCGGACTTTTATCAACAGCTGTCTTCTCTGGCTCGAAATTGCCTCTCAGATGACTGGTTGAATAAGAATAAGCAACAAAGGACTCTTACAGGGAGTCAATCAATCTATAGAAGAAAATGGAAATGGACTGAACACATTCTGTGAAAACCCTTGGATGACATCACAAGCTGAACAGGCTTTTGAAGTTGATGGTCCGAGGATGACATGGGGTGAAGTTTTGTGAAGATAAAATGAGAGCTTTCAGACAATCATAGAGCTAGCCTCAAAAGACTGTTTGGAACAGAGTGGAAGTCCCATGCCTAACCATCGCCTCCCCCCGCCGACGGGCATTACTAGCTGATATAGGTGCAGGTTGGAAAAGGGTAAGTGGTGGCCAAACAAAAACATGGCTTCATCAATCCATGAAATCCTTGACAGTTAAACTGAGTAAGGTAGGGAGATGCAGACTTCCGGGTTGGGGCCCTCGGGACTCCAAGAATCAATGGCTGGAGACAATAGGTGACATGGCTCAAAATCGTTTTCAACGGCCAGCGAAGATGTATTCAGTCTCTTTAATCTTTCATATTCCTTTCTACCATTACCCATTCTGTTTCACTCTTATACTTGTCAGATTGTATTGATTCTCTTCACTCATCTTCTTGTCTACCTCTGTGTGCTATTTGGAAGGTGGCAACTCGAACTGGTGCACTTCGGTGCGAAGTTCTATGTTGAATCCAGATAGACAGAGACAGACAGAAGTCCCATGTTCCACTCAGAACCCAAATAATGATAATCTGCTTTATTCCAAAATCAGTACGTATAATACAGAATGGAATTCTCAGCATTTATCACACACACACACAATATTACATCTAATTTACTCAAAATATCAATAAAATTACCCACAGGAATTTGTCCACATTTACGGTAGGAATAAAGTGAAAAATGTACAAGGTACAAAATGCGAATAATACCTCTGATGATAACAATGACAGTGGGTTTGTTTCAAACAATATTTTCCATAGAGTATGGAAATTTTAGCATGTTATAGAGTTATGAATCCAATTTTCTCTTGATACAGCATGGTGAAGGAAAAAACAAAAAATAAATGATGTTTACACTTATGAGAAAATAAACCGAAAAAATGAGAAGATTACAAATATAAGAAATACAATAATGATAAAGCTTGATGTTATCAAGGTGGAGGAAATGGTTTATTTAATAGTGCAAAGATTTTCATCACATAAAGTACGTGCCGTCAAATATGGTGTAGTGGAATTTTTATACTTAGATATGTACGTGCATAAAGTCTTCTAAAAAGACTTCTTGTTTTACCTGAGGAGACACAGGAGGAAATCTGCTGGCAAGTGGATGCTTACAGTCTGACAAAATTTATTTAGCAAATTTGTTGCTTGAAATCAAGCGTCTATCAATGACAATGTCAACGATATAGCCCAATGTAATATTTGATATAGTGTCATCAAGAGAGTCTTCGTCGAACAAATCCCAACAAGTAAAAAAAATAATGATATCTCACTTTTATGACAATATCTCCTTTAAAGTGACGACAAATTATTGTGAGATGTATTGTTCGTTTACTAGGGTACGACCAACATCATGTTTCTATTATTTGGTGGTGGTACCAACTGAATTCTCTCCGTCAAGTTTGCAATGTGGTCATCAAGTCAGATGGGAATAATTGGAGGCAATTGGTGGGTAGCTCTGAATCTAGGTTTCATGCTTTTTGAAAGTCTTCAGTGTAGCGTGTATATAACAGTGAAGGACTAGTTTCACCACTCTGAGATTCAACTGCTTCAGTCCTTGGCGTTACCACTGAGCTATTCAGGCTGATGTCCTGTTGGACTGTAATGGATACTTTGGTTGGACACTCTGCAGTAACTAGTGTCATGAGTCCAGTCCTTCTTTTGGTGCAGACTGAATACCATCAGTCACATTTGCAATGTGGTCACCATAGTAGGTGGTGGCTTGCCATCAGGCTACACTCTGAATTGTTGTTGTTCTATGGTTGGGAGGCAGTCGACAGTCAGTGAGATATATCTGGAACCTTAAGGGGACTTCTTATGCTACTTCAGAAACTCAAACTCTTATCGCCCAGTGATCCAATCAGACTTTACTACTGGGCTCTCCGGATTAGTAAAGTGAACTATGCCCTCCATACGTGTAGCATTCTGTAAACTGAATTTCCGGTCATTTTTTAAATAGAATACTTGAATGCTGCAAGAAATTATCCCGAATATTGTATAGATTATATGATTATGTTATCATTCTAACACTAACGTGTGTTTGTTTTATCTTCCTTTTTAAGATATCACATCTTATCCTGGTGGAATAATGAACAGTGTAAATGTTTGTGGCAGAAATAATATACTGATCAATCCATATTCAAATGGACCTATAAATAATTCAAATAATATACTAGTTTATCCTAATTATAATCAGCATTTATACGATACAGATTATTATTGTTATAGTAATAATAACAATAATAATATTATTACTAATAACAGTAATAATAGTTATTACATTGGTGGACCAACATCCTCTGAAATGTTGAAACTTTTAGAAAATTGTCAAATTGGCTTGTCATCGGCTGGTTCCAGTATGACAGCATTGTGTTCTGAGAGGTTAACTCCAGCGGAGTCAATGAATTCAATTATTGATCAGGCAAATTTGTGATATTATTTTTTTTTCTTGTCTCCTTCTCTTCTCCTCCTCCTTGGTGTTCTTCTTCCTTCTTGTCATCACTCCCATGTTCATCATCATCGTCGTCATTAGTATCATGATTATTACCGTCGTTATTATTATTATTGTGATTATTATTATCATAGGAATTGAATTTCTAAATTGCATAATACAATACATGTGTATAATATCAGACATTTTCATCCTTGTTTCTCCCTATTTATGATGTAGTGATGAATTTTTTAGATATACTCGTTTTTTACTTACTTACTTACTTACCTACTTACTAACTACTATTTTGATATATATGACTTGTCTTTTATCCATATCTAGTTGTCTGCTGATAATTGTTTTTCAAATAAATAATTCATCGAATTGATCTATTCTTGCAACAGTCGCTGATCAACTTTCGTATAGCTTTATGATCTTTTTATGTATGTATGTATGTATGCGCATGTGTTTGCGACTCCTTTTCTAAAGCTTTTCACTACTTTTATTGCCGGTTAAGATGTGACATATAGAGCAGAAAAAAAACTGTTATCTTTTCTCTACTTCATAATATTCTTGTTCTTTAACTTATTGAATATTCCTGATAACAAATTATAATAAATGTTAGGTGACAATAAAAAGAGAGTGTTTTCATTGTCCTGACTGATAGCTTCCGTCTTTATATGGGGGTTGGACATGCGTATCGTGGGTCCTATCATGCCAGAAAAGTCGTTTGGATAAATGGGGGGGGGTGGTTTAGAAACCCTAAGAGCTGCATATTGAGAGTGTGGAGTGCCTAGAAACCATACATAACAGGGAACTCTGGTAACCAGGACCTACGGTCCAACAAATATCCCGGAGGTAATGGTGATTGACTGGACATACCGCTTGGGAGAGACTCTTGAAAGACATTGTACGCCAGACAAGTCCTAGAGTGGGGACCCGAATAGGAAATGGCATGTTTGGCGTCCATGGATGATATGGAGATCGTGTGAAGAAGAGGTAGGCAATCGTGTAGCCTAGTTTAAACGCACTGTAGAGAACAGGGAAAAAGTGGAGATGTGCTGTTGTAATCATATGTTTCACTCAACTCAAGGGAACAATAAATAATCGTCTTATTGTCCCGACTGATAGCTTCTGTCTTGACATGGTGGTAGTCAGACTTGCGCAAATCCTAGGAATTAATGTTTCTGTAGGACCTACCATGCTGTAAAGGTTTTGTGGACAGCGGTAACGCTAAAATCAGTTACCGTCATAGTGTAAGTCGTTTATATCATGTCGGGGATCTATGGGTAAATTCGTTGTAGGATTAAATTTGCCCAGTATCAGTACTGACGATACAGAGTCTATAGTTAAAATTCAGGTAAACTTTATCTTTTTCTAAAATACATAGGAGATAATACAATTACACAAAAGTAACAATATAAAAGCAAATATCCTTCAAGGAAGGACAAAGATATACCGAACAGTACTGATGTGTGGAACTAAATGGTTAGTGTATTACAGTTACATATATATAAAAAGACAGATACAACACTCATCCAAGGTCAATCTCAAGTGGTCTGCGTCTACATTATAGTAACCAACAATCACTAGAGACAAGGTCAGGACGTATAGATTGGTGGACTGTCATGAAGTCTGTCTGTCATGATTAACAATCTCGTTACTGGAGAATAGGGATGTAATAGCAGTAAGGTGTTCCCCTTAGATGACCAGCATACCAACTATGCCACCTTTCTCTTCTGGGATGGGGGGGTAAGTAAGGTCTATCCCGAAAACTGTACTTCCTGACTTGCTAAGATACTTTAAGACGGATGCAATTCCGAAAATCACCTCAGAGAGTCCGTATGTGACCGGCCTCAAGAAATTTCCACTTGGGCTCTGCAGTCCCGCAACACTAATGTGTGAGGACTAATGATACTATCTGGCTGTAGCCGTTCCACACTTGGTCGAGTGAAATTCTAACCAGTAATCTAGTGATTTGAAGTTACCACTTGGACCGCTAATCACTGCTCAACATGGTTTAAGTGAATATGATAAAATAATTTAAAGTAGAGCAGCCAATAATTTTTGTCATTTAATTTTGTCTTTATGGATGACAGTTGGATTTCTTCCTGTTTCTACGTAATCTCAACTATGATATAAACTGCGGGAAATTCATCTGTTGTATATTCGTGTTACATTATCTCATTGTTGGAAAGGATTTATGAATTTCTAGTTCTCCGAGTTACCGTTAGCGATAATAATTTACATTATTATTTCCTTCAGTCCCATGTGGGACACAGGGATTTAGCATTTCACTGTGATCTCTTAAATCTTTCTAACTTGCCTTTATAACTGCACATAAGCTTTCATTTCCTCAAATAGTTCTCTCCATTTCACCCTCTGATCCATGCCAAAAACTTGTCGTTTCCCTTTGGGGTTCCAGTTGAGAGCCTGGCACTTGATGTCACTCAACGCTCATCTCAGGGTAGGTTTAACCCATTTCCAGTACCTTCTGCACATCTGTTGGGTGATAGATACTTAGTTGGTTCGTTACTAGAGTTCCTTGTTGCTTATTATTTCTGGCCATCTGATCTTCAGTATCAAGCCAGCGAAAGCAGTTGTTGATGAAAATCGGCAGTAATCTATTAGAAATGCTTTTCATGACGCACCAAGTCTCTACATCTTTCAGAATCATTGATTGCACATTAGTGTTGAAAATTTGAATTTTGGTGCCGCCCTATGCTGAGTATAGCAGTTAAGTGATTCGGATTGATGATTTTTGTTGCTTGTTAGGTGTTTCCATCACCTCTACCTGATTTTCACTTAAAGTTATGCCTTTACTGCCAACTTGTTGGTTTTCGCGTGTAGATATTCGGGTCTGTGGGAAAAAGGAAATCCGTGTACTTCGTCTTGTCAGTCCAACTCATCCCCACCATCTTAGTCTCCACATTTAGCCCGATGATCTAGTCTAGCACAATCATAGATTATTGTAGGCAACCTTGTCCTAATTCTGTCTTCGTTTCAAACGCTTCACTGAGTTTTTATTCTTGAATTACCTGGCATGTATCATCAACATGTATCTGTTAAATGCGGTTAACAAAAGTCTGTCGTAGTTTCAAAGTAGTTTTCAGATTACTTCATGGTTGACAATGTTGTGATAGAAAGTTAATTGCCATCCTGTGCTCTGTTCGATGACGATGCGTAGCGTTGTGATTTGATTCTCACATGATTTACTTTTCTTAAAACCAACTCGTTCCGCGTGGAGTTTTGTATCCAGAGTCTCTTTTAGTCTCTTTAGGATAACGCAGCTTGGCGTTGACAGCAGTATGATTCTGCACCAGTTCAATTGTAATAAATGCTAATCACTTTTTAGTTCAATTCTTTATAAGATTAAAACTGAAGACATTATCACAGGGCTTCACCTTATATCATGTAACTAGGTTTTGTCAGCATTTTAGACTTCTATCCACTCTTAATCTTAAAAGACTGATGTAATATGTTTTTAATACATTGGTTCTCTTCAGTCTATCTATGATTCTAGTTCATGTTTGTAAATATATAGTATACAATATTATAAGTTAATTGAAAATATGCTACTTATATTCCAACCTAAAATGGAGGACTTTCTTATTTGATCACAGATTGATGTCAGCTAGAGGACCTTTGTAACCAGAGAGTACAGGATAGCTGGCTCGTTCTAGTTTGGGACTCTTCAAGAGTATGCATCGTGCGACTTTCCAGTCTCATCAAATACAGACTAAAGCTAAAATTGTATAAATTGAAAACGCCTACGTCATCAAACAGCATTCTTTGAGCTGAAATCAGTTAGAGAACCATTGGGAAACCTGCAGGGAATACTGGACAGTTGTTTCGTCCTAGTTTGGGACTCTTCATCATTAAGCACCCATCACCAGGGTTCGAACCCAGGACCTTCTGGTTACCAGGCCACCGAGGTCGTAGACCATTAAGCCCCTGGGACCCGATCCAATATTCAGTCCATGAATTCCAACTTCTGCCAATAATTCAAGATATAGCGTGACCACTAGCCAATGTCATGGGTGGCGAGTATTTGTCCTCACACCCAACCTAATCTACCCCACTCACTAATCATGACTTCTGTCTAGAACCCCAGGTAACTACCTGCCTGAATAGGACCAGTCGCTATTGAATAAGTTACCAACTAGGACAAAACAGCTGTCCAGTACCCTCTACATTCACAACTCTCCCCATGTATCTCTTCAGGGAAAACAAGAAGCCTATATAGGAAACTATATGCCCGCACTAGTAAGTACAAAAACTCAACCATACCCTACCTAGCCCGTGTTCTGTGCGATAAAGAATGCATCAGGCATGAAACCTTTAACTTATTAAATAGTCAGTAGAACCAATGGATCTCGTCTTTCCAACTCACATCATTTATAGGTACAACGTTTTCTCGCTCTTCATTCTGTATTTATTTTTGTTATGTGCTGTTTTGTTTCTCTCTTCCTTGCAAACTCTACTTAAAACATTCTTGTTCGTTCTTTCACACTCTGTGTATCACGAACCCAGGACCTTCTGGTTACAAGGCGGCCTCGCAGGCTGAAATCATTGTGGAAATGTGCTACAATCAGCATAAAGAAATAGATTCATATACTCAACACTAATTTGAAATCATTGATTCTTTGTGGTTCAGAGAATTGGTACGTCACGAAAAGCATTTCCGACACGTTGCAGAATTTTGTCAACAGATGCCTTTGCTGCATAGTGAATATCAAATGTCCAGATATGATAAGCAACACGGAACTCTGTCAATGAATCAACTAAGAAGCCTTCATCTAACAAATATGCCAGAGGAAATGTAGATTGATTGAAAGTATGCTGTTGAACGAAATCGCACATCCGGACAACCCTAGAGTTGAGTCCGATTGAGGAACGGCGTGTTTGGCAACCGCGATTGACATGGAAGTCCTGTAAGAAGAGGATAGGAAGCTATGGGTAGTCGTGTAGCCAGTTAAACAGAGAAAAGTGTAGATGGGCTGCTGAAGCCCTATACGCCATTTCCAATCCAAAGGAATAATAACGAAACCCTGTTTTAGCTGGTACACGTCTGTGTTAAGCTACTTAATATCATTTTTTTGGTACAGACTGCTTTCAAGTCATGTGTTCAGAACTTTTGTGGACAGGTTCCTATGCTACCTATCGATAAAAGTTACCGGACAATTCAAAAAGGATTATTGTAACGTTTCGAATATCCTTTACTTTTCTATAGTTTGGTTTGTAAGGGTTAGTTTTGTTTTTATAAGCTGACCACGGATTGATATCAGTTAGAGAACCATTGAAAACCAAGGAGTACTGGACAGCTGTTTCCTCCTAGTATGGGAATCATCGGCAGTGCGCACCCACTGGAGTTCGAAACCAGGACCTTCTGGTTACAAGGCCAGAGAGTTCGTAGACAATTAAGCCATTGGGACCTGGTCCAATGGCCAGCCCATGAATTCCAACTTCTGCCAATAATTCACGACAAAGCGCAACCACTTCTCAACGTCTTCTTCGATGAATAATTCTCCTCACCTTCGACCTGACGTACCCTACTGGTTACGACTTCGCACTAGAACCCCAGGTAACTACCTACCTGAATAGATCCAGTCACTAGTGACCATCAGATCAATTTTCCAATTATTGGTTTGTAGGGATTATGTTTGATTGGTTGAAGGATTTCATGATGAGCTGACATCGATTACAGAACCATTTATGGAGCTATAGGTCACTTATTCTCCCACTGACTGCCGGAATTCTATGTTGCTTATCATTTCCAGAAGGCTATCTGATCATCAGCAGTGGGCTATTGAAAGCGGTCCCCAATCTGTTGGAAATTATTTCGGTGACAAGCTTAATGCCTGAAGCATTTAAAAGCACTGATTTGCCAATAGTGCCTGCGTATTAACTATGTTCACCAGTAGTCCTGTCTGCAATGCTTCTTCTGTCAGCTTGTCGGTTTATATCTGTCGATCTTCAGAACTGTGGAACACCAGACATTAATCCTCTGTGAAGTCCAAACCTTCTAGAGGCTTTTTTCAATCTACCCGTATACCTCTCTTCCCCTAATCTGAAATTTTTGTTTGCTTAGTATATCATACGGTATGATGATACCCTTCTTTGAACACAGTTTGTTGCTCATATTTCTATCAAGATGTCTCTATGATTAACTAACTTAGATTAGAAAGGGTATCTAGTAATAATAATAATAATAATAGTAATATGCTTTACTTTAGAACAGCACTAATGTTACAGCATGGAATTTTCAACATTTGGTACATTATTGCATCTAATTTTATCGAATAATATTAAAAACAACCATAAAGATAATATTACAGGATTGCGAATAGTAGTGCTTATTTGGTATCTGCAGAGATGGTGAAGTCATATATACGTATACAAAAACAAATTGCAAATAATAATAAGGTTAGTAGCTAAGATCGTCAATTAATTGAGGTATTGTCACTATAGATTATAAATAGGAGATAATAAAAGAGCCGATTATTTTGCTAACAACATAGTAATTCACAGCATTGGCGCTTAACATTGATAGAGACAACTTTAGTAGGTGGGTAATACTGCTGCATCATTTGGTTAATGTTGGCTAATATTAGAGTCTAGAACGCGTATTTCGGCCTTCTCTAGGACTTTCCTAATGTATGTACCTTTCATCCTAGAATTTCAGTCCTCTAAAATCAATCAATAAAGAAGTCAGAACGATTCCAACAAATACAATGGTGCATCTTTTGAAAGCAATAACGTCTGAATTTAAGACCGCACCAATAGTTGACCTAGAGAGTGCCACTTATCGGCTTTTGATTGTAAGCTGTAAACACCAACCTACCTTTCTTAGTAGTAAGACATACTAATGAGAGCATATAAGACAACAAGTCTGTGTTCCCCCTGACTGGTAAATTGAATTAGTATAATCTCAGTAATTGAAGGAACCATTTTATTGGTACAGCAATAGCCTTTAGTCACCCTTCTTTTGGAATTTGATAAGGTAAACTTTTTTACAACCAACTGATACCTTCCCTTCATGCTCTAGTGGCGTGAGCATATTCGCTGAGGTTTCTGGATCCCTTTTTCACTGCTTCAGGAGGAATTCCATCTGGCCCTGCTACATTTTTGGCTTTCAGCAGCTTTATGCCATTCAAGGCTTCTGTTTTCGTTAAAGCACTGGTGTCCACTGACAGCTCTGTGCCTGCTGTTAGTGGTATTTTCGGACGAGTCGCAGTTAAAGGCTGTGTTATGTATTCGTCGAGTAGTTAATAGTCCTGACGCGGAAAGGGGAAATCAGAAGACCACCTTGTTCACGATGATACTTGTATTTTTCCAAACAAGGAAAATAAATGTCACACAAGAGTGTGAGTGAAATGGTACGTAGTGTACGAAACGTGGGAACAAGTGAACAAGTATACAATACAAAGGTATATATGAAAATGACCGATAGACATGAACCAATAGACAGATAGTCTTACCATGGTTGGTTGTAATGTCATGTGACAACAAGGTCATACATTGTTTATTTAGTTAGTGGACAGACAAAAGCATATTGTCAGTTATAATGGAATATCGATCCATATACACATAGTAAAATATTACAGACTGTCAAAACAAGGTAGACATCATGTGACTACACATCACTCTACTCAAGAGTCCTTTGAAGCGATCATATCATTGTTTCTTCGTCTCTCCTCTTTGACAGTTAAGTCAACCGGATCATCCTGATTGATGGGGACTAAAAGTGGAACCCAGGATGCGCATTTCGTTCAATTTGGGATTCGTCAACTGGATGTACATAATTTAGGGTTTGAATAGTAGTAGAGAAAGTCAGCGCATCAGAAATTTAAGCATTACAAACGTTGTAACAGTCGAAAAGTCCATCTATAGAAAAGAAACCTGGACGAACAACAGCTTCAGCCTTATAAGCTACACGCGGGGATTAATAAAGACACTGTACGCCAGTGTCTGAAAGTTATGTTCGCCAGCAAGGTAGAAGAAGAATTAAGCTCTGTTGAAAAATGCCTAAATGAAAGTTGGTATCCAAAGGCATTTATCTAAGAACGTAGCAGAGAAAAAGACGAAAAAACGAAACATTCGACTGTTGAGAAGAAGAAGAAATTGTTTATTTGTCTCCCATTCAAAGGAGAAGCAGTATCAAAAGAGATTGAGAAGAGAATAAAAGCAACAATAAAATTTTACTTCCCTGCAGCTAAGCTCGTTACGCTATGCAGCACTACACGCTCTATAAGCCAATCCGAATTGGACAAGTACCCTGTTGATGTCACCTCCAAGGGCGTTTATAAATTTACGCGCACTTGCAGTAGCAAGTACATTGGAAGGACAGAAGGAACGTCTTTAGAGCACATCCCAAGAAACTTATGTCCAGAAGGAAGCAGAAATAAATGATGAAATTATCAGATAACCTGTGGATACCGGCCATTTCATCGAGATTTCCAAATTCCTCAAAATATTTAGCACACAAAATACATCAAAAATTTATTTCGATTCGCTGAACCAATTGCAGTCAAGCGTTTCGCACCAAACTTATGCCTACAAAGGGAGAGAGAGAGTATAATCAATTTTTCACTCTCCCTTGGTAACAACATTTTGATTACAACGATTAGTTATCCATATTTGTGATTTCAGCTCACTGAGCAAGTCTTCAATCTCATGAAAGTTTAAGCTGACACGCTTTATTGGATTTTCCTGTTTTCTCCCCTCCTTTTCTTTTTTTCCCTTCACGTTCCCCAGTGGAACATAGGGCTTCAGGCTAAAGGCTTGAAGTTTCTTTAGCAGTGTTTATTTCATAGGATGGAGTTGGTAGCCTCATGCCCAACCTTTCCTCTTTACCAGCATTATTTCTGGCTTAACGAGGTAAAGGATTGCGTCAATCGGCGATCGGCTAGCGTCCTAACCGCTATGCCAGCGACGCACCTTTCTATTTTGAAAGCATATAAATTGGTGGCGATTTATACTAAAAGTTGTAATGCTTATATTTCTGATACGTTGATTTAATGATGTTTTCTGCACTACCATTCAAATATTGAAGTAGGTTATTGTCACTATAGATAACCATTATAATTTCAGGTGGTTGTCTACAACAGATGGAAAGAAAGCACGTAGTTCAGCGAAGAGTCTCTTTTCGGCGGCGAATTCATTTTCTTATCTGTACAATCGCAAATATATATACGGGTTACTTTGCACGCATGTGTACATTCAGCTTGTCAAACAAAATTACAATTAGCTATGGTTATTTTAAATAAACAGGTGAAGGTTGGTAATTGGAGTTAGTAATACAAAATCGGTCAAGAAAATTGGGTGTTACTGAAATTAAGGTAGCAAAAAAGGTAATGAGTTGTCATAAACAGTTTTTAAGAGAAGTTATGTAATAATATGAATAGTTTGATGATTGAGTTTTACTCAGGATACACATAGGAACAAAGTAGCGAATGCAAAATTACGTAAGAATTTCAAATGAATACAAAAATTATAAGCAATTAAAGAGACAGGCAAAGAAAGGAAATGAAGTCATCAAAATTAACAAAGTTGTTACCATGACAATAGAAGTGGTTGATTAATTCTCTTTTGTATGCACAGCTCCAGGTCTTCTATGTGAATGGCCAGAGCATCAGCGATACAAAGAAGACGAAACCGTATGGCCTTTGGTAGGTTATTCTTGACTCTGTAGATTACTTTGAAACAAGAGGCGTTTGTTGAAATGAAATGATCAGTGTTAACCAATGTTCAATTATCGCACTCCTTATTGCACCACTGTTTCCTTTTCGCAACCATGCTGGCTGGATAGTGTTCTTGAACCCTCTTGGACAGGGTGCGCGTCGAACGACCAATGTATCTTGCTCCACAGCAGCAGGTGAACTGATATATGCACATAGAAGTGGTCAGATGCGGGATCTTGTCCCTGAGGTTTCTGCAGATCAATGGGCGACTGGAGAACACTATTCTTAGCGTTGCTGCAAAGAATGTTCTTCTGAGAGATGATGTGATCCTTCTCTTGAGAGTATCACTTGTCGAATCTCCCTTGAAATCTGATATATATCCATATAATATGTGTGTTTTGTTTGACAGTCTGTCCTTGGTGATATATATCCATATAATATGTGTGTTTGTTTGACAGTCTGTATATTTGCTATGTATATATGGATCGATATTCCATTATAATTAGCCAATCATGGTAAGACTGTCTATTGATTTGTTCATTTTGAATATTCGCTCACACACTTGTTCGGACATTCTTATATTTTGCTCTCACACTATTGTGTGATATATTTTGATTCTCCTTGTGTTTGGAATATAGAAGTATCATCGCAAACCTAGTGGTCTTCTGATTTCCGTCTTTCTTGCGTCAGGACTATTAAATTCTCGACCAGTACATAACAAAATCCAAGTTCATGTAGGCACAAGTGAAGTTTCGTTTCTCTGAATTCTTGGTTTGATATTTTGTCTATGAATCTTATTGGGTATCCATTTTGGATGAAGATTTGCCTTGGAGTATCTAACTCTGTTTCCAGAACGTCGGGACTACAGATGCTTCGGATGTGGGTGGTAAGTGGTTTAATTCAATTCCGCTTTTGTTGAATGGGAACCCAGCTATAGAAGCTTGTTAGTTGACTGTTTCGAGTAGCTTTTCTATGGATTGATCTTCATAGGCTCCCATCAGTTCTTCTTGTTAGTTCCACATCAAGAAACAGAAATTTTGGCTCGTTTTCCATTTCAAGAGTGAGTTTTATTGCTGGATGGAAACAGTTAAATATTTGCAGCAGTAGATTGTGGTCATTGTTGTTGTCACAAATAATGAATATGTCGTCTACGTATCTTTTATACTTTCGTAAATTTTCAATGTTTGGCTTTAGTGCACCTTTCTCGAGGCTTGTCACGAAGCAGTCTGATAGTAGTGGGCCCAACGGAGATTCGACTGCAACACTATCTTTTTGTCTGTAGATAGTGTCGTTGAAAGTGAACTGAACGTTCAGAGTACATCTCAGTAGTAATTCCTTCAGCAGATGATGAAAGCCTTCGAAATAAAATGATGATATCATTTTACACTCTACAAATCTAATCTTGTTTTCTTTCTTTCTGTATTAGAATTTACCAGTAACTTTTTCTCTCTCTTCTAAATTTAATTTATATCAATCATCTGTAGACTACATACGCAATGTACGCGACATTGTTACAACGAGTAACAGACAGTTGAAATATCTTGCAAATCTTCATAGAGTTACATATATATATATATATATATATCCAGGTAATTTTTGTTAAATTCTCTACTAAAAGAGAGAAACTCTAAATGTCAGTCAATGTAGTGTTTTTCGCAGTTGTTACAACTGATTTTGTAGATGATATTGGCTTTATCTTCTTTCGCTGTTGAGTCTTTTGGTTGACATAGAGTTGAGTGACTTTGTTGGTTTGTGCACGACGTAGATTCCTAAAGGTTTGAGAAGTCTTGCAGTGATTTCTGAGAGGTTTAGCTTGAGGGTGTATGTCTTTTGATGAAATTTCGTGGATAACCATTGTTTTGGAAGACGTCCACTCCCACCTTAAGGAAAATTGAAGAAAGATATCTCATGGACGTCTTCCAAAAGAATGGATATACATGAAACTTCATCAAAAGACATATATCCTCAAGCCAACAACCTACAAGATCAAAGACCTCCAAGGAAAACACAGAGAAAATCGCCCCACCATATATAAAGGATATCTCAGAAATCACTACAAGACTCTTCAAACCTTTAGGAATTGACGTCGTACACAAACCAACAAAGTCACTTCACTCAATTCCATGTCAACCAAAAGACTCAACAACGAAAGAAGACAAAACCAGCATCATCTACAAAATAAATTGTAACAATTGCGAAAAAGACTACATTGGCGAAAGTGGACGTCTCCTTCGTCTTCGTATCCGTGAACATAATCTAGCCGTCAAAAGACATGACATCCACTCCCTCGCTCATATCGCTGCACACAGACAACCATAGACATCAATTCGACTGGGACAACCAGAGTTCAAATATTAGACAGAGGAAACAACAAGAATGCTAGAGAATTTTTAGAAGCTTGGCATTCCAGTGAATCATCAATCAATAGACACATCGAGATAGACAAAATTTATCAACCGATAAGGAGGAAACCTCACACACACAAAGGTCAAAGTTCAAGTCGAAGAAACAATCAGTTCCAATACAAGTAGCCTAGAAGGTGTGAAAACACACAAAAACAACCAATCACGTTCAAGGTGACCCACCAGGAGAGCTGATTTAATAAACTCGTGGAGAAATCTGAAATCTCACTTCATCGAATTGAAGTATGTGCTGAAGATGTCGCCTAGTATTGGGGTGATGAAAGCTTCGCAAATTAACTATCTAGCTGCTCAGAGAACACAACACCAAATCAAAATCATCCACCTGAGCTACAAATCTTCTCTATCACAGTTACATACATATATTTATATCTCCAAGTAATTTTTGTTAAATTCTCAACCACAAGAGAGAAACTCTAAATGTCAGTCAGGACAAAAACAGCAAACAACGGACATAACCAATAAAAAAACACAACAACAAAATTATGTGTGAAATGAAAAATAGCTCGAAAGCTGGATCACATGACATCGATAGTGTGTGTGTGTGTTTACGGACGAAGATAAGCATACACACACGCGCATATATATGTATACATCAGCTGATTTCTGTCAGCTGATTAAATAATTGAATTTTTTAAGCTAGAATTTTTCAAGATAACTGACTGACTGACTGACTAAGTAAGTATTAATGCAATTTAATACTTACAATATTAAAAAAGATTTGGAGTTCACTAGATGGCTTATTTAGTTTATTGGTTTCGATAAATAAAGTAAAAAAGAAAAAAAACGACTTTGTTTTACGTGTTCCAGTAGTAAGCCAGAGTCGGAGGGTAAAAACAAGGAGACTGGTTAATGTTTTTTTCTACCCAAACCAATTTATCATTCAAGGTAAGTGGTCTCAGATTAATTGGAGAGGAATATATATATGCGTATTTCTTGCCTATTCATGAAAGCGTCTGGTTTTTGTTTTACTTTTGTACAAGAAATTTACAAAAATGACGAAAAATACCTAATGGTGCTACCTCGACTGAAAGATGAAGTACCTAGACTAGCTAGCCACTTCAAATTGTATCTACCAATTCAACTGCTCTCAACAAAAGCTTGGAGGATCTGGACTTCGCCTATGATATATGTCTGATTTGCCGCAAACCGGAAGATATGCAAGTGAAAAGCAACAAGCTGGCAGAAGAACCATCAAAGATAGGACTACGGGTGAACATAGATAAAACAGAGGTGATGAAGATTCTTGGCCAACATCAACAGCACCAACAACAGACGGCAGTCAGCCAGTATAAATGGGAGGAACCTGAAAGAAGCAACCTCCTTCACCTACCTGGGAAGCACCGTTTCAACTACAGGTGGAAATGACGAGGATATGAAATCCAGAATCGGAAAAGTAAGACAGGCTTTCATTACCCTTAAGTCTGTGTGGAGGTCAACATCACTCATCATCAAAAATAAGATCCGGATTTTCAACTCCAATGTGAAGTCAGTCAATGCTACTATACGGATAGATCAGAGACATAGCACGTCATAAAGAGCATCTCAAACAAACTACAGACCTTCATTAACAGTTGTCTTCGCTCAATACTCAAGATCAGATGGCCAGCCAGAAAAGATCAGCAACAAAGATCTCTGGGGGCAAACCAACCAGGAACCGATTGCAAAACAAATAGGCAGGAAGAAATGGAGATGGATTGGCTGGCCATACTCTGAGGAAACCATCAAGTGACATCACTAGACAAGCCATTGCTTGAGTGGAACCCGAAAGGGAAGCGGCGAGTTGGTCGTCAGTGCGAGGGTGACTTGGAGAAGGTGATGTGAAGAGGAGATGAAAGCATGTGGACAAACTTGAAGCGGGGTGAAAAAGTTGGCAGAAAACCGAAGTCAATGGAGACGCGCAGCTGAAGCCCTATGTTCCTCCAGGAATTAAAGGATACAATGGTAATAATAATATAATTCAGCTGCGCTTGTGGAGCGAGTTATATCGGCCGTCGCTCTAGGAACTTGATTTTTCGTGCTCACTCGAGAACATCTCCCACTATGGCTAAGTTAAGTTAAGGTGTAGTTAAAACCATTAAACGGTTCGATATTGGACCATCTGGTGCAAACCAGCCGCCACAAAGCCAGCCAGCTTGGAAGAATCCTCCTCTATCATCATCTACCGGGTGCCTAATAAATTACCGAAATCATCGAAGCACCGCATGCTCCAAACAGCACAGGCTATTGCGATTCGCGTGAAACAACCAGTGCTCTGTGTTCAAAAGAAGCAAGTCCAGCTAGCCACTACTACTGCCCTGGCTGGCCTTCACAAGAGACGATAAATGTATGAATTTGTAATATTATCTTTCCTAATTTTTCTGACATTCAGCTTATTTTATGTTGATGCTATTGAGCTGTAATCTATCAATATTACTGATTCGATGTTATTTAAACAGCATTAATGTTGTTCATAACACTAATTCATTCACTCATTCACTATAATGTATGTATAACTGTAGGGGCTGATGAAGAAATTTTATCGAAAAGAGTACTCTTTGTCCAGTATCCATTCTTTTGAAAAAAAAACTCTGTTTCCTATTGGCTTTCATTTGAAGAATATTTCTATGTAGTTTGTAATTCCCACTGAAATTCTTTCCTTAGTTATGGAGTTAACAACAACAATGAATTTACTGTCTATAGTATATCTTACTACTCAGAAAAGTAGGTTAGTTATTTCACGATTTAAAATCAATGAAAGGTGATAAGTGACGCATTGTAGGTCAACTGTTGCTTTGATCTAAAATGTAGGTGTTATTCCTTTCAGTTAGACATATCTCAGTATATTTTATACAGAAATGCACATTTGCGGTTCGCCGTTTATATAGTATGCTTACAGTATATTATAGCGTGTACTATTGATAAGATTTATCAGTAGTCTGTAAAGATATATTGATTGGCTCAAAAATATCAAGTAGCGGAGAGATAGATTGGATGTCAAAGAGAACAAATGAACTACTGTTGCAGCAAAACTTGAGTGACACGAAAAGAAGATAAAGAAACATTATATTGTTAGGAAGAGGAAAAACACATGCAATTATCAGGTCATTATCATGTCTCAGTCAAGTTATTATCGCGTTATTAACAAGTCGTTGACATGCAATTGTTCCTGCTTCTGATTAGACGATTGCACAATTCCAACTCTCAATCGGATTGGTTGATTTCCAGTCTACCTTATTTTTGTATAAATACAGTCACTTTTGTCTCCCGAAAAGCACTATCAATGCACTAAATGATCTAGTGAAATTGAAGTGCAGGATTGCTAAACACTCTGCACGACGAGACTTTTTGAAGGAATGTATAAATGAACCTGGTTTTACCGCTGATTCTCGCGTGTTCTGCTTTACCAGTTAAGTGGGCACTGGTCAGTAGTTAAGCAGTGACCTCGTGACAAAAGATCTAGCATCATAACAAATATGTTGGCAGAAATAGTACAACTCGGAAGATTTGAGCAAATGATGGACTTCATACATCATTATTAATATTAGTTTCCTTTAGTTCTAGAGTAACATAGAGCTCCAGCCGCACGTCTCCATTGCTTTCGGTTCTCCACCAATGGTTTCACATGGCTCCTCGTCTGCCCACATGCTTCCATCTTCTCTTCGCATTACCTCTTCCATATCACTCTCAAACTGATGACCAACTTGCCACTTTCTCCCCGACCGATGGCTGGAGTGTGATGTTGCTTGATAGTTTGTTTTTTTGGAGTATGACCAACCCACCTCCATTTCTTCCAGCATATCTGTTGCACAATCGGTTCCAGTTGGGTTGTTCGTTCCCAGAGATCCTTGTTGCTGAACTTTTCTGGCCGGTCATCTGATCTTGAGTACTATTGAGAAAAAACAGGTGTTAATGAAGGTGTATAGTTTGTTCGAAGTGTTCTTCATGACGCGCCAAGTCTCTGACCCAAAAAGTGGCACTGACTTCACATTGTATTTGAATATCCGGAATTTATTTTTCATGCTGAGTGCTGTTGATCTCCACACAGACCTGAGAGAAGTGAAAGCTTGCCTTGCTTCTCAGATTCTCACTTTGATATTCTCATCAGTTCCGTTTTCCTATAGTTGAAACGATGTTTCCCCAGTAGGTAGGTAAAGAGGTTGCTTCTAATTTCAGATTTCTCCTATTCGTGATGGCTGATTGTTGTCTCCTGTTGTTGTTACTGTTGGCCAGAAATCTTCATCGCCTCCCTCTGTTTTATCTATGTTCACCTGAAGGAAGTCCCAGCTCCTCTGGATGCTTCTTCTGCCAACTTGTTGCTTTTCATTTGCATATCTTCCAGTTTGTGGAAAATCAGACATAAATCATAGGCGAAGTCCAGATCCTCCAGGTGTGAGTCCATTTTATGCCTGTTTCCTCACTGCCTGGCCCGCTGTCTGTCGCACTGTCCAATCTACTGCAATCAGAAAAATTATTGGCGATAGCAGGCAGCCCGCCTTACTCCCATTTTCACTTCGAAGGACTTCGTAAGTTTCCCTTTGTGGATTATTTGGCATGCAGCATTGTCGTATAACTGTTGGATGAGATGTATAATTGTCGATGGGACCCCTTAGTAGCGAAGTAGTTGCCAAATCACCTCTCGATCGACGCTGTCCGTCGAAGGCCTTTTCAAAATCGATGAAACTGAGATAGAGAGGTGACTACCATTCCAAGCTCTGTTAAATGATGATCCGTAGTGTTGCGAAGTGATCGATGCTTGACTTTTTTCTCCGGAATACAGTCTGTTCCGTTTGAAGGTTTCCATCTAGCACGTGTTTGATTCTCTCCAGGTTGATTCGGCTTAGTATCTTGCTTGGGATAGACAAGAGTATAATACGCGTCATTTCTTGCATTGATCTAAGTCTCTCTTTCCACACCTTCTCCATTAGTGGTGTCATCAAGTCAGCTGATGTCACTGGGTCCATTTTCAATTTCTCTGCTGGAATTCCGTCTGGCCCTGCTGCTTTTCCAGTTTTTAGCAACTTTATTGGGTTCATGATTTCTGTTCTCTCGGAGGGTAGATGTCTACTGGCAGTTCTGCTTCCGCTGTTGGTATTATTGGGTGCGTTGTAGGTGGCGTTCAATTTAGAAGTCTTTTGAAGTGTTCCTTCATATAGATGGTGTTCATAATTTCTGTATATGCGTTAATTCGTTACCAAGTCTCTCATCTTCTTCCGCTACAATACCACATCAGCGTCATATGACGTGGAGCGGTCTCTAAAGGAAAAAGTTGAAGCTGTTGACTATTTCATCATAAGATGGAATTTTATGATTTCAGTTTACGTTGGAAGATGTTTCAAATAATTCAACTGTTGCACACTTGATGAAATCTTCTCAATTGTTGATTTACGTTGTGATCAGTTACTTCATATGATTCTGATATCTTTAAAAATTTGAATTTCTTTTAAATTGTTAGTAAAGTTACCTGAAAAGAAGATTCATAGAAGAAATCAAGCAGATACTTGAAAAACAGAGGAATTCTTCTGTGCTGTTTATTCAAACCGTGAAGAAAGCTAGAGTTGAACTGCTTGTCCATCGTAGTCTTCATTTAGTCTTTTAGATGTTTGGTGAAAAACTAGATAAAAACGTAATCAACACACTATTCTTTGCCTGTGATGAATTACTTCAAAAGTGGAGAGAAAGGATAAGTAGGCAAGAACCAGTTACCCAGTTAATATGCAAATAAAAATGGGGATAGATGGACAAACGCTCTGAGGAGACCTTTGATTGACATCTCGCGACAAGCCATCATTCAAGTGGAACCCGAATGAATAAAGATGATCTGGACGTGATTTATAGGGTGACAAAGAAGACAGCAGGTGAAGAGGAGGCAGGAAATTATAGACAATCGTGGAGTCAGCCAAAAAAAGACTGCAGAAAACAGGCTGAAGTGTAGATTGCATGGAGGATTTCATCATGAGCTGACATCAGTTAGAGAACCACTGGAAAACCTGAGAGAAACAGCTGTCCAGTACTCCCAGGCTTTTCAGGGTTTCTCTAACTGATGTCAGCTCATGATGAAATCCTCCATGCAATCAAACAAAATCCCTACAAAACCAATACTTGAAGTGTAGATGTACTGCGGAGGTCCTACTTTCACACGAAGTTCAATGGATTGATAATAAACTGTGAATAATTTTCGAATTTGAATCTTCAAATTCATATCCGACTGGGACCGGCAAGATATATAACCTATCATTTTTTGGGCTGTTATTCACTGTTAATGTTTTTCTTATTCATTTTATTTGACTTACTAGTTAGGCTATTGGCCCGATTATACAAACATCTTAACTGATGTTCAGTGGCATGAATTGAAGTCTATGCATTTATTAGAATGTGTCGGCTTCCATTATTATCAATTTATTATTGTTCCTTTGGGTTCTAAGTGGAACATAGGGTTTCAACAGCACGTCTCTATCTCATCCTGTTCTCCATGGTCCTATTCATCTCACTCCACGGTTCCCCATAGTCCCTCATCTCCTGCTCACAAACTCTCCCTGATGTCATCCAGGGACACACGCCCAACTAGGGCTCAACTCGAGGGCTAGCCTGACGCGCAATGTCCTTCGATAGTCTTCTCCTTAGCGTGAGTCCTATCCATCTCGATTTTCTTCAACATATTTGTTGAGCTATAGATTCTTGATTGGTTTATCCCTAAAGTTTCTTTTGCTAACTCTTACTGGCCATTCGATCTTCAGTATGCAACCAGAGAAGGCAGCTATTGAAAAAAAAAAATACTCTGCAGCTGACCGTTGGAAATTCTTTACGTGACATACCTGGCACGTTTCTAACCCACATAGAAAAACTGACTGACTGACTGATTTATCTGTGTTGAAAATCCAAATTTTATTGTTTATTCTGAGTTCAGAAGATTTCCAGATTGAATTCAAAATGATGTAGGTTGGCCGTGTCCTCGTTCTGTCTGCCTTCTAAATCACAATACTATTTTTTTATTTTATACAGTTTAGCATAGTGCGTCATTTTGTTCCACATATTCTCAGTCCTTGGTGGGTCGCTAGCACAGAGGTAGAACGCTCGCCGGGATTCGGTCCTCGGATACAGACGCACTACTCTGCCTCACTATGCAAGTCCTAAGACTGGCAAAGAGGGGAAGTTGGGCATGCGGCTAGTAACCCCATCCTGTAAAAAAACAAACACCACTGCTACCCAAAACTTCAATTCTCAGTCCTTATTTAACCAATAAATGTATTCATGCATTGTTTTAATTAATTCTGACCAAAACCTAACGAGATCTTGTTAACCGATGATACTTTTTAGTGGAAAAAATAAGCCTGTTTTTAAAAAAAAAATTAATTTGGCTTCATATACTTACTCAAAACTCATGAATTCTTCAGTTGTATTTGCATAATAAACAAAAGTTGTACAATGACTGCTTGTCTTTTCCTTCTAAAATTCTCACAAGAAACTCAAAATGAATACTACATTTGAGATGAATATATTTTGGCTTCATTCATAACATTCTTAAGTATTCTACAATTATAAATATATTATAAAGTATGAAGTGGTTGGTATAAATAAGCTACTTGTTATGTAAGTATTACTCAATCTATTGATTTTCAATAATGCTAAATTCAGTAACTTCAAGCATACCTAAGTTCTTTATGATCATCATTGTACTGTCACATGAATCATCAAAAGCCTTAAAGTATTCTGAGTCTACACATGGTGAGATTTTAATAATAGAATTATGTTGGAAGGTGATTACTTAAATGCTCAGCTGTATTATGCCTGCATAGCTTAACGCACATTACATAGTGTGATTTAGATCTCTGAGTTGAGTTTTCTTGGCTAAGTCGTTGATTGTCTCCTTTCTGGAATAGTAAACAGGTGCCCAATGTTTAGATCACTTTGATTTGACCAGTGATTACTAGTGTATGATGTATGGGGTTTCAAACCACTTGTAATAACCGGTAGCAAGTAGTATCATGTTATTTGTTTATTGCCTTAATTTAAGTTTAAGACAGGTTGTAGATTTTGGAAGCAACCCGACGTATATACTGTCAAGATTTCTTTCGATAATATTAAGGCCAACAAGAGACAACTCAAAAGCTAGATTTGTAGATTCATTTGAATTAGTGAGACGACTAAAAACCATAAAAATAGACAAAGACGAAACATCATCAGTTTGATGGGAACAGTCTCTATACTAAAATACCTATTCAAATAGTCATGGTTACACTGAAAACAAGACTAAATGAAGATGGCTTAAGAGACAGGACATTGTTATCCGTTCTATTATTTATTTAAACGCATAAAAAACTTGGTACATATGCACCAAGAAGATGCCCACACAATAATAATAAAAACAGATCAAAAAAAGAAGAAAAAAAATATAAGTAGAGAACGGATAAAAACTTCATCTGGAAGGAAAACAGTCTGCTTAACAGTTCAAAAGTGTTCGTTACTATCATCGGGAAGGGAAGAAAGAAGGAAATCGCAACACTTCGCCATGATTACGATTCTTGGCCAATCCGATAACGTTTCGAGCATGATTTAGCTATCTCTCGGACCCAACCAGGGAGTCGTGACACACCAACCGATGCTAATCTAGCACAAAAATCCTTCATCCCACGACGCCACGTCATGGACTGACCACCTCCCGCCTTTTCATCCCGTCCCAGGGCTAGCGAACAGAGACCTGTAGGAAGCCTCTGGGTGACATTCGGCACATGTCAGCCACCGAGCCGGTGTTTCCAGATGACGACATCAATGAATGTGATCTCACTTGTTCAACACCGCCGCCGAACCTCAGAATTACTCACGCGTGATCCATGAACGCAAGCAATCCTGCGGAGACAGCGGTGATCAACACGCAGTCGCCGCACATCCTCAGCTCGGAGAGGCCAGGTTTCACAGGCGTAGAGCCCGCACCGAAGCTTGTATACCCGACCTTTGACAGCCAGGCTAACGTCCAGGGAGAGGCTCAAGTTGATGTATGCACCCTAGCCTTCATTATACGGTTGGAAATCTCATCCGTCACCCTCCGCCAGCACTCACACAACTACCCAGGTACACAAACTTATCAAAACTTCAAGCGGTTCACCCAAGATGAGTGCATACAGGCTCCTGCCAATCTTGTAACAGTATTTGCACTTAGACGGCGCAAAGACATACCATACTTACAGACCTGACCAACTGATTAAGTGCGATTTGGGCAGCCTGCATGCTATCGCACAGTAAGACGATATCGTCTGCATACTCGAGGTCGAAAAGTCTATCTCCAGGTAGCAGATCTACACCACCTTCACGCACATCCTTCAGAGCACTCCAGAATGTCATCGATGCAAAGTTAAAGAGAAATGGAGAGATTGGCACCCTGTCTAACCCCACTGTTGGTTGGGAACAGTGTGATAGTTGGTTGTATCCCTCACTCTACCCGAGGTGTATAGGGCTTTCAAGATGTTAACAAATTTCTCAGGTAAACCTCTCTCTAACAGACAGTTCCAGAGCACAGTTCTGTCCAACAAATCGAAGGCAGCCCTAATTTCAAGAAACACAACGATCGTTGGCCTGCAATACGTGTGGCGGTGTTCCAACAACTGACGAAGGGTGAACACATGATCAATGCATCCACGACCAGAACGAAACCCAGCCTGCTCTTCGCGAATCAATCCTTTATGTATTTCGACAGCCTGCGAAGCAAGACAGCAGTCAATATTTTAGACGCGACTGGTAGCAGACTGATACTCCTATGATTGTCACACGAATTACGTCGACCCTTTTTAAAGATGGGGACATAATGGCTTCGTTCCACATTGATGGTACACTCTCTGTCCCAACCTCCTGAACAACCAGTTAGAGCATTGTGAGAGTTCCCACCATCTTAAAAAGAGCCGGGGTATTGTCTGGGCCGGGCCTTATGGCGTTTCAGACTTGGAGTTCCTTACGGACCTCCGCTTCGGTGGGTGGGTCGGTACTAACCGACCAAGGAGCACTCGCAGAAACCCAGTGGTTTTAGCGGAGCATTCTTTCAAGCCGGAAGCGGCTACACTCGCCTTTTGCATGGCACCTTGCACATGAAGCCAGTGTTCATCTATACTACTTTGGGGTTGCTGGCAAGCATTGTTTTTAACTCATTCTGATATTTCAAAGAATAGCTGGTGCTACTAGTTTGCTCACATCAACGCTTAGACGACGGCTTTTACGAACCCCACCAAATCGCAAGATGAACTTGGCATACACTAACGCATGATCGGAGTCCAGGCATGTGCTCCAGAAGAGCGACTGTCTTGTATGCATCGTCGCCACCGAAACTGACAGCAATACGATCAATCTGAGTCCATGGAAGTTCGTAGAAGAGATAATATAAAGGGGGTTGAATTCTAAATAAAAAATACCAACAAAATAAATAATGAGAAGAGAATGCACTTAAACCATTCAGGTCATCAAAAAATTGCTGGTGGAGATATGTAGATCACACGTTGGCAATAATAAAAAAGAGTGATATTGAGAAATTCTTCTCACACATAAACACTTATGCAGATTCAATAAAATTCCCTACGGAATGGAGAATGAAATCGGGAAACTGTCTATGTTAGACTGTAAAATACAAAGAGTAACAGATGGCAGCGTAAACGCGATGCTAATAGAAAAAGTTACACATTTTTCTTTCGCCGTGTGTCTGATCCTTGGTCCCTCAGTCTTCATTCGATTCACTTAATTTTTTCAGTTATAAAAACAGTTATTTTAAGTTTGTTTCCATGCTTCTCCTGATCACACTTGTTATCCGTTTAGAATAACCATTTTACAATTATATTTTAATCCTGTGTAATTTTGTGTTTCTATGCCTTTTGTAATTTATATTCACACCTCCTAACTAACATTTCAAGTTGAAAATTTTGATTTCAATTTGTTTCCATGCTCATTTTGTTCACACCTGTAATCCGTTATATCCCTGCGTTTCTAAGCCTCTTGTAATTCATATCAAGTTGAAAATTATTATCACCTTCGTTCTATGTGGAATCAAACAAATAAGAATTATATCAGTATAAAATAATCTATATAAATGCGATTGTACAGCTTTTGAGAATGAAATCGCCGAAAAGATCGCCATCTTTGTTGAACTTCGTGTTCTCTTCTTTTTAATGTCAATATGGGTATTTTTCAAGATAATTGTTTGATTCAGGAGTGAAGTGAACCAGTTGTAGTTCACTGCTGATCTCTTCCACCCCAGTAACTGGGTTACGCCGAGTATATGTAACAAGGGTTACTCAGTACAACTGTCACCAACTGTAATTTAATTCTGGATACATAAAAATGAACTATATTCCCAAAATTGGAGATCGTGGCGATTCTTACCTCAAACTGTGAAGTTTCCAAATACATCATGTATTCACTAGGAAGATTAATATCACTTCTCAGATTCAAGTATTGGTTTGTAGGGATTTGATTGGTTTCAGGATTTCATCATGATCTTACATTAGTTAGAGAACCATTGGAAAACCTGGGAGTACTGGACAGTTGTTTCGTCCTAGCTTGGGACTCTTCAGCAGTACGCACCCACCGGACCATTGGATCGGGTCCTAGTGACTTAATGGTATACGAGCTCGCCTTGTAACCAGAAGGTCCTGGGTTTGAATCCCGGTGGGTGCGTACTGATGAAGAGTCCCAAACTAGGACGAAACAGCTGTCCAGTACTCCAGGTTTTCCAATGGTTCTCTAACTAATATCAGCTCATGATGAAATCCTGAAATTCTCAGATTCTTAGTAATTTTGGGCATTTATAAAATCACAATTGTACGAAATGAATAAATATTTTGCCGCAATTTCTGATTCGGTTTTACGTTTAAGATCATCATTCTTACCTAAACAACTATTATAATTATTTGTTTCTCAATTCAATTTTGATTTTTTTCTGTTCGACTTGAACTGTTGACTTTGACTATAATCCACTACCTATCGTTCTAAACACCAAAGCGTTTTCCACTAGACATAGGCCGAATTTTCCGGTTCAATCAAACAACTAGAAAGTCGAAAATGCACTAAGAACATGTAACAATTGATTCCTGTTGCAGGGAAATTATGTCTCATGGCCCAAGTGTTCTAGTGGATTACTGTTTGGCATCTGAAGTGATGTGCACTGGTTTCGAGTCTCAGTGAGGAATACCTCCACTTACACACTCACTGGGGAATACAGGTATGTCCAGATGAAGTGTCTCAGTCTAGACGAGATGCGCAACTCTCATTCTACCGCTGGGCACCATCGCCTAAATTATAAAAATTACAGAAGATTTCAATAAAGAAAAAATCCCCATTTAGATATTTAGAAAACAGAAATATTGAGCGGAGAAATATTTACTTTTCAATTAGATCCTCATCTCTGGCTCTACTCTACTATATATATAGCATTTTAATTACAATACAACAGTTTGCCAATCAAGTGGCGATAAGTTTGTTAACAATAATTAAACAGTGTCAATGGTTAATAATCACGAAAGCGCATTGGTGGCACAGCGGTAGAATGCTCGCCAGCTACTCACGTGGTATGGGTTCAATCCCCGGCCACCAACGAACTCCTTTACCTCTCTAAACCACTAGCAAGACTGGTGAGGACAGAAGGTTTGGCATCAGGCTAACAACCCTATCCCCTAAAAATAAACACCAATGCTACCGAAACTTCGAGCCTCTAGCTTGAAGCCCTAATTTCTACTGCGAACGTAAAGGAATAAACGAACAATCACAAATAGTATTTCTGTAACGCAAGAAGAATAGTCACTATTGTAAAATTTTCAAAAACATACCAATTCAAAAGTTCAAGTACAATTCGTTAAAGATCTAATTTAGAAAATCAAAACAAGTGATTCAGCGAAGAGACTCTTTTCAACGAATTTATCATCAAGCTGTACAGTCGTATATATATGGTTTTTAATAAGTTATATTCGGTGAGGGAATTGAATCCTAGGTGTGAATGCATAAAATAATAATAATCATATGAAGTTCAATTAAAACTAAAATGTTTGTGATTATAATCGTAGTTAAATGTCAAGTGGCAAAGCAGATTAATGTCATATATAGAATAATTCATAGGAGGGATAGAACTTGAAAAAGGATGTGCAATTGTAGGATTAGTAGGCAAATCGAATAAAACAAAAACGTTACGTAATATTGTGTGAAATTTAATAGCATAGAATTTATCGTTGTAAAAAAGAATTGATTTAGAATGACAAGTGGAACAAGTGAAATACTACCGGGGACAGTTCAAAGTGAGAATAGTAATAATAACAATTGACTTAATAAGGAAGAGTATACAAATTGAATAGACAAAATGAAAAATGAAAAATTGGTAGAGCTAAAATATGATTGGGGATTATCATATTTTAGCATAGAGGGATTAAGACCATGAAAGTTGGAGGGGTTGAACGAACTTTTTCTGTACACAGAGATCTGGCTTTTCTGTTTCGATAGCCAAAGCTTCAGCAATACAGATGAGTCGGGTACGTAGGGATTTAGGTAGATTGCTCTTTGCCTTGTAGATGACTTTAAAGGCGGAGGCTATAGAGATAGGGTGATCATTATCGACCAGATGTTCTATGATCGCGCTTCTTATTGCTCCACTTCCACCTTTTCGTAGCCATGCAGGATAATGTTCTTGCACCCTCTTGGACAAAACTCGAGTCGAACGACCGATATACCTAGCTCCACAAGAGCAGGTGAATTGATAAACGCACATAGAGTTGGTCAACATTGGGATCTTGTCCTTCAGGTTATTGAACAATAATGGTCGGCTAGTAAAAGCTATTCTCAGAGAGGCAGCAGGGAATGTTCTTTTCAGGGACTGTGATATCCTTCGTTTCATGATATCGGAAGCTAAGTCCCCTTTGAATTCTAAGCTCATGTAAAGTGTTTTCTTGGGAGCGGTTGATAAGTCACGTTTTGTAGGCTTTGAATGTATATTCTTATCTATAAAACGTGGTGGAAATCCATTTTCCATTAGGATTTTCCTCAAAGTGTATAACTCATCTTCCACAGTATCAGTGCTACATATGCGTCGAATACGAGTGGCAAGTTCATGATACGCATGTCGTCGTACTTGCGACTTATCACCCAGATTTACCTGCACCTGAGTGATAGTGCTCTAGGTGAGATTGAGATCCAAAACCCATCGTTTCAAACCTCAAATCATCATGCACTAGGCATCTTGGTCTGATGTATTAAGGGAAACTAGTTCCCAAGTAAAAATTATTAAAGTTAGGGGTTGTAGGAAATCTGATATGGGGGAAACGGCTAAGATATACAGTGAATAGTGTAATGAGTGAATGAAATTAATGATTAAAATAATAAAGAACATACAAAACGACACGATTAGAAAATACACTTGTTTAAAACAACTTCTAATAATAAAAGACAGAATAATAGCCTTGGCTTCACGCTGAACAGTTTTTGCTTAATGTACAGAATTTTCAGCAGAATTTATTGCGTAACAGTTTTCTTTTCTTCAGAACCTTTAAATAAAATAGTAACTGACAGTAAATCGCGGGACATGTTTGCTATCTGAGATGAAGCGAAAATCAATGCCAGTAGGGTGCAGCAGGCCAGGTGTGAGGACAAATAGTCACCAAAGACATTGTCTATGGGTCGCGCTAAGTTGTGAATTGGCAGAAGTTAGAATTCATAGGCCATTGGATGGGGTCCCAGCGGCTTAATGGTATACGACCACGTCTTGTAACCAGAAGGTCCTGGATTCGAACCCCGGTGGGTGCGTACCGATGAAGAGTCCCAAGCACTAGGACGAAACAGCCGTCCAGTACTCCCAGGTTTTCCAATGGTTTTCCAACCAATGTCAGCTCATGGTGAAATCATGTAACTTTATGATATTTCTTCCTTGTCTCCTAGGTATGTAGGAGATTTGATTGAAAGCCAGTTAGAAAGTTCATAACTCAACAACAGTAGTTATCGTGTGTTGAGAAATATAGCCAGACAAGATGAATGCTTTTTTCACAAGTTTAAAAGAAACTTTGAAATCAGCGAGTTGTAAACATTTCACATACTCGCGGAGTAGAAAATACCATTAGAGGTCATATTTTAATAGATTAAAACAAAGTGAAGGAGAGAAATTACGCGCAATACAACCACAGAAGGTTTCAGTAGCCCAAATTTTAAAAATGCCGCTAGAGGGAAAGATACTTGGCATACATATAATAATTTAGTCAGGGAAGCACCCAAAAAGATTTTCACTAACATGGAAGTAACTGAAGGTGAGTTAAATATCTTGATAGTGACAGAACTCAAACCAGTCGCTTTCGAATTATTACTCTGGTGCTCTATCGATTGAACTATATGACCATGGTTATCAGTGGATTGTGGATAATAACCAACTAGATAGAACAGATGAAGAGTTGAATCCTCGGATTCAGAGACTAAAAGACAAATTTTTAAAACCACATAAATCACGTAACTATTTATCACATAGTGACAGTTTGTAATGTGAAGGCAGATGAACTCGAAATGTATTCTCTTAGAACGTTTTTCACAAAGGGATAGAATGTACGCATATCATATCATATATTCATTAAATAACCAATGATGATACTAGACCTTTATCATATTCTCATTGTTAAGACGGATACCTGATGTACTACGTTAGAATCCATACTCATTGTGTAAGGGCTGAAATAGGTAAAGTATGATTCGAACCCCTCACCCATTGACTGAAATCTAAGTATATTTTTAGTCAATGAGCAACATCTTAAAATACGAATTGTACAGAATCATTTGAACTCCGATGATGTGCACAAAGTTGAAACATTACTATAACTTATTATTACTATTATTATCATTTAAACGCACACGATACACTATGGATACCAAGAGATGCGCAGTACAAAATCTCATAGTTCGTGCCAGGGCTGGATTACTGCTTAGACGCCTAGACTGAAACAGGTGTTTTTCTTAAGGGTCCACCCTCGAGACTTTGACTAGAAGCCTAACCCACTAAACAGTGCAACAGCGTCAAGAGCTACCTTCCCGTGGTTTCCAGTGACCAAACCAGGTATATAAATTATTCAATCATTCCAGATTACGGAGTTCATGTACCCCATATGTTTGGAATGAAAGTTTTCTAGCTGTCCTAAGTACACCTAGATGTCCACCAGTACATTTGTAAGCACCAAACCTTGGCATCCGCCCTTTTACTTTTCTGACGAACACTCTCTCATCGTGTAAAGCCAGTGAACAGAACAACGTAGCTGCAAGTGGCACAGTGGTTAAAACTCTCGCCGACCATGCACATGGTCCGAGGTTCGATCCCCTGCAAAATTTGGGCTACCGATATCTATGCTGAAAATTCCATACCTGTACCAAAAATGCAGTGTGGGATCAAGCTGTAATCACAACAACAACAACATAAACGCGCAGACAAACGAGAGGAAGGCCAAAGTCTACTCATCTTTGGCAGTAGCAGATCATTTATAATTTAAAACGAAAAAAATTGAAAACTTCAACAAAAATTTTAACAAGGATAAGCTGTCACTTTCTAATATAGAAAATCACCCTAGAGATCATTTAAACTGTGAAACAGTAAAGAGACAAACTGATATAAAAGAGAAGAAACTGTGGGAATTCCACAAATTAACGAAACGCTGTACTGAGAACCATAAAATCCTTTTATACAACAATTTATTCTTATTGATTCAATTGATATAGATATCCTTTGTTCAAGTGAGTGGTTAATTATATGGTTAGAATTCGACAGAAAGTTAGTTTTTATCGTGTTACTGCGTTCGCCTCCCCCCCCCCCCACGGATCACAGAACTACATTTGTCCAAGTAGTTGAGGGCCAACAGCTAGTTCGTTCATTTTAATGTCTTCTTTTTTCTCCAACTTCCTGAATACCTGTACAACTAGATTGTAATATTCATTTGATTTTTTCGTATTACTTTACGTTCCCAGTGGAACATAGGACTCCAAGTTAGAGGCTCGAAATTTCGGTAGCAGTGGTGTTTTATTTTCACAGGATAGGGCTGCTAGCTTCATGCCCTACCTCCCCTCTTTACCAGTCTTACTACTAGCTTGGTGAGGTAAAGGAGTGAGTTGGTAGCCGGGGATAGAACCCCAGGCCACGTGAGTGTCTGGCGAGCATTCTACGGCTGAACCACCGACGATTCATTTGATACCTGGGATTATTATTCCAACAGATACATAAATAACCTTAAAACGTAGTAGTGTGAAATTATCTCAACCACCTAATTGCCTATTTCTTTGTTTTTTCATTAACATTCATGTCACCGTTAATCGAAATCCCTACAAATGTAGAAAAAACATGTTGCATAGTTGCATGATATATAGTAAAAGAGAAAAATGTTAGCTAACATCACTCTCTAACAGTCAGTTGTTATTCATATGACAACATCAACCTCTAACAGACAAGTTGAAGGATGGATGGACAGTGAGTGTTTCTAACTAATGACAAGGCATGTTATTACTACACAATTTTACTAGGACACTTATGTTGTTTATGTTACTTTATGTCACTATTAAGAAATTGGGAAAAATGGATCTGAAATTGTAAAAACTGATTACAAAGTTTTCAAATATATGATGAAAAGTATCACGTATAGAATGTTTTTTAAAAGCACTGAATTCACATTGGTTACATCAAAGCTCTTGTAAATATTAAAGTTTGGGCGATTTGTGAACACGATTGTATCTGTCGCTACATTGAACAATCTAACAGTCAAACTTAATTTAATATCTAATTGGTGGATAGGGACTAGCAGTGGAATCCAGGACAACGCACATTTCGTCATATTTTGGACTCGTCATCTGGATATACCTGCATTCCACAGTGAGTGATGACGTTCCCACCGAGGCGTGAACCCATCGCCAGTAGTTTTAAACGCCAAAGAGTTAACCACTAGACCACTTAAGCCACGAGAGCCACCTCTTTTTCAACTCGTCATATTAATTATTTAATTGGATTTTAAATTTCCCCGTCGTTTGCATACCCAGACATCGTTGACACATCTGTGCAAGAAGCCGACATGTCAGCCTGAGACCAAGCATTTCGTCCTAATCAATCGACGGGAAAATCTAAAATTAAATTAAATTAAATGAATATCGATAAATAATGAAAGATCAGATTTGTAGTATGAAATGATATCACTCTCTTTCTCAGGTTCTCGTCATCTGCAGACCACTACTTGAGAATACACTACTTATAAACAATGAAAGTAACATATTTCAAGGTTGGAATAGTGGTAGAGAAAACACCATAAAATCAATTCTTCGGAAATATAAACATTACTAAAGCCTAAATAGTCTACCGAAGCTCCTCAAAACGAAAAAGATATTCGCAAAGTGCAATTACCTGATACCATGTTGACTCAGATCATTTCTTCAAGATTCTCAAATCTATCAAAGTATTAAATATATAAAGGATAACAAATTTACTATGATTTGCTGGAACAGCTCAAACTCAAACATCTCTGATCAAACTTATGCATACAGAAAGAGAGTTTAGTGAATCTCGCAACCTCAATTAGTACCTATATATCTTGATTACAACGACTAGTTATCCATATTAGTGATTTCAGCCTACTGCTCATCAGTCCGCTCCGTCCTCCTTTATGGTTGTGAGACCTGGCCACTGAGAGTGGAAGACATGAAAAGACTAGCTGTCTTTGATCATAGGTGCCTGCGTTCTATTTCCCGTGTAAAGTGGCATAATAAGGTGAGCAACATGGAGGTTAGGCGTAGAGTTCTAGGTAAACATGGGAAATCAATCGACGAAGTCGTGAAGCTACAAAGACTGAGATGGTTAGGACATGTGTTACGTATGCCAAGCCATCGCCTCCCTCGACGAGCAATGTTAGCGGATATAGGGTCAGACTGGAAAAAAGCTAGCGGCGGTCAAATAAAAACTTGGCACCAGTCAATGAAATCCACAACAGTTGGTCTAAGCCACGTAGGAAGGTGTAGACTTCCAGGCTGGGGTCCTCGGGACGGTAAAAATCTATGGTTGGAAACAATTGGTGACATGGCTCAAAATCGTTCTCAGTGGCGCAGATGCATCCACTCCCTGCGACTTATGATCTTCAATGAAACTGTTTTGTATTTCTTTATTACTCCTTTGTCTCACACCTCTGCTCACTGTTTCTATTATGCTTTTCTTGTACTTTCTTCTCTTGCTTCGCGTGCTACACGGAATGTGGCGACTTGAACTTCCACACATTTGTGCAAAGTTCTATGTCGAAAACAGACAGACAGACAGACTGAGCAAGTTTCCAATCTGATGAACTATAGCCTTCTTGAGTTCCTGTGTAAACCAACAAGCCAACACTATTTATTGGGCTTTTCTGTTTGCTGTCTCCTCCCCACACACCCACACTACCCTGACTTTCTATTTTGAAAGCATATAAATTGATGGTAATTTACACTAAAAACTATAATGCTTACATTCCGAATGCGTTGATTTTATAATGTTTTTCTACTACCATTCAAACCCTGAAGTATGCACATACAGTGACGAGTCCCAAATAGGACGAAACGCACTTCCTGGGTTCTACTGGTAGTCCCATAAACCAATTGATGTATGTTATTGTCATTATTGATAAGCACTGTAATTTCGGGGTTGTGGTCTACACCAGCTGGTGGGAGCCTTTGAAATAGAATGATATCATTTTATACTGCAAATGCGGTCTTCCTCTTTTCACCGAGGTTTATCAACGGGAACCTAATGTATGTTATTTAGTATCATTTTGGATATATTCGGATGAGAGTAATTAGTAAAGATTTTAACGTTGTGCGATCTTTGGAAGGGATTTGGAGTCGTTTCAATGCATATTTCATCCTGAATTGACATCATTTAAAGAACCGTTGGAAATCAATGGTCACTTGACAGCTGTTTAGTCTTAGTTCGTGATTCTTCAGAAGTGCATGGCAGTCACCTTACCAGGAGCAGAAACCGTCACTTTCAGGTTATAAAATCAAGCTCATTGACCATTCAGAGACTTAAGCTGGAATTCAGTGACTCGTGAATTCTAACTTCTGTTACCTGGAATGCATAGAGCTATCTCCAACCAATAACCTATTAGAGTAATGGATATGAACCGCTGAAAAGTCCCAAGCCAGCATGAAATAGCTTTCCAGTACTCCCTAGTTTTCAGTGAAAGCGAAAAACCATGATCTCTTGAAACTTTTAAGCTTTTCAGCGTCTAAAGTTACTGTCAAATGACTGATCTGAAGTGTAGCACTTCGGGTTCTCTTTCCGTGATTAGTTTATGAGTTCGAATGAGGTTACCTACCTGTAGGAAAACTAAACGTACTTTTTTGTTGTTTTTATTTCACTCGCTGGTTCAAATATAAAGTAAACAAAACATTCTGTAGAATGATTGATGATCTTCATTGTTTAATATTGTTAGAATACGTTGAAAATGACATTTGAATACTGATAGATTTCAGCTATCTTTCCAATGAATTCAATCAGTGATTAAATATAACTTAAGATTAATGAGTTTTTAATCATCGTTTTATCAGCCCTTGTTTCAGTATGTGCTGTTTGAGTTTTCACACATCATTGATGTGTCTCTTTAGGCAGATGAAGATTTTAGGTGCACGACGATTGAATAGAAACAGCTTTGTTCAATTAAGAAATTATTTTTGCCAGCATTCACAGAACTTCTTCCCGTATTCAGACATTAGTCACCTATTACTCCGTACGCCACCATAATTTTTTCTTGAAGCAGTACTTTAAGCCTGTTTAACTCTTACAGCTTTTATCAAGCATCGTACACCAAAATGGTAATTCGCCTTCATATCGCATAGTACACCTTATTGAAATATTTCGTTCAACAGTTGGGAATCGTACACTATTTTTGTTATAGTTCCTCTACTTACCTAGGAAGTATCGCTTGGACTACAGGCGGAAACGATCAGAATGCCAAAGCGAGGATCAGGAAGGCTAAACAGGCTTTCATTACTCTCAAGTCTGTGTGGAGATCAACAGCACTCAGCATCAAAAATAGCATCCAGATTTTCAACTCCAATGTGAAGTCAGTGCTACTATACGGATCAGAGACTTGGCCAGCGCGTCATAAAGAGCATCTCAAACAAACTACAGACCTTCACTAACAGTTGTCTTCGCTCAATACTCAAGATCAAATGGCCAGCCAGAAAAGATCAGCAACAGGGAGGGTTCTCTGGAACCGATTGTGCAAGAAACATGCAGGAAGAAATGGAGTTAGATTGACCATACGCTGAGAAAACAAACCATCAAGTGACATCACACGCCAGGTCATCGCTCGAGCAGAAAGTGGTGAGTTGGTCGCCAGTGCGAGGGTGATATGGAGGCGTCTTACATAGCCTCTCCTGAGGAAGTCCTACTCACTGCCTTCACGTGGCGGAGGTGTTTCTCACCAAAGTGAGAGGGCGAAAGCGGATGCCCGGCGCTCTCCACCGGGTTGACTGTCCATTGGATGACAGTCTAGGGGAGATGGCTAAACCCTGATTCCAAACCTCCAACGACTGGCGTATGAAGCTCACCGGCAGACGTATGGACAAAGGGCTTGTTGGATGTCCTGGATGTCTGGCCCCATTCAAAAAGGCGTATGAACCGAACTCCGGTCACCGGCTTCCAATGGATAGTGGACTCCTTACTCCACTCCTACTGCCTTGTAGGTCACACTTGGCTGTGTAAAGGCTAGAGCTGCACTCCCAAACAAGAGGCCGAGCGATGCTGGGACATCACTCGTACCAAATTCCCATGAAACTTCATGAACTCTCTTACAAATTGTCGCGCCTGGGCAGCGATGACTCGAGACGTTCATGAAGCCGGCTCATCCTCCCGTAGGAGATAGCCGAAGTAAATCAAATCAAATCAATATGTAGGAGATAATGCGAAGAGGAGATGGAAGCACTTGAGCAGATGTGGAGCCAAGTGAAACCGTTAACGGAGAACCGAACGCAATGGAGACGTGCGGCTAGAGCCGTATTTTCCCCTAGGAAATAAAAGAGACAGTAATAATTCGTTATAATCCAGCACCATTAAGTAGGGCGCATCCATGAACCTACAATCGAACTTGATGGGTGCTGGTGATTGTAGTTTCATGACATCTTTCTTCAAGTAGCTGAGATAAAATTGTTTTAATAGTCCTATTTATGCCTTTTTTGAAACATGTTAGCATTCTATGTTATATATGATTATATTCGAAACAGTACAAGGCTAATATTCATAATGCATTGAGAATGAGAGGTCCATACACCACAAACACTTAATTTTTCACGATGTATAGTGTAAAAATGGTAGGGAATGATTTTTATAACACGTAAATTAGTCGCAATAGTTCTCAAGGAATCCCTGAACCTACGTTTCATGCATATTAGCACCAATAAGCGTGCCGTATCTGCAACTTTCGGGATTCAAAGCTATATTACTGAGTACTATGGATAGAAACGTTACCATGGAGCCATTCAAGCTCAGTTGCTTTAACTCAGATGATCACACTGCAAAACTTGACTGGTAGTATTCAGTCGAGTCAGCAGTAGCTCCAAGGAATAGATATGTGACATTTGTTACACCCTAAAGGACAACAGTTGCAATTTTTTCAAAATATCTCAATCCTAATAGTTTTAATTATCAGTGTCAAGTTATACTAAAATTGCCTATGGAAGGAATGTAATGAGCCTACTTTATTACTAGGTAAGTAGTCTACTGTCATTTCATCTTTACACAACAAATGTATCAGGAACAACAGTTTGTGCAGAAAATAATATCGTACCATCGTTTTTTTCGTTGACTTCTCATCATCTGTGTACAGCCTCTAGAAATTATTAGTTCCATGTACAGAAAGGTTTTAACATATTTGCAAATTTTACACGATGTCAGTTACCAGGGCGTTCTGAACTCATGGAATAGTGCTCAGAAAATTACGCTTATATAGTTTTCACACAGGGAGTTAACTTTTAAACAAATTAAATGCATGCATACAATGGTAAATGAATTATATAATAAAGATGAGAAGCAGTAAGATGATGAGTGACTAATAAATTGGGTGACAATGTATTGAATTCAACTCAAATCATGCAAACAAGAGACACGCAAAATTACACTACATCAAAGAGGGATGAGGTTAAAGCCAAAGATTACGTAGTCAAATGAAAGAGAGAATAAAGATATCCAGTTACCAGGACGGCAAGGAAAGACTGATCACTGCTTCTTCTTTCTGAACACATAAATCGGGTTTCAGGCGTTTGACAGAAATTGCTTTGGCAAACTTGAGGAGAATCAAGCTCCTATGTCTATTGATAATTTTTTAGGATTTTGCGATTTCCACCTCATGACCCGTATCAGAGATGCCTGGTAATAGCGCTATTTTAAGCGTTTGTTCCCTTGAGACGTAGGCTTTTTGGTAAATGTCCAGAAAATCAGAGGTATGCCCTTCTTTCTATTCTCCCAATGTAACTGCTCCCGCAGATACATGTAAATTTGTATGCATAGTTGGAGTTAATATGAGAAGGGTATCTATCAACTTTTGATTGCACCGAGCAGCATGTTGTCCAATGGACAGAAACCAACTTAGCTGCAGGATAGGCTACGGCTAGTGAAGAGCTAGTGAAGTCATACTGTGGTGAGAGCTGTCCGCAAGCCAAAATTGCAGACAACAATTTACGTCAATGTATACGTCCCGAATCGGGGTCACGAGAAAAAAAAAGCAATAACAAAGCTTAACCCTGAGGAACTCACCAACCAATCACAGCAGACTTAACATGTGAAAATACAATTCGCAGATATATGGCTTGACTTTCTGAAAAACGGCCACAAAGAGATGACAGAATAACCTCGAGCAAGAAAACAACCAAACAGAAGACGTTGCTTCTCTGCTAACAATAACGCTAATAATAATTTACATAAAAATCAATAAATATCTGTTGATTTTCTCAATAAACGATCTGTTGTCTGGACCTTGTCTTCTGTGGTTACAATATAACTGTCGGTTGGATAGCTCAATTGTGTATGATCGATTATCTTTCTAGAGTTATGCGTTAAATATGCTGTCTGAAAAGACACTGAAAGAAAGTTTTGCCGTTCGTTATACCATGAAGTTTAGAAACACACAAATGCACCAGAATGGAATCAAACGTCTATTTTATTTTTAATTTTATGAAATATCAGTAATCACTAGAAAGATTTTACTATGTAACACAGTTACACCGTTCGTTGTGATTTCAAGTATGCTATTCCAGGTTAAATTGGTAGTGAAATATATGAAATATAAAAGTGAAGTTGAAGAACACTAAGACATTTTCATATAATGATACTAGATAGTATAAATAATGTATAATCAGTTTGGCTGAATATATATCCCACATAAACTTCTTAATGGATGACGTAATGTCTAAATTACATGAATATTTATGGTTTAAATCTACATTAAACTAGAGAATAACATAAGTGTAATAATGAGTTTCAAACGACTGTATTGTCAAATAATGATTTATTCGAAACTAAGATCTTCGCTATTAAACTAGACTATTCTATAATTTATGTCACACTTATGTGATGATTGTACCATTCATTGGGTCTGAAGATGTGTTTATCACTGCATAGCATACATAAGCGAACAGGCTCACGGTTAAGATTAATATCACTCTACTAATTTGAAGAGTCATTTAAAAACCTTAAAAACTATTCAAATGGGTCATTTATGAGGATGAAACTAATGCCTCGTAAATTGATTTCACACTCAGGACTAGTTTGATATTGGGACTGTGATCATATTCACTTACTCATGAATTAGGAAAGCAGGCACTCAGTTATCTCTAAGCAACCAAACAACAACAACAAGCACCAAACCGTATCAACTGAATAAATTTGAAAGATGTCACTTATGCAATACACTTATACAATCAGAATCGTTTCAACTACAGGTGACGGCACGGATGAGAATGTCGAAATTACAAACGGGAAAGCAAGACAGAAGACCTTTATCACTTTGGAATCAGTTTCGAAATCTGCTGTAAGCAGAAACAAAAGTGAAGTTCGGATTTTCAACACCTATTGTGGAGTTAGTCAATTCTACTAATATGGGTCAGGAACTTGGCAGATATTTCCCCGGAAAAACATTTCCAACAGGCTACTGCACAATTTCATTAACACCTGCCTTCACGCCTGCATACTGTACATAAAATCTTCAGAAATAATTTAAGATAAGATAATAGCTTTATTCCAAAACAGTACTTGTGATACAGAATGGAATTCTCAGCATTTTACTACAATATTGCATCCAGTTAGTACATTAACAATAAATGAAGTTCTACATAGATTAAAGTTATCTCAGTCAGTTTTGACAACAAATATATTAGCATGTCGGTAGCAAAGCCAAAATTAAACAGAGTGTTTGAAGGTGTTAGAAAAGTAGATACTACTAGCATATTTACTGGCGTAAGCGATAGCAAAATGGTCGAGATATACAGAGTGTGAAAGAACGAACAAGAATGTTTTAAGTAGAGTTTGTAGGGAAGAGAGAAACAAAAAAAGGTAGAGAGAAAACGTTGTACCTGTAAATGATGTGAGTTGGAAAGACGAGATCCATTTCTACTGACTATTTAATAAGTTAAAGGTTTCACGCCTAATGCTTTCTTTATCGCACAGAACACGAGCTAGGTAGGGTATGGATGAGTTTTTGTACTTACTAGTGCGAGCATATAGTTTTCTATATGGGCTTCTGGTTTTGCCTGATGAGATACAAGGGGAGAGTTGTGAATGAAGAGGGTGGTGTGAGTTAGATAAAATGGATTTCGCCCATTTTTCACATGAGTCCATGTGCCTGTCGACCAGAATATTAACAAGCTGGCTAAGTGGCAAACTGCTTACCCTGCTGACAACCTTTAACATCCTACGTAATAAGGTATAGTCTTTCTTCAATAGCCCAGGAAAGACTAAGGGGGAACAATAGAGAATAATAGGCAGAATACGGGAGTTAACAAATTGTAGGAGTAAGGGTTGGGTTACACCAGAATGTCTTAACTTCTTGATGTAGAAGGTAAGACGGAATATTTTCTTAGAAATCGTCAAGATATGAGACGACCAGGAAAGATCAGAAGATAGAGTGACGCCTAGGTATTTAATTTCCGACTTGGTTTCTATTTCACTGCCATCTATGTTGCACACCTCGTGAGTGCTAACCAGTTTGTTTAGGTCAGATTTATGCCTAAAGGTGAAATTAACTGTTTGGCATTTGGAGGGGTTTAAGGTTAGACCGTTTTCCTTGGACCATTGGCTGATTTCTGATAAGAAGCCATTTAGTTTAGAGCAGTCACTTTGACATTTGACAGGTAAAGATACAGTTAGGTCATCAGCATATTTGACAAAGTTAATGTCATTTGAAGATGGTAGGTCATGTAGAAAGAAAGAAAAGAGAAGTGGGGAGAGTACAGCACCTTGGGGGACACCAGCTTCAGTGAGCACAGCAGAGGAGGATTGCCTTTGTATACGGTGTACTGCATTCTGTTTGAAAAGTAGGAATGCAACCAGTTAGTGACCCAGGACTCGGTTTGTGTCATGGAGAGCTTATTTAGCAAGAGACTTCTAGGTACAGAGTCGAAAGCAGAAGTGAAGTCAAGAAACGTGCAGCGGACATATTTGGCACCTTTGTCTAATGATGAGACAATACTGTTGTGTAAGACGGCTGCAGCGTCTAAAGTACTCCTACCCTGTCTGTAGGCAAATTGTTTGGGGTCTTCGAAGCTTTTAAGGGAGGGTTCGAGTTTAAGAAGTACTAGTTTTTCCATGAGCTTTAGAAACGGGGAAGTGATGGCAATGGGTCTGAACTTTACGTTCTTGCTATTGCCAGGTTTAGGGACAGGGACTATTTTAATGTCTTTCCATGGAACAGGTACAACGTTTTCGGAGAAAGAAGCATTTAGGATATTAGTTAGAGGAGAACATAAAGCATCTGCACATTGTTTTAGAACATATGCAGGTATGCCATCAGGGCCAAGACTATGTGAGGGCTTAAGAGTTTTAAGACATTTCAAAACATCGAGAGTGTTAAGTCCTGGAAGTTATCAGCTACAAGATTGGTAACGTTAGAAGTGGTTATAGTAGAAGGAGAGCGTATAAAAGACAGATTAAGAGCATTAACATCACAAGAGGGAAAAACATTACATCGCTTACTATTGCCAGTAATTTCATTGAAAAATTTCCACATGCTGTAGGAGATTTGCATGATAAAAGTGTTTGGTTATAGATAGCATTAAGATTTTTGATTTCAGATTTGATTTGAGCATTAATCTTTTTAAGTCCTAACTTGTCTTTGCATTTATATAACATTTCTTTTTGCCTGCGAAGTTGTTTGAGATGGGGAGACGAGAAGCGGTCGAGGCGTTTGAACAGTGTTTGTTTGGGACAGCATATGTCGAGGCAGAACTTAAGATAATCCATTATATTGGTGATTGAGTCATCTAATGTACTTTCATAGAATAGATCCCAGTTGGTATCTTTTAACATGCATCTTAGATTGAGTAGGTTGTCAGATGTGTAGCATCTTTGTTGTGCTTTCGTAGACAGGTGTGAGAAGATTTTAATATGTGTTTTGCTGTATATTTTTGGCAAAACGCGGACAATGCAGTGATCGGAGTTTAGTATCGGTGAACGTCTACGTGTTTCATATACTCCTTCGTCATTAGTAAAAACTAGATCGAGTGTTTTGTCAAGTCGAGTGGGAAATTTGACTATGTTTGTGTGACCAAGAGCTTCAAGAAAGGAGCAATCTGATGTGTTGAAGTCCCCAGTAATAACGGATAGAGAGTTGTCGAAGTTGGCAGCAGCAAACATGGTGAATTCATCAGCAAAATTAGATAGATCAGATGGAGAGCAACTAGGAGAAATGTACATGTTTGTAATATAGAATTGTTTATATTTGGGGAGATGTTTGGGGCGACATTTGACAGTAATACAGTCAATGAAGTCATTTGAGAAGGTGAAGCAGACGTTATTTGAGACAGACCATTTGGAGTGAATAAAAGTTGCAACGCCACCACCATTTTTCTTATTACAACATTGACGGTCTTGACGAAATAAAATAAAGTCCTTTAGTGAGATAAGGTTGTCATCATACAGTTCATGCAACCACGTTTCTTGTAATGTGATTATGGCGGTATTATGATAAGTATCAGTGGACATCAAGGATTGTAGGTACATTATCTTATTTGGCAGAGAGCGGCAGTTTGTGTTCATTATGACGGGGACCGTAGTTAAGTGTATTGGTGTACGTTTGAGAGCTCTCTGCCAACCACTACGATGTTTCCTCTTGGTTTCTTTGGAATATGAAAGTCATTTGGTCGTAAATGATTAATAAAGTTACGAGAGTAAATGATTCTGTTAGAATTCATATTTAGGTGATAAATGAATGTTGGTAAACAGTAGACTGGATGCAAAATGTAGATATTATAGTAGCTGGCCCAAAAATTCGAACAGGCCGCCAAGGTCGAAGTTGAAACTCTGGGAACGAACCAATCAAGGGTCTATCGCTAAACAAATATGCCGAAAAAAATGGAGATGGATCGAACATATGCTTAGGAGATTGTTCAGTGACATCGGGCTCGAGGCCCACCAATGGAAACCGAATGAAAATGGTATCCGAGGGTGACTTAGGAAAGATTGTGCGAAGAGGTAATCAAAGACTATGGGGTACCCTTGAGTCAGCTATAGAGGATTGTAGAAAACAGTATAAGATGAGGATGTTCTGTTGAAGCTGTGTTCCAACCAGGACCCAGGGAAATAATAATAATAATTCAGTGTACGTCTTGTTTGAAAAGTTATTACTTGATCAATCTATTGTAAATCAAGTGTTTTATATCGCCCACATGCAAACTAAATCGGAAGGAAATTCACGGAGAATTTAATTGTTGGAGATATCTTGACCTACAAGTGTCCTGGATTTCATTGCTAGCCATCGTTAATAAAAGAAATAACAGCATGATACGAGAAGCAACGCATCATCAAACCGTCAGTAGTATGTACGCGTCACTCAATTAAAAATTCAAAAGCATTAATTTTAACAAATAACACTATGATTGATACAACTGAATTTGATAAAATGTATGTTACCAAAACGTATTAAATTTGTTATTATAACAAATGGAACAATTCTGATTTATTCATTTCCTAATATAACTTTCCTAAGAGGCATTTAAATTAGTTCCGATCTCTAAACAGCCCATCATCTAAACAATGAATACAGAATAGTCTGGGTCTCTCCAAAAGTATGCACCCACCAGGGTTCGAACCTAAAACCTAGAAGCTGACTCCTGAAAATTAATCTCACTTGTAACTGACTACATGAAAAACTTGTCGATAGTTCGGGTAAGTAATTGTGAACAAAATGGTCCACCAGGTCGGGTATGAAGACGAATACTCACCGAAGACATTAGCTGGTAGTTCGTGTTTAAAATAACTAAAAGATGGTAAAAGATGGAAACCATGGACAGTTGGATCGGGTCCCAGAGGTTGAATGGTCGATGAGCTTGACCTGTAACCAAAAAGTCCTTCCTTCGACCCCCAGTGGATACGTACTACTCAAGAGTTCAGTACCTCCTGGTAGTTTCTTATGCTTCTCTAACTGACATCGATTCGTGATCAGACATCATAAAAATCAAACGCATACAAACTAACTCTAGAAAACGAATAGAATTACTTTCTCATTAACCATCATAACGGATACACTCAGCCCGTTGTGATATGTGGTGTGGAACATTCCAAAACAATTAGTTACAATAAACTAATGTAGGCATAAAATAGCGTTATTATGTGAAGAGAATGAATCTAAATCAAGCATTCTTTTGCAAAACAAGTGAACAAAACAGAATAATTATAAACAGAAATACAATCAATTCAAGGGTTGGTATAAGAGGTTTAAAGAAAACAATATGGACACGAGAAAAGAAGGGAAGAGAAATAATCGACGTATATTCCTTAAGGTTACATGTGTACAGACAACACAATGAAACAAAGTATCACATGCTCTCTCGCTTGCTCGCCCACTAGCTCGTCTAGGGTAAATGATTTCAGATGTGATTTTAAAAAAATGTAATAATAAGTGTGAATAGATTGAAATGCAACATTTTCATATTGATAAATTTGTCGAAAGTTAATCACACAGTGTTAATCACTGGTTGTACTATTCTCTCCTCTCCTCTTACATCCTACTTCCTGTAAAGCCAGTGTATGGGATCGCATTATTCCATTGAGTGAACATCACTTAGCTAAATAGTGAGAGATTAGTTTGTCATAGCTCATTTTGATTTATTAACAGACTAACTGATGATGATTGAAAGAAAAAAGTTAACGCCAGTCAGTCAGTCTGTCTGTCTGTTATGTAAGTGGTGGTGAGTGGTGTTTATTCCTGAGTAGTTATGGAAATCTGTTTAGGGGGGTGTGTGGTAGATCCTGTTGTTTCTCTGACAGTGAGATCGATAAATCTAGGTGGATATTCATTCTTCTCTTAGGGTATCAGCTGAAGTTTTCAATATTAGTTTTTATACTGTTTTTCGAGTGGATCTTTCCAATCCATTTCTTTTGTCACTAGGATAACCTATTTGTGGTAGTTAATACACTCTGCTTTGTTTACTAATTTCGGGTATGCTTAAGTTTGCAAGGAATTATTTCACCTTTTGAAGAACAGCATATCTAGGGTTACGGGTGGCATAATTAGGTTTGATTCTCCCTTCCTGCGTTTAAACTTTCCGGATGATTATCTAGGTGAAATTATTGATCAAAATGAAGAAGACATCCACCAACCTTTTGATGGATGGTGACTAGGATATGAATCCAGTGTGTTTCTTTTATCCTATTTTGGGCTCATCTACTGGATGTTATTGCAATCCTGCAGTAATCGATGGCTATCCTATTGAGGCTTAAACCCAGAACCTATCGTTTAAGGCGCCTCTTGTGCAAATGAAATCAATTATTCTTCGTTCAAGTTTCAAGGAGAACACCGTCGTTTACTAGGAATGTAGGTGAACCCAGGTAAGAAATCACAACTAGGAGGTGATACGCATTATGGATTTCACTGCTAGTAACCATTCACCAAATTATTCCATGCTATTCCACAGACACCAACTAAGCGACCATAATAAAAGCCAGCTTGTCAACAGAGACTGAAGATAGTTAACATAGCTGAGTCTTCCAGTTACTACGATGCCAATAGCTTCTTCTGTGATTACCAAGATTATATTTTTATTATCTTAAAGTTATTTGAGCTGCTTTCTATGTTCTTTAGTTAGCAATAACTATGAGTGTGTTGTGTATGCATGTCTTTTTAACAGTTGTCAAGACTTGAACATTTGAAGTGCTTAAGATATTTTCGGAATTTGGAGACAAAACAAACGTCTGGGAGTTTATAAATTTTTAAAATGGACTTTAATTTTACTGAACATTCCGCAGAATTGAATATCAAATGAAAAGATCATATCCTTTGACCTCTGTCTCCCAGACTAACTATGTATTTAGAAAAGATATTTTAAAGTGAGTCATTGAAGTTCATAGTGATCTCTTTTGTAGGCAATGAAATATTTTTCAACATAAAATACACTTAGACAAAGCAATAAGAAGACGTAATTTGTCTGAATTGTGAATGTACTTGCGCAACACACCTCGAACAATCTGATCACACACTGACTTGTCAAAGGAGTATTTATGAAAATACTAAGGGGTGAGAAAATAAACTTAGAACAAGTTAAAAGGACATATTCAAGGTCAAAGTAACAATAAAGATGAATGACTAAACTAAATAAGAGAGGTAATAGTACATCTAATCTGGCTGGTATCAAAACAAAGTTTACCAAAGGAGGAAGGTTTAGCGTGATGACGAATTGTTTTTGAACGCATACAGATGGTATAAACTTCTTTATCGCTAACCAGGGCTTCCACAAACTTTAGGATACGCCCGAAACACGTTTTATAAGTAAGTTTATAAGATATGTAAATGTTGATTTTATGTCCTATCTCTATAATATGTTTCGCAATAGAGGAGCTAGGTCTCCTGTTCTCACCATTATTGGGTTCTGGGGATTCTATTTGCTTCTGAAATAGTCATTTGGGAATATGCTATGAAACCAGCCCTTACTTGCAGAGATGGTTCAGTCCTAACCATTTGTATGTGTGTCCATATGCACATTCAAATTGGTAAATACAGTGGGATGTGACATGATTTTTCGCATGTTCGAAGGGCTTAGATAGAGATATTGGCTTCACATTCTCAATTATTATGATATTAGCTGCATAAAAAGTCTTTTTAACAGCATCGTTCAATCTTTGTCTAGCTGTCAAGCCCCATATATGGTAGCTTGATGTACACGTCTTTTTTAAGGGCAAGTTGGAGAATGGGTCTCGGTGTTCCACTAACCACTTTATATCTCCTAATGAATTTGTCTAGATAACTATCATCAATCAGAGTTTGTGTCAGCTTTCTTGCTTCCTCATCAAGTGTCTTCAGTGCATATTCATTGGATTTTAGTGAATAGGCACCTCACTAACTAAGGCTCTTTTTTACTGAACAGGGTAGAAACTGTGATAATTAAGATACTGCCCTATCCAGGTAGATTTTCTATAAATAGATCGTTTTATTGATTCATCAAGTCGTCGACTAAGCAATATATCTATAATAAAATACATTGTTTATTTTCATAGTATTTTGCATTGAAACAATTTATCATTGTTATATTAAATGACTGATCACATTTGGTAGATTATCTGCAGTAGAAACTACTGTTATCATTGTTTTAATGTAGAATTCATCAAAAATTGGAATTAATGACAGAATCAATAAAAAACCTATGACCAAAATGACAGCTTTTTCAAGCAACTTTAGCACTCTTCAACTATATCAACTAATAATGACACTAAGAATCAAAACCATACCTTTTAGTTCACCAGTGGTTAGTATGATGAATGTCGTGAAGTCCTAGTTAAAATTAACGCCCAGCGAAATAATTCTTAAGCTGTACAATTGCATGTATATATAGTACATTGTCTTAGCAGCAAAATGAATATTTCCAAAGATGTTTCATTAGAATTGAAAACTTTGGGTAACAAATTATGTCATATAAAATGTGTTAATCTGGGAGGGGGGCTGAATTAGTATAAAATTAAGTAATTAAATTGAGTGACGCAATATAACTGAAAAGACTTATGAGAATTTAACTCAAACTGAAGAGAATAATACAATTAAAAAGCCAAAAACGAAAGATTAAGTACTGAGTGTTAAGATAGATCGAATTCATTGTAGATTGAGTGACTGAACAGGCTTTTTCTGCATGCAGAGTTCGGGATTTAACATGTGAATTGCTATTGCTTCTGAGGTCTGTAGAAGTTTGATTCGTACTCTTTTAGTAAGACCCCATGTATTCTGTAGGTAAGTTTGAAGTTGATTTGTGGGTTAGCTTGGTGTCCAGATTAGATTATGTGTTCCTGGACAGAGCTGCGAGAGGATCCTTTTTCCCCTTTATAAAATCATGCGTCGGTGGCACAGAGGTTTGAACTCTCGCCGACCTTGCACATGGTCCGTGGTTCGATCCTCTGCCGGCGTACACCTGATATCCATGGTTGGCTTGCAAAATTTGGGATACCTATATCAAATGCTGAAAATTCCATACTTGTACCAAAAATACAGTGTGGTTTCAAGGTACAATCAAAATAACATACGGTCTGGAATCAAACTGTAATAAAAAATAAAAAATAATAGTTTAATGCTTTTTATATTACCTAATTTGTCGTCTAAAATTTACAATTCTTATAATACATCTTTGGAAATACTATACACATGCGACTATCCAGCTTGAGAATTATATCGCTGAATAGAATAACTCTTCTCTGAACATCTTTACTAATATATCAATCAACAGAGATTTTTTAATTTGCTAGTGGGATACACGATGTCAGCTATCAAGCGGCATTGACTAGCTCTGATACTTTATCACGAATTAATAAGACTTAGAATTCAGTTGTCATCGTATTCTAGTCCATTGGTTGAATGGTCAATATCCATATAGTGTGCTGTAAGTATGCATTCCTTAGTTGTCCCAAGCCACGATAAAATAGTCGTGTAATGGCAATTCTTTCGCAACAAAATTTGTACTGTATTTAATCATATTCCCTACAAATTCAATAGGTGAAATAAAATTTAATTGGATTGGTTTTAACGTAATAATATTAATGACGACACCAACAATAAGGAATCGAAATCATCAGTAGTATTTCCATACAAGGAACGAACCTCAGAAACCTTACGCAGAATTCTTAACAAGGCAGGAATAAAAGTGGCTGGCACTCAAACCCATAAACTCAATTAGAAACAAGGTTTGTCGGTTAAGGGATACTGATTGTCAAGTCAAATACATAGGTCAAACTAGTAGAACAGGGGCAGTCAGACTAGCCGAACATAAAAACCTAGCAAAATCTAGATTGGTTGACCCGAATAAGATAAGAAATCCAGCCACAGCATTACATGCAGTTACACACAACCATACAATAGGATAGGATAGGATGACAGTTTTAAAATCTAATGTAACAGGGTGAGTGGAGGGAGAGATTGATAACAGAAGCTTTGTTTATCGAATCAACTGCAAATGCATGTAATAGGAGTGATTCATCACCTGTCCCTGATATCTAGAAAATTCTGCTACCCCTACGACGACAAATAGGCGAAGACAAAGAAAACTATAAAACTCAAGTTTCAAAGTCGTGTGATTATAACTGATATGATTATGAACAATAAAGTTTGTTCGAAACTGTGTCATCGAGTAAATAATACTGTTTCACTGACTGTGTGATACATCTAATAAACAAACCAATATGGAATTACTTACTATCACAGTACCCAAGTTTTACACATATATATTAACTGGATTTAGGTAGATAGTAATGAAACAGATAAATTACATCTTGTGTGAACACACTCTTTATAAACAGATCAAATTTTACTACACAAATTTGTAAGAAAACAACTTGAGAAAAATAATTTACCACACATTTGAAAGAAAGTGGTGCAAAGAGTACAAGAAAGAAAAAGCATGCACTGTTATTAATTATGAATTCAAAAAAAAAAAAATAGAAAAACTTTACCAATTCACCCTTATCTGTGAACTAATAACGTCTTTCTATGAATATTTTTTTATTTTTTGATTACAGCTTGATTCCACACCGTATTTTAGGTACAAGTATGGAATTTTCAGCGTGGATATCGGTAGCCCAAATTTCGCAGGCCGACCATAGATATCAGGTGTGCGTCGGCGTGGGCTCGAACCCCGGACCATGTGCATGGTCGGCGAGAGTCCTAACCACTGTGCCACCGACGCACAGTGGTAGTAAATGAAATTTATTAAAATCAATTTTAGGTTAATTACCTTGGCAAAAGAAATTTCGAAAGTTGTAGATGGTAGGAAAGACGGATAGATAGGAACTCTTGTAACTGAGCCAACCAAGAACCTGTCTCTGAACAAATTCTCCCAAGAAAATGGAGATGAACTGGACAATCAATGAAGAGACCGTTGAGTGACATCATATACCACGCAAACCGCCGATTGGAAATCAAAAGATAAAGGACGAGTTAGACGTGGATTAAAGGGTGATATGGATGAGATCAAGTGAGGAGGAGATGACAGCTTATTAGATATCGTGGAGCGAGATAAAAAGAACTGAAGAGAACAGAAGGACACGTAGTTGCTGCTGAAGCACTGTGTTCCACCCAGAATCCAAGGGAATATATAATGCATACGCAATCTTATTTCTATATTAAAGTTTCAATAGGACTCAAGAATTTAAGAATTCTCTATCTATTCTAAATTGGTAGGCAAAAAAAAAATACTGCTAAGAGGCATCTACCCCAAAATTCACTAACTAAATTCAGTATTTTCGTCTGGTGAAAAACAGTTGTAACGAGAACGATGAATTACAGAATGAAGGAGTTACCATCACAATATCAGGTTTTCAGACAGAATTATTTCATAATATAGAATTAAGCGCACTTAATACAAATATATGTTCCGGTTTCGATCACTGATTGGTGTCAGTTAGGAAAACATGTTCTTCGATAGCACTGGCTGCTGGTCGCGTTAAACTCACGAAATGGCAGAAGCTAAAATTCATGGACTGTAGGATTGGGTCCCAGTGACTGAATGGTCCACGAACTTGCCTTGTAACCTGAACATTCTGGGTTAGAACCCCAGTGGGTGTGTACTGATGAAGAGTCCCGAGCTAGGACAAAACAGCTGTTCATTACTCCCTGGCTTTCAGTGGTTCTATAACTGACATTAATCCAAGATTAGGCCTCAAGAAAATGAAATCCCTACAAAATAACTGTTGAAAACAAGTACACATGGGAAAATTGTATTAAACTGAGCCTGAAATATTATCAGAGTAGGATAGAAAAACAGGTTAACAGATAAGAAGTGTAGTGTTTAAAACTGGTCTGGCTTCTGAATGTGTCTCATGAAATTCATATTAAGACACAGCTGGAAATAATTTAAAAAATCGTTCGGAGAGTCATTTAAATACTAGCACATTTTATACTTCGAATCTGGATATATATATATACACTTGCAGGATCACTACTCAGGTCAGTAAAATGTAAACCCGAATTGATTTGATTCTCGATTTTTAAAGTAGCCAACTGTAGGCCATCATAAGGATATTTCATAACGGTGGTGTTTACTTTTTGTGAGGTGGGATTGCTGGCTCCATTCTCAACTTTCTCTTTTTGCTAAGCTTACTAAAGGCTAAGCAAGGTTTAGGGATGTGTCGGCTGAGGATAGAATTCCGCCTGACGACATGGTTGATAGGCATTCTACTGTCAAACCACAGATGCACAGTGTCAACATCTTTCATAGGTCAAAGTTATTCTCATGTTTGTGAATACATTATTTTTTGTAGCATCTTGTCTGAATACGTTTCCATAATCTTGGTTAATAGAAGTACCTTGCAGTTGGAGCATATTGAACTTACGAATAACAGTTTAAGATGACCAATTCATTCAACATTTTAGAAATTAAGCAGTGAGCCTCTTACCTAATACTGTTCATTTTATTGTATAGGTCATTTTACTTAAAGCTTATCTCAAAGCATTTTAACCCTTATATATATATATGGATTCTTCCTGAAAATTTTAAGTGGGAATAAACAGGAAGTTTTTTTTTAATAATAATAATAGTTTACTTTATTCCAAAAACAGTACTTATAATACAGAATGAAATTCTCAGCATTTATCACAATATTGCATCTGATTTACTTAAAATTACTTAAATAAAATTAAAAATTGAAACAAAAGCAACCAGAGGAATTTGTCCACGTTTACGATATAAAGTCAAAAATAATCGAAGGACAAATTGAGAGTATTAAGTATAATAATAATAATAACAGTGAGTTTGTTTCAAACAGTATTAACAGTGGTAACACAGCTTAAACGATGTTCACACGTATGAAAAATAAATAAATAAAAACAAAAAATTGAGAGGATTATAAATATAAGAAATACAATAACAATAAAGTTGATATTGTAAGGGTGTAAAAAATGGTTTATTTAGTAGTGCAGAGAAGGTTAGTTAGTTCATGTCGGACACTAATTTCATCACATAATGTACGTACCGCCAAATATGGTATAGTGGAATTTTTATACTTAGACGTATGCGCATAAAGTATTCTGAAAAGACTTAAAGGTGAACTAATAATTTCCATTAGTTTCTTCTACTAGATTTTTAGTTAACTATCGTAAATTACAAGATCCGGATTTTTAATGTTAATGTTAAGATAGTGCTTCTGTATAATGCGCTCTTCCCTAAAAAACTAAAACTTCTGTTGGTTTTTATCAATGTTACCTCCGCTTGATACTAAAGACTAGAGAGCCAGAAGGAAAATTTATACAACAATGAACTGTGACACTTCAGTCAACCAGCTGAGAAATTATTATCTAACAAAGATACAGAATATAAACAATAAGCTTGAAATCACTCACCAGACAGGCCTCCTATCGGAACCTGATTGAAAAGTGACGCGTTGGGTATGGCTTCAAAGTAACCACTGAGAAGATCATGTAAGGAGGAAACGAAAAACTGTGGGCAGCTCTGAAGATCTACTACTGAGTTCCTCCTCATATTTCCCAAATACCTCAAGCATGAAATAATAAATAGTGGTATGAATAACAAATCGGTATGGCTAGTTTTCCTACAAACTCATGAATATATTTTAATCCTATTTAAACCGTAACTTGATCTCTTCCTCAAAAGAATTAAAATAATCTTTAGAAACTCAGAAAAAATACTTTTTCTTAGACTGGTTCTTTATAACTACTTCGTTCACTCATTCATTATTATTATTATTATTACGAGTATTGTTGTTGTTTTTGTTATTGTATTAAGTTAAATCCATCCATTCAATTAGAAACTATATTAAAAGGAAAAGTAGGTATGGATGAATTTTCTAGATGACCTTGAATGCCTTACTCTATTCTAACTCCAAGGTCATAACTGCTTATAACTTCATGAATCTTTTTGTTGAATATTATATATGGGCTGTATAAAAAAATACTGTTTCATCGAGAAATGACTGTAAGCCTGAAGAAATCTGTATGAAAAAGATTATTTTACTGGAATCATGAAACACTTCACCTCTTGTGATGGTACTAAGCACTACTCAAAGTAAAACACTGAAATAGTTTGTCTTGTGATGTTATTACCACTCGCTTAGAGTCATTGGTTTTTGGAAACTACTAGAGGACATAAAGAAAGTTTGTTACTGTTACATTGCTTTACTATGTTCGTTGATGAATGCAATGCATTATGAAATATAATAACTGTGAAGATGTATGGGGTTTAAGCCATATTATCGGAGTGCAAATCCTATTTTACAATTTATTGGTACTTACAAAGTTAGAAGCATCGGTGGCACAGCGATTAGGACGCTTGCCGACCATGCACATGGTCCGGAGTTCGATACCCGGCCACAGACGCACTGCTTTACCTCACTAAGCCAGAAATAAGGGTGGTAAAGAGGAAAGGTTGGGCGTGAGGCTAGCAACCTCATACTGTAAAAATAAACACTGCTACAGAAACTTCAATCCTCTAGCTTGAAGCCCTATGTTCCACTGGGAACGTGAAGGAATAGAAAAAAAATTATTAAAGTTAACACATCTCTCTCCGAATCATGAAGTGTGTATTCCACCGTATGGTTGTCAACTAGCATAGTAGATTAGTCCAACAGTCAGGGCTTTATTGTCACTTTTGAAATTACCCAACCAGATACACTTCAAGGTAGTTAACTTTCTAAGGTAAGAAGCAGTGACACACTTGTCAAAAGTGTCTGATTTTCAACCGTTAGGTCACACGTTCACACTCTTGTCTACCTACCATTTTCTGAGGAAGCAAATAGTATCAATAGCTGTCTCATCATAGATGTGATTCACTGATGGCTTTATGAAAATAAAACTGTTTCTTCTCTTCCTAATTTCTAAGGTATGACAAGCTATTAAAGACAGAAATTAGGAACGCTGAGACAATAGAATCGTTAATCCTTATTGTATAGTCGTATACATTCCTTTAAAAGATTAACAATGTATCATAATGTTATTAATTTGTACCATTCTCAACAAAATGCATGATTTCACTGACAAGAGCTATTGACGATCACATGGAGATTTAAATCTCATGTTAATTTACTTTTGAAATTTAATAGGTCCACTTAAATATATATATATAGTCAAGATTGGTGGACAGTAATTTACGTCAATGCTTATGTTCCCATAATTGGTCGCGAGAAAAATGAGAACAAAGGCTTTGCGTGGGCGGACACAGTTAGTATATAGATGATCTGACACTCAAGAAACAACCATAAAGAGATAAAAGATCAACTTTCTGTGAGAAACAACCAATCAGAAGACTGTGTGTGCTTGCTTGAATAAGCTTTAACAATGTACATGAAAATATGTATTGATTTCATTATTAAAGATCTGTTTCCTGGCCCTTGTCTTCTGTTGTTACACTGTGTTCTACTCGGAACATAAGGAGTTCAATAAAAGTGTAAAATCAGTTCATTGTCAAGTTAATAATATAGCATTACTTGACCTAGTTTGCAAAACTGAATGGTGGATTGGTGGGTTGTAGATGACTGTGAGTTCCAACAACTGCAGGAACTGAATCCAGAGCATCTTACCCATTGATTTATCTTAACACTTAATACCACAATTTTCAAAAATGGTCAAAAGGAATTTCGGTTATTTTTCAGACAGTGGAGGTTTTGCAGTTTAGCTGCCGCTGATCACTTAAAAACAGACAAAATACTGACTGAAAAAAGCTCTGACAGGACGACGACATCTTTCATAAATGCAAATGGCTCATGTTACTCAAAAGTGTATTTCGTCACTTTACCCTTTCCTGACCGTCTAAAACAATAAATCGTCAATTTTGCCGGAAATAATCAAGATACACGTGTTATTGGTGTTCCCACATTCTCTGAGCTGGATGGCTTAACTGCGAAACTTTCGTTTTTTTCCATGAGCAAAACTGCATCATCTAAAGGCATATATATCTACTACTGGGCTACCTCAGTTTCTATCCAGTATAATGCATCTACTCGTCTTCGCCTTGTGCTCTTTGAATCCTTCAATTAGGCATCCTTAGATCCCAAAATAAACTCCCGCAAGTTTTTAATTGGTTTCTAGTCTGCCACTGTGAAGTTAAAGAAGAAAATGAAGAAGAAAATAATGTAGATAATTGAGTCTTGTTTCAGATAGAATGACACTGCATCATACGATATACTGTCGATGGATATTTACTTAGCGATTCAATACGGGGAATAAATATTTTGCAAGAACTTAGTCTGAGAATTCTTTATTGTATCTGGACGACATATTAGCCAAAGTCGACATCCGCCTTACCTTATCACCCATGAAAATACAGTGGTAATTAAATAAAGGAAGTGACATATATTCACGTGAACATCGTATGAACCAGAAAACAATTCTAAGAATGTTAGATAATTCCTTGAAATCTGATACTTAAACCAATTTGTAATTAGAACATATGTGGATAGATATCAAATTTATTGATCAACAAAGAGTAAATCACACGATTAAAGTATCAAATATCAAGGTTACAAGTGGACTAACATTAATACAGAATAATACAATCACATTATAACCTCCAGAGATAACCAAATAGAATTGTAGCCACTATGAAATTATGGATAGTTTACCATCCAATGAGGATTTCAAAAGATCAAATGACATTGTAGTTAGTATTGAAGACGTCATCGGGAAAGAAAATGAAAGCTGTGCAATTATACCATTCAGCGCAGGAAACACAACGCCAAATAAATGACCACTTATGGGAAATATTTATACTGACTGAGAAATCTGTAAGTTGTTGGAGATTTATTTCTGTAGCAGTTTTCATATGGGAAAAAACTTTTTGAGTAGCACGCACCTTCTTTTGTGAATTGACATCACCTGCAGCCTGATAACTCATCATTTCGTTACCACAACTACTAGTGAACAGTTAGCCTTTTTTTAAATAAAGCCTTTAAAGGTTGCTATGTCGACAGAACATCTTGCATATAATAATATTACTGATAACTGCTTCATTCTGAAGAACCCATATGAACACAATAAATATTCCTCAGGGTATTTTATAGAGAAGTGGTTGGGGGTGTAGAATCGTCAAGTAAAATAATGATCAATAATATTCAAGTGGTATTTTGCAGCGAGACAATTGCTTTCGAGTCTTATCACTGAAAACCAGGAAGTACTAGACGGCTGCTTCGACCATGTTTAGGACTCCCCGGAAGTACACACCCACAACCCCACCAGGAGTTGAACCCAGAATCTTGACTATTCAGCCAATAGAATGGAGTCCAGTAGTCCATGAATTCTAACTTTTTTCACTTCTAATCACTGGTGACTGACTGACTACATGATGAAGTTCCCTGAAGTTTTTTTGGGAAGTCCAGACGTCTGGGGTCCACCGATTTGTATGTGAACACAAATATTAGCCAATAAAATAGTCTATCAGTCGCATTATATGCCGTGAATCAGCAGAAGTTAGAAGTGATGAGCCATTGGATTCCGTCTCAGGGGCAAAAAAATGAAACAGGCTCGCTCTAGAACCTCGGGGTCCTTTGTTACGGTTTGGATTTGAATAGTTGGTTAAAACGGAATGAAAGGGCGTTAATTTTATGCACTTTTGACATGTGAAAAAAAGTAGTCTGTTTTAAGCAGGCCATGGCTTCACTGGGAGAGATAGTTCTCTGTAAGTCTCACGATACTACTGAAATCTGTCATATGTTTGCATGTTAATATACGCGTTTTGTCTACAAACCACTGGGTTTTATGATCATTTTAAAACAACTTTTGGAGATTCTTAAGTCACCTACGTTGTTTTTTTAAAACTTTATTCAGTTTTCAAACCTTTAATTATACTGGTTGGTAATTCTTAAAGCAAACTTTTTCTCCCAAAGCATGATAGTTAAATGTATGTAAGTAAAGCTATAAATTATCTACAATCCGTTTAATCGACTTACAAAGATTTGAATTTCTGTTTTTTAGAGTAAAGGCGTCTACTGTAAAAAGAAGACGTGAACTGTAATCACGATCGTCTTTATTGTTTGTTCTCCTTCATTCTTTTGCGTAAAATCTTTTGATACACCCTAATTTCACATGTCACACAAACATAGAGACATGTGGGCGAAAACTAACAAACTAGCAGAAGAAACAGAACAGACAGGACTCCAGGTAAACATAGAAATGACGGAGGTGATGAAAATAACCAACCACTACTGTCAAAGGAAGAAATTTGAGAGAGGCCGCTTCCTTCACATAACTGGGAAGCGTCGTTTTAACTATAAATGACGGCATGTATGAGGATGTCAAAGCTAGCAGGATTCAGAAAAGTAAGATAAACCTTCATCAGTTTGAAGTCAGTTTGGAAATTTTCTGTACTTAGCATAAAGAACGAGATTCAGGCTTTCAACACCAATGTAAAACCAGTCAGCTTTCCTATACGGGTGAGAAACTTGTCGTATGCGTCATGAAAAGTATTTACAACAGGCTAATGCAGACTTTTATCAACAGCTGCCTTTGTTGGCTCCATAGTGAATATCAAATAACTGGAAAGATTATGGCAAGAAGGAACTCTGGTAACAAACCAATTATGGACAGATGGCTCAACAAATATGCCGGAGATATTAGAGATGGGTCAGAAACACTCCCTGTGGGGACTCTTGAGTGACTTCACACGTCAAAGCAGCTCTATAATGAGACCCAAATTGCAAATGACCGGTAGGGTGTGTATTCGAGGCTGGCATCGAGGAGATCGTGTGGGAAAGAGATGAGGGATTATGAGCAATCGTGGGGCCAGCTGGAAAGGACTGTAGTGAATAGGACCAAGTGAAGATGTGTTGTTGAAGCCCTAGTCCCACTAAGAACCCAAGGGAACAATAATAAATAATAATAAATGTCAAATGTGTAAAAGTTCTGGGAAGATGCTTCAGTGTGAATTTAATTCAAAGTTTCACTTGTAATCAGAAGCAGTGTGCGCCAGTGATTCAATGGTAGAATCATCTTCAGTTACTAGGAGGATCAAGGTTCGATTCCTAGTTGGTGAACCACTCCTACCCCTAATCTCATCAATGGTAAACCTAGTAAAAAAGGAAGGTTGGACATGACGACAACGAACCTACACTGTAAAACCTTAATACCATCTCTACTTAAACTTGAAAGCTTGAAGTCCTACATCACACTCAAGATGTTTAGAATGAACACAGAATTGGCAGTAAAACACCTTGAACGTCTTCAGTTGTGTTATATTAATGTTATATTCAGCTGGCTGCCTACTATCACCAATGATCTTTCTGATTGCAGTAGATTGGATAATGTGACAGATAACGGTAACCAACGAGGGTACAGGCATAAAATGGACTCACACAAAAAACTTGGAGGATCTGGACTTTTCCGGTGATATATGTCTGATTTTCCACAAACTGGAAGATATGCAAGTGAAAAGCAACAAGTTGGCAGAACAAGCATCAAATATAGGACTTCAGGTGAATATAGAGAAAATGGAGGTGATGAAGATTCCTGGCTAACAGCAACAGACACAGCGACAACAACAGACAACAATCAGCCAGAATAAATGGGAGGAACCTGAAAGAAACCAGCTCCTTTTACCTACCTACCTACCTACCTACCTACCTACCTACCTACCTACCTACCTACCTACCTACCTACCTACCTACCTACCTACCTACCTACCTACCTACCTACCTACCTACCTACCTACCTACCTACCTACCTACCTACCTACCTACCTACCTACCTACCTACCTACCTACCTACCTACCTACCTACCTACCTACCTACCTACCTACCTACCTACCTACCTACCTACCTACCTACCTACCTACCTACCTACCTACCTACCTACCTACCTACCTACCTACCTACCTACCTACCTACCTACCTACCTACCTACCTACCTACCTACCTACCTACCTACCTACCTACCTACCTACCTACCTACCTACCTACCTACCTACCTACCTACCTACCTACCTACCTACCTACCTACCTACCTACCTACCTACCTACCTACCTACCTGCCTACCTACCTACCTACCTACCTACCTACCTACCTACCTACCTACCTACCTACCTACCTACCTACCTACCTACCTACCTACCTACCTACCTACCTACCTACCTACCTACCTACCTACCTACCTACCTACCTACCTACCTACCTACCTACCTACCTACCTACCTACCTACCTACCTACCTACCTACCTACCTACCTACCTACCTACCTACCTACCTACCTACCTACCTACCTACCTACCTACCTACCTACCTACCTACCTACCTACCTACCTACCTACCTACCTACCTACCTACCTACCTACCTACCTACCTACCTACCTACCTACCTACCTACCTACCTACCTACCTACCTACCTGGGAAGCATAGTTTCAACTATAGGCAGGCGGAACTGGCGAGGATATGAAAGCCAAAATCGGAAAAATAAGACAAGCTTTCACTACTCTTAAGTCTTTGTAGAGGTTAACAGCACTCAGCATGAAAATGAAAATAACATCCGGATTTTCAACTCCAATGTGAAGTCAGTCAGTGCCACTCACTATACGGATCAGAGACTTACACTGCGCGTCATGAAGAGCATCTCAAACAAACTACAGACCTCCATTAACAGTTGTCTCCGCTCAATACTCAAGATCAGATGACCGGCCAGAAAAGATCAGCAACAGGGATCTCTAGCAGTGAGTGAACCAACCAGAAACCGATTATGAAACAAATAGGTATGAAGAAATGGAGATGGATTGGCTGGCCATACGCTAAGGAAACCAGCAAGTGACATCACTAGACAATATATTTCTCGAGTGGAACCCGAAAGGGAAGCGGCGAGTTGGTCGTCAGTGCGAGGGTGACTTGGAGGAGGTGATGTGAAGAGGAGATAAAAGCATGTGGGCAGACGTGAAGCCAGGTGAAAACTCTAGCAGAGAACCGAACGCAAGGGAGAGGTGCGACTGAAGCCCTATCTTCCACTAGGAATTAAAGGAATTAATAATAATATGGGTAGGTGGAGGGAAAAATTGATCACTGAATCTACCTGATTCTAACACGTGCAACAGGCGTAACTCAACGCCAACACCGGGAATATAGAAAATACTACTACAAGCAAAATCAAAGTATAAGAAATGATAGAATTGCATAAATGAAGTTTGAAAGTTGTGTGAGTTCCTGATATGAATATAAGCAGTAGATTGAACTCGAAACGTCACCAGTATATAATACTGCATATCATTGTGTGATTTCACCAGATAATATTGTGCCTCGGTGGCAAAGTGGCTAGGACTCTCGCCGACCATGCACATGGTCCGGGGTTCGAGCCCACGCCGACGCACACCTGATATCTATGGTTGGCCTACGAAATTTGGGCTACCAACATCCACGCTGAAAATTCCATACTTGTACCAAAATTACGGTGTGGAATCAAGCTATAATCAAAAATAAAAATATTTTAAAAAAATTTTTTCTAATATTCTATGATAGAATTCTATTCTCTTACAGTGTTTATGTACTATTCCTATATCAAATTTGTGCACAATTTGATAATCGAAGATTTTACGCAAAAAGGAAGCATTTCTGATGGCCGATAGACCACATTTACTCACATGCAACTGTGAAGATGCAACTTCATTTGTTCAACTCTGAAGCCTGCTACCAGGATATGGCTATGAAACGTTTTTTTACTGTCACAGAATAGCACGACTTCTTCATTGAAACTATTGAATTTAAGGGTAGACTTTAACACCACTCCATTGTATTCAACGCCAAAATTCAAAATTTCCGCTGAAAGTTTTGTTCTAAATTCGCGCACATTTCGGTTGAATGTCTATAAATAGTATATTTCACTAGTAATGTCTACTTTATTGATCTTAAGTTAATTATTACATTTGCTTGAAGAGTTTTTATTTTTATTTTATTTTAAATTTGTTGATCAACCATTTTCTATCAAATATAGAAAACAACACACCATATGTCAGTTAATTAAAACACTCAATTTGTTATAATTCAAACTAAACACTATTTCTACGTAGATTTAATGATGAATGACCTTTCATTACAATCATTTTATAACGTGAATTCCCTTTCTCACATTACATTGCTAATGTTTAATTTAGAAAAGGAGTGCTGAATTTTGACACCTCTCATCTATTCGTTTCCGAGTGGAAATTTAACGGCTATATTCCTGATCATAACTGTTGGTCTTTTCTGTATTCTCTTGTGATTTTTTATTTTAGTTATACATGCATTCATGTGTTATTTCCTGAACAGTTAGTAGCGAAATCACAAAACAAACGATGCTGAACATTTAAGTGCAGTCAAGCAAATAGGCCAGATCGATATCGCCAGATCCATGACATTGGCTGAACTTAGATGCTAAATTTCTCCAGTTTTTTTTAATAATAATAATTTACTTTATTCCAAAAGAGCAGTACTTATAATACAGAATAGAATCCTCAGCATTTGTCACAATATTGCATCTGATTTACTCAAAGTAAAAATAAAATTAAAAATTAAAACAAAAGTAACCAGAGTTATTTTTCCACGTTTACGATATAAAGTCAAAAATATTCAAAGCACGAATTGGGACTATTAAATATATAATAATAATATTAACAGTGAGCAGTATTGTCGGTTCAATTTGGAAACTGTAGCATGTTATAGATTATTGGATCTAATGTTCTGCTGATATAGTATTGTGGTGAGAGCAGCCTGCTAGTCAGTTGATTGACATTAATCTACGTCAATGTCTAGGTCACTAATATGGGCCGTGAGCAAATATGAACAAGGCTGTTTCAACAACCAATCACAGCAAACTTAAATGTGGGCAAATATGATTCGCAGATAGATGGCTCCACTTTCCGAGGGATTCGAAAACGACCAATCAGAAGACTGCGTTTGTCTACTTGACTAGGCTATAATAATGTATGTGAAATTTATATAAATACGTGTTGATTTCCGTAATCAAACGACCTGTTGCCTGGCCCTTGTCTTCTGTTGTTACAGTATAGTGAGGGGAAATACAAAATTAACGGTTCTAACACAGCTTAAATTATGTTCACACTTATGGAAAAAATAAACAAAGACAAAAAATTGAGAGTATTGTAAATATAAGAAATACTATAACAATAAAGTTTGGTACTCCAAGGCTGTAGGAAATGGTTTATTTAGTAGTGCAAAGAAGGTTAGTTAATTCATACCTGACACTATTATCATCACATAAAGTACGGGCCAAATAAGGTATAGTAGAATTCTTATACTTAGACGTACGTGCATAAAGTCTTTTGAGAAGATTTCTTGTTTTACCTGAGGAGACACAAGATTAGAGCTGCGGGTAGAGTGGTGCTCACAGTCTGACAAAATTCCTTTAGCAAACTAGTTGCATGGAAACAAATGCCTATCCGTGACAATGTCAACGATATGGCTCAATGGGTTACCACGAATCACCCTACTGACAGCTAGTCTTCAGAGTTCTACGAAGTATGACGTAGTCTTTTTCAAGCAATCCAGTAAAGAATAAACAAGGGTGAATAGTTAAGAAGAATAGGTGGGATGCAAGAGTTGACAAATTGTAAGAGGAGTGGTTGGGTTAAAGCTAAGTGCCTTATCTTCTTAATGAAAAGTCAGACGAAATATTCTTTTAGAAACCGCTGAGACATGGGAAGACCAGGATAGGTCAGAAGAAAGAATTAATCCAAGATACTTAACTTCAGACTTGGTTTATATATCAGTATGCAAGGGTCATAGGAACCAACGGGTTCATTGAACTTTCGTTTGCATTGGAAACTGAAATTAACAGTCTGACATTTGGGAGGATTTAGTTTAAGGCCGTTACACGAAGACCATTTGCTAATTCCTGATAGAAAGCCGTTCATCTTAGCACAGTCAAGCTGGGAGTTAACAGGCGTTGAAATAGTTAGATCATCGGCATACTTAACAAAGTTCATTTCATCAGAGTGAGGTAATCATGCAAGCAGAGAGAAAACAGAAAAGGAGAAAGAACAACGCCTTGAGGGACACCAGCCTCAGTAAGCAATGAAGTGGGCGACTTTCCCTGACATACAGTGTACTGCTTTCTTCCTGAGAAATAAGAATGCAGACATTTTACAACCCAACAGTCAGTTCGAGTTTCAGTAGCTTGTTTAACAAAATGTCCCTAGGTACTGAGTCGAAAGCAGATGTGTAATCTAGAAGGTGCAGCGAACAAATTTAGCCCCCTTATCTAAGCTTGAGGCAATGTTATGGTACAAGACTCCAACTGCATCTAAAGTACTTCTACTGTGTTTATAAGCGAATTGTTTGGGGTCGTTAAAGGCTTTAAGTAAACGTTGAAGATTAAGTAAGAGCAACTTTTCCATAGCTTTCAGAAAAGGGAGGTAATAGCAGTAGGTCTCAATTTGGCACATGTTCCAGTAAACGAATTAGGCATAGGTACAATTTTGATGTCCTTCCAGACGGCTGGTACGACATTTCTGGAAAATGATTCGTTAAATATGTCCATGAGAGGATAACACAGGATGTCTGCACGTTTTCCCGAATAATTCCATGTTAGTTGGCTAACTTATTTCATTTACCGAAACAGTGAATTCTAACCTCTGTCCTAGAATAATTATCCCTCTTTACACAATCCTGTTTTTCATTGAAATATGAAAATAGTAGAAGATAACATTTCAGACAAAAGTATGGGAATTATCAGACGAAATGCGGTATAGGCTGACATGTCACGAATACTTCGTGAACAGAAAGCCATAGGTCCTATTAACATAATTGTAGGCACTCATAGTCAACGTATCTGAGTAAATTAGGTAAATTGAGATTCCTTCATATATTCTGTTGCACAGTGATACGTTTTTACAGGTAAGCTATTCAAGCTATTTACAACTGACCTCTAGTTAGTCTACATGATGTATGCCGAACGAAAATCAATATATTTACCTAGACCAGGGTATGTTATTGAAAACTTATCCATGTGGTCTGCAGTTCAATTAGTTAACTGTACTATGCCCTCACTGTTATATGACATCATTATTAGTAAAAATTTAGGTGATAATTTTGTCCTTCATAAGATAACGCTAATTTATTAGCTTTGACAACTGTATCCTACAAACATCAAACTTGAAGAATAACAGGACTGTCATGAAATCACAATCCCACTTGTAAATATTTTTCATGATACTTATGTATAGTTTAATAATATAGAATTATCTGTGATAGTTGTCAGCTGAAATCCAGATAAATAAGGCGAGGCTTCTTATGGTAGTGTTCATTTTTTATACAGCGATTATCCTGTGAGTGAGCTCAAATAAGACTATGGGAATTAGAGTTTAATTTCAGAGTATCTAAGAAATGAGAAAATTTTCGGGGATCGTGACATGAGATTGATGCTTTTGTAACATTCTTTTCATTGCTTTAATTATATAGAGTTAAAAAAAATATAAGGATGGAAATGCATCAAGTTTCTAATCCTGTCAAGGTGTTAAGATATCAGTCCAAGGAACTCATACATCAAAATATATTCTTGTATATATCTGTCTAATTTGCAGAAGTTAGGTCAAATCATGTTAGTTAAGTGGTCCAAGAGCTCTTCATGTAACTGGGAGGTCCTAAGTTCGAACTTCAGTGGGTGTGTAATGTTAAAGAGTCTGGAACTAGGACAAAACAGTTGTCCAGTACTCCCTGGTTTTCGCATAGTTCTGTAACTAATATGAGCTCGTAATCAAACCTATAATACATAGATAACTTCGAACCACAGTCATTGTACATGAGGTCGATCTCGATACCCTTTGGTCATTTGAAATGGTGGGTTCTGAGTTCGAATCCCATTGGGTGCACTATCACCAACTGGGAATCAAATACATCCAACTGATGAGTCTCAAGTGGGACGAGTTGCTCAACCTGGATTCTTCAGCTATCCATCATCAACACAGCGAACTCTGAGTTACTAACACGAGGAAAATTGAGACATCCATTCTAAGAACCCATAAAGCAACATGAGACTGATCGCTGAGGTTAAATATTATCACCGGAAAATCATACACACTGATAAAGAAGGTTATCTAGGGTTTTTGTACTTTCACATGGTTGAAAGTATCTGATTAGGTAAAAATTATATTGTAACCATTACAAGAGTGCGAAATTCACATAAGGTGAGAATCTTACAAGTTAAATTAACTAATTAGGCTGTAATGTAATAATTATTTTGAGTCTGAACATGTGAAAAGCGGATATACTCGAAAACATGTTCTGACAGGCGTGTGTGTATCTATGTTTACTTTCTTGCTGCATCAGATGACTACAGACTCAAGGACAGGTGTGTATCGAAAATATAACAAATAAATGCTTGCATACTGAACTAATTTTATGTAGGAAATCGATAAAAATTGCTAATGGTACCTTAAGCGTATGGTACTTTTTTTTACTGAAGAGACTTAATGGTCTAACGACGTAACATGAAGGCGATGGATTCGATTTTTATGGATGAAATAAATCCTTATTTGTGTTACTATTACCTACCGATTCAAACAAAATTTAACAATATCAAAGGAGACAAGATATCACTTTCGTTGATAAGATGCTTAACCTGAGGAAAAATACAAAGGCGTTGACCAGAATGCGAAATGTAAAGAAGTTGGCAGGGTGTTGACCAAAACTTTTTACCCATACATAGCTTAATCCCTTCTTCATCACTGTGCAAAACACGAAGCATTAGTTAGTTGGGAAAAAGAAGTCGAAATTGAATAAAAGGATAGTGTCGTAAAACACTTATTATCGAGTAAGCATTTCGTTTAAGGTTAAATACGGTTTCCATAATCAAATGTTGTGGGGTTAAGGCAATCGACAGAAAGCCTAAAACTAAGGTTTTGTTGGTGCTTGTTGACACTTGTCAGCAAGGCGTATCTACAGTCTTGGAGGAACTGATATCCACCCATATAGTTTCAGAACCTCTCCACTTAGTGCTACAGTCGAACATTTTACCACTGACCTGTTTGGACTGACAAATAACCTCCTGAAGGCCCGTAATGAATGCTATGAATGATCAGTTTTCTTATTCCTTCACGTTCCCAATGGAAAAAGGGCTACAAGCTAGAGGCTTGAAGTTTCTGTAGCAGTGTTTATTTTTACAGGATGGCGTCGCTAGCCTCATACCCAACCACTCCTCTTTACCAGCTTTACTACTGACTTAGCGAGGTAAAGGAGTGCGTCTATGGCCGGGGATCGAACCCTGGACCATGTGCATTGTCAGAGAGCGTCCCAATTTCTGTGCCACCAATGCAAAAATTATCACTCGGGAATTAGGAATCTCGTTAGTGTAGTCTATAGTGTGCAGTGCTGCAAGAAGGCACTTAGCTTAGTGTTCCTATTAGAAAATTTGACTGGTAGAATCCAGTCCTTTTTAACACTAAGCATTAGACACATGGCAAATCCCAAAGAGCCAAGTCAGCAACCGAATATATACCAATTGACTGAAATGGTAAACATGGCTTTTAAGTAACCGCTTACTTGTTTTTATTATCAGTGTCAAATAACTGTTTAAATAAGAGATAATTATGGGAAATTTAAATCTTGATACACAGAAACGTTTGATAACTTCTTGTATTAGATTTTTGTGGCCTAAAACTATGAGACTTAATCACAGGTTTGGTGATAAGCCTTCTTATTCATTGAATGTAGTTAAGTCACAGGTGATAAGTCCTAGACAAGTTGGAAAGACTGTTTATTCATCTACTACCCTCTGTCTCTCTTTCTCCGTCTCAGGATTAAAGAGTATGACTTAAGAGTATATTTACTCTAAGCGATTGTTATCAGCACACACAGAGAGAGAGAGAGACTGATATCTTAAGTAAATAAACGATGTTTGATATTCACTGTGAACAATAAGGAAAACGCACGCATTTATGCAGGATTTTTTTTAATTTCCCCCATAAAACACGCAAAATAAAATAAGAATGCTCAATAGAAATATTTCATTAATTTCAACAAATCTCTGATCTCAATATAGCGAAAATATTCATTCAGGTATCTATTAAACACAAAATGATTGAGCAAAGAATATCCTTCTCGATAAATTCCTCTTCTTGCTCTACAGTTATTATATATATATATATATATATATATATGCATGTTTATATACATAGAATATTCTAGATTAATAGTCAATAACAATATTAGCGTGTTTTCAAATAATATTGATTTGTTAAGTAAGATCACAATGAAATTACAGTTCATTAAAGATGCTTAAATTATAATAATAATAATAACAAAGATATAGTAGCAAATAGAATATCAACTAAAATCAGGAAAATCCCACAAAAAGTTGAGGATCATTCAAGCCTAGATGGTCAAGGTAATGATAATGTCTGAACTAACTTCTTTTGGATGCATAAATTAAACTTGTTAATATGGATCCCAACAGCTTCAGCAATATTTAGTGGTCCAAATCTTAAGGCAAAGTTGAGATTCGTTGGTATGCGGTAAATGACCCTGAAAGCATGATTAATGTCAATCTAGTGTTCTGTATCCACAAGATGAGATAGAATGGCGCTGCGAATAGATTTTGTTTGTCCTTTACCTAACCATTTGCAGGGTGATGCTCGGAAATTCGACGAGAAACACGCCTAATTGTACGGCCTATGTAACTGGCTCCACAGGAGCAGTTAAATTGGCAGATACACATGGAAGAGGCGAAATTAGGCAGTTTGTCTTTTACTCCCAAACGCAGAAGAGGAGTGGTTTTAAAGATACAACGTAATTCAGCAGCAGGGAATGCTCATTTTACCGCATTTCTAAGGCGCTGTGTTAGTATCTCGCTGGTGTTTTCCCCAAAGAACTGCATCTGTAAGAATAAGACCTTTTTCGGAACTGCTGGTAACTTGGGCTGCTTTGATTTCAGATTCAGATTCTTATTAATAAACTTTTCAGGATAACCATTTTCACTTAGCAACCGTTTAATATCACTCAGTTCTTCATCAAGATATTCGTCCGAGCAAATCGCTCTTGCTCTGTAAACCAGGCACTTTATCAAATTGCGTTTGTATTTCAATGGCACAAAGCTGAGAAAATGTGTGTACTGGCCCGTTGATGTAGGTTTTCTATAAACACTTTTTCTTATTGTGTCATCCTCTTTTCTGGTCATAAAAACGTCTAAAAATGGAATACCAGATTCTTTTTCTGTCGCGATGGTAAAATTTATTTCAGGATGTACCTCATTAAATTTGTCCAGGATGCTCATGGCTTTCTTCTCGTTTTTCATAATCAAAAAAGTATCATCCATGTACCGACAATAAAATTCACTAATAACGCTAAGAACATCCTTCAGAGGCCCACTTTCTAGTTTCGCAAGGAAAATGTCGGCTAGAATGGGTCCTAGTGGTGACCCCATTGCCACACCGTCAATTTGTCTATATAGTTCCTTATTAAATAAAAAGTGGACATTCATTGTACATTTCAAGAGAAGCTCTTTCACAAATGATATAGGAATGCCAACATCGATGTTTCGTCGTTTAAGTTCTTCGCATACAAAGTTCACTGTTTCCATAAGTGGTACATTGGTGAATAAGGAAGATATGTCAAATGATATCATGAATTTATTGTCAACATTTAAATCTTTTATCCTTTCCACAAATCCAAAAGTTTCCTCTACGGTGTTTCACCAACTCGGTATGAAGAGGCTGTATGAGTTCGACTAACCATCTGGCTACAGGATGGTATGGCGAATTTAACATATCTAATACTGTTCGAAGCGGTACACCATCTTTATGCACTTTAGGCGAGCCATACAGTCTTGGTATGAACGTTTCAGTGGGTTTAAGGGATGTGTACTGACTCTGTGAGATGAAGCCTTGTTTTTTCAGTCCTTCCAATGTATCCGCCAACTGTTTCTCTATCCTTACAATCGGATCCAGAGAAGAGGAGATTTTTTGGAATTTTAGATTATCATTAAGAATAGTATTCATCTTCTCAAAGTAATCCGCCTTGTTCATGATAACCACTCCTGAGCCCTTATCCGGTCTTGTTATTATTGTTTCCACTTTTGCTGAGATTATCCAGAGCTTCTCTATGTTTTTGGTTAAGATACTATCCGAATCGCGTTTAATATTCATGTAATAATAGCAACAATCGACCAGTGTTAATTTAAGTCTTTCAACATCTACAGTTGATGAGGGTGTTAGGCCTTCCTTTGGAGTATAGAGACTCTCCAACTGAATTTGTGCATCTATTTTGTTAATTTCTGCATGACTACCACAAAATTTAGGGCCAAGCGATAGAAGCTGTAGATCCAATCCACTAAATATTACATCCGAAAAATTAAATACAAAACGATTGGGTTCGGAGGAAACCTTGTTTCAGGTGCCCTGTCCTCTAATCTCTGTACCAGCTTCAGGCGTTTCTTTTCTTTCGTATTATTCACATTTACATCCACATAATCTAAAAATAGTTTCTTTAAGTTTTCTGGTAATTCGTTGACAGATTCGTCAACTAATTAAACATACTCGCTGGCTGAGGAACTAATATGCTACACTCGACTGGAAAGATTAAGAATCCCTTTTTTAAAACAGTAGGAGTTTTCTAGAACCACTTCTACTTAAGCCATTGAAATGAGGTAATATAAATAGACTAAAAGCTGTTAATCCCTGTAATATCCGTTGAAGGAACTCGGATATCAAAATGAATCTAATCAATACGGTCAGGCTTATCAAACAGAAATCATAAGCATAAATAAGTAATCTTGAATCATTCTCATTCCAAAGGAAGTGGCTCTCATGACCTAGTGGCCTACTTGACAATGCTTTGTAGTTTCGAGCAATGCGTACGGGGTTCTGAGTCTTAGTGCAAACAGCATTGCTCATAGGGGAGTAAGTACATCCATTTGACGAGTTATATGAGTCCATATGAATCTCTCGTCCTCAATCCTACCACCAGCCATCAAGGAACAAACACCTCAAGTTACCACAGGATTGGTCACGAACTGAAATCAGTTGGAGAACCATTCGAAAACCAGGGGGTGCTGTACAACTGTTTCATCTGATTCGGGACTTTTTGACAGTACAAACCCACCGGGATTTGAACCCAGGATCGTTTGGACAAGGTGAGCTGTCAGACTATTCTCTCACTGGTCCATAAATCCTAACTCCTCCCAATTCACGATGAACAGCGCAATCATCAGACAGTTTCATAGATGAGTCTCTGTCCTCACACCTGACTTGGTGAGCCTCAATGGTTATAAATCGTCACTAGAACTCCAGGTAACCTCCTGTATACAGCCAGTCACTCGTGCCAATCAGATTAATCATTAAGTGTTGATCTTCAGTTATAAACCCCAACAATATTGAGGTATTCGTCCAAGAAGCCCACACATTAAAATGAGGTATTAAGAATCGACGTAAAAAAAGAAAAGTGTTTCCCGAATGGGTTTAAGTAATTTTATAGTTTACAGTCAATGTAATCGTTTCAGTCTTACATGGGTCATTTGTAAACTCTAAATGCTTATTTGGTAACTTCTTATTTCCTTGGATACTGCCGATTATTATTATTGCTCCCTTGGGTTCCTAGTGGAACATAGGGCTTCAACTGCACATCTTCACTTGCCACTTCTGTCTTCCTTCTGCTGTACTTTTCACCTGAATCCATATCAGTCCATACTGTTTCAACTCCTCTCTCTTCACACGATCTCCTCCATGTCACCCTTGCACTGACGTCCCACACGCCGCTTCCCTTTCGCCTGGTTCCACTGGAGCAATGGCCTGAGGCGAGCGCGATGTCACCCAGCGGCCTCCTCAGCGAGCGAGTGTCCAATCCATCCATCTCCACTTTCTCCTGCATATTTGTTGGTTGGCGATTGGTTCTTGTTTTGTTTGTTTATTCCCATAGTTTCCTATAGGGGGTGATTCTTTCCGGCCCGGCCATCTGATCTTCAGTATAGAGCGAAGACAGTTAGTTGTTGATAAAGGTCTGAGTTAGCATGTTGGAAATATTCTTTGTGACCCACCCGCCAAGTTTCTGATTCATTTAGATTGAGACTGCCGATACACTTGAAAACTAATTGAGACACTTCCTTCCAATTACTTCCATCTCTCTGATATTAAAGTTTTCATACTACGATTAATAAAACTTTCGATGCTCTCCAAATATGAGCATCTATTAAGTGGTCGAAGATCTTATCGTCCTCAAGTGTAATTACTATTTATATTTGATGGAGGAAGATTTCATCCTAGAGTTGTCAGTCAAATGGACGACTTTAACGGTGTTCGGATACTTTTTCAACCCTTCGCGTACCAGCTGGAGCATAGGGCTTCAAGCTTTGAAGTTTCAGCTGCAGTGTCAATGTCGTAGTCTCATATTCAACGTCCTCACTTTACTAGGCTTACCACCAGCTAGTAAACTAGACGAAGTTTAGGAATACGTCGGTGAGAAATCAAAACCTTGATGATGTACCTAGTTGGTGAGCTTCCTATCATTGAACCACCGATTCTATTTAACACTTGGTAGCAATTACCGATTCCTGCATAGGAAAAACATGAATCCACATCTGACAGTTCACTGTAAAATCTGATTATTTAAGGTAAATGGACATATGTAAAAAATTATATTCGTAAAATCTCAGCGAGATTGAAATGAGTAATTCCAACGTTTCGTTCGGCAATCTAGTCCGGACTTCTTCAGGGAAATTAATCGAAATTAACATAACAAAGGTTTATATATAAAAGGAACATCTTTAGTTTTTAAAACTTTGTCCAATCATGATTTATAAAACAAATATTAACAAGTATAATAAACAAAATTGTACGAGTTGTGATCAAAACTTGACCTCTGACTTACAAATGTTGGTCTACCATTGTTAAACACTTTAAACATAGTGTGTATGCATGTGTGCGGTAAACAGTTGTAAAACAATGTCTTAACGTCTCCATAAGTAGATAGATAGACAGTCGGGAACTTTGACCAAGTATTATCAGTTAGTGATACATATCCATTCTTATTTATCAATCAGGATTTCCTATGCGTCAGCTAACATCACACCTTCATGTCTGTTCAAACTGTTAGTATCTAGAATTTTATGATTAGACGTATTTTCAAAATTATGGTGTTTAGGATTAGAGTTTAGTTGAAGCACCCTGTTGACCTGATTGCTTTATCTTCTTTCTGAAAATTGAGCTGATTTATTCGACCTACTGGAGTTGTCAGGTGACTCGACAACTACGGATTTAGGATATGCATTCTGTTGCAGACAACGGAGAGTGAAAACACGATGATTGTGCCAATTACATAGTTTCTTTGTTGATTTAATTCGGTTGCAAAATAATTCAGATGAACTGTCGTCAAGATTTTACAGAATAGTTCTAAATTATTTTAAACTATTCTGTCAAATCTTGACGACAGTTCATTTGAATAAATGGACATATCATGAAGGATGTTACTTACCTTTTTATTGATACGGGAGTGTATACAGAAGGACATCACACCGATATCTCATGGTTAGTTAGTTTAATGTCTAATGCAAATCAGTCACAAGACACTACTTCGAATTAATGAAATTTTTTCAACCCACGTCATTGTCGATATCCAATTTATCGATCGTATTACCTTTTTTTGGTTTGTGTGTATATATGTATATATGTCAACATGTGAATGAATTACCATGAGATAAATACCATGTGTACGAGAAAAACCCTCGGCAACAAAAGCGAATACCTTGTGAATTGACAAAAAAAATACTTCAAAACGAAAAAAAAGTTGTTTCAGGTATTAAAAACAATAAAGCAAAACAATCTTTATCTACACCTCAACAATTATAACGTTAAATGGAAATGTCGATCTAATGCTGATATCGTGTTGTATATATATATGTGGTTTTCAAGAAATTATACCCGGTGAGGGAATTGAATCATAGGTGTAAATGCATAAAATAATAATGAAAGTATGAAGTGTACCTCTGATACTGTGGAGAATGACTTAAATCTTTTGAGAGAAATCCTAATAGAGAAGGGATTTCCAGCACGTTTTATAGACAGGAATATACAGTTGAATCCTATGAAATGTGGTTTATCATCCGTACTTAAGAAAGTACTGCTCATGAGCTTTTAATTCAAGGGTGACTTAGGTTTAAAAAGAAGGATATCGCAGTCACTGAAAAGAACATTCCATGCTGCGTCTTTGAGAATAGACTTTATCAGTCGACCACTACTGTTCAATTACCTGAAGGACAAGATCCTACAATTAACCAACTCCATGTACGTTTATCAATTCAACTGCTCGTGTTGAGCTAGGTTTATTAGTCGTTCGACTCGAGTTTTGTCCAAGAGTGCGAGGATGCAAGAACACTATCCTGCATGGTTACGAAGAGGTGGAAGTGGAACAACAACAAGATTGATCACTGAGCATCTGGTTGATAACGATCAACCCATCTCGCTCGACAGCCTCCACCTTTAAAGTCATCTACAAGGCGAAAAGTAATTCTCCCAAATCACTACGTACCCGGCTCACCTGTATTACTGAAGCTTTGGCTATCGATACAGTAAAGCCAGATCTCTGTGTGCAGAAAGAGTTCATTCAAACCCTCCAGCTTTCATGGTCTTAATCCATAATCATATTTTGGCTCTACCAATTGTTTTCATTTTGTCTATTCAACTTGTATACTCTTCCTTTATCGTGTCAGTTGTTACTATTACTATTCTCACTTTCAACTGTTCCCGGTGTTACTTCACTCGTTCCACTTGTCAATCAATCAATCAATTCTGTTTTGCAATGTTAAATTCTATGTTATGAGATTTCACGCAATGTTACTTAACGTTCTTATTTTATTCGATTTGCCTACTAATCCTATAATCATACATCCCTTCCAAATTCTATACCTCCTGTGAATTATTCGATATGTAACAACTATTGTTTTTCCACCTGACATTTAACTACGATTATAATCCCAAATATTTTAATTGTATTTCATATATATATATATATATATATATCGGATTGTACAGCCTGATAACAAATTCGTTGTTGAAAGAGTCTCTTCTCTGAATCACTTGTTTTGATTTTCTTAACTTTGCAATTTTTCTATGAAGTATTAATATAATGGGTGAAATATGAACTTTGATCACAGCGGGCTGTTGGCGCAAATCGTGCTGTGACTTGAGTCCCCATTTTGACTTTAAAGATAACCTATTATTTATTTTTACTATAGCTTGGTTCCACACCGTATTTTTGGACAAGTTTGTAATATTCAGTGCATGATATCGGTAGCCCATTGATATTAGGTGTGTTTCGATAGGAGATAGAACTCCGGACCATGTGCAAGGTTGGCGAGCGCCTTAACCGCTGTGCCACCAACGCACAAAACTGAATGGGATGACTGAATCTTATTGTTTCTCATTTCTTTATGTTCCCAATAGAGCACAGGGCTCCAAACATTGGCCTTGAAGCTTCAATAGTAGTGTTTTTATACCAGGCAGGATTGCTAGCCTTACTCTGAATTTTTCCTCTTTACTGGGCTTGGGACCATCAAAGCAAGGTTTAAGAGATCGTCAACCGGAAATCAAACCCGAACTACTTGCAGGGAGCGATGAGGATTCTCCCGCTGAACCACCGACGCAAAGTCATTACCCATTAGGGTGGGTTTATTATAATTATAATAATTCAAGTAGTCTGTTTTGTTGAGAACAGACTGACAGCCTCGAAAGTAGAAATAACACCATGCCACTTATTAAAATAGCTTAAGAAGCTGTGAATTAAAATAATTAATGATTGTTTATGTTCTGATTCACGTGAAATGGTTCATTCGAAAGATAGGACTTCAGGTGAAGATTACAGAAAACAGAGGTGGTCAAGATTCCTGGCCAATAGCAGACGCAACATCAACTGACAACTATCAGCATAAATGGCCTTGCTCTGAGACAGTCATCAAGTGGCATTACACGGCAGGCTATCTCTCTCTAGTGGAACCCGAAAGGGGAGTAGCTAGTTGGTCGTTAGTGCGAGGGTAATATGGAGAAGGTCATGCAACGAGGAGATGAAAGCGTGTGAACAGACGTGGAGCCAGGTGAAAACGTTGGCAGGAAACCGAACACAATGGAGACGTGTGCCTGAAACCCTATGTTCCTGTAGGCACTAAAGGAGACAATAATAATAATAATAGATGGCAATGAAGTTCAAACTAGATACCTTGGATTATGCTTATCCTCTTATCTTTCATAGTCATTTCATATTATGCTAATTTCTAGAAAGATATTTCTATATAAGGAAGTAAAGACAATCTGGTATCACTCCGTTTCTAGTATCACAGTTTGTTAATACTTTCATTTTGCCTATTATTATTTACCGTTCCCCCAATTAATATTACCTGAGTTACTTAAAAAAGACTGCACTCAGTAATGAAAGCCACTAAAAGTTGTCGGTAGGTTGGATGGTGTGCATCTAAGCCAATTAATTGATATCCTTGTTTTCATAAGTTTGGACTCATTCAAGAAATTAGCAATAGCCATGTAGTGGAACTCTCACCCACCCACCCCGCTTAACTCACAATTCTCCCCTTATTTTTTCTCAGAAAGGGCTAGAAGTAATTGTAAAAGACTATATAATAGCACGGCCAATTAAAAAAATTCAAAAATACTTTATTCTTAAGAGTTTGATCTGTAAGGATTAGATTTGTTTATACCACTTTACCCATGGAATGATATCAGGTAGCGAACCATTGACAACCAGCAGGGAGTACTGGACAGCTGGTGTTTCATCCTAGTTGGGAGTCATCGGCAGTACACACCCACTAACGGGGTTTGAACCCACGACCTTCCAGTAACAAGGCAAGCTCGTATACCATTCAGCCACTTCTACATATTCTCCAAGTATTTTATATGATGAAAAGAGTGTTAGGCATAAAAGTACATAGCGCGAAACATTAAATAAAGGTTCCTCTTATTGAATGAAGTATAATTATACTTCACTAGTTTACATACACTAATAAGCTTTGTTATTGGTAATATTTTGCGTAAAATTACTTTTGCAGCACAAGTACACAAAACAGCTAATAATATAAAAAGAACTAAAATCAATTCAAGGGTCGGGATTAAAGTTTTATAGAAAACAATATGGACACGAGAAAAGAAGATAAGAGAAATAATTGACGTATATTCCTCAAGGTTACATGTGTACAGACAACACAATGAAACAAAGTATCACATGCTCTCTCGCTTGCTCGCCCACTAGCTCGTCTAGGGTAAATGATTTCAGATGTGATTTTAAAAAAATGTAATAATAAGTGTGAATAGATTGAAATACAACATTTTCATATTGATAAATTTGTCGTAAGTTAATCACACAGTGTTAATGACTGGTTGTACTATTCTCTCCTCTCCTCTTACATCCTACTTCCTGTGAAGCCAGTGTATGGGATCGCATTATTCCATTGAGTGAACATCACTTAGCTAAATAGTGAGAGATTAGTTTGTCATAGCTCATTTTGATTTATTAACAGAGTAACTGATGATGATTGAAAGAAAAAAGTTAACGCCAGTCAGTCTGTCAGTCTGTCTGTCTGTTATGTAAGTGGTGGTGAGTGGTGTTTATACCTGAGTAGTTACCGAAATCTGTTGGGGGTCGGGTGGGTTGGTAGATTTTGTTGTTTCTCTGACAGTGAGATCGATAAATCTAGGTGGCGTTTCATTTTTCTCGTTAGGTATCACGTAAAGATCTTAATTTTATTTTCTATAGTGTAATACTTTAACATAACGAATATATTATTTCTCAATAAAGGAAACTGGCTGTATGAATATACTAGGATTTGTTTTTTGAACAGTCGAACATGACTCTGAAAGTCAGAATGCTATTCAGTTCACACCGATTTCGGGTATATTCACATTCGAAGCGAACTGATTAGTCTTCGAGTAAGTGTCATATCTAGGTGTTCTGGAAATATGGTTGATTCTACTTCCAAAGGGAACATTGATCGAAATATGAACTCCATCGAAAGTGTTCAGGTGATTGTTCAGATACAATCCTTATCGAAAATGATGAAAATATCAAATAAAGTGTAATTATATTTCAATTAGTTTACACAGAATCATCAGTTTTGTTATTGGTAGTATTTCGAGCAAAATTACTGCCCGTGTTCACACCACTGTCTGAATTGTTTTGTTTTTAATTCACGCAATTATGATTTGTACTCATATAAATAGTTCATTTTTTGGTTCATTCAAACTTGTGTATTCAGAATTATATTCCAGATTGTTGACATTTGTACTGAGTCACCCTTACTACATGTATCCAGTGTGACCTTAATGAATCTAGACTCTGTTATAAGTCTCTCTTTCCATTTGTTCATATTACACACATTGTTCCAATCGATATTGTGGTTTTTGTGTCCCATGCATGTACAACTATCGATGAATATTTTTCAAGATTCTTGTAAGCTTGTGTTCCTGTTGGTTGACCTTTAGTTTGGCGTTTATGTTCATTCACTCTTATTCTTCCTAAATAGGACATACCCATAGGGACGTTTATATTATTATTATTATTGCTCCCTTGGGTTCCTAGTGGAACATAGGGCTTCAACTACACATCTCCACTTATTCTGTCTTCCTTCTGCTGTACTTTTCACCTGAATCCATGTTAGTCCATACTCTTTCAACTCCTCTCTCTTCACACGGTCTCCTTCATGTCACCCTTACACTGACGTACCACTCGCCGCTTCCCTTTCGGCCTGGTTCCACTCAAGCAATGGCCTGACGCGGGCGTGATGTCACCCAGCGGCCTCTTCAGCGAGCGAGTGTCCAATCCATCTCCACTTTCTCCTGCATATTTGTTGGTTGGCGATTGGTTCTTGTTTTGTTTGTTTGTTCCCATAGTTTCTTGTTGTTGGTGATTCTTTCCGGGCCGCCCGGCCATCTGATCTTCAGTATAGATCCAGCGAAGACAGTTGTTGATAAAGGTCTGGTCTGCAACAGGCTGTTGGAAATATTCTTTGTGACCCGCCAAGTTTCTGATCCGTATAGAAGAACTGACTTTACGTTTGTATTGAAAATCCGAATTTTGTTGGTGATGCTGAGTGACGAAGATTTCCAGATTGGTTTGTTTCAGGTTGATGAATGTGTTTCTCACCTTCTCGATTTGACATCCTCGTCCGTCCCTTCTGTAGTTGAGACAATACTCCCTAGATAAGTGAATGAAGTAACCTCTTTCAAATCCCTCCCGTTGATGATGATTGGCGTTGGATGTTGTTGCTGTTGTTGATTGGTTATTTTCATAACTTCCGTCTTGTCTATGTTTACCTGGAGTCCTGTCTTCGCCATCTGCTTCTTCAACCAGTTTGTCGGTCGGTTTTCGCTTGTAGGTCTTTGATTGTGTGTGACATCAAACATAAATCATCCACACGCGAAATCCAGGTCTTCTAGGTTCTTCACGTCGGTCCAGGATATTCCTGTCCCGTTTCTCGTTTCCCACTGTCTGACACATAATCCAGTCCACCACAATTAGGAATATCATTGGTGATAGATAATAAGCACCCTTGTCTGACTCCTGTGTTTACTCCAAACGCCTTGCTGAGTTTTCCGTTGTGGATCACTTGACGTGTGCCGTTGTCGTACAGCTGTTGAATAAGGTTGATGAATATTTGGGCACTGTACGCCGTAATACGACGGTGGCATAGTGGTTAGGACTCTTGCCGACAATGCACATTGTCCGGGGTTCGAGCCCACACAGGCGCACACCTGATATCTATGGTCGGCCTGCAAATTTTGGCTACCGATATACATGCTGAAAATTCCATACTTGTACAAAAATACAGTGTGGAATTAAGCTGTAATCAGAAATCAGAAATAGTACTCGAGTAGTTTCCAAATCACTTCACGATCAACGCTGTCTGTTGAAGGCCTTCTCAAAGTCTATAAAGTTGAGGTAGAGGTTTGATCGCCATTCCATGCTTTGTTCTGTGATGATGATGCGTAGTGTTGCAATTTGGTCAGTACATGATTTGCCTTTCCTGAATCCAGCTTGTTCTGGTAGGTAGGAGTTCTGTCTCCAGTGCGTCTTTTAATCTCTCCAGGATGATGCGACTCAGGATTTTACTTGGCGTCGATAGAAGCATGATTCCTCGCCAGTTCTTGCAGAGTCCTAAGTCGCCCTTCTTTGGTAGTTTCACGAGGTAACCTTTCCTCCAGTCAGTAGGCACCTTTCCCTCCTTCCAGACCTTTTGCAATAATGGAGTCAGCATGTCTGCTGTAGTCTCTGGGTCCGCTTTCAGTGCTTCAGGGGGTATTCCATCTGGTCCGGCTGCTTTTCCAGCTTTCAGAAGCTTGATTGCGTTCAAGACTTCAGCTCTCGTTGGAGGATTGGTGTCAACTTGCAGTTGTGTGCGCGCTGTTGTTGGTATTTCTGGACGGGTTGCAGGTGATGGTCGGTTCAAGAGTCCTTTGAAGTGATCCGCCCATTGTTTAATCTGTTTTTCTTCCTTGGTAATTGGGTTCCCTTGGCTGTCTTTTATAGGTTTCGCTTGTGTTGGTCTCTTCCCGGATAGAGATTTGGTTATCTGATATAGTGTCCTCAGGTCCCTTTTGCCTGCTGCCTTCTCAGCTTCAGTGGCGAGGTTGTCGTAGAATCGTCTTTTGTCCTTCCTAGCACTCTTCTTCACTTCTTTGTCCAGTGCTTTGTAAGTTGAGCTCAGCGTCTCCTTCTCCTGTCCGTCCTTGCATTGAATCATTTTCTCTTTCACCATTCTCCTCTCTTCTATTAATTTCCAAGTGTCCGTTGAGAGCCATTCCTTGTCTTGTCTCTTCTTTCTTCCTAGAACCGTTGAACACGTTTCGTTGAGAATCGCCTTCAGAGACTTCCAATGTTCTTCCACGCATGATTCTTCAGTGATGTCGCGTAGTGTTTCCTGCTTTGCTCTGACAGTTGCAGTGAAAGTGTCTTTTGTGGTTGTGTCCTTCAGTAATTGAGTGTTGAACTTGCATTGTGGCCTATCCCCAGCTATCCTCGAGGCTTTTAGTTTCACCTTGAAAGTCCCTTCTACTAGATAGTGGTCTGAACCCACATCTGCTCCTCTCCTTGACCTTGTGTCCAGTAGGCTCCGTCTCCACTTTCTTGAAATTGAGATGAAGTCTATTTGGTTCTTGGTGTTTCCATCTGGTGAAATCCATGTCGTCTTGTGTATATCCTTGTGTTTGAACACACTACCACCAATCACCAAATCATTGAAGGCGCAGAAGTCTGAGAAGAGTTCACCATTGTCGTTCATTTCACCGAGGGCCTCACGACCCATGGTGAGTTCTCTTCCTGTGTTGTCTCCTCCCAGCTTCGCATTCATGTCGCCCATCAGGATTTTGATATCGCCATTTGGGACGTTGTCCATTATTGCTTGTAGTTGTCTGTAGAACGCCTCCTTCTTCTCTTGTTCTGAGACGTTTGTAGGCGCATAGCATTGAATGACTGTAACTTTCCTTCCTTTTGAGTTGAACCTGGCTGTCATTATCCTGGAGGAGATTGGTTCCCACTGCATGAGAGCTTTGGCTGCTGTTGGTGACATCATGATGGCCACTCCCTCGGTGTGCTCGTGGTTGTCCTCTGGGTGGCCGGAAAAGATTACTGTCTCTCCAGTAGGTAGTTGGCACCTTCCAGTTCCGTTCCATCTGCTTTCGCAGATTCCCAACACTTCTATTCTGTACCTTCTCATTTCAGCGGCTATCTGGGCAGCCTTTCCAGTTTCGTACATTGTACGAACATTCCAGGTACCCATCCTTACTTTTGCTTTCATCGAAAGAAGGCACATCGGCTGACTGGCTTCCCGAAGGCTTTCACCAGCCTGCGTCATTTCACTTCCCCGATTCCAGCGAAAAGTAAGGCTATTGCTTATGTTTTTAGAATTTTTAATATATTTATTCGTTGAAGTTTCTGTAGCGATTTGGTTGTTTTACAGGGGTGGAGTTGCTAGCACCACGCCCCAACCCTCCCTCTTTACCCGGGCTTGGGACCGGCGAGAAAACTAGTGAGCTAGTAGCCTAGCAAGCTAGTATCTGACGAGGTTCCCATAGGGACGTAATCAACTCATATTTCATGTCTTGTTATTTCATCTAGTTTACTTCACACCATTATTACCATATTATTATTTTCTATATTTGGTTTTTAAGGGTTAGTTATTGTTTTTACGAGTTGATCACGGATTGATATCAGTTAAAGAACCATTGAAAACCAGCACTGAAGTAATGGACAGCTGCTGTTTCATCCTTATTATTATTATTTGTCAACCTTAGTAATTTACACAGAACTTAGCTTGGCTGTATTGCTTGATTACAGTTCACAACTTGACCTTTAATTTTATTATTATATTTGTTATCTGTCAGCGTGCCCCGTTTGTTTGTTTGTTTCTATTTCTGTGGTATTCATACTTCTCTCACCCCGCCCCCCCCCACTCTTCCCAAATTTATATTTCGCTGAGTATAAACACCTTCCAATGACAGAGATATTTTTCTAAATTATTTAGCGAAGTAAGGTCAGTCATTCTAACTCTAAGTAAATTCCGATGTTCGGATAATCGAAATGATCCCGATTCTTCTAGTTTGATCTGTTTTATTGACTTTACATTCATTATATAGGATTTCGTAAATTGTATTATTTTTCTGAATTATTATACCCATAAATAATTGAGAAAACAGTGAAGAAAATTTTTTCTTTCTAAGAATCATTTTCATAAGCTGTACAGTCCTCATGCGAAAAATGACGTCACATCCCATTGTATTTACTAATTTGAATGTACGTGTGGACACACATACATCAGGAGGACTCATCGATCACTGCAAATAAGGGCTTCACAGCATATTCTAGAATGGCTCCAGAAACAAATGGAATAATCAGAATCTATTAACGGCGAGAACAGGAGACCTAGCTCTTCTATTGCGAAACATATTATAGAGACAGGACATAAAATTGATGTTAATAGATCTTTTAAACCTATCTATAAAACGTGTTTGTAGAAGCCCTAGCAATTAGAAAGTTCTAGCCACCTTTATGCGTTCAAAAACAATTTGTCATCACATTAAACCTTCCATGGTAAATTTTGTTTTGATACCATAGCAGATGTACTTTTTATTACCTCTGGTATTTGGTTTAGTGGTTTTCATTGTTATTTTGAGCTTGAATATGTCCTTTTAACTTGACCTAAGTCTATTTTTCTCACCTCTTACCTCTTTATTAATTTCATGTATCTTTCTATGACAAGTCCGTGTGCGATCAGATTGTTCGAAATGTGTTGCGCAAAAATTCATTACAGGATTTAGACAAATTACGTCTTCTTCTTATTATTATTGTATCCTTTAGTTCCTAGAGGAACATAGGGCTTCAGCTGCGCACCTCCATTGACTTCGGTTTTCTGACAACTTTTTCACCCTGCTCCAGGTCTGTCCACATGCTTTCATCTCCTCCTCGCATGACCTCCTCCAAGTCACCCTTGGACGACCAACTCGCCGCCTCCCTTTCGGGTTCCACTCGAGGGCTTGTCTAGTGATGTCACTTGATGGTTTCCTCAGCGTATGGCCAATCCATCTCCATTTCTTTCTGCCTATTTGTTTCACAATCGGTTCCTGATTGGTTCGCTCCCAGAGATCCCTGTTGCTGATCTTTTCTGGCCATCTGATCTTGAGTATTGAGCGGAGACAGTTGTTAATGAAGGTTTGAAGTTTGTTTGAGATGCTCTTTATGACTCGCCAAGTCTCTGATCCGTATAGTAGCACTGACTTCACATTGGAGTTGAAAATCCGGATCTTATTTTTGATGCTGATTGCTGTTGACCTCCACACAGATTTGAGAGTAATGAAAGCTTGTCTTGCTTTTCCGATTCTGGCTTTGATGTCCTCGTCAGTTCCGCCTGTAGTTGAGACGATGCTTCCCAGGTAGGTGAAGGAGGTTGTTTCTTTCAGGTTCTTCCCATTTATGCTTATTGTTGTCTGTTGTTGTTGTTGCTGTTGATGTTGGCTAGGAATCTTCATCATCTCTGTTTTATCTATGTTCACGTGAAGTCCTATCTTTGATGCTTCTTCTGCCAACTTGTTACTTTTCACTTGCATATCTTCCAGTTTATGGGAAATCAGACATATATCATCGGCGAAATCCAGATCCTCCAAGTCTTTTGTGTCAGTCCATTTTATGCCTGTTCCCTCGTTGGTTGCCGTTGTCTGTCGCATTATCCAATCAATTGCAATCAGGAAGATCATTGGTGATAGTAGACAGCCTTGCCTCACTCCCGTCCTCACTTCGAAGGCTTCCGTAAGTTTCCCGTTGTGGATTACTTGGCATGCAGCATTGTCGTATAACTGTTGGATGAGGTGTATAATTGTCGATGGGACCCCGTAGTAGCGAAGTAGTTTCCAAATGACCTCTCGATCGACGCTGTCGAAGGCCTTTTCAAAGTCGATGAAGTTGAGATAGAGAGGTGACTGCCATTCCAAGCTTTGTTCAATGATGATCCGTAGAGTGGCGATTTGATCAATACATGATTTGTTTCTCCTGAATCCAGCCTGTTCCGGACGAAGTTTTTCATCTAGGGCTTGTTTGATTCTCTCCAGGATGATGCGACTTAGTATCTTGCTTGGAATGGACAGAAGCATAATTCCACGCCAGTTTTTACATTGACTTAAGTCTCCTTTCTTTGGAAGTTTGAATAAGTAACTGTTCTTCCAATCCTCGGGTACTTTGCCCTCTTTCCACACCTTCTCCAGTAGTGGTGTCATCAAGTCCGCTGTTGTCTCTGGGTCTATTTTCAAAGCCTCTGCTGGGATTCCATCTGGTCCCGGTGTTTTCCCAGTTTTAAGCATCTTGATTGCATTCAGGACTTCTGATTTCGTCGGGGGGTCAGTGTTCACTGGTAGTTCTGCTTCCGTTGTTGGTATTGCTGGACGTGTTGTAGGTGGCGGACGATTTAGAAGTCTTTTGAAGTGTTCAACCCAGTGCTTTCTCTGTTCCACCTCTTTGGTGATTGACTTTCCATTGTCGTCCTTTATTGGCTTAATCTGTGTCGAACGTTTGCCCGAAAGGTTCCTAGTTGTTTGGTAGAGTGTGGCGAGGTCTCCTTTGCCTGCAGCTTGTTCTGCTTCGTTTGCCATGGTTTCATAATATTTTCTTTTGTCTTCCCTGGCACTTTTCTTCACTCTTTTGTTCAGTGTATTGTAGCTTGCATTCAGCTCCTGTTTTTGTTGCTCGTCAGTGCACTGGATAATCTTTTGCTTCACTGTCCTTCTCTCTTCTATTAGTTTCCAAGTGTCCGTAGTGAGCCACTGTTTGTCCTGTCTCTTTTTTCTGCCTAGAATTTCTATGCAGGTTTGGCTCCACACCGTTTTCAAGTTGTTCCAGTGCTTTTCAACGCCGACCTCTTCGCTAGTGTTGATTTGTGTCTCGGCTTTGTCCTTTATGCTTGCAATGAAGATGTCCTTTGTAGCCTGGTCCTTCAGCTTTTGAGTGTTGAACTTGGCTTGTGGTCTATCTGCAGCTCCTGATTCCCTGAAAGCTTTTAATTTGATTTGGATTGTCCCTTGTACGAGATAGTGGTCTGAGCCAACGTCTGCTCCTCTTCTTGCTTTTGTGTCCAGTAGGCTGCGCCTCCACTTCCTTGAGATTGAGATGAAGTCGATTTGGTTTTTGGTTTGCCCGTCTGGTGACACCCATGTAGCCTTGTGGATATCTTTGTGCTTGTATACACTGCCACCAATCACCAGTTCGTTGAAGGCGCAGAAGTCGGCGAAGAGTTCTCCGTTTTCATTCATTTCTCCTAGAGCTTCTCTACCCATGATGAGTTCCCTTCCCGTATTGTCTGGTCCCAGTTTGGCGTTCATGTCTCCCATTAGTATTTTCATGTCGCCAGCTGGAGTATTGTCCATTGTTGCCTGTAGTTGCCTGTAGAATTCTTCTTTCTTCTCGAGGTCTGCGTTGTTTGTGGGTGCATAACATTGTATGATTGACACTTTCCTTCCTTTGGAGTTGAACCTGGCGGTCATTATCCTGGACGAAATCGCCTCCCATTGTATCAGGGCTTTCGTTGCCGTTGGTGACATCATGATAGCCACGCCCTCGGTGTGCGTGTGGTTATCTTCTGGGTGACCGGAGTAGATCACTGACTCACCTGTTGACAATTTGGTGAGTCCACTCCCATTCCATCTGCTCTCACATATTCCCAGCACTTGTATTCCGTATCTTTTCATCTCGTTGGCGATCTGGGCAGCTTTCCCAGTCTCGTACATAGTTCGGACGTTCCATGTTCCTACACAGACTTTTTCTTTTGGTGCAAGGAGGTTCATCATACTGAAGTTTCTTTAGCAATTTTTGTTTACAGGGTGGGGTTGCTAGCCTCACGCCTGAGAAAAGAATGATTACATTAAGTAAAAGTTTAGAGAGAAGCAACTTTTTGGGTTGCTCCCCTCAAAATCAGAAAATAACGGACAAACAATGAGAACAACATCAACAAAGGAAACAGTTCACAGAAAAAAGGGCAAAAAGCGACGACAACTATACAATAAGACAACATGCAATATAGTTCAGTATTGTTAACTAAAATGATATCTTAACCATAAACTCACTGACTTGGAGCAACTTGAACATATAAATCCAACAATATATACAATTATAGATGTGTTTATGTTTAAAAATTCCACAAATCCAAACAGTGGGTTATGTGTATTATCTGTCAATAAGATTGTATTTTTTGGATTCAGTGTTCGAAAGGTTAATAATTGTGATAATTTCCGCAAACTCTTTGCATAAATTTTTACAGTAATAAAAGTTTTTATTAATGAGCAAAATGTAGCGTAATAGTCGAAAAGCGCGTCTTCTTATTGCTTCATCTAAATTCATAAAGGGAATTAAATGTTTTAAATATATTTTTAATTCATGGAAATTTCCCATTGTAGCGTACAGAAAATCAAAACAAGTGGTTAAGCGAAGAGACTGTTTTCAACAAGGAATTTATTTAGATAAAGCAATAGAAAGACGTAATCTGTCTGAATTCTGTAATGTATTTTTGCGCAACATACTTCGAATAACCTGATTACACACGGACTTGTCATAGGAATATATATGTGAGAAATTAATAAAGAGTTAAGAGGTGAGAAAATAGACACAGGTCAAGTTAAAAGGACATATTCAGGGTCAAAATAACAATGGAGATCACGAAAAGAAATAAGAGAGGTAATGGTACATATGCAATGGCATTAAAACAAAATTTACTAAGGAAGGTTTAGTGTGATGACGGATTGCTTCTGAACGCATAAAGGTGGTTTAAACTTCCTAATCGCTAGCTAAGGATTCCACAAACTTTAGGATGCGCTCCAAACACGTTTTATAAATAGGTTTACAAGACGTAAAAACATCAATTTTATGTCATGTCTCTATAATATGTTTGGCAATAGAGGATCTAGTTCGCCTGTTCTCATCGTTAATGGGTTCTGGCCACTCGATTCACTTTTGAAATAGCCATTTAGGAATATGCTCTAAAACCAACCCTTACTTGAAGAGATCGATGAGTCCTCCTGATGTATGTGTGTCCACACGTACATTCAAATTGGTAAATACAGTGGTATGTGACATCATTTTTCTCATGTTCAAAGGGCTTAGATGGATATATTGGCTTCACATTCTCAATTATTATGATATTAGCTGCATAAAAAGTCTTTTTAACATCAGCGTTCAACCTTTGTGTAGTTATCAAGCTGTTATGATGACCCATATAGGGTAGCTTGATGTACACGTCTTATTCATAATGATGACTCCAAAACCTTTATCAGGTTTCGTAATTATCATATTAGAGTTTTTTCCCGTGGCTCTTTCAAGGCTTTAAAGTGCTGGGAATTTAAAATACTTTTCTCCTTTGGGTTGTTGTTTAAAAATTGGTGAGCTATATCCAACATATTGGCATTAAACCAACCCCGATCTTCATCGGATGTTGCGGCAAGAGGTTTGAGTTGGTCATATAAGTTTTCAAACTCAGCAAGGATGGCTAAATCCGTAAATTACGTGCGAGGAACACGAAATTTAAGTCAAAGGAATAAAGCATCTTTCTGATGAGTAGATAGAGTAATATCAGAAAGATCTGTAACATACTTACCAGGATTCACCGGAAAAAGATCTACGTGGTTTCGATCATCAACTTACGGATTTAGCTATCCATGCTGAGTTTGAAAACTTATATGATCAACTCATATCTCTTGCCTCAACTAATATAATTATTACTAAACCTGATAAAGGTTATGGAGTCGTCATTATGAATTAAAGTGACTACAAATCTAAAATGATGTCTATTCTTGATGATAAAAGCAAATTTAGCCGTGATCCCTCCTCAGAAGATATTCAGTTGTTGCAGCAGGGCACAGTGACAGCTAATCTAGTGAAGCTTCATGGCCTAATTGCTATAAATAAAGATAAATTTGACTCTTTAAAACCATCAGAATGTAAATTCCCGCATATGTATGGTTTGCCAAACATACAGAAAACCAATAATCCTCTACGTCCTATTTTGTCAATGTGCAAATAATCCCCAGCGCATAAACTTGCTAAGCGGTTATTAGAATTATTGCATCCAGTCAAAACACAATTCTGTAAGAATGCGTTAAAAGATACACTTGAATTGGTTAATTTTCTTGACGATATTAATATTTTGAATAAGAGTAAATAACTCTTTTGATTCAAAATCGTTATTCACTAATGTGCCTTTACTCAAAACAGTTGACATTTTGTGTGATTACATTTCCACAAACATTTTTTTCATCCCGTTCCCCATATCTTATTTACAAGATTTATTACTTCTATGTACTAACAATGTTAGGTTTACATTTGAAGGCGATTGTTTCCGACAAGCTGAATTTATTATCAAGCTGTACAATCGTTTTTTTAAGAAGTTATATCCAGTGAGGGAATTGAATCATAGGTATGAATGCATAAAGTAATAATAATAGTAGTATGAAATGCAATTAAAATATTTATAAACTTCATGCGATTCTTCCCATTAATAAACTTGAACAAAGCAAGAACAACAATTGTACCAGGATAATACGAGCTCATCTTTTATATTTTTTTTATTTTTATTTATTTTACTTATGATTATAATCATAGTTACATATCAAGTGGAAAAACAGTTATTGTCATATATTGAATAATTCATAGGACATATAGAACTTGGAAGGGGTGTGCGATTATGGGATTAGTAGGCAAATAAAATAAAATAAGAAAGCTACGTAACATTGCGTGAAATCTCATAACATAGAATTTAACATTGCAAAACAGAATTGATTGATTGATTGACAAGTGGAACGAGTGAAGTAACACCGGGAACAGTTGAAAGTGAGAATAGTAATAGTAACAACTGACACGATAAAGGAAGAGTATACAAGTTGAATAGACAAAATGAAAACAATTGGTAGAGCCAAAATATGATTATGGATTAAGACCATGAAAGCTGGAGGGTTTGAATGAACTCTTTCTGCACACAGAGATCTGGCTTACTGTTTCGATAGCCAAAGCTTCAGTAATACAGGTGAGCCGGGTACGTAGTGATTTGGGAGAGTTACTTTTCGCCTTGTAGATGACTTTAAAGGTGGAGGCTGTAGAGCGAGATGGGATGATCGTTATCGACCAGATGTTCAGTGATCAATCTTCTTATTGTTCCACTTCCACCTCTTCGTAACCATGCAGGATAGTGTTCTTGCACCCTCACACTCTTGGACAAAACTCGAGTCGAACGACTAATATACCTAACTCAACACGAGCAGTTGAATTGATAAACACACGTGGAGTTGGTTAATTGTGGGATCTTGTCCTTCAGGTAATTGAACAGTAATGGTCGACTGGTAGTTATATTTGACAAATAATTCATACAACCAATCGGATACTGGTAAATTTTTTATGGAAAATCTATTGAGTAGTATAAGGTGTAATCTAGAAGGGGATGACTGATTCGAAAATAGAAAAAAGAGGCTGAAATAGGGGTGACGTAAGAAGTGTGTAAAATTACTATTCAATGTATCTGTGTAAAGTGGAGAAAATCTAGTGGAGAGTCAATTAAATTCTGTATGGAGATGCAATAGTACAGTAATACAGTGATAATAAGGTGAGGGGAATGAGAATAATGATGGTAATAGAAAACCTACATTATCTGCAATATTAACGAACTCTGTGTAGCAATTTGAAGCAGTCATGTGGTGGGTGGCAGATGTCCAGAGTTGACAAAGTGTTCATGGATACAGCTACTGGTATTCTTCTTTCCTCATCTGGCTAACCAAGCTGGACAGTGTTCCAGAATACGTTTGCGGACTTGATATCGTGTAAGATTGACATACGTTTTTCCACACAAACAAGTAACCCGATAAATACACATTGATTTCAGGATTGTATCATGAACTGACATTGGTAAGAGGACAATAGGAAAAGCATCTGGAGTACTGGACAGCTGGTGGCCGAAATCCATATCTTATCCTTACCGTATGACTGAGTTAACCGTCTGCTGCAGAATCTGATAATTAGGGTGGCTGCTTTAACTGTCTTTTCCAGATATTTACAAAGGCAGTTTCTAAGAATCTCTGTTTTGATTTCAACTTTAAATTCTAGGTTCTTAGGAGTAGTTGCGATTTTCGGCGTCGGATATTTTTCTTTCATGTTTTTGTCGATAACTGTTAAGTTTCATTATTTAAATCTTCCGACTTACTACTTAGGCCCCTGGTCCGACCATACAGACATTAAACTCAATTTACCTTGACCTGTTCTTTATTAATACTGCATCACTGTGTATGCTATATCATATAAGCTTATCGAATATGTGCGTCGGTGGCACAGTGATTAGGACTCTCGCCGACCATGCACATGGTCCGGGGTTCGAGCCCACGCCGACGCACACCTGATATCTATGGTCGGCCTGCAAGAATTGGGCTACCGATATCCATGCTGAAAATTCCATACTTGTACCAAAAATGCAGTGTGGAATCAAGCTGTAATCAAAAATTTAAAAAATAAAAATAAAATTATTCTAAGATCCTTAATAATGGAACTATTTTAAAATCGGGTCTACTGCCAGATTATTTCTCTATGTTTAAAAAAATAATCACTAATTATAGGAGAGCATTCGATCATGTTCACGGTGAAAATACTACCCTTTAGATTATTACAAACAGATAAGGAATACACCAGTAAACGTTCACCCTATATTATCTTGTTATCTGGGTTTATTAACAAGTCTGGAGAATTAGTCTCGATTCTTATCGAAGATACTTAGACGTTATGTGGATGGGACTTCTGCAGCAAACTAATTCGATCGAAAAACGTAATTTGAAAATTAAGCAATTTACCACCATCCACTAAGGATACTTTAATAGAAACCATTGTATATTTTCCCAAGGACATTGGAGCCCCTCTGATATGTTTTCTTAATCTACAGTAATTTCTGAGTGTTGACTTACAGGTAAACGATTAATTTCAGGTTAGACCAACAGTTAAATGCAGTTAGAGAACCAGTGTAAACAAGACAGCACTGGATATCTATTTCCTCCTAATTTTGAACTCTTTAACAGTGACTGGTTGACCAGTTTCATTCCAGTATAGAACTTCGCATAGAGGTACAGCAATTCATTTTGTTGCAATGCATATAGTACACAAAAGTAGGCAAATGAGGGGAAAAAAGAATTCAAAATTGACTATAGTAAGTGTAAATGTGGTGCAGAAGGAATAGTAACTTAGAAAAACATTGAGGCTCAAACTAACTGTCAAAGATATAGTGGACTGATCTCATATTTTGAGCTGACTACTCCTAACATTGGTCGTCGAGGATGGTGATGGCGCACAATGCGTAACAAATGTTCTAGCCATCTCCAACCAAGTAGCTCCAAAACGCCTAACCTCTGTATTACTCACCATATTATATCGCCTAACATGAGAGATAGAACGCAGGCACCTTTGATCAAAGACAGCTAACCCTTCTATATCTTTCACTTTCAGTGGCCATAAGGAGGACGGAACGAAATGGTGAGCAGTATACACACCCACTGATCGATAACCTACCAGATTTACGTCTAAACCAGAGATAACGTAGGTTGGAAATAATTATTCTACTACATGTTTTTAAGTGGTAATTTTCAGCCGCTTGAAAATTCGCTTACTGTAGTTTCCAAGCTAAGTCACAAATGGATTTCGTTTGCATAACCATTAGGGGCTACTGAGAATTCGTCTCGTTATAGCTTAGCACTCTTCTTCGCTGCTCACCCGTAATCACAATGCCTAACGAGACCAGGAGACCATCAGGTTACGAGGTCAGCTCGCTAACGATTCAACCATTGGGATGGAAAGCAATTATACCAATGAATTATTAATTCTGTCAATTCCTGATGTATAGCGCAACCATCAGCTAATATCATCGGTGAGTACTTGTCTCCACACTCATCCTAGTGGACACTACTGGTCAATGGGTAGGTTGTGTCCCACTGACTACTGAATGTTCAACGGGATGGCCTTAGGTTCGGTTGCCCATAGATCATAAGTGAGCACTTCTAAACAGTCTCAAACTACTACAACATTCAACATTTCCTTCTATCCATTTAAGAAATATTTACCTTATTATAGCTTTCATATTGATAATAAAAGTTAAATAAAGTCAATAAAAGTGCATAATAATACTGAATCACAAAATGGTATCATGGTTTCATTGATTACACTGGTTATCACTAATAGCAACCAAATCGACAAAGTATATATATATATATATACTTGGTAAATGCTAGAATATGTATTCCTTTCTTTATCTGATGTCATGCATGAATAATTATTGCGACTAACGTTATTGAACAGATTATATCCTTGAAGTTCACGGTTGATTTAAAAATGTCTGTTAAAATGTGACAGAAACAAAATAGAACTAGTCATTTGAGTAAACAAGTTTTGGTTTTTACTAGACTGAGTATTATAGAAACATTTGGTGTCAGAATTCAGTTATGATTTAATGACTGGTTAAGGACAGTTTATATTTTACATTACTTGTTTAAGACTAACAGCGTTTGGTGTCCAAATATGTTTGCAAGCATTCATATAACAGAATGGTTATCCTATTCACTGATCGGTTAGTTTATGTTCGTGGATGAGACAATAACGGAGAGATGGTATAATCTTCTTTTTCAGTCAACTGCTTTGATCCACTTCGTATGAATTCAAATGTGCTTGTTAGTTTATGGATATCATTCAAAAGCTGAATTCAACTTGAATCAAGGCCTGAAGCAGGTGTTTATAGAAGAATAACTGGAAGCTTCACAAATAAACCATTGAGCAAAGAAAAACACCCTCAACAACAATAACATCCAACTCAGCTACAAATAATCTACCTTACGGTTCACGTTCAATTACCCGTTTGTTAATACTTAACTAAGGCAGCCTCATTAAACTCTGGGCTACTTGAATTTCAAACTAATAACAAGCATAAAGTTCTTCACGTATCTTATTGTTTTAACTGTTCAATTAAGTACTTGGTTCCCAAAACACAATTTTCTAACTGGTATTCAGACCATTGCTACTCATTTCCATAAATAAAGGCAAAAAAGGAATCGAAACTGCTAAACAGAAAATACAAATTACCCAAGAAATCTAAAATTCCTAAAAGTTTCCTTGAGCATCATAAAATATCAGTAATTACTAGGAGAGGAAACGCAACACAGAAAAATGGTCTTGATAATACAAAAAACCCAACTATAACAAACAGTAGGGCACAGCACGTCAGGTGTGAGGACAGTTACTCATTGAAGACATTGCAAAATAGTCGCGCTATGTCGTGAATTATTGGCACAAGTTGGAATTCATGGTTTGGTCATTGGATCGGGTCCCAGTGGCTTAATGGTCTATGAACTCGCTGGCCTTGTAATCAGAAGATCCTGGGTTTGAACCCTGGAGGTGGATGTGTGCTGAAGAAGAGTCCTGAACTAGGCTGACGAAAAAGCTGTCCAATACTCCAGGCTGGTTTTCCAATGGTTCTGTAACCTATGTCAGCTCATGATGAAATCCTCCAACCAATAAAACAAACATATTGCAATTAAATACACACTACAAAGACATAACCCTACAGTAGAAGGTAAAATACGAAAAAAAAGTGAAAATCAATAATAATGCAACGACAAAAGACAAGAGTCAGGCAGCAGATCGTTTGTTAAGGAAATCAGCACGTATTTACATATATTTCATGTACATTATCATAGCTTATTCAAGCAAACAAACACAGCCTTCTGATTGGTTGTTTCTTGCTGCTTGTGACTGGTTTCTCAGAAAGTTAAGCTATATATCTGCGAATGTTATTCGCCCACGTTAAGTCTGCTGTGATTGGTTGTTCAATCAGTCTTGTTCATATTTTCTCACGGCCAATATTAAGGACATAGACATTGACGTAAATTAATGTCTACCAATTGGCTAGCAGCCTGCTCTCAACACAATATCACGGAAAAAATTGAAAAAACAAGACAAAATATTCATCTTCAGACTTTCAAATGATATAATAATAACCGTAGTACACAGGTAATTTTTCATGAAATGCATCCTATTTAGAGACTGAGGGTGTTGAGGTACATGGGTAGTACGATGTATACTAACGCAGTACCTAATTACCATAACTTCTATGTTATTCTTTCCGCGTAGACCAAAGACAAAGCAAAGCACTAAAACTGGTCTTCTGAAATACAAACTATACTTTTGGACAAATCGTAGTGCGAGATTGATTGCTTAACTAGCTAAAGATCACTCACAAAAGAACGAAACACGACGGAGTGCCAAATGGTGTGTAGGAATGACAGTGAACCATCAGCTAAACAGCTCGACTTAAAAAGTGAGGGCCAAAATCCAATGTTAATTGATCAATGCTGTGGATAAAACGACAGAGGAATTATGTACCGTTAAATAATAAAAGACACGAAGTAATAGTGCATAGCAAAAATAATGAACAAGAAGAAGCACCATATTGGTAAACGAGAAAATCAGTTCCAAAAAAAAGTAAAATACAATTAGGAAAAAAAACATCATAAGTAGAATAAAGAATACAGTGAATAAAGTAAAACAAAATAAGGCCATTTAGAACAATGAAAATGAGAATATAATTATTTGAATTTAACACTACACAAAGCAACAAAATGAGGTACCATTAAAAATTAAAATGGATGAGAATATTACTGTCGTCTTAACAAGGATATACCATGTGTCGCTGAGCATGTTGCCTCGAAAAACTGGTATACATTAGAAAGCATGTAGAGCATTGAGCTGACGAATCCTACGGATTTTTATTTACAAAGAGAAAACGTAACCCCCCCCAAAAAAAAGTAATTATAATAGTTTATAAAAACTATTTTTTAAAAATTTTTTGTTTTGTGCTTTTTCAAAATTTTGTGGAATCCTACGGGAAGTGGTGATTGTTATTTGAATTAGTTCCGTAATGTGTGTCAATAGTGCGTGATGGAGGTGGGATTCGAACCCACGCCCTTTCGGACTGGTGCCTTAAACCAGCGCCTTAGACCGCTCGGCCACTCCACCGACGTTTGGCCTGTCTCGCTACCGCCTACCACTTCGCCCACAGTCAGCTTATCCGAACATACCAAGTCAGCTACAAGTAGAATGATTCATTGATTCACTCTGATGTTGGAAGATGGATTCTCAGTGATTGGAATGCACTCACTCGCGTCTATTTACACACACAATACCATAGATCGCATAGGCTGAATGCATTCAAAGTTACTATGCTTGGTTAGGTGGGGAGAGCGAGGCAGAGAGAGAGAGAAGGAGGCTAATAAGCCATATATCGAATGAACTCATCTGATATGCAGTTACATTTTTAATAATATTTTTTAAAATTTATTTATTATATATTTATTATTCCAAAATACTGACGAAATTCGAATCTCACATCAATTAGTAAATAGCTCAGATTAGTTATAAATGTGTGTGTAGAAAATGATTGAATTGAATTCTGGAGAAAAGATGAGTATAACTTGGTTGAATGAAATAATAATGCCTATTACATGTGTGATGGCTCGCTCGCTCACTCGTTCGCTCGATTGGCTGATGGAATGTGAATGCTTCGAAGTAATAGATTTTAACATCCACTCTCAGTGGAGGAAGCACAGTCGTCCGTCCTATGTGCATGAGACGTCGTGGATGTTAGAAGGAATTCCTCCTCAACACCAAGACGAATTATCACTTGTACACTGTTTGAAAATACTAACATTTCGGTTCTGTCTATCAATCCTTGTTATTCGATTCGTCATGTATCTGAAAATAAAGACAATGGGGAAATGATGAAGATTTCAATCTGAGATGGATGGTCTTGGTGTTGTATGTTGTGGTTGTTGTTGTGCTGTCTGAACTGAACTGAATGATTTAGTAGACAGGCTTTGATTGTCTTCCTGGGAAACATCTTCAGCGCTAACCCGACGATGAATTGAGCTTAAAGAATGTCTCCTACAATCATTTCAATACATTTTGTGTTGTCCGAACACAGGGTGATTGAGAATCAAGAGACAACATCACCAACATCAACACCAGCGTGTATTAGACAAACTGCACCAAATGTGAAAAACACTTTGTGTCATCAAAGTACATATGGATGGATATGTAAAATGGAATTACACGGAATTATAAAATACATCACTTCATTCGATATATGGCTTATCACATTTGTGTTGATTTCGCTACTTCATGGGGGAGGGGGTTGTTGAAACCAGGTCAGATTCTGTTTTACTCCATCACTCCTATTCAGGCAATTTAGATTCCACTTGATATGAAGTGCTTCTGATACTAGACGTTCTTCCTGATTTCTGAAGTTTTTCTCGATGATGATTTCACTATTGTCAAAATCAATTTTGTGGCCTGATTCTATAGCGGAGCGTGTAGACCTATGTCTGATGATCTTTCACGTTTTTCTAGTTCAACCGGATTTCTCGATGGTCGAACAGATGCTCTACGGTGTTCATTTCTTCTGATTTCGATTTCTCGAGATGTTTGTCCGATGTAGGCCGCATCACATTCCGAGCATGCATTTTATTTTATAGACACAATTAGATAGAGAATCTTTCGGGATTTGGTCTTTTATATGGATAAGGTTGCTTTGAAGTGTGTCTGATGTTTTGAAGAAAAGTCTAATGTCGAGCTGATTGAGTACTCTGCTCTGATATCGTCTGACGTCTCTATTTATTTATTTTTGTTCTGCATGTATTCTTTGTTTTTGTGAAATTTGTTTATTTTTATCACTGCTCCATTAATTCTTGTTGTATTTTTCCCCTCTTGTATATGATGTTTTTGTCGTGTTTGACATTGTTTTTGCCTGCTGAAACTTGTCTCTATTAATATTATCTGATTGTTTTATTTTTTTCTGTCTTTTTTCTGTTTGTTTATCCCTGCATTTTCTTGGTTTTTGATATCCTAGATTTTCCTTTTGTTATTTTTATTAGCCCTTTTTTCGTTTGAATTTTTATTCTACGAATGTATTTTCTGCATTTGTTTTACTACTGATAATCAGTCCCTTTTTGTGTCGTTTTCATTCAGCATTTTGATGTGATTCTTTTTTACCGTCAATATCTTGTGTCTACTTACCATTTCGTTCACTGGGTAACTTTGTTAACTGGAATGTTAGATCCTGTCGCATTGTATTGGTGATTCATTTAGTTTCAACATAACCTTGGAAATTCCAGGCACATTCCCGGTATTATTTGATACTCTACTTTATATATATAACATACCATCTGAGAAGATATTGAAAGACATATGTCAGAGATCTGATTTACTACCTTTCACTGAAAGTGATTTGAGTTAATTTCGATTCCATTATAGAGATAGTGTTCAGTTGGTATAGAGCAACGAATTAGGTGCTGATGAATACGTTTTTCTTTGGAGCTTGTCAGTTGCACACATTTTTTTGATTTTTTTTTTTTGATTTTTGATTTACAGCTTGATTCCACACTGTATTTTTGGTACAAGTATGGAATTTTCAGCATGGATATCGGTAGCCCAAATTTTGCAGGCCGACCATAGATATCAGGTGTGAGTCGGCGTGGGCTCGAACCCCGGACCATGTGCATGGTCGGCGAGAGTCCTAACCACTGTGCCACCACGTCTGCTTGTATGTGAAAAGTCGTTTATCGTATTGAAATTCATTCTTTCCTACTTTACATTTGTAAAACAGACGCCCACTGAAGGTGAAGCATCAGCATTGGTTAATCATAATTAATTGTTCCCAACATCATTTTCGACACTACGAAATTCTCACCAACGTTACTTACTTCCAACTTCGTATTAGTTAGAATATTGGGGTAAAAATAATAATGATGTCAGGGATTGGAGTTGTAAAGCTGCACCCAGCCAGTGAGTTGTGTAACGTTGGGAGGGCTGAAGATAGGTTAGGTCATAGTTGATGGGGAGGAAACATGGCACCAAATCATGGAGTCTGACTGTTACCTTGGGTCATGTAAAGAGGTGTCTACCGTTTGACTGGGATATCTCGGGAATTGATATAAGTATAAAACTTGAGCACTGTGGTAGAGTATAACTCCATTATGGATAAGATTTTATTTTGATATACTGTCACACAGTGTAATACACTAATATTAACTGATGACGTTTCGAGCACAAACTATTGCTCATAATCGTATCAAGTTTCTTGACAGTTAGGTACCATTCACATCAATCGAAGTGACTGTCGTCCTGTGTTTAGATCTCACTTAGATCTGGCTAGCAAGCCAGTCTTGTCCAACGATTCAATCGTGTCAATTAACCATTATACAGACATACATACACACTACTTGAGAATGACAGTAAGTGTCGACTTGTGCACATACTTCCATGTAGACACTGATAATATCAAGCATAAATCCTCAGTTAATTTTTAAAAGTTTGCATTGACTATGCAGAACGGAAGAAAAGCATCTGATGAATAAACCCCCATTAAGGAAATGGACATTAGTCATTTCAATTGGTGCCATACTAATTTCAAAATACAAATTTCACAGGGTGTTGAGAATTCTTGTCGTAAAAACTTATCATTCTCCTAACTGATTAATTCTTCATTGAGACATTTCCAGATGCCATAAGGTCTGCCTACTTCTGCCTAATTAAGCTTCTTTTCTTTTTCTAGACAACACAATAATATTGTGAACGTATCGATCTGTGTTTCAAAACTTTTATCTCAATGGAGTATTTGCTTAGACTAGAACTGTGTACGGTATCTGACTACTTTATACACACAATGGCGACAATGAACAGACTTATTTTCGAAAGAATAACTGATTACATAACTCATTATTCTCGTAAGTGTTATGTAATAAAGACAGCTAGTGTATTTACATATATATCTATATGTTCAGATCTATACTAAATAATTACTTAGCATAAATTATTTGTATGCATTCACGAAGAAAACGCTATTCATTCAATCATGTGACAAGATATAATATGATATATTTAGTGTAAATACTTAACATATTTTTAGGAATTCTTCATATCATGTGTGAATAATACTCGAGAGTAACACGTTCTTTCTTTTACAAAATGGATTTCACACCTGTCATATTATTCATTGCCTGAATTTCAAGTGGAATGTGGGGCGTCAGTGGTACATCAAATCTGCACTGGCTTCTCTCCTCTCCCTTTCAGTTGACACTATCACTGCCTTTGAGAATATTTTTTTCCCCTCTTTACATGACCGTCTTCATGCCAACCATGAACCTTTGCCCATCTCACTGCTTTACATTCCGGTTACATTCAGAAGCATACACGATGATTGTTGGAGACCTACCTGAATCTCTGGGTTACCTAAATTTCCATCTTATTTTCTTCAGTTCTTATTGTTATAATCATTCAGTTATATCTGTGAGTTTCCAAATGTAGTTGTAAACATTTTTAATTGGTTTGCAACCACCCATCGTTGAGAATTTCTGTGGTAAAAAAAAATATCGTAATGGATTATTTTATTCTTCAGATCTAACGTCACTGAGTCACATGATGAGGGAGGGTGGCACTAGCTGATCAGTAGATATGATGGTGGTCACTAGGGTGAATCGCCCCATTCTGCAGGAACAGCAATATGCAATTTGACGGCTCGAGATATTTCTGATTTTTATGAGGGCTTAGATCTTTATCTTGTAAAAGATAATAATGAACACCTTGACAGATCATGCTTCTGCCTTTAAACATATACCATTCGCTCAGCCTATTGTTGAGATGCGACCACATGGGCTGTGCTTAGAATTATGGGGCATCTTATAAATTAACTTGCTATCTATTGTTGGATCTTTAAATACCACTTCAAAATGTCGTACCTTATTCATTTTCTAATAACGTTTTTAACTGGTCCTCAGGATATTCCATTAAACCTAACATTTTATAGCTCTTTATGAATTTGATTCGAATTATTCTCTTCCTATTCTCTGTAGGGTACGGTTGTGCACCAAATAGACAAGAAAGTATGAAATAAAAACAACTGGCTTGAGAATAATTGTATTCAAACCAAAAGTGCACATCATGATAGTAAGACATATATGGGTAGGTAGCATTATACATTGCAAATGAACGTTGTCAGCCTAGGGATTAATTAATTTCCGATTGTATTTCCTCTAAAAATGCATTTAATGATATATTAGACTTACTTGTTTCATTATACTTTATTGATTCATCTTAGCACTTTAACTTTTCTAAAACAGCTTCCAATCCCTTGTAAACGTTGTACTTACCTCAATATTGGTTGGTTATCGTATGCCTACAACCACGGGATAAATACGAAACGAAGTGGATTTTCCCGCGCAACCTGGAGGACAACTGTACAATTCAATAACTATACGGCCTGGTTCAGACAATGAGTGTATATATATATGTATCAAATATTTAACTGTTGAAACATTATTAACTTGTAGACAATCTACGATTTGACACTATATCATACTTGATCGTGACTGCAAAAATGGCATGCATTTTCATGCAAATTTATATGTTTATATGAAAATAAAAAAATATGAAACAACCTCCTTCACCTACCTGGGAAGCATCGTTTCAACTACAGGCAGGCAGAACTGACGAGGATATCAAAGCAAGAATCGGAAAAGCAAGACAGGCTTTCATTAACCTTAAGTCTGTGTGGATGTCAACATCACTCATCATCAAAAATAAGATCCGGATTTTCAACTCCAATGTGAAGTCAGTGCTACTCACTGTACGGATCAGAGACTTGGCGCGTCATAAAGAGCATCTCAAACAAACTTCAGACCTTCACTAACAGTTGTTTTCGCTCAGTACTCAATATCAGATGGCCAACCAGAAAAGATCAGCAACAGGAATCTCTGGCAATGAGTGAACCAACCAGGAACCGATTGTGAAACAAATAGGCACAAAGAAATGGAGATGGATTGGCCATGCTCTGAGGAAACCATCAAGTGACATCACTAGACAAGCCCTCGAGTGGAACCCTAAAGGGAAGCGGCGAGTTGGTCGTCAGTGCAAGAGTGACTTGGAGGAGGTCATGTGAAGAGGAGATGAAGGCATGTGGACATACCTGGAGCAGGGTGAAAATGTTGGCAGAAAACAGAAGGCAATGGAGACGCGCAGCTGAATCCCTATGTTCCTCTAGGAATTAAAAGATATAATAATAATACATTATTATACTGAAGATGGCTGCTTTACTTGAAACTCCTGGATGAAGAGTAAATATTATGCAATAAAGTATTCTGAAAGTTATGCATATTGTGTAAATTTATTGTGCATAATATAGCTGTTATTATTATTATTATCAGTGAAAGATCTCTTCAGAGTATATCCTATCCACCTCCATTGCACTATAAAAACCTTTTAATGCATCATATAGTATGAGATTAGATTTCTATCTTTTCTCTCTAACAGATTAACAATTTCCATGATCCAATTTTATGATCATTATATATTCCTTTTAATCTGTTTTTGATATGGTTGTGTTCTCTGAGCTAGTGGTTAATTTGCGAAGCTTTCATCACCCTACTGGGTGACATCTCCAACACACACCTCAAGCTGAATTGAAGTGAGCTTTTAGATTTCTCCACGAGTTTATTAATCATCTCTCCTGGTGGCCTTGGACGTGATTGGTTGTTTTTGTGTGTTTTCACACCTTCTAGTCTAATTGTATTGGAACTGATTGTTTCTTTGACTTGAACTTTGATCCTTTGGGTGTGTGAGGTTTCCTTCTTATCGGTTGATAAATTTTATCTACCTCGATGTGTCTATTGATTGATGATTCACTGGAATGCCAAGATATGGACGTCTTCCAAAATAATGGATATCCACGGAATTTCATCAAAAGATATATACCCTAAGCCAACCTACAGTATTAATGCGCGCGCTTTTCGACTACTACGCTACATTTTGCTTATTAATAAAAACTCTTATTTCTGTAAAATTTTATGCCAAGAGTTTGTGGAAACTATCACAATTATTAACCTTTCGAACACTGAATCCAAAAAATACAATCTTATTGACAGATAATACACATAACTCACTGTTTGGATTTGTGGAATTTTTAAACATAAACACATCTATAATTGTATATATTGTTGGATTTATATGTTCAAGTTGCTCCAAGTCAGTGAGTTTATGGTTAAGATATCATTTTAGTTAACTGTACTGAACTATATTGCATGTTGTCTTATTGTATAGTTGTCGTCGCTTTTTGCCCTTTTTTCTGTGAACTGTTTCCTTTGTTGATGTTGTTCTCATTGTTTGTCCGTTATTTTCTGATTTTGAGGGGAGCAACCCAAAAAGTTGCTTCTCTCTAAACTTTTACTTAATGTAATCATTCTTTTCTCAGGCGTGAGGCTAGCAACCCCACCCTGTAAACAAAATTGCTACAGAACCTTCAGCAATGAACCTCTTGCACCAAAAGAAAAAGTCTGTGTAGGAACATGGAACGTCCGAACTATGTACGAGACGGGAAAGCTGCCCAGATCGCCAACGAGATGAAAAGATACGGAATACAAGTGCTGGGAATATGTGAGAGCAGATGGAATGGGAGTGGACTCACCAAATTGTCAACAGGTGAGTCAGTGATCTACTCCGGTCACCCAGAAGATAACCACACGCACACCGAGGGCGTGGCTATCATGATGTCACCAACGGCAACGAAAGCCCTGATACAATGGGAGGCGATTTCGTCCAGGATAATGACCGCCAGGTTCAACTCCAAAGGAAGGAAAGTGTCAATCATACAATGTTATGCACCCACAAACAACGCAGACCTCGAGAAGAAAGAAGAATTCTACAGGCAACTACAGGCAACAATGGACAATACTCCAGCTGGCGACATGAAAATACTAATGGGAGACATGAACGCCAAACTGGGACCAGACAATACGGGAAGGGAACTCATCATGGGTAGAGAAGCTCTAGGAGAAATGAATGAAAACGGAGAACTCTTCGCCGACTTCTGCGCCTTCAACGAACTGGTGATTGGTGGCAGTGTATACAAGCACAAAGATATCCACAAGGCTACATGGGTGTCACCAGACGGGCAAACCAAAAACCAAATCGACTTCATCTCAATCTCAAGGAAGTGGAGGCGCAGCCTACTGGACACAAAAGCAAGAAGAGGAGCAGACGTTGGCTCAGACCACTATCTCGTACAAGGGACAATCCAAATCAAATTAAAAGCTTTCAGGGAATCAGGAGCTGCAGATAGACCACAAGCCAAGTTCAACACTCAAAAGCTGAAGGACCAGGCTACAAAGGACATCTTCATTGCAAGCATAAAGGACAAAGCTGAGACACAAATCAACACTAGCGAAAAGGTCGTGTCGAAAAGCACTGGAACAACTTGAAAACGGTGTGGAGCCAAACCTGCATAGAAATTCTAGGCAGAAAAAAGAGACAGGACACTTGGAAACTAATAGAAGAGAGAAGGACAGTGAAGCAAAAGATTATCCAGTGCACTGACGAGCAACAAAAACAGGAGCTGAATGCAAGCTACAATACACTGAACAAAAGAGTGAAGAAAAGTGCCAGGGAAGACAAAAGAAAATATTATGAAACCATGGCAAACGAAGCAGAACAAGCTGCAGGCAAAGGAGACCTCGCCACACTCTACCAAACAACTAGGAACCTTTCGGGCAAACGTTCGACACAGATTAAGCCAATAAAGGACGACAATGGAAAGTCAATCACCAAAGAGGTGGAACAGAGAAAGCACTGGGTTGAACACTTCAAAAGACTTCTAAATCGTCCGCCACCTACAACACGTCCAGCAATACCAACAACGGAAGCAGAACTACCAGTGAACACTGACCCCCCGACGAAATCAGAAGTCCTGAATGCAATCAAGATGCTTAAAGCTGGGAAAACACCGGGACCAGATGGAATCCCAGCAGAGGCTTTGAAAATAGACCCAGAGACAACAGCGGACTTGATGACACCACTGCTGGAGAAGGTGTGGAAAGAGGGCAAAGTACCCGAGGATTGGAAGAACAGTTACTTATTCAAACTTCCAAAGAAAGGAGACTTAAGTCAATGTAAAAACTGGCGTGGAATTATGCTTCTGTCCATTCCAAGCAAGATACTAAGTCGCATCATCCTGGAGAGAATCAAACAAGCCCTAGATGAAAAACTTCGTCCGGAACAGGCTGGATTCAGGAGAAACAAATCATGTATTGATCAAATCGCCACTCTACGGATCATCATTGAACAAAGCTTGGAATGGCAGTCACCTCTCTATCTCAACTTCATCGACTTTGAAAAGGCCTTCGACAGCGTCGATCGAGAGGTCATTTGGAAACTACTTCGCTACTACGGGGTCCCATCGACAATTATACACCTCATCCAACAGTTATACGACAATGCTGCATGCCAAGTAATCCACAACGGGAAACTTACGGAAGCCTTCGAAGTGAGGACGGGAGTGAGGCAAGGCTGTCTACTATCACCAATGATCTTCCTGATTGCAATTGATTGGATAATGCGACAGACAACGGCAACCAACGAGGGAACAGGCATAAAATGGACTGACACAAAAGACTTGGAGGATCTGGATTTCGCCGATGATATATGTCTGATTTCCCATAAACTGGAAGATATGCAAGTGAAAAGTAACAAGTTGGCAGAAGAAGCATCAAAGATAGGACTTCACGTGAACATAGATAAAACAGAGATGATGAAGATTCCTAGCCAACATCAACAGCAACAACAACAACAGACAACAATAAGCATAAATGGGAAGAACCTGAAAGAAACAACCTCCTTCACCTACCTGGGAAGCATCGTCTCAACTACAGGCGGAACTGACGAGGACATCAAAGCCAGAATCGGAAAAGCAAGACAAGCTTTCATTACTCTCAAATCTGTGTGGAGGTCAACAGCACTCAGCATCAAAAATAAGATCCGGATTTTCAACTCCAATGTGAAGTCAGTGCTACTATACGGATCAGAGACTTGGCGAGTCATAAAGAGCATCTCAAACAAACTTCAAACCTTCATTAACAACTGTCTCCGCTCAATACTCAAGATCAGATGGCCAGAAAAGATCAGCAACAGGGATCTCTGGGAGCGAACCAATCAGGAACCGATTGTGAAACAAATAGGCAGAAAGAAATGGAGATGGATTGGCCATACGCTGAGGAAACCATCAAGTGACATCACTAGACAAGCCCTCGAGTGGAACCCGAAAGGGAGGCGGCGAGTTGGTCGTCCAAGGGTGACTTGGAGGAGGTCATGTGAAGAGGAGATGAAAGCATGTGGACAGACCTGGAGCAGGGTGAAAAAGTTGTCAGAAAACCGAAGGCAATGGAGGTGCGCAGCTGAAGCCCTATGTTCCTCTAGGAACTAAAGGATACAATAATAATAATATAATAATAAAGCCAACCTACCAAAGCAAAAGCCACCAAGGAAAGCACAGAGAAAGTCGCCCCACCATATATAAAGGATATCTCAGAAATCACTACAAGACTCTTCAAACCTTTAGGAAGTGACGTCGTACACAAACCAACAAATTCACTTCACTCAATTCTATGTCAACCAAAAGACTCAACAACGAAAGAAGATAAAACCAACATCATCTACAAAATAAATTGTAACAACTACAAAAAACACTGCATTGGTCAATGTGGACGTCTCCTTCGTCTCCGTATCCATGAACATAATCTAGCCGTCAAATAGATGACATCCACTCCGTCGCTCATATCGCTGCACACAGACAACCATAGACATCAATTCGACTGGGCCAACCAGAGTTCAAATATTAGACAGAGGAAACAACAAAATGCTAGAGAAATTTTAGAAGCTTGGCATTCCAGTGAATCATCAATCAATAGACACATCGAGGTAGATAAAATTTATCAACCGATAAGAAGGAAACCTCACACACCCAAAGGATCAAAGTTCAAGTCAAAGAAACAATCAGTTCCAATACAATTAGACTAGAAGGTGTGAAAACACACAAAAACAACCAATCACGTCCAAGGCCACCAGGAGAGATGATTAATAAACTCGTGGAGAAATCTAAAAGCTCACTTCAATTCAGCTTGAGGTGTGTGTTGGAGATGTCACCCAGTAGGGTGATGAAAGCTTCGCAAATTAACCACTAGCTCAGAGGACACAACCATATCAAAATCAACCACCTGAGCAACAAATCTTCTCTATCATATGCTTGTAATCTGTATCAAGTTTAACCTCTACTCAGGTTTTCGTGCTTGGTATAAAGATTAAGTGGATTAGTTCAGGTTGAAAAACAAACTCGTAAGCTTGATCTTTTCATACGTGCTTAATCAATAGGTATAGATTTTTAGGTCAATGAAACCCGTGATTTCGAAAAATTACTTAGACTGATCTCTTAACTTGATAGACACAAAAGGAGATTTATACGAGTTTGACGACTGACTGATATCAGTTAGAGAACTATTGAAAACCAGATTCACTGGAATCGGTTCTCAGCGGCTGAATGGTTTACGAGCTTGATTTGTTACCGGAGGTCCTGGGTTCGAACTCCAGTGGATGCGTACTGCCAGTGATTCCCAAACTAGGATAAAACAGCTGTACAGTACTCCCTGCTGATTGTCAGTGGTTCTCTAATTGATATCAATCCGTCGTTAAACTCGTATAAACAAATGTAATCCTAACAAACCAAACTCTTGAAAAGGAAATCTATTTGTGAATTCCTAATTGATACCAACTGGAATTTTCGTCTTCTTTAACTAGTAGGGAAAAAGGTAAAAAAAAAGTATCTTTACTTGTTGATACGATAAATCTTCAGTCTTTGAAATTCTACTAGACAATTCTTTAGTATTTTAGCATGCATTTTGTAAAGGATTACACTTTCAACAGCTTCAAAAGCTCATATGTAAGTGTTTGCATTGAAAATGACTTATCTGCATATTTAAGTATTTTACAATATGCCTCATCTGTCAGACAAACATTTTTTATTCCTTCACGTTCCTCAGTGGAACATAAGGGGCTCCAAGTTAGAGCTTTGAAATTTCTTCAGCGCTGGTGTTTATTCCTTTTACGGGATGGGGTTGCTAGCCTTATGTCCAACCTTTCCTCTTTTTATCCGACTTATTACTGGCTTAGAGAGGTGATGGAATGCATCGGCTGGGGACCGATTCCCAAACCACATGAGGCGTGGTTAGCGAGCATTCTACCGCTGTGCTGCCGACGAACATCAAACAAACATAAAATATAATACTTATCATTTGAGTAAAAGTAGCCAGTTATTGCGCTGAATATATTTTTATGTAGAGTAACAGGTTGGTAGTTATAAAGTGACAAAATTAAAAATAGTATTTATGTAACAAACATGCTGGGCTGAATGCAATTACAAAATATTATGAAATATGAGACGATGATAATGATTAGTCATAATAGTTATATAGGGTGTACCATTAACCAGATTCGTGTATGGATTCGAGGATATTTACCAGCTTGGTGGAGCATGTGTGAAGTCAAATGCATAGAAAGTTCAGTTCTGTCACACTTGGTGGATACAGGACATCACATTGACACTAATATATCCTTCAGGGTTAGAAACTACGTTCCGAAGTCATTATATATATATATATTATATATATATGTGTAAATGAAGCTTTTGCAATAAGACTGACGAAACTAGGACTTTTTGTTCAAAAGTAGACATTCAGGGGCTGTTTCTATTGTGGCCAAAAGTTGGACTAGAATTTCTTCTCTCCTTCAAAATTGCCTCTTCCACTTTCCTCCTTATTTCTTGCGCTTTGTTTTTCGTTTTTATTTTCCGTCTAACAGTTTTATAATCCATACCCTTCACCCATGTATTCTCTTAATGCTACTGAATTTTCTATTTATACTGTTCAGTCGTATTATTAGTGATATTATCTCTTTTTTCAATATATGCCTCCACCTATTTCATTTTGCATATTGGCTATTTTATGATGAATTTTTCATTGCACTCTTATTCTCCCTTTTTTAATGCGTATTACTTTAAAATAGCCACTCATCTGAAACCATTTTACAACCTTGAACTGACTTGTCAATTTTCCTTCCTCAAACTGTATGAATCTATTAAGACTATTCCCCGTCAATGTCTTGCATTTTACAATATTTTGTAATTGCATTCATTCCAACAAATTTGTCACACAAATACTATTTATTTTATCATCCTGTAATTATAGTGTTATTCTACGTAAACTTCTAAAGACAATGGAGGCCTTGGCTATTCATGATTTCTAGCCAAACTCTTATGTACAAAAGAAGTATGTACAGTCCCTTTTTCTACCTTTTAGAGAGATAAAGATTTATCTTATTTTTAAAATATTTGATTATGTCTTGATTCCACACCATATTTTCGGCATAAGTATGGAATTTTCAGCATGTGGTATCGGTAGCTCGAATTTTTCAGACCGACCATTGATATCAGGTCTGCGTCGGCCAGGGATCAAACCCTGGACAATATGCATGGTCAGTGAGAGTCCTAACCGCTGTGCCACCGACGCACTCTTATAAAGGGAGAATCATGAGGCCTCCTCACTGACAAAAACTATTGGGTCGAGCGCATTCGATTGGAGTACTTCACGAGTTTCAACCTACAGAGGTGCAATGGCATTCTTGATCACCCTGAACCCGGCTCCAGGTAAGTGTCTTTCTCTTATCACTACGATTATTATTCGTATTATTCGTATTCTTATTCTTAACCAGAACTGTTTCCGATATTGCCTCACTTGCCCTATTTATTATTATCTTAGATTAACAGATTATATGCAGTTTCAAATTCTATCCTATCAAACTTTACATCATTTTACGTTATATTTTAATCGCCTGCTAATCTTATAATTTTAAATCTCTTCCCAAAACCTATGCTATCTAGGGACTACTCTGTTTATGGCGCTGTTTGTTTTACCACTATGATTATAATCGTAGGTATTTTAACTACACTTCATATTATTATGGCGTCGGTAGTATAGCGGTTAGGACGCTCGCCGATCATGCATATGGTCCGGGGTTCGATCTCCGGCCGCAAACGCACTCCTTTACTTCACTAGGCCAGAAATAATCCTGGTGAAGAGGAAAGGTTGAGCTTGAGGCTAGCAACCCTTGCCTGTAAAATACACACTGCTACAGAAACTTCAGGCCACTAGCTTGAGGCCTATGTTCCACTGGGAACGTGAAGGAAAAATTATTATTATTATCATATTATTATTATTTTAAGTATTTTACAAATTTGTTTAAAATTCCTAGGGACATGTAATTTCTTAAAAGCCACATACATACGATTCAACAGCTTGATAATAAATTTGTTAAGAAGAGTCTTCACGTTGAATATCGCTTTTTTAATATATTAGAGTGGAGATTTATGCTATTCATCAGAAAGAGATAAAGAATTCCACAAAAAATGTTCACTTCCTTTTTTATTTCACCATATTTCTTAGGAATGCATCCAAACTGAGATGTCATATGAATATTGAGTGATGGCTGAAAGTGACATGAAAATTCGGGCCACTTTAAGACTGGAACTACTAGTCTTAGTGTAGCGCTCCACCAGCTCAGAAAGAAGATCCAACTACTAATCACTGTGACCATTTTATTCTTATCCCTGGGAATAATTCCAGTTATCATTTAAATGAATAAAACGTCAATATACCTAAAAGACTATACCAACTACCCATCAAAACCTTCTTCTATCAGTCTTAATCATACAGAGTTAGAAAGCTGAGAGAAAATTGTTTACTGATAGTAAGATTCTTAGAGACTACTGCCGCATTTTCAACAGGTTGCAGACCTTTATCAACAACTGTCTTCGCTCTATACTCAGGACCAGATGGTCGGAAAGAATCAACGACAAGAAACTATGGGCACAAACAAACAAAACAAGAACCAATCGTCAACCAACAAATATGCAGGAGAAAGTAGAGACGGATGGATTGGACACTCGCTCGCTGAGGAGACCGCTGGGTGACATCGCACGCACGTCAGGCCATTGCTCGAGTGGAACCCGAAAGGGAAGCGGCGAGTTGGTCGTCAGTTCAAGGGTGACATGGAGGAGGAGATGGTGTGAAGAGGAGTTGAAACAGTACGGAATAACATGGATGCAGGTGGAAAGTACAGCAGAAGGAAGACAGAAGTAAGTCGAGACGTGGAGCTGAAGCCCTATGTTCCACTAGGAACCCAAGGGAACAATAATAATAACATGTCTCCAACAAATGATTCTTAGCTTGACCAGGTTGTAAAGTCGAAAATGGAATTCGCAGGTTAATACTTACGTTTCAACTGTGGGTTTTACAGAGGTTTGGATTAATTTCAATCCAGTCAACGAACCGGCCTGGTAACCTGTAATTCCGGGGTTTGATCCTTGGCGGAGTCGTGGATGAGTACTGTGAAGAGTCTCAAATTAGGAAGAAACAGATATCCTTTATTCCCTGGATTTCGGGATGTTGGTCCCCGATAAAATCTACAATGGAAGTAATGCAATATAAAATTTTCCATTATTTATTTGATTTTAGAAATTATATCAATTTTTTTGGTTTTTCAGACGTCTTTTCCTCAGTTTTCAATCACCTGAGTGCCAAGCCACTGATTACTTACCCTGAAGCAAGCAGAAATAATCTGTGTTCTGTATGTTTCAGTATTTCTCCAACTAATGTTACCTTGTGAAAGAAATCATTAATTTCCTTATTGCGTTTTAAAAAAAAAACTTGATTCGATTCATTTTCATTTAATTCGGTGCTGTTGTGTTATAAGACATTCAAAAAAAAACTGAACGGCAATCTTATTTTTTCAACATTTAGTACTTATTAAAAAGAAACATAATAACGTTCCCATGGGTACATTTAACTTGTTTCACTTAGTTATTCATTTAGAAACTTCATAATAAAGTTGTTCAGATCACGAATGATAGCCTACAAGAATGTATCTTATGTAAAAAATTTGTCACAGGACGCTTACGAATACAACTTCTAAGTCACAAATAGCGATCGATGTCTGCTGGTAAACTATACAATAGAGATAGCAAGCTATAGGTAACATGAAACTATCTTCGAAACCGTTGCTCTCTTGTATTTCAGAGCTTCATTTAGCTTCTCTGTACATTTCGTCGGGAAACAACATTACTTAGAGAATCTCTGAAAAACTGAGGGCACTAGTCAGCTGTTTTGTCCTAGTCTGAGATTCTTCAGCAAAGTTTGGCAAAGAAGGGATCCAAAGGCCTATGAATTGTAACTTCAGTCAGTAGATGATTGGTCAATTGACTGTCCTGGTAACCTGAAGGTCTTGAATTCAGTAATTTATAGGACCATGGGGTGCGCACTGCTAAAGAGTCTCATAGTAGGACGAAATATAAGAGAAACGTCATTCAGTGAAGTTACTGTTTTCAGTGATATAATTCTCAAGCTGGACAGCCGCACATGTATATGACAACAAGTTGTATTAGCAACAACTGGAACATTTCTAAAGATGTGTTGTGAGAATTGTGAATTTCAGAAAATAAATCCTCTAAATTATGTCAACTCATGAGCAATCCTGTAACCAGTCGAATTCCTACAAAACAACACTTGAAAATTACGTAATGCAAAAAACGCAGCAATCGGGGAGAAACTAAAATAAAATCGTACAAGTAAATTGGGTGACGTAATAAAACTGAACGGATCAAGTGAAGTACAACTAAAATTGAACGGAATTCAAGATCACTAAAATGCTAATAAGGGGTAGACATTTAACAGGAAGCGGAAAATAAAACAAATAAAGAGCAAAAAACAAGGATTGATTTTAATTTTTTTTTAGTTTTTGATTGCATTGCTTGATTCCACACCATATTTTGGGTACAAGTATGGAATTTTCAGCATATGATATGGGTAGCCAAAAATTTGTAGGCCGACCATAGGCAGGGGGTCGAACCTCGGACAATGTGCATGGTCGGCGAGAGTCCTAACCACTATGCCATAGGTATTAAGACATATCAGGCCCATTGTAGATTTAATGACTGAACAAACTTCTTTATGCAGACTTCGGGAATTTAAATGCGAATTGCCATTGATTTTGCGATTTGTAGAAGTTTGATTCATACTGTTTCATCAAGATACACGCTTTGTGGGTTCACTTAGTGTTCAGATTTGATCAGATGTTCCAGGATAGAACTGTGGGGGTATCTTCTTTCTCCTTCGATAATACGTTTGTATAGCAAAGGTTGGGTGCGCCCAAAATGCCTAGCTCCACATAGACAGCCAAACTGATGGATACACACTGAAGAGGCCAGAAGTAGTAGCAAATCATTATTTTTGTGGAGAAGGTTCGTTGAAGCCTAACCATGAAGAAGATTTCTTCGAAATGCAAGACAGGTGTTTCCTCAGTATTTCCACTGATGTGTCGCCAATGAATTGTTGATTCAGGTAAAAAAGTATTTTAGGAGAGGAAAGTGTGGGCGATTTTATTGGTTTAGTCTTCACGGATTTTGCGATGAAGCATTCTGATTAGCAACCTTCGAGGAGAATTCTTTTCAGAGTGCTCAGCTCCTCATTCGTTGTGTCATGATTGGGAATGTTAATGATTCTGTAGCCTAATGAACTGACTAGGTTTTGTTTGGTATATACAGAAACCCAACTATACAAGTCTATGATTTTTCCTTTCCATATCGACTTTTGCAAGTGAGTCTTTTTGGTGTTCCATCTTGCTCAAGAAATAGCTGTCCAGTGTTACCTGATTTTCACTGTCTCTCTAACTGATGTTCGTTCGTGTCGAAATCTACCCTGAAACGAATCAAAACCCAAATCTAAGTACAGTTGGTAGATGATTTCAACCACTTTAAGATATTTCCGTGCATGTATGTATGCAATATCCATATTAAACGTACCCTTTAAAGTATTTACTCACTGTTGGTATTTATGTAGACGTCTATAATATAAGTAATAATAATAACAGCTTTATTCCAAACAGTATTTGTGGTACAGGTATGGAATTTTCAGCGTGCATTACAATATATTGCATCTAATTACCTCATAAATTATAGAAGATTTTAAAATCAAAGAAGCAACACCCAAAAAATGAAGACAAATTAAAAAATGAATAAAAAGAAACAACGTTGCGTCTACATTTCAAACAATGCACCACAGGATATGAAGCATAAAACCGGTGTTCAATAGAAGATGAGAACAACAGTGTAATAGTAACGAAGAAAAGAAAACAAAAACTAATGGGACTATTTGTTAGAGTGACACAGTAAGTTGATCGTGTCATACCTAAAGACCTTGGCGGCCTGCTTAAATCTTGGGCTACCAATTACCTTAAGCATTACAAATCATATTGCATCTAATTTCTCATTTCTAATTGATTTTTTAATCAATAAATCTTATTCAAATATGACTTCGAATCGGATTATTTATTCTCATGAATATTTAGTATCCTTAAAACCTACTGATCTGCAACTCCATAAAAAAGACAAGAAAAAGCATCATTCCGGCTGGCAGAGAGCATTAAAAAATACCCCTGTTCAATTCATGACTGTTCCCGCAATTATGAATACCAATTGTTGCTCCCTGCCGGCTAAAATTAACTGTCTTCAATCGCTGGTGTCTTCCGTTATATATGTGCGTCGGTGGCACAGTGGTTAGGACTCTCACCGACCATGCACATGGTCCGGGGTTCAAGCCCACGCCGGCGCACACCTGATATCTATGGTCGGCCTGCAAAATTTGGGCTACCGATATCCACGCTGAAAATTCCACACTTGTAACAAAAATACAGTGTGGAATCAAGCTGTAAATCAAAAAAAATAAATAAAATATATCATAATACTGGGATCATATCACTTCAAGAAACATGGCTTCATGATCTATATGATGACAATCTAGTGTATCTAAATAATTTCAAATTATTCAGACAAGATCGGTGTAGTTCCAGGAAGAAACGCGGTGGCGGTGTCGCCGTCTTCATCAATTCACAATGGTGTACGTCTAATAATATATGTTTCAAATCCTCTAGTGACAATATTGACTGTCTCACCGTTAAGTGTCGACCTAAACATTTGTCAAAATACAACTACATTTACATCTCGAACATTTATATTGCTCCTGGATGCAACTCCACGGAATTATCTTTATTCGCAGATGAATTTACCTCCCTTGCTGCCACCTGCTTATGAAATTCCTTGTCTATAGTTACTGCTGATTTCAATTCTAGTGACCACAGCTTCCTAATTTCACTTGGACACGATAATATTGTCAACTTTCCGACTAGAATGGATAACACTGTTGATCTTGTGATAACAAATGAGGCAGGAATATTTGAAGTTCGAAAAAGAGCCCCACTACTAAATTCAGATCACTGTATCATAAGAATATTGCCCAAAGTATATAGAAAGCAGCACAAAAGGGTCTTCTCACACCTTGGAAAGAAAACACAACACAGATGTTATTCCCATGACAACATACTGAACCTAAGGTCAATGTTAAAAGACACTAACTGGGATTTATTTACTGAACAAGCTCTTGATAACACAATTACCAACACAACACATTATCTTAATTTCTGTCGTGATGTTTGTTGTCCAAAAGAGGCAATCTTCTTAAAATTCGACCGCCTCTACTCTTCTCAACTCAAAAACCTCCACCGTGAAAAAGAAAGGTTGTTCAAAATGAAAAACGAATCTGGTGTTAAGAGAATGAACGCTTCGATTAAGCTTGAATTACAAAGATTGAATGCTCTCTATAACCAGAAGTTTCTTTCATGTAAATCCCCATCAAATATGTGGAAGTTATTAAAGGAAATCACAGGTGGTAAGCAAATGATGAATGATATTTCTGTAGATATTAACAAGCTTAATGAATCCTTTATATGTATCCCAGCAAATGTTATGATTCCTAACTCAAATAGTTTAAATAATGACTGCTTCTCATGCTTTAACACGAATGATGTCCTCAAGTGTCTTCAATCTCTCAAACCTACTCAGTCCCTTGGTCCTGAGGGTGTTCATGCTGTTATCCTTAAGAAATGTGCCGACATTTTGTGTTCCCCATTCACTGACATTTTCAACGAATCGTTTTCCAAAAGTATTATACCTGACTCATGGAAAAATATCAAGATCGTTCCAGTGCCTAAATCTACAAGTGGACCTAATGTTAAGTTTAGACGCATTCCTATTACTTCACCCTTTTTGAAAGTTATGGAAAGACTTATTTTACTTAATCTTGAACCCTCTTTAAAACCTTTCAGTGACATCAACCATTTTGCTTATAAACATAGTAGGTGTACGTTAGATGCCGCTGTTGTCCTACATCATAGAATAGTCTCTAGTTTAGATAAAGGAGTTAAATACATTCGTTGTGCCTTCCTTGGTTACACATCTGCATTTGACTCTGTTCCCAGGTCTCTCTTGCTAAGTAAGCTTGCTGCAACACAGGCGGGCAGCTGAAAAATAAGTGGTTGCATTCCTATTTTTCTGATAGGAAGCAGTACACCGTCTACAATGGAAAGTCCTCCACTACCTCACTTACTTTAGCTGGTGTTCCTCAAGGTGCTGTTCTTTCTCCTTTTCTGTTTTCTTTTTTCTTACATGACTTGCCTCATTCTGATGTAACCACTTTTGTTAAGTATGCTGATGACCTCTCTGTTTCTATGCCTGTCAACTCTCAGTCAGATTGTTCCAAATTAAATAACTTTCTGTCGGAAATTAGTCAGTGGTCCTCTTCAAACGGACTTAAGCTAAATCCGTCTAAATGTCAGGTAGTCAATTTCAGTTTCAGACAGAAACGTGACCTACACCAACTAGTTAGCTCACATGGCCCCACTATCATTGACGGCACAGAGGTTGAAAATACATCTAATGTCAAGTACCTTGGGCTGAGTTTTTCCACCGATCTTTCCTGGTCTTCCCACATCTTGCTAGTTACTAGAAAGATGTTTCGCTTAACGTTCTACATTAGGAAATTTAGGCAGTCTGGTATAAAGCAGTCTTTGCTTTCTCAGTTTGTCAATTCTTGTATTCTACCCATCCCTCTTTACTGCTCCCCATTAATCTTTCCTGGACTACTTAAGAAAGACTTTGCTTCGCTGAGAAGGGCACTAAAAGCCGTTAGTAGGGCAAGTGGGATATCGTTAAACCAACTGGTTAACACTATTGTGGATAGACATATTATATCATGTAAGAAACTAGGGAATAAAATATTGTCAGACCCCGAGCATCCTCTCTATACGCAGCTGTCTCCTTGCATTTCATCTGGTAGAACTAGAAGCAGCTATAGGAGGCTATATGCTAGAACTACCAAGTACAAAACTCTACAACACCATATCTGGCACAGTTGTTATGCGATGCGAAATACTAATAATAACAGCTTTATTCCAAGCGGTATTTGTGGTACATGTATGGAATTTTCAGCGTGCAGTATATTGCATCTAATTATCTCATAAATTATAGATTTTTAAAATCAAAAAATAAATAAAAACCAACGCCGAAAAAATAAAAGATAAATAAAAATTAAAAAAACAAACAGCGTAGAGTTTACACTTAAAACAATGCACCACAGGATATGAAGTATAAAATCGGTGTGCAGTAGAAGATGAGAACAACAGTGTAATAGTAACGAGGAAAAGAAAACAAAAACTAATGGGACTTATTTGTTAGAGTGACGCAGTAAGTTTATCGTGTCATACCTAACGGATTTCTCATCACATAACAACTGTGCCAGATATGGTGTTGTAGAGTTTTGTACTTGGTAGTTCTAGCATATAGCCTCCTATAGCTGCTTCTAGTTCTACCAGATGAAATGCAAGGTGACAGCTGCGTATAGAGAGGATGCTCGGGGTCTGACAATATTTTATTCCCTAGTTTCTTACATGATATAATATGTCTATCCACAATAGTGTTAACCAGTTGGTTTAACAATATCCCACTTGCCCTACTAACGGCTTTTAGTGCCCTTCTCAGCGAATGCAAAGTCTTTCTCAAGTAGTTCAGGAAAGATTAATGGGGAGCAGTAAAGAGGGATGGGTAGAATACAAGAATTGACAAACTGAGAAAGCAAAGACTGCTTTATACCAGACTGCCTAAATTTCCTAATGTAGAACGTTAAGCGAAACATCATTCTAGTAACTAGCAAGATGTGGGAAGACCAGGAAAGATCGGTGGAAAAACTCAGTCCAAGGTACTTGACATTAGATGTATTTTCAACCTCTGTGCCGTCAATGATAGTGGGGCCATGTGAGCTAACTAGTTGGTGTAGGTCACGTTTCTATCTGAAACTGAAATTGACTACCTGACATTTAGACGGATTTAGCTTAAGTCCGTTTGAAGAGGACCACTGACTAATTTCCGACAGAAAGTTATTTAATGTGGAACAATCTGACTGAGAGTTGACAGGCATAGAAACAGAGAGGTCATCAGCATACTTAACAAAAGTGGTTACATCAGAATGAGGCAAGTCATGTAAGAAAAAAGAAAACAGAAAAGGAGAAAGAACAGCACCTTGAGGAACACCAGCTAAAGTAAGTGGGGTAGTGGAGGACTTTCCATTGTAGACGGTGGACTGCTTCCTATCAGAAAAATAGGAATGTAGCCACTTATTTTTCAGCTGCCCGCCTGTGTTGCAGCAAGCTTACTTAGCAAGAGAGACCTAGGTACAGAGTCGAATGCAGATGTGTAACCAAGGAAGGCACAACGAATATATTTAACTCCATTTATCTAAACTAGAGACTATACTATGATGTAGGACAACATATGTCTGTAGAAAAATGTTCCCTTTACAAATGAGAAATACACACATATCTTTAATTTTTCTTAATTTTCATGTCTTCTGAGAATGAAATAATTTCTTTTTGCTTACCGACAATACGAATTGTTCCTTTTTTTTGTTTTGGTCGCTTTTCTGTTGAGTAATTTGTTTTCCTGTCAAAATTTCCGTTTAGAGTTGCCTAATAATAAAGTAATACGCGCTTTATTCAGACACATTAAAATCATCGACACATAAACGTCTCCCTTTGTAACCATAGCAATAATACTCATTTTTGGCGCAAACTTAGACAGAAAGGTATACAAAATCATGTGTTTTGTGTGTGTATTTTAATATATGTGTGTGTTTGAGTTTAATCATTTTTAGACTTAATCAATTAAAAATGTGAATAAAATTTATTTATAATTGAGAATTTCACAAAAATTGTAGATTATTAGTTTACTATCAATTTACTACAAATGCTACAAATATACCCAAATATTTAACAAAACAATTAATGTGAATAGACATGATTTACAGGTATATTTTAATTGTTGTATTTTGCCCAGCACTTTTTCGAACCATTTGATCATACACAAACACAGGATGGTTTCATAGGAATCCATATAAAATATTAGAAATAATAATAACAATAAAACCTACTTGAACCTATTGATCAAGAAATATTCCGAAAAAGGTAGAGAAGGATCAGGCGCACACTGAAGAAACCGTTGAATAACATCAAGTGCCATGCTGCACCTAAAGTGGAACCACATGGTTCAGGTTTCGATCTTCGGCCACAGACGCACTCCTTTACCTCACTAAGCGAGAAATAATTCTGGTAAAGAGGAAAGGTTAGACATGAGGCTAGCAACCCCATCCTGTAAAATAAGCACTGCTACAGAAACTCCAAGCCTCTAGTTTGAAGCCCTATGTCCCATTGGGGAACGTGAAGGAAAAAAAGATAATCTGCATGGTTAACCGTTGTAGCATGACATTCAGACAAAGACTGAAAGCTTTTAATGTAAATAAGATTCGGGTAACTGAGGTTTCGAGGCCTGTATATCCATTCTTGCTCTTAGAACTTATGAGAAATAGTTTTACATTCCAATTTATCTATAGAATTCAGATGTACATATTGTCATCCATACTTGGCTAGAATGTATCGTTCTCTCCAAGTAATGGCTTCACAACATATTCACAGGTAGCTTCAGAAGTTAATCAAATCCTTGAACCTATCGATCGTATCAACAGATGGCCAGGCACTTCCACTGTTAAACATATTGCACATACCGGACATAAAGCGGATGTCTTTTAAACCTATCTATATTGATGTACTAGGTAACTGTCCCAAAGATTTTTGAAGCTCTAGTGATCAGGAAGTTTAAACCATTCTTATTTGTTCAAAAAACATTCGTTATCACATGAGAAGCTTCCTTGGTAAATTTCATTTTTATTTCAAGATAGATGTACTACTATCCTCTTAATTTGGTTTATCGATCTTCATTGTTATTTTGACCTTCAATAAGGTCTATTTAACGCCAGACTTATGGCTTTTCTCTCACTCCTAAAAGTGTGATTATTTTTCGTATACATTCCTTTGATAAGTATGCGTATATGTAACCAGACAGTTGAAAATGTGTTGTGCAAATACAGATTACAAGGTTCAGATAAAATACGTCTTCTCATTACTTTTGTCGAAATTCATAAAGTGAAACCAACTGTTTTAAAATCTTTCAGTCAACAGGTGACTGGATTTACTATGTTTAAACTGTGTTAGGGGAGAGAAAATCTTTCTGAATTCAACGCTCAATTTGTGAACTAATTCAAGATTTGTAATTTGACAATTCAAGCTGAAACTTCGCTACATACACAAGTACAAACCAAAATTACTGAGATTACAATGTGTGATTTGGTTGGAGTGACAAACGACAATGAAGAAAGCAGGCATAAATGCATGATTTTGATGTAATTGCGTTCTGTGAGCTGGATGATTTAAATGCGATGTCTTATTGCATGGAGGATTTCATCACGAGCTGACAACAGTTAGAGAACTATTGGAAAACCAGCTGGGAGTACTGGATAGCTGTTCCGTCCTAGTTCGGGACTCTTCAGCAGTACGCATTCACCGGGGTTCAAACACAGGACCTTCTGGTCACAAGACGAGCTCGTAGACCATTGAGCCACTGGGACCCGATCCAATGGTTCTTGAATTCTAACTTCTGCCGATTCATGGTGTTTTAATTATCCTTGTAGACAGCATCTTCAGCGCAAGCTTCGACGCGATGATACATACTACTAGTTGACTGATATGAGTGGTTGGATACCACTCACACTAATCATCAGTGCTTCCTAAACTGACCAAAATGATCTAAATATCGGACAACTGTTTCTCTTCTTTGGGGACGAATTCAGTTCGACAAAACAGAGACAGCCTAATCGGTCTAAACCACCTGACTATCAGTTCGACTTATCCTGTTGTGTGTGCTTATGTACACAGTTTAACTTCCTCAGTCAATCTAAGTACTAAATTTCCATTGCCCGTGATGAAAGCAGCTTTGCAATGACTTGCTAACACGGACATACTGATAGTGTTTATATATTTATGCAAAATATCGGATCGATTTCGACTTTGATTAGTTTGAGACTTTTACTTCTATAACTGATTTTCAGGTATTATTTAAATACCAACATAAATGTTAGACAGAGATTAATAGTACACTTATATAAAACAAGAAATTATTATCACTATTCCCTTGAATTTCTGGCGAAAAACTGGGTTTCAGCAGGATATCTCCACTTCACTCTGCTCTCTGTAGTCCTCTTTAGATAGCTCCATGACTGCCCATGGGTTCTTATCTCCTTCTAATAGTACCTCCTCCGTATCACCCTAGGACTCACCCTCAACTGCATTTGGGTTCCGTTCAGGCAATCGTTTGGCGCTTGATGTCACTTAACGGTCTCCTTGGCGTGTGGCCTGTAGTTGAAACGATACTCTTTATGTAAGTAAAGGAAGTGAAGTGTTGCAGATTTATTTTGTTGATAGGGGTTGTTATTGTTGGTTTGTTGGTTGGTTATCTTCTTCACCAACTCTTGAAGTCCTGTCTTTGTTACTTGTTGGTTCTCGCCTCTAAGTTTTCAGATTTATGTGACACTAGACAAAAACAAGACATAAGCGAACAACATTGTTTCCAGTTAGATGTTCTACCCGCTTTTCTCTAGTTTACATAGCTTTATGCAGAAAATATTCCTGAACTAATGACAGTGAATTTGTGGATTAAAAATATGTGTTAAAGTAACATTCCGGTGTAGAGATGTGATCGCGTTCAAGTTTGATCATAGACCGACATTAACTGGAGAGCTAATTAAAGACCAGGGAGTATCTAATAGGCGTTTCATCCCTTTTTCTGGCTCTTCAGAAGTATGCACCCTTGATTTCACCAGGGATTGAGCCTTAGGACCTTCAGATTATGAGGCAAACCTATTGATTATTCAGCCACTGGGGCAGAATTCAACTCTCCACGAAGTCTTGATTCTGTCAATTAGCGATAAGTCATCATTCATTTAATCAATACAAACTTAGCGTGTTTAGGTGGTCAGTGCAAGAGTTTTCTGAATGTTTTGATATGTATACCACAGCGTCTTCATCAGAATTACTCGGGTTTTATTAACCATCAAAGTATCATAGTCGAACAGTGTTATATGTTGTAAATATGTCAGTAATAAAACGGTTATAACTATAACAATAATGACAGTAAGGTTAATGCAAACAAAAGTACAAACAGTTGTCTCAGCTGACGATAAGAATGATGAAAATAGCATGATAATGTAAAGAATTTTATAAGTAAATTAGGTTGAAATAGTACACAATTAAAAGTTGCATAATACTAAAGATGAAATGGGTAGATAATCAGAGTTTGAATAACAATTATAAAAAAAAATGTACAAAAAGAAATGAAGACGGCTGAGACGTTTTAATTAGTTTGTGTGTTTCGGTGGCACAGTGGTTAGGAATCTCGCCGACCATGCACATGGTCTGAGGTTAGACCCCTGACGACGCACACCTGACACCTATGGTTGACCTGCAAAATTTGGGCTACCGATATCCATGCTGAAAATTCCATACTTGTACCAAAAATACAGAATGGAATCAAACTGTAATCGAAAATAAAGGAAAATAAAGATTTACCCAGTCCAAGAAAGAAACAAAGGAAGGACCAACTTTCTTTATATACAAAAAACAGGGTTATTTATGGCCTATTCCTATAACTTTGACCATGTGTCCCAGAGATGAGTTCTAATTCCATTCGGAAGTTTCAATGGGATGTAATAGGAGATTATGAGTGTGCTTCTTCTGTCCACTTAGTGACTATTATCAATCATCTGAGACAAAATGGAACTTCTTATAGATTTTTTTTTGACAGTCTTTTCTGAATGATGATGAAAGGTACTAAGAAATGACCTTGTATAGCATGCAGTGACATTGTGTATGAGAAAAACTTCAGTATTATACCATTTAAGTAAATAAACTGACTTACATAGAATATTCAGCATTCCCTTGGTCATTACACTAACTTCTACATCTTTTCTGTTATATTATAAATCAGTCATTTTTATTATTCATCCAATACTTGTGTTCCGCAGCCGAATAGCGAAGGAGATTCAACACCTAAAGTAGACACTATATACAGGGTAAATGTTATATATGCCTTGGCGGTTACTACCAATAACTACGAAAATCAGTCGTCCTCATGGTATTATTTCTTCAGGTTACGAGTGAAACATATGGCTTCAACAGGACATCTTCATTCGACTCAGTTCTCCACAGTCCTATTTAGCTGGCTCACCAATCGCCCACAAGCTCTCATCTCCTCTCCACACGATCTCCTCCATGCTGTCTTGAGACGTGCAGTTCATCCTTTCCCATTTGGGTTCCATTAGATGGCCCACCTAGAGCACGACGTCACTTGATTATTTCCTCAGCGTGAGTCCAGTATATAATCGTTTTCTTCAATCACATTTCTTGGGCCACAGGTTCTTAGTCGATTCTTATGCATTTCTGGCTGGCTGTCTGATCTTCAGTATCGAGAGAAGGCAGCTGTTGATAAGAGTCTGAAGCCTGTTCGAAATGCTTCGCGGCGACACGCTTATTTTCTGAAACTAAATACGATGACTGACTCACCTGACATCAGTGTCGAAAGTTCGAATCTTGTTCTTTATATTTAGTGAAGTGGATCTATACACTGATTACACATCAGTGAAGGTTACTCTTGACTTTTGGATCCCGTCTTTAACACCTACATCTATATATATTGCCTGCATTTGAATCGATCCTGACCAAATAAGTGAAAGAAGTGACTTCCTGAGAATTTCTACCACTGGTGGTAATTGGTGCTTCTTCTTGTTGTTCGTTAGGTATCTTAACCATGTCCGTCTCTTCCATATTCACTTTGATTTCTGCCTTTGCTCCTTACATCTTCTACCAACTTTTTGGTTTTTGCCTGTAGATCTTGGAGTCTGAGACATGCAACAAAAATCATTCACCAAATTCAGATCTTCTAAAGTCTTTTTCTCAGTTCAACCTGTCTATCCTCTTATTCCCTACAGTCTGCTGCATAGTCCAGTCTACTACAGTTAAGAATGGCATTGGTGATATTAGACAGTCTTGTCTCTCTCTCTGTCTATTCTCCGTAACACACACCAAATCGATAGAACCCAAACAGTATTTTATCTAAAATAATACCTTACGTAACAACGGGTGACCGAATAGCATAAATGTTGGGATCTTAGAGAAATATAACACATAACTTATTTACGACGAATAATAATAATAATTGCGATAATATTATTTGTAATAATAAGCAAAGGAAAAAAATCCTAGAGGGCTAAGGGGAAGGAGGAATCTTGTCGGGAAGAAGAATCATCAATCCAAGTTTGGCTACGGTAGGAACAGCGTCTGGACATGTTCTTTTTGGATACAAAGTTCTGATTTAGTCGATCTTAATGCAACAGCTTCAGCTATGTGTAGCTTATTTCACTGACACCCAATATATACTTTACGGATCAGCAGAGTGTCCATGATTACAAGCAAAACGGCCCACAACAAAATAAAACTGTTTTCAGTGTATCAGTTTGTATTTTTAAGAAATAAATTTAATGTACTAACTATTGAAACTGCAATAAGTTCGCTGGAGATTAATATTATCCGCCATGGTTGCAGAAAGACGGAAGTACCTCCATAAGGAGTGCAATAACTGGGCACCATGTCAAAACTGGTTATTTTATTTCAATATATTTCAGTAAACTCCTTCTTCATAGCGATCTACAAATTGAATAACAGTCTGACACTGCTGAAGCTCTGTCCATCCAAATAGAGAAACTGTAGCTCTGCATACGAAACAGGATAATTCAACAACTTCTACTATCATAGCAATGATCCTGTTGCTTTCAACTAATTTGTTTTTCGCGACTGTAAAGATAAAGAAAATGTGTTCGCCAAAAAGAGCCTTTACACTGAACTACTTGTCTTGTTTTTCATCAATGCTTGGGTGAGGATTGTTCAACAGTTAGATAGTAGGTACGATATATTCACCAAATAAAATTACTATTGGCAAACCATAAAGTTCGAGGAGAGAATTAATCACTCTGTTCTTTGAAATCCTAAAATACTTAGATCATGATATGTGATCAGATCAAACTGCAACCAAGAAAGTAACCATAGAGGATCTAGGTCTCCTATTCTCATCATTAATGGGCTCTATGGATTCTATTTGTTTCTGAAATAGCCATTTAGGAATATGTTCTGAAGCCAGCCCTTACTTCCAGAGATCGATGAGTCCACTCATTTATATGTGTTGCCATATGTACATTCAAATTGATAATAATTATCCAGAAAAGTTCATCAGGAGATATAAAGTAGCCAGAACACCAAGACCCATTCTATAACTCGCCTCTAAAAAAGACGTATACACAAAGCTACCCTATATGGGGCATCATAACAGCTTGACAGCTAGACAAAGATTGAACGATCCTGTTAAAAAGACTTTTAATGCAGCTAATATCATAATAATTGAGAATGTGAAGCTAATGTATCCATCTCAACCCTTTAAACATGAGAAAAATCATGTCACATCCCACTGTATTTACCCATTTGAATGTACATATGGACACATATACATTGGGAAGACTCATCGATCTCTGCAAGTAAGGGCTGGCTTCAGAGCATATTCCGAAATGGCTATTTCAGAAGCAAATCGAATCCCCCAAACCCATTAATGGAGAGCTAACTCCTCTATTGCGAAATATATTACAGAGACAGTACATAAAATTGATGTTTACACATCTCTTAAATCTATCTTTAAAAGTAACCATAGTTACTGTAACGGAATCATTGTTTGAAAGGTCCCTCCTGAAGGATCTAATTGTGACACTGATACTTATTTAGTTATTTCAACTAATTTTTTAAGTATTTTTTTCTTTTCTCCTAGGCTATATATCATTGTTCTAACATTAGAATATCACCTATTGACTTAATCCTTATTATCTGCCTTTGTTCTTGTCCAATCTCTAGTTTTAATGCATCTCTCTTTATGGTTGTGTAATGATATCGACAATGTGTTGTTTGGCAATTGTGATTTCGCCTGGATTAGTTAGACAGAATTCTGATTATTGTATTGAATCACATTAGGCGCATCATTGATAAGCACAGCCGCCAAACCAGGGAATCAGTTGACCTGGCTAGCTAGCATTAATAGTCAACGGAAATGGTTTCCAACTACTCACAATAATTAGTAGTATGAAACCCTACCCTTATGAGGAAAGGTTAATTGAATCCATTTATTAAAAAAAATTTTTTTTTCACCTAACAGCATAAAGTAAAATTCAACCACTCAATACTGTCTGACTTAATGAATAAAATAATGGACAAAATATGCCTTGTTTACGTCTATAAAATTTAAAAACAAAAAGATCCAGGGAATATGTGTACTGGAGTTTCCACAGACATGATAGAAGGTGGGAGAGAGGTAGAGAGAGGTGGAGAAATTCATGAAACCCATTTATGTCATGTACGGCATATACTAATTAACTAATAGACAAAGAGTGTAATCATCAACAGTTGTACAAGTAATTTACATTTCCGACAGTAACTACACAAGCATTAGTTATAATCACATATGAAATGTATGTCTTAAGTGAATGTATGATTGGTAGATTTTTCTATGAATAATCAATGAAGAAATAGAATTTGAGTGGGTGATATCCTGTGTAAACAACAATACTATGTCAGTTAGGTAGTCACTAGTAACCTATCTGTTTCATAATGCCTTACATTCAACCAGATTTCTGATTAAATTCAGTCTCTTTACTCTATCTGAACTCTCGACAGGGTGAACTGACCGGTGTGACTGTGGTTAACCTGAACACTTAGATCCAGAGAAACGGTTGTGAATTAATGTAAGTGTAGAAATTGGGCTCCATGGTGGAATGTAATTCCATATTAGATAAGTTTACCTTGAACTGAAATCTACGAATGTTTGGCATGCGATTGATTCGCTCCCGCCAAATACAAGATGATGTTACAGGACTGGACCAGACTGACTGTTAGTTTATAAATAGGGTGTGAAGTGGTAGAGCACGTTGACCGCTTCACCATTGAGAGTGGCAGACATGAAAAAATTAGCTGTCTTTGATCACAGATGCCTACGTTCTATCTCCCATGTGAAGTGGTATAATAAGGTGAGCAATATTAAGGTTAGACTTCGGTCGAGTGCTAGGTAAGGAGTGAAGGGAAATCAGTCGACGAGGCTGTGAATTTACATCGACTGTGATGGTTAGGACATGTGTTAAGCATGCATAACTAGCCATCACCTTCCTCGACAGACAGAATGTTAGCCGACATAGGGTCATGCTGGAAAAGAGCTAGCGGCGGTCAAAACAAAACACGGCTTCATCAGTCAATGCAGTCTACAACAGTTAGTATAAGCCAGCCACGTATGAAGGTGTAGACTTCCTAACTGGTTGGGGTCCTCGGGACGGTGAACGGGAATGGCCGGAGACAATTGGTGATAAGGCTCAAAACCATTCACAATGGCGCAAATGCATCCACTCCCTGTGATTTATGATTTCCAATGACACTATATGATTCTTCGTTAATACTGTTCCTTTGTCTCACACCTCTGTTTACTGTCTCTAATATGCATTTCTTCTACTTTCTTCTCTTGCTTTATGTGCTACATGGAATGTAGCGACTCGAACTGCCACACATATGTGAAAAGTTCTATGTTGAAAGCAGACAGACAGATTAGATAAGTTTAACTCCATTATGGATAAGATTTTATTTTGATAAATCACACAGTGTTGTACAGTTATATTAACTGATGACGTTTCGAGCACAAACTATTGCTCATAATCATATCAAGTTACTCACACAACTTTGTTCTTTCATTTATATACATGTGTAGAATCGATTAGACATTGGATTAAAAATCAATGTGAGATAATGTACATTCAGAAATAATCGTACGAGTGTTGTTGATCAATTTCAGTTAGATGGGAAAAAGGACGAGTGTTTTTTACAGTCATAATAAGCCATTTGTTAGAATGTTGTGTATGAATGTGTTTGAATTGAAATAGAATTTTAATATTATTTATTACCCTGTTCTGATTTGACCGGCGGTAATAATAGCTTCCATATTTCTGGTATTTGCATTGAGTCATTTCTGTTGCATGTGTTGGGCGTAGGCTCGATAAATAAGGATTCCGTGATCAACCTCTCTCTTCACCTACCTATATTACTTTTTAGAATTTTAACCCTCTCCCATCCTATTGCGTGTTAATGCATGCATTGCAATTGCTGAGCCTTTTTCTAAATTACTTATCTTTTCAGGGTCAACCATTCTTACCTTAGCTAAATTCTAATATTCCGACAATCTAACTACTCCCGACCTACTAGTTTGACCTTTGTAGCTGACTTAACTCACAGTCATTGTAGGGCGTTTTGTAAATTATATTATTTTGTTTATTTGGATCCACTGAGTCTTTTAGCCTACAGAGCTTGTCTCTGAGTGAGTTTGTAGGTTTAAATGCCACCCTAATTCCTGCTTTATTAAGAATCCTACGTAGGGCCTCAGATGTGCTTTCCTTATATGGTATAACAGTGGATGACTTATATTCTTTCTTATTTGTGTTGTCATTAATAGTTGCACCATTATTTTTATTTCACTTATGGTCTTTACTGATCTTCCTAATGAATTTTATAGGATAGTTAGTTATTCAACACCAACGCTTCTTCTATCTGTTTTATTTCATCATTTAGGTTTTTTTTGTGTTACTTACTGCTATAACAAACAACCACACAATAGGATGGGAGAGGGTTAAAATTCTAAAAAGTAATATAGGTAGGTGAAGAGAGAGGTTGATCATGGAATCCTTATTTATTGAGCCTACGCCCAACACATGCAACAGAAATGACTCAATGCAAATACCAGAAATATGGAAGCTATTATTACCGCCGGTCAAATCAGAACAGGGTAATAAATAATATTAAAATTCTATTTCAATTCAAACACATTCATACACAACATTCTAACAAATGGCTTATTATGACTGTAAAAAACACTCGTCCTTTTTCCCATCTAACTGAAATTGATCAACAACACTCGTACGATTATTTCTGAATGTACATTATCTCACATTGATTTTTAATCCAATGTCTAATCGATTCTACACATGTATATAAATGAAAGAACAAAGTTGTGTGAGTAACTTGATATGATTATGAGCAATAGTTTGTGCTCGAAACGTCATCAGTTAATATAACTGTACAACACTGTGTGATTTATCAAAATAAAATCTTATCCATATTGTAGTTATACTCTGCCACAATGCCCAAGTTTATACTTATATAGATAAGTTTACTTCAAATAATACACAGTGACGCATCATTATTAACTGGATATCGTTTCAAGCAGAATTTATTGCTCATAAGCATATTAGTCTAGTCACCCGGCTTCATAGTTCGTCTTGTATATATTTCTTCTCTCTTTCCGTCTTCCCGTTGTTGTTTGTCGTCAATTTCAATAACTTCATTATAGGCTTTGTTATATTTCGATTGCATGTGTCCGGTGTTGAATCAATAAACAAAACTTGGCTGATTAACTTCTCTTTCCGCCTAAATATTATAATTCTGAATACTTGCAACCGGTCTCACCATATTTTTGAGTGTAATTCAATGACTGAGCAATTTTTTCTAAGTTATTTAACTTAACAGAATCAATTATCATAGATCTAGCTAAATTTCTATATTCCGATAATCTAATTGACCTCGATCTGCTAATCTGACTGATCTAAGTAATTGACCCCACAGTCATTACATGTTATTTGGTAAGTCATATAAGTCGAACCCTGGCGGTGGATGTATACTGATGAAGAATCCCAAACTAGGACGAAACAGCTATCCAGAACTCCCAGGTTTTCCAGTGGTTCTCTAATTGATGTCGGCTTATGATCAAATCCTTCAACCAGTCAAACAGATTCCTTACAAAACCAATAATTGAAGATTATACCATTTTTTTTAAATTGGATCTATCGGGTCCTGAAGCTGACAAAGTTTATCTCTGAGACAGTCATGCAATTATCAATACTACATCATTGTGTGTTATTTGAAATAAACTTATGTAATATAGAAAATATGTTGTGATTGGAGGAACTGGCTGGTATATTTAAGCAGTGAGGTGAACACCAACAAGCCACACTGAAGGTAACACTTCTCAAGCATCTGATTAAGCCAATACTGAATCAGACTGTTATGCACTCTAATGATAAGTTACGAAGAAAGATGACTTCTCGACCATCTAACTATCGATTTTATGAATGATATCAGAGATGAGGAACACATGAATTTTCTAGAATGCCGTATATCTACAGGAGTTATCGATAAGACAAATTAGATGCTCGTTAATCTCGAATTCCTAAACGCAGCTACTTGTTGACTAAAAGTCAAATATCAGCTAACCACACACTTCTAAAATTTATATAATAAAAACTCAAAACGTCAGAGAAGGACTACATAAGGTGAATCGAATCAGATAAAACGTGCTCCTTTACTTAACTCTGACCACTGCATCATACGTGTACTGCCTAAAATATATTCCAAATCACACAAAGGTGTCCTCTCTCACCTCTACAGTAAAGTTCAACGGAGATGCTACTCACAAGACAACCTAAACAAGCTCAGATGCATATTGAAAGACACTAACTGGGACTTATTTACAGAACAAACACTTGATGAAATAATCACAAACACTACTGATTATCTTAAATTCTGTTTCGAAATATGTTGTCCTAAAGAAACATTATTCATTCGATTTGATCGCTTATCTTCACCATATCTCAAAAAGCTACGAAGAGATAAAGAACTGATGTTCAAAACAAATGATAAACCTGGTGTAAAAATAAATATTCTGATAAAACTCGAAATGAAAAGGCTAAATGTTTTATATAATCAAAGATTCTTGTCATGCTAAACCCCTTCTAATTTGTGGAAACTTTTTAAAGAAATTACTAACGGTAAGCGATGTACTTCTGTCCCATCTCTTAATGTCGACACTCTTAATAAATCTTTCATACGCTCTTCTGTTGATATCCTTCCAAATGATACAAATCATACTGACAATAATTTTAGTGGTTTTAATATCCTTGATGTGCTTAAATGTCTCCGGTCTCTTAAGCCTTCTCAAAGCCTTGGTCCTGACGGCATACCTGCCATTGTCCTCAGGAATTGTGCTGATATTTTGTGTTATCCTCTTACTAACATTTTTAATGCCTCTTTTTCCGGTAACGTTCTACCTTTTGCATGGAAAAACATTAAAATTATCCCTATACCAAAACCATCTTCTGGTTCTGATATTAAATTTCGGCCTATTGCAATTACTTCCCCCTTTTTAAAATTGATGGAAAAATTACTTTTACTTCGTCTTGAACCCGCATTGAAACCTTTTAATGATCCTAAACAATTTGCATACAAACATGGTAGAAGTACCTTGGATGCTGCGGTTGTCTTATATCACAATGTTGTTTCTTGTCTAGACAAAGGTGCTAAATATGTTCGTAGTGCTTTCTTAGACTACACTTCTGCTTTTGACTCTGTACCTAGGGGCCTTTTATTAAATAAGCTATCGTTGACACAAACAGGATCCTGGGCTAAGAGTTGGTTGCATTCCTATTTTTCTGATAGAATGCAGTATACTGTATATAATGGCAAATCTTCTTCTACCTCGCTTACAAAATCCGGTGTTCCACAAGGTGCTGTCCTCTCTCCTTTTCTTTTTTCTTTCTTCCTACATGACCTGCCTCATTCAAACGAAACTAACTTTGTCAAATATGCAGATGATCTGACTGTATCACTGCCTATCACTTCCGAGTCTGACAGCTCCAAACTTAATAGCTTTCTGTTGGACATCAACAAGTGGTCCAAGTCAAATGGTCTTATATTAAATCCTTCCAAATGTCAGGCAGTTGACTTTACTTTCAAGCATCGACGTGACTTACATGAACTAGTTAGTTCGCATGATGCCTGTAGCATAGATGGCACAGAAATTGAAACTAAGTCAAGCAATACCTTGGATTAGTTCTTTCCTCTGACCTTTCATGGTCATCCCACATCTTATCTATCTCTAAGAAAATGTTTCGTCTTACCTTCTACATTAAAAAGTTAAGACAATCAGGTATCAACCAACCTTTAGTTTTGCAATTTTTAAACTCCTGTATTTTACCTATTGTACTCTATTGCTCTCCATTAATCTTTCCTGGGCTTCTCAAAAAAGATTATATCATATTACGAAGAGTATTAAATGCTGTGAGTAGAGCTTGTGGTCTGCCACTGCATGAGCTCGCCAATACTATAGTCGAGAGGCATATAAATTCCTGTACGAAATGGGCAAAGGCTATACTGTCAGACCCTCTGCACCCCCTTTATTCACACCTGTCCCCTTGTATCTCATCAGGTAGGACGAGAAGTCAATATAAAAAGTTATATGCTCGTACCACTAAGTACAGAAATTCTACAATACCCTATTTAGCCCGTACTTTATGTGACGAAGACTCTGTTAGACGTGAAACACATAAGTTACTATGTAATTAGCACAGTAAATCGACCCTTTCATAGTTCATCTTTCTGTATTTTATGGTATCACACTTTCTGTCGTTTAATTATTACTCTGCTATTTTATTTTAGTTGGTATTACTATTATTACTACAATTTTATACTTTATGCATATTTTTCTCCGTATGGCATACAGTATTTTGCTATGTAGCTGCTGTAACAATCGTTTTATTACTATTATGTAATGTGTATTTATAATTTTTTTTGTCGTTTTTGAGTAAATTAGATGCAATATTGTACTGAATGCTGAAAATTCCTTGCTGTATCATTAGTACTGTTTTTGGAATAAAGCTATTATTATTATTTTTATGAAAGAATGAGGGTTTAAAAGTTGATTTCTTTTCACTCTTACCTAGTTACATCATCATTTGCTGAAATCATGACTCATATGTATGATATCGAACCAAATGAGCTTAATTCACAACAGTATTCATATCTCATTTATTTACTGGCAATTCTCCGTTGATTTAGGCTACTTTGTTATTTTGGTACCTCAGTATCTTGTCGATCGCCCCTCTCTCTCTCTAGGCTTAGTTTTCTTCGAGTAACTTCGATCACATTAAGTGTACAAATGCAACAGTAATTTACTTATACCGTTCAAACATTCTGATTCATCTATGTATCATGGTCACTCTGAATTATCGCTCCCTTTTTATTTCTAATGAGCTGAGGCATGTTAAAATTAAAATTAAACTGTTAACTTTCATTATTCAGGCTGTACGCAGTTGACAAGTAAAAGCGACGAAATAAAATGGATCCGTTTTATCCGACTCTATCTCTTGTGATACAAAAACATCAGTAACGCCCATCTGAGCTGCAAATCTTCTCCAATATTTCCGGAACGATCACAAACTACCCACAGTTAGAGAACCGTTGAAAACCTGCAGGGAGTACTGAACAGCTATTTTATCCTAGTTCAGGACTATCCTGCAGTACGCACTCCACAACCCCCCGGCAATCGGACCAAAGAATTTCAGATTATACAGCAACCTCATCGACCATTCAGCCTCTGCAGGAAAGAACCCGTTGATTCATCAGTTCTAACAGTTTTCTATATTTAGTGTGATTATCAGTCAATTTCATCGATGAGTATTTATCCTCATAACCAGCTCGGTGGAACTCAAACAAGGACAAAACTTCTGTAGACTATTCCCTTGTGTTTTTCTGTCATTCTCTAACTGAAATCAGTTCATGATGAATATTGCAGCTAGTCAAATCCCCGGAAAAAAGCTGATGCTTGAAGATTTTTATTGTTAATTAGGGATTGAAAATATCAGTAGATTAATCGTGAATCTGGAAATACCTTTTTTATCACTGAAATGATGACAAATTGAGAACTACGGAAAACTGAAACACTTCGGCACAACTTCTGGTTCTTTATCTTTAACTCCCACCAGTGTGAGTTAGCTAAAGTCCAGTCGTCTGTGTTGTCATCACATGATCTGCATCACACATACCATAATCAACAGCTTTCATCAGACATGATTATTTTCATTACTAAATTTAACGTTAAAATCACAAGTTGACTTAGAGTGAGATATTTATAGCTTTGTCTCATAATTATTGTCATCTCACTTAAGACAATCAGATGATATTCCATTTTTCATTATTACTGTGCCGCTTTTCTATTCATGCTTTGATTCAGTTCACATCAACGCTCACCGACACACACACATATACATACTAAAATACACAGACAGTCAAGATGAAAAGAAAACTACAATGAGACATCTAATTTCTCAATTTAGTAAAAATGCCATTATTAATTGTCTCTTTTTGTCAAAAAGTTTTCGATTCAAAACAAAAAAATCATTAATTTCTCATGCTTCACATGTCTTTTTACCAGCATGATACAAATTAATGAAGCAGAAGTAACATATTTTATAAGTAAAACTTAATGAAACGTAATTTCGCCTTCTTTCACATTGGAAACACAGAGAATATGTATAAACTATAGAAGAATAGTACTGTACTGTACACTACCGTATATAAAGGGAAGTCTTCCACTTCATTGCCTACTGAAGCTAATGTCCCTCAAGGCGATGTCTTCTCTCCTTTTCTTTTTAATATCTTCTTGCATGACTTGCCTCATTCTGATGAAATAAACTTTGTGAAGTACGCTAATGATTTAACGGTTTCAATGGCTGTTAACTCCCAGCTAGATTGTACTAAAATAAGTAGCTTTCTATCGGAAGTCAGCAAATGGTCTGAGTCTAACGGTCTTAAACTGAATCCTTCTAAATGTCAAACTGTTGATTTCAGCTTAAGATGTAAACGACAGTTAAAAGAAGTCATCGATTCTCATGACAGTTGTAAAATTGACGACAATGATATAGGAATCAAATCAGAAATTAAGTATCTTGGACTCATTCTCTCTTCTGATCTCTCCTGGTCTTTCCGTTTCTTAGCAATCTCCAGTAAAATATTCCACCTGACATTTTACATTAAGAAGTTAAGGCACTCGGGTATAACTCAACCCCTCCTCTTACAGTTCATAAACTCTTGCATCCTACCTATTCTTCTTTATTGTTCACCCTTATTCTTTCCTGGTTTGCTTAAAAGGACTATGTCACAATTCGTAGAATGCTGAAGACTGTCAGTCAATAGGGCGAGTGGTGTCCTAGTGGACCACATAGTTAACGTCGTTGTCGATAGGCACTTGACTTCGTGCAATAAATTTGCTAGAGGATTTTGTCTGACTTGGAGCATCCGCTTTACCCTCAGCTTTCACCTTGCATCTCCGCCTCAGGTAGAACAAGGAGTAACTTCAGAAAACTGTATGCTTGCACGTCTAAGTATAGAAATTCTGTGATACCATACTTGGCACGTATTTTATGTGATAGTGAAAATAGTGTCAGGCAAGAATTAACTAACCCTTTTTCATCTAGTAAATAAACAATTTCCTCCATCCATCCTTATATACCTTGAAGTTTTACTTTTATTATTTCTATTATATTTATGGTCCTGTTACTTCTTTGTTTTACTCTCATAATTGCGAACACCAACTTATCTCTATGACTGCTGTAATCTTTGTTTTTCCCTCACCATATCATGTAAAGAGAAGATTATATTCAATATTTTTAAACATGTTAGGATTTCCATACCACATTGACAATGCTGTGTGAAACAAGCCAACGGCAATTTTCACTTGTATTCTTATTATTATTACCCTAGCTGTTATCATTATTATTGTTATTTCCATTTTATATGCTGCACGATTTTGACACTACCTCTATTGTAAATGTGGAAAATATTTCTGTGTGATTAATTTTATTTATAATTTGGGGAAATCAGATGCAATAATATTGTGATTAGTGCTGAAAATTCCATTCTGTATCACAAGTACTGTTTTTGAATAAAGTAAATCATTATTATTATTAGAACCAAATGTGGAAACTGCCTTTCGTACAGCAAAATTAGCACAAAACGGGGAGAACGTGGCACCAAATGGATGGACTGTCATCCTATATTCTGACACCTTACCACAAGGACCATCATCAAACCACAAGAACCTTAAGTGATCTCTTTCACTCTCTGACATCTTCACTTGTAGGAACATCTCTCTATATCCGCAGAGACAGAAACTGTAAACTTTCTGAATCTTATCAGCAGTCCAACTAATGAGTTCACGCAATCTGGGCCACCATACAGATTATCATTCAAAGAGACTCCTTCATGTTTCGCAGAACAATCGAACACCACACGGAGTTTACCTGGCTTCCTCAGGTTGAAGATGGGATGATGGGGCAATACCACTTCATGGGATAAAATTGCTAGCTTCATTCCAAACCTTCCCTGTTTTCTGGAATTCACAAGGATTAGGAATGTGTCCGTTGGGAATCAAACCCAAAGCAAGTGCATAGTTCGCGAGTACCAAAACATTGGAATTGGTAAACTACGTAGATGGCTAGTGGAACGATGCTGGACACAGAGCTACTTGTTATCCACTCACTTGACAGCTAGGCACCACACATGTGATAACTTCAATGAAACAATTATTACCTGATTAACGATAGGGATTTATGGTTTCGATGGTAGACTCCCGGACTAGTAATTCATTTGAATTTTACCACGACCCAGACATCCGGCTAATTTTCAGTGATCACCGACCAAATACTAACCCCGATAGCTCCACTACAAATCGGAGAGAAGTAAAATGCTAAACTGTGCTTTGGAGGTTCACCGGTAGAATACTTGCCAATCACTGCAAAGACTCGGGGTTCGATCTCCGGCCGATGCACTCCTATACCTTCCTAAGCTGTTAGTAGGCCTGGTGAAGAGAGGAAGGTGGGCTTGAAGCTAGCAACTTCACCCCGTAAAAAATAAAACTACTGCCACTGAAAATTTTGAGCTCTAACCTGAGGACCCATGCTCCACCTGAAACGTAAAGGAGTAAACTAATAATCATAATAATAATAATAATGTTAAACTTTATAAGTTATATACAAATGTTGTGCCTGCCTCTTGGAAAGACATTACAATTATCCCGGTGTCTACATCATCAAGTGGATCGTATTAGGTTTAGACCTATCTCTGTTACCTCGCCATTAAAAAAACGACAATAGTCTTGAATCTTCATTGAAGTCATTTAGTGGCCCTGAATAATTTGCTTATAAACACAGTAGGTGTACTTTTAGATACCACTGTTGTCTTAAATCATATTATTCCCTTTGATTTTGAAAGAAGTGCTAAATACGTTCGGTGTACCTTCTTTGGTTATACATCTGACTTTAACTTTTTACCTGTATCTCTTTCGTTAAACAGGTTTGCTATGACACAGCCAAGAAGCTGGATTGATAAGTGGTTGTATTCCTACTTTGTCTGACACGAAGCAGGACATTTTACATAAAGGAATGTACTCTGTTGCTTTGCTTGCTCTGGCCAACGTCACTCAACGTGCTTTTCTTTCTCCTTTTCTATTTTTATTCTTCTTACATGACTTGCTTCATTTTGATGAAGCCAATTTCGATAAGTATGCTGATGAAATTCCATATTAGATAAATTTATTTTAACTATATTACGCAGTGATGCAGCATTAACGACTAGGTTCAGTTTATTAATTAATTATTCCACTCCACAGACCATGGTATGCAATGTGAAGAGAAAATTCGATACAGTTTAGTCCCACATGCTGACAGTTCTATCAGAAGTATCAGAAGTACTGTTCGAAATAAAGCGATTACTACTGTTATTATTATTATTATTTATTCTGACAAAGGTGGAAATCAGCTGTCAAAGCAAACTCATCTTCTGATGAAAACAAAATCCTAGTCAGGGTAACACAATAAACAAAATATAAGCAGAATATTAGAAGAATAAACCAGACTGATATTTTGCCCCTAGATAACTGTTTCACACTAACCCAAGTAGAAAGTTTAGGATAGTTGCACGCAAAAGGAATCTTTTAACTTTTCTTCCCTTCATAATAATAATAATGATAATATTTTCAGTCATACAGAGTAAATAGTTCAAGAAAAACTTCAGCCTTTCGTTTATATTGGCACACACGTCATCCTTTCTTTCACGAATTAATTACTACTGAAAATAGCTTTCTGCAGGAGAAGAATGAGGAGAAGGTGGGAAGAGATACAGAGACCTTGATAAAACAAGACAATGTTAGTGATTTTGAACAGTAATCGTGATAATAATTAGGTTTATTCTAGAAATTATATTTTGAAAATCCTTCTGAAGTATTACTGTGAATTTTTCTAAGAAATGGAGTAATAACTATCCACTATCATAATGGCAGTGAAGTCGAAACCATGGAATGTGCATTCGCTCTGATAACCCGTTTCCTCGTCTTCCCTCATAATGTTAGTTTTCAAAAAGATATTCCGTTTGACATCCTACGTAAGGAAGTTAAAACGGTCCGGTAGCATTTCGTCTCTACAATTTGTTAATTCTTCTATTCTGACCATACTACTTTACTCCTCTCCCAGCTAGTCTTTCCTGGGCTATTTGAGAAACACTTTGGTATATTGCAAAGCTCACTAAAAGTCATCAGTAGGGAGAGTAAGGTGTTACTAAACCAACTAGTTAGTTAATACTCTTGTAGATAAACACATGGATTCCTGAAAGAAATTAACAAATCATACTGTGTCAGACCCTGAGAATCCCCTCTACACACAACTCTCTTCTTGTATTTCGTCAGGAAGAACTAGAAGCAACTGTAAAATATTGCAGGCTTGGACAACCAAGTACAAAAGCTCTACAATACCTTATTTAGCAAGTTCACATTTTATGTGATGAGGAAGGTGCAAGGCAGCAGAATAACCAACCTACTTCAGAACTCTAAGTAAACAGCTCGCTTTTATTTCCATTGATATATTGCCGTTAATATTTTTACTTCATTAAATTCTTTATTCTTTTCTTATTAAACAATATTGCTAATGTAAATGGTCTTTTTTTAATTGTTACCTCTGTAATCAGAAAGTTAGATGCAAAATTGCTCTGTTTTTATTCCTTTACGTTCCCAGTGGAATATAGAGCTCCAGGCTATTTTATTTTTACGAGTTGGGGTTGCTAGCCTGATGTCCAACCTTCCCTCTTTTCCAGCCTTATTACTAGCTTAGCGAGGTAAAGCAGTGCGTTGGCCGGGGTCGAAACATGGATCTTTGGACTAATTGGCGAGGATCCTACCGATAAACCACCGACACAGCGACGCAATATTGCATGAGGCGCTGAGAATTCCATATTTGATTGCATGGAGGATTTAAACATGAGCTGACATCAGTTAGAGAACCACTGGAAAACCAACAGGGAGTAATTCATACTATAGCTAACAATGAAGATTTTGTCTAGATAGCCATTGAAAGGCATGCAATTAAACCATGCTGCTCAGACATCACAACAACATCGAACAGAAAGTGATTCACACTATGAGAAATATTCATATTAACTGAGAAATTTGCATGTTATTGTAAGTTTCTGTAGCAAAAACAACCTTATAGAATATATATTTCATATGAGATAAACTGTCTAAGTGGCAGGTGCTTTCTTTCACGAATTGACGTCACATGCAGCTTAATAATTATCTTCAGTATGTTACCATGACTACCAGTAAACAATTAATGTTTTGCAAATGACGCCTTTAAAAGTTGATATGTATAGGGAAAATCTTACTTATAATAATAATGATAATTATCATAATATTAATTGCTTTATTCGGAATAATGCATTTATACACAGAAATAGACTTCTCAGAGTGTTTTATTGCGAAATATTTAACCCATGTGCAGAATTATCAAGTAAGACAATAATCAACAATGCACCATTTAAAGCAGTTTTAATCTGTCCGAAGCATGGTACGATACTCTGTAATGTTAATAATAATATTATTAAACGCTTTATTTCAAATGGTACTTTCGATACAAATATGGAATTTTCAAGTATTGGTTTTGTAGGGATTTTGTTTGATTGCATGGAGCTCGCCTTGTAACCAGAAGGTCCTGGGTTCGAATCCCGGTGGGTGAGTGCTGTTGAAGAGTCCAAAGCTAGGACGAAACAGCTGTCCAGTACTCCCAGGTTTTCCAGTGGTTCTCTAACTGATGTCAGCTCATGATTAAATCCTCCATGTAATCAAACAAAATCCCTACAAAACCAATACTTGAAAATTCCATATTTGTATCGAAAGTACCATTTGAAATAAAGCGTTTAATAATATTATTATTAACATTACAGAGTATCGTACCATGCTTCGGACAGATTAAAACTGCTTTAAATGGTGCATTGTTGATTATTGTCTTACTTGATAATTCTGCACATGGGTTAAATATTTCGCAATAAAACACTCTGAGAAGTCTATTTCTGTGTATAAATGCATTATTCCGAATAAAGCAATTAATATTATGATAATTATCATTATTATTATAAGTAAGATTTTCCCTATACATATCAACTTTTAAAGGCGTCATTTGCAAAACATTAATTGTTTACTGGTAGTCATGGTAACATACTGAAGATAATTATTAAGCTGCATGTGACGTCAATTCGTGAAAGAAAGCACCTGCCACTTAGACAGTTTATCTCATATGAAATATATATTCTATAAGGTTGTTTTTGCTACAGAAACTTACAATAACATGCAAATTTCTCAGTTAATATGAATATTTCTCATAGTGTGAATCACTTTCTGTTCGACGTTGTTGTGATGTCTGAGCAGCATGGTTTAATTGCATGCCTTTCAATGACTATCTAGACAAAATCTTCATTGTTAGCTATAGCATGAATTAAGCTTTTAGAAATCTTAGTGGATGGACCATTCATCATTTGTGGGAATTATGACTCTAACTCAAAAATAAGATCCGGATTTTCCCCGGATTTTCAACTCCAATGTGAAGTCAATGCTGCTCACTATACGGATCAGAGACTTGGCGCATCATAAAGAGCATCTCAAACAAACTACAGACCTTCATCAACAACTGTCTTCGCTCAGTACTCATTATCAGATGGCCAACCAGAAAAGATCTCTGGCAATGAGTGAACCAACCAGGAACCGATTGTGAAACAAATAGGCAGGAATAAATGCAGACGGATTGGCCATGCTCTGAGGAAACAAGTCATCAAGTGACATCACTGGACAAGCCATTGTTAGAGTGTAACCCGAAAGGGAAGCGGCGAGTTGGTCGTCAGTGCAAGGGTGACTTGGAGGAGGTCATGTGAAGAGGAAATGAAAGCATGTGGGCAGACTTGGAGCGGGGTGAAAAAGTTGTCAGAAAACAGAAGGTAATGGAGACGCGCAGCTGAAGCCCTATGTTCCTCTAGGAATTAAAGGCTATAATAATAATAATAATGACTCTAACTGATAGACCCTGGATATTGTGGTATAATTGTCATTTATCTTCTCATGTGCTTGATATTTGATATTTTGATGATATGGTTTTTATTCTTTATAGATTGATGAAGTTGGTTTTTATCCATAAATGTCCTAACTACGATATGACTGAAGTGTCATGTTTCTACAAGTTACCTAACATTCTACGTATTTTTCTCAGTTGAAACGATATCCACGTGAATAGATATGAATAAACGCTTGTTTGTCATGTGTTTCAACTGGCAGTATATTTACATGGATGCCAATACATCCATTCTGACCAATATAATGTTGTTTTTTAATAATAATAATAGTGATAACATCAGTTTTATTCAAGCAGTTATGTTTAAACGGGATAGAGAATTCTCAGAGTCATTTCTTGTAGACTGTTTACTCCCCGTATACAATCTTTAAGTAAAATATTCATCTACATAATCTTGAATGACACAGTGTCATTCTACTATCTGAAACAAGATTCATTTCTCTATGAAAATTTTCCCTCATTTTCTTCTTGAAGTACGGTACACAGCGGTAGACAAGAAGCCAATCACAAATTTGAGTGGGTTCATGTTGCAATCCAAGGAAAAAAATGGGAAGATTAAATCAATAAGCAACTCAGGAAAGTAAATCCATTACACTGGATGATGGATGGAAATTAAGGTAGCCAAATGATTTAAGCGTGTGTCAGTGGTTCAGCCGTAGAATGCTAGGCCACCACGAATGTAGTTCAGGGATCGATTCCTGACAGGCGCACAGACTTACCACTCCTGGCCGGATAAGGAGGAATGCTAAGGAATAAAATAATTTCATTGGACACTAGCAACTAGTGTGATGTGTCTGGTCCTTTCTTTGGTGCAGACTGAATTCTATCAGTCAAGTTCTCAGTTTGGCCAGCATTCTGGATGGCTCGCCATCTTAGGGGAAACTTTGAACTGTTGACATTAGAGGGTTAGAGGCAATCAGCCAAAGCAAGCCTTCGACCTAGGTTTCGTGTCAGTTGCCACTCACCAGTCAGTCAGCAAGGCGTATCTGCAACTTTGAAGGAACTCATGTCCATTCTGAGAGTTGAATCTGCGTGTTCCAGTGCTTCAGTGAGAGATGTTACCACTGAGCCAGCTATTCGGGCTCCTGATTGACCTCTTGTAGGACTGTACTAGATATTTTTGACTAGACACCAGTCAGCAGCTAGTGTGGTGTGACTGAAGCACTGTGTGACGCGGATTCGAATTTCACAAGGTAGCAAATACTCCTTGCTGACTGATGAGTTCCAAACAGCACGAAACCTAGGTCCAAGGATCCCTGCCAACTGCCTCCAACCATCCAGTATCAAATAAATAATATTCATTCCTTTGGTGCTGTTGTTCTTATTTTAAAGTACTGGGAGTTTGAATAGGAACAATTCAGTGTGGGCTGGCTCTCTAGACGAACTAAACTTCAAGTATGACTTTTGCCTAGTGTCACCAATAAACCCCATGAACTGCAGATGAAAACCAACCAAGAGGGTGGATGAAGCAACGAAGACAGGACTTCAAGTGAATAAAAAGAAGACAGAGGTGATAAAGACACCTAACCAGCCAACAACAAACATCAATCACTATCGACTGAAGAAATCCAAAGGAAATTGTCTCTTTCACTCACCCAGGTAGCTTCTATTTATCTACATTTGGAAGGGATTAGAATGTCAAAGCCAGTCAGGATTTCGAAAAAAAGACAAGCTTTCATTAGTCTGAAATCAGTATGGAAACCTACCACAATTATTGTAAGGAGCAGAGTTCAGATTTTGAACACTAAATGTCGATTCAGTCCTACTGTACAGTTCAGTGGCTTCACACTAGCGTCATCAAGAGCAAATCAAACAGACTTCAGGCTGTTATCGACGGCTGCCTTCCCTGGCTCGATTCTGAGGAACAGGTTGGAAAGGATAAGCAAACAACAAGGAACTGTGGCGAGCAATGCACCAACCAAGAGCCTCTTGCCCGAAAAATATACGGGAGTTAATAGAGATTAGTTACAGGATTTCATCATGATCGTACATTAGTTAAAGAACCATTGGAAAGCCTGGGAGTACTGGACAGCTGTTTCGTCCTAGGTAACTACACACCTGAATAGGGTAAGTCGCTAGCGGACATCTCATCGATATTCAAGTGTTGGTAGGTATATCACTGAGACGCTCACTAGCGAATTACACTATTCAGGTAGGTAGTAACTAGGGTCGAAACAGCTGTCCAGTACTCCCAGGTTTTCCAATGGTTCTCTAACTGATGTCAGCTCATGATGAAATCCTGTAACCAATCAAATCCCTACAAACCAATACTTGAGTAATAGAGATTAACTGGACACATGATGAGGAGACCGTTGTAAGACAACCCACACCAGACAAGCCTTCAAGTAGGACCCGAGTGGAAAAAGACAAGTTGGGTGTCCTAGAGAGACTTAGAAGAGATTGTGTGGGGAGAAAATGAGAGTTTATTGGCAGACATGGAGTCACCTATAGAGGATTGTAGAGAACAAGATTAAATAGAGGTGTGCTGCTGAATGCTTAAGTTTCACTTTGGAATCAAGGCAACAATAACAATGTGGCTTGGTTAGTTGAAAATAAATACTTCCAAGGCAAGAACTTAGCTGAGTCAAATATCATCCAATGATTAATGAACAAGGAAACTAAATACACAACATCAGATTAATTTAAAAAAAAATAAGATCTAATCACAAGGCTTAGAATGAATGGAGAGGAGATGTAGACCGCCATTCCGGCATCAGGTCACAAGTTCAAACTTCATTCCACTTCTTCAACTTGGCCAACCGGGTAACAGTCACACAGTAAGTGTGGTACATAGTCTGAAACGTGAAACATACCTCTTCCAGATAAAAGAATTCAACACATATTAGAGTATAAAGTGAATATTCCTATAATTTATTTAGAACAAAATATTTAGAGCGAACAATTGTCTTCAATAAATTCTTCTTCAGGCTCTAAGGTTATAAATCCATTAATTTAAGCATACATTAGCCAGTAAAGGCGAATTAGAATCATATCAGAAAGTGTATTGTGGAAACAAGTATAAGATGGGATGAAACAATAGTCATAAAGTTTTTTAATATGCATGGTCAATGAGAACATGGGACAAAATGAGATGAAATAATTTAATTTAATGATGTGTGTACATATTTAAATATAGTCAACAGAAAATACAGGTTTCAAGAGTGAGTGTAATCAGGGTGTGTGAGACAATATGAAAATAAACCAACGAATGTGGCGGTCTAGACACAAGTTCAAGGTTGAAAATGACAACAATAAGAATGATTGCAAGATATTAACGATGATATGGTGAAAAATTAAAATTAAATGTACTATTGGTGAATGATTGTCAAATAATAATAATAATGAATATAATGAAGTGGAATGAACAGGATTTTGTAAATACGATAGAAAGTTAGAAAAGCACTACTTATAAACCTTAGGTAATACAATCATAAGAAAGATCATGAAATCATAAAAGTCGAAAATGAACGTTTGTCAATGAAACAGAGGAATAGAAGAAGGAAAAGAAAAGAAAATTGTGAGGGGAATTTATAGTGTTAATGGAGGATTTGTTGGCTTTATTGTAGGCCAAGGTAAACATAGAGGTTGAACATACTTCTTCTGTATGCAAAGAGATGATCTTCTGGTATTAATTGCAACTGCTTCAGCTACTGATAGAAGACGTAGTCGAGCTCCTCTACATAAATTACTAGGAACGCAGTAAATAACTGAGAATGCTTGGTCAAGTTTTATCGGGTGTCCAGTATCTGCCAAGTGGGCTAAGACTGCACTATTTATGCATTTGGTTACTCCTTTACTCAACCATACAGGTACATATTCACGCGCGCGTATGGATAACGCCCTGTGAGTACGGCCAATGTAACTAGCTCCACATGAGCAGTTGGATTCATAGATGCACATTGATTAGGCCATCTTTGGTAGTTTATCCTTGACTTGCTGTGTGAGTACTGGTTTAGTTGAGGAGTTTAGTACCAGTTTAGCCGAAGGAAATGTTTTTTATCTATTGCTCTGTTAAGTCGACATTTTAGAATGTCAGCTGCAATTTCCCCTTTGTAACTTAACTTAAGATACAAAGGTTTCTTGTCTACGGTATCCACCTTTACCCTGTCTGTAGGTATTGACATATACATTTTTTGGCAGCTCTGTAGATATCCATTTTCTTGCAGTGTGAGTTTCAGTTTAGGCTCGAATGAATAATGCTTTTCAGTATGTTAGATTCACTTACATTTGTAAAAGTAGCACAAACAAGGAAGTTTAGAACTTACATGTTAAAATGTTGGACCAAGTCGGACTCAAACTCAGCGCGTGTGTGTGTGTAACAAAACCTTCTGAACTGATGTCTTTTTACCTGTTCAAATTGAGTCAATCAATAAAACTTCTTTAAACGGTATGGAAACTCAATCTTCACTCTTGAAGTGACTGAAAAAGATAGTCTTCTATGCATTGCAGCGTTATGAGATGAACAAAGAAAAATTACTTTTTGTTGAAAAAAAGAAAAGGATTGAAATTCCCTTGAGAGAATATATATGTATAAAAACAAATAATTGTCCAACTGCTTACCAGTTTAATGCTTCAAAATATTCCCCCAATAGACCAATAAAATTTAGGTTTATTAGTACAAAGAAAGCCATGTTATAGCTTATTGATTTTTTTTTAAATTAACTATTATGTATAGAAAGAAAAAGGAAAAGGATACATTGGATGAGATTAATTGGTTTTCAGAAATCTGACAGATTATAAGGCGGACTAAACTGGCTACTGCCCAGAATACTTCATCACAAAATCCATGTGATCTAAACCAATGAAAGCGTCCACATCTTCTGCTGTTGAAAGACTTCTCTACCTAAATTTAACATTCAATGGAGACTCACTAGCAGAAATACTGAGAAACAGCCAGTCCCACTTATTGAAGAAAAGCTTCTTCGAGGCTGAATATCCAATAACTTTCTCTACGGAATCAATGATCCACATGAACGTGAAGGATAATAACCTACCACTGTTGGCCTCATCAGTGTTCATTTATCAGTTCACGTGCTTCTTTACAGCTAAGCATGCAGTCATATTTTTATTTATTTTTTATTTTGATTATAGCTTGAAACCACACCGTATTTTTGGTACAAGTATGGAATTTTCAGCATGTGATATCGACAGCCCACTTTTGCAGGCCGACTATTGATATCAGGTATGCGTCGGTAGGGGAACGAACCCTGGACCATTTGTATAGTCGGCGAGAGTCCTAATGGCTCTGCCACCAACGTGTTTGTCGAAGAAGAAAGAAGATACCTTCGCTGCTATATCCTGGAACACATGATCGAATCTGGATACCAAGCGAACCCCCCAAAGGAACTTCAAAGTTATTCTATAGGATACATGGAAATTTCGCTAAGACATTACCAACCAAACTTCTTCAAACCTCACAAGCAATGACAATTTGCATGTTAAATCCCAGATTGTGTATACAGAAGTTTATTCAGTCATTGAACGTACAATGGACCTGACCTATCTTAACGTCAAATAAGTAATTCCGTTTTTTTGTGTCTTGACTGTATTATTTTCTTCCCTCACCTCCCATAAGACTTCCACCCCTAATTATTACTGTGTTAACTTGGATCTCGTTCAGTTTTAGTTGAATTCTACTCAATCCCGTGAGATATTTTACAGCACTCAACTTACTAATTATAATAAAGATTTTTGTATTTCCCAATGAATGAAAAACAAAACGATATTACTGTTTTTACTGACGTCTCGCTATTTAATGCCTCTAATAGCTTTCTCAAAGTATTATTAAACCGGAAATTACAAAATCTCAGCATATATACAACAAAGAGTTAAGGGGTGAGAGAATAGACTACTTAGGTCAAGTTAAAAGGACATATTGAAAGTCAAAATAACAATGAAGATCACTAAACCAAATATCAAAGGTAATAGTATATCTGTTATGATATCAAAACAAAGTTTACCAACTTGATCATCGTTCGTCTGTCTGGGGTCGTTTTTTGTTGTCAAGTTGGTGAATTGGTAAAGATAGCAAAATCAAGTGTAGATTGTTGGATTTGATCAGTGGGTAAAATTATAAAATCAGTGTGTGTTTACATAGTGAAACTTGCTTATCACATTCGCGTTAATTTTGTCACTACATGGGAGGGGGGTGTTGTAGCCATGTTAAATTCTGTTTTAGTCCTCCATTACTCTTCAGACGATTTGGATTTCACTTGATATGAAGTGCTTCTGATACTAGACGTTCTTCCTGATTTCTGAAGTTTTTCTGGATGATGATTTCACTATTGTCAAAATCAATTTTGTGGCCTGATTCTATAGCGTAGCGTGTAGACCTATGGCTGATGATTTTTCAAGTTTTTCTAGTTCAACCGGATTTCTCGATGGTCGAACAGATACTCTCCGGTGTTCATTTCTTCTGATTTCAATTTCTCAAGATGTTTGTCCGATGTAGGCCGCATCACATTCCAAGCATTTTATTTCATAGACACAATTAGATAGAGAATCTTTCGGGATTTGGTCTTTTATATGGACAAGGTTGCTTTGAAGTGTGTCTGATGTTTTGAAGAAAACTCTAATGTCGAGCTGACTGAGTACTCTTCTGATATCGTCTGACGTTTCTGCTCTATATGGAATGACAGCTGTTGATGTCCATGTTTTCGGAATGCGTTTTCAGACATACTTAACGTCAGTGTTGATTTTGTTGATGAAGTTCCTTGGGTAGTTGTTTTGCTTGAGAGTATCAGTAATGTTTGGTATTGCCTCTTCTTTTTCTTTCTCATCCGTTATCAGAGAGTGTGCTCGTCTAAGAAGACTTGAAACAACTGATAGCCTTGGGCTCATGGGCTGATGATCTGAAGTCGTTTTGTTTTTCATTCATTGGGAAATACAAAAACCTTTATTATAATGAATAACATTGTTATGTACTCGTCGCCAAATTATTGTTATGTACTGGTCGAGAATTTAATAGTCCTGGCGCAAGAAAGACGGAAATCAGAAGACCACTAGGTTTGCGATGATACTTCTATTTTCCAAACACAAGGAGAATCAATCGTATCACACAATAGTGTGAGAGCAAAATATATATGAATGTCCAAACAAGTGTGTGAACAAATCAATAGACAGTCTTAACATGATTGGCTAATTATAATGGAGTATCGATCCATATATACATAGCGAAATATAACAGACTGTCAAACAAACACACATATTATATGGATAAATATATCACCAAGATCAGACTGTCAACAAACACACATATTATAAATACTATAAGGGGAATATACATTGTTAAAGGAGACAGGTTCATCAAAGTGAAATGGTCACAGACTAAGAGAGCAACAGAAAGAGAGATCACCATACATATATATATTATATATATATATATATATATATATATATATATGGATACATATCAATCATATACCCAACGCCCAAATTTTTTCAAACTGTTGAAGGTAAACTTGGTTTGAACATTTATAACTCAACCTACTAACTTGATTTTTTAAGTTCCTACTCAATTAACGCTTCTTATGGCACGTAATTTTATCTAAAATTTACAATCCTAATGAAATATCTTTGAAAATATTCCTTCTCTTACTGAGGAAATTTACTATATATATATATATATATATATATATATATATATATAAATTCCAACGAGAATGATTATGAGCCACGTTGCTAACAATCTCCAACCAATGGTTCTTAGCGTGTCGACAATCCCAACTAAGTAGTGGATTGCTCAGATCGAAAGTCAAAGACTTTATGGTCTCATGCCAGGTTTTAATTTGACCACTTCTAATTATTTCCCCAATCTAATCCGCAATCTAATTCAACTAACATTACTTGACGAAGAAAACGTTAGTTTGGAATGCGTAACACTAGTCCTAGGCTTCTCACTCGAAGTAGATTCACAACTTCATCGCTTGACTCTCCTTCCTTCCCTAACATTGTACGCTTAAACTCAATATTATTCACCTTATTATACTGCTTAACACGGAACACAGTATGCAAACATCTTTGGTCAAAGATAGCTAGCCTTTGTGTAATAAAACGTTTCAGCAATCATGTCTCATAGTCGTCAAGAAGTACAGAGTGAAGTGATGAGCAGTACTCGCATCCTTTGATTGATATTCATATCTCAAGTTCAAGCTAACTATGAGACAAATTAAAAAGCCCTAGACATGTACTTTGTATTCATCTTGAGATTTATTCAACAATCAATCTATTAGAGCTGTTATCATTATTATTTCATATAATCTCTTGGATTCCAAGTGAAATAGACTACTCCTGAAGAAGGGGTAAATAAAACAAAGAACTAGCATGGTCTTGTAGCTGCTCTGAAAGTATATCAGACTAGTAATTTGGACGCCAGTGGTTCAAATCTCACCAAGACCCACATTTTGCATTTCATTTTTCATCATCATTATCATTCATTACGTCAACCACACAGAGCCTGCCGTCCAGCTCAAAGCTATCTCAAATATTCATAAAATCAGTTTATTTTATCTAGTATGTTTTATCTCATTTATTTTAATCAGTGTTTGTTCAGTATAGTATGTTTTTTAGATTAACACTTAAAAGGTGTACATAATCAGGTAAACGAAATATCAGATGGAACTAAAAGCATATTGTAGATTTCATTGATAACGAGGTTTATGCAATATATATATATATATATATATATATATATACTCATCGTTTTCCATGTGGACATTTCACCCATTCAGTTATACACTTTATGAGTTCTTCAAAATGTTGACCTAATATTTCTGTTCTCAACTCATGCTAGCCTCATTATTCTCCATTAATACTCTTAAGTTTTTTTTAATGGCAATTGCTTTATTCTGTACAGTGTTTATATGATGTACAGAAATTTCTACGTAGTTTATTGCATGATATTTTCTCTTTTGTTCAGGATCCTCAAATCAAAGATTAATTGACAGTAGATGCTGTGACACAGTTTGATCTCGCCTAAAGCGCAAACAAATCCTTTATCAAATCCCTGTTTTATCTCCTTCGAGAAGTACATGACACTTTGTTGAACTGTTTTATTCCTTCACGTTCCCAGTTTAACATAGGGCTTCAAGCTAGAGGCTTCAAGTTTCTGTAGCAGAGTTTACTTTATAGGATAGATTTGCTAGCCTCATGACTAACCTTTCCTCTTTACCAGCTTTATTACTGGCTTGGTGAGGTAAAGGAGTGCGTTTATGGCCACGGATCGAATCCCGGACCATGTGCATAGTCGGCGAGCGTCCTAACCGCCGTCCCACCGACGCACGAATATTATTAGGACGAGGTGCATGCATATAGCACACAGCCTTCTTCAAACCTTGCACATAACCATTAGGTCACGTACTATTCCATCGCTCTCGGCGGATATGGCAGCAAAAGTCACGAGAACACCATCAGAGCATATGATAGGTTAGGTACCCCATTGCCACTCATAGAAGGTTCAAAGGTACACTTTGTGGACCAAGGACACCACCACTCAGAAACGGTCATATCAGGTATTGGTATAAGGTGCCACAAGAAGAAACAACATCACTGTTAGAGAAACTTCATAACTTGAAACCCTATGTTCCACACGGAACTCAAAGAAAATAAAAACAACTCATACTTAAAGTACAAGGAAATCCGAAACTCTGTCTTTACTGTAAGCACCTTTTAATTAAGGCATATTGCTTCATTTACTTATTAACTTCTTTAAGGTTAGTTCTCACAGCAAAACCGCTCCCTGTTCGGAAGTGACCTCTTCAAATTTATTGCTTTAAAAGATAGATAGAATCATATGCATTTAACTAACATTCATAAACAAAGAAGAATTTTATGTTTAAATCATTGATGATTATCTCCTTTTATGAGTTTGTTTGTTTCTAATCCCTAACCATTTCGATTATTTTTTTGGCTATCGAATTTATTTAATAAACCATTAACTAAGCAATTTTAAGTGCTTTGCAAGCAAAACATAACTAAGCATAATCTAACCTCAGATTCTCGACTGAGTGATCCAATGAATAACCTACCAGTAGTACTCTCTTTTTAATTTCAATAGAGGTATCATATGAATGAATAACTGAATACTCAGTATGCACTTGTCATCTAATGAAACTATGTTAACTGCCTAAACAGACCTTCAAATCCTGATTCCAATCTGACTGAATTAGAGAGGGGGAGAGAGTGAGCCAGGGTGGTCAAGTGTTGTTAAAGCTATTTTATATAATCATGGATTGTTATTTATTATTATTATTTCCTTTAATTCCTAGAGGAACATAGGGCTTCAGCTGCGCATCTCCATTGCCTTCGGTTTTCTGCCAACATTTTCACCGCGCTCAAAGTCTTCCCACATGCTTTCATCTCCTCTTCACATGACCTCCTCCAAGTCACCCTCACACCGACGACCAACTCGTCGCTTCCCTTTCGGGTTACACTCGAGAAATGGCTTGTCCAGTGATGTCACTTGATGATTTGTTTCCTCAGAGCATGGCCAATCCGTCTGCATTTATTCCTGCCTATTTGTTTCACAATTGGTTCCTGGTTGGTTCACTCATTGCCAGAGATCCCTGTTGCTGATCTTTTCTGGCCATCTGATCTCGAGCGAAGTATTGAGCGAAGACAACTGTTAATGAAGGTCTGAAGTTTGTTTGAGATGCTCTTCATGACGCGCTGGCCAAGTCTCTGATCAATCCATATAGTGAGTAGCACTGACTTCACATTGGAGTTGAAAATCCGGGTCTTATTTTTGATAATGAGTGATGCTGACATCCACACAGATTAAGGTTAATGAAAGCCTGTCTTGTTTTTCCGATTCTTGCTTTGATATCCTCGTCAGTTCCGCCTGTAGTTGAAACGATGCTTCCCAGGTAGGTAGGTAGGTAGGTAGGTAAAAGGAGGTTTTTTCTTTCAGGTTCTTCCCATTTATGCTGGCTGATTGTTGTCTGCTGTTGTTGAAGTTGCTGTTGGCTAGGAATCTTCATCACCTACTTATCTTCTCTGGATGCTTCTTATGCCAACTTGTTGCTTTTCACTCCCATATCTTCCAGTTTGCGGGAAATCAGGCATAAATATGTCATCGGCGAAGTACAGATCCTCCAAGTTTGTTTTTTGTGTGAGTCCATTTTATGCCTGTTTCCTCACTGCCTGGCCCGCTCTCTGTCGCATTATCCACTCTACTGAGATCATGAAAATCATTGGCGATAGTAGACGGCCTGGACTCACTCCCGTCCTCACTTCGAAGGATTCCGTGAGTTTCCCGTTGTGGATTATTTGCCATGCAGCATTGTCGTATAACTGTTGGATGAGATGTATAATTGTCGATGGCACCATGTAGTAACGAAGTAGTTGCCAAATCACCTCTCGATCGTCGCTGTCAGCTGAAGGCCTTTTCAAAGTCGATGAAGTTGAGATAGAGAGGTGACTGCCATTCCAGGCTTTGTTCAATGATGACCCGTAGTGTGGCGATTTGAGCAATGCATGACTTGTTTCTCCTGAATCCAGCCTGTCCCGGTCGAAGGTTTTCATCCAGGTTGGCTTGTTTGATTTTCTCCAGGATGATGCAGCTTAGTATTTTGCTTGTGATGGACAGGAGCATAATTACGTGCCAGTTTTAGTCTTGGGTTACAGACTCAAATTTTGTGCCATGTCTGATATCTGAAGGTGAAACAGAAAGATTCATCCAGTGGTGTTAATTCCATCTAGGTTATAAGTGTCTGAAGAGGAAAGAAAAACGGTGTTTCAAAGAAACCAGATGATAAAATATTTAATCTCCTAGTATATGAGGAAACTAACAGCAAAATTTATAATTACAACTGGATGTAGTGAAGATATTACTAACAGTGCAAAGATGATTACTTACAATTATTAGGTGTGATCAAGGAGGGACTGACAATCAAATTTTCTAGGAAACCCTTGGGTCTACAGACTTCTGTTGATGTCATGTGTAATGATTGAAGTTTCACTGAAAATTTGTCCAGCCAGTTCTATTTTTTGCAGCTAACCAAATATTTACTGCAAGCCCGAATGGCATTACTCATTACATCAAAGAAGTCGTCTGGAATTCGAGTTAGAATTTGTGACCAGTGGGGTGCACTGTGTTGGATATGGCGACAAATTCTCGCTAATAACAATGGCTCGCAGTGGTGCTATATATATATATATATATATATATATATATATATATATATATATATATATATTCCACAAATTGACAGAACTTAGAATTAATGGGCCATTAGATTCCGTCCCAGTGGGCTTGACTCCTAACCTAAAGGTCCTGGATCTAACTACTGGTGTTGTCATGCGTGCTTACCACTGAACTTCTCTAAATCGGGACAAAACAGCTGTCTAATACTCCCTGATTTGTAATGGTCCCCTAAGTTGTTGTCATTTGGTGATCTAAACTGACATCGAAGACGATTTGTTTTAATTGTGTCTAGTTAGAATATAAAAGCTATTAGAAGCAAATACACACGTAGACAAATATATTTGGCTGAAGAAGTTTAATGGCTGCGACCATTACGCTTGGTAACCAGAGACATGATTTTCTTAAGTGTTGGTCTGTAGCGACTTGACTGGTTAGAGAACCTTTGAAAATCAGAGATTATTGGACAGCTTCCTCGTCCTCGCTCGGAACTCTATCTTGATGGCTAAATGATCTGCCGGATCGCTTCGTAATCAGAAGCTCATGGGTTACATCACCAATGGGGTCACAAGTGCATAATGCTGGAGAGTCTTAAACTGGCATGAAAAAGTTACTCAATACTCCCTGGTCTCCAGGTTTGCTCTAATTGCAGACAATTATTATTATTATTGCTCCCTTGGGTTCCTAATGGAACATAGGGCCTCAACTGCACGTCTCCACTTGCTTCTGTATTCCTTCTGCTGTACTTTTCACCTGCATCCATGTTAGTTCATAAAGTTTCAACTCCTCTCTCTTCACACGATCTCCTCCATGTCACCCTTGCACTGACGTCCCACACGCCGCTTCCCTTTCGGGTTCCACCTCGAGGGCTTGATGCGCGATGTCACCCAGCCGACTCCTCAGCGAGTGTCCGATCCATCTCCACTTTCTCCTGCATATTTGTTGGTTGGCGATTGGTTCTTGCTTTGTTTGTTTGTTCCCATAGTTTGTTCTTGTTGATGATTCTTTCCCGCCCGGCCCGGCCCGGCCATCTGATCTTCAGTATAGAGCGAAGACAGTTGTTGATAAAGGTCTGGTCTGCAATAGCCTGTTGGAAATATTCTTTGTGACCCGCCCGCCAAGTTTCTCGTCCGTAAAGAAGAGGTGACTGACTTGTCGTTCACATCGAAAATCCGACTAGATTTTGTTGATGATGCTGAGTGACGAAGATTTCCAGATTGATTTCAGGTTGGTGAGTGTGTTTCTTGCCTTCTCGATTCTCGCTCGATTTGACATCCTCGTCCGTTCCGACTTCCTGTAGTTGAGACAATGCTCTCTAGCTAGATAAGTGAATGAAGTAACTAACCTCTTACAAATCACTCCTGTTGATGGTGATTGGCGCTGGATGTTGCAGCTGTTGTTGTTGTTGTTGGTTGGTTGTTTTCATAACCTCCATCTTTTCTCCGTTCACCTGGAGTCCTGTCTTCACTGTCTGCTTCTTCGACCAGTTTGTCGGTTTTTGCTTGTAAGTCTTCGATTGTGTGCGACATCAAACATAAATAATCCACGCACGAAATCCAGGTCTTCTAGGTTCTTCACGTCGGTCGGTCCAGGATATTCCTGTCTTCTCGTTTCCCACAGTCTGACGCATAATCCAGTCCACCACAATTAGGAATATCATTGGTGATAGTAAGCACCCTTGTCTGACTCCTGTGTTTACTCCAAACGCCTCGCTGAGTCTTCCGTTGTGGATCACTTGGCAGGTGCCGTTGTCGTACAGCTGTTGAATAAGGTTGATGAATATTTGGGGTACGCCATAGTACTCGAGTAATTTCCAAATTACTTCACGATCGACGCTGTCTGTTGAAGGCCTTCTCAAAGTCTATAAAGTTGAGTTAGAGGTTTGATTGCCATTCCATGCTTTGTTCTGTGATGATGATGCGTAGAGTTGCAATTTGGTCAGTACATGATTTGCCTTCATGTACAGACAATTGCAGACAATTAGTGAACAGATTTCTTTTCTATAAGAAGACACTTTTTCTCCTAAGGATAATTGAAATGTTGTGTATCGAAGTACTACAATATAAACACACGTGCTCTTTAATTGTACCATTGTTTTACAAATAAACAGTAGAAGGATAATGATCATAGTTACTACAATCTGTATACTTCTACCTGGCATAATGATGTCATGCGTATTATCGCAAGACTAATGGGATTATCGAGTCAGACAAGGGTGCCTATTATCACCAATGATATTCCTGATTGTGGTGGACTGACTGGATTATACGTCAGACAGTGACAGGGAAACGAGAAGACAGGGATATCCTGGACCGACCGACGTGAAGAACCTAGAAGACATGGATTTTGCGTGTGGATGATTTATGTTTGATGTCACACACAATCGAAGACTTACAAGCAAAAACCGACAAACTGGTCGAAGAAGCAGACAGTGAAGACAGGACTCCAGGTGAACGGAGAAAAGATGGAGGTTATGAAAACAACCAACCAACAACAACAACAACAGCTGCAACATCCAGCGCCAATCACCATCAACAGGAGTGATTTGTAAGAGGTTAGTTACTTCATTCACTTATCTAGCTAGAGAGCATTGTCTCAACTACAGGAAGTCGGAACGGACGAGGATGTCAAATCGAGCGAGAATCGAGAAGGCAAGAAACACACTCACCAACCTGAAATCAATCTGGAAATCTTCGTCACTCAGCATCATCAACAAAATCTAGTCGGATTTTCGATGTGAACGACAAGTCAGTCACCTCTTCTTTACGGACGAGAAACTTGGCGGGCGGGTCACAAAGAATATTTCCAACAGGCTATTGCAGACCAGACCTTTATCAACAACTGTCTTCGCTCTATACTGAAGATCAGATGGCCGGGCCGGGCCGGGCGGGAAAGAATCATCAACAAGAACAAACTATGGGAACAAACAAACAAAGCAAGAACCAATCGCCAACCAACAAATATGCAGGAGAAAGTGGAGATGGATCGGACACTCGCTGAGGAGTCGGCTGGGTGACATCGCGCATCAAGCCCTCGAGGTGGAACCCGAAAGGGAAGCGGCGTGTGGGACGTCAGTGCAAGGGTGACATGGAGGAGATCGTGTGAAGAGAGAGGAGTTGAAACTTTATGAACTAACATGGATGCAGGTGAAAAGTACAGCAGAAGGAATACAGAAGCAAGTGGAGACGTGCAGTTGAGGCCCTATGTTCCATTAGGAACCCAAGGGAACAATTATAATATATTAGATTATCAGGACTACTCAACTATATAAAGACGTGTTAAAATCATCATCATCATTATTACTATTAATATCGAGTGTCGGTTTGTAGCGACTTGATTGACTTCAAGTTAAATTTCATCACAAACATACATGAATTAGAGAGAACCACCCTAACCCAGGGAGTCTTGGACACCTGTTACACCCCAACAGCACACTGGAAGTCTAACCCAAAAACTTCAGGTTTCGAGGTAAACACCTTACCATTCATCCATTATTATTATTATTAGAATTGTCGTATCTGTGGTAACACATCATTCACTATGTAAATAAAATTCCCACTGTTATCCTACATAATAAACATTACTGTAAAATGTACTACTGATGAATTCCCTACAACTTGGGTAACTACCAGGCTGACAAATAAACAGTCGTATCATTTCTATTTTTATCTTTCTTTCTACCATCATTTCTGCCTCTGGTTAATCCCAAAGTCCATGATATTTCAGGAAAACATCAAGTGAATTCTGAACACCTTAAGTTATAAAGTCAACTGTTCAAATCACATTTAGTTATCCCTAGTTATTCTAAGCCTCTTATTATTTAACTTCACAATACGAAAATCAAAGTATGCATCCCGAATTCCACATTGGAGAGTCAGACGGATCAAGCATACTATTACTGTAAGTGTGAAACTTCGACTCTATCGTAGGATATAATTCCATACTACTAAATGAGTTCATTTGGTATAAGACACAGTGACACAGAATTATTAACTGTGCGTCGGTGGCACAGTGGTTAGGACTCTCGCCGACCATGCACATCGTCCGGGGTTCGAGCCCACGCCGGCGCACACCTGATATCTATGGTCGGCCTGCAAAATTTGGGCTACCGATATCCATGCTGAAAATTCCATACTTGTACCAAAAATACAGTGTGGAATCAAGCTGTAAATAAAAAATAAAAAAAAATAGTCGATGTGTCGAGGATAAATAATTACTGCTCACAATTATTGTCAAAGTTCATTAGCTATTTTTAGACTGAGATTGAAGTTCACTTTTCAACTTCGAAGCAGTTATTCCACAGACTAAGCTCACAACTATCCAATTTTTAAGATTCTACTTTGGTTTCTATCTCAGATAGAGTTGTGACTGAGCACTTAAGAAGGATATTGAATTGAGATGAACTATCCAATGTTAACGATTCCATACACATATTCCCCTTAACGAATTTGAACAAAGCAAGAACTACAGTTTTAGCAGAATAAAATGGTACCATCTTTTATTTCGTTACCTTCTCGTCAGCTGCTTGCTTACAGGGCAAAGACATTATTAAATATATCTACAAAAGCAATTTTAACATACTTGCACAGAGTTAAGTTTAAACAAAAATCAATCGATCAATATACGCATACACTAAAAATATATACATATATAAATATGCAATATTAAACACTATTCCGAACAATAATACTCATACACAATGGAAACTTTTAGCATTTCGCATTCGGATGAGGGAGAGATGAAAAATATCCAGTTACTAGACAGGGCAAAGGAAGACTGATAACCGCTTCTTTCTGGACGCATAAATCAGGTTTCAGGCGCTTGATGCAAATAGCTTCAGCAAACTTGACGAGAATTGAGCTCTTTGGCCTATTGATAATTTTGAACGACTTTTCGAGGTCCATTTCCATCAAGCGCCTGAAACCTGATTTATGCGTCCAGAAAGAAGCGGTTATCAGTCTTCCTTTGCCCTGTCTAGTAACTGGATATTTTTCATCTCTCCCTCATCCGAATGCGAAATGCTAAAAGTTTCCATTGTGTTTGATTATTATTGTTCGGAATAGTGTTTAATATTGCATATTTATATATGTATATATTTTTAGCGTATATGTATATTGATCGATTGATTTTTGTTTAAAATGAATTCGCTGTCCAAGTATGTTAAAATTGTTTTTGTAGATATATTTATTAATGTATTCGCCATGTAAGCAGCTGACGAGAATGCAACGAAATAAAAGATGGTACCATTTTATTCTGCTGAAACTATAGTTAACTATTCCCTATTCTACTGTTATGCGTCGGTGGTTCCTCAATAGGATCTCTGCCAACCACGCATGTAGTCCTAGGTTTGATCTCAGGTTGACGTCCTCCCAAACTTTACTTAGCTAATGTACGAAGTCCAGTAATGAGGGAAGGTTAGTCATTAGGCTAGCAACCTCACCCCGTAAAAATACACCACTGCTATTGTTACTTCAAAGCTGAAAGAAACTCCATGTTCCACTTGGGACGCGATGGTAATGAAAGAATTATCACTGTTAATTCACAATCAAAACTTTATTGTTTTTGAAGAGTTAATTTGTGAGGATTTAATTTGTTTCACGGACTGATATCAGTTAGAGAACCAAGAAGTACTGGGCAGCTGTTTCATCCTAGTTTTGGGAGCCACCCACTGGAAGTAAATCTTAGTACATTCCGGTTACAAGGGAAGGTCGTGGAAGCGAACTCTGTTGGATGTATACCACTGAAAAGTTACAAGCTAGGCTGGAACACCTGCCCAGTACTTCCTGATACTCTAACTGATATCAATCCGTGGTCAGACTAAAAGCGTCATTAAATTCAGCGGTATTTAGTGATGAAAACACCAAAATTGTTTACTAAAGTTGGAAGTAGAAACTCGAGACATTTGTCAATAAAGTTCTGACATAATATAATTTAAGAGTCGAAAGTTCTCGATAATAGAAAATAATTACAATAACTGTTCGCTGTCTGTTCACACTTTCAGATAATTGGGGGCGATTTCAAATGTTTGAAAATCTCTGATTATTTTCCCCTTAGATAGGAGACTGTTATTTTAATTAGTTGTCTGGAAAGTAAATTATTATGTAAATTATGTATATATATATATATATATATATATACGTGGACTGATGCCTTGTAAACAGGTTATCCGATAAAAAAGGAAGGTCTAATGGAGAAATAATGGTTGAAAAACTGGCTGGACAAGTAGCCAGTGAAGACAGGACTCCAAGTGGACATAGAGAAGACGGATGTGATGAAGATAAACAACCAACCAGCCAAAAATGATAACAACTAGCACCAATCATCATCAACGGGGCAGATTTGATAGAGGTTACTTCCTCCCTTCACTTATCTGGTCAAGAAGCACAGCTTCAACCACAAGCAGTCGGAATGGACGAAGATGTCAAAACTAGTCAGAATGAAAAAGGCAAGATACACCTTCATCAACCTGAAAACTGTTTGGAAATCTACACTCAGTAGCATAAAGAATGAGATTCAAATTTTCAACAGAAATGTGAAGTCAGTCAGTCAGTCAACTCTTCTATACGGTTCAGGAACTTTGCCAGTGTGTCATGAAAAGGATTTCCAACGACAACTGCCACCTTCACTGGCTCCACACCGAAGAACAGATTGTGGACCAGAAGGAATTATCAACACGAAACTCTGGCGATGAACAAACCAACCAAGAGGCGATTGCTCAAGAAATATTCTGAAGAAAATGGAAATGGATTGGGCATACTTTGAGGAGGCGGTCGAATGAAATCTTTCTCAATGCAGGCCATCGCTCAGGTGGAATCCCAATGGGAAGCGAAGAGTGGGTCGCTGGTGTGTGGGTGACATGGTGGAGAGTGAGGAGGAGATGAGGGATTATAGGCAATCGATGACGCAGCTGCGTTTGGCGTTTGAAACTATGGGTACTGGATTCGAGCCTCAGTGGGAACATCATCATTCACTGAGAAATGCAGGTACATCCAGCTGACGAGTCCCAAATAGGACGAAATGCGCATCCTGGATTCCACTGCTAGCCACCATCCACCAATTGTATACTAATTAAATGCCCAGACATCGTCGAAGCATCTGCACAAGAAGCCGACATGTCAACCTGAGACCGAGCACTTCGGTCCAATCAATCGACGGGAAAGTCAAAAATTCAATTCAATAAAAATCAATAAAGTAGAAATCAACAAGGTCGTTGACATATAATAAGAAAAGTGGTTTTTTTCTAACTGAATAGCCTAGGCTTCAGCAGTGCAAAAGAGATAAAAGCGTATTGTCTTCGGCAGGTTATTCTTCACTTTGTAGATTACTTGAAAAGAGCAGGCGTTTGTTGAAGTGGAATGAACAGTGTTGACAAGGTGTTTGATTATCGCACACCTTATACAGCCACTACTATTTTCTGAAGCCATGTGAGAGTGTGTAATTCAATCATTTCGGACAGGATCCACATCAGGCGACTAATATACCTGGCTTCACAAGAATAGATCAACTGTGATATACAAACACAGAAGTGGTCAGATGTGAGATCTTGTACTTTTAGCTCCTGTAGGCCAATGGATGACTATAGAACAATAATCTCAGTGTTACTGTGAAAAAATGTTCTCCTTAAACAAGTCGAAATTCTCCTCTTAAGGACATCACTGATTAGGTCACCTTTGAAGTCGAGGTTCATGTAAAGTTTCTTTTTTGGTACATATGACGTCTCTTTCTGTCTTTGAATTTTCGGCTTAATGTTCTTGTCACTCAATCTTGGTTGGTATCCATTTTACACGAAGATTTTTTTGAAAAAGTATAATTCTTCTTCCAGACCATCAGAATGGCAGATGCATCGGACACGAGTACCAAAAGATATAATGCGGTTTCGTTTATGACTAACTGATTCAAGATAAACTTAATTTATTCGCATAACGTATCCCCTTTATCACCCTCATCAAAGCAAAAAGATTACGATTTGCAGGATGAAATGTGCTGATTTTACTCTAAGAGTTTTCTTCAGCTTTAGGTATTTACGAATTCTCACAACTACGGTGCCTTTCCCCACGATTAAATACATGCTTGCTTATAGGCAAATCTATTTCAATCAGCATTTTTGTTTTAAACAGCCTTGTTTGTTAACAGTACAGAGTTGACATTAATCATACTCAAATAAAAACCTCCCATAGTTAACTGCTTCACTAACCAGTCCTATGCACGGAAAAAGAGTAAAGGCTGTACCTCAGGTTAGTGACTTTATCCCCTGAAAATCTAATCCTGTTGCTACAGAAACTTCAATACATAGTAGAAAAAAATATCAAAAACAAACTTATCCTTCGGTGGATGGAATTGGAGAGTCAGAATGACACAGGTTGATGAGATCCTTCGAGAATCCAGTCAGTGGGTTTGTCTTTTCCAATGTGCGTGGTTGGCACAGTGGTTAAGACTCTCCCTGACCATGCAAATAGTCCCGGGTTCGATCCCCCGCCGACGCACACCTGATATCAATGGTCAGCCTGCAAAATTTAGGCTATCGATATCACATGCTGAAAATTGCATACCTGTACCAAAAATACGGTGTGGAGTCAAGCTGTAATAAAAAAAATACCCATAGGGACATTGAATGTCAGCACGATGTTTGAATCTGAGAAGGCTACCCAGATTGCCAAATAGAGATGAGAAGATATGGTATAGAAATACTCGGAATCTATGAGATCAGATGGAATGGAAGTGGACTCCATGAGTTATTAACTGGAAGGGTAAATAATCTACTCTGGTCATCCAGACGACAACCATTGACACATTGAAGGAGTGGCTATCATGATGTTACCAAACAGCATCCAAAGCTCTTAGGCAGTAGGAAACGATCTCCTCCATGATAATGAAGACAAGATTCAACTCAATGACTAGCCGTATACTTGTAACTAAAACTTTAGCTATTCAGAAGCTGGCAAGTTAATGTCTTTAGATCTGAAATAGTACCATTTCTGCAAAAATCAATATACCATATAGGTATGATGCAGAATATTTTGATTGTATGAAGAAATCAGAGATGTTTAGTTAGATTTGCTTTGTTGGCTTTATCTGTGCATATGATGGATGTTTTGAAAAACAAACATCTCAACAATAAGATAAATACCGTCACCATTCACGTGATGATCTAATAAAAGAAAAGAACTGAAGCATATCGAAAATACAGTCGACATAACTGACAGTTGAAGACAGTTAGTTTTCTGAAATTAAAAAAAGAACAAAACAAAAAAAAACAATCCAAGTCAGGCTAATCATTTAATCATTTGTTTACACCCAGATTTTCAATCTAACAATAGTTGAAACGGTGTGATGCTTCGCTGTGTGTGTGTGTGTGATTCATCTTAATCTCATGATGTTGAATTCTTTTATTTTCTTTTGATTCAATGTTCAATAACACGTTTGCTTCTCAAACTAATCAGAATTTAGATTTTATTGACTTAAAGAAATCCATAGCTGAATTTAAAGTGCGTCTACAGGGTGAATAGAACTGAGATCCTCAATTATCACAGAGTAATAATAAGACCGTCAATGTTGTAATAAGAAAAATGGTGGTGGCGTTGCAACTTTTATTCACTCCAAATGGTCTGTCTCAAATAACGTCTGCTTCACCTTCTCAAATGACTTCATTGACTGTATTACTGTCAAATGTCGCCCCAAACATATCCCCAAATATAAACAATTCTATATTACAAACATGTACATTTCTCCTAGTTGCTCTCCATCTGATCTATCTAATTTTGCTGATGAATTCACCATGTTTGCTGCTGCCAACTTCGACAACTCTCTATCCGTTATTACTGGAGACTTCAACACATCGGATTGCTCCTTTCTTGAAGCTCTTGGTCACACAAACATAGTCAAATTTCCCACTCGACTTGACAAAACACTCGATCTCGTTTTTACTAATGACGAAGGAGTATATGAAACACGTAGACGTTCACCGATACATAACTCCGATCACTGCATTGTCCGCGTTTTGCCAAAAATATACAGCAAAACACATATTAAAATCTTCTCACACCTGTCTACGAGAGCACAAGAAAGATGCTACACATCTGACAACTTACTCAATCTAAGATGCATGTTAAAAGATACCAACTGGGATCTATTCTATGAAAGTACATTAGATGACTCAATCACCAATATAATGGATTATCTTAAGTTCTGCCTCGACATATGCTGTCCCAAACAAACACTGTTCAAACGCCTCGACCGCTTCTCGTCTCCCCGTCTCAAACAACTTCGCAGGCAAAAAGAAATGTTATATAAATGCAAAGACAAGTTAGGACTTAAAAAGATTAATGCTCAAATCAAATCTGAAATCAAAAATCTTAATGCTATCTATAACCAAACACTTTTATCATGCAAATCTCCTAACAGCATGTGGAAACTTTTCAATGAAATTACTGGCAAAAGTAAGCGATGTAATGTTTTTCCCTCTTGTGATGTTAATGCTCTTAATCTGTCTTTTATACGCTCTCCTTCTACTATAACCACTTCTAACGTTACTAATCTTGTAGCTGATAACTTCCAGGACTTCAATACTCTCGATGTTTTGAAATGTCTTAAAACTCTTAAGCCCTCACATAGTCTTGGCCCTGATGGCATACCTGCATATGTTCTAAAACAATGTGCAGATGCTTTATGTTTCCTCTAACTAATATCCTAAATGCTTCTTTCTCCGAAAACGTTGTACCTGTTCCATGGAAAGACATTAAAATAGTCCCTGTCCCTAAACCTGGAAATAGCAAGAACGTAAAGTTCAGACCCATCGCCATCACTTCCCCGTTTCTAAAGCTCATGGAAAAACTAGTACTTCTTAAACTCGAACCCTCCCTTAAAAGCTTCGAAGACCCCAAACAATTTGCCTACAGACAGGGTAGGAGTACTTTAGACGCTGCAGCCGTCTTACACAACAGTATTATCTCATCATTAGACAAAGGTGCCAAATATGTCCGCTGCACGTTTCTTGACTTTACTTCTGCTTTCGACTCTGTACCTAGAAGTCTCTTGCTAAATAAGCTCTCCATGACACAAACCGAGTCCTGGGTCACTAACTGGTTGCATTCCTACTTTTCAAACAGAATGCAGTACACCGTATACAAAGGCAATCCTCCTCTGCTGTGCTCACAGAAGCTGGTGTCCCCCAAGGTGCTGTACTCTCCCCACTTCTCTTTTCATTCTTCCTACATGACCTACCGTCTTCAAATGACATTAACTTTGTCAAATATGCTGATGACCTAACTGTATCTTTACCTGTCAAATGTCAAAGTGACTGCTCTAAACTAAATGGCTTCTTATCGGAAATTAGCCAATGGTCCAAGGAAAACGGTCTAACCTTAAACCCCTCCAAATGCCAAACAGTTAATTTCACCTTAGGCATAAATCTGACCTAAACAAACTGGTTAGCACTCACGAGGTGTGCAACATAGATGGCAGTGAAATAGAAACCAAGTCGGAAATTAAATACCTAGGCGTCACTCTATCTTCTGATCTTTCCTGGTCGTCTCATATCTTGACGATTTCCAAGAAAATATACCGTCTTACCTTCTACATCAAGAAGTTAAGACATTCTGGTGTAACCCAACCCTTACTCCTACAATTTGTTAACTCCCGTATTCTGCCTATTATTCTCTATTGCTCCCCCTTAGTCTTTCCTGGGCTATTGAAGAAAGACTATACCTTATTACGTAGGATGTTAAAGGTTGTCAGCAGGGTAAGCAGTTTGCCACTTAGCCAGCTTGTTAATATTCTGGTGGACAGGCACATGGACTCATGTGAAAAATGGGCGAAATCCATTTTATCTGACTCACAACACCCTCTACATTCACAACTCTCCCCATGTATCTCTTCAGGGAAAACAAGAAGCCTATATAGGAAACTATATGCCCGCACTAGTAAGTACAAAAACTCATCCATACCCTACCTAGCCCGTGTTCTGTGCGATAAAGAATGCATCAGGCATGAAACCTTTAACTTATTAAATAGTCAGTAGAACCAATGGATCTCGTCTTTCCAACTCACATCATTTATAGGTACAACGTTTTCTCGCTCTTCATTCTGTATTTATTTTTGTTATGTGCTGTTTTGTTTCTCTCTTCCTTGCAAACTCTACTTAAAACATTCTTGTTCGTTCTTTCACACTCTGTATATCTCGACCATTTTGCTATCGCTTACGCCAGTAAATATGCTAGTAGTATCTACTTTTCTAACACCTTCAAACACTTTAATTTTGGCTTTGCTACCGACATACTAATATGTTGTTGAGATAACTTTAATCTATGTAGAACTTTATTTATTGTTAATGTAAAAAACTGGATGCAATATTGTAGTAAAATGCTGAGAATTCCATTCTGTATCACAAGTACTGATTTGGAATAAAGCTTATGTTATGTATGTTAATAATAATAGCGTACTGCTGAAGAGTCCCAAGCACTAGGATGAAACAGCTGTCCAGTACTCCCAGCTGGTTTTCCAATGGTTCTCTAACTAATATCAGCTCATGATGAAATCATGAAACCAATCAAATCCCTAAAAACCAATACTTGAATAATAATAATAATAATGATTTACTTTATTCCAAAAACAGTACTTGTGATACAGAATGGAATTTTCAGCACTAATCACAATATTATTGCATCTGATTTCCCCAAATTATAAATAAAAATTAATCACACAGAAATATTTTCCACATTTACAATAGAGGTAGTGTCAAAAACATGCAGCCTATTAATTGGAAATAATAACAATAATGATAACAGCCAAGGTGGGGTAATAATAGTAATACAAGTGAAAATTCCCGTGGGCTTGTTTCACACAGTATTGGCAATGTGGTATAGAAATCCTAACATGTTTAAAAATATTGAATATAATGTTCTCTTTACATGATATGGTGAGGGGAAAACAGAGATTCTAGCAGTCATAGAGATAAGTTGGTGTTTGCAATTATGAGAGTAAAACAAAGAAGTAACAGAACAATAAATATAATAGAAATAATAAAAGTAAAACCTCAAGGTATGTAAGGATGGATGGATGGAGGAAATTGTTTATTTACTAGATGAAAAAAGGTTAGTTAATTCTTGCCTGATACTATTTTCACTATCACATAAAATACGTGCGAAGTATGGTATCATAGAATTTCTATACTTAGACGTGCAAGCATACAGTTTTCTGAAGATACTCCTTGTTCTACCTGAGGCGGAGATGCAAGGTGAAAGCTGAGGGTAAAGCGGATGCTCCAAGTCAGACAAAATCCCTCTAGCAAATTTATTGCACGAAGTCAAGTACCTATCGACAACGACGTTAACTATGTGGTCCACTGGGACACCACTCACCCTACTGACAGTCTTCAGCATTCTACGAATTGTGACATAGTCCTTTCTAAGCAAACCAGGAAAGAATAAGCAGGGGTGAACAATAAAGAAGAATAGGTAGGATGCAAGAGTTTATGAACTGTAAGAGGAGGGGTTGAGTTATACCCGAGTGCCTTAACTTCTTAATGTAAAATGTCAGGCGGAATATTTTATTGGAGATTGCTAAGAAACGGGAAGATCAGGAGAGATCAGAAGAGAGAATAAGTCCAAGATACTTAATTTCTGATTTGATTCCTATATCATTTTCATCAATCTTACAACCGTCATGAGAATCGACAACTACTTTTAACTGTCTTTTACATATCAAGCTGAAGTTAACAGTTAGACATTTAGAAGGATTCAGTTAAAGACCGTTAGACTCAGACCATTTGCTGACTCCCGATAGAAAGGTATTTAAGGTATTAAGGTATTGAAACCTTTAAATCATCAGCGTACTTCACAAAGTTTATTTCATCAGAGTGAGGCAAGTCATCCAAGAAGAAAGAAACTCTAAACACTACTCTAAACACCACTGGTTCAGCGGTAGAATACTTACTCACCAGTCACACACTTCGACCGGGTTCGGCTCCCAACCAACCTATTCCTTAACCTGTTTTAGTCGGCATTAAACCTACTAAAGAGCAGAGGTTGTGCCCTCAGGAAAAACTACCACCACTACCGAGATTTCGGAGCTGAACCTTGAAGTCCTATGTTCCATATGGTATGCAAAGGAATGAAAAGAAACCACGTCCTATGAATTCCAGGGGAATCCGAATGCAAAGCAACAGGTTAGGTCTGCCAGATTAACTTGGATAAAGTCTGTATCGGAATGAAATGCAAGCATGTGGACGGTCGTACCGCCAAGTGAACGTGCTATAAAGAGTATAGAGTGTAATACAGGTGTGCTTCCGTGACCTCATGTTCCACAGGGAATGAGAGGGATAAATAACAGTATATAATCAATAAAATCTCTCAGATATTAAGTTTGATAAATTTTGGTTATCGTAAAGATAGTAGTAACTTAAACTAAGTGAAGAAATCCAAAACTGAAGATCAAATATATTCATTTATAAACAGATTCCAAGTAAAGATGGTAGTATTATTTATGCTTCCAAAGCCTCAGGATGGTCGGGGGCGGGTGCCTTGCGCTGCGGGTTGGCCACCCCTCCGCACACTTCTTGAAATGCTCCCATATGACCGGGCGTCTTACATAGCCTCTCCTGAGGAAGCCCTACTCACTGCCTTCACGTGACGGAGGTGTTTCTCATCGAAGTGAGAGGGCAGAAGCGGATGCGCGGCGCTCTTCACCGGGTTGAGTGTCCATTGGATGACAGTCTAGGGGAGATGGCTAAACCCTGATTCCAAACCTCCATCGACTGGCGTATGAAGCTCACCGGTAGACGTATGGACAAAGGGCTTATTGGATACCCTGGATGTCTGGCCCCATTCAAAAAGGCGTATGAACCGGACTCCGGTCACCGGCTGCCAATGGATAGTGGATTCCCTACTCCACTCCTACTGCCTTGTAAGTCACACTTGGTTGTGTAAAGGCTAGAGCTGTACTGTCAAACAAAAGGCCGAGCGATGCTGGGGACATCACTCGTACCTAATTCCCATGAAACTTCATGAACTTTCTACAACATCAACCAAATTCCAGTACTGGTCCAACAACGTCACCTTCGGTGGTTTGGCCATGTTCTGCGCCGACCAGATGACGATCTGGTCAAATCAGTTCTAAATCCCTCGCCATTTCCATCTTGGTGATGTCGCAGGGGTGGACAGCTGAAGACATGGCTTGGTACAATCAAGGCTGATATGGAGTGACTGGGGCTACAAACCGTCTGCGGACTCCGTCTGTGGAACAAGAATTGGATGACCCTGTCGCAAAACCTTGCATCAGATCGCCGCGCCTGTGCAGCGATGATTCGAGAGGTTCATGAGGCCGGCTCATCCTCCCGTAGGAGATAGCCGAAGTAAAGTATGGTAAGTAAGTATTATTTATCGGTCAGACAGTGATTTTGGTGCCTTAACACATCCACCTGAGACATTTTTAACCATATAACCGGGATGTACTTATTTTTTCTGTTCTACGATAAGTCGTATGGATCTATCTCGACTCCAACTTGAGCTTCTCTAAACATTTCTAGTTTCTTTCTGAACTGTATTTTCAATATAAAATTTTGAAAAAATCTGCATTAGTTGAAGTTGCCGCGTTTCATTTAAAGCACACATAAAGGTTGAAAAATTCAGAGAAACTATAAAAAGAGGGAATATACAGGAAGAATAATTACATGGGGAATAGTGAGAGGCTAAAAGATCCGGGAGATCACAGAAAGTTGAATGCATCTGCGCTACTGAGAATGATTTAGAGCTACATATTACCAACGGTCTTCAGTCATTGATTATTAGAGTCTCGTGAACCCAAGTCAGCCAGTATACACCTTCCTATGGGGCTTAAACCAACGGTCGAAGAATTCATAGATTGATGTCATGTTTCGGTTTGAACAACTGTAACTCTTCTCCAGTATAATCTTATATTAGTTGCATTGCTTAACAAGGTAATGTTTTGGTATGCTAAGCACTTGTTCTCACCATTTCAAATGACAGTGCTTCACAAGTTCACCAAATGACTTTCCCACCTCATTATTATTCACCATAATTGCTCCTAACACGACAGATCATGCACAGAAATCCATGATCAAAGGCCGTCAGCCTCCTCTTATCCTCCACTTTCCACCGATATATTTTACTGTCCTGAAAAAGAAAGGAGCAAGTTGCTGAGCACTATATGAATATCCTTTGATCTATAACCGTATATCACGTCTATGTTGAAGATGGAGCAAGTTGGCGACTGCCAGACCAGCATTTTATAGCCGAGTTGATATTGTGTCAGCAATTAGTCTATTACGGGGGATTTAACTTCTAAATAAGTGAAGAGTGGTCAACACCCCCGATGAATATTGTTTCCATTCTCAATTTATGTTAACATTCCCAGTCCCCCTCCCCCGGAGATATCCTCAATATCAATATTTTTTTATTAACTGTATTCTGTTTTTCTATGCTTAAATTATGGCAAAACACAAAGATTCTGCGTCGCTGGAATGCTCGCCAGGCACACAGATGACCCGCATACAATTTTCAGCCATCGACGCACTCCTAAACCTTATCTAGTTTACTTGCCACTAGAAATATAAAAGAGTGAAAGAAATACTACGGTGATTGGTACAGGGGTTATCTGGATAACTCATTACTACAAACTACACTAACAAACCAAATCAGCGAAATGCGTTAATGTGTTTTCGGTGCAATAGGCATATTCATCAATGATATAAGAATAAAACTTGTGCCCTGTGGTAGAGTGTAATTCCATTATGGGTAAATTTTGTTTTGATAAAGTCTCACAGTGTTATACAGTAATGTTTACTGATGACGTTTCGAGCACAATTTATTCCTCATAATCATATCAAGGTAATCACAGGATCTCGTAACTTCATTTATATAGTTCCATTATTTTTCACTTGATTTAAGTTTGATTGGTAGTAGTATTTTCCATATTTCAGGTATGAGTGATGACTCATTCCTATTGCATGTGTTTGGTGTAGACTCGATGAACAAGGATTCAGTAATCAACCTCTCTCTCCACCTACATAGATCACTTTTTAGAATTTTAACCCTCTCCCACCCACCCTATTGTGTGGCTGTTTGTTAATGCGTGAAGTGCAATTGCTGAGCTTTTTTCTAAATTACTTATCTTCTCGGGGTCAACCATTCTTACCTTAGCTAAATTCGGATGTTCTGACAATCTGATCACTCCCGACCTACTAGTTTAACCTATCTTGCTGACTTAACTCACAGTCATTGCAAAGTATTTTGTAAATTATATTATTTTGTGTAATTGGGTCAACTGGGTCCTTTAACCTACAGAGCTTGTCCTTGAGTGAGTTTGTAGGTTTAAATGCCACCCTAATTCCTGCTTTATTAAGAATCCTACGTAGGTTAAAGGACCCAATTGACCCAATTAGACAGAAGAATATAATTTACAAAATGCCCTACGATGACTATAAGTTAAGTCACCTACATAGGTCAAACTAGTAGGTCGGGAGTAGTTAGATTGTCGGAACATAAGAATCTAGCTAAGGTAAGAATGGTGACCCTGAGAAGATAAGTAATTTAGAAAAAAGCTCAGCAATTGCACTTCACGCATTAACAAACAGCCACACAATAGGGTGGGTGGGAGAGGGTTAAAATTCTTCAAAGTAATCTAGGTAGGTGGAGAGAGAGGTTGATTGCTGAATCCTTGTTCATCGAGTCTACACCAAACACATGCAATAGGAATGAGTCATCACTCATACCTGAAATATGGAAAATACTACTACCAATCAAACTTAAATCAAGTGAAAAATAATGGAACTATATAAATGAAGTTACGAGATCCTGTGATTACCTTGATATGATTATGAGGAATAAATTGTGCTCGAAACGTCATCAGTAAACATTACTCTCTATTCATCAAATTCGCAATATTGAAAATTAATTAATTAATTAGTAATTTACACTGTTCAAGGTCGTCAATTTACCATTGTTTCTTTTTCAAACGAAATTATTCAGATCGCACTCACACACACACACACACACATACACAATATATGTCATCTGCTTGATACCATAATCAGTGCTCATAAAACCAAGCGTAAGTGTATAAAACTACATACTACTGATTGACTGAGATAAGTAGTTTGTTGTACACCATTCATATCAGCCAGTGGTGTTTGCCAACCAGATGCGAAAGAAACTATGACAAAATTCACTTCCTTGAACGGTACAAATTCTAAATAAATTTACAAATTGTGAATCTGATTTATCGTATCACCAATTTGCCCAAATAGCTAACTAAAACTCAGGTGGTTTGAACATACTCATCGCCCTAAGATTTCAGTTAGAAAACCATTGAGAACCAGGGAGTACTGGAAAGCTGTTTCATCCTAGTTTCGGGAATCATCGACAGTACGCACCCACTAACGGGTTTGAACCCAGGACCCGATTCAATTGCTATCCCAAGAATTCTAACTTCTACCAATTCGTGATTTACCGCGACTACCAACCAATGTCATAGGTGGGTAATCTATACTTACACTTGACAGGTTGGACCTCACTGGTCACGACTTCTCTGTTAAGTGATATCAATCCATGGTCAAACTCGTCAAAACAAATCTAATCCTTACAAACTAACTCTTAAAAGTTAGTTTCAATTGTTAAATTTTCATCACGAACCAACATCAGTTAGACAGATCATAGACTGGACAGCTGCTTCATCCTATTTTGGGACTTTCCATTTGTGCGCATCCACGACCCCAACACCAGAGATCGACCCCTGAGACTTCAGGTTAGGAAACCTAGCTCTCTCCACCATCCAGCCAATTGGGTGGGAAGTCAAGCTGAGGCGAACCACACACACACAAACACAAACACACCAGTGACGAGCTCGGTCTTCCGATCTGCCTGACAAGCACTACACATCTCAATCAATCAGTTGTAGTAGTAGTAGATAGTTTCAGTTTAGGCATATTCATTTATCACTTTTCTAAATTATGATCAATAATCAAAAATAGACAAGAAGTTTTTAAAAGAAACAATTTCATGAGATTAAGAAGAAAATATTGCATTTATTATTAATATTATTTCTTGTTTCATCATAAAAGCAGGAGTGAATAATCTTTCAAGTGTGAGTAAAAGTGTGTATAAGTAAGTAAGAACAATTTAATGAATACAAAGTTGGATCGGTAAAGACAGAGGAGAAGGAAGGGTGTGTAATTAAAAAGGTTTACAAAAAGGCGTTGTCTTTTTCTCATATCATATCAACACACTTTTGTGTAAATTGTTTATTTTATATTTATATTTATGAATTGAACTAAGGAGTGGTGGCCTGGGGAGGCAGGGTGGGGTGGGTGGTGGATTAGGGGTTGGAAGAATGGCACAAAAGCAGACGACGTGGCGTGTATCGAAGCCCGGAAAAAAAAAGGATTTTAGGATGATTTTGTAATTGGTTCTCCTGCCACTCCACCATCTTTGAAAAGTTGATGAAAGACACAAATCACTCAAGCTGAAGAGTTTATTAAAAATAATAATAATAATGGGTTGGTTTTATGCGAAATTTTACATTATAATAATAATAATAATAATATATGTGTATATATGAATACATAGTGTAATCATCTTTTCAACGTGTTCAACAACTCAGTTAATTTCATTTTTATCACAGAACATGAATTGCCTCGCAAGTCCACTTATATTTACTTCTTTATTCTTTATGTTTGGTAATTTTCGATAGTATAATCCTGCTCTGTTACCTTTGTTTGCTAATCAATAATATCATAATGAATATTTTAGAAAATGTTTAAAGGAAATTAACAGCATATGTGGAGGTTTACATATGTATATATATATTCGTTTTTATTTTATTGGTGTTGTTGTTGTTGTTGTTGCATAAGTCACGCGATCAAAAGCTATTCTGATTGGACAAGATAACTTCACCTAGAAAGTGGACATTATTAACACACACACACAGTGAATAGATTTAAGTGAATGCATAGCTATAAGTATGTTGGCTTGTGATGATGAGAATAATAATAATAATAACAATCATGGGTGAAAAATTAGTACGTACTCCGACCCATCCACCACCTACTCCTAGCCCCCCACCCCACGCTACATGTGGAGGACCGGGGGAGGCGGGGAAAAGTATTTTTTACATAATTAATTAACTAAGTACACCTAGAGAACAAACAAAACGAGGTAAAGTAAACAAGGAAAAAAGATAACAATTCATTGTATAGGCAATGAAATAATTAAAGGGAGGGAGATATGTCATCTCAAAAGGCAGGCAGGCAGGCAGACAGGTAGGTAGGTAGGTAGGTGGGCAGGTAAGCAGATGGGACATCTAGAAGTGAGTACTTTTCATTGAATAAATTGATCTGTTTTTTTCAATGCACATAAAAGCTTGAAAGACATATGGTTTTCTTGAATTGTTTTGAAACAGTAATAATAAGAATAATAAAGTCACAGCATTCATAAAGTGATTAACGATTTTCAACGCGCTAATCAACGAAGTTTGTGTTTATGTGTGTATGTGTGAGTATGCGTTGTAGGTTTCACCAAAATCCCTTGGATTGCATAATTGTAAACCAACTTTATCTGTCTATGCATCTTCTTATTGTTGTACTTGTACAACATTGTGCGATTGATGACTGAAATCGCTTAATTCAGGTATATCATCGGTTTCTTCATCTTCAGAGCCAGTGGATAGAAGAAAATCTCTTGATGGTGATGCCGATGAAGCTCGACGTCGATGTCTTGATCGTTTACGACCACGTTTACCTAAACTAGATGTGATTGTAACACGTAGATTTGATGGATTAATTTTTGAAATTCGTCTAGCTTGTGGAGTTGAAAACTAAAATTTTAAAAAATATAGAAAAATAAAAAAAAGAGAAGAAGAACACAGTTAGTTATCTTATGATTAGTATTGTTGCATATATATCTCAAGCGGTCTGTTTAAAACACTAGGCTACTACTAAATTCCCGTCTAGTTTCATGCATAGACTTATCCCCTTTTATTGACCACTAGTTGGTAACTAACGCCATGCGTCAGTCAAGTTTACAATGTGCCCATTACCCTAACTGGCTCGCCATCATTTCATTTTATTTTTATTTTTTTTCACTACAGCTTGATGCCACACCGTATTTTCGGTACAAATATGGAATTTTCAGCATGTGATATCGATAGCCCAAATTTTGCAGGTCGACCATAGATATCGGGTGTGCGTCGGCAGGGGATCGAACTCCGCACCATGTGCATGGTAGCCGGAGTCCTAACCACTGCGCCACCGACGCACTGCATTCTCAGTTGTTGTTAGTAGATGGTGGAAGGTAATCGGTAGGAAGCCTTGAACCTAGATTTAGTGCTTGTTGGCACTCAATAGTTCATTAAGCAAGGTGTATCTGCAATCCTGAAGAAAGTCGATTTCCTTCTGGGATTTGAAGCTGTGTCTCTCAGTGAGTGTTACAGTCAAAGATATCACCACTAAACTTTACGGGCTCACGATCGACCTCCTCTAGGAATGTATTGGATACTTTCATTAGAGACTAGGTAGAAACTAGTGTCATGCATCTGGTCCTTTATCTGGTGGGACTGAATTATGTCGGGGACATGAGTTCTTGACCGAAATGTTGCATGAAATGAAATATTAAGATAAACAACAATTATGTTAAAAGTATTAAGACAAATTAAGTTCCCTGTAAGTTCAGTGATTGAATAAACGTCTTCTTTATATAGAGTTCAAGATTTGTCACAGCTTCTGCTGTTTGAAGAAGTTTGATTCGTACACCTCCTTTGATAAGATTTCTGTGTACTTTATAGATAACCCTGAAGTTAGCCAGCGGGTGCCCTTGGTGTGTTCAGAGTCGATCAGGAGTTCCAAAATAGAGCTGAGGGGAGATCGTTTTCAACCTTTGTAAAGCCATCTTAAAATGAAATATGCTAATATTGCTAATATGCGTGGGTGGTCGTTGCTTCCCGACCGTCCACACCGTAGAAGTTGATTTTTTCTTGGGGTGCCTGAAACAGAGAGAGAATTGGTGTTGCGTGACTGCAGAGCCCATGGGATAACAGTTTGAGCCCGATCACATACAGCCTGTTTGAACTGACTTTTTAGAGACGCATCGGTACTGGCAACTTGCCGCCGACTACGGATCGCCGAAGGGTAAGTAAAGATGTAAGACTTTCGGGGTCGAACTATTCCTATCCTCCAACCACCTCCAAAGTGGCGAGGTAGCATAGCTGGCATACTGGTCATCTGAGAAAAACACTTTGCTGCTACTACACCTCTGTTCCCCAGTATAGTGTAAACATTTTACACTACGCCGGCAACTGCTTCTGGTCTAATAGCTATCTTCACAATCTTTCTAGCATGGTAAGATACCTACGAATGTTAGTTCCAGCAAGTATAGCTCTTTGGGTCATTGAGATATGCAAGCCCAACCACCGCGTCAAGGTAGCAGCTATCGGTGGGGATTAATACAAAACCTTAAGATATCATAAACTATGAATATGACAGACTTTATTTTTATTCCTTGCACTCCAAGTGGAATATAGGACTTTTAAGCTCCGAAGTTAGAGTAGTACTGGTCTTATTTTCCTATGAGATAGGATTTCAATAGCCTCAGACCCAAACTCTCCAGCCTTACTATCGGTCAGTGAATTAGGCGAGGCTGAGGAGTACATTGGATGGGAATTGAATCCCAACCTTTAGTGCGTGACTGGAGAATATTCTTCCATGAAACAACCAACGCGTAAAATAAAAAAGGTGATGACAGATTTTATTTTGTCGACTTCAAGATAAAATCAAAGAATAAGATACGTTAGTCTTTATTTAACTGAAAGCCACTAAACCCAAATGAATGTAAAGTACTTTAATCTAAGGATATTTAAAATATCCATTATCGCCAGATAACTGAATAGAACATGAAATATACTTGAAAAGATATGGGTCAAAAAAGAATATTCTTTTCGTATGTCCTTATCAAAGCTGTACAGTTAAATAGTGTTTCTGAAACGTTATTGAAAATGCCAATAAAGGTCAATTATTAATGCCGATTGGTATCAAACCAAATTGAAGTGTATGCCAGGAAGGAAACTGGTCAATTGTGAAACCTGGTTAGACGATCTTATGTGGTGGATGATGTTTCGATTTTTATTCCGTTGCGTTCAAAGCGGAACATGGGGCTTCAATCTGTGAGCTTTGAAGTTTCAATAGCAGTAGTGTTATAAATTTTTAAAAAGGTAGGGTTGCTAGCCTCGCTCCTATCCTTCTTTCTTTATTGGGTTTACTAGTGGCTAGGTGGGAGAGGTTTAGGAGTGCATCAACCAGGAATCGAACCCCAAGCCACACACACGCTTGGCGAACATTCTGTCGCCGAACCACCAAAGCAAATAGTGTTCCTAAGTGATTAATATTAAAATTTTAAACATTTCAAAACAGGATTACTGTTCATAAGAATAAGAAATTCAAATATGTAGTAAGTACTTTTTTTAAAGTGTTTTAGGAGTTTTAAACAAAACGAATGAATATAGATTACATACAAAATTATTATACCATTCAAAAAAAAGTTTTAAGGTCACAGCAGTAAAAAGGAATGAACCAAAGGCTTTTGTACATATAGTTCAGAGTTCTCCTTGGGTATGGGAAGAAGATGCAGCCAGAAACCCTTTGAACAGCTGTTCTCTTCCCCTATACAATGATACTATGCTCTTCTCCCAATAGCAGTGGCGTCTACTATGGCAAGATGCTGTCAGTTGCATGCATATAGTCGTTCCTTCAGTTCGTATTGGGTCTAGATAATTAATCCCTCGATGGACTACCTCTCATTATTATTTGTTTCACTGAGCTATTTGCCAGACTTCATCTACGCATTGTCATGTATCTGTGGGAAATTTTACATACTTTCTATGAATCAACACTCTTTACCGTAACTAAGTTTTCAGTATAATAAAGCTTTTTGTATTTCCCAAATCATCAGCCATTGGTCGGTCTACATGCTAGGCTATAGAATCAGGCCACAAAATTGATTTTGACAATAGTGAAATCATCATCAAGAAAAACTTCAGAAATCACAAAGAACGTCTCATATCATCAGAAGCACTTCATATCAAGTGGAATCCAAATTACCTGAATAGGAATGATGGAGTAAAACAGAATCTGACTGGTTACAACACCTCCCTCCCCCATGAAGTAGCAAAATCAATACAAATGTGATAAGCACTTCACTAGGTAAACACACACTACTCTCATAATTTTACACACTGATAAAATCCAACAATCTACACTTGATTTTGTTATCTTTACCAATTGGTCAACTTGACAATGGAAAATGACCCCAGACTGACGAACGATGATCAAGTTGGTAAACTTTGTTTTGATATCATAACAGATATACTATTACCTTTGATATTTGGTTTAGTGATCTTCATTGTTATTTTGACTTTCAATATGTCCTTTTAACTTGACCTAAGTAGTCTATTCTCTCACCCTATAACTCTTTGTTTATATATGCTGAGATTTTGTAATTTCCGGTTTAATAATACTTTGAGAAAGCTATTAGAGGCATTAAATAGCGAACGTCAGCAAAAACAATATCGTTTTGTTTTTCATTCATTGGGAAATACAAAAACCTTTATTATAATGAATATCATATACCCAATGCCCAAATTTTTCAAACCGTTAAAAGTGAATTTGGTTTGGACATATATAAGTTTTCAGTATTTCTACATTAACTTATGCGTGTTTTCCCTACAGTGTCACTTCTGTGGGCACTGGTCTTCACAATATTATTATCATTATTCCCTTAGGTTCCGAGTGGAACATAGAGCTTCAACCTCAGTGTGTATGTGGTTGTCGTCTGGGTGACCAGAGTAGACTACTGATTCTCCCAGTTAGCGATTCAGGGAATCCTTTTCCATTTCATCTGCTCTCATAGATTTTGAGCACTTTTATAGAGTATCTTCTCAGCTCTTTGGTAATTGGTATAGTTTTCTTAGCTTCAAATATTGTGCAGAGTATTCCATGTCGTCGTGCGTGTTTCCGCTTTCACTGAAAAAAGAAACATCAGCCAACTGGCTTCACGAAGTCTTTCATCAGCCATATCATTCTGTATTTACAATTCCAGTGAAAAATAAGTTTATTTTTGATGTTTTTTCCCTGTGTGTTGTAGTTTCTATAGTGACTGGATTAAATTTCCCGGAGTAAGATGCTAGCCCATGAGCAACGTTCCCTTTTTTTCCAAGCTTAGGAGTTGTGGTGAGTAACCTAGGTGAGTATCAAACCTTAGGAGACAGGTAATGATAAATTCACTCAAACATCTTAATTTTTAGAAATCACCACCTTTTATGAATATAATCTTTAAACAAATCCCAATAGTTATCCCAATTATTATTATTATTGCTCCCTTGGGTTCCTAGTGGAACATAAGGCTTCAACTGCACGCCTCCACTTGCTTCTGTCTTCCTTCTGCTGTACTTTTCACCTGCATCCATCCATGTTAGTCCATACTGTTTCAACTCCTCTCTCTTCACACCATCTCCTCCATGTCACCCTTGCACTGATGTCCCACTCGCCTCTTCCCTTTCGGGTTCTACTCGAACAATGGACTGACGCGCGCGCGATGCCACCCAGTGGCCTCCTCAGCGAGCGAGTGTCCGATCCATCTCAACTTTCTCCTGCATATTTGTTGGTTGGCGATTGGTTCTTGTTTTGTTTGTTTGTTCCCATAGTGTTCTTGTTGGTGATTCTTTCCCGCCCGCGCCCGGTCATCTGATCTTCAGTATAGAGCCAGCGAAGACAGTTAGTTGTTGGTTGATGAAGGTCTGCAACAGGCTGTTGGAAATAATCTTTCTGACCCGCCCGTCAAGTTTCTGATCCGTTCCGTATAGAAGAACTGACTGACTTGACGTTGTTTGTACTGAAAATCCGACTGAATTTTGTTGTTGATGCTGGCTGAGTGACGGAGATTCCTAGATTGGTTTTAGGTTGATGAATGTGTTTCTCACCTTCCTTCCCGATTCTCGCTCGATTTGACATCCTCGTCCGTTTCGACTTCCTGTAGTTGAGACAATGCTCTCTAGCTAGATAAGTGAATGAAGTAACTAACCTCTTTCAAATCCCTCCCGTTGATGGTGATTGACGCTGGATGTTGCAGCTGTCGTTGTTGTGTTGGTTGGTTATTTTCATCACCTCCAGTCATGTCTATGTTCACTTTTTTGTTGAAAGCGCCATTTATAAATGTTATAACGTCACAAGGTATCACCTACACCAGTGTGATTTTTACACACTCATAAATAACAGCAAATAATTGGAAAAAAATAGCTGTAGAAAAAGTCAAATATCATAAATTCTAAGATAATAGGTGAAGGGGATTGTGTAAACCGCTTTGAATAAAAATTTTCAGGAAATCACCACCTTAAATCATTGGGTGCTGATGATAAGTAAGAAATATGGCCTAAAATGCCTTTATATATATATATATATATATATATATACCAATCCTACATACTTTATTTTTTAATCATAGGAATATCCATGTTTTTTTCTATTTCTCTCTCTCTCTCCTCCTCTTGTTACATAACTTGAAAAGTGCAACGCTTGTAGTCAGACATAATCATACTACGACCAAACTTTTACGGTATTTTTTTTATGTCTGCCACAAAACAACATCAAACAAAAAAACTGTTTGAAAGCCCCTCCCCCCCCTAGCTATCATGAATACGACGGAGGAAAAGAGAAGTGCAGGGAAGAAAAACATTTTCACCGTTTTGTATTGTCAATTTCAACGTGTAGGAAGGAAGAAAACAAAACAGGAAAGAAAGAAAGAAAAAAAGCAACAGCATTTGACTGTTGCTAAGACACAACTACACTGTCGATAAAATGTTAGGAGAAAAGGAGACTAAATGTAAGAACAGACATATACAGAAGCTAACGCACGATTAACGGGAGGGATTTGAAAGAGGTTAGTTACTTCATTCACTTATCTAACTAGAGAGCATTGTCTCAAATACAGGAAGTCGGAACGGACGAGGATGTCAAATCGAGCGAGAATCGGGAAGGAAGGCGAGAAACACATTCATCAACCTGAAACCAATCTGGAAATCTCCGTCACTCAGCCAGCATCAACAACAAAATTCAGTCGGATTTTCAGTACAAACAACGTCAAGTCAGTCAGTTCTTCTATACGGAACGGATCAGAAACTTGACGGGCGGGTCACAAAGAATATTTCCAACAGCCTGTTGCAGACCTTCATCAACCAACAACTAACTGTCTTCGCTGGCTCTATACTGAAGATCAGATGGCCGGGCTGGGCCGGGCGGGAAAGAATCACCAACAAGAACAAACTATGGGAACAAACAAACAAAACAAGAACCAATCGCCAACCAACAAATATGCAGGAGAAAGTGGAGATGAGTTCTTTCTGACGAAGCGTTATTGCTTGGATAGATTTAGGTTGAATCTTCAGTCAGTCAGTAGAATAACACCTAAAGACTATAGAAAAAGAGTCATTATATGTACTTCTTTCTGACATTTCAGTCAAAAGTCCTAAAGTGTTTCCAACATTTCACGGAAAGCTACTTGATTAGAGCCCAAAAGATATTTAACTTTAGATTTAAAGATAGTCTTACAATGGATAGTACTACTCAGCCTCTTTTAACTAGTGATTGAATAATACGACCAGTGAATTTACTTTCTACAGAAGCAAGTCAGCTGGTAAAAACACACACTTTACTAAACATTTAATTATCTATTCAGTCACTGAAAAATCGGTGTTTTACACCAAAGCACAGGACAATAACGATATTGTTTCTCTTAAATCAGTGGTCAAACTACGGAGTAAGGCAATACATTACAATCACCACTTGGAGCTACATAGATTCACCGTTTACCAATTTGTAAGCAAAAAGTCCAGCACAATCCAACAATACAGATAGGAACTTGAAGCAGGAAAATATTTATAAATAGTAATAAATAGTGATAATTTATAATACTATCGGCAAAAAATATCAGTCTCCTCAAAGCTCTCTACATACGCTTCATTGAATAATATCAGAAATCATAAAACATGTTAGGTGGTTGGTGGGCGATTGGCGGGAAACCCTGCACCTGGTTTTTGTCCTTATTGGTACTCGTCAACAGGGAATATCTACAATCTCGAAAAAACTGCTGCCTGCCCCCCCCGTCCGACTTAATTTTAACTCGCACCACTCAGTGTTGTAGACAGAAGTGCTATTTTGATAACAAGTTATCTACGTTGGTTACAGACTAGACATTTAATATTGGTTACTCTACAGTAACTAAACAGTGTAAAAATAAAACTCATCTCCAATCCTAACATACCACTGGAAATATGAAATATAAATACAAATAACTAAACCACAAATCTCACATTAATAAGGACAATTCATTTAACATCGTGAATCGATGGTCCGCTAGTCGGAATGCTCGCCTACCACGGACGTGGTTCAGAGTTCGATTCCCAACCAATAATGCATTCCTAAAAATAACCAATAGTAAGACTAGTAAAGAGGGGAATTTGGGTGTGAGGTTATCCCCACCAAAAACAAAAAACGCTGAGGCTACTAAAACTTCAACGCTTAAGCTTGAAGCCTTATGCATTCCACTCGGAAAGCATTGGAATGATGAAAGGTAAAATCTTCACACTGTCCTTCAAATTTATCTCAAAGTGCAGCAAACAATGAGAAATACTTTCAAAAATAGATCGGTGGTTACCTTCATCAAAAGTATTTGAAAAATAATACCAGTGACTAGCAAACCTTAATATTCATTTTACAACCTCATTTCTTTTTTATCAAATACTGTTTACGCGTGGGTTTTTTCGGTAGGTATCAAGTGATACATATATTAACCTATTATGTAGGTATTCTATCCCACTAAAGGCATAAAATGAATGAAAACACAATAACGAAAAAGAAAAAGATAATAATATTTAGTTAGAATTTCTTTTGGCAAATTGAGAAGAATAAACCAACAGACGAACAAACACACACACAGTAGAATGAATGAAACTGATCGCCTTTTTCTGAATTTGAGGAAAAACCATCATATGACAGAAGGCATATATACATTTTATATTATCAAATCCGGGGTCAATAATACCATGTGTAAAAATAAGTATCAGTGTATTTTAAACAAGTTGACTGTTATAGGTTGATGAAAAGTGGAAATAAATGAAAATTGAAACATTGAATCAACAGACGAGATAACAATAGAATAAGTGTGACTGACTGACCGAGTTCCAATACAGAGCTTTGCATGAAACTGCAGTTCACATTGCCATGCATACCATGTTTTACACAAAGGCAGTCCACATCCACCCACATAGCTCAAATGAACAATGAGACACTCCATGAATTGATGCCAATATTTTATTTGACCTGCCCTCGATTTTCTCTTTCAACCCAGTCCTATGTCAGCTGAGATTGCTCGACAAGGAAGGCGGTAGCTCAGCATACGCAACACATGTAAGCGTGGAATGGATATGAAATGTTGCTCAACAGTCACTTTTGTATTTACACACAGTTAAAATAGAGCCACACACACACACACACCTAATCATACCAACCTCTCAATATTGGTTGGACAGAGTTTGAACCTGTAACCAAGTATTTAGAAGTCGAGTACCTAGACCCATGGGCCACAGCCTTACACGACTGTGTATAATAGGTATGGTTAAAGCTTTCCTTTATAAAAAGAAAAGATTAACTTACTCAGAAATAATCATTTAAGGAGTTACTTATGGAATCATTCTTAAGACTTATTTATTGATTGTGGTCATCTGACAGTTTAAGGCAGGTAGAGAAAAATGAAATAACAATGGTGTTTGTTTCCTACTCGAACCCGACCGATAGCTACTGCCTTGATGTGGTGGTCGGGCTTGCATATCTCAATGACTCAACAAGCTACACTGGCTGGAACTAACATTCCTGCAGGTCGTATCATGCTAAGGAAATTCGTAGGATAGCTACCAGACTAAAAGCGGTTACCGGAATAATGCAAAAGTTGTTTTGCACTGCGCGGAAGGGGGTCTGTGGGCGAATTCGTACTGCTGGGGAACAGGAATGTAACAGCTGCAGTAAGGTGTTTTTTCAGATGACTAGTATGCCAGCTGGTCGTCCAAGGGTGACTTGGAGGAGGTCATGCGAGGAGGAGATGAAAGCGTGTGGACAGACCTGGAGCAGGGTGAAAAAGTTGGCAGAAAACAGAAGGCAATGGAGGTGCGCAGCTGAAGCCCTATGTTCCTCTAGGAACTAAAGGATACAATAATAATCATAATACAATAAATAGTATGCCAGCTGTGTTGTCTCTCCACTTTAGAGAGAGGGTGTTAGAAAATGTCAACCCAGAGATTGTACATCCCAACTTACCTTGCAGTGATCTGTAGCCGGAGGTAAGTTACTAATATGGAACCAAACCTGAAAGCTAGTTCATACAGGCCGTGTATGACCCGCCTCAAGCAGTTGTCCCCTGTGCTTTGTGGTCACGAAACACTATTTCTACTTATATTTTTATGTACCGGGAAGTAACAACTGCCCACACACTTCCAAAAGCACACGAAGCCCTCCTGACCATCCTCAGTCAGTCAGTTTCTACTTGAATCTTATCAAAAAGTTTAGTTGAATATAAATAATTAGGATCAAAAACTGAAATGTAATACAGAGTTTTGTACTTTGAAGTTTCTGTAATGATTAGATTGATTGACATCATGTATAAGAACCTGGACTGGAACCCGAATGGGAAAAGGCAAGTTGGCCATCCTACGGTAACATAGAGGAGATCGTATGAAGTAGAGTTAATGAAAGCTTATGGGCAGTAGTGGAGCCAACCGGAAAGGACTGGGTGGAACAGAATGAAAAAGAGACGTGCTGCTGTGAAGACTTCTTTAGATACCTTAGAATGTCAAGTTAGATCCTCTGTATGGTTCAGAGACTTGGTGTGTCACAAAAAGCGTTTCCAAGAGGTTACTTCAGAATTTCATCAACAGCCACCTTTACCTGATACTGAGGATCAGAAAATCAGAAAGGATAAAATGACATGGGAGTCTGACTGGTAACCAACCAACCAACAATCTATCGTCTAACAAATATACCGAGGGAAATGGAGACGGACTGGACATAAATGCTGAAAAGACCGTTGATCGACTTCACGCACCAGGCCAGCTCTCGGGTGGAACCCGAGTTGGAGACGATGAGTTAGGCGTAGGTCCAAGGATGATATATAGAGGTGATCGTGTGAAGACAGAAGATAGAAGCTTGTAGTCAATCGTGATGCCGGCTTAAAAGAACTTCAGGGAACAGGGGGGAAATGGAGATGTGTTGTCGAAGCCCTATATTCCACTCAAAACCTAAGGGAATAATAATAGTAGTAATAAGCATACCCTGAAACACAATACATCCATAGATAGTATTTATATGAAGTATAAACTAACCTGAGATAATTTTCTTAAGCATATATCATCCATTGGTATACGATTGTTCCTATTACCAGTATTCATGTCAACAGTAGACATTTCAGATGATTTTCCTTCGAGTCGACTATATCCAGATGTACTACCATTATTGTTACTATTATTATTATTGTTAGTAGTACTAGCCGTAGGGATGTTAGTATTAGTTATAATACTTGGCTGACCTTCAGAAGACAGTTTCGTATTAATAGGAGTGAGTGATTTTGACTTTGTAAACATCTCATGATCTTTATAATTTTTATCACTGTTATTATCATTCATTATGATGATTTGACTGGCGTTATTATTATTATTGCTAGTATTGGGATTACAGCTATTATCAGTTGCAGTAGTATATACACTTTCTGATGTAACATTATCATTATTTTCAAGACCACTATCATCATTATTATTGTCATTATTAATACTATCATTGTTATTATTATTATTATCAATAGAACAAACAGGATTTAAATGTCCCATACTATTAGTATTATTGTTATTATCAGTTATTGATGTTGATGCAGAATTCCGATGATAATCACTAACACGTCCTGAATCAGATAAATCTAACAAGCATGTATTATTTCTGTTACCATGACCACTACTCTCACAATAACTATGACTGCCTTTATGTGATGATGTTGCTGTAGGCGGTATACGAAACGCCCAACCAGTTGCATTCAACGATGAACTCAGACGATATGATAATGAATCGTTATACGATGATTGTTGTGTGTGAACAGAAGATGACGATGAGGCTGTTGTGGAGGTAGATGAAGAGATAGATGACGAATTCGAATGGTGATAATGATGCTTATGATGATGGTGATGATGACTGTGTGATGTAGGATGATGAGAATGAGAATGGGCATGATGATGTTGGTGTTGATGTCGTTGACGATGACCGAAATTTGTGTATGAATCACTTACATCAATTAAATCTGTTGTCGACGACTCGAATATACCGCCACCGTCAGTAGTAGTTGATGATAAAGATTTACATACAGGAATCTGTGAAGACCGTAGAGATGATGACTGAAATTTTCCACTTTCATAATCACTCACACTGACTGAATGCGATTTTTTACAATTTACAGATGTGACTTTTGTTTTATTCGAATTAGTAGTGTAAATAGCACTACTGGTAGTTGTAGAAGTCGTAGCTGGATACAATGGATACAACCATTCAGCATCCCAACTATTATCTTTATATAAATGTACTAGCTCAATAATTACTTTGCCTTCTTTATATCGTTGACTTGGTTCAAAAGCACGTTCATACTTCCAACCAAGTGCTGTATCACAACATGCACAAAATATATCAGCTACAAAATGTAATCCAGTTAATAAGACGCGTTGTTTAGCTTCAGCACAGCGAACATTTACAGCCTATAGAAAGAAAAAATATAAAAAAGAATAAAAATTGTTGGTTGGTTGGTTAGTTAGTTGGTTAGTTAGCTTTAAGCTTCTCTTATAATTATTAAACATAAAAATAATAACAAAACTGTTATTAATACTAACGTGAAATTCGTTATTATCTATGTTCAGTGTTAGACTGATAACGTTTCCATGGAACAACCTTAACATGTTTTGAGTTTTACTTTTCAGATGTTCTCAAAATATCATTATTATTTCAATTTAGTTTAATTATTATTTCTTCTTAGATTGTAGTTTCTGAAGAGCGGTAAATTGAACTAGTGCACTCTTGTGGAAGGTATTGAGTCATTAATTGTTATTTTATCCTTTAATTCCTAGAGGAACATAGGGCTTCAGCTGCGCGTCTCCATTGCCTACTGTTTTCTGCCAACTTTTTCACCCCGCTCCAAGTCTGCCCACATGCTTTCATTTCCTCTCCACATGACCTCCTCCAAGTCACCCTCACACTGACGACCAACTCGCCGCTTCCCTTTTGGGTTCCACTCGAGAAATGGCTTGTCTAGTGATGTCACTTGATGGTTTCCTCAGAGTATGGCCAGCCAATCCATCTCCATTTCTTCCTGCCTATTTGTTTCACAATCGGTTCCTGGTTGGTCTACTCATTGCCACAGATCCCTGTTGCTGATCTTTTCTGGACGGCCATCTGATCTTGAGTAGTATTGAGCGAAGTTGTTCATGAAGGTCTGTAGTTTGTTTGAGATGCTCTTTATGACGCGCAGTGCAAGTCTCTGATCCGTATAGTGAGTAGCACTGACTGACTTCACATTGGAGTTAAAAATCCTGATCTTATTTTTGATGCTGAGTGCTGTTGACCTCCACACAGACTTAAGAGTAATGAAAGCTTGTCCTCGTCAGTTCCGTTGGCCTGTAGTTCAAACGATGCTTCCCGGGTAGCTAGGTAAAGGTTGTTTCTTTCAGGTTGAGTCATTAAGTCAAGCAGTTATTCTTACGGAAATAAACCAGTGAATAAAATATTTATTTAGGCTGGATAATTCAGCTAAATAACTGACTAAGAAGAATAAGGCTAATCTATGACACATATCCTTGAATACTGCAAACCACCTTTCGAAGTATAGTAGAAATAGGATGCCCTTATTTTGGTCACAGTTACCCACCGGATCGATTAAGCATGCAGTCTATTTGTCACAAAAAAAAGAAAACCTAAGGTTAGCTAAACTCCAACTATCAATATCATGACGCGACTCCCAATACTCGCTGAAATAATGCACCGACTAATAATTACTAATAGGTAAGACATATGTGTTATTCAACGAGATTAGATGTAGTCATCACAATCTAACCTTTCGCATGCAATAGTTGTTGGCTACTTCTAAGCAAGTAAATGCATACCAGAACTAAAAGATAACAATTAACAATCACTGTATTTAAAGGTGGCAACTTAGACAGAAGCATGGATGTGAACCAAGGTCACAGTAATGTATGTGACAGTAAATTTAACGCAACCTCTAGTTGACTTCGGGTTCAAATACTGACCCAGCCTGGACGAATGAGTGACATGATGATCCTTCACATAAAAAGTGCGGCTTATAGTCTGGTAAACAAAAAAATACGTTTCAAAAAACTGCATTTTGACTTTTCATGTGATTCTAAACTGTACTCACTAGAAGACTTAGCTAGAATCTCACAATAAACTAAATACAATCTATGCTAAATTAAAACTATAACACTCACTATTTTAAAGGATTGGAAAGTACTTAGTACACATTCATGCAACGATCTTTGGCATGGGAAGGAAAACATGTGAATGAGGAAATTTTTTAAATGTCTGCTAACTTCACACTAAACATATTGTATATGTTTATAGACAAAATTCAGTTGCCTCGTATAGGCATGTTTATAGTTTAGGCTATGAGGCCATAGGCCACCACCTAATCGTACACACCGAATGAAGTGTGACTAATCTCTTGATGTTCAGGCACTTAGACAACGATGCACGGTTCCAGGCAGAAACATGAACGACAACTAAGTTAACAAGCTTGCAAGTCATCGAATGAGTTGAGGTGTGAACAAGACAGTTGACTGCATGCATTTACCTCTTTGCAGTTCGATTTATTTGCTAAATATCTGAGCACCGGAGTTTGAATTAGAAAGCTGTAACATTATAAAACAAAAGGATGTACATTTTCTCAAGCCTTAAAATATGGAAACAACTCTTGGCCTTACTTGTTTTACAGCCAATACTATACCTAGTTAGTGATCAAAGGGTTTGGAAGTGAAGTGGGGAGACATTCCACACAGAAAACAACATCTTATAGTAGAACTAACATTTGATATTGACCACTATTTTAGTGATTCACCGTCGAATATTAAAATATAATGATGGCAATCCATGTTATTAAGTAGAAAAAGAAAAACCTGGGAAGTAGAAAATCATTACTGGCTTAGTTTCAATTAAATAACGAATATATTTGAGACATTAGAGCATTTGCTGTTTGTCGTTCCTGACTTTTCACTTATGAAGAACGGTTACATGTATTTTACAAATGTGGAAGTACTCTTACAACTCTCTAAAATATGCTGGAGAGAAAATTTTCTTCTTTGTTAATATCTCATCTTACGACGTCACATGGTAGTTTCCTACTCTTTAAGAAGTCGACTATTCCAATATCAACAGACTCCAAGCCCGTGTAGAGGTTCATCTTATCACCAAAACCGTATAATGTAGTAGATGGCAGAAAATGTAAGTGCTGATATTCTCTTGTCCCAAAAACTTTAGTGAAAGAACAGTGTAACATTTTAAAAATAAAACCCGTGATACACTTACCTGATTAAATAGGTAAGCACGACCTTGACTCCCCTGAAAAGATTTACTAATAAGATCGTCATGACGAGCAAGATGAGCGCGACAATGTAGGCAGCTATATGTCATAGAATCCTTTTCAAACGGAAAGTATGTCTGAAATTTTCCTTTAACCATATCTTTTATTCTATAAAGTCCGCATGATAGAGTTAAAGAAACTCAATAGTCAAAGACAAATGAGTGAAGAAGCTTCGTTTTCCCAGAAAAGTATCAAGGACGAATACCAATAACCATATACAACGTCAACATCAGTTATCCTAAAAAGTGAACCAACATTTTCATAGAAGTAAATATAAAATCAGTAGCAGTATGCAATATAATAATGATTTTAAATTTTAAAGCATCTAAACATATACAAGCCTTCTAAAGACAACATTATTACGCATTTGGTCGTGGTTAGTTAGATCGATTAAATTCAGTGACACACTTCCTAAATTACACTAGATTCCATGAGAATTAAGTGTTTTTATAATGTATCAAAACTAACAAATGGTAAGAGAATTACATACAAGATATGTTTCCGTCACCTGGCGCCTGAAATTTCTAACCGTATTCGTGAACAATTATGCATATGTGTAATTGAAACATACAAACAAACGTTTGTCTAATGTCTCCAGTGTAATGCCACGACGATTGATAAATAATTTTATTGCATTCAGATGTTTCAGAAGCATTCTACCTTCGAGATGTATTCTGCATTAGTAAGCCAACCTTCTCTTAGGCACCTACTCCGCCTAACTTAATGAGCAACATTCTTGGGAAATTTGATTCTGGAAAGTAGCTAAGCTGCAGGCAGCATCAATACACAGAAGTAGCCTTAGCAAAAATAAGGCAACTGTTCATTTACTCATAAGCAAACCAGCAGATGAAAACACTGTGGCTTGTGCCAGTCAGAATGGGGGTCTACCAACCACTAAACATTGTTGGATCCGGTAAGTTCGACTTTGTAATAGTCAATACACAGTTTCACTAATCGCTGATCTGAGTAGGATGAAGGCAGACCTAGTTTCCATTCCTTATGGAAATCCTTTATTTACTTATATGGAGCAAAACAGGCTACCATAATGATTTCAGATTACTGAACGACTGTCATGCTTTCCCAACCTTATGTGCATTTAACACCCTCGAAAGTGCCACCTGTAGGGCTTTGAGTTTACGCTGTAAGATAAGTCGCCTACAGATTCACGATCATTCCAGAATCCTTCAGCTAGCTCATCGTATGCTGGCCTTCTAGCTCCTCATGGTGTGTTGCATTGTCCAGTACACCAAAATCAAGAACATCATAAGTTATAGTAATCAGAAAAGGTTTTACACCTGCCCTTTCTAAATGGTCTTTCTGGGCCTTCGGTTGAGAATTTCTTGACATTTGATGTCGTCACGTGACTACCGAATGAGAATGATAAATGGTTATACCATTGCCGAAGCATTTTCCAAATTATTTCTCAGTCGACGCTTTCGAAGGCTTCTACAATGCCGACTCATTTAAGCCAGAGTGTTGTTTGACATCCTATGCTCTCCTAGACGATAATCCGTAAGGCTGCTATCGGATTCTTTTACAACTTATTTTTCCTGAATTCAGCTTCTTCTAATTGACGTCTTGGATCCAGAATCGTTTTAAGCCTGTCAAGGATGAAGAGACCTAATACTTTGCTATGAAAGAAGAGCAACATGACCCCACTACGTTTTTTTCAGTGCTAGATTTACGTTTCTTTGAGACTTTGATTCGGCGACCTCACTTCTAATTCGCACATAACTCCTCAGAAGTAGCGTGAACGTACCTTTTGTGGCCATCAGGTCCGTTTTCACTAGCTCCACATCTATTTACTTTCCGGAGATCAATGATTTCATGACTGAGGAGTTTTATAAAACTTATAAATATGTGTGGACAACTTGGCTGTATACGGTGGGCCAGAAAACGACCATATACACCATATATTATTACACATAAGCCATTTTAGTTGTGCTGCAGAATCTGAAATATGTTTTAATAAGTGTAAATCACAGGTAGCCAAAAGCAGCGTTATCCTGCGGGGCTGTAAACTACCCAACACAGAGAGAGAACATCTGCTCGAGATCATGACGATCAAGAATGGTGCAACGCCGAATTTAGAGGAAAATTTGTGGTACTGACCCTGAAGTCCTACATTTTCCAACCGGTTATTCGAAAACTTAGACTGAAGAGCGCAGCGACTGTGTAAATCGCTGGATAATTCAAGGTTAACTTGGACCGAAGAGCAGCAGCAAACTTTTACTCTGGTCAGGGAAATCACAGATAATTATTAAATACCGCTAAATCTTCCGGTATCGAAAGTTAACCCATAGATTACGTAGACCACATGAGCATCACTAAAGTTTTTTCCTAAAAAAACAGATACAGTCATGTTTTGACACCTGTGGGACAGAAGTTTACAGCAAAAGAGTGTAAACGGAGCTTTTGAGGGTTAGGGAAACTCATACCTCAAGTGAGTGTTCGTAGATTCTACACCTAGACTATAAACGTACCAGATTTAAAGACGCTCAATCCACAGATCATGAAGCTAGTGCTGTTGCCAGAAGACTGACTACTACAACTCAGATACCATCTACAGTGACCAACTCGAGAACATCAAGAGACAGGTTGGCAGATGGAAGATGGCCTACTTCCCCTGTGACGATAGCTTCGCAGTATGAGGTTACTAGAGCACAAAGTCTATAAACAAATATCAGTATAACTCACAATAATAATTTTGCTCAGGTCCTCTGCAAAATAGTGAACAACTAAATTATGGCCTTAATTGCCCCCCTCATGAAGCTGGAGATCCGTGAAAATAAACTCATTGTATGCCACCACTCAGTGTTCACCAAATTTGACATAAACTGAACATAAATCTCTGCAGCGAACGCAAACAGCGACAGAACGTTGTAAGCCAACTCTCATAAACTGTCAGCGTCCAGCTCTTACTACGCTGGACCTCACGCTGTCCCTCGAAGACTTTCAGAAACACTTTGTATTAACCAACGCGAAAACCAGAACACAGATTGGCGACTTGAGAATCCTTTATTTTTTTCGCCAATATGTAACCAACAATAAGGTTATTACACAAGGTCTAAGAATAAATGTTATAAAAATAAATCACGGTCATACTTCTGATAGTTTTTATCTTCCCCTGAACAGCGAACGATGAGACGATGACTGTGGGATTGATGACTCCCACGAAAAATATGGAAGAGTAGGGTTTGAGCAAACAACCATGAATTGATCGTTCAATCTTCAACTACATTGACACTCCCCGGCAAAAAAGGGATCCATCCCTTTTTTCCATCACGACCAATACACGTTGACCTGGATGCCATTGCGAGAACCTGGGTCACACGGACAGAGCTGAAATGGAAAACAAACAGAAAAGCCAACACACCACAAGCATACTCACAGCACAATCTCACACATCAATCACGACCTGCGCCTCCAGACAAAGGCATCCTCTTGCAACACAATCGTCGCTAGCTAGAATGACTCTTGCAGAAGGCAACGTCGTGACCATAGCAGCACCTCATGATACTCTACGCACATCTTCTTATCTATTCACTACCAATTACCACTGCAATTGCTTGTCACTCATTCTGCCTCAGTTCTAGTAACGGTGACGTATGCGAGCCTCAGTCGTCTACACTCACTCTCCCGGCGTGTGGGACCACAGCCTAAATAGAAACATTTTTTCTCAATCATTGATTCCACAGCTAATCCTAATGAACGTATGCATGTCATTCTCAGAAATAGCCTCCCCGGTGTTAACGACCCATCTGCTGTCCTTAACATCAATCAATTCATTCACGCAGGTAGAAGACTCGAAACAACTTCAGAAGTGATCACGACGAAAATTTCAGCAAAATTATGCAATAAAAACAAGGTACGAAAACAACGAGTAAACACAATGAATCCGAAAAACACCAATTGATGACACACCACACATATATACAAACAGTACACACAAACTCGCGGATCATGTCTTGATGGAATTCCTTTGAAGAATTGCAGGACTTACACCAGTACGCCTGCAACCCTTCTCAGGTTGACGATTGTAAGTTGTGGAATGTCCGGACACAATCAAGATTAACCAACAATTACAATAATTGGAACTCACACAATTATTTAACACAAACATATGTACAATCAACACATCAAAATGGTGGATTCTGGCACGACAAACTACCCTTGAAGAACCGTAGGACTTACAGCAGTACACCTACATTCCTTCTCAGGTTGATGATCCAAGTGGAAGTCGTCCGGACACAAACAGAATTACCAACAGCTAGATGAAAGATGATATCAATCCAGTATATACAACATGAACGTATGTACAAAATCACACACCAAGCACATTGGACTGCTCATTGATGCGCCACCCTTTGAAGAATTGTAGGACTTACAGCAGTACGCCTACAACCCTTCTCAGGTTGACGCCCTAGGTTGGAAAATCGTCGCAGAGTTCATTTTCTGACTTCCTTCTATCAGCTATATCCTCAAATCTGAACGGTGACAAGATCATGTCATTGTATTGTAGAATATAGATGACGAACAAACACACGACGTATCTGGTCAACCAAGCGTAGAAACAGAGAAACTTACACCAAATTTAATAGCATTCAAATAGTAGCTTGAAACTTGAAATGCCTTTATTCGTGCAAGTCAGTTTAAAAATTACACTCTTATACACACTTGGCTTATCCTAACTTAACTGACCATTGACATATGTCCTTTCAAACGGATTGGTACTATCACAGTCATAGCACAAGACACTTGAGTTCATGGGCGTCTTTTTCATTGTGGATGACAGCATCAACGAGGGAGGGTGGCGCTAGCTGATCAGTAGATATGGTGGGGGTCACTAAGGTGAATCACCCCATTCTGCAGGAACAGCAATATGCAATTTGAAGGCTCGAGATATTTCTGATTTTTATGAGGGCTTAGATCTTTATCTTGAAAAAGATAATAATGAACGCCTTGACAGATCATGCTTCTACCTCTAAATATATACCATTCGCTCAGCCTATTGTTGAGATGCGACCACATGGGCTGTGCACAGATTTATGGGGCATCTTATAAATTAACTTGCTGTCCATTGACTGATCTTTAAATACCATTTCACAATATCTTGTCTCACTTATTTTCTAATAACGTCTTTACTTGATCCTCATTATATTCCATTAAATCTAACATTTTATAGCTCTTTATAAATTTGATTCGACTTATTCTATTCCTTTTCTCTGGAGGGTACGGTTGTGCACCAAATAAAAAAGGCATGAAATAAAAACAACTCGCTTGAAAATAGTTGTATTAAAGCCAAAGGTGGACATCATGATAGTATGAAATATATTGGTTTTATTATACATTGCAAATGAACGTTGTTGGCCTAAGGATTAATTACTTCCCCATTCTGTTTTCTATATAAATGTGTTTATTAATGATATATTTCACTCACTTAATCTATTACACTTTAATGTTTCACCTTAGCACTTTTACTTTTCTAAGGCTGCTTCCAATTCCTTGTAAACGTTGTACTTACCTCAATATTGGTTGGTTATCGTATGCCAGAAAAGATCAGCAACAGGGATCTCTGGGAGCGAACCAATCAGGAACCGATTGTGAAACAAATAGGCAGAAAGAAATGGAGATGGATTGGCCATACGCTGAGGAAACCATCAAGTGACATCACTAGGCAAGCCCTCGAGTGGAACCCGAAAGGGAGGCGGCGAGTTGGTCGTCCAAGGGTGACTTGGAGGAGGTCATGCGAGGAGGAGATGAAAGCATGTGGACAGACCTGGAGCAGGTTGAAAAAGTTGTCAGAAAACCGAAGTCAATGGAGGTGCGCGGCTGAAGCCCTATGTTCCTCTAGGAACTAAAGGATACAATAATAATAATAATAATCGTATGCCTACAACCACGGGATGAAAACGAAACGAAGTCGATTTTCCCGCTCAACCTGGGGAACAACTGTACAATTCAATAACTATACGGCCTGGTTCAGACAATGAGTGTAATTATATATATGTATCAAATATTTAACTGTTGAAACATTATTAACTTGTAGACAATCTACGATTTGACATTATATCATACTTGATCGTGACTGTAAAAATGGCATGCATTCTCATGTAAATTTATGTTTATATGAAAATAAAATTTATTATTATAACTGATTGATACCAGTTGATGAACTTAGCGGTGGATCAGAAGCTGTTGTTGTTCAGCTTTCAGATAGTTGCCTAACTGCAAGATTACCACCGCTGCTGTCTTTCACTACTACTTTGGGTTTAGCACTAGCATCTAATGATAGGTGGGCTACACGTTGATCAATTACACTGACGGTCTCACAAGTATCCATACCTTCTGCAACCGCATCCGTACTTAATTCTACTTCACGTTCAAGTTGTACAGAACCTTTGTTCAACTTAGCAGTAGTAGGCATTCCCCCATCTCATCATGATCAACCAAAGACAAATGTGCACTATCATGATCATTATCACAAATATTCAATTTACCATCATCTATCTGGTCGAATTCATCTCGGGATCTCGGGATAACATACTCAGATCTTACCTTTACTGAACATGCAAATAAGGTGGTATCTGATTGTAAACGTCTAACCGGCTTTGTGCTACGCAACTTTTACACTCCAGAAGCCAGATTAGCCATATATAAGATATGCATTCGCCCCAAACTTGAATACTGTGCCCACTTATACAGTAGCTTTAAATCAGCAGACAGAAAAAAGTTGAAAGTGTCCAAAGATTCCTTACGAAACGCATATTAGGCTATGGTCAGCAAATAGAATACCTTGACAGATGTATTCGACTGGACTTAGAGCCCTTATGGTTAAGGAGAGTGAAGTGCAATTTATTTCTCTTATTCAAAGTTATAAGAAAGCACTGTAACAGTAACTCGTCCATAACCTGGGCTAATCCTAAATCGTATGGACTACGCAACCACAACTACCTTCTCAAGGTTAACACCCATAAACTCACCACTAGAGCTAACTTCTTCACCATTAAATATTGCAAACTTTGGAACCAACTACCCTCTGAGATAAGATCCTGTGAAAGGCCTGACAGTTTCAAAAGGAGCCTAGAAAAACATATAAACATGTCCACCCTAGCCCGCCTCAAAGATCTCAACTGCTGGTAGAGTGGAGAGACAATGGCTTTTCAATATTTAACTACGGAAAGTACACTAGTCCCAATACCAATATAATAACACTTAGTAATTATGTAGGTTCAATACTTGAAATTCGATTGTCATTAAAATACTTAAAATGATTAAAATAGCTATGCGGCAAGTGTTCTCTTGCTTTACCATGCTTGTTTCCCTTATAACACTCAGTTATTGAGCCTAATGTATTCTTTGATAATACGAATTATGACACTGACTATGCTCTTATTATACATAGATTGATTTACTTTACGACTACCTGTAGTACTAACTACCCTTCTGTAGTATTGTTAAACAAATGCTGAAATTTTGTTGGTTCTGTTAATATCTTTTTATAATATATGTAGACAGGTTACTTTGCAATGTCAAATGTTGACTATATATAAGACTGTCATGATAATTTAGTACACTAAGTCCTGCCAACCGACCTTACCTTCAGTTCATACTACCTACATTGATCCCTAACTATATTGTTCTGCTGAATCTTGCTTCACTATTCACAAAACCTATTCTTTTTATTCTTTAAGGTTCTAACTTCTTGTAAAGTAATCTGTTCATTAGGACGCATGCATACATATATAATGTTCATAAAGATGTACGCGGAGACCTATTGGAAGCACTCATTAAGAAAGCTAGGGAGATGGAATATGAGGTACGAACATGTCTGGTACCAAGCAATATATTTGCGGTAGCCATAATAATCATAGTCTCAGAGCTTAACATCAAAAAAGGAGGGAGGGTGGCGTTAGCTGATCAGTAGATATGGTGGGGGTCACTAAGGTGAATCGCCCCATTCTGCAGGAACAGCAATATACAAATTAAAGGCTCGAGATATTTCTGATTTTTATGAGGGCTTAGATCTTTATCTTGAAAAAGATAATAATGAACGCCTTGACAGATCATGCTTCTACCTCTAAATATATACTATTCGCCCAGCCTATTGTTGAGATGCGACCATGTGGGATCTGCACAGATTTATGGGGCATCTTATAAACTAACTTGCTGTCCATTGACTGATCTTTAAATACCACTTCACAATGTCTTATCTCATTCATTTTCCAATAACGTCTTTACTTGATCCTCATTATATCCCATTAAACCTAACATTTTACAGCTCTTTATGACTTATTATATTCCTACTCTCTGAAGGGTACGGTTGTACATTAAATGCACAAAAAGGTATAAAACAAAAACAACTGGCACAACTGAGGATAAATGTATTAAAACCAAAAGTGGACATCATGATAGTACGAGATATACGTGTAGCATTATACATTGCAAATGAACGTTGTCAGCCTAGGGAGTTTTCTTTTTTAATGCATTTATTAATGATACTTGCACTTACCTATTTCATTACAATTTAATGATTCACCTCAGCACTTTTACTTTTCTAAAACAGCTTTCAATCCCTTGTAAACGTTGTACTTACCTCAATATTGGTTGGTTATCGTATGCCGACAACCACGGGATGAAAACGAAACGAAGTCGATTTTCCCGCTCAACCTGGAGGACAATTGTACAATTCAATAACTATACAGCCTAGTTCAGACAATGTGTATTTATATATATATCAAATATTTAACTGTTGAAACATTATTAACTTGTAGACAATCTACGATTTGATATTATATCATACTTGATCGTGCCTGTAAAAATGGCATGCATTTTCATGTAAATTTATATGTTTATATGAGAATATACATTATTATTATTATTATTATCATTTTCGAACTCTTTAATAACAGCAGTAGATGATTTGGCTTCTTCCTCACAAATCCCTAAAGATTTTATACCTTCACTCTGACTAGTAATACCTTGTAAACTTGTGGAGTCAGAACTGAACTCTGAAGCAGTAACTCTATTCTGTGACACTCTATTCAACAATGGCTTACCAGTCGCAACTACAGACTTCTTGACCGCACCGTTATCGTCACACAATTCGGAGTCAGGCCTGGAGTTTACATTTAGCGTATCACTGAACTTGCTCAATGGTTCACAGTTCACCTCTGTATGCACCTCTTGCAAACGTGTAAAACACAACCGTGTTTGTCTTGCATCTTGTAGCTTATCTGTTGAGGATGTACTACGAAGCCTGTTGCACTCACTAAGTCTATTTGCATTACTAGACACCATAGAGCTTACTCTATATCCACTTCTCTGCGACCCTTCCATCGTAAATGATTGCGTTTTGCTCTCAGACTGTTCTATTCTAGGGGTAGGATGTAATATACTGGTGAACTAGCTCATAGATTGGTTGACACTATCTTTTACCATTTTCATAATTTTATCGAACTTTTGCTCAGTACCTCTATCCTTTATACGAGAGCTTATCTTCACCCACTTCCTTTACAGTCGAGTAGGTAGGCGTCTCGCTATTATCTCTAGGACGGAACTTGAGTTCAGATCGCTCATGCAATTCATCGAAATTAACGTATTCTTGTAAGTCATCAGATTATCCAAAAACTCGGAGAGTGCCCTGGAGTCATCTTGTAATTGACCACCATTACCCTTAGCAGCCTCGAATACGTTTCATACAATCATCGAAGGTCTTCCAAAACTTTGACTTTGTATGCTCATAGCCTCGTGGTAGCCCTCTTTTGGCTTCATAAACTTGCAACACTCTATAGCTCCTGCGGCAACTCTAGTTCAGTACCTCAACAAATACATTAACTTCATTTCATCATTTAATAAAAAACCACTTAACATGTTTTCAAATTCTCTTACAAACTGTAAATAATCAGCCGGGTTTCCATCAAAACACCGAGGTTCAAATTTAGGAGGTTTGATGCTCCTATTATCCCTGAACGGTGAAACAGTAACATCAATCTTGTCATGCCTAACATCAGACACGCTTTTACAAGTAACAGACAAATCACCATGACTTACTTTCCTGTTTGCATGCAAGACGCTCTGTCCCTTCTTTGACCCAGGCATTGTTGAACTTGACCCAATTCCAAAACGTTCCAGATATTGCTTGTTCAAAAGGTCTTGACCAGCACCAGGAAAGATCAACGGTGACTATCCAAAGTCGTGCCAACTGTCCAAAACCGTTTAAAAACTGACGTTGTACCGTCAGACACTGTCAGTCACGTCTCGTAAACCGTTAATGCCCAGCTCTTGCTACGCTCGGGCTCACGCTGTTCCTTGAAGTTTCTCAGAAACGCTTAGTAATAACGGACGAAAAAACCAAAACACCAATTGGTGACTCGAGGATTCTTTACTGTTACACCAACATATAAACAATGTTACAACTAAGGTCTGTGAACAAATATTACAATAATAAATCACAATATTACTTCTGACGGTTTTCTCCTGACTTCTTTCTGAACAGCGACCGATGAGACGATGACTGTCGTATTGATGCCTCCGCGAAAATTGGGGAAGTTGGTTTTGAGCAAACAACCATGAATTGATCATTCAATCTTCAACTACATTGACAGTTATTATATTATTAATAAGTTGTCAGGAGAGTAAGACGGGAGAGAATGTAAAGAAGTAAAACGACGAGTTTAATTGTGTAACCCTCAATGGTGCATGAGATTTTAAGGAGATAGGCCATTTGGATGCAGTCCTTGTGTCGCTGCATGGTTGTCCAGCCTTCGCTTAAAGGCGTCCAAATACGGTGCCATAGCTAACTTCGGCCGGTAAGGAATTCCAGGGACGGCAAACCCGCAGTGAAAAGAAGTGGGAGCGCACCCGGATCCTTGCCCTCTGATGAGCTATCCCTCTGAGATTTCCACGTGGGAGCCTATACTTACTCAATGGCAGAACACCTTTGTTTGGGTGATTCCGGTCATTTGTTATTTTGTAGGCAGTAATCGAATTTCCCCTAAGCCGACGGTAGCTAAGTGTGAACAGGCCTAACTTCTTCAGCCTTTCATCATATGGTTTGTTACGGAGACCAACCACTCCTTTTGTTGCCCGTCGTTGGACTCTTCCCAAGAGGTTGGCGTCTCTTCTCAGCATTCGGCGTGCAATAATATTATGTACCTCAAGGTGTGGCCTGAAGTATGTTTTGTACAACCTTAGAAACAGCTCAGGAGTGAGTGCACCTAACTGTCTATGCGTAAAGTGTATGACCGCATATGCCCTCGCTACATCCCCCGCGTAATTTACGCTTGTGTCCATTTTTTCCGTTAGAACTAGACCTAAGTCGCGTTCTGACGTTGTGCAGGACAAGCTTTCATTGCACAGGGTGTAACTTGCATTCTGCAGTCTACGGGTGCTCAACTTCACTACTTTGCACTTTTTCAAGTTGAAAGTCATGCCACTGGCCGCCGCCTAGTCTTCCAGAAGGTTTAGGTCTTTCTGTAACCTATCTGAGTCCTCCGGACACTTCACCGCCCTCCATATTTTTACGTCGTCGGCGTATAGGAGAGTCGGGCAGCTTAGACGGCGTGGTAGATCATTGATGAAAATCAAAAACATCAGTGGTCCTAGGATAGAACCCTGCGACATTCCTGATGATGAGCTGTGCCAAGGTGATCAGACTGGATTGATCTTGGTGCAAAATTGCCTTTCAGCTAGATAGTCATTTAACCATGACAGAAGTGACTTACCTATACCTGCCTGGCTTATTTTGTGTAGGAGAGGGTCATGGTGAACAATGTCAAATGTAATCAGGTTGTCGTCACCACTGTCTCTGTGTCAACCTCAGAGTGCGGGATTATTTCTGAGTGATCAGTTGACTGTAGATGCATTACAACCAAGCCAGACAGCAGCCAACAAATCAATAACAGTGTTACAGCGAATCTAGTGACGGAAGTAGGATCACCTATGCACCAGAACCTCTTTGCTCACCTACTAAGTGGAAATTTGCCCACACTCTCGACCTCCGCTCAAGATACTGGCGGATACCAATAAAAAAGCTACAGAGATAAGGCAGCTTTCTCTGAGGAGCAGAAACAACACGGGTTTAAACGTTTGTTATTTGGATTGGCATGTTCACTCTCTGAATTCAGACGACTAATGACACTGTTGCTCAAAAATATTAGGAACGTGGGGTGTCAATGTAGTTGTAGATTGAATGATCAATTCATGGTTGTTTGCTCAAAACCAACTTCCCCAATTTTCGCGGAGGCATCAATACGACAGTCATCGTCTCATCGGTCGCTGTTCAGAAAGAAGTCAGGAGAAAACCGTCAGAAGTAATATTGTGATTTATTATTGTAATATTTGTTCACAGACCTTAGTTGTAACATTGTTTATATGTTGGTGTAACAATAAAGAATCCTCGAGTCACCAATTGGTGTTTTGGTTTTTTCGTCCGTTATTACTAAGCGTTTCTGAGAAACTTCAGGGAACAGCGTGAGCCGGAGCGTAGCAAGAGCTGGGCATTAACGGTTTACGAGACGTGGCTGACAATTACTGTTACTATTATTATAATTATTATTATTACCGATATACATATATAATATTCTTCAAACTCAATGAGCTGACTGTTGTTACGCTTTCCTATATCCGTTTCTGTCACTTAGTCTGAATAACTTCACTAATTATATCTATTGTTATGACTATCTCTTTTCTCTTGTCGACGATACCGAAGGACTAACTGGCGAAAGGATCAACTCCAATCACAGTGGTAACAGTCTTAACATACCTAATACTGCAAACCACATATAATTTATCCCAGCACTACTCCCTTTGGAGTCAACCAAAGCTACGACAGTCGAGTGGCGGGACAAGCTACGCAGAAGTTTACCGAAGATCAGGAGCCTATACCTTACAATCAAGAAGCGAGCACAAAGAAATCAAATTGGTTTATACTAACTCGTAAAAACGATATTGGATACTAATGCAAGATCTTATACCAACAATTTCTATATTATTCCTTTCTCGTTTACCAAAGACAAAGCAAAAGACAGTAAACGGTCGTCCAAATTACGAGATACATTTCGGAACCAAATCGTGGACTGAAGCGGAAGCTAGAATGGCTAGTTATCGTGCATGAAAGTAAAACAACGGAATGCCAAATGGCGAATATGCTTGACCGGAATCCTTCAGCTAAACAGGTCGACTTAAACACTAAGGGTCAGCATCCAATGTTCACTGATGATTCCTATGGTCACGAAGTAATTCTTCTCTTAGACATAATCAATTCCTACAGTCGATAATTTTGGGGAATTATTTACCGTTAGAACCTTATCACAATAACCGTAAGGGTCTCCATCGCCAATGAACAGATGATCATATTGTCTAAATAACGTTGTCATATTCTGTGTGTTCGACTCCTCTATCCCTGACATCTCGCTACTCTGATACGTGCTGATAAATCCGTGCTATGTAATCACAGCCCATTACTTTGCGTTAATTACGTCACTAGGCTCTCGCAGAGAAATAGCCCCGAGTATCGCTTGCTGTAATTTAGCCACAATGAATAGTGAGAACGTTACTATGCAATCGCCAGTAAAAACGATACAGTGTGACATGTCTGTCAATGTAGTTGAAGATTGAACGATCAATTCATGGTTGTGCGTCGGTGGCACAGTGGTTAGGACTCTCGCCGACCATGCACATGGTCCAGGGTTCGAGCCCACGCCGGCGCACACCTGATATCTATGGTCGGCCTGCAAATTTTGGGCTACCGGTATCCATGCTGAAAATTACATACTTGTACCAAAAATACAGTGTGGAATCAAGCTGTAAATCAAAAAATAAAAGACCCAACTCCTCCATATTTTTTGTGGGAGTCATCAATCCCACAGTCATCGTCTCATCGTTCGCTGTTCAGGGGAAGATAAAAACTATCAGAAGTATGACCGTGATTTATTTTTATAACATTTATTCTTAGACCTTGTGTAATAACCTTATTGTTGGTTACATATTGGCGAAAAAAATAAAGGATTCTCAAGTCGCCAATCTGTGTTCTGGTTTTCGCGTTGGTTAATACAAAGTGTTTCTGAAAGTCTTCGAGGGACAGCGTGAGGTTCAGCGTAGTAAGAGCTGGACACTGACAGTTTCTGTGTGTTGGCTGACGATGCCCGTGATGCTTAACACATGAACATCTATTGTCTGTACTTCCAGTGGACACATTCTAACTTTCTGAAAGAGATTTTTATCTGTTAGCGAGACTACCACCCCTGTATCTATTAAACTGTTGTGCTCTTTTTATCAAACTGGCGTACAAGTACATCCTAGTACATCTTCGCGATTATTATTGTTCCCTAACATTTTGTTTACTCAATGTCAACAACGTAAATCAAAAGGTACTTGAGAAGGAGTACGAACGTGTATTACCAAAGTAATCAAAATTCAAAATTGAGCGAGTACAAAAGTATCAATTGTTAACACGCAATATTTAGAGTGATAGACTAATTAAATTCCAATTATACTACAAAATTAGTAATAAAATAGGTCACTACAAAAGAAGCAAGTCAGAATACATGGACCTTTCTTGATAGCCAGTACTACTTCTAGTCTCACATGGCGGAAGGAACACACAGTATGCTGCCTAAAATATTTTCTTTTCTGACCTCCTTAGCGGCATCCCATCCACTATCCTGGTTGGCCACATTCAGAACACTGACTTTTTCTAGAACGCAATCATTGCGCCGCCAATTCTCCCTGAAGATCTTCGATTTTCCTTTCCCACTGATCTGATCCCGTTGACTCTGCTGCGTTTTCCGTTGTGCTCAATATCTGTCTTGTTGCATTCACCAGCTCACGGATGTCTATACATCATGTGACATCGACCAGTTTTGATTGTTGAGTAATATGTTCTGGGACCCTATCCATAAACTTTGGAGCCGACATTTGCGTCTCTGCCTCTTAATCAAATGTGAGGAGCTCACAACGAAGTAGAATTTTCCACTTCTCCACCAATACCAGCTAGTCTGTGCCTGACCCAGCTTCATGAAACAGCACTGTCACACTGCCTGCTGTCTGTCCGTCAGACTGTCAAACTCTGCCACCAATAGCTCCATCAATAACTTCCAGGTGTCCCCATCACATGCCCGCTCCACAATGCCATACACCACTATTTCTCGACCTCTCAACGTCTTTATTACAGCCATCTTCACCATCGGATCATGGACGCCAAGCAACTCAGTGACAGTACCGAAGTCCCACAGGAAGCTCCACATGTTTCCTTCTCCGAAAGCAGCAGGGCATGGGATCTTCATTATTCAAAGACAGCGATACCAAGTATGGTAGCAGAAGATAAGAGAATTGGTTAGGAACTTTTTTGTTATGGAAACACATGCCATATCTACACATTTTTAGCCACATTAGAATTCAGCTAGGTTAGGGGACAATAGATTGTTCTGATTGGCTGGCGATTGGCCCAAGGTTAAACAACGGGACGATAAGTTGTCCACTGAAGTTATTTCATGTCTACAGAGTGAACTAAATCCAGCTTTGAGGAGTAAGCGCTTCTACCTTTGCAATCATTGACTCAATTTTGGCCACTTCCTATCAGTTTGCATGTTTATATTCCCTATCAATTTTGTCCGTGGCACACGACATGATATTACTGATGACATGACAAAATTAATAGTTGTCTCAGTGCCTGGTGCATGTAAGTGATCAGTAGTATGTCTGGTGTAATTTCAGTGACATACATACATGAAAATTATATTTGTGATCAAACTGCTTCTATGAATGTCTTCAGTCAGTGAGTCGGTATCATCACGTAGAAGGCTTACGTATGTAATGGCAGTAATCATCACTTTATTTCAAACAATATTCATACAGAATGGGATTTCCAACGTTTTATACATATTGAAAGCTGCATAAATTGAAAGTTAGTGGAACATAAGGAATTATAAATGAATAACATAACAGACAATGAATAATTATTATAATTCTTGTTATACTGTACAGTTCAATTACTGATCTAAAAAGTTTGTAAGTTCCTTAGAGGCTGAGGGTGTTGACGGTCACGGATAGTAAGTAGTATACTAACGTAAGATCTAATACTTACAACTTTTGTAGTTTTCGTTTGGCGTAGACCAAAAGTAAAGCAAAACACCAGAATTGATCGGACCAAATCGGAGTACGAGATAATTGCCTAACTAGCTAGGGATCGTACATGAACGAATGAATATAACAGGATGGTGTACCAAATGGCGTCGCTGCTTGACCGGAAGCCTTCAGCTAAACAAACCGACTAAAACAGTGAGGGTCAGCATCCAATGTTCAGTGATCGATGCTGTGGACAGTAATTCTGGGGAATTACCTACCGCTACGGTTCTTCTTTGACATCTGACTCTTCACACAAAACCCATTGCTAAATATGGTATGGTTGGATTTCTGTAGTTTGCTGTAGGGGCATAAATTCTAGTGAAATTTCTTCTGGTTTTACCCAAGGAGATACAAGGAAAAACTGCAGAATAAAGAGGATGTTCTGTGTCAGACAAGATAACTTTAGCTAACTACCTGCAAGAACTGAAGTGCCTATTGACAATAATGTAAAATAGTTGAATTAACGGCACACTACTAACTCTACTCGAGGGTTTCAGGTGGGAATGTAATCCTAGCTCCCATTTTCAAGAGGGAAGGAATTTTCACTATTTCGAGTAGGTACTGTTAAAAAGAAGCATCAGTTGTGTATTAAGAAGAACACAGTTACAACCATAAAACATGAATTCCAAACTCAAAGTCCCTTTGTATCATAAAAGGCACTTATAACAAATGACGACTTGGTCTTGCTTAAGACTGAACGTTGGCGTAATTGGAGCAGTATAAGCCCTTACCATGGGTTATTATAAGCAGTTACAAGGCAGTTAGTTCCCTTTATAAATTTGGACAAAGCAATAAGGAGACGTAATTTGGCTGAATCGTGTAATCCTGTATTTGCACATCACATTTCAAACAATCTGATCACACACGCGGACTTGTCATAGGAATATTGTTGTAATTATTTGTAATCGTAGTATTAGTATTTCAAGATGACCGAATTACAAGAATCCAAACAAAACACAGAGAGGGCCGAACTCGGGAATTTGTATTTAGCGGAATTATTATGCAATTCACATAAGAAACATATCAACAGTCAACAGTAAGTATTTAAACAATACAGAGATAGAAATTGTCAATCACCACATCCGCCACACGTCGAATGTCTCCTTGCGTACTTATAACGATGTCTCGGTTTGCTTGAAAGTAGCTGCAACCTAACTGATTCTGTGATATTATTTTCATCAGTATTATCTGGACCTATTTCTGAATAATCTACAAAATCAGGATTATTAGCGGAATCATTAAAATAATAATTGGAACGACCTACTTCATTTATTGTCACTTTGTCCAGGTGTCTGTTATGAACTGAGTGATCTTTGATGTCTAATATCTTCACCACTCGATTTCTCATTTTTTGTAGTATAATTCCAACAGAAGGTCTATAGTCTTTCCCTTTATAATAATGTACATTGGAAGTCGTGGACATCAGATGCTTTCTGAGAATTCGAGATTTGAATAGTTTTGCAGGACTTTCAAAGGTACTTGTATGCTCTGCATTCGACAGACGCAGTTTATGCATATGCAGTAATTCCTCAATTTTATTCAGTTGCTCTCTCATCTCATTCAGTTTTTTTCGTGTTTTCGACAGTTCGCACTGTAACTCAGCTTGTTGCGTGCGTTGTCTGACTAAACCGCCGTACACATATATTCTAGTATTTCTTCGTTCTTATTCATGTGCGCAGACGTTGTGGCTACTCGACGCCCACAACGTAAATCAAAAGGCACTTGCGAAGATTACGAATGTGTATTCTAGCAGTAGTCAAATTCGAAATTGTGTCAAGGTAATATTCAACAGTGAATGGACAAGTATTTGCGAAGTACATATAAAATCGGTCTGTATACACATATAATACAAGTATACAAATTAGATTAAAAAGCATGTTTACAGTTGGTATAGGGGTACTACATAATTCCCCCACCAGAACACTAAAATATAAAAAAATACATTTAAGTGTTCGAAAATAACATGCGTCAGCGTAATACGTAGCAGCGATAGTACACAGAAGGCGATTTATTAAGCTGAAAAATGAGCAGTTTAATGCGGTTAATAACGTCGATAATAAATGCGATAATCTAGGGAAAGTGGAATTCCTAATCGTAATAGAATATATAAGGAACGATAAAATTGTCCGGGGATCTGTAGTCGGTAGACGAAAACGATACGTGAATAATATACGAGATGTGATTAAATGTAATAATATAGGAAATATCGATGTTAAAATAATAGTGACGTGATTTATGTATGAAAATATTAATCAATTAAATGAGTAATCAAATGACAATTACGAATAAAGATAATAAAAATGAGAATTCGTTGTAAGTTATATTTCGATGACTTGCACGTAACGTTTAGGCCTATGGACTCGTCTACCAGATCGTGTCGTGTTCGCAGGCTTCTCCGCCGACGTTGAAGCTTGTGTGGATGTAGGTGTTGGCACGTCGTTCAGCTGGTTCTTATCGTTGACTTCAAAATCGTCGAGGAACGCTGGTTTGACTCTGTCGATACTGATGGCTTCTGTTTTATTCAATCTTTCTATCGTGATAACTTTCGCGTTTCTGTTTAGAACTTTGAATGGGCCATCATAAGCGGGTTGAAGTGGTCGTTGTACACCTTCTCTCCTGACGAAGACGTGAGTACAATCTGTCAGTTGTGACGGGATGTATGACGCTCGTTCCTGCTGACGTGGAAGTGATATCTTTAGCTCGTTCATGTGTCGTTTTAGCTGGTGCACGTAACCAGTCATATCGTGTGGAACTTCGTTACCCGGGGTGAAAAATTCTCCTGGTAATCGTAATGTTGTTCCATAGACTAGTTCGGAAACACAGCAGCCAATATCTTTCTTTATAGTAGCTCGTATACCAAGTAATACTAGTGGAAGTTTGGTTGACCAATCGTTTTGAGTCAAAGAAGCAGCGAGTGCAGCTTTGAGTTGTCGATGAAATCGTTCGACCATACCGTTGGAACTAGGATGATACGCTGTCGTTCGTATTCGTTTAATGCCTAGTAATTCAGTTAGTTGGTCAAAAGTCGGCTTTCAAACTGGGCACCTCTGTCTGTAGTGATAATTGATGGGACACCAAAGTTGGCTATCCAGTTTTCGACTAAAGCTTTAGCTACCGTTTCAGCTGAGACGTCGATTAATGGAACTGCTACTGGCCAACGAGTAAATCTGTCAATGCAGGTTAGAATATAGTTGAAACCATTGGAAGGAGGCAGTGGACCAACTATGTCTACATGTACATGGTCAAATCTAGAGTCGGGGTTAGGGAAGCGACCAAGTGGTGCTTTGGTGTGCCGGTTGATTTTGACTCTTTGACAAGACAAGCAATTTCGTGTCCACTTCTTAACGTCGCTGTTAATGTTTGGCCAGATAAATCTTTCTCTTAGTAGCTTGGTAGTAGCGCTAACACCAGGATGCGACAAGTTATGTAACTTCTCGAATACTGTATGTCTCATAGCTATTGGAACGAAAGGTCGATATTTACCTGTAGAGGTGTCGCAGATAACTTTTGTCGTGCCGAAAGGAATTGCCTCGAGGTTTAGAGATGTTGTTTTAGAAGACATGATCTTTTTGAGTTCGGCGTCATCTCGTTGTAAGTTTGAGAGATGTTCGTAGTCGATGTCTGGGCATACAATGTTATCAATGTGCATACGTGATAAAGCGTCTGCCACTTCATTGTTTTTACCCTTTATGTGTCGCAGATCGGAGGTGAACTGGGATATAAACTCGAGATGTCGTAGTTCACGTGGAGAGTAGTTATCCTGTTTTGCTGATAAGGCTTTCGTTAGAGCCTTGTGGTCTGTAAAGACAGTAAAAGGTGTACCTTCCAGCATATGTCGAAAGTGCTTGATTGCTAAATAAACAGCTAATAACTCTCTACCAAAGGTGCTATATCGACATTGAGTAGGATTCAGTCGTTTCGAAAAGAATGCAAGGGGTTGCCATTCGCCATGTACCTGCTGTTGTAACACTGCCCCAATGGCGACATCTGAAGCATCTGTCATGAGAGACAGGGGGCGTCATTCTGGCGTCTGACTAAGAGCGTCTTGTCATTTAGTGATTGTTTAACAGCTTCGAATGCTTTAACAGCTTCTGCAGGCAAATGGAATGAACGACTATGTCCACGTAAGCAGTCGGTCAACGGTTGCAAAACTCTAGCACAGTTCGGGATAAAACGCCGGTAAAAATTGACTAGACCCAAAAATCGCCGTAATTTCTTGAAAGAATCTGGTAATGGATAGTCTTTGATGGCTTGTACATCGTCGGGGACTGGTCTAATTCCTTGATTGTCAATCAAGTGACCGAGGAATTTCAGTGATTTCTTACCAAATTCGCATTTATCTAAATTGATAGTCATGCCGTATTTGTGAAGTCTTTCGAACACCGTCTTCACATGTTTCACATGCTCGGTTTCGTCTGCACTTGCAATTAGTAAGTCGTCAATGTATGCGTAGACGAAGGGCAGGCCGCGGAGTACTTGGTCGATGAGACGTTGAAATGTCTGAGCGGCGTTCATCAGCCCGAAAGGCATGCGCACGAATTCGTATAAGCCGAATGGCGTGGTGATAGCAGTTTTTGGAACGTCATCCGGGTGGATGGGAATATGATGGTACGCTCTGACAAGGTCGATTTTGGAGAAAATTTTAACCTCTGGCAAGTTGCTGGCGAAATCGTGAATATGCGGTATGGGGTATCGATCAGGTACCGTTTGCTTGTTTAAAGCTCGATAATCCCCGCATGGCCGTATCTCACCAGAAGACTTTTTGGGTACCATGTGCAGCGGTGAAGACCAAGAGCTGTTGGATGGTCGAATAATGCCGAGCTCTAACATTTTATCGAACTCTGTTTTTGCGATTTTAAGTCGATGTGGGTCAAGGCGTCGAGGACGTGCAAAAACTGGTGGTCCAGTGGTTTTAATGTGATGAACCACTTGATGCTTTAGTTCTGTTGCTCGGAAAGAGGGTTGTAGAAGGTCAGGGAACTGATTTACTAAGTCAGTATATGGAGATGCTGGTGTGCGTGTGACCATCAAGTTCAGCGATGATGCACGGCTAATCGTACCAGCGATGTACCTTTTATTGAGCGAGTCTATAAGCTTAGGGCTAACCGGATCAACTAGCAGTTTGTGTTGCTGTAGAAAATCTATACCAAGGATTGGGGATGGAACGTCTGCGATGATGAAAGACCAATGTAGGTATTCTGCAGACCAAAATCTAAAGTCATTCGTTTACTACCATATGTAACAATATTAGACTTATTAACGGCTTGGAGCGTAACTGCAGGGTCAGGATGTTGACGTTCCTGCGTAGTCGGAGGGAGAACACTAACCTCTGCTCCTGTGTCGACTAAGAACGTAGTACCGGTATTTCTATCTGTTACATAAAACAAACGACTGCTAGATCGTAGATTGCTGACAGTAGAAGTTTTCATACATGACGATATATCTTTTGGTTTAGCCTGAAAGTTGCAAGGTGAACGACACCGTCGTGCATTGCCTCCGTAACTACGGTGGTACCAGCAAATAGTATCGTGATGTCGTGACGTGCTGGGTGACCGAGAAAGACGTCGACGAGACGAGCTTCTAGAACGGCTTGGTCGTGTGTGTGTGGTCAGTGCTGCTAACTGACTCAGTAAGGTGTCGACTTTGTGTTCTAGAGTCTGTATCCTGTCGTCAGTGTCTGGTATTCTGCTAGTGGAAGCAACAGATTGAGGTGTTGACCTCTCGTACATGCGATCTGCGATTTTGGCGAGCTTTTCTATGTCAATGTCGTCGTCTCCGAAAGCAAGAACTTGTTGAATGTTTGCAGGAAGTCGTCGCAACCAAATTTGGTAAAAGAGACGTCTGTCGATATCTCTTCCTGCTACTAGGCTTTGCATGTGCCTCATGAGTTGTGATGGGGTTTTATCACCTAGCTCTACATTGCTTAACAAACGATCGAGTGCTTGCCTATCAGAAAGTGAAGTGCATCGAAGTACTTCTTCTTTCAACTTGTCGTAAGCAGAGTCTGTGCTGGGCTGAACGATGCATTGTCGGACCTGTTCGGCGATTTCGTCTGGTAGTACTGTACTCAATATGCCGAATTTAGCCGTCTGTGACGTGAGCTTATTGGCAGTGAAATAATTTTCCAGTCGTGCAAACCAAAGATGAGGGTCTCTGGGCCTAAAAACTGGTACAGTAAGAGAAATGGTACTAACAGATCCCAGCTCTAAGTTATTAGAGGTATTGGAAGACATGTTACAATTCGTAGAAAAATGGTTTAAGAGTAACAAAAAATAAAAAATTATGCACACTAAGAATATGGCAAAACAGAAAAACATGCAATGAAGATGCTTACCACAGATTACTGCAAGTTGTGCGATGAGAAAGCACAAGAATGAGCTCGAAATGTCTATTATATGTATATATATCCGATAAAGTTAGAGTTTAAATAATCCAGCAAGTGTAATGATGCGTCCGGGTGAACAAAATGTCGTTGGTGTCAACAAGTTATCGTCGCAGTGAAAAAGTTATCGTCGAGGTGAAAAAGTTGTCGTCGCGATGGACAATTTGTCGACGGGGTAGAAATTTGTCGTTGGGGTCAACAATTCGTCGTCGGGGTGAATCAGTTACCATCAAGGACACCGATTTGTCGTCGCTGTCGAAATATCACGTCGGGCTCACCAATTTTGTTGCGTGCGTTGTCTGACTAAACTGCCGTACACATATATTCTAGTATTTCTTCGTTCTTATTGATGTGCGCAGACGTTGTGGCTACTCGACGCCCACAACGTAAATCAAAAGGCACTTGCGAAGATTACGAATGTGTATTGAAGCAGTAGTCAAATTCGAAATTGTGTCAAGGTAATATTCAACAGTAAATTGACAAGTATTTGCGAAGTACATATAAAATCGGTCTGTATACACATATAATACAAGTATACAAATTAGATTAAAAAGCATGTTTACAGTTGGTATAGGGGTACTACATAATTCCCCCACCAGAACACTAAAATATAAAAAAATACATTTAAGTGTTCGAAAATAACATGCGTCAGCGTAATACGTAGCAGCGATAGTACACAGAAGGCGATTTATTAAGCTGAAAAATGAGCAGTTTAATGCGGTTAATAACGTCGATAATAAATGCGATAATCTAGGGAAAGTGGAATTCCTAATCGTAATAGAATATATAAGGAACGATAAAATTGTCCGGGGATCTGTAGTCGGTAGACGAAAACGATACGTGAATAATATACGAGATGTGATTAAATGTAATAATATAGGAAATATCGATGTTAAAATAATAGTGACGTGATTTATGTATGAAAATATTAATCAGTTAAATGAGTAATCAAATGACAATTACGAATAAAGATAATAAAAATGAAAATTCGTAGTAAGTTATATTTCGATGACTTGCACGTAACGTTTAGGCCAATGGACTCGTCTACCAGATCGTGTTGTTTTCGCAGGCTTCTCTGTCGACGTTGAAGCTTGTGTGGATGTAGGTGTTGGCACGTCGTTCAGCTGGTTCTTATCGTTGACTTCGAAATCGTCGAGGAACGCTGGTTTGACTCTGTCGATACTGATGGCTTCTGTTTTATTCAATCTTTCTATCGTGATAACTTTCGCGTTTCTGTTTAGAACTTTGAATGGGCCATCATAAGCGGGTTGAAGTGGTCGTTGTACACCTTCTCTCCTGACGAAGACGTGAGTACAATCTGTCAGTTGTGACGGGATGTATGACGCTCGTTCCTGCTGACGTGGAAGTGATATCTTTAGCTCGTTCATGTGTCGTTTTAGCTGGTGCACGTAACCAGTCATATCGTGTGGAACTTCGTTACCCGGGGTGAAAAATTCTCCTGGTAATCGTAATGTTGTTCCATAGACTAGTTCGGAAACACAGCAGCCAATATCTTTCTTTATAGTAGCTCGTATACCAAGTAATACTAGTGGAAGTTTGGTTGACCAATCGTTTTGAGTCAAAGAAGCAGCGAGTGCAGCTTTGAGTTGTCGATGAAATCGTTCGACCATACCGTTGGAACTAGGATGATACGCTGTCGTTCGTATTCGTTTAATGCCTAGTAATTCAGTTAGTTGGTCAAAAGTCGGCTTTCAAACTGGGCACCTCTGTCTGTAGTGATAATTGATGGGACACCAAAGTTGGCTATCCAGTTTTCGACTAAAGCTTTAGCTACCGTTTCAGCTGAGACGTCGATTAATGGAACTGCTACTGGCCAACGAGTAAATCTGTCAATGCAGGTTAGAATATAGTTGAAACCATTGGAAGGAGGCAGTGGACCAACTATGTCTACATGTACATGGTCAAATCTAGAGTCGGGGTTAGGGAAGCGACCAAGTGGTGCTTTGGTGTGCCGGTTGATTTTGACTCTTTGACAAGACAAGCAATTTCGTGTCCACTTCTTAACGTCGCTGTTAATGTTTGGCCAGATAAATCTTTCTCTTAGTAGCTTGGTAGTAGCGCTAACACCAGGATGCGACAAGTTATGTAACTTCTCGAATACTGTATGTCTCATAGCTATTGGAACGAAAGGTCGATATTTACCCGTAGAGGTGTCGCAGATAACTTTTGTCGTGCCGAAAGGAATTGCCTCGAGGTTTAGAGATGTTGTTTTAGAAGACATGATCTTTTTGAGTTCGGCGTCATCTCGTTGTAAGTTTGAGAGATGTTCGTAGTCGATGTCTGGGCATACAATGTTATCAATGTGCATACGTGATAAAGCGTCTGCCACTTCATTGTTTTTACCCTTTATGTGTCGCAGATCGGAGGTGAACTGGGATATAAACTCGAGATGTCGTAGTTCACGTGGAGAGTAGTTATCCTGTTTTGCTGATAAGGCTTTCGTTAGAGCCTTGTGGTCTGTAAAGACAGTAAAAGGTGTACCTTCCAGCATATGTCGAAAGTGCTTGATTGCTAAATAAACAGCTAATAACTCTCTACCAAAGGTGCTATATCGACATTGAGTAGGATTCAGTCGTTTCGAAAAGAATGCAAGGGGTTGCCATTCGCCATGTACCTGCTGTTGTAACACTGCCCCAATGGCGACATCTGAAGCATCTGTCATGAGAGACAGGGGGCGTCATTCTGGCGTCTGACTAAGAGCGTCTTGTCATTTAGTGATTGTTTAACAGCTTCGAATGCTTTAACAGCTTCTGCAGGCAAATGGAATGAACGACTATGTCCACGTAAGCAGTCGGTCAACGGTTGCAAAACTCTAGCACAGTTCGGGATAAAACGCCGGTAAAAATTGACTAGACCCAAAAATCGCCGTAATTTCTTGAAAGAATCTGGTAATGGATAGTCTTTGATGGCTTGTACATCGTCGGGGACTGGTCTAATTCCTTGATTGTCAATCAAGTGACCGAGGAATTTCAGTGATTTCTTACCAAATTCGCATTTATCTAAATTGATAGTCATGCCGTATTTGTGAAGTCTTTCGAACACCGTCTTCACATGTTTCACATGCTCGGTTTCGTCTGCACTTGCAATTAGTAAGTCGTCAATGTATGCGTAGACGAAGGGCAGGCCGCGGAGTACTTGGTCGATGAGACGTTGAAATGTCTGAGCGGCGTTCATCAGCCCGAAAGGCATGCGCACGAATTCGTATAAGCCGAATGGCGTGGTGATAGCAGTTTTTGGAACGTCATCCGGGTGGATGGGAATATGATGGTACGCTCTGACAAGGTCGATTTTGGAGAAAATTTTAACCTCTGGCAAGTTGCTGGCGAAATCGTGAATATGCGGTATGGGGTATCGATCAGGTACCGTTTGCTTGTTTAAAGCTCGATAATCCCCGCATGGCCGTATCTCACCAGAAGACTTTTTGGGTACCATGTGCAGCGGTGAAGACCAAGAGCTGTTGGATGGTCGAATAATGCCGAGCTCTAACATTTTATCGAACTCTGTTTTTGCGATTTTAAGTCGATGTGGGTCAAGGCGTCGAGGACGTGCAAAAACTGGTGGTCCAGTGGTTTTAATGTGATGAACCACTTGATGCTTTAGTTCTGTTGCTCGGAAAGAGGGTTGTAGAAGGTCAGGGAACTGATTTACTAAGTCAGTATATGGAGATGCTGGTGTGCGTGTGACCATCAAGTTCAGCGATGATGCACGGCTAATCGTACCAGCGATGTACCTTTTATTGAGCGAGTCTATAAGCTTAGGGCTAACCGGATCAACTAGCAGTTTGTGTTGCTGTAGAAAATCTATACCAAGGATTGGGGATGGAACGTCTGCGATGATGAAAGACCAATGTAGGTATTCTGCAGACCAAAATCTAAAGTCATTCGTTTACTACCATATGTAACAATATTAGACTTATTAACGGCTTGGAGCGTAACTGCAGGGTCAGGATGTTGACGTTCCTGCGTAGTCGGAGGGAGAACACTAACCTCTGCTCCTGTGTCGACTAAGAACGTAGTACCGGTATTTCTATCTGTTACATAAAACAAACGACTGCTAGATCGTAGATTGCCAACAGTAGAAGTTTTCATACATGACGATATATCTTTTGGTTTAGCCTGAAAGTTGCAAGGTGAACGACACCGTCGTGCATTGCCTCCGTAACTACGGTGGTACCAGCAAATAGTATCGTGATGTCGTGACGTGCTGGGTGACCGAGAAAGACGTCGACGAGACGAGCTTCTAGAACGGCTTGGTCGTGTGTGTGTGGTCAGTGCTGCTAACTGACTCAGTAAGGTGTCGACTTTGTGTTCTAGAGTCTGTATCCTGTCGTCAGTGTCTGGCATTCTGCTAGTGGAAGCAACAGATTGAGGTGTTGACCTCTCGTACATGCGATCTGCGATTTTGGCGAGCTTTTCTATGTCAATGTCGTCGTCTCCGTAAGCAAGAACTTGTTGAATGTTTGCAGGAAGTCGTCGCAACCAAATTTGGTAAAAGAGACGTTTGTCGATATCTCTTCCTGCTACTAGGCTTTGCATGTGCCTCATGAGTTGTGATGGGGTTTTATCACCTAGCTCTACATTGCTTAACAAACGATCGAGTGCTTGCCTATCAGAAAGTGAAGTGCATCGAAGTACTTCTTCTTTCAACTTGTCGTAAGGAGAGTCTGTGCTGGGCTGAACGATGCATTGTCGAACCTGTTCGGCGATTTCGTCTGGTAGTACTGTACTCAATATGCCAAATTTAGCCGTCTGTGACGTGAGCTTATTGGCAGTGAAATAATTTTCCAGTCGTGCAAACCAAAGATGAGGGTCTCTGGGCCTAAAAACTGGTACAGTAAGAGAAATGGTACTAACAGATCCCAGCTCTAAGTTATCAGAGGTATTGGAAGACATGATACAATTCGTAGAAAAATGGTTTAACAGTAACAAAAAATAAAAAATTATGCACACTAAGAATATGGCAAAACAGAAAAACATGCAATGCAGATGCTTACCACAGATTACTGCAAGTTGTGCGATGAGAAAGCACAAGAATGAGCTCGAAATGTCTATTATATGTATATATATCCGATAAAGTTAGAGTTTAAATAATCCAGCAAGTGTAATGATGCGTCCGGGTGAACAAAATGTCGTTGGAGTCAACAAGTTATCGTCGCAGTGAACAAGTTATCGTCGAGGTGAAAAAGTTGTCGTCGCGATGGACAATTTGTCGACGGGGTAGAAATTTGTCGTTGGGGTCAACAATTCGTCGTCGGGGTGAACCAGTTATCGTCAAGGACACCAATTTGTCGTCGCTGTCGAAATATCACGTCGGGCTCACCAATTTTGTTGCGTGCGTTGTCTGACTAAACTGCTGTACACATATATTCTAGTATTTCTTCGTTCTTATTGATGTGCGCAGACGTTGTGGCTACTCGACGCCCACAACGTAAATCAAAAGGCACTTGCGAAGATTACGAATGTGTATTGTAGCAGTAGTCAAATTCGAAATTGTGTCAAGGTAATGTTCAACAGTAAATTGACAAATATTTGCGAAGTACATATAAAATCGGTCTGTATACACATATAATACAAGTATACAAATTAGATTAAAAAGCATGTTTACAGTTGGTATAGGGGTACTACAAGCTACCTCATTTTTGAAAACAGTTGACACTTGAGCTGCCGAACTTGTAGTGGAGGTTTTCATTGGATTAGCTTGAGTATTTTGAAAAGTTGAAAGACACCTTGACTCCATTTTACTAGACAGCTTGGGAGAATTATAAGAATGTTGAGCAAAATAAGTATTCGAACTTCTGCAAACCGCCTTGATGTGTCCAACTTTACCACATTTGTGACACTTAGCACCCCGAAAACGGAAAGTGCTTCGTAGATGTAACTTTCCACAGGAAAAACACGATTTAATGTTTTTGATCTCTCGCTGCATTCTATTACCTGTGGACGACAATTTGGATTGCTTTCCATGAACACTTGTATTTTCGACTTTAGAAAGCATAACATCAGATACTGACGTAGTGGGAGCAGAGTATTCATTATTGACATCTTCATATGTAATACATAAATCTTTAGCAGTTTGAAAGGTACAAGAGGGAATCTGAATTAACTCTTTCTCTAACTTAGGAATATTGATTCCAGCAATTAGACGATCACGTAGTTGAGTATGCAGCTGATCTCCAGAGTTACACTTTGAAGCTTGTATTTGGAGTTGAAGAATAAATTCTCTAATCCTCTGGTTTGGAGCACGAACCAGTTTATGGAATTGAGCCCTCTCTCGCGTCTCAAATGTAGTTACATGAAAGTGATTTATGAGAAGTTCACGTAGTTTATAATATGGCAGAGAAATTGGTTTATCTGGAAATGACAGAGTCTTTACTAGGCTATACGCATCTAGCCCAATAGCAGTGATGAAATGTGCTGGTATTTTGTCATCCCGAACATTCTTTGAAATGCACCACGCATCGAAGCATTCAAGATAATCAGCAATCTCCCGCGGAGAATCATTCAGAGGAAATTTTCCCAGGTTATTTAGTTCCATCGCGACTCCAATTTGTTGTAATTATTTGTAATCGTAGTATTAGTATTTCAAGATGACCGAATTACAAGAATCCAAACAAAACACAGAGAGGGCCGAACTCGGGAATTTGTATTTAGCGGAATTATTATGCAATTCACATAAGAAACATATCAACAGTCAACAGTAAGTATTTAAACAATACAGAGATAGAAATTGTCAATCACCACAAATATATATGAAATTAATAAAGAGTTATGAGGTGAGAAAATAAATTTAGGTCATGTTATGCAGACATATGGAAGGTCAAAATAACAATGAAGATCCCTAAACCAAATAACAGAGGTTATAGTACATCTACTCTAGCTGGTATCAAAACAAAGTTTACCAAGGAAGGTTTAGTGTGATGACGAATTGCTTTTGAACGCATACAGATGGTTTAAACTTCCTAATCGCTAGCCAGGGCTTCCACAAACTTTAAGATACGCCCCAAACACGTTTTATAAGTAGGCTTAAAAGATGTGTAACGTCAATTTTATGTCCTGTCTCTATAATATGCTTCTCAATAGAGGAGCTAGGTCTCCTGTTCCTTTAACGCAGCTAATAACTGAGAATGTGAAGCCAATATATCCATCTAAGCCCTTTGAACATGTGAAAAATAGTGTCACATCCCACTGTATTTACCAATTTGAATGTACGTGTGGACATACATACATACATAGGGAGGATTCAACGGTCTCTGGAAGTTAAGGGCTGGCTTCAGAGCATATTCCTAAATGGCTATTTCAGAAGCAAATAGAATGATCGGAAACCACTAATGATGAGAATAGGCGACCTAGCTCCTCTATTGAGAAACATATTATAGAGACAGGACATAAAATTGACGTTACACATCTTTTAAACCTACTTATAAAACGTGTTTGGGGCGTATCTTAAAGTTTGTGGAAGCCCTGGCTAGCGATTAGGAAGTTTAAACCATCTGTATGCGTTCAAAAGCAATTCGTCATCACACTAAACCATCCTTGGTAAACCTTGTTTTGATACCAGCCAGGGTAGATGTCCTTTTAACCTTACCTAAATTTATTTTCTCACCTCATAACTCTTTATTAATTTCATATATATTCCTATGACAAGTCAGTGTGTGTGATCAGATTGTTCGAAATGTGTTGTGCAAATACAGGATTACACGATTCAGCCTAATTACGTCTTCTTATTGCTTTGCTAAAGCTATGAAGTAGTTATAATTACGCAGTCATAAGATGATTTGTCCAACCCCTGAGGTTAATGCTGAACAAGAATTGAAGATATGACACGAAATTCAGCAGAAAATATTTACCTTGTAAGCTGATTTTTCGTTGCCCGTTGTTATTGCATGAACTGTGGCGACGCAAAGGATAAATTCTAACTCACTTTTTTGGTTTATTCTTTTGGAAGTTAGGGTAAGTGGAACAAATGGTATGAACTCTCGTCTCAATTGTTGAAGTTGTTCTCAAGGGATAGTGCACTATCATATGATGATGGATATAACTGCTTAGAATCCAACCGATATCTGTGGGCGCACCTTTCTACACTGGACTTCACCATAAAAACAGTCATATTTATTCTACCAGTGTGACATTTCATCCTTTTTACCTGAAAATTGATTCTTCATGAATCATGGTTTCTCTAGTGAGTATCGCGACTAACACTATTCCTGCTTAATTTCAGAAAAGTATCTACTCGTCGCATATGAAATGACTCACATAGAATGTGCACAGCCTATTGTTAAACAAAGAATGAATTACTGACACAGAATCTATAAATGGCTTAGCACAATTCATAGAGAAGGCTTCTGTTTGAAATGTATATTGCACAGCACATTTGAATTGGTCAAGTGTAAATGTCAATCTCATTCACTAAATGAGACTAAACCTTCAGATTTGTCAATTCAGAGTTTACTGAGAGTATTGCGAAGAGAAATAAACAGAATTCGCTCTACTAATTTTATCCAAAAGCCAAGTTCAACACTCAAAAACTGAAGGACCAGGCTACAAAGGACATCTTCACTGTGAGCATAAAGGACAAAGCCGAGACACAAATCAACACCAGAGAAAAGGTCGGTGTCGAAAAGCACTGGAACAACTTGAAAACGGTGTGGAATCAAACCTGCATGGAAGTTCTAGGTAGAAGAAAGAGACAGGACAAACAGTGGCTCCCTACGGACACTTGGAAACTAATAGAAGAGAGAAGGATGGCGAAACAAAAGATTATCCAGTGCACCGACGAGCAACAAAAACAGGAGCTGAATGCAAGCTACAATACACTGAACAAAAGAGTGAAGAAGAGTGCCAGGGAAGATAAAAGAAAATATTATGAAGCCATGGGAAGTGAAGCAGAACAAGCTGCAGTGCAGGCAAAGGAGACCTCGCCACACTCTACCAAACAACTAGGCACCTATCGGGCAAAAGTTCGACACCGATTAAGCCAATAAAGGACGACAATGGAAAGTCAATCACCAAAGAGGTGGAACAGAGAAAGCACTGGGCTGAACACTTCAAAAGACATCTGAATCGACCGCCACCTACAACGCGCTCAACAATACCAACAAGTGAAGCAGAACTACTAGTGAACTTAAACCCCCGACGAAATCAGAAGTCCTGAAGGCAATCAAGATGCTAAAAGCTGGGAAAACACCAGGACCAGATGGAATCCCATCAGAAGCATTGAAAATGGACCTAGAGACGACAGCGGACTTGATGACGCCATTGCTGGAGAAGGTGTGGAAGGAGGGCAAAGTACCTGAGGATCGGAAGAAAGGACACTTATTCAAACTACGAAAGAAAGGAGACTTAAGTCAATGCAAAAACTGGCGCGGAATTATGCTCCTGTCCATCCCAAGCAAAATACTAAGCCTCATCGTCCTGGAGAAAATCAAAAAAGCCCTGAATGAAAAACTATGACCGGAAAAGGTTGGATTCCGGAGAAACAAATCATGTATTGATCAAATCGCCACTCTACGGATCATCACTGGACAAAGCTTGGAATGACAGTCACCTCTTTATCTCAGTTTCATCGACTTTGAAAATGCCTTCGACAGCGTCGATCGAGAGGTGATTTGGCAACTACTTCGCTACTACGGGGTCCCACCGACAATTATACATCTCATTCAACAGTTATACGACAATGCTGCTTGCCAAGTAATCCACAATGGGAAACTTACGGAAGCTTTCGAAGTGAGGACGGGGGTGATGCAAGGCTGTCTACTATCGCCAATGATCTTCCTGATTGCAATAGATTGGATAATGCGACAAACAGCAGGCGGGCAATGAGGAAACAGGCATAAAATGGACTCACACAAAAAACAAACTTGGGGGATCTGGACTTCGCTGATGTCACATATATGTCTGATTTCCCACAAACTGGAAGATATGCAAGTGAAAAGCAACAAGCTGGCGGAAGAACCATCAAAGATAGGACTACGGGTGAACATAGATAAAACAGAGGAGATGAAGATTCCTGGCCAACGCCAACAGCAACAACAACAACAGACAACAATCAGCATAAATGGGAGGAACCTGAAAGAAGTAACCTCCTTTACCTACCGACCTGGGAAGCATCGTTTCAACTACAGGCAGGCAGAACTGACGAGGATATCAAAGCCAGAATCGGAAAAGCAAGACAGGCTTTCATTAACCTTAAGTCTGTGTGGAGGTCAACATCACTCAGAATCAAAAATAACATCCGGATTTTAAACTCCAATGTAAAGTCAGTGCTACTCACCATATGGATCAGAGACTTGCACTGCGCGTCATAAAGAGCATCTCAAGCAAACTTCAGACCTTCATTGGTAGTTGTCTTCGCTCAACACTCGAGATCAGATGGCCAGAAAAGATCAGAAACAGAGATCTCTGGGAGCGAACCAAGCAGGAACCGATTGTGAAACAAATATGCAGGAAGAAATAGAGATGGATTGGCCATACTCTGGGGAAACCAACCATCAAGTGACATCACTAGACAAGCCATTGCTCGAGTGGAACCTGAAAGAGAAGCGGCGAGTTGGTCTTCAGTGCGAGGGTGACTTGGAGAAGGTGATGTGAAGAGGAGATGAAAGCATGTGAGCAGACTTGGAGCGAAGTGGAAAAGTTGGCAGAAAACCGAAGGCAATGGAGACGCGCAGCTGAAGCCCTATGTTCCTCTAGGAATTAAAGGATATAATAATAATAATTTTATCCACTGCGTCCAGAGTTAGCGTTTCATTATTAATTTATATTATGATCATAAAATAATCGTGTTGTAGATGCATTCGCTCCACAAAATTATATTCATACCACGACTCAAGGAGCAAATATAGGTAATCAACTGAAGGAGGTTTATACACACTGAGAAATAAAAGCTCAGTGATGACAAAGTCTCGTGCAATACTAGACAGCATCTTACTCTTCAAGCGATGGAAGTTTAACAATATATTGTTCGTCCTATCTAGTGTGATGGTAGTTAAAAATGCCAAATGTATGCGGTAACACGGCAACACTTAGGGACGTGTCACCAGGTATTACACTTGACTAAGAAGTAATACCTGATAAAAGATTATTTAAATGAAGCGAATGAAGTCGTCTGTGTAGGAATTAAAAGACTGCACTCTGAGAAACATCAGACTTCTAAAAGATAGCTGAAATATCTGACCAATTGTAATAATTTGTTTGCAAATAGATTGAAAATCCATTGACCATCCCCTCATTACCAAAACACCATCAGCAAAGTGGGTGTTGCACATGTTTTGCCGAATATACTCATACCCAGGATTTCATCTCACTGAAACCACGTGAAGTTATCTCTACATGCAACATTAGTTATAGGGGGAAGAAGACGACAATAATGTTTTAGATCAACAATGTTGCTGATTCTTTCTGGCCAATTGATTTTCAAAATACAGCTACCTTAGCTCTATAATGAAAGATCAAGTGGCCAGTAAGAATCAGAAACAAGAAGGCATGAGATAACCTGATCAAGAACCCATCGTTTAACAGACGTGTAGGAGAAATTGGAGATGTACAGGTTTTACACTGAGGAGACTGTCGAGTGACATCTTGTGCAATGCAGGACATTGCTCGAGTGGAATCCCTATGGGAAGCGACAGGTTAGGCGTTGGTGCGATGAGGCAATGAGAGATTATGGAAAAACGTAGGCCCAGGACAAGGGGACAACAGAAAATAGAAGAAAGTGGAAATGTGTTGTTGAAGCCAGCCCTATGTTCCACTGGAAACCCAAGGGAGCAATAATGATCACTAGAGCTTTGTCCCTCATATTATAAGCGTGAATAAATGGTTACATGAAAGGAATCTTACAAAGACTTTATCTTGTAAGTCTATTCATAGATACTTCACAGATACAATCAAATCACGGAATATACACATTGGGTCATAGGACTTATTAAGAAGACAATTGCAGCGAAGGAAATTTTCTTTTCGACGAAGTCATCATCTAGGCTATACATTCGTGTATTTATACCAAATGGATGGGAAAGTTCCAAAATAATATCCGGTCAAGGGTCAAATTATTATCACTACATTTCTAACCCCCAATTGCACAATGTCAATCATCTTAGATACAATCAAACTAGATTCAACGGAAGACTGAAACCAATAACTACAATACTCCTATCAGCTAGTAGGTCAGTCAAAGTCTGGTGGACACCTCATAACTATTCAATCTAAGCTAATAGTTTAGGTTTCTGTACAAAAACAGAAGACATAGAATCACATCTATTTGGATAACACCTCCTCTAACCTATATAATACAACTTTTATCGTGTCTTAACGGTTTTAAGTACTTTTCGCTAGGAAGCTTACATGCTGAATAATTGCTGAAGACGCATCTTATCACATACTGATGTATGCGAAAACTTCACATGCTTAAGTTTCTCATCAGACACATCTCTGTGTCCACTACCGATTAAGCTGCCTTTTTTAATAACCACTAAATATCTTAACTGTTAATTCTGTTAGTATCCGTCGTTTCTTTTTGTATTAAATTTATACTACTTATTATTAGTAAGTAGTATAAGTTATTTTGACACTTCAGTCGCTGTGTGTTACTGAAGTGTAAATCATGTGTGATTATAACTCGTATTTTTTGTGTTTGGAAAATTGAGAAATCGACACAATTCAGAAAGTTGAAGAGACAAAATCTACTTGAATCAAAACAGTATGAAAAGGAAATATAGTTCTAGTTTGATTGCTACCTGAATTGTATTCAAGATATGTAACTACTAAAACCTACTATTTGTTATCTGAATTCAGGAAACCGATCTTTTCGTTCTACTGTATAACTAGCTGATTGAAACTTCCTTGAGTTACACACAGTCACGAAATGCTTCAATGAGACAGTCACCAGTTGGAAATGGTTTTTGTGATGCATCCGCCAAGTCTCTGAACCATAAAGAAACACTGACTGACATTAGTTTTGAAGATCCAAATGTTGTTTCCACACTGATTTTAGAATAAAAGAAGAATAGCAACAGCTCAATCCTCGAACACCTTGTTATCTCCGGACATCGAGTAGCCCCACACGAATGCTTCACAGTGGTACACAGAGTCCTTCTATATCGTACAAAAGGACTCCGGATACGACATCTGTACATAGCTGAGGCATTAGCTATTCGTAACATAAAACCGGACCTATGCATACAAAAACGATACATACATTCTCTAGCCCTACCATGGCCAGAGTAAATTTCTTACTATAATTTTTCTCCTCTCTTTTAACATGTAAGTTCACTATTATTATTATTATTATTATTATTATTATTATTACTGTTCTTAGTACTTTTATTATTATTACTATTCCCACCATCCACATTTTATTACTACTCTATGACTGTTTATTAATAACATTGCTTTTTCACACAGATCTTATACAAAACTACTGTATAACCTTTCCACTAGCTCCTATTCACTCTACACTAGCTTATTGATTAGTCATTATCTCACACTTATTAGGTCATGCCAACTTCTGTCTCCTTTCTAACTTACAATTAGTCATCCCTTCTTACACCTCACACTATGTAGTAGAATTTTCAAGGACAAAGTTTACCAGTATCTGATTGGTCAAAAAGTTATGTGTTTAATTATAATTACGATTGTACAGCAGCTCATGAAAATGAATCGTCGAAAAGAAAATTTTCTTCTCTGTTTGTGCCTTTTCTTAAGAATAATAAGTGCCTATCTCGCCATCTTTTCTGATCCTGGTTGGATTGAACATCGTCTGTGACGGTCACCTGTAGCTGAAATCATGTTGTCTAGGGCAAATATAGGAAACAGACGACTTCCTTCAAATTTTATCCCGTGATGGTGATTGGTGCATGTTATGGTTGTTTGTCAGGTATTTTCATCTCTTTCGTCTTCTGCACATTCACTTCAATTCCTATCTTCGCTGCATCTTTTGACAATTTTTTTATTTTCATTTGTATATTTTCGAGCTAGTATTGTGGTGACAGCTGGTTGCTAGCCAAGTTGGTAGACAGTAATTTGCGTCAATGTTTACTTCCCCAATATTGGTCGTGAGAAAATTAAGAACAAAGACTGATGCAACAACCAATCACAGCAGACTTTGCGTAGGCGGATACAGTTATCATATAGGTGATCTGACATTCAACAAACAGCCAGAAAGAGATGAAAGATTAACTTTCAGTGAGAAAGAACCACCAATCAGAAGATTGTGTTTTCCTGCTAACAATAATCAATAATAATGTACATCAAAATCTATAAATATGTGTTGATTTCCTTAATAAACGATCCGTTGCCTGACCCTTGTCTTCTGTTGTCACAGTATGACACCAAAACATAAAACGTTCACGAAATCAGAAGCTTCTACAGTTTTCGTATTGGTTCATCCTATTCCCTTCTTCTCGCTCGCATAAATTAATATGTCCTTGTGAATAAAGTCTTTTCACATCTAAGAGTAACAGCCTGGTATCAAGTTGTAATGAATAAGTCATTATTATTATGATTGTTCCTTTGGGTTCCTAGTGGAATATAGGGCTTCAGCTGAACGTCTCCACTTGCCACTTCTGTCTTCCTTCTGCTGTACTTTTCACCTGCATCCATCCATGTTAGTCCATACTGTTTCAACTCCTCTCTCTTCACACGATCTCCTCCATGTCACCCTTGCACAGACGTCCCACTCGCCGCTTCCCTTTCGGCCTGGTTCCACTCGAGAAATGGCCTGACGCGCGCGCGATGTCACCCAGCGGCGGCCTCCTCAGCGAGTGAGTGTCCAATCCATCTCCACTTTCTCCTGCATATTTGTTGGTCGGCGACTGGTTCTTCTTTTGTTTGTTTGTTCCCCTAGTTTCTTGTTGGTGATTCTTTCCGGCCTGGCCATCTGATCTTCAGTATAAATCCAGCGAAGACAGCTAGTTGTTGATAAAGCTCTGCAACAGGCTGTTAGAAATATTCTTTGTGACCCACCCGCCAAGTTTCTGATCCGTATAGAAGAGCTGACTGACTTGACGTTCGTATTGAAAATCCGACCGAATTTTGTTGTTGATGCTGAGTGAGGAATATGTTAAGAGCTTTATATTTTTTTTCTCATGATTATGTGTATATCATGCATTCAGCTCACTTCGCTTGTTATCTCAACTAAGTGTAAGCTTACTTAATTGTTGGATAGTGACTAGCAGTGGAATCCAGGCCGCGAATTTCGACCTATTCGGGATTCGTCATCTGGATTTAATTAAACTTGTTAACTTGTTTTACTCGTTTTTAAAATCTTACTTTAGATTACTTTATTTTCGTGCTCCAAATGAGATTGAAGCTTATAATAATGCATGGAGGATTTCATCACGAGTTGATATCATTTAGACAACCAGTAGAAAACTTGGAGTATTACACAGCTGTTTCGTCCTAGCTTTGGACTCTTCAACAGCACTCACCCCCTGGGGTTCGAACCCAAAACCTCGTGATTACAAGGCAAGCTCGTGGACCATTTAGACACTAGGACCTGATCCAATGGTTCTTGAATTCTAACTTCTGCCAAATGACGACATAGCGCAACCATTTCACAATGTCTTCTTTGATGAGATACTGCCTAATCTTTGACCTGATGTACCCTACTGGTCACGGCTTCCCACCAGAACCCTAGGTTAACTGTCTGAATAGGGCCAATCGCTAGTGAGCATCAGATTAATTTTCTGTTTTTAATATTCTCAAAATGGACACCTGTAGATTGAGTTGTTCAGTTATACACACTGACATAGTGAAAAAAAAATTATCGTTAGGCTGTCTAATCTTTCATAATCAGATTAATTTCAGATTAAACAAGGTAGGACTATCTCTATCCTTTCACAACACGCCGACTTCATTTTCGTTTTCACTGAGATGTTTGTTTATAGTTTATCACCATGTACTTAAGGCTAGATCGATAATACACCTCTAGGGGAAAAGCATAAGTTTCTCTTTTTTTGTTTGTGTTTCTACACATATACGTCAAAACGATTTTTATTTTTATTTCTAGATGAAATTTATGGGAAGGTAGAAAAGAAAGCCAGAAAGACGTTGATAATAAATAACTTAACAAAACACCTGTTTTAGAATTTTTCTCACGTAATTTTCCCCCTTTTTCTTAATCCTTTTTATCAAAATAGGAAAATAACCACTTACTCACACCTTTAAAATAGTTAGAATTTATAAGTTTGTTTTCAAGTCTGATTACAAGTTAGCTGACTTCACTTAGAGAACCATTGCAAAACAAGGGAGTAGTAAACAGCCAATTCTTGCCCGTTTGGAGCTCTTCATTAGTACACATACTTGACTCTTTCGGGGATTGAAGCGAGTCTGTAGAGTAGTCAGTCATCCGGGACGAGATCCAGTGGCTTACGAATTCTAAACTCTACCATTTTTTATGATTGTTAAAGCTACGACCAGCCTATTCTCACGCTCAACTTGTAGTAGATCCTTCTAGTCACGACTTCTGACTAAAATTTCAGGCAAATTTTTATTGTAGTCATCCACTGGTGAACACTGGGATAATTTTCAAGTATTGATTTTCAAGGGATTGGATGATTTTGAAGATTTATCTCAAGATGATTTCAGTTAAAGAACGCTGAAATCTGTTTCACCCTTGTTTCTGTCTAACATGCTGTTAAAAGAGGTTTATAATCTGTCTCCTACTGAATTAAGTACGTAGTAGGAAGTCACTCGAATTATTCAGATGAATAAATTGACTAGATTATAGTTGCGTTGATAGATGAGATATGCTTATCGCGTATACATGCATATAATAGTAACATTCAGGTTGTTTGAATCTTTTCAAGAAGGTTTCATCCCGAACTCATGCTGCTTAGAGAACTACTAGAAGCCGGGAATGATTGATAGCTGTTTCAAAAAGATTTAGGACTTTTCATCAGCAGGCATTTGTGATCCAACCAGGAATTGAGTTATGGGATTGCGTAATCAAACGAAAAAGAGAATACAGACATCCAGTTAGCGGGACAAGGAAATACTGACCACTGCTTCTTTCTGAAATCAGGTTTCAGGCGTTTGACAGACATTGCTTTGGCAAGCTTGAAGAGAATTGAGCTCGTTTGTCTGTTGATAATTTTAAAAGATTTCGCAACTTACACCTCATGACCCGTATCAAAGAGATGCCTGGTAATGACACTAATTTAAGCGTTTTTCCCCTGAAACTTAGGCTTTTAGGTACATGTTCATAAAATTGCAGGTGTACCTTTCTTTCTGTTCTTCCAAAATAACTGTCCCCGCAGGTACACATAAATTTGTATACACAGTTGGAGTTAATAACATGAGAAGGACTTCTGTGGACTTTTGACTGCATGTTCTCCGATAAACGGGAACCAACTTAGCTGCAGGATAGGTTGCGGCTAGTAACGTTTTCAGTCGTCTATTGACTACTGCTACAATATTTTGACCCTTAAAGTCAAGTTGAATGAAGACAGGCTTCTTTTCCCACTATGATTTGTTTGATATTTGAGCCTTCACATCTCCAATGTTTGTTAATGAATCTCTCAACGTTTTATCGAGAATCGTAAATTATTCTTCTAATTTCTCTGAAGAGCATATTCAGAGTCTTGACTAGTGCTGGTTTATAGCTATTTGGACAAAAACTATTAAAATGCAAATACTGTCCATTCCATGTGGGCTTTCGGTAAATTGACCTCTGGAGACTACCATCTTCTAGGCGTTGCATGGCACTGTCAAGGAAATGGAACTTGCCATCATTCTCGTGTTCCATAGTAAATTCAGTATTTGTATGTGCGTCGTTGAATAATCCGAGCAGGTGAAAAGCATGACTTTCAGTGTTGCACACTACGAATGTGTCATCGACATATCGACAATAGGAAGTTGTTTGATCAATTGCATGCTTCAACTTTGTTTTCTCAAGGTTTGACATGAAAATATCTGCTAAAACAGGGCTAAGTGTACTGCCCATAGCTACACCATCTATTTGTCGATAAAGAGTGTTGTCAAACTGGAATTGTACATCCGTCGTGGACGTTAGAAGTTGGCGTTTGAATTCCGACTCTGGGAATGGCAGAAGATCAGAGTGCTGATAGATGATCTGGATAGTTTCATTGATTGGGGTCCTCGTGGACAATAGAATTACATCAAATGACGCCATGAACTTATTTGAAACGTCCATGTGGTTCACACTTTCAGGAGAAATTAAATAAATATTTCTTAGCGTACAAAGCTAGCCGTTGACTAATTGTTTCCAACTTCTCTGCAAACCAATGAGCAACCTTATGCTGAGACGATTTAATCATCGAAAGTATAGGTCTCATGGGGACTTGTTTTCCTGTGTGTCTTTGGAAGACCATACATGTGTGGCAAACAAGACCCTCAGGCTTTTAAATCATTGTAAGTATTGTTGTCAATCAATTTCTTCTTAAGAAAATCTCAATACATTTGTGATGCCTTTTTTCAGCTGCATCTGTTTTACCTTTTTGGCAGTTTACAACTTCGAACCTCAGGGGTCATTCAACAGTTTTAATCTTTGTGATTTCGTTACCTTTACCCATTAACCACACTCCTGAGTCTTTGTCAGGTCGCAGGATGACGATTTCGTAATTATTTTTGAGAGCATTCAATACTGTTCGATGCTCCTCAGAAAGGATAACTTAGTTGGGTACCCCTGAACTAGTTTTCCGGTGAACTACTACATCTAAACGAGAAACCGATTGTCGGAGACGGTATGGGCAGACAGTTTGAGATGTTGATATTGATTCTTGCTTACGTCAAGTACACCCCTATTAACCGATAGAATATGTCGAATTTACAATCTGCATTTCAAAGCATATAAAAACTTGCCTAACAAATTTTTATCCTGAGTAAAACAAATTTTTGTTCAACAACTTTTTATATACCCAAAGGTTTGGAAATTTTAGTTAGGATATTTTCTAAAAATTTAGATTTCCATTTATTAGTGAAATCCCTCCATAATTTTAGGAAAAATTTGTTTGTTCCGGAATGACAAGTTTTGTTTCGTAATATCTAATACCTAATCATTTCATTAGCATTAGACGGAGGTTCAATAACACATGCCATTACTCGTATTACCATTCATTATTTAAGACAAAATTAATTATGATGAATCACTCAGCTTGTTGACATGAATAGGTGATAGGTCCTATTTGGCTAGCATCAGTCATAAAACATAAACTTGCTTAGCATTAGCAGAAACAACCCACTGAGATTGCCTCTCTCTCTCTCTCTGAAGAGTTAGGCAGTCAAACATGCATTGAAACGTCTGAAAGATGATGAATTTCATGGACGTTGTGAGGATGTCTCACTGGAGAGCTATTGTAATTTCAAGCAATAGCTATAAATACCTTTAAAAGTTTACAACTGGTGGATGGTGGCTAGCAGTGGAATCCAGGATGCGCATTTCGTCCTATTTGGGACTCGTCAGCTGGATGTACCTGCATTTCTCAGTGAGTGATGATGTTCCCACTGGGGCTCGAACCCAGTACCCATAGTTTCAAACGCCAAAGCGCCACCCACCAGACCACTTGGGCCACGAGAGCCACCTCTTGTGCAACGCGTCATATTAATTATTGAATTGAATTTTTGATTTTCCCGTCGATTGATTGGACCGAAGTGGCCCAAGTGGTCTAGTGGATAACGCTTTGGCGTTTGAAACTATGGGCACTGGGTTCGAGCCTCGGTGGGAACATCATCACTCACTGAGAAATGCAGGTACATCCAGCTGACGAGTCCCAAATAGGACGAAATGCGCATCCTGGATTCCACTGCTAGCCACCATCCACCAATTGTATACTAATTAAATACCCAGACATCGTCGAAGCATCTGCACAAGAAGCCGACATGTCAACCTGAGACCGAGCACTTCGGTCCAATCAATCGACGGGAAAATCAAAAATTCAATTCAATAACTTTTAAAAGTTTTTGTATTTCTGAATGATTAAAAACAAAACGATACTGTTTTTACTGACGTTTTGCTATCCACCGCTTCTAATAGCTTTATCAAAGCATTATTAAACCCCAATTTACAAAATCTCAGCTTATATACAGTAAGTCAATCCAAAGCTCATAGCTGTTATGGTGTAGGGTTACCAGCCCCACGCTCATCCTTCCTCCTTGGTGAAACTTAATACGTACTAAGCAAGGTTTAGGAGTGACCTGACCATGGGTCAAACCTCAGACAACGTGCATGGCTAAGGAGCACTCTGCCGATGAACCACCGACACAGAACCTGAGACCCCTGGCATATGAAGCAAACCCCATAATTTTCATTTTATAAAACATACTATTCATGAGTAGATGGATGTTTTCGAATGAAATTAATTTTAGGCATAGGCTCGAAAATAAGATTGAGTCGATTATTTAGTGGTATATGCTGAATTCACCTTCTTGTTGGAACATTTCATAAGTTTAAGTCACACACGTACACACGCTCACACACACACACACCGAGTAATACATACATACATTCATACATACGTGTGCACAACACATTTGATAGAATATATGTATTTAGTAGGGTTTCTCTTTACTATGCGAAAATAGAATCTATAAAATAAAAAAAACACTAGCTGTGTAAATAAATATGATCTTATGTAAATAAACATATGCAGCATAGTTCCTTTTTCACTATTTCCGCTTTCTATTCACAAATTCTGGCTCTCTTCCTGTCTCTCTCACTTGCTCACTCTCTCGTTTGCTCTCTCTTACCCTTGCTGAGTTCTACTCTAAACTATGGTGAAATGAAAGCATGAATAAACGTGATGTGTTATAGGTACGTAGGAGTGAATTTCTTCTCTCTTTCCCTTATCAACATATGGTTTAAGCTTAATGCGTAAGTATATCTTGCTGTTGTATACTGCTCAACGCACCGTATACATTGATTAGACATTATCATTGTGTATTGTTGCAATACTTCTAATTTCTGCAAGGTAAATGAAACAAGCGGACAAATTTTAAATGTTAGTGAATGTTAGTATGATGATGTGGTGATAAAAAACAAACGACTCATAATTCGTGAGAGAGAAAAAAAAGACAACGGCTAAAAGATAAGAAATTATAGAAAAAACCAAAAGAATAAAACGATGTGTAAATAACAGTCGTAAGTAACAGGCGTAACGCTAGCAAATGAATCGGCATAATAGTTAACCAGCTTACATTTTCAACTGGAATAAAATCTCTTTTCACTGGGTGTTATTAACACTGAAAATAAAGATGACTTCAATAACATAGAGGCATTTTGGTGTTAAATTACCGCTGCTTTGTTTTTCTCCAAAACATGATTTTTGCACATCGACTGACTGCGCCTATACATCAAACGTCATTGTTTTACGTTTTATTGACATGTCACATATAAACTGGTTTTGTTTAGCAAAAGTTGTAAATACAAGTTTTTAAAAAAAAGTATTTATCGTGGGAATCAAGTTGATGATTACTTCGATAGGTGTATTATCAAATGTTGAACAGTATTGGAACATTGAATTTTGAATGACAGTTGTACATGGCGGGAAATTCAAATTACTTCTATTAATAGTAATATTGTCATTCTTTTACACAGATTGATAATAAACTTAGTATAAATATATTTATATTATTCATATTACTCAGAATATTAACAGATATCATTTACATTTCAAGGAATTTTTATGTTTTAAGGTGTTTGGATTAAAATAAAATCGTTTCTCACGCTTAAATGACATTTCATATTGTGATGATGAGAGTACAGTTGAAAAACAAAACGGTGTGTCATATTGACTGACATCATGTGAGCCTCTTTACAAATTCAAACAACATGATCAAAATGCACTTTATAATTTGAGTAGGCTATTTTTTTTTAAACCCCACGCATTTTTAATTTGCATGCAAAAGTACAGTGAACATGCATTTAGCAGTTTAGAGGAGAACACTTTGGAAATAACTGATTTTAGCCTAAGAGTGTGATTGTTTTTTTTGTTGTTTTTTTTTGATGAGGTGAAGGGTAAAATGTCACTTACTTCAAAACTGTTGTTGTTCGTCGTTTGACATCTATCAGTAGTACCACACACGTATAATCTTATAAAGGACAGCGATATTTGACAACTTTAGGCCACATCTATGAATCAGTCAAACCAGTCATTCTTATTCTACACGGAAAGAAAAAACTTAGTTTCAGCAATGTTTGCTCAAAATCTATACAATTATTGAAGCCAAAGATCTACTTGCCACGTTTATTGGATAAGTCCTAAATAAATTTATGTTACCTGTAAATTTCCACTTTCATTCTATTATACATACGAGTCTATGAATAATTATTATATCATTATTATGATTCCCTTGGGTTCCAAGTGGAACATAGGGCTTCAGTAACACCTCTCCACTCTCGTCTATTTTTCGCCGTCCTCTTCGGTTGGGTCCACGTTTGATCATAATTTCTCATCTCTTCCTCACACGATCTCTTCTATGTCACCTTCCTATTGGGATCCCACTCGAGCAATGGCCTGTACTGTGAGCGATTTTATTCGGCAGCCTCCTCAATGTATGCCCAATCCATTTCTACTTTCTCCTACATATTTGTTGAGCGATCGGCTCTTGCTTGCTGGTTTGTTTCCATAGTTTCTTGTCGCTTATTCTTTCTGGCCATTTGATTTTCAGTATGGAACCAGGCAGTGAAAGTGGCCGCTGCTGATGAATGTCCTCAACCTGTTAGAAATCATTTACGTGACACGCCCGCCAAGTTTCTGACCCGTATAAAAGAACCGACTTCACATTATTGGTGTTGAAAATGCGAATCTTGTTCTTTGTGCTGAGTGCGGAAGATTTCCAAACTGGTTTCAGGTTGATGAAGGTGTATCTTGTCTTTCCGATTCTTACTTTGATATATTCGTTCGTTCCGCTCGCCTGCAGTTGGAACGATACCTCCCAGATAAGGGAAGGAGGCAACCTCTGTTAAAACTCTCTCGTTGATGGTAATTGGTAATGATTGTTATTGCGGTTCGTTGGTTATCTTCATCGCTTCTGTCTTCCCTATATTCACCTGGAGTCCTGTCTCCTCTGCTTCTTCTACCAGGTTGCTGGTTTTCGCTTGCAAGTCTTCGAGTTTGTTTGACATTAGTCATATATCATCTGCGAAATTCAGATCTTCTAGAGTTTACTTATTGGTCGTTCAGTGTATTTCTGACTTCTCGCCCCCAATAGTCTGACGTATATATATATATATATATATATATATATATATATATATAAACTGAATGTCAGAAAAATTAGGAAAGATAATAATACAAATTTATGAATTTATATTCACTGCTGAGGGCCAGGGAAGTAGTAGTGGCTGGCTGGACTTGCTTCTTTTGCATACAAAGCACTGGTTGTTTCACGTGTCTCACGCGATAGCCTCTGCTGTTTGAAGCATGTGATATCTCAATATTTTTGGCAATTTATTCGGTACCCGGCTTTCTGGCCAGCCAGTTTGAACCAAGTGGTCTAATATTGAATTGTTGATGGTTTTCACTACACCTTTACTTAGCCATACCGGGAGATGTTCTCGAGTGAGTAAGAAAAATCAAGTTCATACAGCAACAACCAACATAACTCGCTCCAAAAGCGCAGTTCACTTGGTAGATACAATTGGAAGTGGCTAGTCTGTTCGTTCAGAGTTCTACGAAGAGGCTGTTTTCAACGATTTCATTTTCTTTAGCTATTCAGTCTCGTGTATATACAATCTTTTCTCCACAAAAGAGGATTTTAACAAAATTAATGAGTTCTCATAGTCGCATTGGTCAGTATTAATCAATACATCTGAGGAGATGAATTAGGGTGTTATGAATCAGTTGTAATCAAAATGCATATAGGAAGGAGGGAAAAATTCGCCAGAGTCAAAAAGAAAGAATCAGAAAGAGTTCAAAAGAAACAATTTGATACAAAACAAAAAGATTTTTACCATGAGAATAGAAGTGGTTGAGTACTTTTCATCTGTTCACAGAGATCAGGGTTTTCTCTCTGAATATCTAGTGTTTCAGAAGTGCAAAGAAGGCGAAAGCCTACTTCTTTCTACTCAGTACCTTGGGATATTTTCTTATATAACCTTGCTGAAACTCAAACTGAGTGTTGGGTTGTCAAATGGCTACATTTTTATTTATCAGAAAGAAAGCAGTACACTGTATGTCAAGGGAAGTCGTCCACTTCATTGCTTACTGAGGCGCTGTTCTTTCTCCTGTTCTCTTTCCTTTCTTCTTGCATGACTTGCTTCACTCTGATGAAATGAACTTTGTTAAGTATGCGGATGATCTAACTATTTCAGTGTCCGTTAATTCCCAGCTGGACTGCACTAAGATGAACAGCTTTCTAACAGGAATTAGCAAATGGTTTTCGTCTAACAGCATTAAACTGAATCCTTTCAAATGTCGGACAATTAATTTCAGTTTCCAATGTATACGAAAGTTAAATGAAGCTGTTGATTCCTATGACCGTTGCAAAACTGATGATACTGATATAGAAATCAAGTCTGACGTTAAGTATCTTGGATTAATTCTACTGATCTATCCTGGTCTTCCAATGTCTTAGCGATTTCTAAAAGAATATTTCGTCTAACTTTTTACATTAAGAATTTAAGGCACTCAGGCATAACCCAATCACTCCCGTTACAGTTTGTCAAACCGTGTATTTTACCTATTCTTCTTTACTGTTCACCCTTATTTCTTTCCTGGATTGCTTAAAAAAGACTGTGTCATGCTTTATGGGACTCTGAAGACTAGCTGTCAGTAGGGCGAGTCGTGGTATCCCACTGAGCCATATCGTTGACATTGTCATTGATAGGCACTTGTTTTCATGCAGTAAATTTGCTAAAGGAATTTCGCAAGACTGTGAGCATCCACCGCAGCACCCGTAGCTTTCACCTTGTGTCTCCTCAGGTAAAACAAGAAGTCATTTCAAAAGACTTTATGCGCGAATGTCTAAGTATAAAAAATTCCCTTGTTTACCATATTTGTCACGTATTTTGTGTGATGAAAATAGTGTTAGGCATGAACTAACTTTCTTTGTACTACTAAATAAACCATTTTCTCCCTCCTTATTCCACCAAGCTTTATTGTTATTGTTTTTCTTATATTCATAATCCTCTCAATTTCTTGTTTTTGTTTATTCTCTCACAAGTGTAAACCTCATCTAAGCTGTGTAATGACTGTTATTCTTTTCCTTTCCCCTCAACATGCTGCTATATCAACAGAACATTAGATTCAACACTCTATAATAACATGCTAAAATTTCCAAACTGAATCGACAATGCTGTTTGAAACAAACTCACTGTTATTATTATTATTATCATATTTAATATTCTCACTTTTTACTTCGAATATTTTTGACTTTATATCGTAAACGTGAACAAACTCCTCTGGTTAATTTTGTTTTAATTTTTAATTTTATTTATATTTTGAGTAAATCAGATGCAATATTGTGACAAATGCTGAGAATTCCATTCTGTATTATTATTCTTATTGTTGTTCCCTTGGGTTCCTAGTGGAATATAGGGCTTCAACTGCACGTCTCCACTTGCCACTTCGGTCTTCCTTCTGCTGTACTTTTCACCTGCATCCATCCATGTTAGTCCATACTGTTTCAACTCCTCTCTCTTCACACGATCTCCTCCATGTCACCCTTGCACTGACGTCCCACTCGCCTGGTTCCACTCGAGAGCTTGACGCGCGATGTCACCCAGAGACGGCCTCCTCAGCGAGCGAGTGACCGATCCATCTCCACTTTCTCCAACTGCATATTTGTTGGTTGGCGATTGGTTCTTGTTTTGTTTGTTTGTTCCCCTAGTTTCTTGTTGGTGATTCTTTCCGGCCCGACCCGGCCATCTGATCTGATCTTCAGTATAGAGCAATAGTTGACAGTCGTTGATAAAGGTCCGCCAAGTTTCTCATCTGTATAGAAGAACTTACTTCTGTATTATGCGTGCTGTTTTTGTAATAAAGTAGATTATTATTATTGTCTTACTGTTCTGAGATCACCTTGAAGGAATCTGTCCGAGAAAGAATGACCAGTGTCAACAAGGTCACCTATTGTCGCACTTCGTATCGTCCAGCTGTCACCTAATATGTAATTTTTACCCATTAGATTAGTTTAAATTTCAACTATGAGATCTTTTGAACTTCATAAATTGTACCTGGGTTTCTTGACCCAATGCTGTTTACAGAACTGATCAGTAAGCTGAAATCTGTCCAGTTTTTTTCTTCTTGAGGCGTTCACCTCATGCCAGTGTTGTTTTAAACCTTTGGACAAGCTAATTTCTTTATGAATTTGCCTTTCTTAAAAAAAACTGGAATGGATGGTTATTGAGATCATTCAGGGAAGATCATTTCTGAATTCGATTGGTCAGGTGTAATTTTGTTCAGTCCAGATAACAGTCTTGATATACCATCAAATACCTTTGTGGTTAATATATCAATCCACCCTCACTCCTTCTACATTATGTAATAATATCAGTAGCAGTTAAGTAGTTAGTCCATCACTGGATTCTCTATAATTCCAACAGAACTATCAGCCCCTTTTTCACCCATCTGTGGTCTCATTGGTTGTAAGTATACTTTCTAGGTAAACGTATTAACGAAGTGATGTCACTAATGGAATTCTTTAAAATTCACGACCACTGGAAATGTTTCATCCCTTTTTGGAAGACTTCAGCAGTGCACAAACACTGCCGTACTAGTGAACTGATCTAGGTTGGAGTCACATTACCCACTAGTCAAACTTATTTTTTACTTCAACAGTTATGACTTGTCATTTGTAATTCATAAAATCTATCTGACCTAACACCACAAATGAGCAGTTCAGTGATATTCGTCTGTCAAATCTTTGATGACTCAGTTGATTTAAACTGACTCCACAACTTACTTGTTGCCCATAGATTCTTAACTGGTTAGCGGATTGTCATAGCTCTTTTTTTCTTAACCTTACCAACGTATTATCTGACCTTCAGTATTGAAACAGTCAACTGGCGGGTTGCTTAATTCGCTAGGCTACCAGAATTTTCATCCATCATTGTTTTAATCGTGCAGTTATTATATCAAATGACCAATACATAAAGTTGCGCGTATATTCAATTAGTTTCCTATTAAACGCTAGGCAACTTTCGAAGGAATTGAAGAAAATAGATACATATGCAGCAACACTAGGACAAATGATGTACTTCAGATTATCGCTTTATATGTAAATTCTGTATAAAGAGGTAATATTTCGGAAGTAAATACACTGCAAATTTCTGTAATATATTTTGATTTGATTTTGATTTACAGCTTGATTCCACACTGTATTTTCGGTACAAGTATGGAATTTTCAGCATGGATATCGGTAGCCCAAATTTTGCAGGCCGACCATAGATATCAGGTGTGCGTCGGTGCGGGCTCGAACCCCGGACCATGTGCATGGTCGGCGAGAGTCCTAACCACTGTGCCACCGACGCCATACGTTATATATATATGTTTACATGTAGTCTGAAATAAAGCTTTGCTATTATTATTATCATCACTAAATTCAACTGTTGACGAAAATATGGAAAATATGTAAAAATATGTAAATTCCCGTCCATCGAACAACATGCTCTTTGGTGCAGTCAAAAGTCGGTAGATACCCTTCTCATGTTAACTCCAACTGTGTATACAAATTTACGTGTATCTGCGGGAGCAGTTACATTGGGAGAACAGAAAGAAGAGCACACCGCCGGTTTTCTGAACATGTGCCGAAAAGCCTACGTCTCAAGGGAACAAACTCTTATAGCAGCGCTATTACCAGACATCTCCTCGACACGGGTCATGAGGTGGAAATCGAGAAATCCTTCAAAATTATCAATATACAAAGGAGCTCCATTCTCCTCAAGTTTGCCAACCGAAGCAGTTTCTATCAAACGCTTGAAACCAGATTTATGTGTTCAGAAAGAAGCAGTTATTAGTCTTACCTGGCCTTGATAACTGGATGTCTTTTTTCTCTCATCTAATTATGTAATCTTTGTCTTCAACCTCACGCTCCTTTTATAATCTGTAACTTTGCTTGTCCCTTGTTTCTATGATTTGAGTTGAACTCAGTACATTGTTACCTAATTTATTAGTCACTCTGCATCTAACGCATATTTCGTCTTTAATACATAACTCCTTTACCATTAAAGGCATACATTTATTTTTTGTTTAAACTTGAACTGCCTGTGTAAAAATTATATAAGCGCAATTTTCTGAACACTGTTTGCTAATTGTGAAACCTTCTGTCAACTGACAACATATAAAATTTGCAAGTATGTTAAAACGTGTCTGTACTTAAACCTCGTAAATTATTTAGGCTGTAAGCAGCTGAGCTGATGAGAAGCCAACGAAATAAGCAATGACGGTATCATATTATTCTGCACACACCACCACTGTTGTTCTTGCTTTATTCAAATATGTAAAGTGTTGGAAATGATCTTTCATTAATGTACCAAGTGCCTGACCCATATAGAGATACACTAAATCCACATTATTATTGGAATATCTGGATTTTGTTCTTTAAAGCGCTGAGTGCAGCAGATTTTCACACTGATTTCAGCAGAATAAAGGTCTATCCTGTTTACTTTGATACCCTCTCATCTGTATCACCTGTAGTTGAAACGATTCTCCTTAGGTGAGGTAAGTGAAAGGCGTCATTCCATTTAGATCTCTCCCATTGATGATGGTTGATGCTTGCTGTTAGTTAGATAAATATATCTTCATCACTTCTGACTTCTCTCTATATATATATTTGAAGTCCTGTCTCCACTGCACGCCTGTTCTTCCAACTTGCTGGCTCTCACCAGTAAATGTTCGAGAGTGTGACATCAGACATAAATCACCCACGAGGTTCAAATATTCTAGAGTTTTCTCATTGGTTCAAAGTATACCTGTCTTTTTTTCTCCTAACAGTCTTCCACATGACTCAGCCCTACACAATAGGGAATATAATAATAATAATAACAGTTTTGTTCCAAACAGTATTTGTGGTACAGGTATGAAATTTTGAGAGTGCATTACAATATATTGCATCTAATTACCTCATACATTTTAAAAGATTTTAAAATCAAAAAGCAACGCCAAAAAAAAGATAAATAGAAAGAAAATAAAAACAACAGCGTTGCGTCTACATTTTAAACAATGCACCATAGGATATGAAGTATAAAATCGGTGTCCAATAGAAGATTAGAACAACAGTGTAATAGTAACGAGGAAAGGAAAACAAAAACTCATGGGACTATTTGTTAGAGTGCCGCAGTAAGTTGATCGTGTCATACCTAACGGATTTCTCATCACGCACATAACAGCTGTGTCAGATATAGTATTGTGGAGTATTGTACTTGGTAGTCCTAGCATATAGCCTCCTATAGCTGCTTCTGGTTCTACCAGATGAAATGCAAGGAGACAGCTGCGTATAGAGAGGATGCTTGGGGTCTGACAACACTTTATTCCCTAGTTTCTTACATGATATATTATGTCTATCCACAATAGTGTTAACCAGTTGGTTTAACAATATCCCACTTGCCCTACTAACGGCTTTTAGTGCCCTTCTCAGCGAAGCAAAGTCTTTCTCAGGTAGTTCAGGAAAGATTAATGGGGAGCAGTAAAGAGGGATGGGTAGAATACAAGAATTGACAAACTGAGAAAGCAAAGACTGCTTTATACCAGACTGCCTAAACTTCCGAATGTAGAACGTTAAGCGGAACATCTTTCTAGTAACTAGCAAGATGTGGGAGGACCAGGAAAGATCGGTGGAAAAACTCAGTCCAAGGTACTTGACATTAGATGTATTTTCAACCTCTGTGCCGTCAATGATAGTGGGGCCATGTGAGCTAACTAGTTGGTGTAGGTCACGTTTCTGTCTGAAACTGAAATTGACTACCTGACATTTAGACGGATTTAGCTTAAGTCCGTTTGAAGAGGACCACTGACTAATTTCCGACGGAAAGTTATTTAATTTGGAACAATCTGACTGAGAGTTGCCAGGCATAGAAACAGAGAGGTCATCGACATACTTAACAAAAGTGGCTACACTAGAATGAGGCAAGTCATGTAAGAAAAAAAAACAGAACGGGAGAAAGAACAGCACCTTGAGGAACACCAGCTAAAATAAGTGAGGTAGTGGAGGACTTTTCATTGTAGATGGTGTACTGCTTCCTATCAGAAAAATAGGAATGCAACCACTTATTTGTCCAGCTCTCAGCCTGAGTTGCAGCAATTTTACTTAGCAAGAGAGACCTGGGAACAGAGTCAAATGCAGATGTGTAATCAAGGAAGGCACAGCGAACGTATCTAGCTCCTCTATCGAAACTAGGGACTTTACTATGATGTAAGACAGCAGCGGCATCTAAGGTACACCTACTATGCTTATAAGCAAACTGGCTGGGGTCGTTAAAAGGCTTTAAAGAGGGTTCAAGATTACGTAAAATGATGATAGTAACAGCTTTGTCTTCAATTTTTATGTTTCCCCAAGTTCTCCATCGTGAATCCCGCAGGTTATTTGAATTCAACAGCTAAACAGACGAATATATCAACTGTTCTTTTATTTCTTTTGATTTTATTTACACTTTAAAGCAGACATTTTAAAACTAAAGTGCACTTTATTTATTGTAATCATCATATTCAATCTGTAAACTTAACACAGCATCCTTCAAGTGTAGCGTTTACAAAAACAATAGGCGCTTCATTAAAACAACAATTTTCAATTTCCCAATATGAATGTTAGGTTTTGATACATTGCCTATTTACTAATACTTATCGAATAATAATTATAATATAGTTATAATAATTTTTGTTGCTAGGCTGTAAGTTGATTAGATATGAAATTTAAACCACTGATATTAATATTTACTTAACAGATTTAAGTATGATATAAAAGTATAGAGTGAATATTGAATTATCAGATGGCGCGAAAATAAGTTTAAACGATATACATGAATATTCTTTTTAAAACGGAAAAAAGAAGTAAACTTCAGTAAATTTTGATAAGGATTATTTCTGACGATCTTTTTCTCTCGCTCTCTCTCTCTCTGTATTTCTTTCTTTTAACTAAGTAAACATTGAACATGTAGACAGTGAAATAAAGGTCATTTATGGCTGGCATAGAAAGACATACGGTAGAGTTGGTCACTGGTAAAACGATAAGTAACAATTATTATTATTATTCAGTTTCAGTTGTTTCTTTGTATGTGCTTTTCAGTTGAATTTGTTCTTTTATGATCACAGGCTGTCTGTCTGATTTTAGTGTACATTTGATTTGAAATTATTTTCCACATACACTGTAAACTATAGTTAGTCTTAAATTTAGAGATAAGGCTTTAAAAACCATATATGAGAGAGATATACAAAATAACAGCAACTAAAAATTTGTAATTAATAATTGCCATTTTATTAGTAACTTCTAATTTGTATTTATTTTTAATTGCTTTGAATTAAGTGGCTCTCAATAATCTACAGTTCAATGTCCAATAGTTAATATTGACACTTAATTGTCACGCGTCAATTTTTGGTGGGAATTCAAGTATTTGTTTATAGGGATTTGACTGATTGGTTACAGGATTTCATCATAAGTTGACATCGATTAGAAAACCACTGGAAAACCTGCAAGGTGTACTGGACAGCTGTTTCGTCCCAGTGTGAGACTCTTCACAGTACACACCTACCAGGGTTCGAACCCAGGACCTTCTAGTTACAAGGTGAGATAGTAGACTATTAAGCCACTAGGACCCGATCCAATGGTCCATGAATTCTAGCTTCTGTCAATTCACGACATAGCATGACTAATAGCCAGTGTTCTGGGTGGTGAGTATTTGTCCACGTGACTGACCTGCTTGTAGGGAATCAACTGATTTCGAATTTCATCATTGAATACCAGGGGGTAGTAGACAATTAATTTGGTTAACTTCAAGATCCTTCATCACAACGCATCTATTACCCTACCGAGGATCGAAACCAGAACTTTAAGGTCATAAAGCGAGATCGCTGACCATTCAGCCATTAGGGTGGAATCCAATTACCCCATGAATTCTAACTTCTATTGATTAGCACTTTTAGAGCTATCACTAGCCAATGTCATCGGTGGATATTTATCCTCATATCCAACCTGGTGAACCTCACTAGTCACGTATTCAGGTAAATTCATTCTGTTGTCATTCAGTGATAAGCACTAGATAAATTTCTAAATGTTAGTTTGTAGTGATTCTGTCACAATGGTTGAATGGTGAGGGACCTCACCTTTTAAGCTAAAAGCCCTGGGTTCAATGCCCACACACTTTTATGTGATAGAATCTATGGTACTATCAATAATAACGATAACTTACATCAGCAATGGCACAGCAAGAAAATGCTCACCAACCATGCCTCACCTGGTTCGGGGTTTGATCCCCAGACGACGTACATCTTTACTTCGATAAGCTAGTGTGGTGAGAGCAGGCTGCTAGCCTATTGGTTGGCACTAATCTACGTTAAGGTCTAGGTCACTAATATGGGCCGTGAGAAAATATGAACAAGGCTGAGTCAACAACCAATCACAGCAGAGTTAACGTGGCAAAATGTGATTCGCAGGTAGAGAACTCTATTTGTCAAGGAATCCCGAAACAACCAATCAGAAGCCTGCGTTTGTCTACCTAAAAACAACCAATCAGATGACTGCGCTTGTCTATAATAATGTAGTTGAAATATGTATAAATACGTGTTGATTTTCATAATAAAACGATCTGTTGCCTGGCCCTTGTCTTCTGTTGTTACATTTGGTGTCGCTGCCTACCGACAAATGAAAAGCCTATACCCTGCAGTTTTTGATGGAGACATATGGATCTTCGGGCAGGACTTCAAGGCTTCTGCGCAGTTGAGTGGCGTTCAAAATCTGTCAGCGATGGAGCTGCTACTTGAGACGCTGCTGGGAGGTCGGGCGAAAGCAGCATATGAAGGTGTGGGCCGAAGTATGGACGAATGTTCGACAGGGTCAGGTAAACAGTTTCCAAAGTGGGAAGGACCATATATGGTCACTTCGAGATGGGGTTACGCAGACACAGTCGCAATGGCGAACAATGAGAGGCGCGTGAACGTCAGCGAGCTCCAGAAATGGATACAGCGAGACAAGCCAACGATGACGCCTGCACCAAGTAGATCAAGCCGACTTCAGTCGCACGTATTTGACGGGGGGACGAGTGTGGTGAGAGCAGGCTGCTAGCCGATTGGTTGGCACTAATCTACGTTAAGGTCTAGGTCACTAATATGGGCCGTGAGAAAATATGAACAAGGCTGAGTCAACAACCAATCACAGCAGAGTTAACGTGGCAAAATGTGATTCGCAGGTAGAGAACTCTATTTGTCAAGGAATCCCGAAACAACCAATCAGAAGCCTGCGTTTGTCTACCTAAAAACAACCAATCAGATGACTGCGCTTGTCTATAATAATGTAGTTGAAATATGTATAAATACGTGTTGATTTTCATAATAAAACGATCTGTTGCCTGGCCCTTGTCTTCTGTTGTTACACTAGTAATAAGGCTGGTAAAGAGGGGAAGTCCGCTATGAGGCTAGCAACCTCATTCCGTAAAAACAAATACCACTGTTACCAAAACTTCAAAGCTCTAGCTTGAAGCCGTATGCGGTCCGACAGCTATACTGTCTAAAAGTTACTCCGGTACAAAATACGCACTGTATAACAAAATTAGTTAAAGCAACACAACTGTAAAATTACCTGAGAATGAATAAGAATATTCCCAACATGGCAGGAACAAAACTCTGTCTACAAAGTCCAAAAGAAGAAAAAACAAGCTTCCAGAAGACACATCTTAGATAAAGCAATCATACTACAGAATAAATTAACACTGACTTTAATCAAACAAAATCGCAATCACATAAAACAGCACGATATTATCAACACCATCACACAACAACAACAAACAGAAACAATAAAATTAGGCATCAATCAAAAACAAAGACATTTAATACGGATTAAATCGAAATAAGAGACGTAAATGTTAGAATGACTACATAAAAATCAATGAAAAGAACAGTTATCATAAAATTTTCAAATATTGATTTGTAGGGATTTGATTGATTGGTTGGAATTTATGGGCCATCGGATCGGGTCCCAGTGGATCAATGGTCTACGAGTTCACTTTTTGACCAGAAAGTCCTAAATTCAAACCGCGTTAGATGAGTACTGGTGAAGAGTCCCAAACAGCTGTCCAGTACTCCCTGAAGGTTTTCCAATGGTTCTCTAGGCGATGTCAGCTAATGATGAAATCCTGTAGCCAATTATAAAATTAGTTGAAATATTCGAACAAGTATCAGTATTGTAAACAGATTTTTCTTGGAGGGATTTAAAAATCAGTTTATTGTGCTACAACTATCTCAGTGATGTTTGGAAGATATACGCCGAGATACTCAAAATTATCATTTCAATCCATAACACACAGGAAATTGAAGACAGAGAAATAAAATGAAATTCTAAAACAGTTAGAAACATCTGAGTGTTCAGAAAGATCTTAATATTTAAATTTATTGGCTAAATTTGTCATACGGTCCCAATGGCTGGGGATATAACGTTTCAGTGTGTGGCTGTTTGTGGATAACTTCTAAAAATTCATTGACAGAAAGACTGTGACATTGTGGAAAATTTAATGGACCTTGTAACTGAATGGTGACTTGACCGCCTTGTAACCCGATGGTTCAGAACTCGATATCTGATGTATTATTGTGTGCACTCCTGAGGAGTTCAAAAATGAAACTCTCTTATTTTCAGTAGTTCTGTGACTAAGGTTGCTTCTTAATGTAATGTATCTTAAACGACTAAGTAAAATAACATATCCCTGTGGTTTGCAATTAGTTGTGTTCTCTGATCTGGTTGGTTTAACTGCGAAGCTTTCGTCATCCTTCTGGACAACATCTTCAGTGCAAGTTTTAGCATAAAATCAACTGATTTAAATTCTTCATGAATAACAGAATTGTGTCTCCTGGTAACCATCTTCGTGAGCTGTGGTCGACTTACATCTCGACTGATCACTTTTTTTATTGACTTGGAATATGACCTTTCTCGTCACGTGATTTACTTTTTATTAATTTGGTCTATATTAATATGTTTGTTAATCGCTGATTCGCTTGAGTACCAGGCTTCTAGGAATTTTATGGAACTTTTGGTGTCTTAAATTTCGACAAGAAATCATCATTAAAGACTATAAGAAAATTTCCTCTACCATAGATAAAAAGTGTCTGTGAAATAACAGCTAGAATAGTTGAAAACCGTTTGAAATAGATATAGCACACCAAGCCAGCCAGTGAGCAAGCACAATCACTTCATTCGATATTGTGCTAACCGAAAGACACATTCAACATAAAAAGAAGACATAATTAATACCACTTATTAAAATAAATTGTATGAACTGTAACAGACATTACATCGGTCAAAGTGGGCGTCCCTTTCGAATCAGAATCCAAGAACACAAATTACCTGTAAAAAGGAATGATACGTATTCTTTAATATCAGTGCATGTAGATAATTGTGGACACTGTTTTGAAGATTGGGTTAATGTCGAAATTTTAAACACAGGAAACACTAAAAGTGCCAGAGAATTTCTAGAAGCCTGGTACTCAAGCGAATCAGCGATTAACAAACATATTAATATATTCAAGTGTTGGTTTGTAGAAATTTGATTGATTACAGGATTTCATCATTAGCTGACATCGGTTAGAGAACTATTGGAAAACCTGGGAGTACTGGACAGCTGTTTCGTCAGCCTAGTTTGGGATTCTTCATCGGTATGCAGTCATCGCCAGGTTTCGAACCCAGGACCTTCTGATTACAAGGCTAGCGAGCTCGTGTACCATTAGGCCAGCTCATGATGAAATCTTGCAACCAATCAAATCCCTACAAGCCAACACTTGAATGTCAATGAGATGCTCACTAGAGACTTACCCTATTCAGGCAGGTAGTTACCTGGGGTTCTACTGAGAAGTCGTGAATAGTAGGGTGCAGCAGGTCGGATATGAGGACAGATACTCGCCGAAGACATTGGCTGGGGGTCACAATCTGTCTTGAATTGCTAGAAGTTGGAATTCATGGGCTGGCCATTGGATCGGGTCCCAGTGGCTGCTTAATGGTATACGAGCTGGCCTTGTAACCAGAAGGCCCTGGGTTCGAACCCTTGCGGTGGTCGCTTGCTGTCTAGTACTCCCTAATGGTTTCCAATGGTTCTCTAACTGATATTAATATAGACCAAATTAATAAAAAGTAAATCACTTGACGAGAATGTTTAAATCCCAAGTCAATAAAAAAAGTGATCATTCGAGGTGTAAGTCGACTACCAGTCACGAAGATGGTTACCAGGAGACACAATTCTGTCATTCATGAAGAATTTAAATCAGTTGATTTTATGCTGAAACTTGCACTGAAGATGTTGTCCAGAAGAAGAACAAAAGCTTAGCAATTAAACCAACTAGCTCAGAGAACACAACTGATTGCAAATCATCCACTTGAACTACAAATTTTCTTTATTATCCCTGGGATTTCCTAAGAACCGTAATGATTAGGGTGAACAACTGTTTTTGATAAGTTCTTTTTCAGTCGATAGAATTATAAATCCAATCATTTTCAGCATGCATATGCTGGTGAAAAGCAAATTAGAATTATGTCTGAGAGTGTATTGCAGTAGAGATACAAGATGAAATAATAATAGTGGTTTTGAATATCATTCAAAGGCATTTAAAGTGAAGACATCAGTGAGATCATGGGATAAATTGAAATTGAATAATTGATTGATACATTTGTGTATTTATAGTCAGCAGAACGTACTGGTTTCAACTGAGCGATTTTAAGTCAATGGTGTGTCAGAGACAATATGAACATCCTGCATACATGGTTTCTCTTATAAACTTCGATAAAGTAAGAAAGACTGAATTTGAGACGAAAATGATGTCGTTCTATCTCACGGGTTCTCATCAGCTGCTGCAGATTACCAAGAATTACAACAGTTATGAAAGAAAGATACATCTCATCCAATAGTTATACGACAATACTGCATGCCAAGTAATCCACAACGGGAAACTTACGGAAGCCTTCGAAGTGAGGACGGGAGTGAGGCAAGGCTGTCTACTATCACCAATGATCTTCCTGATTGCAATAGATTGGATAATGTGACAGACAACCGGCAATGAGGAAACAAAAAACTTGGAGGATCTGGACTTCGCCGATGACATATGTATGTCTGATTTCTCACAAACTGGAAGATATGGGAGTGAAAAGCAACAATTTGGGGGAAGAAGCATCAAAGATAGGACTTCAAGTGAACATTTTATTTTGTTTTTATTTTTGATTTACAGCTTGATTCCACAACGTATTTTTGGTACAAGTATGGAATTTTCAGCGTGGATATCGGTAGCCCAAAATTCGCATGCCGACCATAGATATCGGGTGTGCGTTGGCGTGGGCTCGCACCCCGGACCATGTGCATGGCAGGCGAGGATCCTAACCACTGTGCCACCAACGCATACAAAAGCCCCTGGTGGAGGTGGTGAAGATTCCTAGCCAACATCAACAGCAACAACAACAACAGACAACAATCAGCCAGTATAAATGGGAGGAACCTGAAAGAAACAACCTCCTTCACCTACCTATTTACCTGGGAAGCATCGTTTCAACTACAGGCCAACGGAACTGACGAGGATATCAAAGCCAGAATCAGAAAATCAAGACAAGCTTTCAGTACTCTCGAGTCTGCGTGGAGGTCAACAGCACTCACCATCAAATATAACATCCGGATTTTCAACTCCAATGTAAAGTAAGTGCTACTATACGGGTCAGAGACTTGGTGAGTCATAAAGAGCATCTCAAACAAACTACAGACCTTCATCAACAGCTGTCTTCGCTCAATACTCAGGATCAGATGGCCAGAAAAGATCAGGAACAAAGACCTCTGGGAGCGAACCAATCAGGAACCGATTGTGAAACAAATAGGCAGGAAGAAATGGAGCTGGAGTGGCTTGGCCATACTCTGAGGAAACCAACCATCAAGTGACATCACTAGACAAGCCATCGCTCGAGTAAAACCCGAAAGGGAAGCGGCGAGTTGGTCGTCAGTGCAAGGGTGACTTGGATGAGGTGATGTGAAGAGGAGATGAAAGCATGTGGGCAGACTTGGAGCGGGGTGAAGAAGTTGGCAGAAAACCGAAGGCAGTGGAGACGCGCGGCTGAATCCCTATGTTTCTCTAGGATTTAAAGGATACAATAATAATAATAATAATAATAATAATGAAAAAATGAAATAAAAGCATACTTCAGTGTTTCAGTAGAGTACTAGAGAAACTGTTATAAAAACCATTAAAGTACGCGAAATCTTGGCATTATACTTTTTACTTTAAATTACTATCAATTTACGTGCCTTTGTTGTTCTGTAAACTTATAAGCTAACACTTTTTGTAATGGACAAATTGTTTGGAAAATCCCTCCTTATCGATTTATTTTTAATATTTATATGGACGTTTCAACTAACCTCTTAATTAATACACGTTTTTCCATAGACTTTGTGTCATCAACTTAACATTTGCACTTTACACGCTCATTTGTACCTTTATTAGTTGGCTTTGTTCTTAATTAATCTTTAACTGTAGTACTTCTTTGTACTTGTGTTCACTGACAATGTGTAGTTTAACGATACGAGTTTAAATGAGTGAATAAAGGTCATTCCGACCCAGGACTGTCTTCAGGAAGCATTGGTGTGTGATTCTTGTGGAGAGAGCTTTTAACCTCTCCCCGGTGGGAATATTTTCCTCGATTCTAAGGTACTTTTAGCAACTGGACTTCGGTTAACTAATTTTGAATTAAGGTATGCATTTTGTGTTTGTAAACTTACATTGTCTGTACAGTCGCCTTATAGCACTCTGGAGGTAAATTTGAGTTTTGATGCAATTACTGCTTAATAGAACCGCTGAAATATTGTAGAACAATCGTCTTTTCCTCGCTTTTGAAACGTTTCTTCGACTGTAAAGTGGGACATAGAGATCAGTCTCTTGAGTTCGGACTATAACCGAATAAATTTGATTGTAACGCTGTTTATTGGATTTTGTTGTCTTTTCCTCTCTCTCTCTCTCTCTCTCCTTTGTTTACTACTTTGAAAGGCATGTGTAAATTTGATGGTAATCTAAAGTAAAAATTAAATTGTTTACATTTCGGATGTTGTAATGCTTTTTCTAACAGTTTCTCTACTAATCCACTCAAACACCAGAGTAGGTTTCTATTTCACTCCCTCATAACTATTGCCATTTTAGATAGTCCGCAGCAGCTAATGAGAACCTATGAGGTGGAATGACATTATTTTTCGTCAAAAATTCTATCTTTCTTACTTTATCAAAACAATATGAATACTATAGAGAAATATAGCAGCAATTTGGGTTACGGTAGATGTCGTGACCAGTAGGGTGCTGCTGGTCGGGTGTGAGGACAAATACTCGCCGAAGACATTGGCTAGCGGTCGCGCTATGTCGTGAATTGGCAGAAGTTAGAATTCAAGGACCATTGGATCGAGTCCCAGTGGCTTAATGGTATACGAGCTCGCCTTGTAACCGGAAGGTGCTGGGTTCGAATCCCGGTGGGTGCGTACTGCTGAAGAGTCCCAAACTAGGACGAAACAGCTGTCCAGTACTCCCAGGTTTTCCAATGGTTCTCTAACTAATGTCAGCTCATGACGAAATTCTAAAATCAATCAAATCCCTACAAACCAACACTTGAACGACAATAATGATTAATTAATAATTACGGAGTGGTATAAATCAGAGATACTGGTGATGAACAATTGTCAACTAATCAGCTTGTAATTATCACGTGTTAAATACATGCAATGCTTTCCTACAACATGTATCTATATAGATCGCATAGATGATATTCACCTATTACCTTTCTAAGGTTAACAATAAGATTCCCTGAGTGCTGAAATCTGAAAGTTACGATTAGTTGCCATGTTTTCAATGATCTGCCATACTGGTATATGCCAACTATTGTGAACAGTGATAAAGCATTGGCTCCCGTTTATATATCTACCCATTTTCATTGTACCATTGTAGCCCTTCAACACAGTATTATAATTATTCCCTTGGGCTCCGAGTGGAACATAGGGTTGGCTTCAACAATACATCTCTACTCTCTTCTATTTTCTGCCGTCCTATTCAGCTGGGTACACAACTGACCATAATCTCCTACCTCCTCCTCAAACCTACACGATGTCTTCCATGTTACACATGCTCCAACGACCAACTTGTTGCTTCACATTGGGATTCCACTCGAACGATGGCCTGCATTGCGCGCGATGTCATTTGATCGCCTCCTCCATGTGTACCCTATCCATCTACAATTTCTACGATCGGTTTCTTGTTGCTAATTCCTTCTGGCCAACCGGCCATTTGATCTTCAGTATTGGATCAGAGAAGTCAGCTGTTGGTAAAAGTATGAAGCAGGCTGTTGGAAATGCTTTTCCTGACACACTGATCAAGTTGTTGACCCGTATAGAAGCAGTGACTGACTTCACATTAGTGCTGAAAATCAATACAGTACATAAAATCAAAACAATTACACCACGTTCCAATTATGTGAAAATCCCAATTTTACAGACTATAAATATCCTTTAATTCAATTTTAAATTTTTCCGTTGATTGATTGGACCGAAGTGTTCGGTCTCAGGTTGACATGTCGGGTTGACTGATACTCGTTGTCCAAGTAGCGGCTTTCATGGCCCAGATGGTCTAGTGGATAACGCTTCGATGTTTGAAACTATGGGCACTGGGTTCGAGCCTCGTTGGAAACATCATCATCCACTGGCGACTGCAAGTACATCCAGCTGATGAGTCACAAACAGGATGGAATGCGCATCCTGGATTCCACTGCTAGTCACCATCCATTAACTAACTTCTATGAATATCCTTGTTGATGAATAAGTAAGGCAATCAAAAATTTATATAAAGATTAGTTTCTAGAGAAAGTTTTCTCTAAAAATGTCAAAAGTTTCATTATTCACCTCATCTGAAGTATACAAATGATTATAACAAAGACAAAATTAAAACAGAGTACTTATACCAAGTCTGTCATATACAAACACATTTCATATCTAGATTTCAACACGAACTAGCATCATTCAGAGATAGTACAGAAACAGAAGACAGTGGACAGGTGCGTCCTTCTAGTATGAGGCTCTTCATCAGTACACACCCATGGACCACCAGGGATCGGGTCTGAGGTCTTGTGGCTACGAGACCGAGCTCGTTAACATTTGCCCACTTGAGCTGGAATTCACTGACCCGTAAATTCTAAGCGGTCACACCTTCTCGTCACCAGTGGCGTCCACTATGTCAGAACCAAGTAGATGCTCATCGAATGTATTGATTGAGAGTAGCTCTGCATCAGGAATTGACAAAATTAAAATTTACGAGTAAGTGAATTCCAACTCAAGTGGGCTAATGTCAAGGAGCTCAGTATCGTGGCCACAAGGCCGCAGATACGGCCACTGGTTGGGATAGTTGATGTGTACATATGAAGAGCCAAAGCTAGGACGAGACACTCGTCCATCACCAACTGCTTTTCTATTATCTCTGGTTGTTGAAGGAACCTTCATTTGAAATCAATATAAATTCCTACAAAAATACATAATGAAATCATTAACATGATCTTCATACTTGACAAACATCATTTACATCGTCATACATTGGTAGTGAGCCACACTTAATGTGTGAGGGGTGACGAAACTACTGACTGTTACCTAACTTCAATAGCTGGAGAGGGGATAGAACGTGTTATTTAGTGGTTGGAAGTTAAGAAACATGAGACGAAGAAGAAAATTTGTAAGATAATATGTCGTTCCATCTTTCGATTTCTCTTAGAAAATTCAAACTAGAGTTTTTGAATGAAGCATTCACAATAAGGAAGCTGGTTGAAGAAGAACGCCAGTCACACAATGCTATTTTTGCTGATGGTGACTATCAGTGGAATTCAAGATGTGCATTTTTTCCTAATTGAAATATGTCAGCCAAACGTATACAAGAGGTGGCTTTCTTAACCAAGTAACCTATGGGATAACACTTGGGTATTTGAAACGATGAATCTAGGTGGGGACATCACCACTGACTGGGGATAGCGAGTCCTAATTAGGAGGTTAGGTGAATCATGGATTCCAACGCTAGTCACCATCAATCAGAATAACATAGTGTCAGTCTTCGGATATTGGCAAAGCGTCTGTACTTGGGTCTGACACTTCAGTTGAGAATGAGCATTTCTCTCCTACATAATCAATCACCGGGAAATCCAGATGTCAGTGTGCTCATTTCATCTTCAAGCATTATTCATTACTTCATATGAATTTAACTAACACTAGGAAACAATTCCTATAAAAGGGGTTGACCAAAGAATGACAGATCTGTCGAAATAAGGTTATTTACAACTTTAAAAATTTAAAACAATCAATCCCCTTTATGAATTTAGACAAAGCAGGAAGAAGACTTAATATGTCTACATTCTTTTGATGTAAAATCTTTGTCCACTAAGGTGCCTTAATGATATGTAGTCGATATTTTGTGTGATTACATTTCCGAGCATAACTTTTGCATCCTGTTTTCTATGTCTTATTTAATGGATTTATTACATTTGAAAGCGATTGCTCCCATCAGGTTGATAGTGTTGCTATGGGAAGTCCGTTGACGCCCCTTTTAGCAGATATCTATATGTCGTGTATTAAAGGTTCATCACAAGACTTAATCGAAAATGCACCACTTTATAGAAGATTAGTCGACGACACTGTAACCATAAGTGATAAGCCTTGTTCTGCCACCTCAATTTTAAATCGAATGAATGTAGTTCAGAATAGCATATCACCTAAGTCTGTAGGTATAAGAGGAAGACATCTGTTTATCTTTCCTAGATATATTGCTTTGTCGACGTCTTGATGGATCAATAAAACGATCTATTTATATAAAGCCTACATGGACAGGACAGTATCTTAATTATCACAGTTTCTAACATGTTCGGTACAAAGGAGCCTTAGTGAGTGAGGTGCCTCTTCACTAGAATCCAACGAATATGCACTGCAGACACACTTGATGAAGAGGAAAGGAAGTTTTTTTTATTTACAGCTTGATTCCACACTGTATTTTTGGTACAGGTATGGAATTTCAGCATGGATATCGGTAACCCAAATTTTGCAGGCCGACCATAAATATCAGGTGTGCACCGGCGTGGGCTCGAACCCCGGACCATGTGCATGGTCAACGGGAGTCCTAACCACTGTGCCACCGACGCACAGACTAGCTGACACAAATTCTGGTTGATAACAATTATCCAGACAAGTTCATCAAGAGATATAAAGTGGTCAGTGGAACCCCAAGACCCACTCTTCAACTTGTCACTAAGATAGACGTGTACATCAAACTACCCTATATGGGGAATCATAACAACTCGATAACTAGACAAAGATTGAATGATGCTGTTAAAAAGACTTTTTATGCAGCTAATATCATAGTAATTGAGAATGTGAAGCCAATATATCCATCTAAGCCCTTTAAACATGTGAAAAATCATGTCACATCCCTCTGTATTTCCCAATTTGAATATCTGTGTGGCCACAAATACACATAGGGAGGACTCAGCGATCTCTGGAATTAAGGGTTTCAGAGGATATTCCTAAATGGCTATTTCAGTAGCAAATATAATCCTCAGAATGATGAGAACAGGAGACCTAGCTCCTCTATCGCGAAACTTATTATAGAGACAAGACATAAAATTGATGTTTATACGTCTTTTAAACTTATCAGAACTTTTAACTACCAAACAATACGATATATGTCTTAACAATTTATTAACTCTTATCAGTACATCAATTACTGAATTTTTCAACCGATTACATTAGCAATAAGAAATGAAGGGAGTCAGTGAACTCTTTAACAGAATGAAGACACCATTCAGTTGAGAGACCAGCTATAACCTTTAATTATTCACGTTAGAAGCGGCAAAGACAGGACTCCAGGTGGACAGAGACAAGACGGAGGTGATGAAAATAGCCAACCAACCAACAACAACAACAGCAACATCCAGCGCCAATCACCATCAATGGGAGGGATTTGAAAGAGGTTAGTTACTTCATTCACTTATCTAGCTAGAGAGCATTGTCTCAACTACAGGAAGTCGAAACGGACGAGGATGTCAAATCGAGCGAGAATCGGGAAGGAAGGCGAGAAACACACTCATCAACCTAAAACCAATCTGGAAATCTCCGTCACTCAGCCAGCATCAACAACAAAATCCAGTCGGATTTTCAGTACAAACAACGTCAAGTCAGTCAGTTCTTCTATACGGAACGGATCAGAAACTTGGCGGACGGGCGGGTCACAAAGAATATTTCCAACAGCCTGTTGCAGACCAGACCTTTATCAACAACTGTCTTCGCTGGCTCTATACTGAAGATCAGATGGCCGGGCCGGGCGGGAAAGAATCACCAACAAGAACAAACTATGGGAACAAAAGAAACAAACCAAGAAGCAATCGCCAACCAACAAATATGCAGGAGAAAGTGGAGATGGACTGGATATTCGCTGAGGAGAAGGCCGCTGGGTGACATCGCGCGCGGTTCAGGCCATTGCTTGAGTGGAACTCGAAAGGGAAGCGGCGAGTGGGACGTGTCCAAGGGTGGGTGACCTAGAGGAGATCGTGTGAAGAGAGAGGAGTTGAAACAGTATGGACTAACATGGATGCAGGTGAAAAGTACAGCAGAAGGAAGACAGAAGTGGCAAGTGGAGACGTGGAGTTGAAGCCCTATGTTCCACTAGGAACCTAAGGGAATAATAATAATAATTCACGTTAATGACAACATGCATACAGACGAAGGAGATTATAGTTCATGTTGATTACGTCATAGGAAAAGAGCCGACAGACAAAAGTATTGGAAGGTCATCTACTTCAATTCCATTTATTGTTCTCCAACGATGCTTACTTGAGTAATATCGATTTATAAAGTGAAACGTTTGTTATTTTTTTGGTTTGTTTGAAAAAACATTTAACGTACGTCATAATAAAATATCCATGAATGAAATTTATTGCTTACATAAGAGAAAGCATATCGAAGGAATGCATTTCATCAATCAGTGATATAAGATACCTTTGAGTGATTTTTTCTCTCTGTGCCTCTCTCTATCTCCCACTCTTTCATCTGTTTACATTGTAATTGGAGACGATGAAAAGGAATTTCTTCAGAAAAATTTTTTTAAAAATTGTAATAGTAATAGTTCTAAACATTTTAAACAATAGCTAATTATTAAATAACGAATATTTCTTTCTGTCAGTCTATTTAAAACTGGTTTAATTCATAATTCATAAATTATCTGTGCAGATTATTAGGCGTGAAACATCTCATTTGCGTTGATTTTAAAAATGGCGGCATGTGTAATTTCCCTCCGGCGCCAAATTGAACATTTAATCATTGAATAATGAAAGCCTATTGAATAAATTGCTGTTATTTCGTTTAATTTAAAAACTTTTAAGCATTGCATTGACAAGTAAAAGGAAAAATAAGAATAATTTAAACGAACAACTATCTTTTAATAAATTCTTCTTCAGGCTCTACAGTTATAAATCAATGAATATAAGAATACGATAACGAGTAAAGGGAAATCAAAAGTCTATCAGAGATTATATTAGCATACAAGTATAGGATACCTTGAAGTTTTTTTTTGGATGAAAAACTCAAACAATGAATACTTATTAATCGGACATGAAAGATTTGATAGCATTCAACTGTCACTGTTGGTATATGAACTTCTAAATGTTTACCGACGTAGCACAAGTATAGATCAACACTAGTTCATATCCATTGCACAATAACTGACTATTATGAATCAAAAGCAACTCTGTAGTATTGAAAAAACGATGAGTATCAAGTTCGAGTATAAATGAAGAAGCAATATAACTCATTCACTAAGAAGAAGATAAATCCAATCTTGCAACTCTTAATAAGAAGGATAAAAAGTCAGTCATAGATTTCAGAATAACATCACAATAATTTGTGATCATCTTAGAAACTTTCTAAGTTCTCAAGACAAAATAAGTATCCTTTGACATCATTAATTTCACAAAAGCAAACATGACAGAAACTGTCATTATTTGTTTGTCCGTACTTATAGTTTCTCGTTATAGATTTATTCGGAAACAACTGTTCTGTCCCTGTTAGCTCAGGAATTTCTCAAATCAATCGGCAACATTCAACTACACATAAAAACGGATAACAACTGATTTCCCCCTGTATATTTAGCGTTTAGAACGATGAGTGCTGGGTCTGAGACTTCATGAGAACACTGTTAGCACGTTCTGATGACGAGTCACAGGCAGGAAGAAATACCTTCACTGAATTCCACTGCCAGCCATCAAAAAACACAATGAAGCATCGTTGTCACCTAAAAATGCCTTAATCGTTTTAAAAGAGAAACACTTATCCAAGTTTAAATACGTTTTCATCTCAAATATTTATGTTAATCCTGACTGTTCTGACTCGGATCTATCTCATTTTGCTGATGAATTCACTGAATTCACCGTTACACACCTTGAAAACTCTTTATCAGTTGTCACAGGAGATTTCAACTACTGTGGTTGTTCTTTCCTTGTATCATTGGATCATGTGAATATTGTTAAATTTCCTACTCGACTTGATAAAACTCTGGGTCTAGTGTTTATTAATGATGAGGAAATACATGTAGTACGCAGACATGCTCCTATCATGAACTCAGATCATTTTATTATTCGGATATTACCTAAGATATACAGCAGATCTCACTTTAATATCTTCTCAAATCTGTCTAAGGAAACACAGCAAAGGTGTTACTCACAAGAAAATATGCTCAAACTAAGATGTATGCTAAATGACACTAACTGGGAACTTTTCAACGAACACAAACTGGATGATACTATTTCCAATTTGACTGACTATCTTAAATTCTGCCTTGATATATGCTGTCCAAAACAGATAATTTTCAAAAGAATGGATCGTTTCGCTTCCCCTCATCTCAAAAAACTTAGTAGAGAAAAAGAGAAGCTGTACAAGACAAAGAATAAATCTGGTCTTAGGAAGATAAACATCCAAATTAAATCTGAAATCAATAGACTAAACAACATTTATAATCAAACAATATTGTCTTGTAAAACCTCAGAAAACATATGGAAGCTTTTTAGAGAAATTACTGGTTGTGGTAAGCATGGTAATTTTGCTTCTTCTGTTGATGTAAATACTCTCAATAGATCTTTTATCCGCCCTCCAAATGTCCCCTCTGCCTTCAATTTAACTAGTAAGACGACCAGTGACTTTTATGGTTTCAATACTTCTGATGTTCTTAAATGTTCAAAATCTCCTAAACCTTCCCAGAGTCTAGGCCCTGATGGTATACCTGCCATTGTTCTAAAGAAATGTGCTGATATTTTAAGTAACCCACTTGCAAGTATTTTCAATACTTCTTTTTCTAATAATGTTGTACCTTCTCTCTGGAAAGATATTAAAATCATCCCTGTACCCAAGTCTGGTTCTGGAGATAGTGTTAAGTTTAGACCAATTGCCATTACCTCTCCTTTTTTGAAACTGATGGAGAAATTACTGTTACAAAAACTCATTCCCTCCCTAAGCTTCTCAAACGATCCAAAGCAGTTTGCTTACAAACAGGGTAGAAGTACTTTGGATGCTGCTGCTGTGTTTCATCACAACATTGTATCCTCCTTAGACAAAGGGGCCAAGTATGTCCGTTGTACTTTCCTTGATTACACATCTGCTTTTGACTCTGTACCTAGAGGCCTTTTGTTAAACAAGCTTAGCCTTACACAAACTGAGTCCTGGGTTATCAACTGGCTGCACTCTTACTTCTCCAATAGGACGCAGCACACGGTATATAATGGTGTAACTTCCTCTCCTTTGCTTACTGAAGCTGGTGTTCCTCAGGGTGCTGTTCTCTCGCCGTTTCTCTTTTCCTTCTTCTTACATGACTTACCTCTCTCAGACGAAATCAACTTCGTCAAATATGCAGATGACCTGACTGTTTCGCTTCCCGTTAAGTCTCAGTCAGACTGCTTCAAATTAAATAGCTTCCTGTCGGACATCAGTCAGTGGTCTAAACTAAATGGCCTCATGCTGAATCCCTCAAAATGCCAGACTATTGACTTCTCCTTTAGGCATAAACGAGATCTACAAACACTAGTAAGCACTCATGATGCCTGTAGCATTGAGGGGACTAAAATTGAAACTACGTCTAATGCAAAATACCTCGGATTAGTTCTATCTTCCGACCTTACTTGGTCATCTCATATCCTAACGATTTCTAAGAAAGTGTTCCGTCTAACCTACTACATTAAGAAACTCAGACTATCTGGAATCACCCAACCTCTACTTTCACAATTTGTCAACTCTCGTATCCTACCTATTCTACTTTACTGCTCCCCGTTAGTCTTTCCTGGGTTACTGAAAAAGGACTATACCATCCTGAGAAGGATGTTGAAGGTAGTTAGTAGGACTAGCGGTGTAAAACTCAGTCAGCTCGTCACTACATTAGTGGATAAGCATCTGAATACATGCGAGAAATGGACTAAAACCATACTCTCTGACCCCCAACACCCCCTCTATTCCCAACTCTCTCCTTGCATCTCATCAGGTAGAACCAGAAATCAGTACAAAATAATATATGCTCGTACAACCAAGTATAGGAACTCAACGATACCATATTTGGCCCGTGTTCTAAGTGACAGAGACAATGTTAAGCGTGAAACCTATGACTTGCTTTGTTGTTAATAACATAATTTTGGCCCTAGTTATTTCCTCCTTACACTCTCTTATTTGTACTCTATAGTGAACAACCTTCTTAAACATACTTAGCTACTTAATATTATTATCATTGACTTACTTTTTTGTACTTTACTCTATTCCTTCTTTTGTATATCTACTGGGTCCGACTATATTATCACTATGATTATTACAAAATTGTCCTGTCATTAACCATCATGTAATATCAATTTTTGTGGTTGTTCTTTGTTCGGCACTATTTAACTGACAATCTTGTTTGTGAACGCCACTATCCCCATCTTAAAAAAATTTGTATTATGCATGATTACTCACACTACCACGACTAACACTGCATTAGTGCTGACAATAGAAAAACACAACCTGAAATGTTTTATTTTATGATTGTTTAGTGTTGTTCAATCAAATTAAGTGATCATATTAGCTATTAACATTCTTAAGAACATCTCATAACTTCTTGTATGATTATAGCTGTTACTGTTCACCACGCACACACATATCATAGCTTCCACTACCCAGTACTGAAATATTTTTTCATTATTGGTGTTTATCTTCCTTTCTACTTGGTATTTTTATTTGCATTTTTTTTGTTATTTCTGTGTTTCTTTTTTTGGTTTTTTGCTGTTTTTTATATTTATTTATTTTTTTGCAATACTCCTTTTAAATGTACGATGAAATTAGATGCAATATTGTAGATATGTGCTGAAAATCCCACACTGTACCACAAGTACCGTTTCTGGAATAAAGCGAAATTGTTAAAAAAAAATTAAGAAAAACGTAAAGTCAGAAAGAATATTCAATAGTGTGATATGATTCAAGAAATTTAAGTTTTACTCCTTCGTAAACGGAAACCATCTATTGAAGCATTAAAAACTTAGATCTGTCGGATATCTGTTTTATTGGTTGGAGGATTTCAACATGAGCTGAAATTTGTTAGAGAACCATTGGAAATCCTGCAGGGAGTACTAGACAGCTGTTTCGCCCTAGTTCGGCACTTTTCACAGTACGCACCCACAGTCAGGGTTCAAACCCAGTACCTTCTGGCTATAAGGCGAGCTCGTAGACTGTTAAACCACTGGGATCCTATCCAATGTTTTGTTATAATTAAGGACTCCTTGGTAATGTACGTCCATGACCAGTGCTTATCCGTTTTCAGTGATTCTTCTAGCGCGCGCTTTTCGACTATTACGCTACATTTTGGTCATAAATAAAATATCTTATTACTCTAAAATTTTATGCAAAGTGTTTGCGGAAATTATCACAATTATTAACCTTTCGAACACTGAATCCAAAAAATACAATCTTATTGACAGATAATACACATAACTCACTGTTTGGATTTGTGGAATTTTTAAACATAAACACATCTATAATTGTATATATTGTTGGATTTATATGTTCAAGTTGCTCCAAGTCAGTGAGTTTATGGTTAAGATATCATTTTAGTTAATATACTGAACTATATTGCATGTTGTCTTATTGTATAGTTGTCGTCGCTTTTTGCCCTTTTTTCTGTGAACTGTTTCCTTTGTTGATGTTGTTCTCATTGTTTGTCCGTTATTTTCTGATTTTGAGGGGAGCAACCCAAAAAGTTGCTTCTCTCTAAACTTTTACTTAATGTAATCATTCTTTTCTCAGGCGTGAGGCTAGCAACCCCACCCTGTAAACAAAAATTGCTACAGAACTTCAGTATGTGAACCTCCTTGCACCAAAAGAAAAAGTCTGTGTAGGAACATGGAACGTTCGAACTATGTACGAGACTGGAAAAGCTGCCCAGATCGCCAACGAGATGAAAAGATACGGAATACAAGTGCTGGGAATATGTGAGAGCAGATGGAATGGGAGTGGACTCACCAAATTGTCAACAGGTGAGTCAGTGATCTACTCCGGTCACCCAGAAGATAACCACACGCACACCGAGGGCGTGGCTATCATGATGTCACCAACGGCAACGAAAGCCCTGATACAATGGGAGGCGATTTCGTCCAGGATAATGACCGCCAGGTTCAACTCCAAAGGAAGGAAAGTGTCAATCATACAATGTTATGCACCCACAAACAACGCAGACCTCGAGAAGAAAGAAGAATTCTACAGGCAACTACAGGCAACAATGGACAATACTCCAGCTGGCGACATGAAAATACTAATGGGAGACATGAACGCCAAACTGGGACCAGACAATACGGGAAGGGAACTCATCATGGGTAGAGAAGCTCTAGGAGAAATGAATGAAAACGGAGAACTCTTCGCCGACTTCTGCGCCTTCAACGAACTGGTGATTGGTGGCAGTGTATACAAGCACAAAGATATCCACAAGGCTACATGGGTGTCACCAGACGGGCAAACCAAAAACCAAATCGACTTCATCTCAATCTCAAGGAAGTGGAGGCGCAGCCTACTGGACACAAAAGCAAGAAGAGGAGCAGACGTTGGCTCAGACCACTATCTCGTACAAGGGACAATCCAAATCAAATTAAAAGCTTTCAGGGAATCAGGAGCTGCAGATAGACCACAAGCCAAGTTCAACACTCAAAAGCTGAAGGACCAGGCTACAAAGGACATCTTCATTGCAAGCATAAAGGACAAAGCCGAGACACAAATCAACACTAGCGAAGAGGTCGGCGTTGAAAAGCACTGGAACAACTTGAAAACGGTGTGGAGCCAAACCTGCATAGAAATTCTAGGCAGAAAAAAGAGACAGGACAAACAGTGGCTCACTACGGACACTTGGAAACTAATAGAAGAGAGAAGGACAGTGAAGCAAAAGATTATCCAGTGCACGGACGAGCAACAAAAACAGGAGCTGAATGCAAGCTACAATACACTGAACAAAAGAGTGAAGAAAAGTGCCAGGGAAGACAAAAGAAAATATTATGAAACCATGGCAAACGAAGCAGAACAAGCTGCAGGCAAAGGAGACCTCGCCACACTCTACCAAACAACTAGGAACCTTTCGGGCAAACGTTCGACACAGATTAAGCCAATAAAGGACGACAATGGAAAGTCAATCACCAAAGAGGTGGAACAGAGAAAGCACTGGGTTGAACACTTCAAAAGACTTCTAAATCGTCCGCCACCTACAACACGTCCAGCAATACCAACAACGGAAGCAGAACTACCAGTGAACACTGACCCCCCGACGAAATCAGAAGTCCTGAATGCAATCAAGATGCTTAAAACTGGGAAAACACCGGGACCAGATGGAATCCCAGCAGAGGCTTTGAAAATAGACCCAGAGACAACAGCGGACTTGATGACACCACTACTGGAGAAGGTGTGGAAAGAGGGCAAAGTACCCGAGGATTGGAAGAACAGTTACTTATTCAAACTTCCAAAGAAAGGAGACTTAAGTCAATGTAAAAACTGGCGGGGAATTATGCTTCTGTCCATTCCAAGCAAGATACTAAGTCGCATCATCCTGGAGAGAATCAAACAAGCCCTAGATGAAAAACTTCGTCCGGAACAGGCTGGATTCAGGAGAAACAAATCATGTATTGATCAAATCGCCACTCTACGGATCATCATTGAACAAAGCTTGGAATGGCAGTCACCTCTCTATCTCAACTTCATCGACTTTGAAAAGGCCTTCGACAGCGTCGATCGAGAGGTCATTTGGAAACTACTTCGCTACTACGGGGTCCCATCGACAATTATACACCTCATCCAACAGTTATACGACAATGCTGCATGCCAAGTAATCCACAACGGGAAACTTACGGAAGCCTTCGAAGTGAGGACGGGAGTGAGGCAAGGCTGTCTACTATCACCAATGATCTTCCTGATTGCAATTGATTGGATAATGCGACAGACAACGGCAACCAACGAGGGAACAGGCATAAAATGGACTGACACAAAAGACTTGGAGGATCTGGATTTCGCCGATGATATATGTCTGATTTCCCATAAACTGGAAGATATGCAAATGAAAAGTAACAAGTTGGCAGAAGAAGCATCAAAGATAGGACTTCACGTGAACATAGATAAAACAGAGATGATGAAGATTCCTTGCCAACATCAACAGCAACAACAGACCACAATAAGCATAAATGGGAAGAACCTGAAAGAAACAACCTCCTTCACCTACCTGGGAAGCATCGTCTCAACTACAGGCGGAACTGACGAGGACATCAAAGCCAGAATCGGAAAAGCAAGACAAGCTTTCATTACTCTCAAATCTGTGTGGAGGTCAACAGCAATCAGCATCAAAAATAAGATCCGGATTTTCAACTCCAATGTGAAGTCAGTGCTACTATACGGATCAGAGACTTGGCGAGTCATAAAGAGCATCTCAAACAAACTTCAAACCTTCATTAACAACTGTCTCCGCTCAATACTCAAGATCAGATGGCCAGAAAAGATCAGCAACAGGGATCTCTGGGAGCGAACCAATCAGGAACCGATTGTGAAACAAATAGGCAGAAAGAAATGGAGATGGATTGGCCATACGCTGAGGAAACCATCAAGTGACATCACTAGACAAGCCCTCGAGTGGAACCCGAAAGGGAGGCGGCGAGTTGGTCGTCCAAGGGTGACTTGGAGGAGGTCATGTGAAGAGGAGATGAAAGCATGTGGGCAGACCTGGAGCAGGGTGAAAAAGTTGTCAGAAAACCGAAGTCAATGGAGGTGCGCAGCTGAAGCCCTATGTTCCTCTAGGAACTAAAGGATACAATAATAATAATAATAATAATCTAGATAATAGTGATTTGTGAAATAATAAACTTTGAAGGGATTTGAATCTCCACAAACCAAAAGCCTAATCTATTAAATGGAAACAAATTGAAGTTTCTTTCAAAATGGCATATTCAGTGTGGTTAAATACTTTCAAAAACTGATAGAATGTTTCTACAAAATGTTGTGGGATGTGGAATGCAACCTGACAAACTTAATTGCAAGGGATTATGTACTTTCGATTCATTTTTATTGCCAACGATGTATCTCTTATGCTTCACTTCAAGATCAGAAGGAAGGGATGAAATAAAACTATGGTTTCGAAACATCACTGAAGAATTAGTGATTGATAAATTCAAAAATGAATTCCCTTGGAATGACATATAGCACGAAAAGAAATGTTTCAGAAGCAGTATCTGATAAATGCCGAGGATAAAAATGTTTATACCCCATGAATTCGGTTATTTTTCACTCCTCCATGATATGTGTTTTCACTGGATTTCATTCTACTGAATAGTGGGTCTATACCATGAATAAAAGTAACTAATAAATAACCAAATGAATCTGAACTAATATTATTCCCTTGGGTTCCAAGTGGACCATATGGCTGGCTTCAACAACACATCTCTACTCTCTTCTATTTTCTGCTGTCCTCTTCAGCCGGGTCTATGACTAGCCATAATCCCTCATCTCCTTCATGTCACCCTCGCACCATCGAAACACCCATCACTTTCCATTGGGATTCTCCTCGAGCAATGGCCTGCATTATGTGCGATGTCATTTCACGTTCTCGTCAACTTATATCCGATCCGTCAACATTTTCTCCTAGATATTGTTGAGTAATCTGCTCTTGGTTGGTTTGTCGCCAGAGTTTCTTGTTACTTATTCCTTTCTGGCCATTTGATCTTCAGTATGGAGCCAGACAGCGAAGGTGACATTTGTTGATAAAAGCCTGCAGCTGGCTGTTGGAAATGCTTTCTGTGACACGCTGGCCAAGTTTCTGACCTGTATAGAAGAAGTGATTGACTGACTTCACATTTGTGTTAGACAGAACCCGAATCTTGTTCTTCATGCAAGCTCACTGAGTGCAGTGCAGAAGATTTCTCAACTGGTTTCACGTTGATGAAGGTGTATCTTACCTTTCCGATTCTGTCTCGATTTGGTATCTTCATCCGCGCTGTAGCCTGTGGTTGATAAGTGAAGGGAGGAAGTAACCTTTGTCAAATCTCTTTCGCTGGTGGCGACTGGTGCTGTTGATTGATGCTGTTGGTTAGGTGGTTGGTTATCTTTATCACCTACGTCTTCTCTACGTTCACCTGGAGTCATGTCTTCACCGTCAGCCTGCATCTTCAGCCAGCATGCTGGTTTTTGCCTGCAAGTCTTCGAGTTCGCCTGACATTAAACATAAATCATCCACGCGCAAAATCCAGATCTTCTAGAGTTTTCTTATAGGTTATCCAACGTATTCCTATCTTCTCCCTCCCAACACATGGTCTGACGCATAATCTAGTCCACTACAATCAGGTATATCATTGTTGGTGATATCAGAAAGACAACCTGGTCTGCCTGATCTCCCGGTGGGTGCGCACTTATGAAGAGTCCCAAACTAGGACGAAACAGCTGTCCAGTACTCCCTGCAGGTTTTTCAATGGTTCTCTGACCAATATCAGCTCATGATGAAATCCTGTAACCAATCAACCGAATCCCTACAAACCAGTACTTGAATAGCCTTGTCTTTCTTCTGTGTTCATTTCGAACGCCTCGATAAGTTTCCCGTTGTGGATCACCTGGCACGTGGCATTGCCACAGGCCACGCGTACCTCTATACCTTTTTAATATTTCTCTATAACTTTTATAATATAATATGTAAAACAGTTCACTGTTGGTGAGACTAACTGAGACGCACATGAGAATTACAGCAAATAATGATGCCGTTAGTATTTGTGCCTCAAGACTCATCTGTTATAACACCAGACTAGTAACATAGGACATAACTGGCTGAAATTCTCTCATTTTAAATCATCACCCATTATTCCAACAGTAGTCCACCAATTCAAGGCTATCACAGTCAGTCAAATATAATCACACAAATTCTTTCATATCATGCAAAAGGGCTGAATGCAATTAGATTATAAATTAAACCTTTAGAGAAAACACACAGAGTTTCTTATTGCTGTGATGGTACTTAGATTAGTTACTACTTAAAAAATGTATTCAAAAGACTAAAAATGTACACCATTATAAGTTGCATATCTCCAACTATTCATCCAGTCAATTAAACTTCCTATATATAAAATCTCTTCCAAGTGTCTTTATTATTATTATTATCATTATATACTTTAAATCCTAGAGGAACATAGGGCTTCAGCTGCCCACCTCCATTGCCTTCTGTTTTCTGCCAACTTCTTCACCCCGCTCCAAGTCTGCCCACATGCTTTCATCTCCTCTTCACATCACCTCATCCAAGTCACCATTGCACTGACGACCAACTCGCCGCTTCCCTTTCGGGTTTTACTCGAGCGATGGCTTGTCTAGTGATGTCACTTGATGGTTGGTTTCCTCAGAGTATGGCCAAGCCACTCCAGCTCCATTTCTTCCTGCCTATTTCTTGCACAATCGGTTCCTGATTGGTTCGCTCCCAGAGGTCTTTGTTCCTGATCTTTTCTGGCCATCTGATCCTGAGTATTGAGCGAAGACAGCTGTTGATGAAGGTCTGTAGTTTGTTTGAGATGCTCTTTATGACTCGCCAAGTCTCTGATCTATATAGTAGCACTTACTTTACATTGGAGGTGAAAATCCGGATCTTATTTTTGATTCTGAGTGCTGTTGACCTCCACACAGACTCGAGAGTAATGAAAGCTTGTCTTGCTTTCCCGATTCTGGCTTTGATATCCTCGTCAGTTCCGTTGGCCTGTATTTGAAACGATGCTTCCCAGGTAAATAGGTAGGTGAAGGAGGTTGTTTCTTTCAGGTTCCTCCCATTTATACTGGCTGGTTGTTGTCTGTTGTTGTTGGTGTTGGCTAGGAATCTTCATCACCTCTGTTTTATCTATGTTCACTTGAAGTCCTATCTTTGATGCTTCTTCTGCCAACTTGTTGTCATTATATGGTTGAAGGCAATCGGCTGCACGAAGCCTTCGACCTACGTTTCGTGCTAGTTGACACTCACCAGTCAGTCAGCCAGGCGTATCTGTAATCTTGAAGAAACTCATGTCGCTTGTGAGATTCGAATCCGTGTCGCCCAGTGAGCGCTACAGTCAGAGAAGTTACCACTGCAGTAAACAAAGAACTAGACACATAACTAATACAATCCTACAGGAGGTCAATCGCGAGTCCAGATAGTTCAGTGTTAAGGTCTCTGACTGCAGTACTCACTGTGTGACATAGGTTCGAATCTCAGAAGAGATATGAGTTCTTCCAAGATTGCAGATACGCCTGGCTGACTGACTGACTGGTGTGAGTGTCAACTAGTACAAAACCTAGGTCGAAGACTTCCTGTGACCGATTGCCCTACAACCATCTAATAACAACAATACACTTAGTTTTTACAAGTGTCTAGTTTTCTAAAAACCACTTCAACCTCATACTTAGTTAGAGTGTTAGTTAACACATTTGCCTTTCAGTTAACAATTTTATTTTTCAAACGGTCTAGAGGAGAGGATAGTCAACTTTCAAAACAGGAAAATTCAGACACTAACACGGACACACACACACATACACACACACACAAACAGTTGCATATATGAATATGGACAGGTGATACTTTCATTTTGTGTTTAAGTGATCACAAATGTTTCGTTCACCTTAAAATGACTGATGTGCGGGTAATCAAAATGTTGTTTCTGTTTAACAAAAGAGAACCAAATTTAGGCAATACGTGCTCAAGATCATATAGGATGGCTCAAAATGATTTTCCTTCCTTTTTCTCAGTAATTTAATAAATGAACTTTAAAACTCGTTGACAAATACACTTACACATAAGTTTAATAGGTTCGCTTCGTTTTTACATTAAAAATCAATTGCATGAATTTCTATGTTGGTTAGTTGAAAAGATTAATAATAGGAGCTGCCTTTGAAATATTTAATAATCTGGTCATTATTATTTCATTTTTGGATTAGTTATGTTATTTATAGGTGCAGAGTGGATGGGCACTACTGGGGATTGAAATCATTTAGGTTGTGAAACAGTTAGGCAGTATGTTTAGAAACAAAATACTGTTAGATTAAAATATTGATGACTGAAATGAGAATTTGAATTTCTCTCTTTTCAACACTTAAAGTTCAGGATTCGATCCTTAGTGGAAGTGTGGATGACCACTGGTGAAGACAGCTAAACCAGAGCGAAATAAGTGTTGAATGGTTCTCAAGGAGATTTTGGTTCTTGACAACATTTACCTTAGAATGTTCTATTATAGCCTTCATGCTGAAAGTATTCCGTGAAAGGAAAACGTTTACTGGGATTAATGATGTGGTAACGTTGTAGGTAAATTTCTTTTCCTTCCCGTTCCCCAGGGGAACATAGGGCTTCAAGCTAGTGGCTTGATGTTTCTGTAGCAGTGTTTTATTTTACAGGATGGAGTTGCTATCCTCATGCCCAGCCTTTCCTCTTTACCAGCATTATTATTTCTGGCATAGCGAGGTAAAGGAGTGAGTCTGTGGCCGAGGATCGAACCCCGGACCATGTGCAAGGTTAGCGAGCTTCCTGACGGCTATGCCACCGACTTGTTTATTTATCATTGCAAACTTGAACATGATCAAAGGTATTCAGCAAAGACACTAAGATCTTAAAGAGTAAATTCAGAAAGTAATGTCAGTTGATAGATATCCACGAGTTAGTGATAATTGCCTGTGAGCTGTGAATGAATGGAATACGTTCCCGACTATATGCTTTCGATTACATCTGTCCACTGATACTGAAGGAATTATTTTTAAATTGTATTTTGCATTTGATTGGTGGATGGTGACTAACAGTGGAATCCAGGATTAACATTTCGTCCTATTTGGAACTCATTACCTGGATGTATCCCAGTGAGTGATGATGTTCTCCCAGAGGCTTGAACCCAGTGAATTCCACTTCTAGTCACCATCCACCAATTAAATTCCAATTAAATGCCCAGACATCGTCGAAGCGTCTGCACAAGCAGCCAACATGTCAACCTGAGACCAAGCACTTCGGTCCAATCAATCGACGGGGAAAATCTAAAATTCAGTTAAATGTATTTTGCCTAACTCGGACAGCAACTAACTGTTCTAGAGGCAGTTATCAAGATATAATAATGTATTACCGGTGTGGAAATGTCTTGCACTCAGCCAATATGACCAAGATTCGGACTGTCAACACTATAATCAAGTCAGTTCAGGCACTAGGCACGTCATGAAAAAGAATTTCTAACAGATTTCTAACTTTCATCCACAGTTGTCTTCACTGCATACTGAAGATCAGATGACCAGAAAAGATAAGCATCAAGGAACTCTGGCATCCAACTAATTAAGAACCGGTCTACTAACGAATATTCCAAAGGAAATGGAGATGAATTAGACACACACTGAGGAGACCGTTAGAGGAAAAGCCTTGAGTGGAACCCGAATGAGAAATGACGACTGGGCATGTGTCCGAAAGTGACATGTAGGAGGAGATCGCGTGAGCAGAAGGAGGTGAAAACTGATGGGTAAAATAGTCAGGTCAGCTAAAGACAGGTGAAGAGAACAGGACTAAATGGAGGTATGTTGTGGAATCACTTTGTTGTGCATGGGACCCAAGGGAATAATAATAATAAATAATAATCATCGGTTACAGGATTTCATTATGAGCTGACATTGGGTAGAGAACAATTGGAAAACCAGCTGGGAGTACTGGACAGCTGTTTGTTTCTAGTTTCAGACTCTTCAGCAGTACGCACCCACTAACAGGTAGGAGGGATGCCAGGATCTTCTGTTTACAAGTCTAGCGAGCTAGTAGATCAATAAGCCACTGGGACCCGATCCAATGGCTAATGAATTCTAACTTCTGGCTATGTTGTGAATTGCCAGGACTTGGAATTCATGCACTGACTATTGGATCGGGTCCCAGTGGCTCAACGGTCTACGAGCTCGCCTTGTAACCAGAAGATCCTGGCATCCCTCCTACCTGTTAGTGGGTGCGTACTGCTGAAACGTCTGAAAGTAGAAAGACACAGCCGTCCAGTACTCCCAGGTGGTTTTCCAGTGGTTCTCTACCCAATGTCAGCTCATAATGAAATCCTGTAATCAGTCAAATCTCTACAAACCAACACTTGAATAATTATAGGATTGTTCTAATTGGAATTTATAGATAACTGAAATAAAGTTCTTAGCTGAATAGTTAGATATGATCTCTGTCACTTTTATGCCTAGATGTGATAGATTTCATTCACCAACTAGAAACGAACAACTGTTTTATGCACCCTGATCTCATATGTTTGTTTTTTAGTTTCTGATAATCCGTGACATAAGTTATTTATATTTACCTAGAAAGCAGTACAGAGTATGAGAGTTAACTTAAGTAAACTAGTAGAGGCTGAGATTTGCCTCGTTGTCTACTGCAATCCTGAATTTGACTTTTGAACCCTAAATCAAATATATTAATCATACGACCTTAGTGAACATTCGGAATTACACGACTAGTTTATAGTAATGAGCCCTTGGGAAACACCGTAACCAGTACACCGAAAAATAGGTTCTGACATATTAACATGAGATACTCTCTTCATGCTTTTGTTCCAAAGTGCCAATGTGTACAATCTGATTTGTTCCTAAAGTAGAGTTAAACAGTAGTAGGAAAACTCCTGAATACATGTTGTCATGATGTGCGCCCCCCTAGCCTCTAGAATTCCATCAGGTAAGTCTACAGTATGATTAAGAAACTAGGAGACTGGCCATCACGGTGCACGTGAACTTGATGTTAAATAGTTATAGGCAGTAGAGGGAAAGCCTTGTACACAGGTCTTGAATCTGCAACTTTAAAGAAGGAGCTAATGTTATTCGATGGAATCAAACCCTCTCCCTCCAGTTCAGAATTGAAGTATCTATCACTGGGCTACCCACACTGAGATAGATCTCCTCTCTGACAGCGACGGATACACTAGCTAGTCATCAGGATATAACTAATATCAGGCTACCTATACCCTGTAAGTCAAAGTGTAAGTACCACGTGATGAACAGTCTCAAACAGGAATGAAGTTACTATCTAGTGTCCGTTGATTTCCAACAAATAGCCAGTTGATATCAGCTTTCTATGAAAAATTTTTTAAAGTAATATGACTCTCTTGTGTTAGAAGGGAGGAAATATTGGTATGACTATTATTCATTCTGTGCATTCCGAGTGGAACTTTGAACTTTGGCACTACATCTTTATTACACTAGACTGACTGGCATCACTTTCACCTGGCTGCACAACCACCCAAAAGCTTTCATTTTCTATTTACGTGATCACTTCACGTCATTCCCGCACCCGCTTCTAATTTGAGGTTAGCTTGGAGTGTGATTTCCCTTGAATGCCTCCTAAGTGTATAGACGACCCATCTCCATTTCCTTCTACACATTTGTTGTTTCTATTCAAACGGTTATCTTATCTTGGTTACAGACCCAGCGAAGGCAGATGTTAACGAAAGTATGCATTAGTCTCCTGGAAGTGCTTCAAGTGAAGTATCAATTCCCTGAACCATACAGGAGCACTGATTAACATGAATCCGGTGTTGGAAAACCAGACTTTGTCACTTATGAAGAGTGAAGTAAATTTACATGCTAATTTCAAAGCATTGATGCTGTGTCTCGCTTTTCCTATCCTGAATTTGATATATACTCATCTGAAACACCTGTAGTTAAAACGATGCTGCCTAGATAAGTGAAAGAGGTTTAGATTTCTCCTGTTGATGGTGACTGGTGTTTACTGTCGTTGGTTAAATATCTGTGTTCTCTACGACCTCTACGGCTACCTCTTCTACTGTTTGTTGGTTTTCGACCGTAGGTCTTCGAGTTTGTGTGACAGTGGACATAAATCATCTGCGCAATTCAGATCTTCCAGTCTTTCTGTTAGTCAAACTTATGTTCGTCTTCTATCTCCCCACGGACGACTGCATAATCCAGTCCGCCTCGATTGAGAGTGTGATCGGTGGTAGTAGACAGCCTCACCTTAATTACGTCATATCTTTTTTTTTATAGAAATAACACCTTATTTGTAAAAGACAATGTATGTTTGGTCACCGCTTATTTTGCCTAGTGAAATCCATACAATAATTTTGGGCTCATAAAGACTCTCTATTCGCCCATGCTATTGATAGATAAGTGTGTCCGATTAATCACTTGTAAATGGAACTTGAATCAAATTTTTCGAAATTTGGATCACTGGTCTAGACATTTGACTTATAACGACTTGATCATAGGTCCGAACACCGTACTACATACCAGGGTTCGGGTAGCACCATTAGCTCTCACATGACAGATTATGCTCACTGCCAACAGTATGGAAATGCAGAGGATTGTTGAGGTGTCAAATCTCCCCCTTTAAATTAATAATCGGCAGTTATATCACCTGAAGTAATATTTTGTTCTGTCTAAATCACTCTCTTATAACCTGAAATATTTCTCCTTGTTTCGCTTCGAAAATCCCCATAACAGTAAACTGAAATCTACTTGAAGACAGGCTAGGATGACAGATAATTAAAGCAACATGAAATGGAGTAAATAAGATACATTCTAATGGATCAACAGTTGTGAATTATATATGAGCTGACAGCTCATGATAAACGCCTGAAAGATATCTTTCTTTGGTACAGAAGCCATCTTCTCAAGATGTGGTCTATCTTTACTGTGAAAATTGTTAAAGTTTTCTGGATAACCATCAGCTAATATGTGTCGCTCACACATATTTCGCAGGCCCTTGAAAACAAACATTTCACTCGGGAAGGTTTATACTGGAAAGCAACAAAACTGGTGAAATAAAGATATTGTCCACTCCATGTCTGTTTACGAAAAATAGATCGCTTAATCGTTCCATCGTCGTCTCCTGATGATTGTAATATCGAGGGAACCAAGTTTGTTATTCGATTCGAGTTCGGAAGTCACTCGGACATTTGGATGAGTATGATGAAATAGAGTAATAAAGTTTTCAATAGACTTACTATTATTATTACCAATAATCAGCGTATCATCCACATTACGTTTATATAGAATGAATTCTCCAGGCATTTTATTTGATTATTGTAAACCATATTAGTTGTCAAGCGATTGTAAAGAAACTACGAAATGATATAATCTCGCGAAATTTGTTTTCTAAATGCCTTATTCAAATTTGTTAAAGGGACTAACTGTTTTAATTTCTAAACAAAGTTTAGTTTTACAAGCCGTGATCAACTCGTAAAAACATAACTGACCCTTACAAACCAAACTGTAGAAAATTAATCTGATGCTCGCTAGTGACTTGCTACAGGTTGGAGTTTCCTGGAGTGGGTTCTAGTGGGAAGTCGTGACCAGTCAGGTCCAATTAGATGTTACGTGTGAGGATGGATGTTCCACCAATAACAATGGTTGGGGTCGCGCTAAATCACGAATTGGTAGAGGTTAGAATTCATGAGCTGGCCATTGAATCGGGTTGGGTCCCAGTGACTGAATGGTATACGAGCTAGCTTGCCTTGTAACCGGAAGGTCCTGGGTTTGAAACTTCGTGGTAGGTGGGTGCGTACTACCGATGATTTCCAAACTAGGATGAAACAGCAGCTGTCCAGTACTCCCTGGTTTTCAATGGTTCTCTAACTGATATCAATCCGTGATCAACTCGTAAAAACATAACTAACCCTTACAAACCAAACTACAGAAAATATTTTAATAATAATATTAACAATATGCGGATATATGGTACAAACATTTTCAGCGTATTTATCGCCAAAATACTTTTATTTTTTTATTTTTGATTTACAGCTTGATTCCACAACGTATTTTTGGTACAAGTATGGAATTTTCAGCGTGGATATAGGTAGCCCGAAATTCGCATGCCGACCATAGATATCGGGTGTGCGTCGGCGTGGGCTCGAACCCTTTTTTCTTCGTACAGGATTTACATGTCAAGTAATAATCCCTATTATATCTTCATTTCGTTGAAGAATTAACTGCACAGCGTTTACTTGAAAGCAAGTTAAACCATCGCGCAAATTCAGGTATACGCGGTCATTTGATATAACTAGACGCAATTAAAGCAAAAATAATAATAAATCCTGATGAAATTAAGCATTTTGTTGGAAAGCAATTTCGGGTAGCCCAATGATTTAAACAGGTCACCATTCGTATATCAATCAGTTGAAACATTGAATTCATTCTCTACTCAATGAATGAATGAATTAATTAATTAATCTAAACGTTGAGGGGAAAAAAGGAGGGCAGGGAGAATTCCACTCATCCAGAAAATCAAAATTCTGTTTTCCCCCTCATTTTCGTCTTTTTGTAATTCTTCATATTAATATTATTATTATTATAATAATTATTATCAACGTTAGATTATTTCAAATTAAAAAATCTCTAGTTTATTAATGTAGCATATGTTTCAGTTTTTTTCCTTCCTTTGGAAGTGAAGACAGTTGGAGGAAATGAAAAACCAAAAGGGCGGGGCGGGGGGAAAGGAGGCAGAAAACCTTCTTACATAATAATCTCAGTTACTATGGTCAACGAACCGAATATACACCTACCTATGCCTACACAGAAACGAGGACATATATATATATATATATCTTAATTGACCAGAATTTATTTTTCAAATTTTTATTAATTCAATCTATTTTGTTTTAACCTGTAGTTAACAGCGGTTAATCAATATAGACAAATGAACAATTGTAGATCAAGAAAACCTCGGTTTCACTAACTTCGGGTTTACCGCCTTAACTTAACTTTATCCGAGGATTCTCTAATGTTATAATATAGGCATACATTTATTTATACATACATATTTCGAGTAGATTGAACTAGCACACGTGTTGACAAGTCACGTGTACGTGTGTGTGTGTGTGTGTATAGTCAGTCCAGTAGAAATAAGTTGAGTAGAAAGAAGGAGACGATGAGGGGGAGATTATTGTTTACTCAAGAATTTCTAACTCGCATAGCCTCTAGATATACGCATATCTGTACAATATCTATCTATCCATCTATCTATATGTGTATGTATGAATTGTCTATATAAATGCTGAAGGTCAAATCATTTAATTGTTAGATGTTGTTAATGAACAAGCTTCAACTAGGTACAATACACTGTTCAATCAATAGGACAAGAAACATATTTTGTTTTTTTTTTGGGTTGTTGTAGTTGTAGAGTTTAGTTTTACTTGAATTCATCGAATCAATATTCTAAGTAAATAAAAAAAACTAAGATTTATTTTGTTGGATGAGTAAGTTAAGAAAATAAGAAGGAATTTCAGTTAAATACATAAATTAGATTAGCAGATAATTCCAGGTCAGAATGAATTGTCTTATCATGACATTATGGACAACCTAGTAGGATAATTCTCATTCTTTCATTCAAGCTCTATCGCTCAGTCGTGCAAGCTTGTTTACATTTCAGCTGAAATATTTTTTTTTTTAGAATTTAATTGATGGATGGTGACTACCCAGTGGAATCCATCCTGTTTGAGACTCGCCACCTGTATTCCGTAGTGGATGATGATGTTCCTACCGAGGCTGACGAGTCTCAAATAGTAAGAAATACGTATCCTGTATTCCAGTGTTAGTCACCATCCATCAATTAACTTCTGATTACATGCCCAGATATTGTCGAAGCATCTGCATAAGCAGCCGACATATCAACTTGAGAATGTGCACTTCTGTTCACTCAATCAGTGGACGGGAAAATCTAAAATTGAATTAAATCAATAATAATTTTTCGATTAAAGTTAGGTATGAATTGATAACACTTCGGTGGGATGAAATAGTCAATATGGGATTTAATTTACTCAAGTACCACTGTTGTCTTTTCTGTGTGTCCATGGTTTGATAGTAAGATGTTTTAAGTGATTAAAAATGCCCATTAAAATTTTCAAAAGAATGGTTACACAACGAAGAATACTCTTTTCGATATACCAAACGAAATGATTATGAATAAATCAAGAAAATCAGTTCAAGGAACTTTTATTGCTGGTAAATTACACGTCTTATTTTCTACACTACCGATGGTGATTCCTCGATTGAAAGATGAAGTACCTAGACCAGCCACTTCTAAGTGAATCTACCAATTCAACTGCGCTTGTGGTGGAGCAAGTTATATTGCCCGTCTAGCTAGGGATTTGATTTTCTGTGCTCACCCGGGAACATCTACTAGTGTGGTTAAAAGAGGGTGTAGTAAAAACCATCAACAGTTCGATATTAGACCATCTGATCCAAACTGGCCACAAAGCCAGCAGCGAAGAATCCTTTTCTGTCATCTACCGGCCTCCAAACAAATTATCAAAAACATCCATGTACCACATACTCAAAACATCAAAGGCTATCGCGATTCTTATGAAACAACCAGCGGTTTGCATGCAAAAGAAGCAAATCTAGCTACTACTACTACTACTACTACCTTAGCCTTCAGCGGAGACTATAAATTCATGAAATTGTATGATTATATTTCCCAATTTTTCTGACATTTAGTTTATTGTTACGTTGATGCTATCGGACTGTAGCCCATTGATATTATTATTGATTCGATGTTATTTAAACGACATTAACGCTGTCAATAACACTAATTCATTCTTTTACGAGTTGATCACGGATTGATATCAGTTAGAGAACCATTGAAAACCAGGGAGTACTGGACAGCTGCTGTTTCATCCTAGTTTGGGAATCACCGGCAGTACGCACCCACTGGGTTTCGAACCCAGGACCTTCCGGTGACTTGCTACAGGTTGGAGTTTCCTGGAGTGGGTTCTAGTGGGAAGTCGTGACCAGTGAGGTCCAATTAGATGTCACGTGTGAGGATGGATGTCCCACCAACGGCAATGGTTGGGGTCGCGCTAAATCACGAATTGGTAGAGGTTAGAATTCATGAGCTGGCCATTGAATCGGGTTGGGTCCCAGTGGCTGAATGGTATACGAGCTAGCTTGCCTTGTAACCGGGAGGCTCTAAGTTCAAAACTTCGTGGTAGGTGGGTGCGTACTGCCGATGATTCCCAAACTAGGACGAAAGAGCAGCTGTCCAGTACTCCCTGGTTTTCAATGGTTCTCTAACTGATATCAATCCGTGATCAACTCGTAAAACATAACTAATCCTTACAAACCAAAACTATAGAAAACTAATTCATTCATTATTGTGTATATATAATTGTAGAACCTGATGATGATGAAGTTATCGAAAAGAATATTCATTGTTCATTAAGATATTTGTCGACCATGTAGGACGTCTGGGTTCGATAAGTGACCGATGCGTTCCTTAAACCTCTTACAGCTGGTTGTAGGCCCGGGAAAAAAGGTAGGGTTGTAGGTTAGACTGAGGACTCTACCCCCATAAAAACAACACCACTTCTAAGGAAACTCCAAAAATTTCAAGCCCCATACTATATTACCATTTCTCGGTTCTCTATTCAACCGTTCATTTCGAATTAATCCTGTCACATTTTGGACATATTTGCTATCAATGTTTATCCAGCTGTTTAAGTTAGTTTCCTCTTACTCCTTGATTGGTTGTGCCAAATTGTATGACCTCTGTTGAGTAGAGGATGCTTTGATAATGTTTGGGGATTAACGTGAAGTAATTCTGTTTATGGTGACCAGCAGTGGGATTCAGGTAGTTACTTAGATGTTCAGCAGCAACCAGGTGATGTCTCCTAAATGGGACGAAATGCCAGTCCTCAATTTCTTTGCCAGTCATCATCCATCGAATAGTGTTTGCACATATCGTCAATCAGTGTCTACATCGTGTTACATACTACTGATTGGTATGAGTAGCCGGAGACGTCTTATACTAGTCTGCAGTGCCTGTCACTCATGCTACGTTGATTAGAGCACTGAACAGTCCTCCCACTTTTTTGTTGAGATATCGTTTATTCGCTTATTATTTTAGTATTATTTGTTAGTGTCAGGTAGGTCATCCATAGTAATCTGAAGATTTCTAGATTTCCGAATTGTAACTCTATGCGTCATCACCCGTTAAAGCACAGAATGACAGTTAACTCTTTACCTTAACTGTATAGACTACGAAAAAGCCTTCTGTGGTATCGACCGTGAAGTATTCTGGAAATTGCTTCAACACTATAGAGTGCTCCAAACCTTTATTAACCTCATTCGACAGCTATGTGATAATTCCACAACCTATTTCATTTACCTACCTTAGGGTGCATCATTTAAAATACATGAGGCATAAATGAGGGTGTCTAAATCAGGATCAGAAAGGCGAAATTTGGGTTCATTAATCTGAAATCAGTGTGGAAATCAGGCTGTATTCAGCACAAAGAACAAGATCCTGATATTCATGACTAATGTCAAGTCAGTTAGTTCTCCTATATGATTCAGAGGCTCAAGGCACGCGTCACAAAAAGCATTTCCTATGTCCTTCTGCAGACTTTCATCAACAGCTACCTTCACTGACTTCAGATAACCAACCAAAAAGGGTTGACGACAATGAACTCTGACAATAAGCCAATCAATTAACAACCTATTAATCAACGATTATGCAGAAGGAAATGGGAATGGACTGAACACAAGCCAAGAAGATTATTGTGTGATATAACACACTTGTCTGTCCCTCTAGTAGAATGCAAATCATGTAGTTTGCAAATAACTAATTTTCTATAGTTTGGTTTGTAAGGGTTAGTTATGTTTTTTACGAGTTGACCGCGGATTGATATCGGTTAGAGAACCATTGAAAACCAGCTGGGTGTACTGGACATAACTGACCCTTACAAACCAAACTATAGAAAATATTTTAATATGGCCTAGTTTACCACTGCTGATAGGAAATTTTCATTTACTAAGCATCGTCTCAACTACAGGCGGAACTGATGAGGATATCAAAGCCAGAATCGGAAAAGCAAGACAAGCTTTCATTACTCTCAAATCTGTGTGGAGGTCAACAGCACTCACCATCAAATATAACATCCGGATTTCAACTCTAATGTGAAGTCAGTCAGTGCTACTATATAGATCAGAGACTTGCACTGCGCGTCATAAAGAGCATCTCAAACAAACTTCAAACCTTCATTAAGAGTTGTCTTCGCTCAATACTCAAGATCAGATGGTCGGCCAGAAAATATCAACAACAGGGATCTCTGGCAATGAGCGAACCAACCTAGCAGGAACCGATTGTGAAACAAATAGGCAGGAAGAAATGGAGATGGATTGGCTGGCCATACTCTGAGGAAACCATCAAGTGACATCACTAGACAAGCCATTGCTCGAGTGGAACCCGAAAGGGAGGCGGCGAGTTGGTCGTCAGTGTGAGGGTAACTTGGAGGAGGTCATGCGAGGAGGAGATGAAAGCATGTGGACAGACCTGGAGCGGGGTGAAAAAGTTGTTAGAAAACAGAAGGCAATGGAGATGCTCAGCTGAAGCCCTATGTTCCTCTAGGAACTAAAGGATACAATAATAATAATATCCATAATTTAATAGTGTTCTGGAAAAACAGCAAAGTAAAATGACACACCTAAATCTGAAAACTTTCATTACTCTGAAATCGGTGTGGCAATCTCCTAAAGTCAGAATAAAGGACAGAATTCAGATTTTCATCACAAATGTTAAATCATTGATTGCTTCTATACGCTTCACAGACTTGGCATGCTACCGAAAGCATTTCCAACAGGCTTTAGACTTTCATCAATAGCTGCCTTCTCTCCATACTGCAGATCAGCCGGTCAGATAGAAAGGATTAACATCAAGGAACTGTTTCAAACTTTCTACCCAACAAATATGTGAAAGGAAATTTTAAAAAATGTGTCGGATACAAGCTGAGTAAACCAATGAGTGACATCCAGTGCCAGACTGTCAAATGTCACCCGAATAAGTAACGGTGACGAGAGGGCCTCCAAAGGTGACTTGGAGAAGATTCTGTGAGAAGGAGATGAAAGTTTACGGGTAATCACTAAGTAAGGTTAAGAGAACTACAGAAAACGGAATGAATTGTAAGTGCGCTGTTGAAGCCCAATGTGTCACTCATAATCCAAGGGAACAATCATAAAATAAACTAATTTGACTAAATAATTTGATTTTCAAGAATTGGTTGGTATGCATGGATTCTATTTGTTTCAGGTTAGACCACGGATTTACATCAGTTAGAGAACCATTGAAAATCAGCTGGGAATGCTGGACAGTTATTTCATCCTAGTTTGAGAATCGTCAGCAGTTCCCTAATTGATATCAATCCGTGATCAACTCGTAAAAGACATAACTAGCCCTTACAAAGCAAACTATAGAAAATTAATCTGATGCTCGCTAGTGACTTGCTACAAGATGGAGTTTCTTGGAGTGGGTTTTAGTGAGAAGTCGTGACCAGTCAGGTCCAATTAGATGTCACGTGTGAGGATGAATGTTCCACCTACGACAGTGGTTAGGGTCACGCTAGATCACGAATTGGTATGAGTTAGAATTCATGAGCTGGCCATTGAATCGGGTTGGGTCCCAGTGACTGAATGGTATACGAGCTAGCTTGCTTTATAACCAGAAGGTCCTGGGTTCGAACCCCACTGTTATGGGTGCGTACTGCCAATGATTTCCAAACTAGGATGAAAGAGCAACTCTCCATTACTCCCTGGTTTCCAGTGGTTTTCTAACTGATATCAATCCGTCATCAACTCGTAAAAAAAAATAATAACTAATTGCTCATCAGCAACTACTCTTCAGAATTCGTTAATTACTCTAGTTATTCATTAATCACACTAAGGTAAAAAGCCATAAATAAAGCAGAAAAACAAATCGTTTCAAAACTGCTGAACTAATTCAGTTGTAACTAACCAGTAAACCTTTAAAACTAAAAAGGTGTGTTTCATCGTCTCGAATGACGTTCGTTGCCTATTGTCTGCATAAACAATTCTATGAACTTTGTGCTGTTGTTTTCACCTGTAATATTACTTTTCAATCGAATTAGACACATAGACTATAAAACTATTAGTCATAATCACGTAAAATACCTCTGATGAATAACTTTTGTACCCGAAAAGTATTTTTTTTATTATTTTTGATTACAGCTTCATTCCAAACTGTATTTGGTGATGTTATTTTTTATTTTTGTTTTTGGTATTTTTTTTTTATAGAGTATGAGTATTCAAAACAATCAACTAAAGAAGTTTTAAGTTTAAGTGACAAAGGTAACACATCAATCCCGCCACCAAAGTATTTTAGATGTCGATGTCGATGTCACATATTTACAGGATTAAAAACCAGAGGATATAAATGGTGTTTTCGTTTGAACACGCAGTTGAATTCACTAATGTATTTTTAAGAGGCATGATGGACAGCTTCTATTGTCATAGAAAGGAAATAGAATGGGGAGTTATACACAATAATTTCTACAGAAAACCTATACATTCAAACTGGTATTTGGAGATTGGTTCATCTCACTTCATGTCAGTAAAAATAGAACTTCATGTTTAACCACGGTGAGGACAAATTCCCACTGATAAAATTAGCTGGTAGTGGCGCTGAAAGTGTTAACTGACAGAAATTATAATTCATGGGTAACTGGGTTTGAACCTAGTCAATGAACTCGCTTCGTATCCTGAAGGTTTTGGGTAAGATTCCCGGTGGGTTCATGGGTGTATATTACTAGAATGTTAGGAATAAAGACGAAACAACTGTCCAGTATACTTCCTGGTTTTCAGTGGTTCGTTCCAACTGAACTCAGCGCGTGATCAAACATGGGACCAATCAAATGGGCCTTGTAGGTTCCCAAATGAACATAGGACTTCAAGCTGGACGCTCGCAGTTTCGGTAGTGTTTATTTTTACATGGCGAGATTTACGGTCTCATGCCCAACCTTCCCTCTTTACCAGTCTTATTATACTGGCTTAGTGAGGTAAACGAGTGCGTCGGGTGGGGGATTGAACTTCGAACCACGTGACGCGTGGTTGGCTAGCATTCTACCGCTGTGCCAACGACGATAAATGGGATTAGTGAACTGTTTAAGAACCATAAAAAATAATCTATAGTAGGAAGTAAGATATAAAGCTTTAATAATTAATAATTACCCTGATAAATTCCTCCGAGAGTACACAGGAGATCATAAGCAAAAAAAATAATAACCGGTAAGTGTAGCGTGAATACGGAACATATACAGAAAAATGATAACGCTAAAAGGAGGGAATTGAACACATCAGTAATTCCTCCGTACAAAGTCGAGGAGGGAGCCCATTAGACACATTAGACTAGCGGAGAAGCTTACTACTATATCCAGAAAACATCTCGTCTATAGCAATTTATTCAGTTTTACACTGCCTTACAACAGGATGGGACGAAGTTAGAGTCTCAAAATCTAATATGAGATGGATAGGGATACATTGTCAAATCATTTGGGAATAAATGCATTAAGATTGATTAAACCCCTATCGTAGACATCTGGAAAATTCCACTATGCTTATCATAAACAGGGAGGAAGAATGCGTACTATACCCATCAAGTTTCGATGTTGTGTAATTACAATTGATATGGTGATTATGAACAGTAAATTGTGTTCTAAACATCATCCAATATAATATAATAATGTTTCATGGTGTGTGTGTGACAGACCAAATAAGCAAATGAATATGGAAACACCGGTCAGTTTATTCACCAACTCCTGATGTCCTTTATCATCTGTGAGCCAAGCTGTGGTACTGTTAAGTCAGATTAAAGCTTTAGTGTGTAGACTCTTCGATAAGCGTTTAATAGTGCTAGTAAGTAACTTCTTCACCGTTGTTCCTATATATATATTTAACAGAACTATATCCCGGTACCATGTTAATACAGGAAAGCAGGTCAACAAAAGGAAATCCTTTAAAGTAATGAATAAACAAGGCACTTCACTACTAATTCACATCAGTTTGTCATTGCCTATGATTTAAAATAAATACTGAATGGATATATTCATATATGGAAAGGCAAAAAGAATCTAGATCTGAATTTCACGGATGACTGATGTCGAATATCAGACAAACTCGAAGATCTACGGACACAAACCAACAAGTTGGCAGAATAAGCGACAAGCATATGACTTCAGATGAACATAAATAAGACAGAGGTGATAAAGACAACAACTAATTGATAACATTTACTAATGATTATCAATACGAGAAATTTAAGGGAAGTCATTTCTTTTACTTATTTGAGCAGCATCACTCCAACTACAGGCGTCACAGATGATGATGATGATGACGTCAAAAACAGGATCAGAGGAGCTAGATTGACTTTCATTAGTCTGAAGTCATTGCGGAAATCTCCAGTATTGAAGATAAGGCATAAGATTAAGATTGTCAACACTAATATCGATCAAGTGAGTGCTTCTGTATGGTGAAATAGTACCAACAGCTGCCCTCTCTGGTTCAATGTTGAAGATCAGATGATTGGCCAGAAAGGAAATGGGGGTAAAACGGACATGCAAAATACGCACTTGAATGGAATCCGAATGGAAACGATAGACGGGTGGGGTGTATATATATTTGAGAGTGATACGAAGGATACAGTCGGGGGGAGGGGGAATAAAATCTTATGGATAATAAATGCAGCTCGCGACAAATGACTGCACAGAACATAGTGAAATACGATGTGTTGTTGAAGCCTTGTATTCCACTTGGGACCCAAAATAGTAACAATAATATTATTACTATTATAATAATAATACAATATTCTATTGTTCTCGTCTTATCCGACAAACTGGAAGATATGCAAGTGAAAAGTAACAAGTTGGCAGAACAAGCATTAAAGATAGGACTTCACGTGAACATAGATAAAACAGAGATAATGAAGATTCCTAGCCAACATCAACAGCAACAACAACAACAGACAACAATCAGCATAAGTGGGAAGAACCTGAAAGAAACAACCTCCTTCACCTACCTGGGAAGCATCGTCTCAACTACAGGCGGAACTGACGAGGACATCAAAGCGAGAATCGGAAAAGCAAGACAAGCTTTCATTACTCTCAAATCTGTGTGGAGGTCAACAGCACTCACCATCAAATATAACATCCGGATTTCAACTCCAATGTGAATTCAATGCTGCTCACTATAAGGATCAGAGACTTGGCGCGTCATAAAGAGCATCTCAAACAAACTTCAAACCTTCATTAAGAGTTGTCTTCGCTCAATACTCAAGATCAGATGGCCAGCCAGAAAAGGTCAGAAACAGGGATCTCTGGCAATGAGCGAACCAACCTAGCAGGAACCGATTGTGCAACAAATAGGCAGGAAGAAATGGAGCTGGATTGACTGGCCATACTCTGAGGAAACCATCAAGTGAGTGACATCACTAGACAAGCCATCGCTCGAGTGGAATCGGAAAGGGGAGCGGCGAGTTGGTCGTCCAAGAGTGACTTGGAGGAGGTCATGCGAGGAGGAGATGAAAGCATGTGGACAGACCTGGAGCGGGGTGAAAAAGTTGTCAGAAAACCGAAGGCAATGGAGGTGCGCAGCTGAAGCCCTATGATCCTCTAGGAACTAAAGGATACAATAATAATAATATCCGACAGTTCGCTATCAATGAAATTGCCCTTTATGAAGTGCTAGTCAGAAATAAAACAGTCCCAGTGATGGAGGAGAAGGTGTTGGGTAGAATATGGTCTATTACCTGAGGAGTTTGCCTGGTACCATAAACTGGTTTCTTTGATTTTTTTTTAGTGATAAAGAATTGAAAGCCAGAATCTGCTATACAATCAATAATTCACAATTTGTAACGAGAGTTTATAGGCCTAATATTACCCCCAATAAAAAAAATTTGAAGTTATTACGGACATTAAGTACATTTTTTATTTCTTTACGTTCCCAGTGGAACATAGGGAGGGCTTCAAGGTAGACGCTTACAGTTTCGATAGCAATGGTGTGTTTATTTTTACAGGATGGGTTTGTTAGCCTTGTGATTTCTTCCTTCCTTCTCTCTCTCTCTCTCTACCAGTCTTATTACTGGCTAGGCGAGGTAGAGCAGTGAGTTGGCGGCGGGGGATCGAACCCCGAAGCACATGTGTGGTCGGCGATGCATTAGATACAATGAATGGAAAAAATATCTTATTTTTAAAGCTGATTAAAGCTTTATCTGAACTCTGATGAAAATTTGACCCAGTAGTTCCTTCACAAACATTAGACACCAAGTGAAAAATAGACACGTGTAAATAACACACTTTTGATATGAATCTTCGAGATATTGGAACAAATAATCTAAACTTTTTGTTTAGCTACCTAAATTAAATTTTTTCAGGGAAGCAGTCACTAACAAAATATCAAACGAATGTTTAACAAAAACATGAGAACAATTAGTATTCGATTGTGATAAAAAAAAATCAACTGTTGAAAATTAATCCGATGCTTTCTAGTGACTTGCTACAGGACGGAGTTTCCTGGAGTTCTAGTAGGAAGTTGTGACCAGTGAGAATGGATTTCCCACAGATGACATTGGTTGGTGGTCGAGCTAAATCACGGACTGGTAGATGTTAGAATTCATGGGCTGTCCATTGAATCGGGTCCCAGTAGCTGAATGGTATCTGAGCTCACTTTGTAACCCGTGAGGTCCTGGGTTCGAGCCCCAGTGGGTGCGTGCTGCCGATGAAACAGTTGTTCAGTACTACCTGGTTTTCAATGGTTCTCTAACTGACAGCAATTCGTGATCAAACTCGTTGAAACAAATTAAACCTTACAAACAAACTGCTGAAAAAAATATATATGTGTTCGAACTCAGATCTATTTCATAACTTTTCCATTCGTATTACCACGAAAAATCTGTCTTAAAGTCAGAAGAGATATTGGTTCCCTCCGGATTCTTGTCTTTCAAGGCTGTTATTCCCTAAAGAAATGTTGACTAAACCATTGGCGCTCTTAACACGGGATGTGCTTATGGCGATAACTGTCATATACCCAGCCGTTACATCTTTGCTTTATTAAAATCTCCTTACACACAACATTTAATGAAGACGTTTCAAGGAAATTAAGAGTATTACAAGTGTGACTACGAATACATCTTTTACAATAGTACATTTCATATATATATATATATATATATATAATGTACACAATTTTCAGAGGAATATATTGCGTAATAGTTTCTTTCATACTAGATCTTTAGGCAAAATACTAACTGACAGTAGGTCATGTGGCACATTGCTATCTGACTTGAAGTGCCGCCAAGCAATCCCTTATTTTAATATTTCTTCCTCGCCCCCTTCGAGAAATGCACATTTTGTCGAAATCCAATACAAAAAGGGTGGAGGAGTATATTTTTTGACCTAAGAACATAATAATACCGGAAGTTAGTTTTATTTCTTAGGCAGTGTCAGGTTGTACTAAAAATCTCAGGAACACCATTATGGATAAGATTTTATTTTGATAAATCACACACTGTTATACAGTAACATTAACTGATGACGCTTCGAGTACAATTTATTACTGCTCATTATCATATCAAGGCACTACTCACACAACTTTCTATCTTCGTTTATTACAATTCCATTATTTTCCATCGCTTGATTTGATTGGTATTAGTATTTTCCATATTTCCGGTATGAGTGATGAGTCCTGTTAAATGTGTTGGGTGTAGACTCGATGAACAAGGATTTAGTAATCAACCTCTCTCTCCACCTACCTAGATTACTTTTTAGAATTTTAACCCTCTCCCACCCACCCTACTGTGCGGTTGTACGTTAATGCATGCATTGCAATTGCTGAGCTTTTTCTAAATTACTTATCTTCGCGAGTGGGGTCAACCATTCTTACCTTAACTAAATTCTTGTGTTCCGACAATCTGACTATCCCCGGCCTACTAGTTTGACCTATCTAGCTGACTTAACTCACAGTCATTTTAGGGTATTTTGTAAATTATATTATTTTGTCTAATTAAGTCCACCGGGTCTTTTAGCCTACAGATCTTGTCTCTCACTGAGTTTGTAGGTTTGGTTGTCACCCTAATTCCTGCTTTATTAAGAATCCTACCACGTATGGTCTCAGGTGTCCCCTCTTTATATGGTATAGCAGTAGGTGCCTTATATTCTCCCTTATTTATGTTATCATTATTAGTTTCACCATTATTTTTAGTTTACTTTTTACCTCTTTTGATATTCCTAATGAATTTTATAGGATAGTTATTTGATATGAACGCCTCTTCTGTCTGTTGCATTTCATCGTTTTATACTTATATCAATCTCAGGAACAGTTATCTCATGTATTGGAATAAATTGCCACCCACCACATTGTTTTTCTATCGTTTGTTTTGTAAGGGTTAGTTATGTTTTTACGAGTTGATCACAGATTGAAATCGGTTAGAGAACCATTGAAAAGTGACCAATGAGGTCCAATTAGATGTCATGTGCATGGATGGATTTCCCACCGATGACATTGTTTGGTGGTTGCGCTAAATCAAGAATTGGTAGATGTCAGAACTCATGGGCTGTCCATTGAATCGGATCGAGGTCACCTTGTAACCGGAAGGCCCTGGGTTCGAACCCTACTGGGTGCGTACTGCCGATAATTCCCAAGCTAGGATGAAAGAGCAGCTATCCAGTACTCCCTGCTTGTTTTCAATGGTTCTCTAACTGATATCAATCCGTGATCAACTCGTAAAAACACTGTTTTTCGTTAGATTTAGTTCAAAACTGGTAAATCAGTGGGTTGTAGACAATTTAAATACTCACGAGAGTAGAAAACACAATCAGAGGCGATATTTTAATAGATTAAGACAAGCTGAACAAGGGAAATTTTGTGAAATATAACGATGGAGTATTTTGAGATAGCCGAAGTTTTAAACAGATTGCAGTGTGTTCTTTGAGTTCGTATTGGAACATTACACTTCAAGCTTTGAAGTTTCAGTAACATTTCATCAAAGCTGGTGTTTTGTGTTTTACGGTTGGGATCAGTAGACTCACAGTCAACCTTCCAATTAGAAGTCGAACCCTGACCACGTGTGTAGTTGACTGGCATTCCACCACTGAACCGTCAACTTTCATCCACTTATTGGTCAACAGTACCAACTTGTATTATATGGTGCGCCAGTGGCATAGCAGTAGAATGCTCACCAACCACGCTTCACGTGGTTCGGGGTTCGATCATCGGCTGCCAATGCACTCCTTTACCTCACTAAGCGAGTGACAAGACTTGTAAAGAGTAAAGCTGGGGCATGAGGCTAGCAACTCCATCCCGTAGAAGTAGGCACCATTGCTAACGAAACTTCAAGCCTCTAGCTTGAAGCCCTATATGTTCCACTGGGAACGTGAAGGAATAAAATTACAAAAATAACCGGAAGGTCCTGGGTTCGAATACCGGTGGGTGCGTACTGCTGAAGAGTCCCAAACTAGGACGAAACAGCTGTCCAGTACTCCCTACAGGTTTTCCAATGGTTCTCTAATCAATGTCAGCTCATGATGAAATCCTGAAAAAAGTAAAAATACTTTTGCAATAAAACACAAATAGATTAGGCGTTACTTGTCGATTACTTAATCTTCAGTCTACTCATCTAATTTTCTTAACACTTGACTAACTTTTAGGTTAGTTACAAAGCAAATATCACTACAATTAATCTCTTCTACTTTTTAAGAAGATATCAAAATGTAGTTAAATTATATCTCAGCCTTTTTTTTGTTGTTTCATCTCTACTCAGATAACTTGAATATGTATATTTTGTTATCTCCTGAGGCGAAATCCATTTGAATCAGTTTGTTTTCTTTCATCGATGACGAAGGACAACAAAAAATCAACAAAAAAAAGAACTAAAATCATTTGCTCTGTTTCATACCTATTCACTCCCCCTCACCTCGCCTTCTTCTCCTCGTCATTTTACACTGAGTAAACCAATGGGAACTCAATTAGCATCGCTTACACCATAAACATTTTTCTGTGTGAACAACCAATAGAAATCATCTAAAACAAGCCATGAGTGAGAGTTAAAATAGAGCAGTGAGTTTCTGTAGGTTTTGCGAATAATAATTCTCTCTTTGTCAATACTGATTTTGATAGGTGAGTGAGTGAGTGAGTGAGTGAGTGAGTAGTGAACGACAATGCAGTTCAGTTTAGCGCTTTGTTTGTATGCCAATGGGGTAGTAGAATACAATATACCGGCTAAAACGCTTAGATTGATTTTACCCAAACAACCAATCAACTGTCTGTCGCCATTATCTTTCTTTTAATATATAAAATATTTTGTGGTTAGAAAAAAACAAGGCAGAGATAACCCAGTAATAGTGATTTGCTCAAGTTTTTTTGCGTATTCACGCGTAGGTGTCTTTCACCATAGGCTTTAACCACAGGCAGAGAGAGAGAGAGAGATGATATGTTTATTTCCTTGACTTGGTTTGAAGGCAAAATTTCAGGTAGAGCTTCTCTATACTCTTGAAAAAAGGACTCATGTTTTCTCTGACTACGTTCTTTCTTTTTTTTTTATCCAATCTAACTAAATCGATTGTACAAAAATTAAAGTCACTTAATTGCTAACTCTAAATCAAGTACCCGTATAATTATTATGATAATATACCTCGTAGGAATTCCTGCTCCTAATTCCATATTTCAATGAACACACATCAAAGATGAAAAGTATATTGTTCAGATAAATCTTGCGTATATTTTCTATAACCTTAAATTTAAATTCCCCGGACAAATTGATCAATCATTCAATAAAAGAAATGAATGTAAATCATTGTACATTGAACAATAATCAAACAACTGATGAATTAATCAAAGATTCGAATAATCATAATCTTAGAATAGAATCAACAACTGATACTGATATTCATCCAGTTAATTATTCAAATTATCATTTAGATTCAATGAATTTCTTAAATTTAAGCGAAAATACATCATGGTGTTCATCAAATTCAGTAATACCAGTGTTATCGACAACATTAACATCATCACCATCATCAGCAGCAGCATGTGGTATGTCGACGGTGACACCGACAACACTTTCAAGTAATATTATAAATCTTGATAAACGATCACAGAATAATACAACACCTTCTTCACCCTTATGGTATAATAATAATAATAATAATTCATCAATGAATGAATTATGGTCTAATTTTGGAGAATATGGAGATCCCGGTATTAAAGTGAATTCACAGTATGATCTATGCAATCCTCAGCATCATTCTTCCCATCTACATCATGATGAACATCAAAGTCAACATTACCAGCAACAACAGCATGGTATTCAACTGCCTCAGAAATCAACACTAGATAGATCCAATGACTTTCTGCAATCCATTGAAAATCCTTCGCTTAGTTTAATTCAAACACTATCACCATTGTCCTTATCAACAATCAAATCGAAAGTGACATTAAATACTACTGGTGATCACGGTGATATGAGTAAATTGAATCAACAGGATGATCAATATACTACTACTACTACTAATCTTCATATAAGTAGTATGAGTAGTCAGTTGACTTCAGACAGTGAAATATTTCATCAGTATGGGAATAATATAACTAGTAATAATAATAATAGCAACAGTGATAAATCATTCCAAGGTCATGAAACTACAATGTCATTTCACGAAAATTTAGCCTTCCTACAAACCAGTCCAACGAAGTTTTTAAATAACCATCATCACCATCAGTTGCCTGTAGAACAGGTGGATTCAGAGTTAAATCAATATAATCATCATCCCCATCATTCATCCATACCTTCACAGTACATGCATTCACCGTCGTCTCATCCTATTCCACAGTCATTGCTCCCTGGTCAGCCTCCGCTTGCAGATCCACCTCCTTCACATCACCATCAACCGTCTCATCATCATCATTCGGATGAACAATTACAGTCTCAGCTACAACAAAACCATCGAATTCTATCCTCTACATCAAAAGGTTCATCTGTTCCATTGCCTGTCCCAGCTATGGTATATCAACATCAACAACAACTACAACAAATTAATAATCATTCAAATTTCCTACAGAATTCAAACAGTCAATCATCAAAACAATCATGTCATGCTAAACCTCCATACTCCTACATCAGTTTAATTACTATGGCAATACAAAACTCTTCAACACGTATGTGTACCTTATCAGAAATTTATCAATTTATTATTGATTTATTTCCCTATTATCGTCAACATCAACAGAGATGGCAAAACTCGATTAGACATTCATTATCCTTTAATGATTGTTTTGTTAAAGTTTCAAGGAGTCCAGATAAACCAGGTAAAGGTTCCTATTGGACATTACATCCAGATTCTGGTAATATGTTTGAAAATGGTTGTTATTTAAGACGACAAAAACGTTTTAAAGATCCTAAACGTGAAGTAAGTCATCGTAGTCAAAGGAATAGTACAACAAGTACTAGCGGTAGTCTTGTAAGCAATCTGACATCGACTTCATTGATTACTGGTAATAACGAAACTGTAAATACGTTGAACATTAAAAATACTCCTAATAATAATAATAATAATAGTCATCAAGTTATACCAATGAATTCAAGTCATCCAACTGGTGAACACCTACTATTACCAACGGGTATGAAACGTACCTATTCAAAAACGGAATGTAATGGTCTGCTAAGTGTGAAAACAGACAATCTTCTTTCACATAACAGAACGAAATCATTTCCTATGGGTTTATCGAATAACGCCAATGATGACTATAATGATGTTGACGATGAGAATGCGGATAATGAAGACGGAGCTGAAGATGATGATGGTTTTCCTGATGATGATGATGATGATGATGAAGGAAATGAAGAAGGTGATTTTGATATAGACGATGAGGAAGAGGATTATGATGAAGTAAACGAAGACAGTGAAGAAGTAATTATCAATGATCAAAAACAAGAAAGAGTCTCATTATCAGAACATCAACAATATTATCCCCTACAACAGCATCCTAATTCAACATCACCTGAATTAAAAACTTACCCATTTATGCGTGAAGTTATCAATGAAAAATCCTCGAATAGGTATAAATCATCTCAGTTATTTTTACTCAGTCCATATGATAGTCGTGAGTCAACCAAGTATATTACAGATATTATCTATCCAGAAAATAATTATGAACAGTTTAGACATTTTGTTAATTATCCAGAACAATCGCCATTGTTTTCACAGAATCAACAAACACAACAAATAGATGCTTATGCGGATAAAAGTAATTTTGATCCATCACTGAAACTTAATCCTCCTACTACAACTACTAGTGGTTGTAGTGTAAATTATATCAACGGTATGCCAGTGAATACATTTAGTTTGTGTAATTCCAACTCCTGTCCTTCCTCGTCGTCGTCGTCGTCCTCCTCCACCTCCTCATCGTCATCATCATTATCATCGGCAACAGCGACAGCAGCTGGATTATACGGTAGGAACAATACACTGATAGATTCCCTTGGTGTGAATGAAATGATGAATCCATCGCATCAGTATTTTTCATCAATTCCTGCCAATCTTACATTACCTTTGTCAACTACATATCATCCTCATCATATGCAACAACGCCAACAACAACAACAACAAACCCGTCAAAATTCCCCAGTAAATTTAATGTCAGAATTCTATTTCCACGAGAATGATGCGCATAATCCACATCGATATGCTGTGACAAATAATTCATTTAAATGTACACATATTTCGAGTATACTTAATAACAACAATCATAACAATAATGATACTACTATGAATCATACTGTTAGTAGTATTAACAATATCATACCTTCAGAAAATGCGAATATTATACCAACAGTTGAAAATTGTAATGTGTCATCATTTAATCAAACATACAATTTTAGACAACAACAGGCGAGCAATAATAATAATAATAATAATAATAATAATCAATCGTCTATTATAACAACAGAGACAAAATTACCGCTACAACAATATGATAACAGCTATCAACATTTATCGATTCATACAAATCAATATAACATTCCAGTTGATGAGATATCCCTTATCAGTTCAAATGTTCCTTATAATTCATCATCATTTTTAGCGCCATCTTTGTCATGTTTATCCCTATCAACGTCATCAGCATCATCATCATCATTGTCCTCATGTATTCCCATGACACCGTCAACATCATTAAGCACAATGGCTGGAAACTTTCCTTCACATAATTCACCGCTAACACAAATGGCAACAACTGGAGCGCTTATAAACTCTGCCTATTCATTAGCTAAACCGCTACACAACTATCAATCAGAAGTATTAGAATCAAATATATGGAACAAAAATTATTTACACTTAATAGAGTCTAATGATGAAAAGTCATTGAAATGTATTGAAGAAGATGGTAAAGAAATTCAAAGAATTGACAATTTACCTGTTCAATGTATCAATGGTGATAAGCGGAAATTTAAACAAAATAACAATGGAGGGCAAAATGAAGGCGAAGAAGAAGACGACGAAGAAGAAGGAGATGAAGAGTTGGTAGGAGATTATACTAACGCTAACAGCGTTGATGTTGATCATGATGGAGTATTAAATCGTAGTGAAGTATCAAATAAACCCTTTTCAATTGATCATTTAATGCATTTTCAAAATCCTGATTTAGATATGACAAATACAACAAATACATTATTACAATATGCTACAAAAAGTGATATTTCTGTATTTGAAAAATTAAGATCTTCAACATTTCGATTGAATGATATCACCGAGAATAAATCGACAATATCTATACATGGTAGATGAATTATTACAAGATGATAATGGTAAGTTTCCAATGTTAACTACATAATGGGAATGATGTAATGAAATTTTTAATCACAGCAAGATTCGAACTTCCTCCCTTAAAAGCTTTGAAGACCCGAAACAATTTGGCTATAGACAGGGTAAGAGTACTTTAGATGCTGCAGCCGTCTTACACTACAGTATCGTCTCATCATTAGATAAAGGTGCCAAATACGTCCGCTGCACGTTTCTCGACTTCACTTCTGCTTTCGTCTCTGTACCTAGATGTCTCTTGCTAAATAAGCTCTCTACGACACAAACTGAGTCCTGGGTCACTAACTGGTTGCATTCCTACTTTTCAAACAGAATGCAGTACAATGTATACAAAGGTAAATCCTCCTCTGTTGTGGTCACTGAAGCTGGTGTCCCCCAAGGTGCTTTACTCTCCCCACTTCTCTTTCCATTCTCTCTACATGACCTACCATATTCAAATGACATTAACTTTGTCAAATATGCTGATGACCTAACTGTATCTCTACTTGTCAAATGTCAAAATGACTGCTCTAAACTGCATGGCTTCTTGTCAGAAATCAGCCAATGGTCCAAGGAAAACGGTCTCACCTTAAACCCCTCTAAATGCTAAATAGTTAATTTCACCTTTAGGCATAAATCTGACCTAAACAAACTGGTCGCACTCACGAGGTGTGTAGCGTAGATGGCACTGAAATTGAAACCAAGTCGGAAATTTAACAACTAGGCGTTATTGTATCTGCTGATCTTTCCTGGTCGACTCATATCTTGATTATTTCAAAGAAAATATTCCGTCTTACCTTCTACATCAAGAAGTTAAGACATTCTGGAATAACCCAACCCAATCCTTACTATTACGATTCACTAACTCTTGTATCCTGCCTATTATTCTCTATTGTTCCCCCTTAGTTTTTGAATAAAGCAAATTATTAATATTATTATTAGTGGCCTTCGAACTGCATGCAAGTCGGACTCTCAGTCAGTTCCCTTACGAGAGGTGAAGTTGTATGAATCCTCCAGTAAACTAGATTCTCTTTTCACCTTCATTCATTCCTCAATAATAATAATGTACCGACCGACCTAAAGCTAACTTTCACAGTCTCATTATAGTATTTATCCACGAATTATATTCTCATTTCAATAAATGAAGTAATAAAGACCATTAAACTGATTTTAGCATTGTTATGTTATTTGATAGTGCGTCAGTGGTTCCGTGCCGATACACTCTGACACACACACACCTCGCTTAACCAGCATTAAGCCTGTCAGAAAGGGAAGGATGGGTTTGAGTCTAGAAATTCCATCCCGTGAAAACAACACTGCTTCTGGAATTCAAAGATCAGACGTGAAGCTCTATATGTCTCACTTAGGAATGTAAAAAGAGTCCTATGTACTAAATGGTTCAATTGTGAAGCTTCTATTGTTCTTTTTGATAACCTCTTTAGAGACAACTTCATTCTGAGCTAAAAAATCTCTATTATTTCAAAAGGTGATTGATTATTCTTAACTCCTCTTACGGAATTTAAACCTGATGACTGACATTAAGAGAGACTTTTAACAATTTAAATGAATTGTTATCCCAAATTAGCTGTTACATGCCCAAAAGTAATTCAGGGTCTTTATTATTTCTGTAAAATTTTTTGACTGTTATTTAAGTATCTCCAAGATCTTAAACTTAGACAATTAAAATTTTCTTTTTGTAGGGTAGTAGTGTTTCAATAGTACTGAACAATTATGAGTGTTTTATACACAAGTTAACCGGTTAAAATATTCAAATGTAGTGCCATTGTGTGGAATTTAATTATTAGCTGTATAAAACAAAGTTGTGCACTTTTAAAAAAAATGAAAATATTGCCTTGTCTTTATTAGCTGTAGTAAATTAATTGTACAATATATATTTCTGGAGATTACTACCTGCAGTCCAATGACTGACTATAGTTTGTATAATTTTCAATAAACTTCCCGAAACATATTTATTATTTTAAGTGCTATTATATATATATATATATATTAAATACACTCGATATAATTCCATTATGTAAAATATATGTAAAGGCATCAGACAATTCATACGCGAAATAGAACTAAGAAAGCTGAGTGATTAGATTACATTTGGCTATAAGTCTGTTGATTATAAAATCTGTCGTCAACAAACCCATGTTCTCTTCAAACTTCAGTTCTCATCACAGGAATTTCAGCTTACTAATTAAAGGTATATGTTCGGTGATAGCATGTCGAAGAGTTCCGGAAGCGCATTTCCTTCTATTCTAGACTTATAACCCACTATGATTCAAACCAATCGGATGTAGTTTCAAAAGCAAAGTGTTATCCTTTAAGTGAGTAGATCTCTAAACTACTTCAAAAAGTTTACTCAAAACATAACTGTGTAATTAAAGAGAAGATTTGTAGTTCAAGGTAAAAATGATGGTTGTTCACTGTTCTCACGTTTTTTTAAAAATTTTCTTTGGTCATAAATATTTTCTATAGTTTGGTTTGTAAGCGTTAGTTATGATTTTGCGAGTTTTTACGACAATGGTTGGGGTCGTGATAAATCACGAATTGGTAGAAGTTAGAATTCATGAGCCATTGAATCGGGTCCCTGTGGCTGAATGGTATACGAGCTAGCTTGCCTTGTAACCGGAAGGTCCTGGGTTCAAACTTCGCTGGGGGTGGGTGCGTACTACCGATGATTTCCAAACTAGGATGAAAGAGCAGCTGTCCAATACTCCCTGCTTGTTCTCAATGGTTCTCTAACTGATATCAATCCATGATCAACTCGTAAAAACACAAATATTTTAACGACAGGCTAGGCAACTTTATCAACAAACACTTTATAAGACGCATCATGAAGCTGAATCCCCTAGTGACTGGATTATTAAAATAAAACATCATCTAATACTAAATAAATATGGCTGTGCAATGGCTGTGTACATTTTGATATGTGTTCAAGAAAGATTATTTTATTCCTTTGTGTTCCCAGTGGAACATAAGGCTCCAAGCTTCAGGTTTAAAGTTTAGGTAGTAGTGGATTTATTTTTACGAGGTGGGATCACTAGTCTCACATTGAAGCTTCCCTTTTTGCCTGGTTTACTACCAGATAAGCGAGTTTTAGGAGCGTATTGTTCAGGGACCGTACCCCAGATCACGTGAATTGCTGCAGGAGGGCATCCTACCTCTACGCCACTGATGCTATTCAAGAAAGAACGTCAGCAGATCTGTTCTTTGATTGATTTAGAATAAATTCATCTAAATAAATGTGTAAAATCTATAATTTCATTAAGCTAATATCATAGTCAATTTAATTTCAGCACCGACTTTGTGAATAAAACAATGCATTAACTGGGAGTGCTTATTCCCATATATATAGTATGTATAAGTTCGTCAGATTTTCAATTACAGTTCATTCTGACAAAGTTCAAACTTATCTAGAACCAAATATGTATGAAGGTCAGTAGGTAACAGAGGTAGACAAGCTGCTCGAATCTTCAAAATCTAAAATCACACAATTATATTTCAGTATTCTGAAAAAGATTTCTTCTTATTCCTGTGGTTAAATTTAATAAAATGAAAGAAATACTTCATGTTTAGAACTTTTGTTGTAATTAGATCATTATTTCATAATTCCAATAGACAGTAAATGTTTATTTGATGCATTTTGCCAAGTTTGAAGACATTTCTTTCTGTGTTGAATTCAGAATTCAAAGGTGAGAAATAACCAGTTAATCATAGTACTGTTTACTGATGGCTAGCAGTAGAATTCAAAACGTGCGTCTAGACCAATCTTGGACTCGTCAACTAGATGCACTTGCTTCCTAGTCAGTGATGGTCTTCTCAATGTGACCGGAATCCAACACTCACCTCTTCAAACGCTAAAGTGTTATACAATAGGTCACTGAGTCATGAGAGCCGCTTCTTGTGCATTAGGGATGCTTATTACTATTGTTCCCTTGGGTTCCAAGTGGAAACTAGCGCATCAAAAGAATTTCTCCGCGTTGTCCTATTCTGTATAGTCCTCTGTAGCTGACCCCACGATTGCCCACTAGCTCTCACCTCTTCCTCACATGATCTCCTCCACATCACCATTGCACTCACGCCAAACTCGTCATTTCCTATTCGGGTTCTGCCTGAGGGACGGCTTGACGCCAGATGTCATCCAATGGTCTCCTCAGCTTCTATCCTATCCATCTTCAATTTCTTTCACATATTTGTTTAACCCATAGGTTCTTGATCGGTACGTTCCCACAGTTTCTTATTGCTGATCCTTTCTGGTCGCCCATAGGATCTTTATTACCAAGCCAGAAAAGGTAGCTGTTGATAAATTTCTGCAACTGGCTCTCTGAAATACTTTTTGTGACGCGCCAAGTTTCAGATCCGTAAAGAAGAAGTAACTGAATTAAAATTGGTATTAAAAATCCGGATTTTCTTGTTTATTATGATTGCAGAAAATTTCCAGACTGATTTCAGAGTGATGAAAGTCTGTCTCACCTTTCCAATTCTGACTGGTTTTGACATCCTCATCTGTGTCTATGCCTATAGTTGAGACGATGCCACGTAGATGAGCGAAGGAAGTGACCTCTTTCAAATTTCTTCCGTTGATAGTGATTGATATTTGTTGTTGGTTGGTTGGTTGGTTGGTTGTCTTCATCACCTCCATGTTCGCCTCCATGTTCATTGCAGATCCTTTCTCTACTGGAGCCTTCTTCTGCCAATTTGTTGGTCTTCGCTGGCAAAATTTCGAATTTGTGTGACATTATACCTGAATCATCTGTGAAGTCCAGATCTCCTAGAGTCCAACGTATTCCTGTCTTCTAACTCCCTATGTACGGTGTTCCGCATAATCCAATCCTGTATTCTCCTGTATTCACTTAGAACGCCTTCCTGAGTTTCCCATCGTGGATCATATTTCATGTGAGATTGTCATATAGCTGTTGAACGAGGATAATAAAGATTTGGGGCACGTCACAGTGTTATTATAGTAGTTTCCAAATTACTTCTTCATCAACGCTGTCGAAAGCCGTTTCAAAGTAGATAAGATTGAGGTAGAGATTTGACTGTCATTCTATATGCTTTGTTCGATAATGATGCATAGAGCTGAAATTTCATCCGCATGTGATTTGCTTTTCTTGAATTCAGCTTGTTCCAGGCTGGTGGAGTTCTTCATCCAGTGCACCTTCTATTTCCTCCAGGATTACGTGACTTAGTCCTGGCAAACACAAGAGGATTACGGCATACTTCGGATTTATTTATCGTAATTTATGATTCACTGTTGATATAAGGGACGAAACACATGTCCTGAATTCTACTTCTAGCCTCCACCAGACATGTAACTTTAAACTCCTTATCTTGACAATATACAAGTGTATGTGTGTGTGTGTGTCTAAGGTGTTCATATACCAAAATGAAACTGATCATTGGAGTCAGACATATGAATGGGAATTCACAAACATGACTGAAGAATTGATACACTGCTTATGAATGTTTTTTTTTTTGGTACCTCAAATTAAAAGAATAAAATCTATGGATATCGGTTTCTTTACGACAACTTTCAAACTATTTCAAAAGGTTCAGGTTGAGTCATGTAATCTGTAAGTTAATCACACCACCAACTGACTGTATATAGATGACATAATAGTTAGACCATTCTACTCAGATGTTTTGATCAAGTATTAACTTTATTCTGAACTTGACAAGATATTTCTAACCTTTACAATAATAAACTTCTAAATAAAGGTGACAGATATATGAACACTGTTATAACTATTTTATTTCTTTGCGTTTTGGACGAAACATAGGGCTTCAAACATGAGCTTTGAATTTTTAGTAGCAGTATTGTTCTTCCTAAAGGGTAAGCTTGTTAGCCTGACACGCAATATTCTCACTTCACTGACCTTATTACAGTCTAAGAGAGGTTTAGGAGTTTACCGCTGGGGGAACTTAACTCTGGATCATGTGCTTGAATAGGAAGTATCCTACGATTGAACCACCAACAGACAAACATAAGCATAACACAATAAAATCATAGTGCCTGATATGGTGAATAGCAACTAGCAGTCGAATCCAGGATTTAGAATTCATCCTACTTAGGGCTTGTCAGCTGTATGTAGCTATGATCTCTAGTGAGTGACGTCGTTCCCAGTCAGACTCGACTTCCATACCCATTGGTTCAAACGCCAAATTCATCTGAACAAAGTAATCACCGTGTCTTACAGAAAACTTCTAAATATATTCTGCTGATGACTCTTCATAGAGTGGGACATATATATATATATATATTTAACTATCTATTAGGTGGTCTGACGCAATTATCAGGAAGTATTGGATCTGTGTTTATTGGCAGTCGACTGCAATGTGTATCTGAAACCTTGAAGGGACCAGTAACCTATTACTTGTTCAAACCCATATCATACAGTGCTGATTTCAGCGACGTTTCCACGGAGCTGTTCAGTCCCAAGATTGACGTGATGCTGAACTGTAACGGACATAATGGTCGGTAGCTACGGAGTAATCAGTATCATGTGTCTAGTTAGCCCTTATTGTTGATAAGGTCTGAATTTTTATTGTCACTGCTCACGGTCTAATTAACTATCCCGTTATATTGGTTCGTTGATATAATCACTGGGGAGCTGGGTTGGAAATTCGCAGACTAAAGGAACCTTACGTTAATTATGCCCTAATAAACAACTATTGTGTAATGGTTCAGACAGCTCAGTCGTAGTGTTTTTTTTTTTTGCAGCTCTGGAGAATGTCAGTTCCTTCAGGACTTCAGATACACTATTTTAAAGAACACTAAAAACAGCTAAGACCCTCATCTTTAGGTTTTTTGTCTCCAATCATCTCTCGTTAACTTGTAGTGCAAAGAGGTGTCCAGTCTCCTAGCTTATAGAACACAACGAAAACTTGACTGACAGAATTTGGTGTCCATCAGGGTCTGAATATAACATTGGTTAGAACTTAGTCAGTAATCAGTGGATCTTACTGTGTACATGTGTTTTCCGCAAATGATTTTTACAATATAGCTTAACAAAGACTGAAGATTATTGGAAGAGAAGCATCACTAATTTCGAAATGTCCAACCTTTCATGTAACAACTAGCTAACAAGCATAACTTCGATTCTAATAACATTCCCGTATTACACAGAGATAAAGATAGGTAACCAAAGGTTTTGCTTCTCATCTGAATATCATTTACCCGGAGAAATCATAGTCACTATTAAGTCAAATTTCAAAATGCCGTTTTCACTCATATGAAGTTAACCTGAGTTATAAATTGAATCAATATTGATACCTGGTGTTTCATTTCACTTTTCATGCTAAGTCTTTTTTTTAAGCATGCAAAATGCTAACCTTCCACTATGATGAAATAGAAAGGCACTAGACGGCCATTAGTGTGTCTGTGGTTCGGGAGCAGGATGCTCACCAACCACGTATGTACTTGGGGTTCAACAACCCCTAAACCTCACTTAGTCTTTAGTAAATCTAGGAAAGAGGGAAGATTGTGAATGAGGCTAGCAACCTCATGCTGCTGAAATAACACAAGCTCTATTGAAACTTCAAAGCCTAAAGTTTGAAACCTCACAGTTCCACTTGGAGCGCAAAGGAACTAGGAATAAATGACTACAAATCAGGAATTTAACAAATACATTCGTAGTATATATTGTCACTCAAATGATTTCATGATGGTTTGGCAGTTTTATAAACTTCACCCTTAGTATAAGAACTGAGATGAAAACAGACTTGTTTGTAGTAGTTCCCCAGTGAAAATTTTGTCCCAACAAGAATAATAAATAATCTTTATCATTTCAGTTGATATAAAATTTTTACAAATATTATGAAGAAACCACAAAAAGGATTGTAATGAGTGAATGCCAATGCTATTCTTAACACAATAATCTCTACAAATTTAGTTACTGAATAAGCCATTCTCCAGCTACTTATAAGTAATATGATAACACCAATAGAAAACTTTCAATATTTCGGATATTTCACTTTAAAAGGAATTCGGAAATCATGAAACGAAAGTTAGTAGATTAATTTTTTTTATTATTATTATACAAACCCCCCTGTAAAATTTAGTCATAAACATTTAGGCGGATTTCTAGAAGTTCCAATTAGGAGTCATGATAATTGATTTCAATCAAGTCATGTGTAGGAACAAAACTGACAGGAAATATTGGTTTACAGTACCACTAAATATTAAATTACCTAAAGTTAGAAGTTAAAGATCATTGAGTGTTGTCACATCAGTTTAGTGGTAGCACCAGCTCTTGATAAATCTGACTATCTTGGATGCTTTTCCTTGCTAAATTATGAGTATGTACCGAGACGAAATGATTCTTCAATACTCTTCAACTTCATTGGTTATCCTAACTGAATTTAGTTCACAGATGGGTCTACTTTGACATTTTTGATGTTACCTGAAGTATTCCATAGTCATCCACTGGTCTAAGTTGTATGTTTATTGGCACCTGTCATTAAGGTGTATGTACAGCTTCGGAAGCACCGATACTTCTTTAAAGATTACAAGCGTTGCAGGTCATTTCAGTTCTTCAGAATTCTCTTGATCTTCCTTTGAACTGGTGGAGACTAATAACACTTGAAAGCTGCATATACCTCTCAGTGGCAACTGGTAATATGCAGAGAACTAAAGTCAAGGGATTCTTATATCTTCCATCAAACCATCTGATAACAACCAGAATGCATGACAATAGCAAGTTACCTAATTTGCTAACCGAATACAGACAATATTATAAACTAAATCGCCTAACATACTTTACTCTTATCAGAACTCCTGCTGGTTAACCTGGGAAATTGTACACAGCAATCACGTCGATAATCGATACATTATGTATTTTAATAATCCTAAGGTTTTCGGCCATACAATCTTAAATAACTGATTGATATTTCTGAGGAACACTACAGTTCCTCTTCTGAGTACACCTTCCTGATTAAGTTCACTGTTCTTGACTAATTAGTTTATATGTGCAAAGTTTCTGGTCATCAAAGACGACCACAAAATAGTGGTCGGCAGCATCAGATAGACCAAGCTTACTTGCATCACTAGTGGAGCAGTGGGAGTCTATCCCTGACACCTATCTCGTAGCCATTCTCCAGGATAGATAGACATGGTGGCTGACTGACAGTGACACAATAGGTGATGATTGAATTTAAAATGTAAAAATCTGAGAAGGGATTCGACTGGTATAAGTTGCCTTAGGAAATGAATACTTGTAAAATACTCAATGTCAAAAATTCCTAGATGGTCAATTTTTGGAAAAAAAAAGATTCCAAGTCCACTACAGAATCATTAAACATAATAAACAATTAGCCGTTCACTTATGCTGTGGTTAGGTTTAGTTACGGTTCACCGGATTATCTCTCTCTGAGATCTCCTTAGTTGGTCTAAGGATGATAAATCAAGTTATAAAAAATATTCAAGTGTTGATTTTTGTAGGGATTTTGTTTGATTGGTTGGAGAACAACCATTGGAAAACCTGCAGGGAGTACTAGATAGCTGTTTCGTCTTAGTATGGGACTCTTCAGCAGTACGAACATACCGGACTTCGTGAATTGGTAAAGTTGCGATTCATGGGCTGATTACCAGGTCGGGTGCCAGTGGCTTAGTGGTATACGAACTCGTCAAGTAATCAGAAGGTCCTGGGCTCAAACCTTGACGGTGGGTGAGTACTACTGAAGAGTCGCAAACTAGAACGATACAGCTGTCTAGTACTCCCTACAGGTTTTACAATGGTTCCCTAACTGATGTCAGCTCATAATGGAATCCTCCAACTTATGAAAAATAATTTCAATCTTGCCTAGATTCAGAACAATCTCCAAGGTTGTGATTTTCTCTCAACTTTGTACACATCCATAAGAGATCATGCGTTGACAAGTCACGTAAAATGCAAGCAGCTTTATCACTCACCTTGACTAATTATTTAATAAATCGACTCAGTAACTGCAATACACATGTGAATTTTTCTTTCAGAAGTCAATCTATAGGCAAAATAGGAAAGACAATTCACCAGTAACTAGAACTACATTCTATAACCGGACAGTTAGGATGATGCACATTCTATTACCCACTAAGGGAGAATACTCTTCTGTTTTCAGATTTGATCACAGATTGATATCAACCAGAGAACTGTTTCATTCTCGTTTGGGACTTCTCATCTGTGCGGACTCACTGAGTTTCGAACGCAACACCTTCTGGATACAAGCCAAGCTGGTAGACCATTCAGCCACCGGGAACCGGTCACACTGAAATCACAAGTTGGCAGAATTTGGAATTCATGGCTGATTAAATCGGATCTCAGTGTTTGAATGGTCTACAAGCTTGCCTTGTAACCGGAAGGTCCTGTATTCGAAACTCAGTGAGTACACACTGGCGAAGAGTCCCACACTAAGATGTAACAGGTGTCCAGTATTCCCTAGTCTTCAGTGGTTCTTTAACCGATATCAATCCGTGGTCAAACCTGAAACAGATCAAATCCCTACAGACTACCGCATGAAAAAACTCTTCTGATTTCAGTGTCAGTCAGAGACTATGGTTTTAACTTGTGATTATTTTAAATTCTCAGATAGTTTCTACAAAAGATTCGATCAACTAAGATCCTACTATTAGAAGCTAAATGCTGATTATGTGTGAAATGATCAATTTAGCCTTACTTTATTGTTGGCATCCTATTGGTTCACAAGATTGAAAAAGGGATATATATATATATATATATATATATATAAAACATAAATAGCTGCGATCAATATTCAGCGCATCTTTTAACACATTACTAGAGTGACGTGTGGTACTGTTTCAATTACATGACTTAACAGGTTAATAGATCATCATTTCCATTTAATTACTGTGAGATGTGTTCAACTATCTTGTAAATCAATGGGAGAATAATTTTTCATACTAAACAAGTTTTCAAGTGTTGGTTTTTAGGGATTTGATTGACTGGTTACAGGATTTCATCATGAGCTAACATCAGTAAGAAAACCATTCGAAAACCTGCAGGCAGTACTAGACAACTGTTTCGTCCTAGTTTGGGACTCTTCATCAGTACACACCCACCGTCAAGGTTCAAACCCAGGATCTTCTGGTTACAAGGCGAGCTCGTAGACCATAACGCCACTGACACCCGATCTAATGACCAGCCTATGAATCTGAACTTCTGCCAAATCACGACATAGTGCAACCGCTAGCCAATGTCTTCGGTGGCGAGTATTTGTCCTCACGCTCGACCAGCTACATCCTACTGGTCAGGACTTCTCATTGGCTAGGTGTCACGCTTTGTCGTGAATTGGCAGAAGCTAGAATTCATCGGCTGGTCATTGGATCGGGTTCCAGTGACCTAATGGTCTACGAGCTCGCCTTGTAACCGGAAGTTCCTAGGTTCGAACCCCTGTGGTGGGTGCGTGCTGTGAAGAGTCCCAAACTAGGACGAAACAGCTGTCCAGTACCCTCTGCAGGTTTTCCAATGGTTCTGTAACCAATATCAACTCATTTAGACAGGTTTATTTGATTAAGCACACAGAGATATAGTATTAATAGCAGGATGAACCTTTGAGCATAATTTATTATTGCTCATAATCATATCAGTATATTCAAACGACTTTCTGACTTGCTTTTCACAGTCTTACTCCCTCGTAATTTTTAATTATAGTTTCCCAATATATGCGATATAAGCATTGTGTCATTTCGATTGCACGTGTTTCGTGTAGATTCGATAAACAAAGATTTATTTATGAATTTCTCTGTCCACCTAACTATAATAATTTTTAATACTTTACTGTATCGCATTCGATTGTGTGATTATGTGAAGTTGAATGAACTGCAGTGGGTGAGCTTTTTTCTAGGCTATTTAACTTTTTGGGGTCATTCATCCAACATCTAGCTGAATTCCTATGTTCCGATAATCTAACTGATCCTGATTTACTAGTTTGACGATATAGTCCTTCTAGGCGAAGACGCTGACGAAATGCAGAGTCTTCTAAACACCTTGAGCCGCAGTCTACGAATGTTTGGCATGCGATTCGCTCCCGCCAAATGCAAGATGATGTTACAGGACTGGACTACATCGACGCCTAGTTTAAAAATAGGAAGTGAAGTGGTAGAGCACGTTGACCGCTTCACTTATTTGGGAAGTACCATCAGCCCCAACGGGCTGATCTCTGACGAAATCTCAGCACGAATACAAGGGGCTCGTTTCGCATTTGTTAGTTTACGCCGTCTCTGGCGTAGATGAGATGTTCGACTATCGACCAAAGGGCGGGTGTACTGCTCATCAGTCCGCTCCGTCCTCCTTTATGGTTGTGAGACCTGGCCACTGAGAGTGGAAGACATGAAAGTGAAGACTAGCTGTCTTTGATCATAGGTGCCTGCGTTCTATTTCCCGTGTAAAGTGGCATAATAAGGTGAGCAACATGGAGGTTAGGCGTAGAGTTCTAGGTAAACAGGGGAAATCAATCGACGAAGTCGTGAAGCTACAAAGACTGAGATGGTTAGGACATGTGTTACGTATGCCAAGCCATCGCCTCCCTCGACGAGCAATGTTAGCGGATATAGGATCAGGCTGGAAAAAAGCTAGCGGCGGTCAAACAAAAACTTGGCCCCACCAGTCAATGAAATCCACAACAGTTGGTCTAAGCCACGTAGAAAGGTGTAGACTTCCAGGCTGGGGTCCTCGGGACGGTAAAAATCTATGGTTGGAAACAATTGGTGACATGGCTCAAAATCGTTCTCAGTGGCGCAGATGCATCTACTCCCTGTGACTTATGATCTTCAATGAAACTGTTTTGTGTTTCTTTATTACTCCTTTGTCTCACACCTCTGCTCACTGTTTCTATTATGCTTTTCTTGTACTTTCTTCTCTTGCTTCGCGTGCTACACGGAATGTGGCGACTTGAACTTCCGCACATTTGTGCAAAGTTCTATGTCGAAAACAGACAGACAGACAGACTAGTTTGACATCCATGTAATTGACGTCATACTCATTGCATGGTAAGCGGTAAGTTATATTATTTAAAAAAAAATTGAATATATAGGATCCTTAGATTGACAAAGTTTAACTACGACTGAGTTAGTTAGTTCAAATGCCAGCCTAATTCCAGCCTCATTACTCTTAAATCTCTTCGCTTACCATTTAGGCTCCTGGCCTGATTATATATAAACACCAAACTAAAACTATCTATACTGATTCTGGGTGGGATGAATTAAAGTCTAATCATTTATCAGAATGTATCGGTTTCCTATAGGTACTACGTCTGTGACACAGCGGTAGACTGCTAGCCAACCACACCTCATATGGTCCACAGTTCGATCCCCGGCCACAGATTCACTCCATCACCTCGCTAAGTCAGTAATAAGACTGGTAAAGAGGAAAGATTGAACATCAGGCTAGCAACCCCATCCCGTAAAAGTAGGCACCAATGCTAGCGAAACTTCAAGCCTCTAGTTTTGAAGCCCAATGTTCCACTGGGAACGTGAAGGAATAAAAAAAATAGCCGTGTCACTCAGGGCTTGACAATTGATGAATGTATTCAAATTATTTTCTAATAAATATTTACGTGAAAATAATAACAATAACGTGAAGTTATTGGTTTAGACTTATGGGAAAAAAATTCTGTTCCAAAATCAATACTTTAAGTAACATATTACTGGGTTATTTTATTTTGTTTGGTGGTTTACCACTCTCTTAGGTCACGAGTGGAACATAGAGCTTCAGAAACGCATCTCTCTTTTCTACGAGTTTGACCACGGATCAATATCAGTTAAAGAACCATTGAAAACCAGCCACAGGGAGTACTGGACAGCTGCTGTTTCATCCTAGTTTGGGAATCATTGGCAGTACGCACCCACTGGTGGTCGAGCTAAATCACGAATTAGTAGAAGTTAGAATTCATGGGCTGGACAGTGAATCGGGTCCCAGTGGCTGCTTAATGGTATACGAGCTTACCTTGTAATTGAAAAGGTCCTGGATTCGAGCCCCGGTGCGCGGTGTACTGATAAAGAGTCCCAAACTAGTATGAAACAATTGTCCAGTACTCCCTGCAGGTTTTCAATGGTTCTCTAAGTGATATCAACCCGTGGTTAAACTCATAAAAACAAATCTAATCCTTACAAACCAACTCTTGAAAACGTCTCTATTTGATGTTGTTTTCTGTAGTCCATTTAAGCTGGATTCATGACTGACCATAAGCTTTCCTTTTCTTTTCGAATAATCTCCTTCATGTCACACTCATCGCTCTCATTCAGGTTACACTCAAGGAATTGGTACGTGTAGTCACTAGATGGTCTTTTCAGCATGTTCGTAACCATCCTCATTTCCTTCTTCATATACGTTGGTTGACTGGTCTTTGTCTGATTCTCGGCATTATTCTTGGTGTTCCTTGCTGCTTATCTTTTCCAGTAGGGCATTTGATCTTGAGTATCGAGAGTGGGAAAGTAGCTGTTTCATAAAAGTCTGCAGCTGGTTGTCTGAAATGCTTTCGGTGATGCCAATGCCAAGACTGTGAAGCATACAGAGGCACTGGTTTGACACTACTGTTGAAAATTCGAATCTTGTCTCTTATGCTGTGTACAGCAAACTTCTACACTTATTCAGATTAATGAACGTCTGTGTTATTTTTCTGATTCTCCGTGGCCTTGGCATCTTGATCCGCGATGCCTGTAGTTGAAACGATGCTCCCTAGATAAGTGAAAGAAGTAGATTTCTTCAAGTTTTTTCCCGTTAATGGTGATTGATGCTTATTGTTATTGTTTATGTATCGTCATCATTGCATCAGATGAATCCTCTTTCATTTCCTGTCCATGGGAAGATAAATCTATCAGACAGAAATCTAAATCGGATGATAATAAAAAAAAATAATTTCAATTCTACTGAAGATTTTATCAAAAATTAACCTCAGCAAGAAAGTCAGTGAACATCTAGCGGCAATAAAAAGATGTTTCGTCCCACATTTTATTTAGGTCTCCTCAGTAATGAATAACTACCACTTTGCACCAGCAGTCGAATTCACGAACATCATATTATGAGTTGAGCTACTTGGAGTTCGTTTGTTTAATGAATTCCATTTTCGGGTGATTGTGAGTACAGTGGCATAAAAACGCCATTGGGACTGATGACTACCCCCTTCACCCTCCACACTTTGACTACAATAGCCGTGAATTTAACAATTTTAACAATTCAGGAGAATCATTTTGAAGTTCATCTAGGAGGGAACAAGTATCAATTGCTTCTAGGTGTTTTATTGTCCCCTAATTAATATCAATTCATGAAGAAATCCACATTAATATTATGTACTTGTTTGTTAACCGTAACATGTAGTACAGCAATAATATATGAATAATGATTTTTTGCTCAAGATCTCAGTGTTGAATTTTGCTAGAATTTATTTATTTTTCAAATTTGAATGTGACTTTTCAATAAGCACTTCGCCTCATTTACTTACAAAACACTATCTCATTCCTGGAAACCTCAACTGTGTGATATAAATCTAAATGGTTGACACCTCAGGGAATATAATAAATCCAATAATATCATAAGACGTAATCAAGAAACAGTGAAAACTGGTCATAACAAACCTCAAGAATTTCAGCCATCATTAGTTTGTAGGATCAAGTCTTCGGCTAATCATCTCATGTCTGTGCAATATACCTTTATTATTCTAAGTTTCATTAAAAACTGACTTCACTTTAGAAAACCGTTGGAACATATGGGGTAGTGGACAAGTGTTCCGCTCTTCTTTGGGATTATTCGGCAGTCCTCATCCATGACTTCACTAGCAATCGGATCCAGGACCTTCATGCTACAAGGTCAGCTCGTGTAACATTTAGTCACAAGGACGGTTCATCATTTCTAACTTCTGACAGTTTGTAATATACAGTATGACAGCTAGTCAATGTTATCAGTGTCCTTAAACCCAACCTGAGGGACCAAACTTTATAACTCAAAGCTCCTGAGCACAATCCCCTATGGGTTCATGGATGCGATGTAGCTATCCAGTACTTCCTGGTTTTCAGTAGTTCTCTAACTGATATCAGTTCGTGATTGGACCTGAAATCAACCGAAAATCCACACACAAACACTTGAAAAATCAATTATTTTATGTAAAATGTTCTATTGATGACGCCTTAATCGGTGCACTGACTAATTGTTCATTGGTAACCAGTGAAGTACCGATCAAATCCAGTAATAAACAAACGTATAATCTATGCAAAATAACAATGTTATGTGTTTTACTTAATTCATTTTGTGTGAAGTTAGTGGTTAAGTGTATGCTACTGTTATTAATTACTGAAACCTTTCGTTTATACAAAGCGCGATTGAAAGTTTTCATGGAGTTTGTGCTCATGCCAGTGGAGGGTTTAACTGCGAAGTTTCCCTTGTCTTCATAGACAATTTTGGTTGGTATTTAAGTGTTGGTGTGTAGGGATTTGATTGACTGGTTACAGAATTTCATCATGAGCTGACATCAGTAAGAGAACCATCGGAAAACCTGGAAGTACTGGACAGCTGTTTCTCCAGCAGTACGCACCTACCGGGGTTCTAGGACATTAAAGTTGTACCCATACCTAAATCTTCTACTGGAGCATGTGTCAAATTTAGACCCATTGCTATTACGTCTCCTTTTTTGAAAACTATGGAGAAATTGCTTTTACTTAGTCTTGAACCTTCGCTTAAATCCTTTAATGACCCTAAACAATTTGCATATAAGCACAGTAGAAGCACTTTAGATGCAGCTGCCGTCTTATATCATAACATTGCTTCCAGTCTAGACAAGGGGGCTAAATTTGTTCGTTGCGCCTTCCTAGACTATACATCTGCATTCGACTCGGTCCCTAGGGACATCTTATTAAATAAACTTGCAGCTAGTCAAACAGAATGTTGGGCTGTTAACTGGTTACATTCCTATTTCTCAGATAGAAAGCAGTACACCGTATATAAAGGGAAGTCCTCCACTTCATTGCCTACTGAAGCTGGTGTCCCTCAAGGTGCTGTTCTTTCTCCTTTTCTTTTTTCTTTCTTCTTGCACGACTTGCCTCACTCTGATGAAATAAACTTTGTGAAATATGCTGATGATTTAACGGTTTCAATGGCTGTTAACTCCCAGCTAGACTGTACTAAAATAAATAGCTTTCTATCGGAAGTCAGCAAATGGTCTGAGTCTAACGGTCTTAAACTGAATCCTTCTAAGTGTCAAACTGTTGATTTCAGCTTAAGATGTAAACGACAGTTAAAAGAAGTCATCGATTCTCATGACACTTGTAAAATTGACGACAATGATATTGGAATCAAATCAGAAATTAAGTATCTTGGACTCATTCTCTCTTCTGATCTCTCCTGGTCTTCCCATGTCTTAGCAATCTCCAGTAAAATATTCCGCTTGACATTTTACATTAAGAAGTTAAGACACTCTTACAGTTCATAAACTCTTGCATCCTACCTATTCTTCTTTATTGCTCACCCTTATTCTTTCCTGGTTTGCTTAAAAAAGACTATGTCACAATTCGTAGAATACTGAAGACTGTCAGTAGAGTGAGTGGTGTCCCAGTGGACCACATAGTTAACGTCGTTGTCGATAGGCATTTGACTTCGTGCAATAAATTTGCTAAAGGGATTTTGTCTGACTTGGAGCATCCGCTTTACCCTCAGCTTTCACCTTGCATCTCCTCAGGTAGAACAAGGAGTAACTTCAGAAAACTGTATGCTCGCACGTCTAAGTATAAGAATTCTATGATACCATACTTGGCACGTATTTTATGTGATGAAAATAGTGTCAGGCAAGAATTAACTAATCCTTTTTCATCTAGTAAATAAACAATTTCCTCCATCCATCCTTATATACCTTCAAGTTTTACTTTTATTACTTCTATTATATTTATGGTCCTGTTAATTCTCTGTTTTACTCTCATAATTGCAAACACCAACTTATCTCCATGACGGCTGTAATCTATGTTTTTTCCTTCCCCATATCATGTAGAAAGAACATTATATTCAATATTTTTAAACATGTTAGGATTTCTATACCACATTGCCAATACTGTGTGACACAAGCCAACGGCAATTTTCACTTGTATTATTATTATTATTACTACCCTAGCTGTTATCATTATTATTGCTATTTCCATTTTATATGCTGCATGTTTTTGACACTACCTCTATTGTAAATGTGAAAATTTTTCTGTGTGATTAATTTTATTTATAATTTGAGGAAATTAGATGCAATATTGTGATTAATGCTGAAAATTCCAATCTGTATCACAAGTACTGTTTTTGGAATAAAGTAAATCATTATTATTATTATTATTAACCCAGGACCTTCTGGTTACAAGGCGAGCTCGTATACCATTAAGCAGCCACTGGGACCCGATCCAATGACCAGCCCATGAATTCTAACTTCTGCCAATTCATGACATAGCGCGCCTCCTAGCCAATGTCTTCAACAAGTATTTGTCCTCACACCCGACGTGCTGCACCCTACTGGTCACGACTTCTCATTAGAACGCATCAATAACTTGAACACAATGTCACACAAAGCACGGATTTCAGCTAGAAGTCTTCTCTGTTATTTGAAAGCGTTTTATTATGTTTTGTATAGCATCTTCATGAAGATATCCAGGAGAACAATTATATTATCCAGCTCAGATAATTCAATTACACTAAAATCACGTACCTAAATCCTGTATCTTCTTCACCAATTTCAAATGTTAGTTAGTAAACTAACACTACCAATGTACTCTTTGTAGTATTTGATCGTTAAAAATTCTTCTAGTATCACGTCACAGACTTAATTGTTGATATTATATCGTCTTACATTTCATTTGTTTATTTTATGATACTTACTATACTAAAACTTTTTTATTACTTTCTTATGCTAACATTTTAAAAGAAGGCAGTAAATCAAACAGTTTCAGTAGGAATAGTGATTCATTTTACAGAGAAAAAAATAAAATAAAACTTGCTACATGATGAAATCTAACCTCAGAATTCATCTGCCTACAAATTACTGGCAAACTAAGAGATAGACAGACCTCCTGAAGGTTGTAATGATGTGTCGCCACTCTGGTGAGTTGTACTGAGTCAAGTTTGAGGCCAAGTAATCGTTGAGAAAATCAGATAACCCGGTAGTAATGTATATCGCCAGTGGGGCAGAAGTTAGAATTCATGAGGCAGTGGACTTTTTCTCAGTGGTTGAGTAGTGAAGTGTTTGCCTCGGACCCTGAAGGCCTCAAACGCGTACTGTTTAGCCGTCTCAAACTATTTTTTTTTGATTTGCAGCTTGATTCCACACTGTATTTTTGGTACAAGTATGGAATTTTCAGCATGGATATCGGTAGCCCAAATTTTGCACGCCGACCATCGATATCAGGTGTGTGCCGGCGTGGGCTCGAACCCCGGACCATGTGCATGGTCGGCGAGAGTCCTAACCACTGTGCCACCGACGCACTAGACGCACTAGAACGAATTATCTGCCAATCACTATCTGATTTCCAATGGTTTAACTTGACTAATGACTTTTATCTTTAAAAGCTTAATTAGTAAAATGGCAAATCTTAGTATCGAAGACTTAGACATTTGGGAATAATTTAAACCTCTAGAATTCTAGAATACATTGCGATATGAACTTAGGTTATTCAAGAAAAACAGTAGTATGATAATGAAACGGTTTCAGATGAAACTTGCATAATATGCTACTGAATAATTTGAAGGTGAAGTAGATACTCATTGAACGCATTGGTGAGGACAGCGGTATATCACAAACTACAAAAGTTCGAATTCATGGGTCGTTCAACTCCAGCCCAAGTGGATGCTGAATACTCAGCAAACTTAGTCTCATAACCTTGGCGTGCTGGGTTCAGGCCATGGCAATGGGATCACGGGTATTATTACTGTTGTTTCGTTTAATTTCTAGAGGAACGTAGGGTTTCAGACGAACGTATACATTGCATTCGGTTCTCTGTCAATGTTTTCACCCGGCTCCACGTCTGCCAACACGCTCTCATCTCCTCATCACGTCACCTCCTCCTCCATGTCATCCCACCCTCCTAATGACCACCAACTAACACCAAGCTTCACATTCGGGTTCCACTCGAGTGATGGCCTGCATTGGGAGGTGATGTCACTCACTTGATGGTTTGTTTTCTCAGAGTATGACCAATTCACCTACTTTTCATCCTGCATATTTCTTGTACAATCTGTCCCTGCTTGGTTGGTTTGCTCATTGACAGAGACCCCTCCCTGTTGCTGATGTTTTCTGGCCGGCCATCTGATCTTGAGTGAAGTACTGAGCGAAGACAGCTGTTGATGAAGGTGTGTAGTTTGTTTAAGTTGCTCGGGGCCAAGTCTCTAATCCATCCGTATAGTAGTAGTGACTTCATATTGGAGCTGAAAATCCGGATATTATTTTCATTTTCATTCTGGGTAGTTCTGTTGATCTCCACACGGACTTGAGAGAGATGAAAGCTTTTCTTGCTTTCCCGATATTCCTCGCTTTCATATCCTGATCAGTTTTGTTCTCCTGTAGTTGAAACTATGCTTTCCAGGTAGGTGGATAAATGAGGTTGCTTTCAGATTTCTCCCACTTATGTCGATTGTTGTCTATTGTTGCTGTTAGTGTTGACCAGGAATCATCATCACCTCTGTTTTCTCTGTGTTCACCTGAAGTCCTGTCTTCTATTGGATGCTTCTTTTTCCTACTTGTTACTTTTCACTTGCATATCTCCCAGTTTATTGGAAATCACGGGTGAGCACTGCTAGACGGCCAAGAAATAGGTTGAAACGGATGTCAGGTGCTCTCTAAGGGATGATGGTTCGTGACAAAATCTAACAAATGAAATTAAATTAACCCAAATCCCCACAAATTTCATAATCTAAATTAAAAGGGTATCACTTTTATGTATCAATCAACGTTAACTAGTTCCCCAACCGGCTGTAAGTTCAAAAAAGAGGGTAAGTTGGGCATAGCTCTAACAACCACATCCTGTAGAAAGAAACACTTATCGCTAAAGGAACTTCAAGATACATCCGCTGAGTATCAGTAATTTATCATTTTTATATCACCCGAACTTTATATATTTTCCATTCCTTTTTTATAGGATTCATGGAAACCGTTACAAAGAGAAAAAGCGTTTGAACACAGCTCAAGAATCTCAAGAATCAGATAATCTCTGTTACAAAATCACACACACCCACCCACCAACCAACCAACCAACCAACAGCTTTTATCGATTTTTGAATTCTTTCCTCTGGAATCACATCCGCGGTAGAGGGAAAATATCCAGTATCCATCATTAAAGTCGGCCAAAATAAAGCCAAACAACACAACATTTCTAGATTATTTTGACCTGCTCAATTATATCATAAAAATTATTATTATTATTATTATTATCATTATTAAGGAGTAAAATTCTCTCCCACCCTTCACCCATTTCATGAATTCCTTATCTTCAGTTTTATATGTAACGTATTCCTTCTTTCGTTTTTAAAATTTTACACATTTCATCACGAAACGAGTGCTACTCATACATACTCTTGTGAAGCCTCTTATGTGACAACTATTCATTATCATTAATGTTGCTATTATTATTATTATTTTTGAACAGCTCCTTATTGGTAAGATAACTCTATATTTATTAATATATACATATTTACCATTATTATTATTATTATTATTATTATTACTGATATTACTGCCCCTACTCACACTGTTACTAATGATAATAATGACAGTAATAATATGGAATTTGTACAGTCCATTTCGCCCTTAAAGATACATGTAGTTTCTTGACAAATGTTTATACTACTTATAATAGTAATAATAACACATTTTATTTCTCTTCGATTATTTATAAAATTAGACTAATTAAAAAACACACACAAAAAAAGAAGAAGTTCTTTTTCAAGCAGAAAAGGCTGTTCAGTAGTCATTAATTAAACAGTTGACAAACTTTCTATCAGAGTACTGTCTCTTTCTTTTTTCTCTCTGTCTCACATATTTGTTAGCTGAAATTGAAACTGAGAATGGTGATCTTTACCGCCTGTGTTTGTTTTTGTTTTGTTTAGTTTTATGGTTTTAAGATGATCGACTTTTTAACCAGTGGTGCATAATATATAATATTGAGAAACGTCGCTTTCATTTTATCATTGTTAATCCTTTGGGGTTCGAGTGGAACTTGGGGAGGACTTGAACAGTACATCTGCATTTAGTTCTACTTTCTGAAGTTCTCTTAGGCTGGTTCTATGAGTGTTCAACTCCTCCTGTCATGTCATCATCACACCTATGCCGAACTCATCGTCTCCCAGTCGGGTTTCATTCGAGTTTCTATACGGCCTCTTGACAGTGAGTCTGATCCATCTCCATTTTTTGGACATATTTGTTGCACAACAGGTTCTTGACTGGTTTGTTTCGAGAGTTTCCTCTACCTAATTCTTTCTGACCAGCTATCTGATCTTCAGTAAGGATACAGTGAAGGAATTTGTTCATTAAGTTTTACAGCCTGTCGGTAACGCTTTTCGTGACATACAAGCTAAGTCTCTGACTCATAAAGAGGAACGCATAGAATGAACATTGGTGTTGAAAGTTCGAATCTTGTTCTTTATGCTAAAGTGTAGAAGATTTCCACCCTGACTGCAGCATTGTGAAGGTCTATCTGGGATTTCCGATGCAGTCTAGTTTTGACATCTTCAACCGTGTCTCCACCTTTTAGTCGAAATGATGTTTCCTAGATAAGTGAATAAAGTAACCTCCTTTAAATTTACTTCGGTCATAGCGGTTGGTTGTCTTTTCTGTGTTCACTTAGAGTCCTGTCTTCGCTGCCTGCATCTTCAGTCAGTTGGTTGGTTTTCGCCTGCTTGCCTGTAAGTCTTCCATATTGTGTGACATGAGACATAAATCATCCATACGCGAAATTCAGATCTTCTAGAGACTTCTTATAGGTGATCCAACGTATTCCTGTCTGATGCATAATCCAGTCCACGATAATTAGGAATATCATTGTTGATGATAGTAGGCAGACAGCCTTGTCTTTCTCCTGTACTTACTTTGAACGCCTCACTGAGTTTTTCGCTGTGGATCAACTGGTACGTAAAATTGTCACATATTTACTGAATGAGGTTGGTAGCTTTCATTTTACTTACGAATTATAATTGGATTTAGGTGTTGGCTGCTTTTTTTTTAAAGTAGAATTGTAGTTGATGGATACTAATATCATGGAGCTGCACCAAGAACACGACACCAAAACCAGCTGATCACTTGAAATTATCTCCTACACTGACATAGAAATAAAAATCAAATTGAGAGAAACGACGATTGGAGAGACAATAACAACAACACTTTGTCAGACAAAACACATGATACCTTATACTTTATGAAACCTTGGAAAATTAAACCTTCAATAAACGAATTAAGCCTGTCCAATAAATTTATCATGTCAGTATATGCATAAATCATGACTAACAAAGAAATCTGTCCATCATAACAGATACACTAATACCAGATTTGGAAATCACAGTAAGTGATCCGGATGAAACTTTCAATGGTAATCGAGGGAAACAAGCACTATTGCAAGATGGCGTATACTAGTTATTGATATGAGTGGTTGCATAACACTCGTTTCAAACAGTAGCACTTATTAGTTAAGGTGAACTGACTGGACAGATGTTTCTCTGCTTTAAGCTGCTGCCGAATTTCCACTCTGAAATGTGTAGTTCGGAAATGACGAACTTATCTCTGTATGTTACCAGTTCCCTGAAATTTATCATTAGTGTTTTCTTGGATTCCGAGTAGAACATAGGGTTTCAGGGGCACATCTTCATTTCAGTTTTTTATTTGCAGTCCCTTTTAGCTGCTTCCACAATCGTCCACAAACTCTCATTTCTTTCTTATGTGACCCTCTCATCTACGCCTGATTCATTGTTTCCCACGCGGCATACATTCTAGAGTCTACAAGGCATTTGATGTCACTCGATCTTCTGCTAAGCTCATACCTAATCCATTTCTGTTTATTTCTGTATATATTTTTGGCAACAGGTTACTGATTGGCTAGCCGCCTACCACAGTTCCTTGTTGCTATTAGTTCTGGCAAGCCATCTGATTTTATTATATTAGATGGTTGGAAGCTATCGGCCACACGAAACCTTCGAACTAGGTTTCGTGCTAGTTGACACTTATCAGTCAGTCAGTCAGCAAGGCGTATCTGAAACCTTCAAGGAACTTATCTTTCTTCTGAGATTCGAACCCACGTCAACCAATGAGTGCTGCAGTCAGAGACGTTACCACTGAGCTAGCTATTCGGGCTCGTGACTGACACTCGGTAAGACTGTATCAGATACTTTGATTGGACACTAGTAACCAGTATGATGTTGCAGATACGCCTTGTTGACGGGTGCCAACTAGCACGAAAAGTTGGTCCAAGTTTTCCTGCCAATCGCCTCCAACCATCTGATATCATCAAATCAACGTGACCATGATTGCGAGCTACCTAGAATGGTGACCACACTGCAAACTTGACTGATAGAATTCAGTCTGCACTAAAGAATTGACTAGACACATTACACTAGTTACTAGTGTACTGTCAAAGGCCATTCGATCTTCACTGTTGAGCCATAGCGGCCTAATGTCAATAACACTCTGCAGAAGCCTGTTGGAAAAGCTTTCGGTGACGGACGATACGTACATTTATTTCCTCACAAAACTTTTCTAATGATGGCATCAGCATATCTCTTGGGGCGTTTTCACTTCTCCTGGGGGATTTCGTCTGATCCTAGTGATTTCTTGACTTTCAGTAACTTTATAGCCTTCAAAAATGTTTTATTGGCAAACTGGCTTTCAATGTTAGTTTTGTAACTGTTCTCCTGAATAGCTAATCAGAATTCAAGTTGTTTGAAGTTAGTTGACTTTGTGGAATGAGCCTAATAAGGTATGCCAGCTCAATTACAAGTGGAGGAACTGTCGTCCGCTTTTTTAAATCACTTCCGTTTGGCTCGAAGGCAGTGCTGTTTGATTCGAGGGATTTCCAACTACTCATATCAGTCAGTAGTAGGTATCCTTTCAGTGAAAAGTGTAGACTACTAGATAAAATTTTTTGCTAACGAAAGTTAAAATAATACTGCATCATGATTTGGTGAATTTATGAATAATCCATAGTGAGAAAGTGTCTCTAATGTACACAGAAAACTTAAGATTGCCAGTCAGGTACATTATCTATTCTCTAGTGAGACCGAACTGCCTACTATCGACCAAGGATCAAGTCTGAGCAGTCGCCTATAAATCTTGTTGGAAACTACTCATAAAACGTTATTTGATTTCATGTAAAGATCATAAACTAGGCTGTTTCTAGCTAACATGCTCACATGTGTATTCATCATCTAACCATTCAACCTATTTCACCTTCAACGCAGTATTTTCCGACCTCAGAGTCACTTCAAAAAGCATCACCTGTCTGAAAAGATGATAACGATGATGATAGCAACAAAAAAGTAGTTCACTTGCCGATAAATATTTGAAGTTGTTAGATAATAATTCAATTTCAAGTGTTACATAAATATAGAATAATTGAGATCTATAGCTCCAGTGCATATTTTTGACATTGTTGCATGCACTGAGATGTTTAGTTTGTAAGGACAGAAGACAAGGGCCAGGTGACAGATCGTTTATTGAGAAAATCAAGAGGTAATTATAGATTTTTATGTACATTATTATTAGCGTTATTGTTAGCGGCAAGTAACCTCTTCTGATCTGTTGTTTTCTTGCTGAAGTTTATTTTGTTATTTCTTTGTGGCCGTTTCTTAGAAAGTTAAGCCATATATCTGCGAATCGTATTTGCACATGCTAAGTCTGCTGTGAATGGTTGGTAAGTAAGTTCCTCAAAGCTTGGCTTGCAGACAGCTCTCAACACAAGTTTAGTAGACAAGCTCTTATTGTCCTTTATAATAACTTCAGTGTGATGTTACCGCCGAATATGTTACATGATTATGTTTAGCAATGACAAACTGGTAGACATTGATACTCTGAACCCCTTAAAAGCTTACCAAAGTATGACAGCTAATCAGTTTTTAATATATGTGAAATCTATCTGTATTTTTACGAACACTGAATCACTAGATTTTGTTACCTTTTATACTTCCCACCATAAGTAAATATTAGAAACAGAAATAGTAAAATGTTTAAAAACAGATAATGGGTTAGATGAAAACGAGTGGCGAAGAGACTGATCATGTTTATTGGACCTTTCTACATACACGATGTACGTAATGAAGCGCATATATTTGAACATCAGAAGCAAATGCAATAGTCTTAGGTGTCCCTCAAGGTGCTGTTCTTTCTCCTTTTCTTTTTTCTTTCTTCTTGCATGACTTGCCTCACTCTGATGAAATACACCTTGTGAAGTACGCTGATGATTTAACGGTTTCAATGGCTGTTAACTCCCAGCTAGATTGTACTAAAATAAATAGCTTTCTATCGGAAGTCAACAAATGGTCTGAGTCTAACCGTCTTAAACTGAATCCTTCTAAATGTCAAACTGTTGATTTCAGCTTAAGATGTAAACGACAGTTAAAAGAAGTCATCGATTCTCATGACAGTTGTAAAATTGACGACAATTATATAGGAATCAAATCAAAAATTAAGTATCTTGGACTCATTCTCTCTTCTGATCTCTCCTAGTCTTCCCATGTCTTAGCGATCTCCAGTAAAATATTCCGCCTGACATTTTACATTAAGAAGTTAAGACACTTGGGTATAACTCAACCCCTCCTCCCTCTTACAGTTCATAAACTCTTACATCCTACCTAGTCTTTTTTATTGCTCACCCTCATTCTTTCCTGGTTTGCTTAAAAAGGACTATGTCACAATTCGTAGAATACTGAAGACTGTCAGTAGGGTGAGTGGTGTCCCAGTGGACCACATAGTTAACGTCGTTGTCGATAGGCACTTGACTTCGTGCAATAAATTTGCTAAAGGGATTTTGTCTGACTTGGAGCGTCCACTTTACCCTCAGCTTTCACCTTGCATCTCCTCAGGTAGAACAAGGAGTATCTTCAGAAAACTGTATGCTCTCACGTCTAAGTATAAGAATTCTATGATAGCATACTTGGCACGTATTTTATGTGATGAAAATAGTGTCAGGCAAGAATTAACTAATCTTTTTTCATCTAGTAAATAAACAATTTCCTCCATACATCCTTATATACCTTCAAGTTTTACTTTTATTACTTCTATTATATTTATGGTTCTGTTACTTCTCTGTTTTACTCTCATAATTGCAAACACCAACTTATCTCCATGACTGCTGTAATCTTTGTTTTTCCCCTCACCATATTCAATATTTTTAAACATGTTAGGATTTCTATACCACATTGGCAATACTGTGTGAAACAAGCCAACGGCAATTTTCACTTGTATTCTTTTTATTATTACCCCAGCTGTTATCATTATTATTGCTATTTCCATTTTATATGCTGCATGTTTTTGACACTACCTCGATTGTAAATGTGGAAAATTTTCTGTGTGATTAATTTTATTTATAATTTGAGGAAATTAGATGCAATATTGTGATTAATGCTGAAAATTCCATTCTGTATCACATGTACTGTTTTTGGAATAAAGTAAATCATTATTATTATTAAATTTCTCCAAAAGATGGCATAGAATCCCATAGAGCATTGGACAGTCTGTTTCATCTTTATTTTCCGGAATATCTGGCAATCTTCACTCACAAACCATGGGGATATAATAATGTATCCACCAAACGTCATGACGGTTTTGAAAACGATTGGAGGTTTACATATGTGAAGATATGCTGATCAGTAGCCTGGAATCCATGCGTTGTGGTCACATTAACGTCAGAAGAACATAAAAAATTTCAATATATTTCGATAGACAAAGGAGTTAGTCAACTGCTGTTATTATTATTTTTATTGTATCCTTTAATTCCTAGAGGAACATAAGGCTTCAGCGACGCGTTTCCATTGCCTTCGGTTTTCTGTCAACTTTTTCACTCCGCTCCAAGTCTTCCCACATGCTTTCATTTCCTCCTCCTAGTCACCCTCACAGTGACGACCAACTCGCCGCTTCCCTTTCGGGTTCCACTCGAGCAATGGCTTGTCCAGTAATGTCACTTGATAGTTGCCTCAGAGTATGGCCAATCAATTCACCTCCATTTCTTCCTGCCTATTTGTTTCACAATCGGTTCCTGATTGGTTCACTCATTGCCAGAGATCCCTGCCTGTTGCTGATCTTTTCTGGCCATATGATCTAGAGTATTGAGCTGTTAACGATGGTCTGAAGTTTGTTTGAGATGCTCTTTATGACGCGCTGGCCAAGTCTCTGATCCGTATAGTGAGTAGCACTGACTTCATATTGCAGTTGAAAATCCGGATCTTATTTTTAATTCTGAGTGCTGTTGACCTCCACACAGACTTGAGAGTAATGAAAGCTTGTCTTGCTTCTCCGATTCTGGCTTCGATATCCTCGTCAGTTCTGCCTGTAGTTGAAACGATGCTTCGCAGTTAGGTAGGTAAATGAGGTTGTTTCCTTCAGGTTCGTCCCATTTATGCTGGCTGATTGTTGTCTGTTGTTGTTGTTGGTGTTGGTGTTGGCCAGGAATCTTCATCACCTCTGTTTTATCCATGTTCACCTGAAGTCCCTCCTATATTTGATGCTTTTTTTGCCAGCTTGTTGCTTTTCACTTGCATCTATTCCAGTTTGTGGGAAATCAGACATATATGTGACATTGGCGATGTCCAGATCCTCCAAGTCCCTTTTTGTGTGAGTCCATTTTACGCCTGTTTCCTCGAAGGCCATTTCAAAGTCGATGAAGTTGAGTGATGTAGAGAGGTGACTGCCATTCCAAGCTTTGCTCAGTGATGATCCGTAGAGTGGCGATTTGATCAATACACGATTTTTTTCTCCTGAATCCGGCCTGTTCCGGTCGAAGTTTTTCATCTAGGGCTTGTTTGATTCTCTCCAGGATGATGGGGCTTAGTATTTTGCTTGGGATGGCCAGAAGCACAATTCCGCGCCAGTATTTGCATTGACTTAAGTCTCCTTTCTTTCGTAGTTTGAATAAGTACCTTTTCTTCCAATCCTCGGGTACTTTGCCCTCTTTCCACACCTTCTCCGGCAATGGCGTCATCAAGTCCGCTGTTGTCTCTGGATCCATTTTCAATACTTCTGCTGGGATTCCATCTGGTCCTGCTGCTTTTCCAGCTTTTAGCATGTTGATCGCATTCTGGACTTCTGATTTCGTCGGGGGGTCGATGTTTACTGGTAGTTCTGCTTCCGTTGTTGGTATTGTTGGACGCGTTGTAGGTGGCGGTCGATTTAGAAGTCTTTTGAAGTGTTCAGCCCAGTGTTTTCTTTGCTCCACCTCTTTGGTGATAGACTTTCCATTTTCATCCCTTACTGGCTTAATCTGTGTCGAACTTTTGCCCGATAGGTACCTAGTTGTTTGGTAGAGTGTAAATCCTAAGTCTTAGTAAATCTTAATTTATGATAGTGTGCAAACAGTTTGATTTCAAATAAAGTAATCTTATACGAATGTACTTTTCAGCTATCAGTGTGACTATTCAAGTGAATTTAGACCTGAATTATTTGCTAATGCATTTCATGAAGACTAGTCAAAATTATACACATCATTTTTACAGATATAAACTGATGGTTTAAAGGAAGAATACTGGATCCCTTGAGTTCAATTACTTTTTATTCAAAAATCATATTATTGTTCAATATGTAATTGTAACAGGTAATTTTGTTTGCGAATAATTTCAAACACAGGCTTCCTGATGTACATTCTTGCTGTTATCATATTGTGGTTATTAATGGCTTTAATACATAAAATGCTAAGAAGACACAAGGATGATAGGTAACCCAAAGAAATTTAATAAATTAAGATCCCCAACGGAAAGTTCAGTGAAACATTTGAAGAAAGGAGTAAACCAAGACTGACCACTATCACCGATGGTCTTCCTAGCCGTGATGGATAGAATCGCGCTGTAGAGCATGGAGAGACAGAAAAAACCGGCATATGTTGGATTAAAAAAGGCCTGTGGAGAATCTACACCTCGCTGATGATTCATTTCACATCTTACACAAACGTGAGGACATAGAAGCTAAAACCAGTAAGCTAGTGAGTTCATGGATTCAATGCTGAAGGGTCTCAAGCCAAGATGAAACATCCGCCCAGTAGGTTTTCTAGGGTTCTTCAAATTATGTCAGTTCATGATGAAGTAAACTGCCTATAATTGAAAATGACAGAGCTATACCTCCACTTATTTATAAGAAATGAAGTTCTTGCTGAAAAAATAAACTAAGAGAGCTTTCTGGTTTCTGAGGATTTCCTCCTAACTCTTTCATAGTTTTTGTTTCAGTTCTTCACTAATATAGAGTAATCTAAAGTGAAGTAATTACACTGCTCCAACAGCTTTTCATCCACCTACCAAGGAGAACCGGAATGGTAACTTTTTAGTCGAAATGAATAGCTTTTTACTGGAAACTAAAGGGGAGGCATTTTGATAAAATACTGGATCATCAGTTTTCAAGTATCGATTTGTAGGGATTTGGTTGCTTTCAAATTTTTTTTCGTGAAGTGATTTCACTTAGAGAACTAGTTTCGTCCTTGCCCGTGACTCTTCAATAATAGGCATTAGGAATCGAACCAAGGACCTTCCGTTTGCAAGGCTAGCTCATTGACCTTATATGCACTGTAACGAAAACCAGTGGCTCATTAATCCCTACTTCTACCAATTCGTGGGAATTTGCTACCAATAGAGTCCACTAAGCTGGATATAAAGATACAATACTCTCTGGAAATATTGGCTGGCGTCCACGTTGAGTATCGCGAATCGGCAGAAGTTTGATGGGTCAGTTTGTGATCAATCTTTCAACGTATTAATGCTTATTTAGTTTTTGTCTATTTCCAAATAATGGCAATGAAGAAACAAGTATTTACCCCCCTCGCCGTCCCCAATGTAACAAGCTAATTTCTTCGGCTTCTTTATAGAAAAATTTCGAATCTGGACATTACATACTATGGGTAAACAAATTAATCTCTAAGACTTCATTTGATTGTTGAGTACAACCATCATGTATTGATTTTTTTTATCTATCTAATGATTGAATATAAATAAGCAAAGTCTAAGTTTACTTTAGGCCAGTGTTTTATTCATCTATTGATTGTTTTTAGCCATTTTTATTTAACGCAGAAAGTTAATAGACATTCTAACTAAGTAAGATAAGTGAGTAAATAACTTGACGTGAATTATTCAAGTTCTATATCAAAACTACTTGTGTATACTACTAACCAGCATAACTAGTTGAAAGTCACTCACATTAGGCAGTAGCGTTCAATAATCAAATCAAACGCTAAAAGAAAGTTTCGCTTGTTTAGGATAGGACTCACCAGTGATCTATCTCTTTTAGGCTGAGTTAAAACAGACTAATTCGACTACCTACTGATGCCAGCTGGCGGTACACAGAAGGGATATCATCTAGAGACTTGCTATCTGGTTAGAAATCTATTGACTAATGACTAAATTTAGTTCGATTTTGTTAAATATCTTTCATGATCGCTGTTATGTACTCGTCGCTAAATTATTGTTATGTACTGGTCGAGAAATTAATAGTCCTGACGCAAGAAGGCGGAAATCAGAAGACCACTAGGTTTGCGATGATACTTCTATTTTCCAAACACAAGGAGAATGCAGAAGTGGTATCACACCAAAGTAAGTAAGTCACACAAAATGTGATAGCGAAATATATATCTGAATGTTCAGACAAGGGTGTGAACAATCATTAGGCAGTCTTAACATGAATGGCTAATTATAATGAAGTATCGATCTATATATACATAGCGAAATATAGCAGACATGTCAACAACCACCATATATGGATATATGTCACCAAGCAACGGACTGCCAACAAACACTCATATTATATATAATATAAGGGGAATATACATTGTTGAAGGAGACAGGTTCATACAAGTGAAATGGTCACAGACTAAGAGAGCAAACAGAAAGAGAGACCAACATACACACATATATATATATATATAAATGGATACATATTAATCGCTTACACAGTTACTGAGAAAACATTTCTTCGCAATGACTTCAGCCAGCTTGACAGAGTAGCACAGAAACCTATTAAATTCCTTTATTGTCGCAGTGTCCTTGCTACATTTTAAGACTCAAAAAATACTCATCCAGATGTGGAAGTAAGAGCAAACAACTGAACGAAGAGACATTTTCGGTGAATTTACAGAAGTAAAATGAACAAGATTAATCGATAAATAAACTGATAAACTTGGATCTATTCCATATTAAATCAGCCTGTATGATATAACACAAAGTGATAGAGTATTTTCAAGTATTGATTTTGTAGGGATTTTTGTTCATCATCATGATGATGATGATCATGATCTGATGTTCACCAGTGACTGGCCCTATTCAGACAGTGAACTGGAGTTCTAGTGGGAAGCTGTGACCAGTAGGGTACAGCAGGTTGAAGATGAGGCAATAACTCATCGTAGAAGACATTGTGAAGTGGTCGCGCCATGTCGTGAATTGGCAGAAGTTAGAACTCAAGGACCATTGGATTGGGTCCCAGTGGCTTAACAGCCTACGAGCTCACCTTGTAGCAAAAAGGTCCTGGGGTGGAACCCTGGCGATGGGTGCGTACTTCCGAAGAGTCCCAAGCTAGGACGAAACAGCTGTCCAGTACCCCCTGCAGGTTTTCCAGTGGTTCTCTAAATGATGTCAGTTCATGATGAAATCCTCCATGATAGAGTATTAATAACAGTCTGAGGTTTCCAGGAGATTTTATTTCTGATCATAATCATATCAGTAAATTCATAGACTTTCTTCAACTTCAACAACACATTCTCACTCTCTTCTATTTTCTGCCGTCCTCTTCATTTGACTAGTCAGACGACTGCCCATAATCTCTCATCTGCTCCTCCAACTGACACGATCTCCTCCATGTCACCCTCGCACCGATGACCAACTCACCACTTCCCAATCGGATTCCACCCAAGCGATAGCCTGCATTGCTCCCGATGTCGTTCGACTAGCCTCCTCAACGTATACCCGATCCATCTCAGAGTGCCGTTATCAGACATATTGTTGATACCAGACTTCAAAATATTAAATAGACAAAGGACAGCAAATATACTACCACTTGCCGAAGTGGTCGTAATCAAACGACTTAAACCAGATTTATGCATACAGAAAGAGAATGTCTTCAACCTCTCACTCCCTTGGTAACTGAATTTTGATTTTGATTACATTAATTAGTCATCTAGCTCAGTGATTCCAACTCACCGAACAAATCTTAATCTTATAAACTGCAACCGCTTTTGTTTTTTGAGTTGTCATGTGAACCGAAAGGTAACAGTGTTCTGTTAATTATTTTTCATGTTTTCTGTCTTACCCCTCCCCCTCTCTTCTACTTTGAAAGAGTATAAACTGATGATGAAAACTTAAAGTAAAAATTGTAATGCTTACATTTTTGATGCATCAATTTTATAGTATCTCTTGTCTACTACCAATTAAACATTAAAGTATGTTAATTATTGAATTGAATTCTTGATTTTCCCGTCGACTGATTGGACCTAAGTGTTCGGTCTCAGGTTGACATGTCGGCTTCTTGTGCAGATGCTTCGACGATGTCTGGGTATTTGATTTGTATACAATTGGTGGATGGTGGCTAGCAGTGGAATCCAGGATGCGCATTTCGTCCTATTTGGGACTCATCAGCCAATTGGATGTACCTGCATTTCTCAGTGAGTGATGATGTTCCCACCGAGGCTCGAACCCAGTACCCATAGTTTCAAACGCCAAAGCGTTATCCACTAGACCAATCAATCGACGGGAAAATCAAGAATTCAATTCAATAATTAATATATGACCCGTTGCACAAGAGGTGGCTCTCGTGGCCCAAGTGGTCTAGTGGATAACGCTTTGGCGTTTGAAACTATGGGTACTGGGTTCGAGCCTCGGTGGGAACATCATCACTCACTGAGAAATGCAGGTACATCCAATTGGCTGATGAGTCCCAAATAGGACGAAATGCGCATCCTGGATTCCACTGCTAGCCACCATCCACCAAATGTATACAAATTAAAGTATGTTATTATCATCTATATAACCATTGTAATTTCAGGTAATCTGCAACTGATGAGAACCTGTGAAATAGAATGACGATATTTATTTTATACTGCAAATTTCGTCTTCCTTTCTTTATCGAAATTTATCAAGGGAACCATTTCCTCCCACATATTTATTGAGCAATCAGCTATTGGTCGGTTTGTTCCCAACCAGTCAGAGTTTCTGGGTGCTCATTCTTTCTGGTCGGTCGGCTGGCCATTTAATCTTCAGTATGGAGCCTAGTCAGCTGTTGATAAAAGTCTGTAATTTGTTGGAAATGCTTTTTGTGACACGCTGGTCAAGTTTCTGACCCGTTTAGAAGAACTGACCCCACCAACTTCATATTCTGTGTTGAAATCCCCCTCAAGATTTTAGTGTGTATATATAGAAAAAGCCTTTGATTGATAGTTAGGATATAACTGATGCCATACACCTGACCCTTGGTTTTGGTGTAGACTGAATCCTGTAGTGAGCCAAGTTTACAATGTGATCATCAAGCTAGGTAACTCGTCATCACGATGCGCTTTGAAATGATATTAGATGGTTGGAAGAAATCTGCAGGAAGCCTTGGACCCAGTTTTTACCCTTTTTGACACTCATCAGCAATAATAATAACAGTAACAGCTTTATTCTGGACAGCATTTTCAGAGGAGTTTATTGCATGATACTTTCTCTTCTTACATTACCTTCAAGTAAAATAATAATTCACTGATGGTATATCCTATGACACAATGGTCTCTCAGCTGAAACACAAACCATTCCAATTATGATGATAAATCTGCTTTGTCTCTGCTTCAAGAAATCCATCCACGATACCTAGTTGAAAGACAATTGTAAGATGTTCATAAGTACATTTTGAAACCCAAGGACATAACTGAAGAACAGTTACCTCATGTATTGGAACGCGTTGCCATCCACAATCAGGGTATTCCTCAAGTTTAGTAGGATCTTGCAAATCAGGAGCTTGTAAACACTTTAAATACCCACACACAAGAGTAGGTAATACCATCATACATCTTCATCGATTAAAACAAATCAAGCGAGAGGAAATATATGCAGCAGAGAGGTGACAATTTTTGGTAGCCCTAGTTTTAAGCAGGCCATTATCCGAGTAAGGCCTATCTTTAATCTTGAATTATTGAATTCAATCTGAACCAAACAAACGACTGGATGCATGACGTTGGTTACATACCATTGACCAATGAAATTGTTCTTTGTAGTCCTACAGGAGATCAAACGCCAGTCAGAACACGTAGGCAGTAACATCTGTGGCTGAATCACTGGGTGACACGGGTTCAATTCTCAGATGGGACAAAAGTTCCTTCAGGATTACAGATACCTCCTGTTGGTTGTTTTGTGCAAACAAGCCCAAAACCTAGGTTCAAGGCTTCTTGCTGGGTACACCCAACGATCTAAAACTGATTGTATTGTAAAATGGCCACTCAGATTAACACGTCCACAGACTTACAGTCGAAATGAAGAGATCCAGTATCTCAGTTCTTGCACGTATTTTTTTTTATAAAAGCCAATCACCAAAAGAACTGATAAGTTAGTTTGAATATGACTTATTCACAATATGAATTTATTACACTTCAAAAACGCAGATATTACTCTTTCACGCGAAAAGTGTAACTCTTCGCTGAATGCGTTTACCTTTATATTACTCAACAGAAATTATAAGTTGGTCAAACTTAAATCTCATCGTAAAACCAAGTCACGATCAAAGGCCACAGTCTCAGATTTGAAGTTTCTATTAGAAAATATGCTAGAAAACAAATAAATAGACAATAACAAGTTATCTGTAAGTCAGCAGCCAAGTAGACAACACCCCAGTATTTGTAACAGTTACCATCAAGCTTGAGTCCGCGGTGGAATCATCACACGATTGAATGTAAACTCATTAATGTCACCAGTCCCACTGCTAATCACCAGCCATTTCACCCGCCAGTTACGATGAATTTAAACCTTGTTATACAAGGTTATACAAGGACAGTTTTCATCTTCAGAATGACGAATATGTTACATCTATTGATATATCCAACCTAGAGAACATCATTGAAAGTATGATTTCTTAATGGTGAGTAATCAAAACTGCATAAAATTATATACTACTGATTGACCGTGATGAGTAGTTGTGTACTAGTCAAGTTTATCTGTAGTACTTGGTAAGCAGATCGAAGCGATCTTAATTAACTCTGGACGGCCATTTTGCTCATTTGAAGACATGCTAATCACACATGTATGCAGTTTGACGCTATTCGAAGGGAGATGTGAGTGGTTTACGTCTACTCATTTCAATCAATCAGTAATATTCAAGTATTGGTTTGTAGGGATTTGGTTGATTGGTTACAGAATTTCATCATGAGCTGACATTGGTTAGAGAACCATTGGAAAACCTGCAGGGAGTACTTGACAGTTGTCTCGTCCTAGTTTTGGACTCTTCAGCAGTACACACTGACCAGGGTTCCAATATCGATGAGATGCTCACTAGCGACTTGCCCTATTCAGGTAGGTAGTTACCTGCGGTTCTAATGAGAAGTCATGACCAATAGGGTGCAGCAGGTTGGGTGTGAGGACAAATACTCGCCAAAGACATTGGCTAGGGGTCGCGCTATGTCTTGAATTGACAGAAGTTAGAATTCATGGGCCATTAATGGTATAAGAGCTCGCCTTGTAACCTAGGCGGTCTTGAGTTCTAGCCCGGGTGGGTGCGTACTGTGAAGAGTCTCAAGCTAGGACGAAACAGCTACCCAGTACTTCCAGGCTTTCCAATATTAGCTCATGATGAAATACTCTAACCAATTAGTTATTAACAGTTTTATTCATTTATGCTTGGTTTCTTGATAACCATTGGTGGCATCAAGCTGATCAGATATTATGGTCTGGATACTTTCGCTACCCAAAGGAAACTGGAGTGAAATGTCACTTCAAATTGTATAAACTTCAATTAACACGTGAATTTGACAATGTGAAGTAATAAAAACTCTTTAATAATGATAAAGAATCATTGGCTATATCGTCGTAAAAATACCAATTCAGAATGATAAATTTATTAAGTTAACAACATCTCTTGAAATCAGGTATAATGTGAATAAGCTCAGAAAAGAAAGAAGAAATTTTGTTAATGAATAAAATGTGTGAAAGGTTGTGATTTCATAAAACATCGTTATTCACAAATGTAACTCTAATAGAAACAGTTAATTACATAGGTGAACAAGTAGACAGGCCGTCGATAAACATTGGCATACATACTGAGATCCTAAAAGAATGGATATTAAGATGTACCACGAATGTAAATTTCAAATTTAACGGCATGCTTTACAGACAAGTGGATGGAGTGGTGATGAGCTCCCCATTGGGTCCCATTCTGGCTGATTTCTTTTTAAGTAAGCTAGAAATTGGACCTCTGAACAAACTTATCAGAAAGCTCTCATTTTATTGCCGATATATGGATGATACCTTTATTCTTTGTGATAATGGTTTTGATAAGAGTATAGTAATTACTGAATTCAATGAAGTACATTCGGCTATGAAATTTACATGCAAAAAGGAATACAAAAACCACTGCGCGTCAGTGGCACAGTGGTTAGGACTCTCGCCGACCATGCACATGGTCTGAGGTTCGATCCCCTGCCGACGCACACCTGATATCTATGGTCGGCCTGCAAAATTTGGGCTACCGATATCACATGCTGAAAATTCCATACTTGTACTGAAAATACAGTGTGGAATCAAGCTGTAATCAAAAATATAAAATATAAGAATTGCCTTCCTGGATGTCCTACTTACAAGAAAAACAAATAGTAGCATAAAAAGAAATTTCCCTAGAAAAAGCACTTGGACAGGACAATATACACATTTTCACAGCTTCGTTCCTATCAAGTACAGAAGAAATTTAGTGAAGACCCTCAGCCACACGGTTAGTTAGAGCTATATGCTCAGAAGAAGTAATTGAAGATGAATTAAGCATTGTATATGATACTTTGATCGAAAATGGCTATCCCGACAAATCTATCTAGAAACACATGACAAAGAAAACGGAAAAGGACTGCTCACCATCTGCAAAAAAGAAGCCTCTTTATATACGACTACAATTCATGGGTGATATACCAAGCGAGATAGTTGTGAAGAAATTAAGAAAATCAGTTCGAAAAACTTTTAATGCTGACGAACTACACGTCTTATTCTCTACACGACCGACGGCGCTACCTTGACTGAAAGATGAAGTACCTAGACTAGACACTTCAGATTGTATCTACCAATTCAACTGCTCTTGTGGAGCGAGTTATATTGGCCGCTGCTCTAGGAACTTGATTTTTCGTGCTCAAGAACATCTCCCAGCATGGTCAAGTAAAGGTGTAGTGATATCGGAATATCTGGTGCAAACCGGCCACAAAGCCAGCGTAGAAGAATCCTTCTCTATAATATACTGGGTGCCAAATAAATTGCCAAAAAACCGAAGCACCGCAGGCTCCGAACATCAGAGGCTATTGCGATTCGCCTCAAACAACCAGCGCTCTGTGTTCAAAAGAAGCAAGTGCAGCTAGCCTTTACTACTGCCCTGGCCATCAGTAGACACTATAAATTCATGAATTTGTAATATTATCCTTCCTAATTCTTCTGACATTCAGCTTATTTTATGTTGATGCGATTAAGCTGTAATCTATCAGTATTATTGATTCGATGTTATTTAAACACCATTAAGGTTGTTGTTCATAACACTAATTCATTCATTCACTATAATGTATATATAACTGTAGAGCCTGATGATGAATTTATCGAAAAGAGTACTCTTTGTTCAGTATCCACTCTTTTGAAAAAAGAAAGTGCCTAAAGTGGTGCAAAAGTAGCCGTATTGGGATGGTTAGATAAGTGAATAGGACCCTAACAATGTGGAGAATATTATATTCGTAAGACAAAAACACACATTAACTACTTCTTATCGACTAACATCTAAGGGAGTGATTCCCAAAGTGAATTAAAAGGCTGTGATTGAACACTAGTCAGTGACTAGTTTAGTGTGTCTAGTCCTTTGTTTACTGCAGACTGAATTCTATCACTCAGGTTTCCAAGGTGACAATCATTCTAGGTGGCTAGCCGACACGACTGGAGGCAATCGGCCACACGAAACCTTCAACCTACGTTTCGTGCTGGTTGACACTCACCAGTCAGTCAGTCAGTAAGGCGTATCTGTAATCTTGAAGAAACTCATGTCGCTTGTGAGATTCGAACCCGTGTCGCCCAGTGAGCGCTCTAGTTGGAGATGCTACCACTGTAGTAAATAAAGGACTAGACACATGACACTAGTTACTAGTGTCCAATCAAAGTATCTGATGCAGTCCTACAGGAGGTCAATCACGAGCCTGTATAGCTAGCACATTGATAACGTCTCTGACTGCAGCACTCATCGGGTGACGTGGGTTCGAATCTCAGAAGGGAGATGAGTTTCTTCAAGGATGCAGATACACCTTGTGGACTGGTGAGTGCTAGCTAGCTCGAAACCTAAGTCTCAGGCTTCATGTGGCCGATTGCCTTCAGGTATCTAATATCAACAACTCAAAGTAAATTAAGAAGTATCAACTGTTATGTAAGTGATTTTTCAAAAATATCTTGTAAAATTTTTTTATGCACTAAAGCCTCATACCAGAAATTAATACTTGAGCATTTACTCATAATATGCTTAACATCCAATACAAACGATATTAATAATGATAACCCCAGTCTGAGGAACACTTTTATAGACAGTACAGAATTTTCAGCCTGTTTTATCCACTGCTTGTACAGAATCTTCTGATAAAGTAGCAATATATAGTATGTTATTTGATGGGATATTTTTTTATCTTAAAAATGTTCCAACTTCAGACATAGTCCTTCCTTAAAAACATACCTAGTGGTACATACACTAAAAGTCACTCCAAAATACACGTGAGTACCGATTATCCTTCAACGATGCAATTAGATGGTTAAAAACAAATTGAGATTGAGTGAGTGTAATATTAACTGTAGTATTACTGTACGACACTGTGTCATTTATCAAAATAAAATCTTATCCATTATGGAGTTATGCTGTACCACAGTGCCCAAGTTTTATGTTATAAATGGGAGGAATCCGAAGAAAGCAACCTCCTTCACCTACCTACCTACCTACCTACCTACCTACCTGAGAATATGAAAGCAAGAATCGGGAAAGCAAGACAAGCTTTTATCTCTAAAGTCTGTGTGGAGGTTAACAGAACTCCTCAGAATGAAAATGAAAATAAGATCCGAATTTTCGACTCTGATTGAAGTCAGTGCTAATTTATGGGTTAAAGACTTGGCGCATCATGAAGATCACTTCAAACAAACTGCACACCTTCACCAAGCAAAACCTAAAGCGGTCTTCGCTCAGTGCCACTCAAGATCAAAATGACTGGCCAGAAAACTTCAGAAACACCGAGGGATCTCTGTCAATGAGAGAACCAACCCACCAGGAACCGAGTGTGCAACAAACATGCAGGAAGTAATGTAGGTGGATTGGCCATACTCTGAGAAAACAAACCATCAAATGAGTGACATCACCCACAATGCAGGTCATTGCTCGAGTGGAACGCGAATGGTAAGCTTCGTGTTGGTTGGTGGTCATTAGGAGGGTGGGGTGACATGGAGGAGGAGGAGGAGGAGGAGGAGGAAGTTGTGCGAAGAGGAGATGAAAGCATGTGGGCATACATGGAGCCAGTCAAGCCAGTTCAAACCTAGCAGTCTAAAGAAAACCTGAATTTGTATCAGATACTAACATCATATAACACAGAATTCCCTGCATTCATTATTACATGAAAACTTTGTATTATTTTCTGTCTGACGATAACATTTTATACCCATTTCACATACTGACAGATTCGATTTGGTTCAAAAGAATCAGAATCTATATACATATAAATATATATCTCAGTTGTTTTTATTATTATTATTATTGATTATGATAAGAACGGAATAAGTTTGATAAACAGAAACTTATCAATGATCACTTGATAAGAGTTTATCTCTAGTTTCTTTTTCTCTCCCTCTGTGTTCCCTGTGTGTGAGTGTGTTTGGGAAGGGAAAAAGGGGGTGGGAATCAACTTAAGTATGCTTATCACACACACACACACACAACACATGACCAACTTCATAATAGAATTATTATGAATTTAGGAATGGGATATGAATTCGACAGTTCGTTAACTTTGCGTATAAATGAAGTATATACATGTATATGTATCTCTGTACAAAATAAGGTGGACTATTACTACTTATACTACTAATGTGAGTAGTCTATTTGTATATATGTATGTATGTACAGCTATATATGTATACACTGTTAATAATGCACCTGGACTTTACTCTTCAAATGAACCATATATAGACAATATGTCCATGTGTGTACACAAAAAGCACACGTGCGCTGAGCAGCAATAGTATCAGTCTCACCCATTGTTTTCCACACACACACACACACCTACACACAAAAATGTTTGCTACTGATAAGCGATGAATTTGAGCTTATCTTAGTTCTATATTCATACATATATACATGCTTAAAAGCTTCGTCTATGCATGTAGGCAGATCCAGTATGCATGTGAGTATAGGATTTAAACGCATTCAAAGCATACTGTTAACTATGTATACAACATATATATATATATATATATTCACCTGTCGAGTTATAACAATACAACATTTCTGATACTCGATTGCTCATTGATGTTTTGATGATATAGGAGGTGCGGAATGGTGGAGGGGGAGCTTAGATACTTTGTTACAAAAATAAACCGCATAAAAGCATCTTCATTTAATAATTTTCTCTTATCTAACTAAACTTTACTCTTGTCATTTATTTATTCATTTATGTAGATCTCTAAATGAGAAGTAAAAATCAGGTTTTATCAATAAACCACATGGTCTTGAGACACAATAGCAAAGCATAAGTATATGCATACATGCATATATGCATTCATATAGTTTGTTTAGATGATAAAGGCGGAACAGGAGTAAATATTAATCAGAGCCAGGGTGACATATGAGATGAGTATACCTACCTACCTACCACTTGTAAATTTTCATTATTATTTTAATCATAAGTGGTAGAGTTCAGATTTTTAAAAACAACAAATAAATATTCAAGTTTGACCACTTCATAAACATATCTGACTTGAAGTTATTGAATGTTATATAATTCTTAATAATATATATCATATAAAACTAGTCAAAAGAGCGACATTTTCACTTTGAATCCTATGCTAACATGAGACAATAACTGAAAATTAATCAGTTTAAACAAAATAAATTCAATGATTCAATGTGGGAATTAACACTAAACACTTAATGTAATATTCATAATGAACCGAATTTACTAAGAGAATCATTGTGTAAAGCGAGGAGCCCTCCAGAGATTATACTGATTTGGGTTGACATTTGCTGGTGGTTAAGCTTTATATCACGAATTGGCAGAAGTTGGCATTGGTAGACCATTAAACTTCGTTCCAGTGGCTAAATGATCCTGGATTCGATCCCTAGTGGGGTCATGGTGGTGTGCGTCGGTGGCACATTGCTGACCATGCGCATGGTCCGAGGTTCGATCCCCTGCCGACGCACACCTGATATCTATGGTCGGCCTGCAAAATATGGGCTATCGATATTACATGCTGAAAATTCCATACTTGTACTGAAAATACAGTGTGGGATCAAGCTGTAATCAGACATTTTAAAAAATATTGAAGAGTCTGAGACTACGACGAAACAGTTGGCCAACATTTCTTGGTTTTCACTGGTTTTGAAGTTAGTTTGTGATCAACCTTAAAGTAAAGTTCATGAAGCAAATATTTTTTTGTCTAACTTTTTTCTAGACCTTTTAAAAGTCTGCGCCAACAAATCCAACAGGGATCGAACCCAACTCTTTCAGGTTACTCGGAGAACCCGTTCGTCATTCTCTTACTATGTTTCAGCCTGATTCCATTTGAATTCTGATCTTCACTAGCAATCACTACCATCAATAAGCATTTGCTTTACGCCCAACATGATAGACATGGCTTGCCATGGCAAGATGTGGAATGAAATTAACCGAAATCTCTAGGAATTAATACAATGGAAATAAATCTTGATATGTTTCAGGTATGACGACAGATTGATATCAGCTAGAGAACCATTGGAAAACTACGAGGGAGTACTGGACATCTGTTTCGTCCTAGTTTCAAACTCTTCAACAATACGCAATCATTATCCCACTAGGGATTGAATCATTGTTATTACACACCCGCTAGGTTTTGAACCCAGGATCTTCCAGTTACAAGGCAAGCCCATAGACTATTCAGCCACTGGAACCCAATTTATTCATCCGATGAGTCCCAAAAATGAGACAAAACAGGTGTCCGGTACTCCCTAGTTGCTTTTCAATAATTTTTTTTGATTGATATCGACCTATGACCGAACTTGAAATAAATAGCATCACCACAAAATAAACTCTAGAAAATGTATCTTTATAATTTAGAAGACAAGATAAATGACAAAATTAGCGAGTGCCTATCAATTTAAAAGTGGAACTAAATTTTTTTTCAAAATAAGAAGATGAAAAAGAACAAACGTGTTCAGTGAATAAAACTTTACCAGGATAAAGATGAAAATAAATGACCACTTGATGTTACGTCAGAAGTGAATAGAGTGGAAGTGAAGTGGAAGGCGAAACTCAGACGTCAGTGCTATGATAAAAGAAAAGTTGAGAAAAATCTACTGCCGTGTAGGTGACAGTCGTTTCGTTTTTCTCCCTCTTTTACTCGCTTTTCTTCAGTGATTGGTTACAACTTTAGATGCATAAGGGCTATTGAAGTGCTTCAGAAAACTTACTATGTGTATCTCATAAATAACTATAAATGAGAAGACTGCTTAACTGTCAGTGTTGATAGTTCAATCCATGATCACACTTTCTGCTGTTTTTTGTGAACATACAGACAAGTTCACGAAATCTTTACGATAAAGATGCGTGTTAAACAAATGTTATACATGATCTCACAATAATAACGACACTACTGGTAATCGAATATTACGATTATAGAATTTCAGTGAATTAAAGCTACTTGACCAAACTAAATGTGTGATTATTATTGTTTCCTTTAATTCCTACAGGAATCTAGGGCTTCACTCGCACGTCTACATTGCCTTCCCTTCTCCAACAACCTTCTCAACTGGATCCACGTCTGCCAACACGCTTTCATCTCCTCTTCATACGACTTCCCCATCCATGTCAAATCCATCCCACACTGATGACCAACCAACACGAAGCTTACCATTCGCGTTCCACTCGAGCAATGGCCTGCATTGTGGGTGATGTCACTCACTTGATGGTTTGTTTTCTCAGAGTATGGCCAATCCACCTACATTACTTCCTGCATGTTTGTTGCACACTCGGTTCCTGGTGGGTTGGTTCTCTCATTGACAGAGATCCCTACCTGTTGCTGATGTTTTCTGGCCGGCCATCTGATCTTGAGTGAAGTATTGATCAACGATAGCTGTTGATGAAGGTGTATAGTTTGTTTGAGTTGCTCGCGGCCAAGTCTCTGATCCATCCGTATAGTAGTAGTGACTTCACATTGGAGTTGAAAATCCGGATATTATTTTCATTTTCATTCTGGGGAGTTCTGTTGATCTCCACACAGACTTGAGAGAGATGAAAGCTTTTCTTGCTTTCCCGATATTCCTCGCTTTCATATCCTGATCAGTTTTGTTCGCCTGTATTTGAAACGATGCTTCCTAGGTAGGTAGGTAGGTTGATAGTTAGGTGAGGTAGGTTGCTTCTTTCAGATTCCTGCTATTTAGGCTGACTATTGTCTGTTGTTGTTGCTTTTGGCCATTAATCTTCATCATCTGTATGATCTCTATGTTTTCTATGTTTTTCTATGAAATCCTGAAACCAATCAAATCTCTACAAAGCCAACACTTGAATAACAATGAGATGCTGACTAGCGACTTGCCCTATTCAGGTAGGTAGTTACCTGCGGTTCTAATGAGAAGTCGTGACCAGTAGGGTGCAGCAGGTTGGGTGTGAGGATAAATACTCGCCACCGAAGACATTGGCTAGCAGTCGCGCTATGTCGTGAATTGGCAGAAGTAAGAATTCATGGGCCATTGGATTGGGTCCCACTGGCTGCTTAATGGTATACGAGCTCGCTAACCTTGTAAGCAGAAGGTCCTGGGTTCGTCCCCCTGTAAGTGGGTGCGTATTGCTGAAGAGTCCCAAACTAGGCTGACGAAACAGCTATCCAGTACTCCCAGGTTTTACAATGGTTCTCTAACTAATGTCAGCTCATGATGAAATCCTGTAATCAATCAAATCCCTACAAAACCAACACTTGAATATTATAATCATGTTAGTATTGAAACTAAGAGACAATTAGCAAATATCTGACATGTATAACACACACTCAACAACTGAAAATTTCAGTAAGGTGCAACTGGTCATTGTAATCAAATGACTGATGAATACCTGTTAGTGTATCGACAGGACATAAGAGTATTTGGTAATAGAGCTGTCTATGAGAATTTGAGGCACAGGTATAGTCAAAATACATCTACCTTATATTAGAATCCTAGTTTACCTATTCCCTTCCCGGGCGTCGGTGTCATGCTCGCCACCTACGCCTCATGTGGTCCGGGGTTTGATCCCCAGACGATGCACTCCTTTACCTCACTAAACCAGTAATAAAACTGGTAAAGGGGGGATGTTGGGCATGTGGCTAACAACCCCATCCTGTAAAAATAGACATTACAACTACCAAAACTTCAAGCCTCTACCTTGAAGCCTTATGTTTCCCATTCCATTTCATTTGTGTTCCAATTAAGAAAAATAATAAAATCTACCAAATACGATGTAATGACTGTGAGGTCAATTACATAAAAGAAATTAGTAGATCAGCATCAATAAGATTTTTGGAAATGCTCAGCCATTGCACTGGATTCACTTGAATGAAATCACACACAATAAGGTAGAGTAGGATGAAAGTATTAAGAACTAATATAGTTAGATTGATCACTGAATCTCTGTTTATCGATCGATTCAACACCGTACACCTGTTATCGAAATAACGCAACGCCTATACAAGGGATATGGAGAGTGGCAACAAACAATAACAGGAATAAAAAGATGGAGAGGAATACATATATATAGAGAGAGCAAATCATGAAGCCACGTGACTAGCTGATATGGTTATGAGTAATAAATTCTGCTCAAAACGTTATCTAGTTATTAATAATGCATTTTATTGTTTGATATTTGAAATAGACTTATCTAATGTGGCATTTCTTTTATGTTTTTTTCTATTGTTTCACAAGAATTGTTCATTTCTTTTCCCCCACCATCAAATCCACCTCTCCACTATTCAATATTCTTACAAATGATAAAAAAAATAATCATATCTGCGTGCATATACTACTTACAAATCTTGTCAGTAGCACATCCTACAATATGACCAGTAGTGTAAGTCATTAGACAGCGGGTAATGCGAATATAACGTGCCGTTGAAAAAAAAATATTCAGGGGGTTTAGGCTAATGTGAGGTCCAAATTAGAGAAAATTAGGCTTAAATACCATTGTATTATTGCTGACAGTTAATTAGCAACTATCATCCTAGAGAGAATAAAAGATCCACTGGGTGCAGAACTTCGTAGCACCAACCAGAACAAGCTGGATTCATGAAAGGCGAATCATGTGCTGATCAAACTGCAACTCTACGCATCTTCATCACAGAACAAAGTATAGAATGGCAGTCAAACCTCTCTCCACCTCAACAGCTTCATCGACTTCAAAAAGGCGTCAAGCAGACAGAGTTGACTGAGAAGTAATCTGAATACTGCATCGACACTATGGCGTGCAGTGCCCCAAGAACTTATCAGCCTCATTCAACATCTGGCTATATGAAAATGCCACGTGTCGGGTGATCCACAGTGGAGAATTCAGCAAGGAGTTCGAAATGAATACAGGAGTAAGATCAGGCTGCCTGCTTGCCTATTATCACTAATGATATTCTAGAATATCTAGATTTCGTGCGTGGATGATTTATGTTTAATGTCACACAAATTCAAAGACTTACAGGCAGGCAAAAACCAACAAACTGGCTGAAGAAGCAGTTGGCGAAGACAAAACTGTAGGTGAACATAGAGAAGTTGGAGGTGCAGAAGAAAACCAACCAACCAACAGCAACAACCAGCACCATTTACCATCAACGGGAGAGATATGACAGAGGTTGCTTCTTCCCTTCACTTATCTGGCCATGAAGATATCGAAGCAGGCTAGAATCGAAAAGACACGCCTTCATCAACCTGAAACCACTTTGGAAATTCTTCTACACTGCACTCAGACAGCCTGAATGAGGAACAAGATTCAGATTCCGTTCAACACAAATGTGAAGTCGGTCAGTCAGCCCCACTATACGGGTCAGAAACCTGACCAGCGTATCACAGAAAGGATTTCCAGTAGTCTGTAGACTTTTACCAACAGCAGGAACCTTCACTGCGTGGCTCCATAGTGAAGATCAAATGGAAAGTCGGCCGTCCAGAAACAATTAGCAACAAGAAACTCTGACGACTGGTAACAAATCAACCAACCAACCAACCAAGAACCGATCGCTGAGCAAATATTTAGGAGAGAATGGAGATGGATTTGGCATACATTGAAGAGGTCGTCGAATACCATCGCGTGCCAGGGAGGCCATCGCTGGAATAGAATCTCAATGGGGATAGACGAGTGGTCTTTGGTGCGAGGGTGAAATGGAGGAGACCGTGTGGCAAGTAGGAAATTAGAGATTATCGGTGATCGTGTGACTAGCCAGATGAAGAAGATAGCAGAAAATAGAAGAGAGTGCAGGTGTTTTGTTGAAGGTCTTTGCTGTCCTTGTAACCCAAGAGAATAATAATAACTTAAATAGTAAACCATTTTTGAAGAAATGCTAAAATTCAACAATCTTCGGAGAATCTATAATTTTTTTAAGTATCGTAATGTGTAATAAATAACTGTGGGTATGGGAAATTAAGGTCATATTTGTAATTACTTAGATATGAGAGATATTCCTTCATACTTTAGGTGAGTCGCAATTTATATGACAGTACAGTGGTATAGCGGTTAGGACGCTCGCCGACCATGCACATGGTCCGGGGTTTGATCCCCGGCCGACGCACACCATTACCTCTCTAAACCAGAAATAATTCTGGTAAAGAGCAAAGGTCGGGCATGAGGCTAGCAACCCCATCCTGTAAAATAAACTCTGCTAAAGAAACTTCAAGCTACTAGCTTGAAGCCCTATGTTCCACTGGGGAAAGTGAAGGAAAAATTATTATTATTATTATTACAGTGGACTATAGCAGTACAGTACATACTACTGACTGAGATGAATAATTTCTGTCTACTCAGGTGGAAATGACCCAAACACCGTTCATTCGGAGTAAAGATTATCACAGGTATAGCCGGTTAAACTCAGCTCAGAGAATTGTATCACTTCAAACTAACCGACTTTCGACAAGCTAAACTAATGAATCTGAATATTTTTGTTTATGAAAAAGAACATTGGTGAATTCGAGCTTCAAACCACTTAGTTTGCAAATTAAGGATTTAATTCCACTTTAATCATGACCAGTTGCGTCCCAAAAGTCAAGTATGCGGATGGATACTTACTGATCGGAAGTTGATTGAATCTCCAAAATTTATGGGTTGATTGCTAATGTACTCATTTTGTAACCTGAAGAATCTAGTTTCACCCACTTGCATGGGTATGAATGCGTACCATGAAGAGTCCAAAACAGCTGAAGAATGCTTCTTGGTTTTCCATCGTTCATTAACTGATCCTAGTTGATGACGAAACCTACCACGGAATCAAACACACCTCAAAAACCCGACACTTGAAAATCAATTTGAAACTAGGATTTCTATTATTCTCTTGGGTTCCAAGTGGAATATAGGACTTTGACAGCACACCTACATTTCATCCCGTTCTCTTTTGCTGGCTTCACGACTGCCTGGAAGCTCTCATCTCCTCCTCACACGATCTCCTTCATGTCATACTCCAAACCATGCTCAACTTTTCGTTTTCCATTCGGCCTTCATTCGTGGGCTGGCCTAAAGCAGGATGTTACTCTTCTGTCTCCTCAGAGTATGTCCAATCCAGCTTTAAATATTGGTTTTGGCAGGGATTTCGTTTTATTGGTTGGAGGACTTCATCATGAACTGAAATCGGTTAGAGAACTATTGGAAGACCTGCAGGGAGTACTGGACAACAGTTCCATCCTAGTTTGGAACCCTCCAGCAGTACACACCCACCGCCAGGGTTCGAACCCAGGACTTTCTGGTTACAAAGCTAGTGAGCTTGTAGACCATTAAGCCACTGGGATCCGATCCAATAGTCAGTGTATGAATTCTAACTTCCACATAGTGTGACCACTTCGCAATGTTTTTTTTCGATGAGTTACTGCTTCACCCCGCAACCTGCTTCAAGCTACTGGTCACAGCTTCCCACTAGAAGGTAGGATTCATAGACCATTGGATCGGTCCCCAGTGGCTTAATGGCCTACGAGCTCACCTTGTAGCAGGGAGGTCCTGTGTTGGAACCCTGGCGATGGGTGCGTACTGATGAAAAGTCTCGGACTAGTATGACGAAACAGCTGTCCAGTATTCCCTGATGGTTTTCCAATGATGAAATCCTCTAACTATTCTCCATATTTGTTAAGTAATAAATTCTTAACTGTTTCATGATCAAAATTCATTTGTTATTCATCCTTTCTTGTAGTCTGATCTTCCTGGATTTTATTTACCATTATTCATCATCTATTTCCAATCGTTAAGTATTGAACTGTTGAAATTTTTTTTTGGGGGGGGGTGGAGGCAGATTTCCGTTATCTATAACAAGGTGTATTTGACATCTCTAACCATATGGTCAGTAATTTAGCAACTTCAACCTGCAAAATCAGTGACGTTTGTTTACGATTGTTATTATTTTTTTAAAAGGAACTATCGTCATACGACTAAAGTACCTCCAAGTACAAAAAAAAGCCTACCTCTCTTAACATACCATAACATTCACATATCCATATTCTTAAAGATAACAGAAATATCTCCAGTAAAAATATGAATTCATTCTTATCTTACTTATATTTATAAAAAAAAAGCTAGAAATTATGACTATAAAAGACAATTAATCATTTCTTTCAAGCTGTCGAAATGATAATAGTAATAATAATAATAATAATTATTATTATTATGCTGAAAGAAAACTTTATGCTCAACCATTTATCCCTTAATGATTTAATCGACAACATAAGGTGGTTGTTTTACATTTCACAAAAAGCTGATCAATACTGTCCTCCAGGTTTAACTTCACTTAACTTGGATCACTCCATCTATTCGTCTTTGACATGTATATACACACATGGAGAAAATCACTCACTAACTCACTTACTCACATGAGCATACATACATACTCTTAGAAGTCTCGTATTCAATGCTGAATGTCCTAATTGTTTGAGTGGCTGACTCTTTGGCTCTATCTCTCTCTCTCTCGCTCGCTCGCTCGCTCACTCTATCCCTTTTACTCCGCCCCCCACCCCCAATGTGTGTCTCTTTTCTACCTGATGTTTGCATTGTGAACATATACACAGAGATAACTAAACTAGCCTTTTTTCTGTTTAAAAAATAAAGGATACAAAACTCAAATGTTTTTCGGTAAAGTCCCCCTTCTCAACTATCATTATTCTTATTCTTATTATTATTACTAATACTATAGAGTATAATATTAGTTATTATGATTATTAAGTTTGTTTACTTAGCTTATCTATCTCTATACACACACACACACACACACACAAGAGTTCATTTTGCTTTTCGGACCTTAATGTCTGTGATTTAACTCCTTTTTCAGCATTTTAACTACTACAACAACAACTACTACTACTATTACTACTGCTACTAACACTTAAGTGAGTGAATGGACTTATTTCAAGTTATTTTAACATGTACCATAAAAGAGATTGTTTCTTTTTGTCTGTATGCAGAAACATACTTATATATAGATATCCTTAATAACACTGATAACAAAATCTTTAGCCTACTATATATATTTTTTTTTTTCTCTCGAAACTGAAACATATTATATGGAGGATATAATCATGAGCTGACATCAGTTAGAGAACCATTGGAAAACCTGGGAGTACTGGACAGCTGTTTCGTCCTAGTTTGGGACTCCTCAGCAGTACACATCCACCAGCAGTGTTGGAACCCGGGACCTTCTGGATACAAGGCGAGCTCGTAGACCATTGAGCCACTGGGACCCGATCCAATAGTTATTGAATTCTAACTTCTGCCAATTCACGACATAGCGCGACCACTTCGCAATGTCTTCTTCGATGTGTTACTGCCTCATCTTCGACCTGCTGTACCCTACTGGTCACGGCTTCCCACTAGAACCCCAGGTTAACTGCCTTGTAACCAGAAGGTCCTGGGTTCAAACCCCGGTGGGTGCGTACTTCTGAGGAGTCCCAAACTAGGACAAAACAGCTGTCCAGTACTCCATGTTGGTTTTCCATTGGTTCTCTAACTGATGTCAGCTCATGATTAAATCCTCCATAAAATCAAACCAAATCCCTACAAAACCAACACTTGAAACATATTAGATAGTTGGAGGCAATCGATGCTAAGAATCCTTCGTGCTAGGTTTCGTGTTAATTGGTATTCATCAGTCAGTCAATAAGGTGTACCTGCAACTTGAAGTGACGAAGATATCAAAGTGAGGCGTCATTGGGAAAGGAAGACAAGCTTTCATAACTCTCAAGTTTGTGTGGAGGTCAACAGCACTCCAATATAAAGCTCATTGCTACTTTATGGATCAGAGACTTGGTGCCACGTCATGAAGAATACCTCAAACAAATCACAGATATTCATCAACAGCTAGCTGTCTTTGCTCAGTATTACTCAAAAACAAATGGCCAGTCAGAAAACACATTAGAAACACGAAGGGATCTCTATCAATGAGTGAACCAACCAAGAAGAAACCAATTGTGCAAAAAAAAATATCCAGGAAGTAATGCAGGTCGATTGCCCATACTGTGAAAAAACAAACCATCGAGGTAGTGACATCACACGCAATGCAGGCCATCGCTCGAGTGGAACCCGAATGGGAAGCTGTGTGTTGGTTGGTGATCATTGGGAGTGTGAGGTTACATGGAGGAGGAGGAGGTGATGTGAAGAGGAAATTCAAGTATGTGAGCAAACGTGGATTTTTAGGTGAAAAGGTTGTCGGAGAAGGGAAGGCAATGGAGACGTTTGGTTGAAGCCCTATGTTCCTCTAGGAACTAAAGGAAACAATAATAATCTGCAACCTTAAAGGAACTCATCTCCCTTCTGAAATTCTAACCCGCATCATCCAGTGAGTGTTGGAGTCAGAGACGTCATCAGTCAGCTAGCTATTCAGGCTTTTGATTGACCTCCAGTAGGATTGTATTAGATACTTTGATTGGACACTAGTAACTAGTGTGATGTGTCTAGAATGATGGTCACATTGCAAACTTAACTGATAGAATTCAGTCCGCATCAAACAAATGACCCGACATACTGCACTAGTCACTGAATAGTGTTCAGCCAAAGTAAACTGCAGCATAGCATGTTTATCTGATGATTTATTCAATTAAAAGAATTAAGATTTCTTGAAAGTCACCTCTTTTACTTATCTCGTCTAGTTAGCATTATTTCAACTACAGGCAGTCAGCATATATGAGAATGGTGTTAAAACCAGTTAGGATCAAAACAGCAAGACAGTAGTTTATAATTCTGAAATCTACTGCATTCAGCACAAGAAACAAGATGTAGATCTTCAAAACTAAATTTAAATCAGTGCTTCTATGTGCTTTGGAGACTTGAAGTACACATCGCCAAAAACATTTCCAACAGACATCTAACAATAACTGCCTTTAGACAAAGCACTAAGAAGACGTAATTTGCCTGAATCGTGTAATCCTGTATTTGCACAACACATTTCGAACAATCTGATCACACACGCGGACTTGTCATAGGAATATATATGAAATTAATAAAGAGTTAAGAGGTGAGAAAATAAATTTAGGTCATGTTATGCAGACATATGGAAGGTTAAAATAACAATGAAGATCCCTAAACCAAATAACAGAGGTAATAGTACATCTACTCTGGCTGGTACCAAAACAAAGTTTACCAAGTGAGGTAGGTTTAGTGTGATGACGAATTGTTTTTGAACGCATACAGGTGGTTTAGACTTCCTAATCGCTAGCCAGGGCTTCCACAAACTTTTGGGTATACCCCAAACACGTTTTATACAAAGGTTTAAAAGATGTGTAACGTCAATTTTATGTCTTGTCTCTGTAATATGTTTCTCAATAGAGTAGCTAGGTATCCTGTTCTCAACATTAATGGGTTCTGGGGATTCGATTCGCTTCTGAAATAGCCATTCAGGAATATGACCTGAAGCCAACCCCTCCTTGCAGAGATCGATGAGTCCTACCCATGTGTATGTGTGTCCACAAGTACATTCAAATTGGTAAATACAGTGAGATGTGACATCATTTTCCACATGTTCAAAGGGCGTAGATAGATATGTTGGCTTCACATTCTCAATTATTATGATATTAGCTGCATTAAAAGAACATATTACAGAGACAAGACATAAAATTGACGTTACACATCTTTTAAACCTTTGTATAAAACGTGTTTGGGGCATACCCAAAAGTTTGTGGAAGCCCTGGCTAGCGATTAGGAAGTCTAAACCACCTGTATGCGTTCAAAAACAATTCGTCATCACACTAAACCTACCTCACTTGGTAAACTTTGTTTTGGTACCAGCCAGAGTAGATGTACTATTACCTCTGTTATTTGGTTTAGGGATCTTCATTGTTTTTTTGACATCACATAGTAGCTTAATGTATACGTCTTTCTAAGTGACAAGTTGGAGAGTGAGTCTTGGTGTTCCACTAACCACTTTATATCTCCTGATGAACTTGTCTGGATAATTGTTATCAATCAGAGTTTGTGTCAGCTTTCTTTCTTTATCATCAAGTGTGTCTTCAGTGGATATTCGTTGGATTCTACTGACAAGGCACCTCACTTACTAAGTCTCTTTTGTGCCGAACAGGGCAGAAACTGTGATAATTAAGATACTGTCCTGTCCCGGTAGACTTTCTATAAACAGGTCTTTTTATTGACCCATCAACCCGTCAACTAAACAATATGTCTTCCTCTTCTACAAACGTAAGTGATACGCTATTCTAAACATCATTCATTCGATTTAAAAGGGAACTAACTGTTTTAAATAACTGTCTTCTCTGACTTAACAGTGAAGATTTGATGTCTAGTTGAAAAGCATAATTAGCAAAGAACTCTGGTCGTGAACTAGTCAAGAACCTATTATTCAAGAAATATGCAGAAGGAAATTAACATGGATTTGACACACTCTGAGGAGACTATTGAGTGATTTCACTCCCCAAGCCGGCCGTCAAGTGGAATCCGAATAGGAAACGGGACATTGGACCTGCATCCAGGGATGGGTAATGTGAAGAAGACCCTTGTGAAAAGGAGATGAGTACCTATCAGCAATCGTGAAGTTATCTGAAAAGACAAAAGAGAACAAGATAAAGTGATGATCCACTGCTAAAGCCCTATGTTGCAGTTGTAACCCAAATGAATAATTATATAATATAAAATTTTATAATACTTAATTCAGTAGGAAGTAGTGTTTTCTTTATTCTTTACTTTCGTCGTATACGATAGGGCTTCATACTTCGAAATTTTAGTGCCTACGGTGTTGTTCCTATTTATGAAGAACGAATGCTAGTCTCATAGCCAACTTTCTCACTTTTCTGAGTTTACTACCTACTGGGACAGCATTCACTGGGACAATTGAACCACTGACACGCATGTGTAGTCAACAGAAAATACCGGAAACTGTGACTGCTATCAGCAGTAAGCAGATACATCTTAAACTCGCTGTTAAGGAGACAAAAAGTGAAAAAGAAGAAGATTTATGAGTCTTACACACAGAGTGAAAAAGTAGCTGTAAGCTAAAATGGAACATTTTCTATTTTTCCTTAATCCTAGCTCTTGCAGAACATGTCAGAAAATTCTCTTCTCAGTCTCATTAATCAATACTAATTTTCAAGTATTGGTTTTGTAGGGATTTAGTTTGATTGCATGGAGGATTTCATCATGAGCTGACATCAGTTAGAGAACCATTGGAAAACCTGTAGGGAGTACTGGACAAGTATTCCATCCTAGTTTGGGACTCTCCAGCAGTACACACCCACTAGTGACTGGCCCTATTCAGGCAGGTAACCTGGGGTACTAGTGGGAAGCCGTAACCAGTAGGTTGCAGCAGGTTGAAGGTGAGGCAGTAACTCATCGAAGAAGACGTTGTGAAATGGTCGCGCTATGTCGTGAATTGGCAGAAGTCAGAATTCATGCACTGACCATTGGATCGGATCTCATTGGTTTAATGGTCTACGAGCTCGCCTTATAACCAGAAGGTCCTGGGTTCCAACACTGCTGGTGGGTGTGTACTGCTGGAGAGTCCCAAACTAGGATGGAATACTTGTCCAGTACTCCCTTCAGGTCTTCCAATGGTTCTCTAACTGATGTCAGCTCATGATGAAATCCTCCATGCAATAGTAATTTATAAAACTATCAACTAAGTAATCCTCTGAAGATGTACAAAAGGATCTGTATAACGAAGCCTTCAGAAAGACATCATTTAATACATTTCATGAATGTATATCAATCAGTGGTGGGAAGTATTTGAAGGGAACTGGCGGTAAGCCCTGTGCTTAGGGTTTCACTTTCATTGGAACTTATTAGCAAAACTTACCTACAACCTTGAAAAACTGATTTTCCCTTGGAGATCTGGATCTGCATCACTGAGTGTTATGGTCAAATGCGTCACCACAGATTTATTCGAACCGCAGTTAACTTTAATGGATACTCTGATTGATCACTGGGGAGTAACTGTTACTTTGTTTTGTAGTCATTTATGATGACCGGATTGAATCTGCCAAGATCCTTTGAGATTCCAGATACGCTATACTGATGATTGTAAATAAGCACCTAACCAAGAATAACTTATGATTTCCTCCAACCACATAAAATCAATCTTAATTGCACCTGGAAGGCTAGTCCTCTAATGTTTAACTAGATTGTTAACTTGACTGATAGAATTCTATTAGCATTAATAACAGGATACATAACATTGGTTACCCTGAAGGGACAACTAGTAACCAATCGAATAAAGAAATTCCACTCAGTGGTGAGTTCAATTTGGCTATCGATTTTTTTAATATTTTTTTTAATTTTTGATTACAGCTTGATTCCACACTGTATTTCTGGTACAAGTACGGAATTTTCAGCATGTGATATCGGTAGCCCAAATTTCGTAGGCCAACCATAGATATCAGGTGTACATCGGCAGGGGATCGAACCTCGGATCATGTGCATGGTCGGCAAGAGTCCTAACCACTGTGCCGCCGATGCATAAACAGTCAGTCATGTTATGAATAGCTAGGGCGTAACATCAGTCTGAATGATCCAGTATTCGATCTTAGACATAATGCTTAGCAGGGAAATCAATCCAAGTTTAGCATATCTTTTTTGTTTTGCGCCTTTGAGACCTTTTACAGATATTTTGATCCTTTCAAGATCAAAGTATTTATGTTTTTTCTTTAGTTTACATGACGATGATAACTATTCACCACTTAAAGGCATATGATCAATATGAAAATGATTACACGTGAGAAATATTTGTGTTAGATATCTGTGATCAACGAATGTTGGCCAGTATGCTGTACGTACCAACTACTAACTTCTTCTATGTTTGTTATGAGAAAGTACTGGAAGTTTCTAGTGTTGATTAGTTTAAATGTCACAAAAACACCAGTATTCCTCGATTAAGGTCTTCAAATGAAGTGGTTCTTTGACTAATCTGAGTAATATTATGGTTGTGGTGAACTAATATGAACTAGGTACTTGGTGACAGTTCTGACCAGCTGATACGCAACTCGCATATATAAATACTATTAATATTTTTCAAGAGTTCGTTTGTAAGGATTAAATTTATTTTTATGAGTTTGACCAGGGATTTATATCAGTTACAGAACCACTCAAAACCAGGTAGTACTGGACAGCTGTTTCATCGGCAGTACCCACTTAGGTTCGAACCCAGGACCTTCCGGTTAAAAATCAAGCTCGTATGACATTTAGCCACTGGGACAGGATTCAATGTCCAGCCCGTGAATTCTAACTTCTACCACTTCGTGATGAGATGTGTCCCAGTGGCTGAATGGTGTACGAGCTTGCCTTGTAACTGAAAGCACCTGGGTTCGAGGCCCAGTGAGTGCGTACTACCTATGGTTCCCAAACTAGGAAGAAACAGCTGTCCAGTACTCATTGCTTGGTTTTCCGGCGGTTCTCTAGCTGAAATCAATCCGTAGTCAAACTCGTAAAAACTACTAATACTATTCGTTCTTTTAGTTCTGAGTGGACCAAAGGGTCTAAGCGACATATCCTCCTTGCACATGATTCTCTGCCATTACTTTCAGCTGGTTCGACAACTCCCTAAGGGGTTTTATCTTTTTTTTTTAACATGATCTTCTTTATACCAACCTCCAACCCTCAGCGCTTCACTTCTCATTCAGGTTTTAATCGAGGATATGGCATATAGTGACAACTAGTATAATTAAAAACAACCTCGTAAAACTGTCTAGTTCACCAGTTTACGGCTATATGACGATGCCAGGTGTCAGCCGATTCACAGCGGAAAACTTAGCAAAGATATTTCTGATCGTGGTAGACAGGATCATGCAACAGTATTATGGGGAGTGAGAAGACAGGCACAGATTAGACTGAAAAAGGGACTTAAGAGGACCTGGACTTTATGTCTAGTACAATACTAACTGGAAAACCTGTAAGTAAAAACGAAGAATTTTTCAGAAAGGTCAACAAAGGCAAGAATTCAAGTGAATAAAGGTAAATAAAAATACTCACCAACGAAAAACAACGGGTACAAATCACCATCAATAGGAAGAACCTATAGGAAGTTACTTCTCTTACTTATCTAAGCAGTATCGTTTCAACTAAAGACGGCGGGCATAGATGAGGATGTCAGGGTCAGTCAGTATCAGACAAGCAAAACAGACCATAACGAGTCTGAAACTGTGCGTCGGTGGCACAGTGGTTAGGACTCTCACCGACCATGCACATGGTCCGGGGTTCGAGCCCACGCCGACGCACACCTGATATCTATGGTCGGCCTGCGAATTTTGGGCTACCGATATCCACGCTGAAAATTCCACACTTGTACCAAAAATACGGTGTGGAATCAAGCTGTAAATCAAAAATAAAAAATATAAAAAAAATAAAAATAAATGTGGAAATCTAATGCAATCGAAATAAGGAAAAAGATTCGTGTCTTCAACACCAGTGTCAAGTTAGTCAGTGCTTTCATAAGTTCCAGAGACTTGGCCAACAAGGAAGACAGTGGACACCGAGAAGACAGGAATACGCTTGATCGGTAATAAAAGTCTAGAAAATATGGAATTTGCGGACAATTTTATGTCTAATATCACACAAACTCCCATATCTACAGACGAGAACGAATAAGTTTGGCAGAAGAGGCTGGAAGTGAAGAAGAGATTTGAAGTGAACCAACCACCAACCACTGATCAACCGTAGAAATTTGGAGGTGGTCACGTTTTTCAATTATTTGGATAGTATCGTTTCAACTATAAGTGACACACAGAATGGGATACAAAAACTGAGGTCGGAAGGGTGAAACAGATGTTCATCAATCTGAAATGAACATGGAAATCTAATCCACACAGCAGACGAAACAAAATTTAGATTTTCAACACTAATATCAAATCCACTTGGGCTTCTGTATGCTCCATAGACTATGATGCTTGAATCAACAAAAGCATTTCCAACAGGCTACTGAAGACTTTCATCAATAGCTGACTTTATTACCCTCATACAGGAAGATCAGGTCTCAAGAAAGCATCAGAACCATGAGACTCTAGGAGACAGTGAACCAACCAAATGCCTACTGCCCCCCCTCCAAAAAAATATACAAAATGAAGTGGAAATGGATCGGATTCACTCTAAGGAGACTTTTAAGTGACATCACGTGACATATCGACCATATAGTGGAACCCAAATAAGAAACGGTGGGTTGGGTTTGGTTCTCAAGGTGATGTTCAGAAGAAGACAGTTTATGGTCACTCGTAGAGTCAACTAAAGACAACTTTAGGGAACAGGATGAAATGAAGATCTGTTGTGGATGGCCTATTTACCACTTGGAACCAAAGGGAATAATAATAATTATAATTAAGAATACTTAAAATGAAAGATTGCAATTGATTGGATAATGCGACAGACAACGGCAACCAACGAGGGAACAGGCATAAAATGGACTGACACAAAAGACTTGGAGGATCTGGATTTCGCCGATGATATATGTCTGATTTCCCATAAACTGGAAGATATGCAAGTGAAAAGTAACAAGTTGGCAGAAGAAGCATCAAAGATAGGACTTCACGTGAACATAGATAAAACAGAGATGATGAAGATTCCTAGCCAACATCAACAACACCAACAGACCACAATAGGCATAAATGGGAAGAACCTGAAAGAAACAACCTCCTTCACCTACCTGGGAAGCATCGTCTCAACTACAGGCGGAACTGACGAGGACATCAAAGCCAGAATCGGAAAAGCAAGACAAGCTTTCATTACTCTCAAATCTGTGTGGAGGTCAACAGCAATCAGCATCAAAAATAAGATCCGGATTTTCAACTCCAATGTGAAGTCAGTGCTACTATACGGATCAGAGACTTGGCGAGTCATAAAGAGCATCTCAAACAAACTTCAAACCTTCATTAACAACTGTCTCCGCTCAATACTCAAGATCAGATGACCAGAAAAGATCAGCAACAGGGATCTCTGGGAGCGAACCAATCAGGAACCGATTGTGAAACAAATAGGCAGAAAGAAATGGAGATGGATTGGCCATACGCTGAGGAAACCATCAAGTGACATCACTAGACAAGCCATTGCTCGAGTGGAACCCGAAAGGGAGGCGGCGAGTTGGTCGTCCAAGGGTGACTTGGAGGAGGTCATGCGAGGAGGAGATGAAAGCATGTGGACAGACCTGGAGCAGGTTGAAAAAGTTGTCAGAAAACCGAAGTCAATGGAGGTGCGCAGCTGAAGCCGTATGTTCCTCTAGGAACTAAAGGATACAATAATAATAATATAAAATGAAAGATGCATAATAAGCCATACTCATGAAAAAAAGTATCATTTCTTTTCTTTTACTAGTTGATCACGGATTGATATCAGTTAGAGAACCATTGAAAACCAAGCAGTGGGTACTGGACAGCTGCTGTTTCATCCTAGTTTGGGAATCATTAGCAGTACGCATCCACTGGAATTCGAACCCAGGTGCTTCCGGTTACAAGACAAGCTCGTATACCATGGAGTTCTAGTGAGAAGTTGTGACCAGTGAGTTCCATCCAGATGTCACGCGTGAGGATGGATGTCCCACCTACAACAATGGTTGGGGTTGTGCTAAATCACGAATTAGTAGAAGTTAGAATTCATGGACTGGCCATTTAATCGGGTCCTAGTGACTGAATCGATTACCAGCCTGCTTTGTAACCGGAAGATCCTAGGTTCGAGCCCCAGTGAGTACGTACTGCCGATGGTTCCCAAACTAGGATGGAACAGATATCCATCACCCATTGTGTGGTTTTCCAGTGGTTCTCTAACTGATATCAATCTGTGGTTAAATTCGTAACAGCAAAACTAACCCTTACAAACCAAACTATAGAAAAGCATTTCATTTAAACAAGTATCCAAGGGTTTTTCTTCTTCTAAGGCTGCAGATATCGAGGTTACAACTTAACTTCATTAAACATAGAGTTCAGTAGTTCAATATTAATGAGAACTGTCACGTTTCTATATATTTTTTTTTAATAAGCATATTATCGTCTTCACTATATAGAGTAGTTTCTCAGTTAAGTGCGCTGATGAACTCAAATGACATCAATTTATGACTGTCAAATACTTTCTCGTAAGTTATAAAATATATATGAAAAGAATATTAAAAATTGAGAAGTTCACATTTCTAGACTATCATCATCATCATCATCATCGTGATCACCATCATATGCTATCGAGATATGGATAGTGTGACTAACGTCCGCTACATAAAAGCTTATATATAATTTCTCTCGATATTATACTTCGTATTACGCCTGTTTTTTTTTAAAAAAAGTTGAATGACCCCTTCAGCAACTGTAACCTTTGAAATCATTTTGTTGACTAAAAACTAAAATTTATGATCAGACACGAAATGATCTCATGATAACTATTATGAAAACAACAATTTGACATCATCCTGCAAAAAGTATTTAAAATAAATTGTCTGTAAGCTTAGCATATCTTCACTCAACAGATAGCACACAATGTCAGCTTACGCATATCCCCTATTTACTTTAATGCTTTATATACTTATATGTACAATAAAAATGAAATTTACTATCATTGAAGCTAAAAATTGTCCACCTACTGAGATAACAAGTTCTTCACAAAGAAGTTTGAATTCCAAATTAAAATGTCTTCGATTATTTACTGAACAATCTCAAGATGGGGATTGGTTCGATATATGCGATAGTAATGAGCTGCTTTCATCACTTTTTATATGGAAAATACAGTCGGCTTGTGCTCCAGCGTCTGGGAGTTCTGGAAAGCAAAGATATTGGCTATTATACGAGTAAGTATATATGCATATATATATATATATTAAATTGAATCTGCAATTCTTTAAATTAACTTGTAGTTTCCACAGTTCGAAGAGGGGAAATTTCACCACAATTTCCTATGGAAACTGAAATTATTCAGATCTATCAATATCTGATCAGCTTGATACCATGAATGGTAATCAAGAAAGCAAGTATCAGTGCATAAAACTATAAACCAATGATTGATTAAAATTAGTAGTTATATGCCACTCAAACCAATCAGTAGTTATGGCTAGCCAGATAGGAGTGATCTAACCAACGGACAGACGCGTCGCCAATCTAAGGCTGAGATAATCAGTGGTGCAATCGGTTTGACACACCACGGAGCTGAATCAGATGAAACCATTTGATTTCTACACATTAATGTGGCCAATTGGGTGAAATTATTACTTACCTTAGTTCATAGAGGAACATAGGGATTCATCTGCGCGTCTCCATTTCGTTCGGTTCTCTCCCAAAGTTTCCGCCCCACTCTAAGTCTGCCCACACGCTTTCATCTCCTCTTCACATCACCTCCTCCAAGTCACCCTTGAAATGGCAACCAACTCGCCGCTTCCCTTTCGGGTTACACTCGAGCGATGGCTTGTCTAGTGATGTCACTTGATGGTTAATTTCCTCAAAGTATGGCTAGCCAATCCATCTCTATTTCTTCCTGCATATTTGTTTCACAATCGGTTCCCACTGGGTTGGTTCGCTCGTTGCCAGATATCCCTCACTATTTCTGATCTTTTCTGGCCGGCCATCTGATCTTCAGTGGAGTATTGAGCAAAGACAACTGTTAATGAAGGTCTGTAGTTTGTTTGAGATGCTGTTTATGACGCGCAGTGCAAGTCTCTGATCCGTATAGTGAGTAGCGCTGACTGACCTCATATTGGAGTTGAAAATCCGGATGTTATATTTGATGGTGAGTGTTGTTGACCTCCACACAGACTTGAGAGCGATGAAAGCTTGTCTTACTTCCCAATCCTTGCTTTGAAATGGTTCTACAATAAGTTGAATCCACAATTTGTAAACTGCTTTGCTATCTACACAAAGTTTGAAGTAAGGTTTCACAAAAATTTCCTTAAAAAAACCGAAATGATTTGAACTTATTCGGCTATTTGAGCTGAGTTAAACTCAGTACACGGATAATAAGACTGGAGACAAATGTAAGAAACGGTTTTCCAGTGTTTAGGTTACTTCAATCAGGCTAGTAAGTACCACAAGTTAATATGAGTGGTGCACAGCTACTCAGCTCTATCGATCAGTTTATTGTCCCACGCAAGTATATATTTCAACCGATAAGACAAATATTCGTTATAAACGTTCACTTACTTATAAGTAGCATAAATTCTTGACCGAATACATTCAAGGTATAAAATACTCTACCTCAGTGACAGAAGTTGATGATTTCAGCGTTGAATGAGACGCACTCAAATACCCAAATGAAAATGCTTTCTTTCGACGTCGAAGATAGGTCGTGCTGACGAGTCCCAAGGAACAAGAAACTTAGATGGAAAGCATCCCGTTGAATACCTCAAATCATAAAATATTATAGTAACTATTATATTATTATTATTAGTCATATTATAATTGATATATTCGGTGATGGTATTGGCGTAGGTTTCAGATTAATTCGAGTATTCCTCAGTAGTATTGGAGTATATTTCAGTTGTATTGATCGTTGTTTGTAGAGTTGAGACAATGAGAGCAACGAGTACAGTGAGCAGAGTTAATAACATATGAGTTAGTGTCATCTGGCTTTCGAATACGTGAAAGGGCATTTATCGTCAACCAATTTATACTCTTGTGTGAAGTAAGGTCATATACTTAGAAACTCATGAACATGTGATAAAAGATAAACCTAATAGTATACATGCAGCTACAAGCTTTTCCCTATAGGTTTGTTTACCAGGGGTATCAAGCAGTGAAACAGTATTCTGCACTGGATGACACAGTTTCCAACAAAATTTATCCTGGTTCATAATCATATCAATTAGAATCACTCGACTTCGACTTCGAAACTTCACTTTGATAGTTTCCTCTGTTCCCTCCTATTTGTCGTCGTTGGTGTTGTAGAATTTTCCAGATATCCAACTAGACAGGTGTTGAATCATTCCTGTTACACGTATTTGCAGTTGATTCGAGAAACATAGCCTCAGTCACTCATCAATTTATCCGTCTCTCCGCTCACCCGTTACATCAGATTTTGAATCTGTCATCTTATCCCATCCGTCCTATTGTATGATTGTGTGCAATTGCATGTAGTGAGTGCTATAGCTGAACTATTCTCTAGATTTCTTATCTTTTTCGTGCCAACTAATCTAGATTTCGCTGATAGGTGTTTATGCTCGGTTAGTCTGACTCACTGAGCCTGTTCCACTACTATTTCGACATGTGTATTTGACCTGACAATCAGCGCACACAGGGTATTAGATAAACTAAATTGTTTTGTTAAATTGGTCCACAGGATTGTTCCTTTTACCGACAAAGTTTGCGTCTAACTGAGTCTATGTGTGGTTTGAATTCCAGACATTATCATTCCTTTTTGAGAATTCTGCGTAAGGTTTCCGAGGTTCCTTCCTTGTATGCAATTACTACTAATTATTTAGATTCCTCATTCTTCCTGTTGTCCTTATCATCATCGGGTGGGACTAAACATTTCAACCATTATGTTCTGCCACCTATTCATGAATATATCTGCCAAAACAAGGGATATTGGTGATCTCGTGGAAACACCATCAGTTTGTTTGTATATTTACCCTGGAATTTAAATACTGTGGAAGTCAGACATAGGTAGCTCCACTCCCAGAATTTTGTCCTCAAGTGGAACTTCCGTCATAACTTCGAGTTCTTGGTCAGAAATGGGTTTGTTTCTAACTGCCTCTACAGCCATATTCATTGGTATACGTGTATGTAAACTGACAATGTCAAATGTAACCATTTTCTCCTCATTGTCTAATTTTAAATTATCTTCTGTTTGTTTTAGTTCATAAGAACTTCTTAGTCTAGATTTTGAGTGGCGTTTAAGGGGATTTGATTTCATGGCTAAATATTTAGATGATACATTAGTAGGCGAATATCTAAAATCAACTATAGGTCTAATAGGGTATCCTGCCTGACTTATGAACATTTACAGCAGCATACATCCTACAGAGGTTATTAGTTTCGGGCATTAAATTAAACCATTTAGACTCACCTAGAAACGTCTTCATTCGACGTTTATGGTCCGCTGTGGATTTCTCAATCTTATTCATAACGGTGTATATTGATTTATTGATTTCCTCATATAGTCCTGTTTGTATGTGAGTATTCACCCTGTCCAAGTAGTCTGATTTGTCCAATACTACTGTTGCGTCTCCTTTGTCTGACTTTGTGATCACTGTATCCTTGTTATTCTCGAGGTGTTTGAGGGCTTATATTTACTGTTGTAGCTGAAACGATGCTTCACAGGTGGGTAAGTAAGTGAATGAGGTTGTTTCTTTCAGGTTCCTTTCATTTATACTGGCTGATTGTTGTCTGTTGTTGTTGCTGCTGCTGGTGTTGGCCAGGAATCTCCATCACCTCCGTTTTACCTATGTTCAGCCGTAGTACTATCTTCTCTGGATGCTTCTTCTGCCAGCTTGTTGCTTTTCGTTTGCATACCTTCAGATTTGTGGGAAATCAGACATATATCATCGGCGAAGTCCAGATCCTTCAAGATTTTTGTGTGAGTTTATTTTATGCCTGTTTCCTCATTGCCCGTTTTCTGTCTCATTATTCAATCTACTGCAATCAGGAAGATCACTGCCGATAGTAGACAGCCTTGTCGCACTCCCGTCCTCACTTCGAAGGCTTCCGTAAGTTTCCCGTTGTGGATTACTTTGCATGCAGTATTGTCGTATAACTGCTGGATGAGATGTATAATTGTCGACGGCACCCCGTAGTAGCAAAGTAGTTGCCTAATCACCTCTCGATCGACTCTGTCTGCTGGAGGCCTTTCCAAAATCGATGAAGTTGAGTGATGTAGAGAGGTGACTGCCATTCCAAGCTTTGTTCAATGATGATCCGTAGAGTGGCGATTTGATCAACACATGATTTGTTTCTCCTGAATCCAGCTTGTTCCGATCGAAGTTTTTCATCCAGTTTGGCGTGTTTGATTCTCTCCAGGATGATGGGGCTTAGTATTTTGCTTGAGATGGATGGACAGGAGCATAATTCCGCGCCAGATTTTGCATTGACTTAAGTCTCCTTTCTTTCGTAGTTTGAATAAGTATCCTTTCTTCCAATCCTCGGGTACTTTGCCGTCCTTCTACACCTTCTCCAGCAATGGCGTCATCAAGTCTGCTGTTGTCTCTGGATCCATTTTCAATACTTCTGCTGGGATTCCATCTGGTCCTGCTGCTTTTCCAGCTTTTAGCATGTTGATCGCATTCTGGACTTCTGATTTCGTCGGGGGGTCGATGTTCACTGGTAGTTCTGCTTCCGTTGTTGGTATTGTTGGGCGCGTTGTAGGTGGCGGTCGATTCAGATGTCTTTCGAAGTGTTCAGCCCAGTGTTTTCTTTGCTTCACCTCTTTGGTGATTGACTTTCCATTGTCATCCTTTACTGGCTTAATCTGTGTCGAACTTCTGCCCGATAGGTGCCTAGTTGTTTGGTAGAGTGTGGCGAGGTCTCCTTTGCCTGCACTGCAGCTTGTTCTCCTTCACTCCCCATGGATTCATAATATTTTCTTTCGTCTTCCCTGGCACTCTTCTTCACTCTTTTGTTCAGTGTATTGTAGCTTGCATTCAAATCCTGTTTTTGTTGCTCGTCAGTGCAGTGGATAATCTTTTATTTCGCCATCCTTCTCTCTTCTATTAGTCTCCAAGTGTCTGTAGTGAGCCATTGTTTGTCCTGTCTCCTCTTTCAGCCTAGAACTTCCATGCAGGTTTGATTCCACACCGTTTTCAAATTATGCCAGTGCTTTTCGACGCCGACCTCTTTGCCGGTGTTGATTTGTGTCTTGGCTTTGTCCTTTACGCTTGCAATGAAGATGTCCTTTGTAGCCTGGTCCTTCAGTTTTTGAGTGTTGAAATTGGCTTGTGGTCTGTCTACAGCTCCTGATTCTCTGAAAGTTTTTAATTTGATTTGGATTGTCCCTTGTACGAGGTAGTTGTGTGAGCCAACGTCTGCTCCTTTTCTTACTTTTGTGTCCAGTAGGCTTCGCCTCCACTTCCTTGAGTAGCATTGGGATGAAGTCGATTTGGTTTTCGGTTCGCTCATCTGGTGACACCCATGTAGCCTTCTGGATATCTTTGTGTTTGTATACACCTCCACCAATCACTAGTTCATTGAAGGCGTAGAAGTCGGCGAAGAGTTCTCCATTTTCATTCAGTTCTTCGAGAGCTTCTCTACCCATGATGAGTTCCCTTCCTGTGTTGCCTGGTCTCAGTTTGACGTTCATGTCTCCTATTGGTATTTCAATGTCACCAGCTGGAGTATTGTCCATTGTTGCCTGTAGTTGTCCGTAGAATTCTTCTTTCTTTTCGAGGTCTGCGTTGTTTGTGGGTGCATAACATTGTATAATTGACACTTTCATTCCTTTGGAGTTGAATCTGTCGGTGTGTCATTATCCTGGACGAGGTCGCCTCCCATTGCATTAGGGCCTTCATTGCCATTGATGAAATCATGATAGCCACGCCCTTGGTGTGCGTGTGGTTATATTCTGAGTGACCGGAGTAGATCACTGACTCTCCCGTTGACAATTTGGTGAGTCCATTCCCGTTCCATCTGCTTTCACATATCCCCAGTACTTGAATTCCGGATCTTTTCATTTCGTTTCCGATCTGAGCAGCTTTGCCAATCTCGTACATGGTGTGGACATTCCATATCCCCACACGGACTTTTTCTTTTGGCACAAGGAGACTCATCATACTGAAGCTTCTGTAGCGACTTTGTTTACAGGTGGGGTTGCCAGCCTCAGGCCTGAGAAAGGAATGGTTACATTAAGATAAAGTTTAGAAAAGAACGACCTCGTGGGTTGCTCCTCTTAAAATCGGAAAACAAGGAATAAAACAATCAGAATAACATCAGCAAAAGGAAAATAATTCACAACAAGAATGGCAACAAACGACAACAACAATAATGAAAACACCTTAGTAGTAATGTCACAGTCAGGTACAGTTAACCAAAATGATACCAAAATCATAGACTCACTGACATAAGCCAACCTGAACATGTAAACCCATCAATATATACAATTATAGATATTAGTTAGTGTTATACAAGCACAAAGTGGCAAACAGAAAGCTATAGGTATTATCGGTCAACAATATTATATCCACAGATTCAGTTTTTGAAAAGCGAATAATTGCAATAATTTTTGCAACTTTTTGGCAAGAAACTCCACAGAATTAAGATATTACTGTAACTACGTTAATGTAACGTAGTAATCAATTGATGTGATTATGAACCATGATAAATTTTGTTCGAAACTGTGTCATCCAATACAAAACACTGTTTCACTGCTTGATACACCTGGTAAACAAACGAATTTGTAACATCCTCTGGATGGATGAATACGATTAATTACGGCATAATACAACAACCTACTTCCATTGCATGCATAATCACGTTTCATATGGATAAAGAATGGAAATTATGTCATTACTACTAATATGACTGTAGTGACACACAAATGTACACGTAGTTCACCTCTTCTAATATCTATTTAACCTGTGTTTAGAACCATTTAGTTTATCTGTTATCACATGTTCTAAGTATATGACCTAACTTCATACAAGAGTATAAATTGGTTGACGATAGATGCCCTTTCACGTATTCGAAAGCCAGATGATACTAACTCATATGTTATTGATTGTGCTCACTGGATTCGCTGTCTCAACTCTGCAAACAGCGATCAATACAACTGAAAAATACATCAGTACTACTGAGGAGTACTCCGACTCATCTGAAACCTACGCCAATACAACCACCAAAGCACCACACAACGATTCCCTTACAGCACACCCGAATTCACACTTACTACAAGGTCTGTATTTACAACTTCAGTGTCTTCGATTGTACAGTGAAGCGAATCGGAGAGGTTATTGGTCTGATATGTGCGACAGTAATGAAGCCCTGTCACCATTGCAAGTGTGGAATACAAGATCGTTGTGCTCACCAGGATATCAGCTGCACGGTAGATCGAGCTATTGGTTGATATATGAGTAAGTTTGCACAGTTGTGATTATGTTAACTTTAATGTGAGAATGTGATCATTTCCTTCGAGTAGATTATTTGATGATAGTGTAAGGTGATTGTCATCCTTGTCAGCAAATGTTCACGTAATTAAACAACAGATCTCTATACTGCCCTGTTTTCTTCAGTGGTCTTCAGCTCTCTCTTTGTTAGTCCACTGTCATCAACACTATGTTACCCTAGACGTCGCCGAACCCACCATTCCAGTCAATCGTCTTATTAGCCTGTGTCCAATCCAACTCAGTTTTCCTCCAAATATATTGTGGGTAATAGCTCCGTCTGTGGTTTATTTTCAGAGCTCTTTGTTGCTCATGTCTTCTCGCCATCTCATCTTCGGTATCGAGAGCAGGCTAAGGCGACTATTGATGAGAATTTCAAGCATGTCAAGTTTTCACCTCCAGCCTGTTCATCCCACTTGCCTTGCTTCACCTGTAGTTCCTTGAGTTTGTGTGATATTAGACATATATATAGTGCTCCGAAGTCCTCTTGTTGGTCCAACGTGAGACTATGTACTCGTACTCATGATTCGCATCGTCACCATATAGCTGTTGAACGAGGTTGGTGAAGCTCTCTGGGACTCAGACATGCCGAAGCACTTTCCTCATTATAAGCTCATATGAAATATTATAACTAGGTGCATACTTGGTGACAACAATGAAAATCACCTTACACTATCATCAAATAATCTACTCGAAGGAAATGATCACATTCTCACATTAAAGTTAACATAATCACAACTGTGCAAACTTACTCATATATCAACCAATAGCTCGATCTACCGTGCAGCTGATATCCTGGTGAGCACAACGATCTTGTATTCCACACTTGCAATGGTGACAGGGCTTCATTACTGTCGCACATATCAGACCAATAACCTCTCCGATTCACTTCACTGTACAATCGAAGACACTGAAGTTGTAAATACAGACCTTGTAGTAAGTGTGAATTCGGGTGTGCTGTGAGGGAATCGTTGTGTGGTGCTTTGGTGGTTGTATTGGCGTAGGTTCCAAATGAATTCGAGTATTCCTCAGTAGTATTGGTGTATATTTCAGTTGTGTTGATCGCTGTTTGCAGAGTTAAGACAATGAGAGCAACGAGTACAGTGAGCAGAGTTAATAACATATGAGTTAGTGTCATCTGGCTTTCGAATACGTGAAACGGCATTTATCGTCAACCAATTTATACTCTTGTGTGAAGTAAGGTCATATACTTAGAAACTCGTGAACATGTGATAAGAGATAAACCTAGTAGGATTCATGCAGCTAAAATATGTTCCCTTTATTTTTGTTTATCTGATGTACCAGACAGTGTAATAATTTTGGTTATTGGATGACACGCTTTCGAAAATAATTTATCGTTGTTCATATCCATATCAATTAGAATAACACGACTTCGACTACGAAACTTCACTTTGTAGTTTTCCCTCTTCTCTCTGTATTTGTTGTCGCTGGTGTTGTGGAGTTATCCAAGTGTCCGACTGGACGTGCGTGGAATCATTCCTATTATAGTTATTCGAGGAACATAGCCTCAGTCATTCATCAATCTCTCTCTCTCTCTCAACCCACCTGTTGAATCTGTCATCTTATCCCATCCGTCCGATTGTATGATTGTGTGTAATTGCATGTAGTGAGTGCTATAGCTGAACTACTCGATACATTTCCTATCTTATTCGGTTCAACCAATCTAGATTTCGCTGATAGGTGTTTATGCTCGGCTAGTCTGACTGACTGCACCTGTTCTGCTACTATTTCGACCTATCTATTTGACCCGACAATCAGCGCACGCAGGGTATTAGATAAACTGAATTGTTTTGTTAAGTGGCTCCACAGGATTGTTCCTTTAACCGACAAGTCTTGTTTCGAAATGAGTTTGTAGGTGGTTTCAATCCTAGACATTTTCATTCCTGCCTTGTTGATAATTCTGTATAAGTTTTCCGTAGTTCCTTCCTTGTATGCAATTACTACTAATTATTTAGATTCCTCGTTATTCGTGTTAACATTAACACCTGCATGTTTAACATGCATGTCGTCATTAATAATATTGTTATTATCGCTATCGCTACTAATATTATTTACTTTACTTTACATTTCTCTACATACTTCTGAATAGTTTATAAGGGTAAATAATAAGTTTCAAAGGTACTCTTATATTCCTCACTTACTGTCTGAAATTTTCCTTGATACTACTTAGTTTTTGTAATCTAAATACTCTCGAGGTGATCATAAATGTGAGGTGATCAGTTTTGCATGATTTCAAGAGTGACATGCAGGAGATGGAAGCTCATGTTCATTCTTGGATGTAGGGCTTAAGAGCACAGAGTGAAATTATGATACGGCGTTGATGTCATATTTTTCATTCGGAATGCAACGGATTAATAATAATGATAAGAGTGACAACAGATGGTTGGAGACAGTTGACGGTTAAAACGCTGAATGTAAGTTCCCCGTTTGATAAGACATGCCAGTAAGTTATATCTGCAACCTCAATGGAATTTATGTTCCCTTAGTTTATCAAGGAGTATCATACAGTATTGTATTCAGAGAGGTTTCGACTAATGTGTTTGTTGAACATCCTGTAAACCTAAGTGAGAGAATTCAGTTTGCACACTAATACATGGAATTAGAAGCATGACACTGGTCGCTTCCCAGAGACCGGTCAGTAGAAACTCTTGAATTAATTAACGATAGATTCCCCAAACGGAGCAAATCAATTTATCCCAATGAGTGTTGAAATCTGCAATAATGTATATATTATTCTACTACTTTTTGTTTTCTTTTGTAGACAACCCCATTTCACTGGTCCCTACATACTTCTCGGTCCTGATAGATGTGTAGACAACGTTTATAAATACAAGTTGATATCAATCTCTTCAATACTTACATGTACACAGAATTTACAAACCTCGCCTTATCCTACAGTGAATTGTCATTATCCGAAGCAACCATGGAGACAATTACAATCACTGATGCAGCATACTAAGGACAGTAAGGATAAATCACAAGATGGTGTCAGTAAAGGAAAAATCTGTTTCCAAGTAAAAGGGGAAATCCATGCCACACTGCGTAAAACTCAAAATTTAACTGATTTACTAAGAGAAAGTGTAAATAATAAATAACCTTGATAAAAGTAGTTAATGAATGAATGATTTTTTTTATTTTTTATTTTTGAGTAAATAAAGTGTATGTGATTTTACAAACCGACTTCTCTTCTTTTGGTGTCATTGACTGTGAATTTAACAGTGAAGATGATTAATATATGTGTAAAACTTGGGCACTGTTATAGTAAGTAATTCCATATTAGTTTGTTTATTAGATGGATATATCACACAGTGATGAAACAGTATTATTTACTCAATGACACAGTTTCGAGCAAAATTTATTGAGTTTCATAATCATATCAATTGTAATCAAACAAATTTGAAACTTGTGTTTAATAGTTTTCTTTGTTTTCTCCTATTTGTTGTCACTGGGGTAGTAGAATTTTCCAGATATCAGCGACAGGTGATGATGATGATGACGTTCACCCCCACTCCAAAAATATGGTGGAGGTATGTAGATGACACATTTACTGTACTTAAAACACAAGATATAGATAGATTTTTCGAACACATCAACTCGAAGGTAGAGACAATTCAATTCACTTATGAATTGAAAAGTCAAGAAGGAAGGGGAACTTCCAATGTTAGATTGTAGCGTAGAAAGGAAAGAAGATAGGAAGTCAAACATACACTAGTGTTTACAGAAAACTCACACATTGAAACATATGTTTGGACTTCCAATCATCCCATCCTATGTCAGTAAAAATAGGATTGGTGAAATGTTTAATTGACAGAGCAAAAATCTTAGTGGTACCATGGAAAGTCTAAAACAAGAAATGATACACATAAAAGAAGCCTTGAAACTAATTAATTATCCAGATAAATTAGTCATGAAATGTGTAAGGAAATCTAAAAATAAAATAAATAATGATAGTAGCGATAGTGTTAATAATAATAATGATAACATTAATAATAATAATAATGATAATAATAATAATGGTGATGATAATATTAAGGACAACACGAACAATAAGGAATCTAAATCACCAATAGTAATTCCATACAAGGAAGGAACCTCGGAAACCTTACACAGAATTGTTAACAAGGCATTCAAACCCACAAACTCGATTAGAAACAAGCTTTGTCAGTTGAACAATCCTGTGGAGCGTTTAAAACAAAACAATTTAGTTTATCTAATACCCTGCCTGAGTTGATTGTCAGGTCAAATTATTATTATTGTATCCTTTAGTTCCTAGAGGAACATAGGGCTTCAGCTGCGCACCTCCATTGACTTCGGTTTTCTGACAACTTTTTCACCCTGCTCCAGGTCTGTCCACATGCTTTCATCTCCTCCTCGCATGACCTCCTCCAAGTCACCCTTCCACTGACGACCAACTCGCCGCTTCCCTTTCGGGTTCCACTCGAGCAATGGCTTGTCTAGTGATGTCACTTGATGGTTTCCTCAGCGTATGGCCAATCCATCTCCATTTCTTTCTGCCTATTTGTTTCACAATCGGTTCCTGATTGATTCGCTCCCAGAGATCCCTCACTGTTGCTGATCTTTTCTGGCCATCTGATCTTGAGTATTGAGCGGAGACAGCTGTTAATGAAGGTCTGTGGTTTGTTTGAGATGCTCTTTATGACTCGCCAAGTCTCTGATCCGTATAGTAGCACTGACTTCACATTGGAGTTGAAAATCCGGATCTTATTTTTGATTCTGAGTGCTGTTGACCTCCACACAGACTTGAGAGTAATGAAAGCTTGGCTTGCTTTTCCGATTCTGGTTTTGATATCCTCGTCAGTTCCGCCTGTAGTTGAGACGATGCTTCCCAGGTAGGTGAAGGAGGTTGTTTCTTTCAGGTTCTTCCCATTTATGCTTATTGTGGTCTGTTGGTGTTGTTGATGTCAGGTCAAATACATAGGTCAAAATAGTAGTGGAACAGGTGCAGTCAGTCAGACTAGCTGAACATAAAAACTTAGCAAAATCTAGACTGGCTGACCCAAATAAGATAAGAAATCTAGAGAATAGTTCAGCCATAGCATTACATGCAATCACACACAACCATACAATAGGCTGGATGGGATAGGATGGCAGTTTTAAAATCTAATGTCACAGCTGGGTGGAGGGAGAGATTGATAACAGAAGCTTTGTTTATCGAATCAACTGCGAATACATGTGATAGGAATGATTCGTCACCTGTCCCTGATATCTGGAAAATTCTACTACCCCTTCGACAAATAGGAGAAAACTATTACACTCAAGTTTCAAAGTCCTGTGATCACAATTGATATGATTATGAACCTCAATAAGTTTTGTTCGAAACTGTGTCATTGAGTAAATAATACTGTTTCATCACTGTGTGATATATTTAATAAACAAACTTAACCAGAGTCAAAATGTACCCCGTCATTCAGATGCCAGATACCAGAGAAAGAAGTTGGATAATGTTGTGTAAAACTGTTGCATTCCGTTTTCAGGCTTTTTCCTCTGCCAGAGTGCTGTGCTTCCACAAGCAAAACATTCGTCAGTCTGCCTCCCTGTTGTTCGGGTTACTGACAACTATTTCTGCAGTTCTCTGATCTTTAGTTCCATCTTGTCAGTTTCTTGGTACTTGTAGATCACCATTGTTACCGCTGGCCTTGTTAACTGTTCTGTTATTCCCACCAGTTTGCTCATCTCCATAGATTGGGCTGCAGTCAATAACTACAGTTGGAAAGGCATAGATTGCATTAGGAAAGCTAGCAAGGTATCACAGGGTAACCTGCTGGTTAACGCCAGCGGAATTCATGACAACTTCGAAGTCCTTCTGAAACATCTTCACACTGAACTCTTAAAACACCTGAGGCACAACACTTTCATCTCATTAAAGGACAGTGACACCAGTTATCACAGCAGAACACAGTGATATTTATCTGAATTTCCCATAAAGGTTTAGTGGTCAGTGCTGAAAATGTGATCAATTATGTCTCTTTGTCCTGACTTTCCACAACGTCTTTGTAGTCAGGAGGGATATTTTTTATTGATTATTTATTTTGCTTACAGCTTGATTCCACACCGCATTTTTGTTGGTACAGGTATGGAATTTTCAGCATGTGATATTGGTAGCCCAAATTTTGCAGGCCGAATATAGATATGGGGTGTGAGTCGGCAGGGGATTGTACTTCGGACCAGGTGCATGGTCGGCGACAGTCCTAAACACTGTGCCACCGACGCACAGAACTAGACAGAACTTGCATTGAACGATCTATATGTCCTGCTCTACCGGGACATATAGGTTGGTAGATAGATACAGAAGTGGTCAGATGTAATAGTTTATCTTCTTTGAATTATTATAGAACATTAGAAGACAAGATAGTAACAGTCTCAGCCTAGATGCAAAGAATCTCCATCTCAGTGTTTGATATCCTCCAACTCAGTGTTAGTCAGGTTGCCTTTGAATGTTGTATTCATGTATGACATTTTCTTCGTCGAAGTGGTGATATTTCTCCCAATGGATCCAGGTTTTATATATCCCCCTCCCATAAAACTTCGGAACAATTCAATTCCAGTCACTGGCCTCCACAAAACAACGATCTGATGATTACAGACCGCAGATTCTCCACATCATGTTCATTTCGAGATTTATCTGAGCCCAACTGAAGAAGTTTGTCAACCGAATACCCAGGGAGGAAATTGTTTATCCGGATTCCACCTCAATAGTCGATTTTATGGTTGGGTAACGCCTAGTAAGACCTTGTGTGACATCATTTAGTCCGCATTATCACAACTGACTATAGTGCAGTCAGCACACTTTTCGTACAGAGAAAATAATTGCCGATATCTTTTTTTTGATAATAATAATTTACTTTATTCCAAAAACAGTACTTGTGATACGGATTGGAATTTTCAGCATTCATCACAATATTATTGCATCTGATTTCCCCAAATTATAAATAAAATTAATCACACAGAAATATTTTCCACATTTACAATAGAGGTAATGTCAACAACATGCAGCATATAAAATGGAAATAATAATAATGATAACAGCTGGGGTAATAATAAAAAGAATACAAGTGAAAATTGCCGTGGGCTTGTTTCACACAGTATTGTCAATGCGGTATAGAATTCCTAGGATGTTTAAGAATACTGAATATAACGTTCTCTTTACATGATGATGATGGTGAGGGGAAAAACAAAGATTACAGCAGTCATAGAGACAAGTTGGTGATTGCAATTGTGAAAGTAAAACAAACAAAGAAGCAACAGGACCATAAATATAATAGAAATAATAAAAGTAAAACGTGAAGGTATATAAGGATGGATGGATGGAGGAAATTATTTATTTACTAGATGAAAAAGGCCAGTTAATTCTTGCCCTACACCATTTTCATCACATAAAATACGTGCGAAGTATGGTATCATAGAATTTTTATACTTAGACGTGCGAGCATACAGTTTTCTGAAGTTACTTCTTGTTCTACCTGAGGTGTTCACCTTGCAAGGCGAAAGCTGAAGGTAAAGTGGATGCTGCAAGTCAGACAAAATCCCTTTAGCGAATTTATTGCACGAAGTCAAGTGCCTATCGACACCACTTACCCTCGAGTTGGCAAGTTAACAAAGATTTTCATGGCCCAGTAACGTTATAAAACTGCAGTCGCAGGAGTTGAAGTTACCAGTCACTACAGACAAGGAGTTACCAAACGAAGCAGCAGCAAAAATAGTGAATTCATCAGCGAACATCAATAGTTCTGAGGGACTGCAACAGGGTGTGACATAGATATTTGTGACAAAAATGAAGTTATACTGAGATAAGTGTTTAGGTCGACATTTAACAGTCATACAGTCAATATTGTCATTTGAGAATTTGAAGCAGATGTTGTTGGCAGTAGACTACTGAGAATTAATAAAAGTGGCAACACTACCCTCTCTCTTCTTGTTCGAGCTGCATCGGTCTTGTCTGTACAATGTGAAACCACTAAATTTTCGCCATATGAATCGTGGAGCCAAGTTTCTTGAAGTGTAATTTCACCAGTATTACAATATACATTTGAGTATAATAGAGAATGCAAGTAATTAATCTTCTTCGGTAGAGATCTGCAACTTGTACTCATAATCACAGGAACAGTCATCAAATGCATTGGAGTACGCTTAAAATCTCGTTGCAATCCACCATGAATCCTTTTCTTAAGTTTATTAGAAACTAGTAAATCAGCTGGTTGGAAACGTTTTAAATAACCGCGAGGGTAAACAACACGATTAGGACACATAATTGAATGATTAAAATAAAATAAATCCGAGGAAATAGATGCAAAATGTAGGATAGAAATTTTGGTAGGCCAAGATTTAAGCTGGCCACCAGATATTTGACTTCAATGAATAGTTTTGTCCAGAGTTACCATGAAAATGTCTTCAAATAGCGGACGTAGAGATGATCTGGTGGCTATGCACTCTTGTTGTCTGCAAATCAAACCTCGAAATGTGAAGCCGACTTTGAAGTTTATCGAAGTAGATGTTCATTTTGCTGGAAACTGAGTATTCCAAAATTCAGGCGGTTGTTTTCGATATTATTTACTTCAGAAGAAAGTCGTTCTTGTGATCGGATGAAATTTGATGCGTCACTCGAATCCAAATGGTGATGAGTCCTGAGTACTAGTATACAATGGCTGTCCGGTACTCTTTGAAACAAATAAAATCCTTACAAAACGACCCTTATAACTGTACAGATAATTTTCAAAAGAGATCAAAGGCTTCCCAAGGACGAGGAAGTTGTTTCATTTTGAAGGGGATTCAATGATTGTTACTCTTCTCTTACAGTCTATAGCTTCATGCATTTGACTTTAAAGAGAATGATACCTTATGTACAACAAAGTCAAGAGGTTTTTAATGAACCAAATAGAAAAAAGTAGTTCAGTTTACATTCCATTACAAGATGATATCAGGTTCAGAACTACTGGAAATTAAGTAGTACTAGTCGTTTGCTTGCTTTGTTTACTTAGAAACTTATCTCCACTCCACACCCATCACTGCATTTGGAATCAAACTTAAGGCCTTCAGGTGACTAGATGAGCATGCTATTATTAAACCACTAGTTCGAAATACAGTTAATTCACCATGAATCATAAACTCCACTCAATTTGCAGTTTATCTACTTTGAAATCCAGTGGTATAAGTCACCATTCTTACACTCTGTCAGCTACAAGATTTAATTCAAGCGGAAGAAATTCAATCACTAATGAGCGGGGTGTGTATCTCACTCATTTTAATTTAGGTCTCATCACCAATCGACAAGATGAAATTTGATTTGAAATCAGTCGAAACTGTACTCATGAATATTTGAAAGGGGAAATACTTATACAATACTGAAAAGACAGTTGAATATGTATTTTGCGAGTAATAATAATAATGACGGTGAATAGAGTATAGATCAATCCGCGATTTGCTGTAACACTCCTCTCAGTAATATCATAAAATCACAGTGAAAATCATATGACATAAATTGAGAAATCGACGAGTATGACACCACAGGATTATTGAATGGTCAAATGGTCGAAAATGATTTGTTTGAATGATATTCAAATTTATTGTTTGGTGAAACTTCATGCATTTATTCCCCTTGATGAATTTGAATAAAGCAAGAACAACAGTGGCGGTTTGTGCAGAATAATATGGTACCATCATTGCTTATTTCGTTGGCTTCTCATCAGCACAGCTGCTTACAGCCTAAATAAATTATGAGGTTTACGTACAGAAACGTTTTAACATACTTGCAAATTTTACGTGTTGTCAGTTCACAGAAAGTTCCACAATTAGTGAACAGTATTCAGAAAGTTGCGCTTATATAGTTTTTACACAGGCAGTTCAAGTTTAAACAAAATAATAATTGTATGCATGTAATGGTAAAGGAGTTATTTAATAAAGATGAGATGTGCGTTAGATGCATAGTGACTAATAAATTAGGTGACAGTGTACTGGGTTCAACTCAAATCTTAGAAACAAGAGACAAGCAAAATTACAGATTTTGAAAGGGAGGTGAGGGCAAAGACAAAGATTACGTAATCAGATGAGAGAATAGAGACATCCACTTACCAGGGCAAGGAAAGACTAATAACTGCTTCTTTCTGAACACATAAATCTGGTTTGAAGCATTTGGTAAAAATTGCTTCGGCAAACTTGAGGAGAATGCAGCTCATTTGTCTATTGATAATTGTGAAGGATTTCTTGATTTCTACCTCGTTACCCATGTTGAGGAAATGTCTGGTAATAGCGCTACTACCAGAGTTTGTTCCCTTGAGACTGGGACCCTTCGGTGCATGTTCATAAGATTTGAGGTGTGCCCTTATTTCTGTTCTTCCAATGTAACTGTCCTCGCAGATACCCATAAATTTGTGTACACAGCTGAAGTTAGAATGGGAAGGGATATCTGTCGACTTTTGACTGAGACAAGGAGCATATTGTCTGATAGACGGGAAAAAACTTAGCTGCAGGATAGGCTGTGGCTAGTGATGTACTGAATCTTCTGTTGACTATTGCTACAATATTTTCACCCTTAAAGTCAAGTTGAATGAAGACAGGCTTTTTTTCCACTATGATTTGTTTGATATTTGAGCCTTCACATCTCCAATGTTTGTTAATGAATCTCTCAACGTTTTATCGAGAATCGTAAATTATTCTTCTAATTTCTCTGCAGAGCATATTCAGAGTCTTGACTAGTGCTGGTTTTTAGCTACTTGGACAAAAAGCTATTAAAATGTAAGTACTGTCCATTCCATATGGGCTTTCGGTAAATTGACCTCTGGAGACTAACAACTACTAGGCGTTGTATGGCATTGTCAAGGAAACGGAACTTTCCATCATTTTCATGTTCCATAGTAAATTCAACATTTGTATGTGCGTCGTTGAATAGTCTGAGTAGGTAGGAAGCATGACTTTCGTTGTTGCATACTACAAATATGTCATCGACATATCGACAGTAGGAAGTTGTTTGATCAATTGCATGCTTCAACTTTGTTTTCCCAAGGTTTGACATGAAAATATCTGCTAAAACAGGGCTAAGTGTACTACCCATAGCTACACCATCTATTTGTCGGTAAATAGTGTTATCAAACTGGAATCGTACACCCATGGTACACATCAGCAGTAGGCGTTTGAATTCTGGCCCTGGTAGTGGGAGAAGATCAGACTGTTGACAAATGATCTCAATGGTTTGATTGATTGGGATTATTGTGAACAATGAGATTATATCAAATGAAGCCATGAACTTATTTGAAACGTTCATGTGATTCGCGCTTTCGGTGAAATTAAATGAGTCTTTTGTGGTATGCACAGCTAGCCGTAGGCGAATGGATTCCAACTTCCCGGGAAGCTAACGGGTAACCTTACGTTGGGGAGAGTTAATCATCGAAATTATAGGTCTCAGAGGGACTTCTTTCTTGTGTGTCTTTGGAAGGCAATACATATATAACAAGCGGGAACCTCGGGGTTTCAATTCATTATACGTTTTGTTGTCAATCAAATTCTTCTTTAGATCTCTCAGTACATTTGTGACACGTTTATCAGTTGCATCTGTCTTGTTTTTCTAACAGTCGTCAATTTTAAACCTCAACGGGTCATTCAGCGCAGTTTTCATTCTTGCGATGTAGTCATCTTTATCCATGGGTATCACTCCTGAGCGTTTTTCAGGTCGCAGTATGACGATTTTGTCATTACTTCTGAGATATTTCAATACTTTTGATGCTCTTCAGATAGGATTTGGGAATATAACGTTGGTGAAATGAGGTGTTGATTTGCATCGTCGACCAGCCTACATTTGAACCAGCTCTTCTTGTTTCGATCAACTGGAGTAAGGTCATTCAGCTGATAGAATAAGTCTTCGAAATGAGCTGCGACATCGGTTCTTTTGACAAAGTTATCCGGGATATGGAAGTTAAATCCGAGGGAAAGCGTTTCCATTACACTGCGGCTTAAATTCAGACTCGACAGATTATACACAAATTCCTAAGAATTTTCTGGGAAGACGTCATATATTTTCTCCTTCGTCAGGGATTTCACCAGAGTTTTATAAAAATTTACACATGTTTTCTGCTGAAGCTCTGGAATGAAATTGATGAATATTTTCCGGCTTACTCTATTCAAACTGTTGACAACACCATAGGATCGGGCTTCAGTTCTCAATTTTGAAATCAGAGATTCTGTTGATTCAATATGCGACTTGGTAATGTGTCGAAGGTTTTTGAGAGAGGGCGGTAATTTGCAAGTACTTAGTGACTTGATGAGAAGGTAAGGAAAGTAGTGGGACTACAAACATTCACCGTAAAATTTTATTCGAGTCTTTTCTGCGGATATTCTGCAACGAATTGTCATCAAGCGATTCAGTGATTTGAAAGTTTCAGCGGGAAGGTGATTCGTGAGAAACTTCATGCATTTATTTCCCCTTAATGAATTTGAATAAAGCAAGAACAACAGTGTGCGTCGGTGGCGCAGCGGTTAGGACACTCGCCGACCATGCACATGGTCCGGCATTCAATCCTCGGCCACAGACGCACTCCTTTACGTCGCTAAGCCAGAATTAATGCTGGTAAAGTGGAAAGGTTGGGTATCAGGCTAGCAACCCCATCCTGTAAAAATAAACACTGCTACAGAAACTTCAAGCCACTAGCTTGAGGCCCTATGTTCCACTGGGGGACGTGAAGGAAAAAAAAGAACAACAGTGATTTGTGCAGAATACCATGGTACCATCATTTATTTTCCTGGCTTCTCATCACCTCATAATTTATTTAGGCTGTAAGCAGCTGCGCTGATGAGAAGCCAACGAAATAAGCAATGATGGTACCATATTATTCTGCACAAACCACTGTTGGTTTTGCACTAGTCACCAAAAGTAATTCATCTTCACAGCTGCCTTCAGTGACTCGATGCTGAAGATATGATGGCCGGTAAGAAATGATGAGCAAGAAGGAATTCTGATAGGCGACGAATCAATCAGGAGCCTATTGCCTAAATAATATGCAGAAGGAAGTGGAGATAGACTGGGCACACACTGAAGCGACCGTTGAGTGGCGTCATACACCTATCAAACACGCGAGTGTAGTGCGAACGAGAAAAGATGATATCATTCGCAAGAGTTATATTATCGGAGAGAAGGTAAACCATTGATCCAAAATGAAACAGGCGTTAAATAAATACATACATAACTTTTGAAAGTCTTTCAGACTCAAACCGCTTGTTCACTGGGAATTGGACTTCCTGGTGAAACCAGTAATGCATACTCTAATTATTAATTTCTGTTGTAACTGCTTTTGCTCCACATGTATTCTATGCCAGTCAAATCAATGTATTCTCAACTGGTTACTTGGTGATGTACACTATGCTGTGTTAATTCAAACAATATTCTACAGTGAAATCACACTTCCAGTGGTAACTCGTTGTGAAGTCTAGGACACATATTTGAGACTCGTCAGATTAAAGTACCCTCACTTTCAAGTTAGTTATGGTGTTCCCATCGACAATTCAACACAGCACTGGTCATTTCCAACAACAAAGCATTCCACACTTAACTGAATAGCGAAGAAATCCACATATTGTGATGCAATAAGTCAATAATCACAGTGATATCAAGGAATGCATTCAAACAGATCACATACTCAACGTGGGCGTATCGATTCAGTCGAGAAGAATGAAGGAGTAACCACAAGCAGAAATGCAGAAATTATATGTAATATTCTGCCTTATTTCACTCAACTCTGTTCGCACAGTCTATGTCCAATCCATATTCATCTATGACTGCATATTTGTTAGGTAATGGATTCTAGAATGTTTCGTCGGCTATCAGAGTTCCTTCTCTCTCAACATCATTTCTGGCTAGCCATCAGATCATCTGAATCTACACAGAGAGTAAGAGTGTTGATAAGACGGTACAATTGCCTGTTAGAAATGCTTTTCTGCGTGACACGAGAGCTAAGTCTATGAACAATGTAGATGAAATCAACTGACATCAATATTGAAAATCCGAAACTCCATACAGTTGCTGAGTGCTGTAGATTTTCACAGTGACGTCAAACTGATGAATGTCTGTGCTGCTCATCCAATTCTGACTGGCATTAACATTCTCATCTGTGCCAGCTGACTGCAGTTGAAAAGATGCTGCCTAGGAAAGATAAGTGATTGGCTAGAACTGAGCTTCCAGTCAGTGCATCACATGGTTCAACTTGTAGATTAAAACATGTTTAAAACTCTGGAAGTTTTCTCTCTTCTCTCCTAGCTATTGTTTGTGGTGTTGTGGAATTTTTCAGATGTCCAACTAGACAGGTGTTGAATCATCCCTGTTACACGTATTTGCAGTTGATTCGAGAAACAAAGCCTCTATCAGTCATCAATCTTTCTCTCTCTCCACCTGGCTGTTACATTAGATTTTGAAACTGACATCTTATTCCATCCGTCCTATTGTATGATTGTGTGTAATTGCATGTAGTGAGTGCTATAGCTGAACTATTCTCTAGATTTCTTATCTTATTCGTGCCAACTAATCTAGATTTCGCTGATAGGTGTTTATGCTCGGCTAGTCTCACTCACTGAGCCTGTTCCGCTACTATTTCGACGTGTATATTTGACCTGACAATCAGCGCACGCAGGGTATTAGATAAACTGAATTGTTTTGTTAAGTGGCTCCACAGGATTGTTCCTTTAACCGACAAGTCTTGTTTCGAAATGAGTTTGTAGGTGGTTTCAATCCTAGACATTTTCATTCCTGCCTTGTTGATAATTCTGTGTAAGGTTTACTAGGTTCCGTCCTTGCATTGTAATACTACTGATGACTTAGATTCCTCATCCTTCGTGTTGTCACTATCTTCTGCATGTTTGACATGTATATCATCATTAATATTGTTATCATCACGGTCACTGCTATTATTATTTATTTTATTTTTACATTTCCCTAGATACCTCTGAATAATTTATCAGGGTAATTATTAAATTTCAAAGCTTCTTTTTTATATGCCTCACACACTGTCTTAGAATTTCATTTACACTACTTAATATTCGTCCTCTGTCAATTAAACATTTCATCAATCCTATTTTCACTCACTTACCCCTGGATGATTGGAAGTCCAAGTATCTGTTTCAATGTGTGAGTTTCCAGGAAAAACACCAGTGTGTATTTGACTTCCCATCTTCTTTCCTTTTTACACTACAATCTAACATTGGAAGTTCCCCTTCCTTCTTGACTTTCCAATTCATAAGTGAGTTGAATTGTCTCTACCTTTATCCATATCCTATATACTAGAACAGTGAATGTGTCATCCACATACCTCCAACATACTTTTCGGGTGAGCTGAACATTTTAATCGTTATGTTTTCCCACCTATCCGTGAATATATCTGCTACAACCAGGGATATTGGTGACCTCGTGGAAACTCACTCAGTTTGTTTGCATATTATCCCATAGAATTTAAATACTGTGGAAGTCAGACATAGCTAGCTCCACTCCCAGAATTTTGTCCTCAAGTGGAACTTCCGTCATAACTTCGAGTTCTTGGTCAGAAATGGGTCTGTTTCTAACTGCCTCTACAGCCATATTCATTGGTATACGTGTATGTAAACTGACCATGTCAAAACTAACCACCTTATCTTGATTATCTAATTTTAAATTATCTTCTGTTTGTTTTAGTTCATAAGAATTTCTTAGTCTAGATTTCGAGTGGCGTTTAAGGGGATTTAATTTCATGGCTAAATATGTAGATGATACATTAGTAGGCGAATATCTAAAATCAACTATAGGTCTAAAAGGGTATCCTGCCTGACTTATGAACATTTACAGCAGCATACATCCTACAGAGGTTATTAGTTTCGGGCATTAAATGTAACCATTTAGACTCACCTAGAAACGTCTTCATTCGACGTTTATGGTCCGCTGTGGATTTCTCAATCTTATTCATAACGGTGTATATTGATTTCCTAATTTCCCCATATAGTCTTGTTTGTTTGCGAGTATTCACCCTGTCCAAGTAGTCTGATTTGTTCAATACTACCGTTGCGTCTCCTTTGTCTGACTTTGTGATCACTGTATCCTTGTTATTCTCGAGGTGTTTGAGGGCTTATATTTCCGGTTATGTCAGGTTAGGCTTTCCATGCGTTTGTCGTTTTAATGTTAGTGCACATTATTCCCGTACTTTGTCAGTCGTTGTTTTGTCTATTGCACTAAGTGCCATTTCTATTTTAGGGATGACATCCTCAGCTTTCAGCTGTCTACCGCTAAATTAAAATGTATTCCTTTTTCTAATACACTTATCGCTGTAGAACTTAATATATGTGCTGAGATGTTGATAACCCACTTTGTTTTATCGATCGCTGTTGACTTTAGATTGTTGATTTCATCGTTCTGAGATGAAGATTTCTCCTCTAATAATTTGTTGAACTTTTTGATTTGAGTATTTTTTGACTTTTCGGAAGTCGGTGACTTTCCATTACTAGAGGATTGACTGTTATAAGATCATAATCTACATTCGTAACTAACTATTCCCTTCAGCATTTGCTTAAATTGCTGAATTTCATATCTGATATGTTGCAGCTTTTAAACCATTCTGTGGATTTCTTCTTTTAGGCTTAATTTTTGTAGACTTTCTATTCTCCTCCAAACTCTGTCCGTCGGAATTGAAGCACGTAGACGTAGGTATTTAGGAATGATTTCCTTTGTCAAGCATCCAATGTTCGATATAAGGTGGTTTTCATATCTTCCTTCAGTTTGCGAAGGTCAAATGAGTTTTCTGACCAGCCTTCGTACAGGAAGACCAAAAGTCATATTAATACATGTGTAAAATTTGGGCACCGTGGTAGTCAGTAATTACATATTAGTTAGTTTATCAGATGCATCACGCTGTGAGACAGTGAGATATAGTGAAAAAGAACCTTGATTTATCGAATCAACTGCAAATACGTGTAACAGGAATGATTCAACATCTCTCCAGTTAAACATCTGAAAAATTCCACAACACCAAAAACGACAACTAGGAGAGAAGAGAGAAAACTTTCAGAGTGAAGTTTCGTAGTCGAAGTCGTGTGATTCTAATTGATATGATTATGAACCACGATAAATTTTGTTCGAAACTGTGTCATCCAATACAAAACACTGTTTCACTGCTTGATACACCTGGTAAACAAACGAATTTGTAACATCCTCTGGATGGATGAATACGATTAATTACGGCATAATACAACAACCTACTTCCATTGCATGCATAATCACGTTTCATATGGATAAAGAATGGAAATTGTGTCATTACTACTAATATGACTGTAGTGACACACAAATGCACACGTAGTTCACCTCTTCTAATATCTATTTAACCTGTGTTTAGAACCATTTAGTTTATCTGTTGTCACATGTTCTAAGTATATGACCTAACTTCATACAAGAGTATAAATTGGTTGACGATAGATGCCCTTTCACGTTTTCGAAAGCCAGATGATACTAACTCATAAGTTATTGATTGTGCTCACTGGTTTCGCTGTCTCAACTCTGCAAACAACGATCAATACAACTGAAATATACACCAGTACTACTGAGGAGTACTCCGACTCATCTGAAACCTACGCCAATACAACCACCAAAGCACCACACAACGATTCCCTTACAGCACAATTGAATTCACACTTACTACAAGGTCTGTATTTACAACTTCAGTGTCTTCGATTGTACAGTGAAGTGAATCGGAGAGGTTATTGGTCTGATATGTGCGACAGTAATGAAGCCCTATCACCATTGCAAGTGTGGAGTACAGGATCATTGTGCACACCAGGATATCAGCTGCACGGTAGATCGAGCTATTGGTTGATATATGAGTAAGTTTGCACAGTTGTGATTATGTTAACTTTAATGTGAGAATATGATCATTTCCTTCGAGTAGATTATTTGATGATAGTGTAAGGTGATTGTCATCCTTGTCACCAAGTATGCACCTAGTTATAATATTTCATATGAGCTTATAATGAGGAAACTGCTTCAGCACATCTGAGTCCCAGAGAGCTTCACCAACCTCGTTCAACAGCTATATGGTGACGATGCGAACCATGAGTACGAGTACACAGTCTCACATTGGACCAACAAGAGGACTTCGGAGCACTATATATATGTCTAAATATCACACAAACTCAAGGAACTACAGGTGAAATAAGGCAAGTGGGATGAACAGGCTGGAGGTGAAAACTTGACATGCTTGAAATTCTCATCAATAGTCGCCTTAGCCTTCTCTCGATATCGAAGATAAGATGGCGAGAAGACATGAGCAACAAAGAGCTCTGAAAATAAACCACAGACGGAGCTATTACCCACAATATATTTGGAGGAAAACTGAGTTGGATTGGACACAGGCTAATAAGACGATTGACTGGAATGGTGGGTTCGGTGACGTCTAGGGTAACATAGTGTAGATGACAGGGGACTAACAAAGAGAGAGTTGAAGACCACCGAAGAAAACAGCGTGTTTTGCAGATAGGGTGATGAAGCTGTTGGCTCCACTTGGAAAATAACGGAATAATTATAACTCCCAGGCTTTTATATTTACTTGATTGAACACCTCCTGACACTAGATGATTTTTCGAGCAACGTTTATTACCTGGCATCTTTTTTTTATTACAGCTTGATTCCACACTGTATTTTTGGTACAAGTATGGAATTTTCAGCATGGATATCGGTAGCCCAAATTTTTCAAGCCGACCATAGATATCAATTCTGCATCGGAAGGGGATCGAATCTCGGACCATGTGTATGGTCGGCGAGAGTCCTGATCACTGTGCCAACGACGCACATTACTGGATGCTGATATTATAGGCGTAGTTGTTGTTCTTCTTCATTATTGTATATTATGAAGTAATCTAGAAACAGGCAAGTTTAAAACAAGCAGGATTCAATGAATTCATCACATTTCGTCAGAACGCGTCAGCTTAATACTCCACGTACACGGTTATATACACTTTTGAAATTACATTGGGAGATATAAGACTGAAGCACAAATAGACTACACTGAATTAGTCATGCAGAAAGACAGGTGAGAATGTTTTTTTTTTCAGGTCACATTCAAATAGATAAAGGGAGAGGGATTTGAGAGATTAAAACTGATGACTTGACAGTGTCGATATCATGTCCTTAGTTCACAAGATGTTTTGTTATTGAGGATTCTGGCACTCTCATCTCTGTTATTTTCAACCATTTCGGCAAGTGCCCCATCATGCGAGGAGACAATCAATTTTCTGTGCGACCTAGGTATTTGCTTCCACAAACACACTAATCAAATTGATATACCCAGTTTGAAGCGTCGAGGACTGGCGACTCGTCTTTCTCAGACTGTTGAAGCACTCGCTTAGTGGTCCTAGGTAAAACAAGTTTTGCAGCATAATACGTTCTCTTGAAAGCTTTGTTGAGTCTTCGTTTGACTAATTCTTGTATATCAACTCCTTTGAATGGCAAACTGATATAGACAGGTTTCTTCGGAACTGTTTGGATTGTTTTGCAGAGGGTGATTTCTTTAGAGTATTTATTAATGAATTTCTCAGAATATCCATTCTTAGATAAAATATCCTTCAAAGTTTTTATTTCATCCTCAATTGTACTCTCAGAACCAATTTTCGTGCTTTATTGGATAGTGTTCTTTTATATTGGATTGGAACAAAGCTCTTGAAATGCATACATTGTTCTGTCCATAAAGACTTTCTAAATACGCATCTTTCGATTGTGTCATCATTCATTTTTACTAGAAAAACCTCTTGGAATTCAATAGTATCGTTTTCCTCGTGTTCTACTGTGAAATTGAGATTTGGATGCCATCAGTTGAACTTTATCAACATGTCTTCGACTTTTGATCTGTTTCCACAGACAATAAAAATGTCATCAACATATCTTAGGTATACATCCGTTTCCTGTATATGTTGCTGCAAGGAACCAGTTTCTAGGCCTGACAAGAATAAGTCAGCGAAAAGTGATCCCAAAGAGCTTCCCATTACGACACCATCAACTTGACGGAATAGACGCCCATAGAATTGGAATTGGAGATTCTTAGTGCATAAAAGTAACAATTTCCTCAATTCCAATGTTGGAATGGAAATGTCTTCAGCTTCTTTACATATGATGTCGATAGTCTCAACGACTGGCACATTTGTGAATAGACAGGTAACATCGAAAGAGAAATCTTTGCTTTGCTTGACAAACAGAAATGAATCAGAGGCTATATACGTTCCGAAACGTTTTCTCAAGGGCTTAAACAATTCACATAGCCACTGTGCTAATTTGTGGTATGGTGAGTTTATCATTGAGATATAGGTGTTAGCGGTGCTCCTGGTTTGTGTGTCTTAACGCGTCCGTATAATTTTGGGATTTGTCAGCCAATCGGTTTGATATTCCCAAATGTATTTTCATCAATGTATTTCTTCTGTTTGAAGAGATGTCGTAGATTCTGCACAATTTTCTTTTCGGTCGATAACGTTTGATCTTTTTCATGATTATCCAATTTGAATTTAGATTCATCAGAGAGAATTTGAGGCATTCTCTCGATATAATCTTTCATATTCATTAATAGCTGCACTTTGTCCTTTATCAGCTTGTAAAATAACAAGCCTTGTGTAGTTCGAGTTTATCAACCACATCTATGTATACAAAAGGAGATGGTCGCCACCCTAAATCTACCATGGTAATACGTCTTAAATATTATTCTTTATTCATTTAAAACTATGCTTTATCAGTAGGATTATCTTAACTCACTTCAACACTATTATTATTATTATTATAACCATTACTATTGATATTACTCTGTTTACAATTCTTGTTATATTCTCTAATGTCTAATTGTTTATCTATGTGGTGTAATTGAAGAGTAATGCATTTTATTTAAATTTTGATCTCTCATACTCTCCCTACCCTTATCTATTTGAACATGACCTGGAAAACATTCACACACTCGTCTTTCTGCATGACTACTTCAATGTAGTTTACTTGTGTTTATTATTAGTCTTATATCTCCCAATGTAATTTCAAAAGTGTATATAACCGTGTATGTAGAGTATTCAGCTGACGAGTTCTACCAAAATATGATGAATTCATTGAATCCTGCTTCATTAACCTTTGTTTTGTTTTTTATGTTCATGTCGGGAAATACATATTTCTGCAGAGCGAAGTGTCAACTTAGCCTTTTGTTATATTATTATCTCTGTGATTTCACCAGATGAATTCAGTCTCCCCCAGTGTAATATAGTCGATGTTGCAATTCGTTTTCCGAACGGTATTCACATTCACTTATGTTTCCTCTTTTCATACAGATACAATAACTTCCGTGGTCGGTATCTTTTGCTTAGTCCTGATATGTGCATCTATAATGTTCACCGCTATGGCATACGAACAACTAGCTCTATTCTCAAATGCGTTCAAATTAATCCTTACTATTCTTCTCTCTACTGTGAATATCCACCACAACCATGGAGACAATCTAGTGGGCTATCAGAGAATCCTCCAAGTCAACTACCAAACGGTGAACAAGCATCTTACAAATCCAGTTCGTCTCAGGAAACACTAATGCAGAATGTCGATCTGTCCGATCTACAACAATCCAGTTTGAATGGGAATGATTCTTGATTATCAATTATTTATGGTGGAGTAGATTATTTTACCAGGAATAAATCTTTGTTACTCTTGATCTTTTACACAGTGATATACCGATTGACTGCACTGAAATTCAGGAATACCAAACACACTGATCCAGCCTTTTTTAGGATCAGAACTGCACACTATATCATGTCGTGAGTTAACCATTCGGGTGCTCTCTCTCTCTCTGTTAGATCCTATAACTATGTGAATGCTGATGATAACACTTAATATTTAGGGCTGAGCTAGGTGAAGCAGGAGTGAAACGTGGAACCTGCTAGTTGGAAGTTGGAATGCTTTAGCCAATAAACCATATTCCCGCTTAGATATAAGCGTTATCTACTGAACATTATTGGAGAGCAGATTCGTCACAGTTTCAGACTCTTCACCCCCACCGATAGTCAAATCTAATATCTTTAGTATTAAAAGACAACTCTACTAACCAATCAAGCGTTGAACTTCTGATGAAATCCTTCAGTAGTTTAGGATTATCATAAGTATTATCTAACGGCTAATTAATAGAGTCTACTCTCCTATTTCCTGAGATTATTTGAAGAATGTTATTTAGGACATTGAAGAAGATAAGTATTATTACTTCAATAAATAATGTATTCTGAGAAGATGGTAAATTGCCTCGATATGCAAGTAAAATTTACGCCTTATAGTGAAAATATTATCGGTGAAATATGTAAAGTAATTTAGTCTGAGGAGAACAGAAGCAAAGGCCTATCTTCGATTTACTGAGCACATATCAGAAAGTATGCGATGAAGGGGAAGCAACAGGTTGAACAGCTAAGTCATAGGACATCTCGTTGACACAGAAAATGAAGTGGAAACATTGGATTCCTTCAAAATAATAAACAAACAAGCGAGCAAACAGGCAGGCAGGCAAACTCAAGTATTTTGAGATTCAAAGATGTCATTTTTAACAAATGGTTAGGAGCTGACTTATGTGGTGAAATAGAAGCTGCAGTGAGTCATTCTCTAGTCTTTGTTAATGGTAACTTTTCGCATAATCTTTTATTCAGTGTAGATGCTGATTTCTCTTCATTTTTGCTACATCGTCACTTATTAAACGTTACGCGTGGTATGTCTGTTATCTAAATAAATAAGCTTGAATGACGGTATGTTTTGTTTTCATATTCTACTTGCTCATTACTACTTCTCTTGTGGCTCATACAGTCGTATAATCTGTGTACCTGTATATCTTTATGCTACTCCTCCTCTTCACATTTGTTTTTATTTCGTAACAATCAACCTCATTACCTTCTCAATTATCGTTCGACATTTGAGTGACGGGATCTGAACTTCGCCGATGATATATGTCTGATTTCCCACAAACTGGAAGATATGCAAAGGAAAAGCAACAAGTTGGCAGAAGAAGCATCAAAGATAGGACTTCCTCCAGGTGAACATAGAGAAAACAGAGGTGATGAAGATTCCTGGCCAACAACACCAACAGCAACAATAACATACAGCAAATAACAATCAGCCAGTATGAATGGGAGGAACCTGAAAGAAACAACCTCCTTTACCTACCCACCTACCTGGGAAGCATCGGTTCAACCTCAGGCGAATAAAACTGACGAGGATATCAAAGAAAGAATCGGAGGAGCAAGACAGGCTTTCACTACTCTCAAGTCTGTGTGGAGGTCAACAGCGCTCAACATTAAAAATAAGATCCGGATTTTCAACTCCAATGTAAAGTCAGTGCTACTATACGGATCAGAGACTTGCACCGAGTGTCGTAAAGAGCATCTCAAACTACAGACCTTCATTAACAGTTGTCTTCGCTCAGTACTACTCAAGATCAGATGGCCGGCCAGAAAAGATCAGCAACAGGGAGGGTTCTCCGGGAGCGAACCAACCCAGTGGGAACCGATTGTGAAACAAACAGGCAGGAAGAAATGGAGATGGATTGGCTGGTCATACTCTGTGAAAACAAATCATCAAGTGACATCACTAGACAAGCCATTGCTCGAGTGGAACCCGAAAGGGAAGCGGCGAGTTGGTCGTTCAAGGGTGACTTGGAGGAGGTGATGTGAAGAGGAGATGAAAGCATGTGGGCAGACCTAGAGCCAGGTGAAAACGCTGACAGAAAACCGAACGCAATGGAGACGCGCGGCTGAATCCCTATGTTCCTCTAGGAATTAAAGGATATAATAATAATAATAATTTGAGTGAGAAAGAAAATGAAAGATATTTCAGTGAAGAGGATTTTCACAGGCTGTACAATCTCATCTTTACATTTCAGCATACAGTAGTCACTCAGTAAAAGCCAATTAGAATTATATCAGAAAATGTGTATTGGGGAGCAAGTACAAAATAGAATATTGGTTACCACTCAGAATATATGTGGTCAACACGAACGTGAGATAAAATGAGATACAGTAATTCAGTGATGTGTGTAGAGGTGGTGAACAAGAGTAGAGGTTTCGAGAGTGAGCGTAATCACCGGTATATTGGAGACAGTTAGAAGACTGCATGAAAATAAACCAGCCAACAAATAGGATAAACTAGACGTGAATTCAAGGATGAGAAGTAAGAATGATAATTATAACGACAGTGTTGATGATTGATTAACTAATAACGATGGTGTTGTATAAACAAACTCAGAATTAATATTAGTGAACGATTATCAGACGGTAACGAATTTAGTGAAGTTGAATGGACAGGATTGTGTAAATATAATAAGAAGTTTGAGAACCATTACGTAAACCTGAGATAGTGTATATTTTTTATTTTTGATTACAGCTTGATTCCACACTGTATTTTTGGTACAAGTATGGAATTTTCAGCATGGATATCGGTAGCCCAAATTTTGCACGCCGACCATAGATACCAGGTGTGCGTCGGCAGGGGATCAAACCTCGAACCATTTGTATGGTCGGCGAGAGTCCTAACCACTTTGCCACCGACGCACAATACAATGAGAAATATCATGAGGTTGGGAATGTCTTGATGAAAACTTTTGTCGATGAAAGAAGGAAAGAAATGGGATATGAATTTAAAGTGCAAGCGCTTATGGAAGATGTTCTGATCTCAATGTGGATCGATATAAGCGTGGCGGTTGAATATACTTCTCTCGGATACAGGTGTTAGGTCTTTTGGTATTGACTGTTACCGCTTCAGTTACTGAAAGACGAAGACACAGTTGAGTGGTCGTAAAGAGATTATGTGAAACACGGTGGATAACGGAGATTTGTGCATGTCCATTTCGTTTTAATGCAAGTTTCAATCTATGCATTTATTCCTTAACAAATTCGCTAGAACATATGCAGTTTATTCTGTAATTGAGGCACTTAACTGAGTCCTTTTTCTACTGATGCAGTTGCAGCTATTTATTTTTATTTTTTTATTTATTTTTTTTTATTTTATTTTATTTTATTTTTTTTTGGTTACAGCTTGATTCCACACCGTATTTTTGGTACAAGTGTGGAATTTTCAGCGTGGATATCGGTAGCCCAAAATTCGCAGGCCAACCATAGATATCAGGTGTGCGTCGGCGTGGGCTCGAACCCCGGACCATGTGGATGGTCGGCGAGAGTCCTAACCACTGTGCCACCGACGTGTGATATTGTGCTAAGATTTATCATTAGGATGTCACGAAAGGTTCGTTGGCAGAAAAAAAGTCAAATAGTAGGGAAATGGATTTGATATCAGAGAGGGTGAATGACACGTTGATGTGGGGAGAGAGAGAGAGAGAGGTGTGAAAGGAACTCAAAGAAACACAATGTTAATGCGAGAAATAGCCCTACACTGAAGATTTGAAGATAAGGTGTATACAATTTCCCTATAGAGAGATAAAAATATTCCAAATAAAGATTTCTTTACCAAGTGTCTCGTCTTCTGCAGTTACATATAAAAAGGAATGTAACGATCAGTCTGAGTCTTCTTTCTAGTCAAGTTTCTTTCCAGATATCCGTTCAGATTCCTGATGAGAAGGTTGTCTAAGAAAGGTGTACTGTTGTTTTTCTTACTGAGAGCATTCAAAAGCTCCTGTCTATTAACACTGCGGTCGCAGACAATCAAGTTGCCATCTAGGTATCAATGATAATAGTCAAGCTCATTACTCGTCTCTCTGAGTGGACCATTTTAAAGTTTTGTCAAGAAAATACCAATTGGCAAAGGACACAAAGATGAGCCTTTTGCAACTCCATCACCTACTCTATGAAAATCATTGTTCAACATAAACTGGACATTCATCGTACATTCCAAAAGTAATTCTTTGACGTTTTCAAGTTGTATTCCTCCACCTATCTTTCGTTCTGTTACTCGGTCACACAAGCAGTTAAGTATTTCGAGCGATTAGGTTATGTTGGCAGATAATGATGCTTCATTCAGTGACATCCTTTAATTTCCGATCACATTCAGGCTTCTGATAAATTCTACAAAGCTGAATACGTCTTTTACCCTGAACTCCACCAGTTCATCATGCAAAGGTCCAAATGCTTTTACTAGCCAGTTCATTGTACAGTGATAGGGCGATTGACACATTTCTAGAATTGAAGGTAACTGCACTGCATTCTTGTTCGAGAACTGAGCTGGTAGTCATGTGTCTTGAATTGTCTTCTTGATAAGCATGCTAGATAACGTTCAGATAGGCGTTCGAAAAGTATGAGGCGAATATAACTAGCTGCTCAGATGAGAATACAAAGAGTTTCTAAACTAAATATTTGTTGGAACTGTAATAAAACTATTAACTTTCCTTATTCAGGTAGTAATCCATTGATGAAAAATCAAGGCAAATAAAATGGGTCCATTTTAAATTGCTCCATGCGTTATAATTCCTACATTCAAACCATTTAAGAAGTATTCGCCTATGAAGTTAGAGAGATTAATATCCCCATTGATAGTGCTAATTTTTTTAGCCATTAACCAGCATAATTTTTGTCATTCCGCCTGTACTGAGGAAGTGATTGTCTTGTGAAGATAATCACTCAGCTTTCCCTGTGATAGTTACAGGTTATTGTGCATTTCATGTACTTGGGCTAACACAGTTGTTTATTACCGTTTGTCCTCAGAATTGTAGTACATGCGAAGACTGATTCCTAGCCAATTCTTATTTTAATTGTTTTGCTTTGCGTGTGGGAAAGGGGAATTCAAGCTTTAGCTTTGAAGGTCACTCATCCCTCTTTTGTGGGACTGCTTCCGACTAGGCGAAGTTTGAGAGTGTGTCACCTGAAGGGAACCAAGCCTCCAACCACATATATAGTCGGCGAGTATTTTATTCCCAAACAATCGATGTACTCTAATCCAGTCTAGTGGTGCACAAATATATGCCTGTGTCGAGTGTGATAACTTATCATTGTATCTGCTGTGCATTGTACATAATATTTCAGAACAGTCTACCTTCTGCTTTTATACAATGCAGGTGTTCGAGAAAAGCATAAAATGGACACTGAGTGTCCATTTGAGATCTGGTATTATAAGTTGACTCATCATAATCCGTTCTGGACTATCTTTTTTCGATATTACTACTTATTTAGACATTCTAAATAACTCCGTCATCATGATCATTTCTTCTCCTAGAATGTATATCATTGTTCCGACGCTTGTATATCACCTGTTCATTTAATCCCTATTTATTCATTTTTATCACTGCTTAATCCCTAATTATAATCCCTCCTTTCGTGTTTGTGTGCTGGCGTTGATAACGTGTTGTTTGATGACTGGGTTTTTGTTTTTATGGAGTCAAGGTGAGGATGAATTCAAAATGTTTGCGCGATTTGTTTGGTGTGTGTGTGATTCTGGCTGACAGAATTTGGATCCCACCCTGTTGGGAAAACTCTTCTTGATTCTAAAGGTACCTCTTACAGTTGGTTTTGGTTGGATAATTCTGTTATATACTACTTGTTTGTGCATGAGAAATTATTGGACCTGTACATCTGAAGTCTTGAATGCAATCAAGCATCTGAAAGCTGGAAAAGCAGCCGGACCAGATGGAATACCCCCTGAATCACTGAAAGCGGACCCAGAGACTACAGCAGACATGCTGACTTTATTATTGCAAAAGGTCTAGAAGGACGAAAAGGTGCCTACTGACTGGAGGAAGGGTTACCTCGAGAAACTACCAAAGAAGGGAGACTTACGCCTCACTCTGCAATAACTGGCGAGGAATCATGCTCCTGTCTATACCAAGTAAAATCCTGAGTCACATCATCCTGGAGAGATTAAAGATAAGATAAGATAATAGCTTTATTCCAAATCAGTACTTGTGATACAGAATGTAATTCTCAGCATTTTTACTACAATATTGAATATACCTAGTACATTAACAATAAATAAAGTTCAACATATTGAACTGAATTTTTGATTTTCCCGTCGATTGATTGGACCGAAGTGCTCGGTCTCAGGTTGACATGTCGGCTTCTTGTGCAGAGGCCTCGACGATGTCTGGGCATTTAATTAGTATACAATTGGTGGATGGTGGCTAGCAGTGGAATCCAGGATGCGCATTTCGTCCTATTTGGGACGATACTGTTGTGTGGGAACATCATCACTCACTGAGAAATGCAGGTACATTCAGATGACGAGTCCCAAATAAGACGAAATGCGTTTCCTGGATTCCACTGCTAGCCACCATCCACCAATTGTATACATAGATTTGTTCAACATAGATTAAAGTTACCTTAGTCAGATTTGACAACAACATATTAGCATGTCGGTAGCAAAGCCAAAATTGAACAGAGTGTTTGAAGGTGTTAGAAAAGTAGATACTACTAGCATATTTAATGGCATAAGCGATAGCAAAACGGTCAAGATATACAGAATATGAAAGAACGAACAAGAATATTTTAAGTAGAGTTTGTAAGGAAGAAAGAAACAAAACAGCACGTAACAAAAATAAATACAGAATGAAAAAAAGTAGAGAGAAAACGTTGTATCTGTAAATGATGTGAGTTGGAAAGACGAGATCCATTTGTTCTACTGACTATTTAATAAGTTATAGGTATCACGCCTGATGCTTTCTTTATCGCACAGAACACGAGGTAGGTAGGGTATGGTTGAGTTCTTGTACTTGCTAGTGCGAGCATATAGGTTTCTATTTAGGCTTCTGGTTTTCCCTGATGATGATGAGAGTTGTGAATGAATAGTGTGAGTGGTGTGAGTTAGATAAAATGGATTTCGCCCATTTTTCACATGAGTCCATGTGCCTGTCCACCAGAATATTAACAAGCTGGCTGGCTAAGTGGCACGTTGCTTACCCTGCTGACAACCTTTAACATCCTACGTAATAAGGTATAGTCTTTCTTCAGTAGCCAGCCCTGGAAAGACGAAGGGGGAACAATAGAGAATAATAGGCAAGATGCAAGAGTTAACGAATTGTAGGAGTAAGCGTTAGGTTATACCAGAATGTCTTAACTTCTTGATGTAAAAGGTAAGACGGAATATTTTCTTAGAATGCATCAGCATATAAGACGACCAGGAAAGATCAGCAGATAGAATGACGCCTAGTTGTTAAATTTCCGACTTGGTTTCTATTTCAGTGCCATCTATGTTGCACACCTCGTGAGTGCTAACCAGTTTGTTTAGGTCAGATTTGTGCCTAAAGGTGAAATTAACTGTTTGGCATTTGGAGGGGTTTAAGATGAGACCGTTTACCTTGGACCATTGGCTGATTTCTGACAAGAAGCCATTCAGTTTAGAGCAGTCACTTTGACATTTGACAAGTAGAGATACAGTTAGGTCATCAGCATATTTGACAAAGTTAATGTCATTTGAAGATGGTTGGTCATGTAGAAAGAATGAAAATAGAAGTGGGGAGAGTACAGCACCTCGGAGGACACCAGCTTTAGTGACCACACCAGAGGAGGATTTACCTTTGTATACGGTGTGCTGCATTCTGTTTGAAAAGTAGGAATGCAACCAGTTAGTGACCCAGGACTCGGTTTGTGTCATAGAGAGCTTATTTAGCAAGAGACATCTAGGTACAGAGACGAAAGCAGAAGTGAAGTCGAGAAACGTGCAGCGGACGTATTTGGCACCTTTATCTAATGATGAGACGATACTGTTGTGTAAGACGGCTGCAGCGTCTCAAGTGCTCCTACCCTGTCTATAGGTAAATTGTTTGGGGTCTTCGAAGCTTTTAAGGGAGGGTTCAAGTTTAAGAAGTACTAGTTTTTCCATAAGCTTTAGAAATGGGTGAGTGGTGGCAATGGGTCTGAACTTTACGTTCTTGCTATTACGAGGTTTAGGGACAGGGACTATTTTAATGTCTTTCCATGGAACAGGTACAACGTTTTCGGAGAAAGAAGCATTTAGGATGTTAGTAAGTGGAGAATATAGAGCATCTGCACATTGTTTTAGAACATATGCAGGTACACCATCAGGGCCAAGACTACATGAGGGCTTAAGAGTTTTAAGACATTTTAAATCATCAAGAGTGTTAAAGTCCTGGAAGTTATCAGCTACAAGATTAGTAACATTAGAAGTGATTATAGTAGAAGGAGAGCGTATAAAAGACTGATTGAGAGCATTAGCATCACAAGAGGGAAAAACATTACATCGCTTACTATTGCCAGTAATTTCATTGAAAAATTTCAACATGCTGGTAGGAGATTTGCATGATAAGAGTGTTTGTTTATAGATTGCATTAAGATTTTTGATTTCAGATTTGATTTGAGCATTAATCTTTTTAAGTCCTAACTTATCTCTGAGTTTATATAATGTTTCTTTTTGCCTGAGAAGTTGTTTGAGATGAGGAGACGAGAAGCGGTCGAGGCGTTTGAATAGTGTTTGTTTGGGACAGCATATGTCAAGGCAGAACTTAAGATAATCCGTTATATTGGTTATTCAGTCATCTAATTTACTTTCATAGAATAAATCCCAGTTAGTGTTTTTTAACATGCATCTTAGATTGAGTAGGTTATCAGATGTGTAGCATCTTTGTTGTGCTTTCTTAGACAGGTGTGAGAAGACTTTGATATGTGTTTTGCTGGACGCACTGGATACAGAACTCCGACCAGAACAAGCTGGCTGGATTCAGGAAAGGCAAATCATGTTCTGACCGAATTGCAACTCTACGCATCATCATCACAGAACAAAGCATGGAATGGTGGTCAAACTTCTACCTCAACTTCAAAGACTTTGAGAAGGCCTTTGACAGCGTTGACCGCGAAGTAATTTGGAAATTACTCGAGTACTACGGCGTGCAGCGCCCAAATATTCATCAACCTCATTCAACAGCTGTACGACAACAACGACACATGTCAAGTGATCCACAACGGAAAATTCAGCGAGGCGTTTGGAGTAAACACAGGAGTCAGACAAGGGTGGTTATTATGATATTCCTAATTGTGGTGGACTGACTGGATTATGCGTCAGACAGTGGGAAACGAGAAGACAGGAATATCCTGGACCGACGTGAAAAGTCTAGAAGACGTGGATTTCGCGCGTGGATGATTTATGTTTGCTGTCTCACAAAATCGAAGACTTACAAGCGAAAACTGACAAACTGGTCGAAGAAGCAGCCGGTGAAGACAGGACACCATGTGAACATAGACAAGACTGAGGTTATGAAAATAACCAACCAACAACATCAACAACAACAACGGCGGCAACACCCAGCGCCAATCACCCACCATCGACGGGAGGGATTTTGAAGAGTTTACTTCATAACCTCACTTATCTAGGGAGCATTGTCTCAACTACAGACAGTCGGAACGGACGAGGATGTCAAATCGAGCGAGAATCGGGAAGGCAGGCGAGAAACACATTCATTCATCAACCTGAAACCAATCTGGAAATCTTCGTTACTCAGCCAGAATCAACAACAAAATTCGGTCGGATTTTTCAATACAAACAACGTCAAGTCAGTCAGTTCTTCTATACGGATCGAATCAGAAACTTGGCGGCTGGGTCACAAAGAATATTTCCAACAGGATATTGCAGACCTCTATTAACAACTAACTGTCTTCACTCTATACTGAATGAAGATCCGATGGCCGGGCCGGAATGAATCACCAACAAGAAACTATGGCTGGGAACAAACAAACAAAACAAGAACCAATCGCCGACCAACAAATATGCAGAAGAAAGTGGAGATGGATTGGACACTCGCTTGCTGAGGAGGGAAGCCGCTGGGTGACATCGTGTGCGCGTCAGGCCATTTCTCGAGTGCAGCCAGGCCGAAAGGGAAGCGGCGAGTGGAACATCAGTGCGAGCGTGGGTGGCATGGAGAAGGTCGTGTGACGAGAGAGGGGTTGAAAGAGTTTGGGCTAACATGGATGCAGGTGAGAACTATAGCAGAAGACAGAAGCGAGTGGAGACGTGCGGTTGAAGCCCTATGTTCCACTAGGAACCCAAGGGGACAATAATAATACATCTATCTAATATCATTGTTGAGATAGTTTTGCGTTTGGATACATCATGATTGTTGAATATTAGCTCAGGTTTTATAACAAATAATTGCCTTTTTTTGCTGCCATTGGGTTATTTTGTGACTGTGAGTAACTCAAAGGAGTTCTGCCTAGCTACAGAGTGGGGAGCAAGGATCGGCTGCCCTCTGTTCAGACTACAAAACATATCGATTCTGCTCGTTACACTGATGTCTATTAGGTACAAAATTAATTGATTGAAAGAAAGTGTTCACAAAATCTGGTTGAAACTGTTTAACTGACCAAGCAGTACAATTACGCCTCATAGCTACGGCTGAGAAAACCTGACCTGTGTATGCAAAAGAAGCGCATGTTCATCATCTTTGTATACCTTGGCCTACTATAATGTCATCAGGGATATAATCATCTGTATTTTCATGTCATATTATGCCTTCTTATTCCTTTTCACGCAATTTACTTCATTCCGTTACCATCCTGACTATGTGTCAACCTTTACAATTTACACTGAGCTTATCATGTGCTTATTAGTTTATTACTTTTCACAATTTAATCTCTTTATTTTATCACTACACTCGATATCTGTTGACCCTTGCTTGAACTTACATTCAGTGTTCCCCATTCGTTGATATTTGTTTGTACGTGTTAGGTGATAGTCATATTTCTCTGGCACCAGCGAGTAGAACTCACTACCAACCCACATCCAACACCCAACATAACCAACACCAATAAAACTGTTGACTATAAATACAACCAGAACAACAACAGACAACAATCAACCAGCATAAAAGGGGGGATAAATCTGAAAGAAACAACCTCCTTTACTTACCCACCTACCTGGGAAGCATCGGTTCAACTACAGGCCAACGGAAATGACGAGGATATCAAAGCCAGAATCGGAAAAGCAAGACAAGCTTTCATTACTCTCAAGTCTGTGTGTGGAGGTCAACAGCACTCACCATCAAATATAACATTCGGATTTTCAACTCCAATGTGAAGTCAGTCAGCGCTACTCCCTATACGGATCAGAGACTTGCACTGCGCGTCATAAACAGCATCTCAAACAAACTTCAGACCTTCATTAACAGTTGTCTTCGCTCAATACTGCTCATGATCAGATGACCGGCCAGAAAAGATCAGCAACAGTGAGGGATCTATGGCAATGAGTGGACCGACCCAGTAGGCACGGATTGTGAAACAAATATGCAAGAAGAAATGGAGATGGATTGGCTGGTCATACTCTGAGAAAACAAGTCATCAAGTGACATCACTAGAGAAGCCGTCGATCGAGTGGAATCCGAAAGGGAAGCGGCGAGTTGGTCGTCAGTTTGAGGTTGACATGGAATAGAGGAGGTCATGTGAAGAGGAGATGAAGGCGTTTGAGCAGACTTGGAGCGGAGTGAAAAGATTGGCAGAAAACCGAACCTAATGGATACGCGCGTCTGAATCCCTATGTTCCTCTAGGAATTAAAGGAAATAATAATACACTAGAATGTCACCCAGATATCTATTCACATTTTATTTTATGTTCTGAGAGTAACCGTACATCTTATATACATTCATCACCTGGCGACAATTTTAACTAACGAACTATCATTCTATATTACATATGTACCCCAATACACTTTCTAATATAATTTGTACTTGTCTTCACTGCCTATCTCAATTCTGATATTCATGGATTCATTATTGTTTAGCCTGAGGAAAAAGTTGTCGAAAACAGTTTATCCACGTAAAACCATGGGGAATTTTATTCGTCTACTTAAATTAATCTACACCACTCACTTAAAAAAAATAGACTTTCTTAAAAACGAACTTTTGTGGAAAGAAACATGGTTACAAAATTTTTATTCAGAGTCCTCATCATCTAAACTCTCTTCTCCTTCTGACTCATTCATACTCGGAGTTGACATTTATCCATTAGTTTGATTATTTAAACTTTTTTGAGCAAGTGCTATTGGGAATGCTTGAGAATTACCACTATTCATACTCGATATTGGAGTGTACTGTCTCCATGACTGTTGTGGATAGTAACAAGTCAATTGAGGGTAATAGTTGTAGGATTGATACGAAGATATCTGGAGGCATAGAAGTACAGATGACACTGATTGCAATCCATATTGCCTTATATTATCCACGCATGCACCTGGGGTGAAGTAAATATATGAACCGGTGAATTGAGGTCGTCTGTACAGAGAAGATATGAGAAAATAGAGTTAATGTTAGTTAATGTTAATTTTAAATATATATATATTCAGTCAACGAATATTATTTACAGGTTGAAATAATAATGGGATTTCTTTGAAATAGTATTCACTTACCAGGTGATTTAATGAAATAAGTACACTCCATATATTTGATATAAAAAGCATCTTTGCATATTATATGTTTTAACCAGCTGAACTTTTCATTTGTCATGTACATATTTGATGTTGTGAACAGTACTTAGATGAAATAATTTCTGAAGTGACAGTAGTTATATAGACTGCAGATGACACAATTTATCGTGTATTATTATTCACAGACAATGATAGAAAGAAGTAGCAACCAGAAACTATGGAAACAAATCAATCATGAACCGACTGTTTAACAAGAATGCAGAAAGAAATGAAGATAGATTAAGTATACGCTGAGGAAACCATTGGTTAAAATCATGTGTTATGCAGGCCATCGCTGGTAAGGAACCCGAATGGGAAACGACGAGTGGATTGTTATTCCGACGGTGACATAGAGGAGATCATGGGAAGTAGAGATGAGAAACTATGGGAAAATATGTGGCCAGATAAAGTCGACCGCATACATTAAGAGAAAATGGAGACGTACTGCGGAAGCCGTCTGTTCCACTGAGATCCAAGCGAATAATGATAATAATAACAACCCACTGACACACCCAGACACAGACTTCCACTCTATAGTATCTCTATGTTTTCGATATTATTATTTATTGATATAAAGTGTATAACCCGTGTGAATAGAACTCATTGCGAACATTTATCAGGATAATGCACCAATACTAACCAATATTCGTTGTTTTTCACAGTCATTCACTTGTGAAATTTAGTGTTCGATTCTGGTGTTAATTATGTTCACGCATATTACCACATACACACACATGTTTTGAACGATAATCTATCAACAGTACGCATCCCCCGGGTTTCGAACCCAGGACCTTCTGGTTACAAGGCGAGCTCGTAGAAGATTAAGCCACTGGGACCCAATCCAATGGCCAGCACATGAATTCTAACTTCTGCCAATTCACGACATAGCACGACCATTTCACAATGTCTTCTTCGATGAGTTACTGCCTCATCTTCAACCACTGGATCGGGTTTCAGTGGCTCAATCTTGTACGAGCTCGCCTTGTAAGCAGAAGGTCCTAGGTCCTATCCCCGGTGGGTGAGTGCTGCTGAAGACTCCCAAACTAGGACGAAACAAGTGTCCAATACTCCGTGGTGGTTTTTCCGTGGTTCTCTAGCTGGTGTCAGCTTATGATGAAATTCTCCATGCAATTAAATAAAAATTCCTACAAAACCAATACTTGAAAATATATCAACAATCGATTCGTTTATGTCTCTTAGAGTTTTGATGTCAGTGATTCGATATTACCCTAAAATGTATTAATGTTGTTAAATAGCAATATTTCCATAACTATTATGGACGCATGTAACTGTGAAACGTGAAGATGAAGATATCGAAAAGAATATTCTTGGTTTACCAATCTGCCTTCTGAAACCAACAATGGACTTCCTTAATGATAGTAATAATAATAATAACAATCATGCTTTATTCTAAACAAACACAGTAGGGAATTTGAACAAACCCTTACAAACTAAACTATAGAATAATCTGATGCTCGCTAGTAACTTGCTGCAGGATGGAGTTTCCTGGAGTTCTAGTGAAAAGTCGTGTCCAGTGAGGTCCAATTAGATGTCACGTGTGTAGATGGATATCCCACCGACGACATTGGCTGGGGTAGCGCTAGGTCACGAATTGGCATGAGTTAGAATTCATGAGCCACTGAATCGGATCCCAGTGACTGAATAGTATACGAGCTTGCCTTGTAACCGGAAGGTCCTGGGTTCAGAGCCTGGTGGTAGGTGCGTATTAACGATGATTCCCAAACTAGGATGGAACGGCAGCTGTCCAGTACTCCCTGGTCTTCAGTGGTTCTCTAACTGATACCTGTCTATCTGCCTGTTTTCGACATAGAACTTTGCACAAATGTGCACCCGTTAAAGTCGCCACACTCCCTCCATGTAGCACACAAAACAAGAGAAGAAAGTACAAGAAAAGCATAATAGAGACAGTGAGCAGAGGTGTGAGAAAAAGGAGTAATAGCGAAGAACAAAACAGTTTCATTGGAGATCATAAGTCACAAGGAGTGGATGCATCTCCGCCAGCCATTGAGAACGATTTTGAGCCATGTCACCAATTGTTTCCAACCATTGACTTTTACCTTCTCGAGGACCCCAACCAGTTAGGAAGTCTACACCTTCCTACGTGGCTTAGACCAACTGTTTTAGATTTCATTGACTGGTGTCATGTTCTTGTTTGGCCTCCGCTAGCTTTTTTCCAGCCTGACCCTCTATCCGCTAACATTTCTCGTTGAGGAAGGCGATGACTAGGCATACGCAACACATGTCCTAACCATCTCAGTCTTTGTAACTTCACAACTTCGTCGATTGATTTCCCCCTTTACCCAACAACTCGACGCCTAACCTCAATATTGCTCACCCTATTATACAACTTCATACGGAAATAGAGCGCAGGAACTTATGATCAAAGACAGCTAATCTTTTCATGTCTTCCACTCTCACTGGCCAGGTCTCACAGCCAGCCATAAAGGAGGATGGAGCGGACTGATGAGCAGTACACCCGCCCTTTGGTCGATAGTTGGATATCTCGTCTACGCCAGAGACGGCGTAAACCGGCAAATGCGAAACGAGCCCCCTGTATCCGTACTGACATTTCGTCAGAGATCAATCCGTTGGCACTGGGTGATGGTACTTCCCAAAGAAGTGAAGCGGTCAACGTGCTCTACCACTTCAATCCCTATTTCTAATCTAAGAGTCGGTGTAATCCAGTCCTGTAACGTCATCTTGCGTTTGGCGAGAGCGAATCGCATGCCAAATAATTGTAGATTGCAGCTCAAGGTATTTAGAAGACACTGCATTTTGTCAGCGTCTTCGCCTAGAAGGACTATATCGTCTGCATATTCTAAGTCAACGAGATTATTCCCCGGTAGCAAGTCAATCCCTGAGTCGCTGAAGTCACTTAGGGTTAAGTCCATTAACACATCTATGATGAAGTTGAATAGAAAAGGGATAATGGGCATCCTTGACGGACACCACTGGTCGTCATCAGTTCAGATGACAGCTCGCCGTAAGCCCTCACCTGGCTGTATGAGTACGAGTAGAGTGCCTTAATCAGTGCAATATATTTTCTCGGAATTCCCTTTACAGCCAAGCATCTCCAGAGAACTTCTCGATCGACAGAGTCGAATGCTGCCTTTAGGTCAAGAAATATAATGACTGTTGGACGCCGGTAGGAATGCCTATGTTCTAGAATCTGTCGGAGGGTGAAGATATGATCAATACACCCTCTTCCTGGTCTAAAGCCTGCCTGGCTCTCTCGTGTTTGTGCTTCCCGAGCACCACTCAGTCTACGCATGATTATTGAGCCTAAGACTTTAGATACTATATTAGTCAAGCTAATCCCTCTGTGATTATCACAGGAAGACTTGTCTCCCTTCTTGTATATGGGGATAATCAGTGACTTACACCAACCCGATGGGACTTCTTCTGATTCCCAGACGCTGCCTAGTACCTCAGTTAATCAGACAGTAAGCTGTCTCCACCGTACTTAAATACCTCTGGAGTCATTCCATCAGGTCCCGCTGCTTTGCCTAGTTTCAGATTGGTGACAGCTTTAGTAACCTCAGTTAAGGACGGAGGACCTGTGTCTATATCCCATTCAGGGAGGTGTTGGATGCTCGGAAGGTTGAGCGTGGCTGTGGGCAATTAAACTGCTCCTCATAATGCTCTTTCCAACGATCCAGTCGTCTATCCTGGGAGCTAATTATAGTGCCATTTTTTCCGAGATTGTTTCACTTATGATTTGTCTTCTCCCACCCGTTTCCCTGATGAGTCTAAAGAGTTGCCTGGTGTTGCCTATCCTCAAGCTTTCTCCATCTCTTTGGCTTTTGTCGCCCACCACTGTTCACGGTCCTTGCGGAGACTTTTCGTAAGTTTCCTTTTGTGCAGCTTTCGCTCCTCATTGAATTCGGAGCTCGCCGGAATAAGTCTTCTAGCATCTATCAGTTCGGATGAGGCGGTGGAGATCCAGTGGTTTTTACTCACCTTTGGGTTTACCTTATTCACAGCTTTTACAGCTGTATCTATGGCTGCCTGGATATTTTCCAAGCTTCTTCAGGGTGAGCACAGCTGTCGAACACAGATATGTGTTTAGCTAGTTCTTCCTGAAATACGGATTTAGTTTCCTGATCGAGCTGGGGACGTGATGGTTTTACCGCCAGCTGTTTCCTACGTCCGTTCAGTCGTAAGCACACACGAGCGCGGACCAGTGCGTGGTCGGTATCTACACACGTGTTCCAGAAGGAGCGACAATCTCCTACCGACCCACGCCAACGATAGCTTATTGCTATGTGGTCTATTTGTGTCCAGCGTTGGTTTGATGAAGGGGGTCTCCAAGTCAAACAGTGTCTCTCCTTGTGTTTGAAGTTAGTGCTTACAAGAAACAAATGATTATCAGAACAGAACTGTAGGAGACGGTCACCGTTGTCGGTTCGCTGGCACGGAACTCCATAGGTGCCACCGACATCCTTCTCAGATTGACACAATTTCCCTACTTGAGCGTTAAAGTCACCAGCTAGAACGACTATGTCTGAGCGTTTAGCCTTTCTCACCAAACTAGACAGCTTTTGGTAGAACTCATCCTTCGTTTCATCTGAACTGCAGTCAGTGGGGGCGTAGGCGGAGATTACGAAAAGGCATCGGCGAGTAGTGCAGTCCTTCCTCCTTCTTACTGATCCGTTCAGGCGGACAGCACACATTCGGCTATCTACCGGGATCCAGTCAAGCAATGTCTTTTCTGCCCTAGTACTCAAAGCTATCCCTACGCCAGCTAATCCTCGTGAACTAGCTGTGGCATCTCCTGACACCCTCAAGGTGAATTTTGCAGATTCAACCTGTTGGCCAGGTGGGGTTAGGTGAATAACCACACTTGGGTCTTGTATGCGTGTTTCTGAAACACAGCATACATCAATGGCTCGTGATGCCAGGGTCTTGGCTAGTGATGCTTGTTGTCCTATTTGGCAAAGTGTCCTAACATTAAAGCTCCTATATGAAATTGGTGGCGCGGCTTTAAGAGGCTGTCGGTGGTGGTTTTTTGGCTTCCATCGTTTTTAGTGGACGCAGAGTGGAGAGGAAGTGGAGAGCTATCAAGTCGAGGAGTTGCATCAGTGGAAGGAAGGCAAGATGATAGAGATGAAGATGAAGACAAAGATGAGTGAGTAATAGAGAGGTTTCGTGTGCATTTCGGATTGTGAGGGCGATTGTTACTTCCCGGCTGCCCACACCGTGGAAGTTGGTTGCGTGACCGCAGAGCCCAGGGGACAACTGCTTGAGGCCGGTCACACGCGGCCTGTTTTTTTCGTTCTTTTTTGTTTGGTGTGTCTCAGTAGCATATTATCACTCCTACCCTGTGACACGGCAGCAGGAAGCGCGGTCGTTGTTAATCCGGGCCACGGCCGATCCGGCATGAAATTTTGTAAGTTTTTATGTATCACAGTGTTGGATTGGGTAGCTGCTTTTTGTTTAACCGCTTCCCAAACAACCTTTCTGGCATGGTAAAACCTCAAAAGACATAAGTCTCAGCCAGTATAGCTTGATTAGGTCATTGCGGTGTTCAAACCCGACCACCACGTCAAGGCTAACTGATATCAATCCGAGATCAACTCATAAAAAAATATTAGGGACGTATTTGTAGGAATTTAAGTGAACATAAAGAAGACAAGTGTGATGAATATAACCAACCAACCAACCAACAGCAACACCACCAACTACGAGCACCAATCACCACCAACAGAATAAACTTGAAAATAGGCCAAATCTTACACTTTCCTAGCAAGCATTGCTTTAGTTACAAACGAAGGCACAGGCTGGAGTGGATTGGTGAAGTAGAGCATCATCCCTGTGAAATGAGTTTGGAAATCCTCTGTACACCACAGCATAGAGAACGACATTCAGATAAAATAAACACCACTGGAACTGGAACTCCAAAGCTTTAGCTTGAAGCGCTACGTTTCAATTGAAAGGGGTAAAGGAATAAGAAAAATCTTGAATTCTCACAAGGGAGATAAATATCCTCGCACCGTTTATTTCTATTGAGTGGTAAACAGTGGCTTGAAACAGTGGCGAAGCTGTGTTTAGTTCAGTGAAGTGCTTTTACTGAACATTTCATCTTGTAAGATCATTTCAAGTTATGAATTAATACCCCCAAAATATACCTGTTTTTTCATAGGGAAAAACAAGGTTTTTCTTTAGCGAAGAAGTATATCTTTTCAATGAGATGTCACTTCAAAGCTTCCTTGTCCATTCTTGTTAGCATTATCGGAAAAATGCATTAAATGCCACTAGAATTTGTGCACCAGTCAATATACACATATGATATGATATGATAAATATAACCGGTGTTGTTTAGATAATACTTTTATTGTTTGGGAACGATAACAGTTCAACTACTGACCTTCTCAGGCATTGAGATGATTTTCACACATCAATGCTTTTCCCTATAGCAGAAGAGCGGATTTCCACCCACACTTACCACTTATTAGATATCCTGCTATATACAGAAGAGAAGACGGCGCAGTGAAAAGGTGGACCTACCTACCGAAAGTCAATGTCTACTGAGCAGCACATTAACTTCAACATTTGAGCAACTCTAGGCAGAAACAGAGATCTTATCCATTCTGTATGCTCAAGAATTCTGAAAATTCGCTTTATAGACACGATCGACAGCAACCTTATTCTAAACATTTTATTTAGAGAAACATGAAGAAAAATGCTTCTGCTAGCCAGATCATAGTACTAAAACAGACACTATGAGTTTAGCATTTAGAGGGGACACTACAGCTCGAGTTATTAAACGTTGTCTATCCAAGCGTGTTAAACTCACTTTTTATGCCTCTAACTTACACCCAGTATCCTCTGGTTCAATTGTGATCTAACATTGCCTGATGGATAAACTACTGAGAATTTCTACCCACCTCTATGTGCCTCTAACTATTTCATATACTCTTGTGGTGCAAACTACATTGGATGATATGAGCATGTTCTCTGTAAATGTGTAGCTGAAAATTGCCGTGTTTGGTTGATGAAAGGCGAGTATAAGATGACTAGATCTTTCATCTGTATATACTCTCCTAGAATCAGATCAATCAGGCATACACGATTTATCCTTCAAAGTTATCTATGTGATTAAATTCAGCCAGTGGTAAATTTTGCGTCTTTTTTTCCACTTATGTGTAACCCTATTTATGCATGGACAATAATCTAAGGTATGCATAGAGCAGCGTCTTATTAAACCCTTTACTTTGCCTTGGTCATAGCATAGACCTTATATATATTCATATATATTATCGCTTGAATTCATTCCACTTCACTTCATTTACGCCTTCTTGGTAGGCCCACAACTTCATCCAATTCTGGATATGTCAGGTTCCCCTTACCACTCTATTGCAAAATGGCTAGCAGATATTCTGGAATCTGTAAGAAAACAATTATGTACGCATTCGCTCCGTGACACCTTTCAGTTCATCGACTGCATACAAAACATGAATGTATCTAACAAAATAATATTGTCCTTCGACAATGAGTCACTTTTCACCAATGTCCCACTCACGAAAACGGTCTACTTCATATGCAGATATATAGATGACAACCACCTCAATGTTGGAATACCGAAAACATATTTGAAAGAATTATTATTGAGATGCACACTGAACATCCAGTTCACATTCAACGACAAAAAGATGGTATTGAAATGGTATCTCCGTTGGGTCCACTATTATCAGATTGCTCCGAAAGCAAGCCTCGAGAGAGGTCAACTAAAGCCAAGCATTGGCAATTTACAACTGTATAAAAGATACGTGGACTATATTTTCACTATTTGTGACAACAACAATGACCCAAATCTACTGCTGAAGACATTTAACTGTTGCCATCCAGCAATAAAATTCACTCTTGAAATGGAAAACGAATAAAAAATTCCGTTTCTTGATGCGGAACTAACAAGAAGAGGTGATGGGAGCCTGAGAAGATCGATCCATAGAAAACCTACGTGGAATGGTCAACTAACAAGCTTCTATAGCTGGGTACCCATTCAACAAAAGCGGAATTTAATTAAATCACCCGCATCCGACACATCATTAGTCCCGACGTTCTGGAAACAGAATTACATATTCTAAGAGAAATCTTCATCCAAAATGGATACCCAATAAGATTCACTGACAAAAATATCAAACCAAGAATTCGAAGAAACGAAACTTCACTTGCGCCTAAAAAGAAACTCTACATGAACTTGGATTTGAAGGGAGGTTTAGCAAGCGATATTCTCAAGAAGAGGATCAAATTATCTCTGAGAAAACATTCTTTGCAGCAACGCTAAGAATAGTGTTCTCCAGTCGCCCACTGATCTGCAGAAGCCTCAAGGACAAGATCCCGCATCTGACCACTTATATGTGCATATATCATTTCACCTGCTGCTGTGGGGCAAGATACATCGGTCATTCGACTCGTATCCTGTCCAAGAGGATTCAAGAACACTATCCAACATGGTTGCGAAAAAGCAATATTGGTGCAACAAGGAGTGCGATAATTGAACACCTGGTTAACACTGATCATTCCATTTCAAAAAACGCCTCCTGCTTCAAAGTAATCTACAGAGTCAAGAATAACCTATCAAAGGCAATACGGTTTCGTCTTCTATGTATCGCTGAAGCTCTGGCCATTCACATGGAAAAACCGGAGCTGTGCATACAAAAGATTACTCAACCACTTCTACTCTCATGGTAACAACTTTGTTGGTTTTGATGACTTAGTTTTGTTTCTTTACCTGTTCCTTAATTGCTTATAATTCTTATATTCACTTAGATCTCTTACATAGTTTCGTATTATCTACTTTATTTCTATGTGCATCCTGAGTAAAACTAACTCATCAAACTATTCATATTATTATTACATAACTTCTTTTAACAACTGTTTTGTGACAACTCATCAACTTTGTTACTACCCTAGTTTTATTAACACTTAATTTTCTTGACTTGCATTACCAATCTTCAACTGTTTAGTTAAAATAACCTCAACCAATTGTAATTTTGTTTAACAAACTTAATGTACACATACATGCAAAATAACACATATATGTGTTTGCTAAGAAAATGAATTCGCCACCGAAAAGAGACTCCTCGCTGATCTACGTGTTTTGTTTTCATTAATCCCTTCTTAATTGGTAACATCATCATTGTCTGGTAACATTTGACCTACTCTTAAAATCTCAGTACCAATTCACTTTATTCTTATATCATAGGAATTAATAGTAAATCAATTGAAAAGTAACTCACTCGTATACCAGCCAATAGATTGGATATCCATACCATGAACCCCAAGGAGCACATATAGATTGTGTATTCCACATTTGATATAGTGTTAACTGTCCAGTACTGTAACACACTTCCATCCTATAACCTTGTTGATATATTCCAGTATATAACAGTAAACAATTCCTCTGTGAATATCTTCCATACAATGATCGACTGGAGCTGGAATCTATTCCTTGAGGTAGACGGATGTCACTGACTTCGGGATTTTGGGTTTTTATCTCAGATAAACACAAGATTAAGTGAAGTAGCACCAATATGACGAGTAAATTCAATCGTATCAACATGATGAATATTTTTGTTCTAGTGTAAAATGTATCTACTTTTGTCTAATTAATATACTTTTGTGAGAAGATAAAGTTATGCAACTTTAAAAAACAGTGATACTTTTAATTTTTTGAAACGTGATTAATTATAAGTAGAATTTCTAAGTAGAAAGTATACTGAACAAATTCTAATCACGTCTTTTAATTATGAATGAAAATTTTAAAAGAAAAAACCTACATAACTTCGGTGTAATCATCAGTTTTATTCTTTGTCGAATAAACTATTCACAAAAGAAATATCACTTTATTAGTTGGTTAGTTAAGAATTCTTTGACCTTTAACAATCCAAGTGAAACCACGTGGGCTAAGATATATCATCGTAATGAAGTTCCAGTCACATTAGAAACATCGTCATTTATAGTATTACTGAATTAATGCATGTCATGCATCAATCAACGTGACACAATCACATTTATTCAAGAGCTTAAGGTCCACGCAGCTATATAGACCTACTACAGTCAATCTTTCTTTAGATGGACTAAAATCTTTCTGTAGAACCTTGATTCTATTAAAATCGATCTTGTATCCACCTTTTATTTGAATATATTCAAGTCACTGATTTATTTCCTAGTTTCTTCAAATCCCTCTAGGGAATTCAGAACAACTGCAAGTCGGTGGCACAGTGGTTAGGAATCTCGCCGACCATGCACATGGTCCAGGGTTCGATTCCCTGCCGACGCACACTTGATATCTATGGTCGGCCTGTAAAATTTGCGCTACCGATATCACATGATGAAAATGCCATACATGTACCAAACATACCGTGTGCAATCAAGCTGTAATCAAAAATAAAAAAAATTAAAATTAATTGATGTTCTTTTACTGGTACATTTACCTGTTTGGAAGTTTCCCACTGCATATACTTATTTTTTTTATTTTTGATTACAGCTTGATTCCACACCGTATTTTTGGTACAAATGTGGAATTTTCAGCGTGGATATCGGTAGCCCAAAATTCGCAGGCCGATCATGGATATCAGATGTGTGTCGGCATGGGCTCGAACCCCGGACCATGTACATGGCCGGCGAGAGTCCTAACCACTGTGCCACCGACGCACTATCATAATCACCATAGTTTTTCTAGTACACTCAGTTTTGTTGGTTATCTTCTTCTATTTTATTCTTTGCCTTCACCAGTGATTAGCGTAAGTTATCCGTTGCACAGAAGTACCATTCTTAGGTCATGATTGTTAAGGAATCATTTTATCTCATTCAAAGCTTCTTTGCAATAAGAAAAATTATTACATTACTAAACCTAATTCTCAGCGGCAGGTTTTGATGCATCCTTATCTTCCCTTTTTTCAAACATCTTTTAAATAATAATGAATTTTTGGGCATTTATTTCATTCAGGAGTAGACTGAACCAATTTTAGTTCTCCTGAGTAGCCAAATGTCAGGCTCTGTTAATCAGATTACTGATCACATTAACTTTGGTGTAAAGGGATGTGCTGAAGTGTAGGAAGATCAAATCATTTACGTTGGATTCAACCTCTTATTGAAGCTGGATACTTTTTGACATATTGTTTATTAAATGAAAAAGTTTATTCAACATACTGTATTCGATTATGACAAAGGTATCATATACATATATATATATTAACTATATTCTTCAAAGATTAGGGCACCTCATAATTACATTTATTTTCAATGAATGCAAAAACAGAAAGGCTTCTAACGAAGATGCTAGTAATTCCATACCAATACCCTTTGTTTGATAGTAAAGACTCTCTGAATGTAAATAACACCAAGAGTAGACACAATTCCATTACCTTCATAATTTCATCTGAGTTAAAAGGACATTGAACACTCAGTTCGTTGTTAGAACAAAGTAAATCATAAATAATACTTAAATAATCTCTAGTAATAACATTCGTGAATAATGTCCTCAAATATCGAAACTTGCCATTATTTCATCTTTTTAAATATAACTTGTGATGAATTTCTCTCTCTCTCAAATTAAAACGAAATCCTGACGTTGCCTTGGCCCTGATGGTGTACCTGCATATGTTCTAAAACAATGTGCAGATGCTTTATGTTCTCCACTTACTAACATCCTAAATGCTTCTTTCTCCGAAAACGTTGTACCTGTTCCATGGAAAGACATTAAAATAGTCCCTGTCCCTAAACCTCGTAATAGCAAGAACGTAAAGTTCAGACCCATTGCCATTACTTACCCGTTTCTAAAGCTCATGGAAAAACTAGTACTTCTTAAGCTCGAACCCTCCCTTAAAAGCTTCGAAGACCCCAAATAATTTGCCCATAGACAAGGTAGGAGCACTTTAGATGTTGCAGCCGTCTTACACAACAGTATCGTCTCATCATTAGATAAAGGTGCCAAATACGTCCGCTGCACGTTTCTCGACTTCACTTCTGCTTTCGTCTCTGTACCTAGATGTCTCTTGCTAAATAAGCTCTCTATGACACAAACTGAGTCCTGGGTCACTAACTGGTTGCATTCCTACTTTTCAAACAGAATGCAGTACACCGTATACAAAGGTAAATCCTCCTCTGCTGTGCTCACAGAAGCTGGTGTCCCCCAAGGTGCTGTACTCTCCCCACTTCTCTTTTCTTTCTTTCTACATGACCAACCATCTTCAAATGACATTAACTTTGTCAAATATGCTGATGACCTAACTGTGTCTTTACCTGTCAAATGTCAAAGTGACTGCTCTAAACTAAATGGCTTCTTATCGGAAATTAGCCAATGGTCCAAGGAAAACGGTCTAACCTTAAACCCCTCCAAATGCCAAACAGTTAATTTCACCCTTAGGCATAAATCTGACCTAAACAAACTGGTTAGCACTCATGAGGTGTGCAACATAGATGGTAGTGAAATAGAAACCAAGTCGGAAATTAAATATCTTGGAGTAATTCTACCAGCTGATCTTTCCTGGTCATCTTATATCCTGATGCATTCTAAGAAAATATTCCGTCTTACCTTCTACATCAAGAAGTTAAGACATTCTGGTATAACCTAACGCTTACTCCTACAATTCGTTAACTCTTGCATCTTGCCTATTATTCTCTATTGTTCCCCCTTCGTCTTTCCAGGGCTGGCTACTGAAGAAAGACTATACCTTATTACGTAGGATGTTAAAGATTGTCAGCAGGGTAAGCAACGTGCCACTTAGCCAGCCAGCTTGTTAATATTCTGGTGGACAGGCACATGGACTCATGTGAAAAATGGGCGAAATCCATTTTATCTAACTCACACCACTCACACTATTCATTCACAACTCTCATCATCATCAGACAAAACCAGAAGCCTAAATAGAAAACTATATGCTCGCACTAGCAAGTACAAAAACTCAACCATACCCTACTTAGCTCGTGTTCTGTGCGATAAAGAAAGCATTAGGCGTGATACCTATAACTTATTAAATAGTCAGTAGAACAAATGGATCTCGTCTTTCCAACTCACATCATTTACAGGTACAACGTTTCCGTTATCTTTTCCTTTTCTCTTTCACTTATTTTCCTCTGTCATGTCCTGTTTTGTTTCTTTCTTCCTTACAAACTCAATTTAAAACATTTGTCTTCGTTCTTTCACACTCCGTATATCTCGACCGTTTTGTTACAGCTTACGCCAATAAATACGCTAGAATCTACTTTTCTAACACCTTCAAACACTCTGTTCAATTTTTGGCTTTGCTACCGACATGCCAATATATTGTTGTCAAAACTAACTGAGATTAATTCCATTATGGGTAAATTTTTGTTTTGATAAAGTCTCACAGTGTTATACAGTAATGTTTACTGATGACGTTTCGAGCACAATTTATTGCTCATAATCATCATATCAAGGTGATATGATTATGAGCAATAAATTGGAATGGAATTATACTCTACCACAGTGCACAAGTTTTATTTTTATAACTGAGATTACCCTTAATCTACATAGAATTTTAGTTAAAGTCCATGGCGTCGGTGGCATAGCGGCTAGGAAGCTCGCCGACCATGCACATGGTCCGGGATTCAATCCCCGGCCACAGACGCACTCCTTTACCTCGCTAAGCCAGAAATAATCCTGGTAAAGATGAAAAGGTTGGGCATGAGGCTAGTAACCTCATCCTGTAAAATAAACACTGCTACAGAAACTTCAAGCCACTAGCTTGAAGCCCTATGTTCCACTGGGGAACGTGAAGGAAACAAAAACTAACTGGATGTAATACTGTCGTAAAATGCTGAGAATTCCATTCTGTATCACAAGTAGTGTTTTGGAATAAAGCAAATTATTATTATTTTTACTTCGTATATTTTCGGTAATCATGAGATTCATTTATAATGGTTATAGGTTTGGAAAATCAGTGAAAACGTAATGATGATACATCTGGTTTGCAGGGGTTTTGGTGACGCATAAAATATCGATACGGACCACATTATTTTTGTACTGGTGAAAACTGAAGTGATCATCCCAAGTTTCTGTTTCATTGACTGTAACGTTTTTGCATGTTTCAACCTTTCTTTGATTCAAAGTATCCCTTGATACTTATCACAATGACTTTTTCATAGGGTTCAGGGTGACGTTATTCCGCAGAGGCTTTTTATTCTTGAGAGAGTTTTTATCTAATGTCTGATTTTATGTCTCAGAAACTTCAAATCAAGTTGTGGCGTAGGTTACTAACAAGACACAAACCGAGTCCTGGGTCACTAACTGGTTGCATTCCTACTTTTCAAACAGAATGCAGTACACCGTATACAAAGGCCAATCCTCCTCTGCTGTGCTCACAGAAGCTGGTGTCCCCCAAGGTGCTGTACTCTCCCCACTTCTCTTTTCTTTCTTTCTACATGACCTACCGTCTTCAAATGACATTAACTTTGTCAAATGTGCTGATGACCTAACTGTGTCTTTACCTGTCAAATGTCAAAGTGACTGCTCTAAACTAAATGGCTTCTTATCGGAAATTAGCCAATGGTCCAAGGAAAACGGTCTAACCTTAAACCCCTCCAAATGCCAAACAGTTAATTTCACCCTTAGGCATAAATCTGACCTAAACAAACTGGTTAGCACTCATGAGGTGTGCAACATAGATGGTAGTGAAATAGAAACCAAGTCGGAAATTAAATACCTAGGCGTCACTCTATCTTCTGATCTTTCCTGGTCGTCTCATATCTTGACGATTTCCAAGAAAATATACCGTCTTACCTTCTACATCAAGAAGTTAAGACATTCTGGTATAACCCAACCCTTACTCCTACAATTTGTTAACTCCCGTATTCTGCCTATTATTCTCTATTGTTCCCCCTTAGTCTTTCCTGGGCTATTGAAGAAAGACTATACCTTATTACGTAGGATGTTAAAGGTTGTCAGCAGGGTAAGCAGCTTGCCACTTAGCCAGCTTGTTAATATTCTGGTGGACAGGCATATGGACTCATGTGAAAAATGGGCGAAATCCATTTTATCTGACTCACAACACCCTCTACATTCACAACTGTCCCCATGTATCTCTTCAGGGAAAACCAGAAGCCTAAATAGAAAACTATATGCCCGCACTAGTAAGTACAAAAACTCATCCATACCCTACTTAGCTCGTGTTCTGTGCGATAAAGAATGCATCAGGCATGAAACCTTTAACTTATTAAATAGTTAGTAGAACCAATGGATATTGTCTTTCCAACTCACATCATTTATAGGTACAACGTTTTCTCGCTCTTTCATTCTGTATTTATTATGTGCTGTTTTGTTTCTCTCTTCCTTGCAAACTCTACTTAAAACATTCTTGTTCGTTCTTTCACACTCTGTACATCTCGAACATTTTGCTATCGCTTATGCCATTAAATATGCTAGTAGTATCTACTTTTCTAACACCTTCAAACACTTTAATTTTGGCTTTGCTACCGACATACTAATATGTTGTTGAGATAACTTTAATCTATGTAGAACTTTATTTATTGTTAATGTAAAAAAAACTGGATGCAATATTGTAGTAAAATGCTGAGAATTCCATTCTGTATCACAAGTACTGATTTGGAATAAAGCTTATGTTATGTTATGTTATGTTAAGATTTTTCAGTAGTTTGCAGAAAGATGTTCGTCGGCACAAAAATATAAAATAGAGGAGAGGTAAGTTTAACGTTAAAGAGAAGAAGAAATTAACCGGTGTATTGAAACGAAACATAGGAGATACGAAAAGAAGACAAAGAAACGCAGTACGAAGGGCAGAAGCAGCCCAACACTGAAGATCTGTGCAAATGACGATTTACATAAGCTATAAATAATTCACCTATATGTGTATGTGTACGACAACACTGCGTGCCAATTAATCCACAACGGGAAACTTACGGAATCCTTCGAAGCGAAGACGGTAGTGAAGCAAGCTGGCTGCCTACTAACGCCAATGATTTTCCTGATTGCAATAGATTGGATAATGCGACAAACAGCAGGCGGGGCAATGAGGAAACAGGCATAAAATAGACTCACACAAAAAACAACTTGGAGGATCTGGACTTCGCCGATGATATATGTCTGATTTCACACAAACTGGAAGATATGCGAGTGAAAAGCAACAAGCTGGCAGAAGAAGCATCAAAGATAGGACTTCCTCCAGGTGAACATAGATAAAATAGAGGCGATGAAGATTCCTGGCCAACACCAACAACAACAACAGACAACAATCAGCTAGCATAAATGGGAGGAACCTGAAAGAAACGACCTCCTTTACCTACCCACCTACCTGGGAAGCATCGGTTCAACTACAGGCCGACGGAACTGACGAGGATATCAAAGCCAGAATCGGAAAAGCAAGACAAGCTTTCATTACTCTCAAGTCTGTGTGGAGGTCAACAGCACTCACCATCAAATATAACATCCGGATTTTCAACTCCAATGGGAAGCCAGTCAGTGCTACTCACTATACGGATCAGAGACTTGCACTGCGCGTCATAAAGAGCATCTCAAACAAACTACAGACCTTCATTAACAGTTGTCTTCGCTCAATACTACTCAAGATCAGATGACCGGCCAGAAAAGATTAGCAACAGTGAGGGATCTATGGCAATGAGTGGACCAACCCAGTAGGCACGGATTGTGAAACAAATAGGCAGGAAGAAATGGAGATGGATTGGCTGGCCATACTCTGAGAAAACAAACCATCAAGTGACATCACTAGAGAAGCCATCGCTCGAGTAGAACCAGGTGGAAAGGGAAGCGGCGAGTTGGTCGCTATTGCAAGGGTGACTTGGAGGAGGTGATTTGAAGAGGAGATGAAAGCATGTGGGCAGACCTAGAGCCAGGTGAAAACACTGACAGAAAACCGAAGACAATGAATACACGCGGCTGAAGCCCTATGTTCCTCTAGTAATTAAAGGAAACAATAATAATAATGTGTATGTCAGATTGCTGGCAAACATTCTGTTATCAAGTCTCTTGTCTCCTGCTGTTACAGAATAACAGGGTATCATAGGTGCTTACTTATTTACGAAAGGATATTTCATCAGATTACTCTGAAATCTATTTGTTGAATAACTATACACCACTAAATTTAAAAAAATATTTTTATGAAGTGGATAAAAGATTCTGTCGAAGGTTGTCTAACGGACCTGAAGCTCACTTGCTGATATATCACTCCATTTTCCTGATCAACATTATATCAACGATTATTAATATGTAGTGAATTGAGTGAAGATACGCAGTGTTACTGTTCTATTACACTATTCATGTGCACCATTTGACACGATAAATAAAGGGTTATGTTATATGAACTTCGTAGTCATCCTAATGCATTGTCTTTATACTACTTTGTCAAGTCTTCACTTTTATCCTTTTTCATCATTCGGTTGAGCAGTGTTTTGATTAACCTTATTCAACAGCTGTATGATGTATGATGTCACAGACCCAGTGATTCACTACAGAACACTTCCCAAAGTCTTTGATGTGAAGACAAGAGTAAGACAAAGCTGACTAATTTCACCAGTGAAATTCCGGATTTCACTGGACTGGATCACTCAGAAGACCTGACTGCCAAAAGCGCCAAACACCAATCAATATCAACAAGGGAAATATGAAGAGGGTGGGGTCAAATCTTTCCCTTATTTGGGCACCATCGTCTCAACTACAGGATACATAAATGGAGATGTCACAGTCATTCAGGATCGGTAAAGCAAGACGGATCAACATTACACCGAAATCAGTTAGGAAATCTGTCGCAGTCACCATAGGAAATAAGATTCAGATTTTTACTTTAAGGTCAATACTTATATAGACTTTAGGAACAATAGTGCACGCGTCATGAAAAACATTTCCGAAATGGGATTTAGTAAAAAAGAAATTTAGTAAGGACCCTCAGCCACAGGGTTAGAGCTTTGTTCTCCGAAGATGTAATTAAAGATGGACTAAGGATTTTATATGATATCTTGATTGAAAATAGCTATCCAGACAAATTCCTCAGGAAACACATGACTAAGAAGATTGAAAAGAACTGTTCACTATTCGTAAACAAGAAGCCTTTATATTTATAACTGCAATTCAAGTGTGATATACCTAGCAAAATACTTATGAAGAAGCTAAAAATTTCAATTCAAAGAACTTTCTATGCTAGCAAACTATAAGTCATATTTTCGGCACAACCGATGGTGATTCCTCGACTGAAAGAAGAAGTACCCAGATTAACCACTTCTAATTGGTTCTACCAATTCAACTGTGGTTGTAGTGGAGCAGGTTACATTGGCCGTTGCTCTAGGAATTTGATTTTTCGTACTCACTCGAGAACATCTCCCAGGATGGTTATGTAAGGGTGTAGTAAAAACCATCAACAGTTCGATATTAGACCATCTGGTCCAAACCGACCACAAAGCTAGCATTGAAGAATCCTTTTCTATCATCTACCAGGTACCAAACAAATCACCAAAAACATCCAAGTACCACATACTCAAAACATCAAAGGCTATCGTGATTCGCATGAAACAACTAGTGCTTTGTATGCAAAAGAAGTAAGTCAAGCCACTACTATTGCCCTGGCCAGCCTTCAGTGGAGACTATAAATTCTTGAATTTGTGTTATTACTTTTCCTAATCTTTGTGATATTCAGTGTATTGTTATGTTGTTGATGCTATCGGACTGTAGCTCATTGATATTATTATTGATTCGATGTTATTTAAACGACATTAACGCTGTTAATAACACTAATTCATTCATTATTGTGTATAAATAATTGTAGAACCTGATGATGATGAAGTTATCCAAAAGAATATTCTTTGTTCAGCAACTATTCTTTAAAAAATGTTTTAATTTTACTGATTTTTTCGGTTATTTTAGTCATATTGAATTGAATTTTTGATTTTCCCGTCGATTGATTGGACCGAAGTGCTCGGTCTCAGGTTGACATGTTGGCTTCTTGTGCAGATGCTTCGACGATGTCTGGGCATTTAGTTAGTATTCAATTGGTGGATGGTGACTAGAAGTGGAATCCAGGATGCGCATTTCGTCCTATTTGGGACTCGTCAGCTGGATGTACCTGCATTTATCAGCGAGTGATGACGTTCCTACCGAGGCTTGAAACTATGGGTACTGGGTTCAAGCCTCGGTAGGAACGTCATCACTCGCTGATAAATGCAGGTACATCCAGCTGACGAGTCCCAAATAGGACGAAATGCGCATCCTGGATTCCACTGCTAGTCACCATCCACCAATTAAATATTTTAGTCATATTTCAATGTCAAGTCATCCCCTTAATTTTTTTCTGATCCCTCTTGATCAGCTAAATTACCCAACTCCTACTTGGTCAGTTTCACATCTTCATTCTTATGACTGTTTCTGTCAACAAACGAACTTAACAAAAACTTTTGTTCTCTTCTAATTTTCTGTTTAATTAGGCAATATTAATGGAATTCCGCCTCTATTTACGCCAACTATAGTGCATCAGCATTTTGTAATACTGATATTAGAATTGGTTTAAGTTGTAGATTGCTGAAGAGAATCAACAATTTAAAATGACGTCATATTCAACTTGTTTTTTTTTCCTTCGTTTAAGTTCTACATTGTCCTTACTGATCTGTGATTATAGAGCTTATAAGACAGAAGGTGTTATAGTGAAGATACTATTCAGTCCAGGTTTCTCTTCTGTAGATTGATTTTTCAACCGTACCATCGTTTCGTCTTCTGACATTAAGGTCCAGGAAACTGAACTCGTCGTTGTGTTCATATTCCAAGATGAATTTATTGTTTGGTTGAGTCTTATTGAGACAGTCAAATAATACAGATGAAATACAGACTTGAGAAACGCGCTTGTGAACACTACCCAGCCTGGCTAGTTAAAGGAGACCAAAAACGTGTATACAGTTCAGTGACAGAACATCTGGCCAATTCAGGACATTCAGCGCTTTTCGAAAAATCCTTCATAGTAATACGCAAGATTCAATCAAACCTATCAAAGGGAGTGAAATCAAGACATCTGGGCATAGCTGAGGTGCTAGCTATTCAAAACCTCAAACCCACGCTTTGTCTCCCAAAGAAATACGTCCAAACCCTGTCCCTGCCATGGCCATCATAAACAGGTAAATTTTTTTTTAGTAATGACCATCTCATCGCCTTTCTTATCTAAACTTCCTGTTTATTCATGTTATTTTTTAAAAGTTTTTCTTAATCCCTGTTTACACTAGCATGTTTTCATATCCGAACTTCGTGTTTATTTCGTCATTTTATTATTTCTACATTTCTAACCCCCAATCGCACAATGTCAATCATCTTAGTTATTATGATGCTACTTTGGTTGAGTTTTATTCACCCCCCCCCTGTTTATTATGGCATTCTAATTCCTAACTGTAATTTTTATTAATTTGACCCTTGACCAAAAATTATTCTGGAACTTTCCCATCCATCTGATATAAATAAATACACGAATGTACAACCTAGGTGACAGTGACTTCGTTGAAAAGAAAATTTTCTTCGCTACAATGTGTATATTCTGCAATACAGATGCGTAACTAATGTCGTTTTAAACGTATAGTTAACATATAGGCAATAGTACATCACTTCACTATCACAGCAGAACTCAGCGTGATTGAGTTTACTACTACGATTTGCTGAAGTTTTAAGGCAAACTTATGCATACAGAAACACAATGCAATCAGTTTCTCACTGCTTCGGTAGTTGCATTTTAATTACATTGATTTATCATCCATATTTGTGATTTTAGCTCATTGAGAAAGTTTCTGATTTTATGAAGTATAGACTTCTTGAGTAGCTGGATAAACCTACAAGCTAACGTTCTTTATTTGATTTTTCTGTTTTCTATCTTCTTCTCCCCCTCTCCTATTCTATTCTATTTTGAAAGCAAACTGCAAATCTGGTCTCACTTCATCGAAATTTGTCAAAGTAACCAAATGTATGAAATTTTCTAAACTGTTGCCTTGATAATCTATAATTCCTACACCTTATCTGTGTTTGTTATACGGTAGTCAAAGCTGTCTTCATGTGTCTCCAACAATATTACTATTTATCTTACTCCGCAAATTAGGTTTAAACGCAGTATAGAATTCTTGGCTCAGGTTTCTGTGAAATGTTTACTCCCCGTATAGAATCTTCAAGTTAATATTCATCAACATTATAGATTGTACAGTGCAGAGTCATTTTCTATCTGAAACAAGACTCAGTCCCCTGTGACACTTTTCCTTCATTTTCTTCTCAAAGTACTACAAAGTGGTAGGTCGAAAATTTGTATGAGTTCATCTTGTGATTCAAGGATACTTATTTGGAAGATTAAAACAATAAAACAAAACGAAGAAAAGTAAATGCTCCTTGCTAGATGTGAATTAATGTAGCCCAGTGATTTAAACAAGCCGCTAAAATATAGCTTCTGTCGTTATTTCAAATTTTTAAAAACGTTTCTTCTTAGAGTGGTTCCTTGTTTTTTCAAAATATCTCTGGTAATATTTAGATATCACAGTTTTCACAAAATACTTATATTTTTGGAAAATATAGACAATAAAATCTTAAGACCTGGTACTGATCGGTGATTCAGCAAACGTACTTACAATGATCTAACTTTGCTAATGCGTGAAGAGTTTTTTCAGGACACAGTAAAGTCCATTAGAAGACTAATCTAAATTTGATCTTAAGACTGTATCTTTATTGTGTTATATAACATTTAATACAAATTTGTGCATAGTTACCATCAGTGACAGATGACAGTTCTTACTTTCATTATACAATTCGTAGCACATCGATGTCACTCAGAGAACCACTGAGAACCAAAACAACTCTGAACAGTTGTTTCTTCCCAGTCCCGGACTTATCAGCAGTACACGGAAACGAACCTAGTGAGGATAGAATTCGTAACTTTCCACTTACTAAGCAATTGAAACAATTGCAGTTCATTTTTAAAATCTTCTCTGAAGATTTTTCACTTGAAAGACAATGAAACCATCTGGCTGAGAGAATACAGTTTCCCGTTATTATTTATTATGATTTTATTCCACTACATTCTGAGTGAAACATATGGCTTCAAGCTAGAAGTTTCTGAAGTTTCGGTTAAACTGGTGTTTATTTTAACGGTGTGAGGTCGATAGCCTCACTCATGACCGTTCATATTTACTGGCTTTACTACAGAATTAATGAAGTTTAGGATTGCGTCGGTTGGAGATTGAAAGCAGGAAAATGTCAAGCGTGGTTGACGAGCTTCCTACCGTTAAACCACCGACGCTAGAGAACACAATAACATCAAGAATATCAATTCATTGGATCTGAATCGAATAATGCGTTAATTCTATCGGCATATGTTCATACTACCAATTACATCCCGATTTCATATCAACCATCCTTGATCTTGACACATGATTTGATGTCTTCGAGGACTACTTAATAATGACCTCAATTTCATGCGATACATTTTGGAACTGAATACAAAAATAATTTAGCTGAATGATCATCCTGCTTATGTATGGTGCAAGTAAATGCACAAATACTTCCTCTTAATTCATGACATCACAAAAGTACTCAATCAGAGGAGTAAACATTCTGCGTATAACAGTATTTCATAGATGCGTAATCCGATGTACTACTGAATGGTAGACATGAGTAGTTGGGCACCATACACATCAACCACTAGTGCTTGCTAATCAGATCGAAGTCATCTAGATACCGAATAAACAGAAATTTCCTTTTGCTTGAGGCCAATATCAATAGCGCAGTATCGGGTTGGACTCAGCTCAGATAGCTGAATCATCTGAAATTACCCCATTTCTAGCTGGAAGATTGTACGCGCTGGTTATTGAGCTGACATCGGTTACTGGACACCTGTTTCGTCCTATTTTGAGACTCTTCATCAGTACACACCCACTTCCAAGGTTCGAACCCAAAGACCCTCTGGTTATAAGCCGAACAACTGGTAGACCATTAAGTCACTGGCACCCAATCCAATGGCCAGTCCAGGAATTCTAACTTCTGCCAATTCATGACATTGCACGACTACTTCGCAATGTTTCCTTCGATAATTTACTGCCAAACTTTCAAACTCCTGTACCCTACTGGTCATGGCTTCTCACTAGAACCTTAGGTCAAGTGCCTGAATAGAGCCAGTCGCTAGTGAGCATGCGATTAACTTTCAAGTATTCCTAATTCAAAAAAATGGAATTCGCAATTTATAAACACTGTAAATAATCTTGTTTTCACATAACACCACCCAAAGTTACTTGTACAATTTAACACTAAAATAATACTGTTTATCCAAAAAGGTGGCACTTCGAGAGCGTGAAAAAGTTCAGAGTAGATTTCCACAAAAAGTACAAAGAAATATGAAAGGGTAAAAGAACATTCAACCTTTAAGAATGAATACATCTATTACAAAAAGGACGGATATTAAAACTTATTGTTCAAATCACGCGTAAAAACAGTCTTTGCAAAGATAAAGGTGGAGAGCAGGGAATATTGACTGATGTCTCCTAACAAGATAAAACAGAGCATATGTGATGAAAATTTGTGATACATTCGTTATCTAAAATCAGTGTATAAATAGCTGTATATTCTAGTGAACATAGACAAGACGCGGAGGTTATGAAAATAACCAACCAACCAACCAACAAAAACAACAGCAGCAACATCCAGCGTCAATCACCATCAACAGGAGGGATTTGAAAGAGGTCACTTCATTCACTTATCTAGGGAGCATTGTCTCAACTACAGGAGGAGCGGACGAGGATGCCAAATCGAGCGAGAATCGGAAAGGCGAGAGAGAAACACATTCATCAATCTTAAACTAATCTGGAAATCTTCGTCACTCAGCCAGAATCAACAACAAAATTCAGATTTTCAATACAAACGTAAAGTCAGTTCTTCTTTACGGATCAGATCAGAAACTTGGCGGTCGGGTCACAAAGAATATTTCCAGCAGGCTATTGCAGACCTTTAATTTTTTTATTTTTTTTATTTTTGATGACAGCTTGATCCCACACTGTATTTTTGGTACAAGTATGGAATTTTCAGCATGGATATCGGTAGCCCGAATTTTGCAAGCCGACCATAGATATCAGGTGTCCGTCGGCAGGGGATCGAACCTCAGACCATGTGCATGGTGTGCTAGAGTCTTAACCACTGTGCCACCGACGCACAACTGTCTTCGCTCTATACTGAATATCAGATCAGATGGCCGGGCCGGAATGAATCACGAACCTACAGATCCAGTATCATCCCAGTTACAACATGTGTGCTTTCAGGTATCAAACACTCCCTTATTATGTAAGTGAGAAACCTTTGTGGACAGCGATTCGAAGAACCTTCTTTGCTTGATATTTACATATCACATCCTCTTATTTAAAAAACATCAAAGACAGTATTTCGCTACTAGAAGTTTCAAAAATTATTTACCAGTTCATCTGGTCCTGTGAAGTCAAGTACATTTGTAGTAACAGCACGGCATTGTCTAGACATGCCCATTAACACTTACCGACATGATTGTCAAAATAAGAACGCAGAACAGTGAATCTCTCGATTTTGAAGCACATAATTATTTCTGGTCACACAGTATCAGCACACTATAGATTCCTAATTATATAAAAAAAAATCACGATCAAGCCTTTCAAAAGGGATTTGACTTACTCATGCTTCATGCAGTTGGTGCTCTTGCAATCCACAGGTAGAAACCTGAACTTCGTGTTCAGAAACATTCTGTCCAGACTCTTTGACTACCGTGATCTTAATGTTAAATTGTTTTCCAGAATGATTGTATCATAAACTCTACGTGGTCGTCTTTTTTTGGAACTTTGTAACCCTTTTTCATTCCGTTGTTCTTTCGTTTATTATCAATTCTTTGCAAATGGTTATTCATCACTTCAGCAAATAATTGTCAATCCTCTTGATTACTTAAGATTATCCTCAGTCTTCCAAACATCGTGATTCCTCATACACTTTGATTTATTTCATATAGGCTGTTCCTTTTACTGGTTTAAATTTAGGTTCCTGGCATCTACTAAATTGGATTATTTTATCTACTTTATAATTTTATTTTTCTGTTCATCCCACCTCCCTAAACTCTCTATCAATTTTTTTTAATCCTTTTACGTTTCCAATGGAACATAAGGATTTCAGCTAGAGCTCTGAAGTTTCGGTAGCAACGGTGTTCATTTTTACGGGATGCGGTTGCTAGCCTCATACCAAACCTCCCCCTCTTGACCAGTCTTATTACTTACTGGCTTAGCGAGGTAAAGGAGTGCGACGGCTGGGGATAAAACCCCAAACTATATGTGTAGTTGGTGAACATTCTACCGTTGTGCCACTGACTCACAACTCTCTCTCTCTTTCTGTGTTGTTCGATCTTGTATTTTGTCTCTAGTTGATCCTTGTTTCTAAGGAAAATCTGAACTGTACCTCCTTATCTAATTACTATATAAACAGTTACTCTTTTAACACCAAATAAATGTCTACCTAAATTATCCCTGGGATTATGTTGCTTATGCTTTCTATCTATAACTTGAAGTCATCGTAAAAAGTGATTTCAGAAATTTTGTATACGATGTATGCAGTTGAAGAGAAGTCACGAAGTAAAACGAGCTCGTGATTATCCTGCAAATATCTTCATTATTTTTCGATTCAAAAAAATTAAATTTTTGATTTATTTTAGTACGTACTAACTGACAATAACCCCCAACCTGTTTTGTCAGTTAATATTGTGTACATAAGAAAAACCCACTAAATTATTATACAGCTTTGAAGTGAAGTTTAGGAAAAAGATCTCTGGTTCTTAAAAAAAAACACTTTGTTTAATACCAGTATATACACCACACTTTAAATTCTCATAACTACAGTTTCCCTTGGACCTTGACGCAAAATACTAAGCCGCATCATCCTGAGAGAATCAAACAAGCCAACCTGGATGAAAAACTTCGATCGGAACAGGCTGGATTCAGGAGAAACAAGTCATGTATTGATCAAATCGCCACTCTATGGAGCATCATTGAACGAAGCTTGGAATAGCAGTCACCTCTCCACCTCACTCAACTTCATCAACTTTAAAAAGGCCTACACCAGACAGCGTCGATCGACAGGTGATTTGGCAACTACTTCGTTACTACGGGGTGCCACCGACAATCATACATCTCATCCAACAGTTGAATGGCAATGATGCATGCCAAGTTATCCACAACGGGGAACTCACGGAATCCTTCGAAGTGAGGATGGGATTGAGGCAAGCTGGCTGTCTACTATCGCCAATTATCTTCCTGATTGCAGTAGATTGGATAATGAGACAGAAAACCGGCAATGAGGAAACAGGCATAAAGTGGAAATTATATGAAGCCTCCGTGATTGATACAATGGTATCTCTTGAAGATGTAGTCTAAAAGGCCAGCGAAATCTTCGCGAAGAAATCCACCAGCTCAGAGAACACAATCGAATAGAAATAATCTACTTAAGCTATAAGCCTCTATTGATTCATGTTAATTAGTGATGAAGATTCCTGGCCAACACCAACAACAGACAACAATCAACCAGTATAAATGGGAGGAACCTGAAAGAAACGACCTCCTTTACCTACCCACCTACCTGGGAAGCATCGTTTCAACTACAGGCCGACGGAACTGACGAGGATATCAAAGCCAGAATCGGAAAAGCAAGACAAGCTTTCATTACTCTCAAGTCTGTGTGGAGGTCAACAGCACTCACCATCAAATATAACATCCGGATTTTCAACTCCAATGGGAAGCCAGTCAGTGCTACTCACTATACGGATCAGAGACTTGCACTGCGCGTCATAAAGAGCATCTCAAACAAACTACAGACCTTCATTAACAGTTGTCTTCGCTCAATACTCCACTGAAGATCAGATGACCGGCCAGAAAAGATCAGCAACAGTGAGGGATCTCTGGCAATGAGTGGACCGACCCAGTAGGCACGGATTGTGAAACAAATATGCAGGAAGAAATGGAGATGGATTGGCTGGTCATACTCTGAGAAAACAAGTCATCAAGTGACATCACTAGAGAAGCCATTGCTCGAGTGGACCCAGATGGAAAGGGAAGCGGCGAGTTGGTCGCCATCGCAAGGGTGACTTGGAGGAGGTGATGTGAAGAGGAGATGAATGCGTGTGGGCGGACTTAGAGTGGGGTGAAAACGCTGGCAGAGAACAGGACGCAATGGATACGCGCGGCTGAAGCCTTACGTTCCTCTAGGAATTAAAGGGTATAATAATAATAGCTACAGTTTCCCTTAATCAGAATGCAATAACTTTTTGAGTTTCTTTCAGTTCAGTAAAATTCTTTACTGATGTATTGCAATCTTTCTATTATACTTCGTCAAAATACAAAAGATTTTTTCAGATAATATCTAACACTCTAATATAATTTCAGATTTCCTGAGTGTTATTCATTGGAAATCAGTGGATATCATATAATACAAAGACACATTTATTTTTAAAAAAAATATACATCTACTAAAAGTATGCAAAAATTATTTCGGTTCTCGCATTCCTGCAGCATTTAAACTACCCGCATATATATTATCCAAATTAACCACTTTGCTCATTTGTCCATCTTGATTTTCTTGTAGTGGTTGAGGTGAAGGTACTTGTCCTTGTCTTATATCCGCCATATTCGTGTTTACAAAATATCGTCTCCATGGTTGTTGTGGATAATTACATGTTAAAGATGGATAAGGTGAAAATAGAGAGAGTTGTACACATTCAACGATTGAAGCAATTGATTTTAAACCATATTGTCTTACATTATTTATACACTCTCCAGGTTTGAGGAAAAGATATGAACCCAGGAATCCAGGTTGTCTATAGGAGAAAGATATAAAACAATATTGTAAATTAATGTGGATATTATTTGTAAAAGTTTATCCTTAGACAGTATTGACTTACTACCAGCTACGCAAGGTTTAGCAGTGCTTCGGTTAGAGATTGAACGCCGAAACACATACATGTTTGGCCTTTATTTTACCACTAGATCTGCTACAGTTATTAGAATTTGCTTAAGTTGCCCTTCTTTCCTAGTCTGACAAGGAGGTATTTGTTCCAACTGGTGGATACTTTTTCTCTCTTCTCTCTAAACTATGTGCAATGTAGGAGCATAGGACTAGGTAATTGTAGCTTTTATACTTTTTCATTTAAACCTTACTGTATATTCTTGGAGGTGAATGTTTCTCACATCATGAGGGTCTTCAACACTGTCAGTGACATTATAACAACCACTGTGTCAGCGTGCTAATAACTATTGTCTGTGTGACTAGAGTGGATTACTGACAATCCAGTTAACAATATTATGAGAGTTCACTTCCAGTCCATTTGCTCTCATAGATTCCCAACATGTCTTGCCAGGCCAGTATCAAACTTACTTTTACTTCTATCTAAAGAAAATGAATCGATGCACCGGTTTTTCGGAAGATTTCTAAGGCCAGAGTCGTTCTACCTCCCTGATTCCATCGAAGAATATACGTGTCTACTTTTTAAATAAATTTTTTTCTGTGCTTCGAAATTTCTGTTGATTTTTCTGATGTAAAGTCTCTAGTCTCACGCCTAACCTTCACTTTTTCCAGGGACTAAGTTAAGTAGACGTCTCTCACATTATCCTGATGAGTTCTCTTTATGTATTCTCCGAAATACCTTAAACCGTCAACCCAATAGTTTACTGAAATGCTTCTCATCTGGACGACTTTAGAAAATGACTGGATGTAGTCTAATTAACAGCGAACTTCTTTAGTTTCAATACTGATTCGCCACAGACTATTATTGCTGTATTTTGAATATCACAATTTATAAGTTAGCTCCTATTCTTCTGAATATGAGTAAAATGAAATTCAGACGTTAGGTTTTGTAGGAATTTTGACTAATTTCAGTGGTAAGATTCCATCAGGCACCAGCACCAATCAGAACAACATCTGTAACCAAGGAACACTCGATAGTTCCTTCAATCTTGGTTTGAAATTCCTAAGCAATACTAACCGGTGACCCTAACTGGGAATCGAATGCAGGACCCTCAGGCTTGGAGACCAACCCTTCGATTATTTAGCGGAATGGGTTGGAATTCAATAAGCCATGAATTCTAACCTCCGGTAATTCGTCACATAGCTCTGCTGCTAACCAATACCAGAAATGTTTATTCACTTCACCTTGAAAAGGTGAACTCTATACATCACGACTTCTTCTTAGAACTTCAGGGCATCCACCAAGTAGTCACTGATAAGCTGGAGATTGATGTTTACAATTTCGATTTTTTAGACATATAGACTAATTTCAGTGTAGATTTCTTCACAAACGCAGTAACTAAATAGTTGACAGCTCTTCATCGTAACCTGAAAATCCTAGGTCCGATTCCTGGTTAGGTTATTAGGGCTCAGTGTTTAGAAGTTACGAACTAGCACAAAGAAGTGGTTGGCGCCTGACAAAATCCACATGAAATGAAATGATTATGACTGAATATTGAATTGTGACCAATAACTGTAAATATTTCATATGAATCAATAAAACCTTTGATAATTAATCATTGCCTAATACTAAATATCTAAGTAATCCTAACCAACTTATATATGAACTTACTCATATGCTACCCAATATCTTGATTGTTTATACCATACATTTTGTGGAGCACACATTGACAGTGTAGTCCATATTTGAAATGGTGACAATAATTCATTAGAATTACAAAAATCAGACCAAAAACCATTACGAAAAGCTTCACTGTATATCCTTAAACATTCCAAATGAATGTATTCTCCAGCAAGTAATCTGGATTGATTACCTGATGTAGTTGAACTGATACTGTCGGGTATGACATAAGCTGTAATGTATTGTACAGATATGAATATCAGAAGGAGTGTAATTATCAGTAAATCTATTCGACGTAGCATATTTTCATCGGTTTATTCAGTGAGAAAAGTGGTAAATTTATACTGCTATATTAGATAAAGGTCAAACAGAATTGACCAATAATAAGTGAGAATTTTCAGAAAACTAATAAACTAACCATAACAATAATAATAATAATAATAAAACTGGAAGTAATCCTTTCTAAATTAGAATCTTGAGACTTGTTACCATTAAACTTTAATGAAAACAAAACACAAAGTTCAGCGAAGGGTCGCTTCTTCGCGAATTTATTCATTTAGATGTACAGTCACATATTATGTATAATTATTCTTCTATATATATGTATATATATATATATAAGGTTCATCAGACAAGAATAAAAATTAGTTACGCTGCTTGTTACGTCATCGAAATATTTCAAAAATGTGATCAATAAGCAAATTACAACGTCACAGGAAGCAGGCGGGGAGATTAGTAAGAGGACTAGTGGTGAATAGTTGTCAGAAAATACCACAAATGCTAATCTTAGTCAGTGCACAGAACAAGTTCACTAAGTAAGTGTGTATTGCAGTTTCGTAATCAGGCGAATAGTTGAATGAGTCAGTTGTGATCAGGATCCACATAGAAGCAAAGGAAAACACTGAATTCTGCGAAGGTGAGTTCTAAAGAAATACAAGAGTTATAAGGAGTTGAAAAAATCAACGAACAGACATCAAGTTAGTAGAAATCAACACAGTTGTCCCCATGATAGTAAGAGTGATTGAATGATTTCTTCTTCTATGCATAAATCTGACTTTTGCCAACTGAATGGCTAAGACTTCAGAAATGCAGAGGACACAAAAGTGTATCGCCTTTGGTAGAGTTATTCTTCACCTTATAGATCACTTTGAAAGAGGAGACTTTTATTGAGATGGAATGACAAGTGTTGACAAGATGGTCGATTTTTGTGGTTCCGATACAGCCACTATTACTTTTATTTGCAGCCATGTGAAAGTGTTCTCGAACGCTTTTTGGATAGAATATGCGTCGAACGACCAATGCACCTGACACCGTAGCAACAGGTGAAGTGATATCGGCAAACAGGAATGGTTGGATGCGAGATCTTATCCTCGAGACTTCTGCAGACGAATGAACTAGTGAAGAATACTAGTCTTAGTGTTTCTGTGAAGTATGTACTCCTCAAAGATATGAAGTGACCACAATCTCTACCATATAACACTGAAATAAACGTCGAACTATTTCCTTCTGGAATAATTTCAAACTAGAATCATTCTTAATATATGTGTAAAACTTGGTCATTGTGGTAGTAATTCCCTATTAGTTTGTTTATCAGATGTATCACCCACTGAAACAGTATTCTGTACTAGATGACACAGTTTCCAACAAAATTTATCCTGGTTCATAATCATATCTATTAGAATCACACGCCTTCAACTTCGAAATTTCACTTTGATAGTTTCCTCACTTCCCTCCTATTTGTCGTCGTTGGTGTTGTGGAATTTTCCAGATGTCCAACTGGACAGGTGTTGAATCATTCCTGTTACACGTATTTGCAGTTGATTCGAGAAACATAGCCTCAGTCAGTCATCAATCTTTCTCTCTCTCCACCTAGCTGTTACATTAGATTTCCAAACTTTCATCTCATCCCATCCGTCCTATTGTATGATTGTGTGTAATTGCATGTAGTGAGTGCTATAGCTGAACTACTCGATACATTTCCTATCTTATTCGTGCCAACTAATCTAGATTTCGCTGATAGGTGTTTATGCTCGGTTAGTTTGACTCACTGAGCCTGTTCCGCTACTATTTCGACCTATGTATTTGACCTGATAATCGACACAGTCAGAGTATTAGATAAACTGAATTGTCTTGTTTAATTGGCTCCACAGGATTGTTTCTTTAGCCGACATAGCTTGTTTCTAATTGATTTTGTGGAGGGTTTGAATTCCGGACACTTTCATTCCTGCCTTGTTCAGAATTCTGCGTAAGATTTCTGAGGTTCTTTCCCTGTATGCAATTACTACTGATGACTTAGATTCCTCATTCTTCGTGTTGTCATTATCTTCCGCATGTTTCACATGCATGTCGTTATTAATATTATTCAGTTACACACAACCATGCAATAGAATGCATGGGATGAGATGACAGTTTCAAAATCTAATGTAACAGCTAGGTGGAGAGAGAGAAAGATTGATGACTGACTGAGGCTTTGTTTCTCGAATCAACTGCAAATACGTGTAACAGGGATGATTCAACACCTGTCCAGTTAGACATCTGGAAAATTCCACAACACCAACGACGACAAATAGGAGGGAAGTGAGGAAACTATCAAAGTGAAGTTTCGAAGTTGAAGTCGAGTGATTCTAATAGATATGATTATGAACCAGGATAAATTTTGTTGGAAACTGTGTCATCCAATACAGAATACTGTTTCAGTGGGTGATACATCTGATAAACAAACTAATACAGAATGATTCTTTCTAGTCATAGTTTATTGTATGAAGTGGAATTGCTTCACAGATCCCAAATTAAAATTTCTTGAACTGACGTGACTCAGTATTTAAATAATATATTATATATATATATATATATATATATAATATTAAACTTGAACGTAGTTTACTCTACCAAACAGAAAGCTTCTGACGACAATAAACATTTATTGTCAACTGAGGGTCAATCTATGTTTAGAGGGTACACATGAGATCCATTCATTTTATGAATTACCTACAGCTGCATAGAAAATCATAGTTCACAGTAGGTTTGCAAAAGCAAACAATGAAATGCTAGACATTAGAAGAAGATAATAGGTGAGAGATCGTGGATCTGCGTTCTGTGCTTGTTGGCGATCATAAGAAGTCAAATATTCAAATCGCGGGATTCAGATTCACTTCAGTATTGAGCTAAATTCCGAGAAAACAATACTCATTACAGTGAGAATTATTTTCGTGTTATTCGTCTTAGAGACAATCTAGTTTATTTGGTTTTGTAGGTTGAAGTCAAAACACCTCTTATTTTCCTTCAAGCTCCCCAGTGGAACATAGTGCTTCAAGCTAGTGGCTTGAAGTTTCTGTAGCAGTGTGGTTAGCCGTATGCCCAACCTTTTGACTCTTTACCAGCATTATTTCTGGCTCAGCGAGGTAAAGGAGTTCGTCTGTGGCCAGGGATCGAGCCCCGGGTCATGTGCGTGGTCGGCGAGCGTCCCAACCGCTATACCACCGACGCCAAGCATGGAGTTGACATGGGGCATCAGACGGCTCAGGCTAGTCCACATGGCAAGAAGCACGCAACGCTTATCATCATAAGTGTAATGAGTATTCTGTTAGAAGGATATCATCATCATAGATTTCGACATGTGCAACCGCAAAAACACCTTAGGCTAAGATAATAAATAAAGTTCGCATAAAGTTTACATGGATTAAAAATTACATCGAAGATTTTAGGTGATGATGATAAAAGATGATAGATTTCGCATCTAAGTTCTGTGCGGGTTGCCGATTATCAACAAGTCATGCACATCTACAATACTTAGATTCAAATGTACCATAACACTGATGTAAAATTAAGAGCAGTCAGTATATGCATCTCGTGGCATTAAGCTTACTGAATAACACTGCAAACTTGACGGATACATTTCAGTCTTCAGTTAACAAAGAACTAGATATATGATACTAGATTCTGTCCAATCAAAGAACTACACTTTTTCGATAAATTGAAATCAAAACACGTACAATTAAGATGTTTAAACTGATTATCTTCTATGAATACTAGATAAAATAGCATATTCATTTTAAAGTCAAATTAACGCTAATCAAATCTATACAAAAAGTTATCCAAATCTTCATGATAAACTAACCATTATCTATCGATAGAAAGACGAATAATACTGGAGTATAAGCATCGAATTAGAAAGAAAGACTTGACTTTGACCTGATGTAAACTGTTCATGTGTTAAAAGATTATCAAGTCTCTCTCTCTCTCTGTACACATTGATAATAAATAAAACAATGATTTCACATGATATGAAACGAAAAATGAGATAAAAATATACAGAGTCATTTGAAAACTAGGCAGTTAGAGTTGTATTTTGTTTTTAAAAACAAGGCGTCATAGCATGCACGATTAACTTCGATTAAAACAACAAGACGAGATTAAATTCATCTGACACGTGTAAACAATCTACTGAACGTAACACATTTCAAACATTTGAATCACACATGTATTTGTCATTTATATATATATATATATATATATATATATATATATATATATATATATATATATATATATATATTGACATAAAATTGAACATTGAATGAAAAGTTAAAGATTGCATCACTACTTTCAGTCAGTGTAAATTTAAAACAAGCAATAAAGGTTGTAACTACAAAAGTAGTAATAGTGCTAAAGTGAGTTAAGATAATCCTACTGATAAAGGATAGTTTAAAATGAATCAAGAATAATAATAATAAGTAAAACGTATTACCATGGTAGAGTCACGAACATTTCTTTTTGTACACAGTGACCTGGTTTATAAACTTGAATTGCATAAGCCTCTGCAATTGCAAGCATCTTCTTGTTTCTTTGTCTGCTGACAATAGTGAATGATTTGACCACGTCGATATCATGTCTGTAATCCACAGGCTGTTTTTTTTATTAAGGATTTTGGCACCTTGCATTTAGTTGTTTTCAACCATTTTGGCAAATGCTACATCATGCGAGGAGACAATCGCCTTTATGCATGACCTATGTATTTGCTTTCACAAACACACTAATCAAATTGATATACGCAGTTTGAAGTGTCAAGGGTTGGCGACTGGTCTTTCCCAGATTGTTGAAGCACTCGCTTACTGGTGTTAAGGAAAACAAGTTTTTCAGCATAATAAGTTCTCTTGACAGCTTTGTTGAGTCTTCGTTTGACTAATTCTTGTATATCAACTCCTTTGAATGGCAAACTGATATAGACAGGTTTCTTCGGAACTGTTTGGACTGTTTTGCAGGGACTAATTTCTTTAGAGTATTTATTAATGAATTTCTCAGAATATCCATTCTTAGATAAAATATCCTTCAAAGTTTTTATTTCATCCTCAATCGTACTCTCAGAACAAATTTTCGTGCTCTATTGGACAGTGTTCTGACCAAGTTCTTTTTATACTGGATTGGAACAAAGCTCTTGAAATGCATGTATTGTTCTGTCCATGAAGACTGTCTAAATATGCATCTTTCGATTGTGTCATCATTCATTTTTACTAGAAAAACCTCTTGGAATTCAATAGTATCGTTTTCCTCGTGTTCTACTGTGAAATTGAGATTTGGATGCCATCAGTTGAACTTTATCAACATGTCTTCGGCTTTTGATCTGTTTCCACAGACAATAAAAATGTCATCAACATATCTTAGGTATACATCCGTTTCCTGTATATGTTGCTGCGAGGAACCGGTTTCTAGGCCTGACAAGAATAAGTCAGCGAAAAGTGATCCCAAAGAGCTTCCCATTACGACACCATCAACTTGACGAAATAGACGCCCGTCAAATTGGAGTTGGACATTCTTAGTACATAACAGTAGCAATTTCCTCAATTCTAATGTTGGAATGGGTATGTCTTCACCTTCTCTACATATAAAGTCAATAGTCTCAACCACTGGCACATTTGAGAAGAGAGAGGTAACATCGAAAGAGACCAGATGCTTATCAGATACATTGAAATCTTTGCTTTGCTTGACAAACAGAAATGAATCAGAAACTATATACGTTATGAAGCGTTTCCGCAAGGGCTGAAACAATTCACATAGCCATTGTGCTAATTAGCGGTATAGTGAGTTTATCATAGAGAGTATGGATCTTAACGGCGCTCCGTATAGTTTTGGGATTTGTAAGCCAATCGGTTTGATATTTCTATATGTGTTTTCATCAATGTGTAAATCCAAATGTTTAAATCATAGAAGAGTAATTAGAGATAAAAGAAAAAGAAAAGTATTGTGTAATTAAGGCTTAATTTTCAAGGTGAGCTGTTGTCATTCAGGTCCGATTTGATAACGGATAATCCTCCATTACATAGTCGAAGATTGTGAATAGGTCATAAAATCCAATATTTTTTCTATTAAAGTACTTGTGTCCTTGTGAAACACACCATCCTTCGCTGTCTTTCTCTAAATAAACAGCTTACTCGTATTGGTTCAAATGTGCTGAATGCTTCTGATGAACATTTATGCTTCATGTAATGTTCAGCTTATTAATGAATCAATCGAAGAGATAATTCTCGATCTCTTATTTGTCTGTAATTAATTAATTCTGAAGACTATTCATAAGATTCAATCGAATATGGAAAGAGGATAATTCGCTGGAACATTGGGAATTATGGAATAAGTCCTTGGCTATATAGCCATCTGCTAGATATCCTTGTTGCTAATCTTTTCCAAACAGCCATCTGATCTTCAGTGTCGACTGAAAGTAGCTGGTAACGAAAGTCTGCAGTCTTTCCAAAATGCTTTTATTGACGCCAGCACCATACAGAAGCAAACTGATTTGATTTGGATCTTGTTTCTTACGCTGAGTGCAGAAGATTTCTACATTGAATTCAGATTACTGAAGGTCTATCTTGCTTTCCCCATCATGCCTTTGACGTAGATATCTGTACCACCGGTAGTAGGACGCTGCTGTTGAATGGGAGTAAGTGAGTTTTCTTCTTCTGAATTCCCCCACCACCACGCCCACTTGATGGTGACTGATGCGTGCTGTTGTTATTAGCTCTGGTTAGGTATCCTCATAGCCTCTGTCTTCACTATGTTCACTTGATGTTCTGTCTTTGATGCTTGTCTCTTCTGAAAACTTGTTGGTTTTCATCTGTGGATCTTTGAGTTTGTGTAACATTAGACTTCAATAACTGCTGAAGTTCAGATTTGCCAATGTCTTTCCGTCCATCCAACCTATGCCCATCTTATTTTACTCCTTAGTACTTTCTATTAATCGATTATTACTTCAAACTCAGTTTGGTTTTATTTGTACACTGTTTGAAACATGTAAATTACCCCAGTTGTTACACGCTTATTTCTCTACATAAAACAATCTTACTTCTCCTTGGATTCTCAAGCTAAAGAAGGTATGATTTTAAATGCAAAAATTGTATGGTAATTAAAACCTAAACTCATCTGTTTTGCTGGTCAGCATATACTCAGTAGTAAAGCCTTTTTTCTAGATTCTGTGAATGTCGCTCACCGATGTAATCAAAATTTGAGGAGGATTAGTCACTTCGCCTAGTCTATCCACTTGTATCTACCAATTTTAAAATAATGCTGTCATGCGAAAGAAATCCATGGAAACAAAAGAGGAAAAAGGAGACGATCTTGGATATATTGGAGATTGTGGAAGAATATAGCTGAGAATGTGTAGTCTCACTATTGCAGCTGGTAAATGAAGGAAATTGTTATGACTCATGAAAAATCACCATTCGAACATTAATTAATAGAGAGAAGACCAGTAGTTCATGGAAGATTCTCTTTTCGGAGGATTCATTTTCACAGTTGTACAATCATAAATATATATATGGTTATTTTGTACATGTGTGCACAATAATTTTGTCAAACGAAAATACAATTAGTAAGTTTTTGGTGAAGTTACGTAATATAAAAAGATTTCAGAGGAATTGGATCTTGATATAAGAAGGTAGTAACAAAAGTGGTGAGTTGTTACAAAAGATTATTAAAGAAGAATTACATAATAACAACGACTCACAGCAACAGTTGATGACTGTTGCTGTGAGTCGTTGTAATTCTTCCTCAGAAGTTGAGATCAGATAATTAGTCTGACCAAGTAAATTTCCACATTTTACATGAGTATGGAGTTTGTCGACGCTGAAGTCGACACTGCAAAATTTCGAAAGTATAAAGACAAGGCTTCTAGCTGCCAATCAGATAAAGTTACTAAATAGAAATTGGACACAAATTTCGTAGGAACATCAGAAAATGTTATGTGACGTCTAACCTGCTCGAAATTGTTGGTGATCTGAATCGGAGTAGACAGCGGCTTTTTCTTGACACCTATATTAACGTATTCTATGAGTCTCTCACATTCATCGTGGAATAATTCGTATGCGGCTGAAGATCTTTGGGAAATGTTTTGCTGGAGTTCTTAGATGCCTGGTCTAATGGAGTCGATGCAACTCAGTACTTGACGTTTAGGTAACTGAGTATTCGGACATATATGATACTGTTGCAGTGTTTTACATAACCATTTCTTATATTCGTCATTATTGCCACAGTCCTCGAAAAAATCTCTCTTACATTACATCAGATTTGACAAAGTACCAACGAAACCTATTGAGTTCATATTGTCAACAAAGTGTATCATATGGTCTGTAAGTCAACTGACACAAAACTACTTCACACAGTTGGTGCGTACTGCCAATGATTCCCGAACTAGGATGAAACAGCTGTCTGGTACTCCCTGGTTTTCAGTGATTCTCTAACTGAGATCAATCCGTCATCAACTCGTAAAAATAAAACTAATTCTCACAAACCAACTATAGAAACATTAATCTGATGCTCGCTAGTGACTTGGCTACAGGATGGAGTTTCCTGAGTTCTCGTGAGAAACTGTGACCAGTGAGGTTCATCCAGTCAAGCACGAGAATGCGTGTCCCACTGATGACATTGGTGTAATGGTCACGCCAAAATTACGAATTGGTGAAAGTAAGAATTCATGAGTCATTGAATCGAGTTCCAGTCGTTGAATGAACTACGAGCTTGACTTAAAATGAGTATTGTTTTCTCGGATTTTAGCTCAATACTGAAGTGAGTCTGAATCCCGGAATATGAATATATGACATTTTATGGTCGCCAACAAGCACACAACGTAGATCCACGACCTCTCACCTATTATCTTCTCCTAATATCTAGCATTTCATTGTTTGGTTCTCGAAAACTAATTGTGAACTATGATTTTCAATGCAGCTGTAGATAATTCACACAACAAATGCATTGCACATGTATCCTGTACTCAGTGATTAACCTTCAGTTGACAATAAATGTTTATTGTCGTTAGAAGTTTTCTGTTTGATAGAGTAAACTACAAATGATCTTCTGACCAAATTGCAACTCTACGGATCATCATCACAGAACAAAGCATGGAATGGCAATCAAACCTCTACCTCAACTTTATGGACTTTGAGAAGGCCTTCAACAGCGTTGATCGTGAAGTAATTTGGAAATTACTCGAGTACTACGGCGTACCCTAAATATTCATCAACCTCATTCAACAGCTGTACGACAACAACGACGCATGTCAAGTGATCCACAACGGAAAATTCAGCGAGGCGTTTGGAGTAAACACAGGAGTCAGACAAGGGTGGTTATTATGATATTCCTAATTGTGGTGGACTGACTGGATTATGCGTCAGAGAGTGGGAAACGAGAAGACAGGAATATCCTGGACCGACCTGAAGAATCTAGAAGACGTGGATTTCGCGCGTGGATGATTTATGTTTGATGTCTCACAAAATCGAAGACTTACAAGCGAAAACTGACAAACTGGTCGAAGAAGCAGCCGGTGAAGACAGGACACCATGTGAACATAGACAAGATTGAGGTTATGAAAATAACCAACCAACAACATCAGCGACAACAACGGCGGCAACACCCAGCGCCAATCACCCACCATCGACGGGAGGGATTTTGAAGAGTTTACTTCATAACCTCACTTATCTAGGGAGCATTGTCTCAACTATAGACAGTCGGAACGGACGAGGATGTCAAATCGAGCGAGAATCGGGAAGGCAGGCGAGAAACACATTCATTCATCAACCTGAAACCAATCTGGAAATCTTCGTCACTCAGCCAGAATCAACAACAAAATTCGGTCGGATTTTTCAATACAAACAACGTCAAGTCAGTCGGCTCTTCTACACAGATCAGAAACTTGACGGGCGGGTCACAAAGAATATTTCCAACAGCCTACTGCAGGCTTTAATCAACAACTAACTGTCTTTGCTCTATACTGAAGATCAGATGGCCGGGCCGGAATGAATCACCGACAAGAAACTATGTCTGGGAACAAAGAAACAAAACAAGAACCAATCGCCAACCAACAAATATGCAGGAGAAAGTGGAGATAGATTGGACACTCGCTCACTGAGGAGGCCGCCGCTGGGTGACATCGCGCGCGCGTCAGGCCATTTCTCGAGTGGAACCAGGCCGAAAGGGAAGCGGCGAGTGGGACGTCAGTGCAAGGGTGGGTGACATGGAGGAGATCGTGTGAAGAGAGAGGAGTTGAAACAGTATGGACTAACATGGATGTAGGTGAAAAGTACAGCAGAAGGAAGACAGAAGCAAGAGGAGACGTGGAGTTGAAGCCCTATGTTCGACTAGGAACCCAAGGGAACAATAATAATAATAATAATAATAGAGTAAACTACGTCTTTATCCGAGTTAGTTATTTTCCTACTTCAAGATAAAATGAAGTGAATTCGCTACTGGATGTTTACGTCAGTTCATGGGACTTTAATCTCAGTCCTATGAAATATTTGCACTTCATTCAGTTAACTCTGACTATGAAGGATCAGTCTAGTTTTTTGAAATTACTTGAGAGGGAGAAGTGAGACTTTTACGTTGGAGGAATGCTGTAGGGAATGGAGTTATACAATATCCTAGGTTGTTTGACCGTATTACTGTTATTGACAGCATCAGTGGCGTCCAGTAAACGCTAATGAATGAAATGGCGAATTACAAAGTCTCAAAATACTACTTACATAACAAAATGACTGCAAATGGTTTTAGATTTTACAGGTGTTTGTACAATACAGCTTATTTGCATATGTAACCGGTATTTTAATGATACTGAATTGTGATATAGAGCACATGTAAAAAAGTGTCAAGAGTGCACTGCAACTTGTCATTTACGTGATTATTACGACAGATACACACATTATGTAAGCTTTTTTAAACTGTCACTGTATTATAGATGAGTTTTTCCAAATTAAATGTATTAACATCAAATCGTGCTATTCTATTATCTGCTCGGCTTCGAAGTTTTAGAATTTCACTACCTGAGATCTTGGTTTATTGTTAATCTCTGTGTGTGTGTGTGTCTGTCTTCGAGAAATCTGTGTAATCATGTCTATGTAAATCAAGATAAGTTACTATTCAAATTAAATTCTTTTCTTCGGACTTCTGGACATTGAACAGTTGGATACAATGCTTTGATTTTACGGTTCACACATTTCTCACACTTTGTTTCAAGAGTTAGTTTGTACGGGTTTGATCAGTGTAAAAGTTTGATCACGGGGTGGGCACATAGAGAACGACTAAAACCACTGAGTGATCAACGAGTTTGATCTCATAATCAGAAGATCTTGGATTCACTCCCGACTGACTGACTGACTGACCGATTGACAGAGTTTCAGTATAGAAATTTGCACAGAAATGCATCTCTTAGACCCTCCACATTCTGTGCAGCACACAGAGCCAATAACACTAACAGTCTCCAGTCATGATTTCTTAGCATCCCCAGAGACATGCAGCTGGGTCTCACATCATGGATTAGTGTCAGGTTTCGATCTACCGACCCATAACTCTTTTCCAACTCAGTCCAATGTCAGCTAACAGTGCTCTTCGAAGAAGGCAGTGGTTTGACATGGACAAAGTTGCTTTGAAAAAGACCAAATCCCTAAAGATTCTCAATCTAATTGTGTCTATAAAATAAAATGCATGCTTGGAATGTGATGCGATATACATCGGACAAACATCTCGAGAAATCAAAATCAGAAGAAATGAACACAGTAGAGCATCTGTTCGACCACAGAGAAATCCAGTTAAACTAGAAAAGCTAGCAAAATCACCAACTAGCCCTAGGTCCACACGCTATAGAATCAGGCCACAAAATTGACTTTGACAGTATTGAAATAATCATCCAGAAAAACTTCAGAAATCACAAAGAACGTCTCATGTCATCAGAAGCACTTCATATCAAGTGGAATCCAAATTGTCTGAATAGGAATGATGGACTAAAACAGAATCTGACCTGATTACAACACCTCCCTCCCCATGAAGTGACAAAATCAACACGAATGTGATAAGCACTTCACTATGTAAACACACACTACTCTCATAATTTTACACACTGATAAAATCCAACAATCTACGCTTGATTTTGTTATCTTCACCAATTGACCAACTCGACAACCAAAAATGACCTCATACTGACAAACGATGATCAAGTTAGTAAACTTTATTTTGATATCATAACGGATGTACTATTACCTTTGATATTTAGTTTAGTGATCTTTATTGTTAATTTGACTTTCAATATGCCCTTTGAAGTTGATCTGAGTCTATTTTCTCACCTCTTAACTCTTTGTTATATATATGCTGAGATTTTGTAAATTCCGGTTTAATAATACTTTGAGAAAGCTATTAGAGGCATTAAATAGCGAAACGTCAGTCAACGCAGCAATATCGTTTTGTTTTTCATTCACTGGGAAATACAAAAACCTTTATTATAATGAATAAGACAACTAATGCCTTGGAATTCTAAGTTATACAGCCTCTTTATTCATTTGCACTTGAAAGGGTAACAACGATTTATTATTGTTGTTTTTGGTTCCGGATGGAACACAGAACTTTAACAGCAAATCTCCATTTTACTCTGTCCCTTACAGTCATCTTTAGCTGGTTCAACAATTGTCCTCCCCTCATACATCTTACCCTACGTCATCCAGCTGATCCCCCCCCCCATTGGTTTCCACTTGAAAGACTGACTGGTATGTCACATCACTCAACGATCTTTTGAGTGTGTCTAATTCATCTCTACTTCCCTCAAGATATTTGTTGGGTGATAAGTTCTTGGTTAATTCACCACTTACTAAGTTCCTCTTTTTGTTTATCCTTTTCAACAGATCACCTGGCCTTCATTGTGGAGCGAAGGCACTTGCTGATTCACCAAGTCTTTAAAAATTTCGAAGAACTGACTTGATATTCGTGTTAAACATCCGAATCTTGTTTTTTATGCTCGCTGAAGTAGATTTCCACATTGATTTTAGAGTTATGAAGGTATGTCTTGCTTTTCCAACCCTACTTGGCTTTGACGTACCCGTTTGTAGTTGAAACGATTCTGCTTAGATAAGTGAGAGAAGCAACTTGCTTTAGATTCTTCCCATCAATGATGACTGAGGTTTGTTGTTGTTTTTCGTACAGTGTCTTCATCACCTACCTCTATCTTCCCTATATTCGCCCGAAGTCCTGTCTTCCCCGTCCCTTCTGGGAACTAGTTGGTTTTCGTCTCCAGATGACATTAGACGTAAATCGTCTAGTTGATCACTGGATGATCAGTTAACACTAATCCATTTGACAAAGGAATCTTCGCTGTAAGACATAGGACAGAGGACACGTATCACCAGAACTTTCTAAAGATACAGGCATAGGGTAGTGATCATTACATCATCTTGAACAGAAACCACTACTGTTACTATGTATACACAGTAATCACCATGGCTAAGGGTTGCACTATGTCGTGAATCGACAGAAGTTAGAATTCATGGGCCATTGGATCGGGTCCCGGTGAGTGGCTCAATGGTATAAGAGCTCGCCTTGTAACCAGAAGGTCCTGGGTTCGAATGCCGGTGGTGCGTACTGCTGAAGACTCCCAAACTAGGATGAAACAGCTGTCCAGTACTCTCTGGTGGTTTCCAATGGTTCTCTAACTAATGTCAGCCCATGATGAAATTCTGTAATAATAAAAATAATTTTTCCTTCACGTTCCCAGTGGAACATAGGGCTCCAAGCTAGTGGCTTGAAGTTTCTGTAGCAGTGTTTAATTTTTACAGGATGGGGTTGCTAGCCTCATGCCCAACCTTTCCTCTTTACCAGGATTATTTCTGGCTCAGTGAGGTAAAGGAGTGCGCCGGCCGGGGGTCGAACCCCGGACCAAATGGATGGTCGGCGAGCGTCCTAACCGCTATACCACCGATGAAATTCTGTAAACCATGGCTATTAGTTTGTTATCAACTGCTTTCCTAGCATATGCAGCTGGTAAGATTAGATCATAAAAACAGTAAAGAGTAAACTATTTATTTCCCAAAAAAGGTTTTCGGATAAAGAGTTCTTCTACAAAGTAACCATTTCGACATCCATGTCACTGAGTATTGAATCTTAACATCTTGTACACTTCAGTCAGGCGATCTAACTTACCTCTGTGGTTTGCGAAAAAAAAAATAAGTGACCTCATACATTAGTACTGTTTTCCACTGACTACCCCGAACTCATTTCCAACATGATCTGACTTCACTCAACATTACTTTGTTAGAAAGGCTATGAGTTGGTGTTTTGTGGAACACCTGACATCATTTTCGCCACTGGAGTGATGTGATTCACCAAATCCCACTGAATATTTCTAGTGGTTTTTGTAGTTGTCTACTGCATATAAATGGGGCGATTGACATTCGAAATATTAACCCTAAGTTATGCGTTCAGAAGAAGTTCTTACAGCCATTGCTCCTCTCTCTCTCTCTCACTCTCCCTCTTGGCCAGTGAAGATCTAACTAACCGAAGCTCAAACCCAGTGCCCATAGTTTCTAACGCCAAAGCGTTATCCACTAGACCACTTCGGCCATGAGAGCCACCTCTTGTGCAACGGTTCATACTAATTATTTAATTGAATTTTAGATTTTCCCGTCGATTGATTGGACCGAAGTGCTCAGTCTCAGGTTGACGTGTTGGCTTCTTGTGCAGATGCTTCGACGATGTTAATCACCAACCACCAACTAACTTCTAAACACATGCCCAGACATCGTCGAAGCATCTGCACAAGAAGCCAACACGTCAACCTGAGAATGAACACTTCGGTCCAATCAGTCGACAGGAAAATCTAAAATTCATTTAAATAATCTTTGAACGTGGCTTGAAAATCATTCATACGTGTCGTTTTGCGTGACTGATTCAATGTAGTTTATTTGTATCAGTAAAACGTTTGAGTAGTGCAGAACAGATCAAATAAATTATAAGTATTTTTCAATGGTTTACACACAATGAGAAGTTTTTTTGTTTTTTTTTTGCAATAATTTCGAGCAAAATTACTGCCCTTGATCACACCAACTTTTGGAATTGTTTTGTTTTTAATTCACACGTTTATGATTTATTATTATTATTGTATCCTTTAGTTCCTAGAGGAACATAGGGCTTCAGCTGCGCACCTTCATTGCTTTCTGTTTTCTGACAACTTTTTCACCCCGCTCCAAGTCTGCTCACATGCTTTCATCTCCTCTTCACATGACCTCCTCCAAGTCACCCTTGCACTGACGACCAACTCGCTGCTTCCCTTTCGGCTTCCACTCGAGCGATGGCTTGTCTAGTGATGTCACTTGATGACTTGTTTTCTCAGAGTATGACCAGCCAATCCATCTCCATTTCTTCCTACCTATTTGTTTCACAGTCGGTTCCTGATTGGTTCGCTCCCAGAGATCCCTGTTGCTGATCTTTTCTGGCCATCTGATCTTGAGTATTGAGCGAAGACAGCTGTTGATGAAGGTCTGAAGTTTGTTTGAGATGCTCTTTATGACTCGCCAAGTCTCTGATCCGTATAGTAGCACTGACTTTATTTTGGAGTTGAAGATCCGGATCTTGTTTTTGATGGTGAGTGCTGCTGACCTCCACACAAATTTGAGAGTAATGAAAGCTTGTCTTGCTTATATATATAGTTCATTCTTCTGTATTCAGAATTATATTCCAGGTTGTTGGCAGTTGTGCTGAGTCACGTCAGTTATATGTATCCAGTGTGACCTTAATGAATATAGATTCTGTTATAAGTCTCTCTAATTGGACCTCACTGGTCACAACTTCTCACTAGAACTCAGGAAACTCCAACCTGTAGCAAGTCACTAGCGAGCATCAGGTTAACTTTCTATGGTTTGATATCAATCCATGATCAACTCGTAAAAACATAACTAACTCTTACGAACCAAAACTATAGAAAAATAAGTCTCTCTTTCAATTTGTTTATATTAGTTTTTAAAATACAAGCATTGTTCTAATTGATATTATGATTTTTGTCCCATGCATGGGCAACTATACATGAATATTTTTCTAAATTCTTGTAAGCTTGTGTTCCTGTCGGTTGACCTTTAGTTAGGCGTTCATATTCATTCACACTTATTTTGAGTAATCTGGACTTTTGACCTACACATTTAGTCGGACACTCGGCATAAGATATCTGTTCGTAAATCACATTGTTTTTATCCATCGCTCATTGAGTAAGATTCGTTGGTTTAAACGTGGTTCGAATTGCCTCTGATTCACCAATTTCGTGTAGTATTGTGACTGTTGTTTTTTTGCCTTCTCCCCTCTTGTTATTCTCTGGTTTTACCCTCTTTTTTCTCTTCCTTATATTATTTCTGAAAAATTCTTTTGGGTAGTTGTTGTCGAGTAACATTTTGAATAGGAAGTTTATTTATTTTCGCTGGTCATCTGGTATTGTTGTATTGTTAGTCTACATATTCTATCTGCAAGACCTTGTATTAATCCTCGTTTTACCGTGATTGGATAAGCTGAGTGATGATAATCAAAGAATCTCCAAGAATATGTAGTTTTTCTACATAGCGTCGTTTGTATACTGCCATGTGTTACTCTTTGTACATTGCTTATCAACCTTATATCTCTCAATCTATTTCTAATAATATATATATATATATATATATATCCCCATATGTAGAGTATTCACATGAAGAGTTCTACCGAAATTTGATGAATTCTTTATATCCTGCTTTACTCACTTTTGTTGCTTGTCTTATATGTGAAGATTTGTTTGTATAACTATGCCATTTCGCACTATCTTTATTATCACAAGTTGATTAATTCCTCATCAGTGATGTTGACATAATTATTAAGACTAATTACACCATCCAAGTGAACAGTTTTATCATCCTGTTGACAGATCAACATGATCGGTTTACACGTAAACAGTGAACGAAATTTTATTTCTGATGAATCAATTTCAAGAGCGATATAATCCTATTTATATTTAACGATGATGTTAGATTGTTGGAAGCAATCGACAGGAAACCCTGGATCTAGGTTCCGTGCTGGTTGGCACTCGCCAGTCAGCAAGGCGTGTCTACACCCTTGAAGAAATTCATATCCCTTCTGAGATTCGAACCCGCGTCAGCCAGTAAGTGCTGAAGTCAGAGAAGTTACTACTGAGCTATTCTGTATAAAGTGGACAGAAATTAGAGGAAAGACGGTAAAATTCCTACATAAAGTCTATATGAGAATGCAATGTTATTAGTAGACAATAAAATAAGAATAATTACACTAGTACACTTACACAATAAATTGAAGAAAAACTATGGTAAGAACTCTACTCTGGTCGTGGTAGATCCTGAATAGCCAATGATTCGGTTATGTACAGATGTGTAGCACTGCGATGTGGTCATGCGGAGGTGCCCGATGTTCAAAGTTGACAAGGTGTTCGAGGATATAGCTGTTAGTATTCTTCTTTTCTCCTGTGGCTAGCTTAGCTGGAAAGTGTTCCAGAATATGTCTGACGATATGACGTTGTGTACGGTCAATACACTTTGCCCCACAGAAACATTTCAACCGATAAATACACCCTTAGACGGGCGAAAGCAGTATCTTATCCTTAACTCGTGAATGGATTAACTGTCTAGCTGGAGAATGTAATTCGAAAGATGGCTGCTTGAAATGTCTTCTTCAAACATTTAGAAAGGTGGTTTCAGAGAATTTCCACTTTATCGTCAACTTTGAATTCTAAGTTCATGAAGCGAGTTTCCTATGGAACAGCTGCAATTTCCGACGATGGAGGTTTTTCTTTATTGTTTTTTGTCGATAAATCAGCGTGGATACTCATTCTCCCAGTAGGGTTTTGCTTAGTGATTTTAATTCATTCTCTATCGTATCTTCCTAACAGATTTCTCGAATCTTTGCGCATAATGTACGTACTTAGTCTTACTTTCGAATCAGTGGGACAAATCTCCGGAAGTTAATCAACTGTCCAGGCCATGTTGGTTTGCGGTATATATTAATCAATCTTTGGATCAAGTAGTCTTATCTTTAAGTGACTAGTGACAGGAATGGAAACGTCATGTCACATTCTGGGGTGAATTTTATTAATGGGTTTGCCACGATGAAAGTTTTGAGGAGGTAGTCTAGATCAGATTTCTCATCGCAAACTATAAATGTATCACCTGCGTTTCTCTTGTAGAGGTACAGTTGACTAATCATAGGATTAAGTATGGTGTTGATAAATTTATGCATGTTAGACTAAAGGCCTAATAAGGTCAAATCGAAAAAATATGCTCAGCTTATACACGTTATTCTAAATAAAAAAAATTATTCTCATCATAATTAATTAATGCACACAGTGAATAAATTAACTGATGAACAAATAACTTGCTTACTGAAACAGTCAAACTATAAAATCAATATTATATTGTAGAATGATATTTTAGGTGATAATGTTTGCAGAAATGATATTCTATTCGTGTAGTACTCCATCATTCAAATGAAATAATTTATTATGAAGATCCTTTACACTTTGATTGGTTGGAGGATATCATCATGAGCTGACATCGGTTAGAGAACCATTGGAAAACGACCAGGGAGTACTGGACAGCTGTTTCGTCAGCTAGAGTTCGAACCTAGGACCTTCTGGTTACAAGGTGAGCTAACTCGTAGACCATTCAGCAGCCACTGGCACCTGACCCGATCCAATGGCCAGCCAGTACATGAATTCTAACTTCTGCCAATTGACGCATGACATAGAGCGACCACTTAGCAATGTTTTCTCCAGTGAGTTACTGACTCACCTTCAACCTGCTGTACCCTACTGGTCACGGTTTCCCTCTAGAACTCCAGGTTAACTGCCTGAAAATAGGGCTAGTCGCTAGTGAGCATCAGATGAATTTTCAAGAATTGGTTTTGTACGGATTTTGTTTGATTGGTTGGAGGGTTTCATTTTTTTAAAATTTTATCTGTGTCTTAACCCAAAAGAATTGTAGTATCTGTTTACTACTATTGATATAAGAATAAAACTTGTACACTGTGGTAGAGTATAATTCCACTATGGGTAAAATTTGTTTTGTTAAAGTCTCACAGTGCTACACAGTAATGTTTACTGATGACGTTTCGAGCACAATTTATTACTGCTCATTATCATATCAAGGTACTCACAAGACTTCCTAACTTCATTTATATAATTTCATTATTTTTCATCTCTTGACTTGATTGGTAGTAGTACTTTCCATATTTCCGGTATGAGTGATGAGTCTTTCCTATTGCACGTGTTGGGTGTAAAGACTCAATGAACAAGGATTCAATAATCAACCTCTCTCTCTCTCTCTTCACCTACCTAGATTACTTTTAAGATCAAACTAATATGTCAGGAGTAGTCAGATTGTCGGAACATAAGAATTTAGCTAAGGCAAGAATGGTTGACCCCACCCGCGAAGACAAGTAATTTAGAAAAAAGGTCAGCTATCGTACTGCGTGCAATAACACACAACCACACAATAGGGTGGGACAGAGTTAAAATTCTAAGAAGTAATCTAGATAGGTGAAGAGAGAGAGGCTGTTTACTACTACTTTTAGTCAACCTACTCTCTTCCTTTGGCAGTAAATCTATTCCTAAGGCATAGAAGATCATTAGACTCACCTGAATCATTGTGTCTGCAATAAAATTAGGGAAGAAGAGTGTAATCGGATATCCCCTTGTAACAACAGAAGACAAGGGCCAAGCAGCAGATCATTTATAAAGGAAATCAACACATATTTATACATTTTCATGTACATTATTATAGATTATTGTTAGCAGAAAAATACAGTCTTCTGATTGGTTGTTTCTCAATAAAAGTTAATCTTTCATCTCTTTGTGGCTGTTTCTTCAATGTCATATCATCTATCTGCTAATTGTATCAGGCTACGCAAAGTCTGTTTTCAGTCTTTGTTCTTATTTTCACATGACCGACCGAAAGCTGCTACCTTGACGTGGTGGTCGAGCTTGAACACCGCAATGATCTATTCAAGCTATACTGGCTGAGACTTATGTCTCTCGAGGTACTACCATGCCAGGCAGGTTGTTTGGATAGCGGTTAAACAAAAAGCAGCTACCCAATCCAACATCATGTCCAATACAAAATCACAAAATTTCATGCCGGATCGGCCGTGGCCCGGATTAACAACGACCGCGCTTCCTGCTGTAGTGTCACAGGGCAGGAGTGATAAATCTGCTACTGAGACACACCAAACAAAAAAGAACGAACGAAAACAGGCCGCGTGTGACCGGCCTCAAGCAGTTGTCCCCTGGGCTCTGCGGTCACGCAACCAACTTCCACGGTGTGGGCAGCCGGGAAGTAACAATCGCCCTCACAATCCGAAATGCACACGAAACCTCTCTATTACTCACTCATCTTTGTCTTCATCTTCATCTCTACTATCTTGCCTTCCTTCCACTGATGCAACAAACAGACAGACTAATATTTGGGACATAACCATTGACGCAACTTATTGTTTACCAATTTGGCTAGCAGTCAGGTCTCATCACAAATAACCTTCAGCAAGAAAACAAGCAATCAGAAGAGGTTGCTTCTCCACTAACAATAATGTACATAAAAATCTATAAATACTTCTTGATTTTCTCAATAAACGATCTAGTGCCTGGCCCTTGTCTTCTGTCGTGACAATACAACATCTGATGAATTCAGAACATTCACCTTCATTTGAAAAGCCCTTCAAAGTCAAATGCAAGCTCTGATTGAACCTGTCAAAGGGAGTGAAAATGAGACATCTGGGAATAGCAGAGGCATTAGCGAACTATAATTTCAAGCTATGTATTCGAAGGAAAAACGTTCAACCATTGTTCCTACCATAGCCATCACAAGAACGTCAGTTTTATCAATAATGATTATCCCATTACCTTCCTTATCCAATCTTCTTGTTTCTCTTATTTTTACGTTTTTTAAAACTTAAAAACTACTGTTTCTTATCCGAACTTCCCACCTGTCTGTCTGTCTTCGACATAGAACTTTGCACAAATGTGCGGAAGTTCAAGTCGCCACACTCCCTCCTTGTAGAACACAAAGCAAGAGAAGAAAGCACAAGAAAAGCATAATAGAGACAGTAAGCAGAGGTGTGAGACAAAGGAGTAATAACGAAGAACAAAACAGTTTCATTGGAGATCATAAGTCACAAGGAGTGGATGCATCTGCACCAGCCACTGAGAACGATTTTGAGCCATGTCAACAATTGTTTCCAACCATTCGTTTTTACCGTCCCGAGGACCCCAGCCTGGAAGTCTACACCTTCCTACGTGGCTTAGACCAATTGTTGTGGATTTCATTGACTGGTGCCAAGTTTTTGTTTGACCGCCGCTAGCTTTTTTCCAGCCTGACCCTATATCCGCTAACATTGCTCGTCGAGAGAGGTGATGACTACGCATACGTAACGCATGTCCCAACCATCTCAGTCTTTGTAGCTTCACGACTTCGTCGATTGATTTCCCTTGTTTACCTAGAACTCGACGCCTAACCTCAATGTTGCTCACCTTATTATGCCACTTCATACGGGAAATAGAACGCAGGCCGCCTATTTTGTCATTACTAGGTTTGTAATCCCTAAATGTATAAAAAGGTCAAGTTTCTCAGTAATTATGACCCTACAGTGTTATTTATCTGATCTTCCTGTACATTACACACTCTGTAGTTTTATTAATTTGACCCTTGACTGGAAATAATTCTGGAGCTTTCTCCCCCGTTGGCTATAAATATACATGAATGTACAGCCTACTTGATGACATTGTCGAAAAAAGAAAATTTTCTTCTTGGCTATAACTGTCTTTTTTTTTAATAATTCCTATATCTTAGTTCATCCTATTTCAAATATGAAACATTTATATCCATGATTGCAGGCAAAGAGCTAGTACCTATGCCTTATTCTGAATGCGTATGTGAATAGCGGGAAACTGTAGTATAGTCGTAGGTCAGTTAAACAGTACCACAAAATATTATGCTTAACTTTTTAGCTATCTCATGAATAAGTCTATGGATTTCTAGTCTTTTTTCAGAGATCCGTTTCTTCGGGGCCATTCTGCTTAACGAACTTGGATAGTTGGAGAGTTTTAGATCGTTGATGTTCAGGGAAATGAAGTTATGCCCGAAACCGAATGGAATTTGTCTATTGATGTCGGTCAGAAGCCGAATGGCTTACATTAACTTCTGTGTACAAGTTATCAACAATCCTCACCAGTTTCCAGATCACAGTGAAAATAATAATAATAATAGGCTTAAGATGGACCCAGACAAAAATCTTGGAGGATCTGAACTTTGCCGATGATATATTTATCTCTAATTTCCCACAAACTGGAAGATGTGCAAGTGAAAAGCAATAAGCTGACAGAAGAAGCCACAAAGATAGAACTTCCTTCAGGTGAACATAGAGAAAACAGAGGTGACGAAGATTCCTCGTCGACAGCAACAACAGCAGACAACAATCAACATAAATGAAATAATTTGAAAGAAGCAACCTTCTTCACCTACCGACCTGGGAAGGATCGATTCAAATACAGGCGAATAGAACTGATGAGTATATCAAAGGAAGAATCGGGAAAGCAATGTAAGCTCTCATAACTCTCAAGTCTGTGTGGAGATCAACAGTACTCAGCATGAAAATGAAAATAAGATCCGGATTTTCAACTTCAATATGAAGCCATTGCTACCCACTATACAGATCAGAGACTTGGCGCCGTGTCGCGAAGGGGGAACTCCGAACAAACAACACACCCTCATCAATAGCTGCCCTCGCTCAATACTACTCAAGATCAGATGGCCGGCCAGAAAAGATCAGCAACAGTGAGGGACCTCTGGCAATGAGCGTAGCAAACCAGCAGGAACCCATTGTGCAACAAATATGCAGGAAGAAATGGAGGTGGATTGGCCATACTCTGGGAAAACAAATCATCAAGTGACATCACACGCCAGGCCATCACTCGAGTGGAACCCGAAAGGGAAGCGGCGAGTTGATCGTCAGTGCAAGGGTGACTTGGAGGAGGTCATGTGAAGAGAAGATGAAAGCATGTGGGCAGACGTGGAGCCGAATGAAAACGTTGGCAGATAACCAAACGCAGTGGAGATGTGTAGCTGAAACCCTATGTTCCTCTAGGAATTAAAAGAAATAATAATAAGTAATAAGTGAAAATAATACCATTTTTCTTAATGAACTGAACTTTTGAAACTGAAACTCAGGAAACTACGAAAGTGGCAAAAATGGTTTGCTGGTTTTTTACGAGAGAGCGAAGCACGTTGCTAGAGAAGCACGACTTCACACTCTCAGAGTGATACTTTAAACTAAACTATTTGCTTGAGTTTCGACATAGAACTTTACACAGAAGCGCATCACACTTTTGCCACACTCCATATACCATACAAAGTTAGAGAGAAAGAAAAGAAGTCAACTATAATGAGCAGATATATGCGGGAGAAAGAATAATTACATGGAGAAACATGAAGACTTAATCGATCTGGGAGATTACAAAGAGTGGATTCATCTGCTCCACTGAAAACGGTTTCAAGCCGAATCATTAGCATTCACCAGCCCTTAGTTCTGAATATCCTGAGAAGACCAACCACACAGTCTACTATATTATTATTATTATTCTCTTGGGTTCCTAGTCGAACATAGGGCTTCAACTCCACGTCTCCTCTTGCTTCTGTCTTCCTTCTGCTGTACTTTTCACCTTCATCCATGTTAGTCCATACTGTTTCAACTCCTCTCTCTTCACACTATCTCCTCCATGTCACCCACCCTTGCACTGACGTCCCACTCGCCGCTTCCCTTTCGGCCTGGTTGAACTCGAGCAATGGCCTGATGCGCGCGCGATGTCACCAAGCGACCTCCTCAGTGAGCGAGTGTCCAATCTATCTCCACTTTCTCCTGCATATTTGTTGGTTGGCGATTGGTTCTTGTTTTGTTTCTTTGTTCCCAGACATAGTTTCTTGTTGGTGATTCATTCCGGCCCGGCCATCTGATCTTCAGTATAGAGCGAAGACAGTTAGTTGTTGATAGAGGTCTGCAATAGCCTGTTGGAAATATTCTTTGTGACCCGACCGCCAAGTTTCTGATCCGATCCGTATAGGAGAACTGACTTGACGTTTGTATTGAAAATCTGAATTTTGTTGTTGATTCTGGCTGAGTGACGAAGATTTACAGACTAGTTTAAGATTGATGAATGTGTTTCTCGCTCGCCTTCCCGATTCTCGCTCGATTTGACATCCTCGTCCCTTCCTCCTGTAGTTGAGACAATGCTCCCTAGATAAGTGAATGAAGTGACCTCTTTCAAATCCCTCCCGTTGATATTGATTGACGCTGGATGTTGCTGCTGTTGTTTTTGTTGGTTGGTTGGTTATTTTCATAACCTCCGCGTCTTGTCTATGTTCACCTGGAGTCCTGTCTTCGCCGGCTGTTTCTTCGACCAGTTTGTCGGTTTTCGCTTGTAAGTCTTCGATTTCGTGTGTGTGAAACCCAGGTCTTTTAAGTTCTTCACATCGGTCCAGAATATCCCTGTCTTCTCGTCTCCCACTGTCTGACGCAGCTGCTGAATGAGGTTGATGAATATTTAGGGTACGCCGTAGTACTCGAGTAATTTCCAAATTACTTCGCGTTCAACGCTATCGAAGGCCTTCTCGAAGTCTATAAAGTTGAGATAGAGGTCTACACCTCTCTACGTGGCTGGCTCATACTAACCGTCAAATATTTTATTGATTCTTTGTCGCTAGGTTTTGGTTTCACCCTTCTCATAATTCCTTTCCAACATAATCCTACCTATGTCATCCAACATTGCTAAACTAGGAATACGATAGCTAGAAATGAGCAACACATGCCCTAGCCATATCAACCGATGAAGCTTCACAACTTCATCGAATTCCTACAGCTTTACACAGGAAACAGAATGCAAACATCTGTAGTCAAAGACAAACGCCATTCCTATATCTTCCAATTTCAATGATCATGTCTCACAGTCATAAACAGGCTTCATTGTTATTCTTGTTATGTAAAAAAATCCTGTACTCTACGACTCATTATCCAATGAAAACATAAATATGCATAAATATGCGAAAACTCATTGATCACAAACTGATTTTCTGTTCACCTTAGAGTAAACATGAATATATTAAGAGATAGTTAGAAAATAAGCTATATGAAATATGCGTAAGTATAAAAACAACTGATCGATAACACAGACGCCAAGTCTACGTCATAGACGATGTAATTTGATAAATGCCACATGGTCTGTCTGTTTTCGACATAGAACTTCGCACTAATGTGCGGAAGTTCAAGTCGCCACACTCCGTGTAGCACGCGAAGCAAGAGAAGAAAGTACAAGAAAAGCATAATGGAAACAGCGAACAGAGGTGTCAGACAAAGGAGTAATAAAGAAAAACAAAACAGTTTCATTGGAGATCATAAGTCACAAAGAGTGGATGCATCTTCGCTATTCATTGAGAACGATTTTGAGCCATGTCACCAATTGTTTCCAATCACAGATTTTTACCGTCCCGAGGACCCCAGCCTGGAAGTCTACACCTTCCTACGTGGCTTAGACCAACTGTTGTGGATTTCATTGACTGGTGCCAAGTTTTTGTTTGACCGCCGCTAGCTCTTTCCCAGCCTGACCCTATATCCGCTAACATAGCTCGCCGAGGGAGGCGATGACTTGGCATACGTAACACATGTCCTAACCATCTCAGTCTTTGTATCTTGCCAACTTCGTCGATTGATTTCCCCTGTTTACCTAGAACTCTACGCCTAACCTCAATGTTGCTCACCTTATTATGCCACTTTACACGGGAAATAGAGCGCAGGTACCTATGATCAAAGACAGCTAGTCTTTTCATGTCTTCCACTCTCAGTGGCCAGGTCTCACAACCATAAAGGAGGACGGAGCGGACTGATGAGCAGTACACCCGCCTTTTGGTCGATAGTCGAACATCTCGTCTACGCCAGAGTCGGCGTAAACTAACAAATGCGAAACGAGCCCCTTGTATTCGTACTCAGCTGAGATTTCGTCAGAGATCAACCCGTTGGCACTGGCTGATGGTACTTCCCAAATAAGTGAAGCGGTCAACGTGTTCTACCACTTCACTTCCTATTTTTAAACTAGGCGTCGATGTAGTCCAGTCCTGTAACATCATCTTGCATTTGGCGGGAGCGAATCGCATGCCAAACATTCGTAGATTGAGGCTCAAGGTGTTTAGAAGGATCTGCATTTCGTCAGCGTCTTCGCCTAGAAGGACTATATCGTCTGCATATTCCAAGTCAACGAGATCATTCCCTGGTAACAAGTCAATCCCTGAGTCTCTGAAGTGAGTTAGGCTTCAGTCCATTAGTACGTCTATGATGAAGTTGAATGGAAATGGGGATAATGGGCATCCTTGACGAACACCACTAGTCGTCACCAGTTCAGATGACAACTCGCCGTAAGCCCTCACCTGGATGCATGAGTGCAAGTAGAGTGCCTTAATCAGTGCAATGTATTTTCTCGGAATTCCCTTTACAGCCAAGCATCGCCAGAGAACCTCTCGATCGAAAGAATCGAATGCCATCTTTATATAGAGGAATATAGTGATTGTTGGGCGCCGGTAGGAATCCCTATGTTCTAGAATCTGTCAGAGGGTGAAGATATGATCAACACACCCTCTTACTGGTCTAAAGCCTGCCTGGCTCTCTCGTGTTTGTGTCTCCCGAGCACCACTTAGTCTAGGCATGATTATTGAGCCTAGGACTTTAGATACTATATTAGTCACATGGACCAAATGGACCTTTTGTATCCATACTGAAATTTCATCAGCAATCAATCAGTCAGTCCTTATTAGGGTTGATGTAACTATCCCAACTAACTAATCACTATCGATGGGAGAAATTTGAAAGAGGTTGCCTCCTTCGCTTATCTAGGAAGCACTGTTTCACTGTTTCAAATACAGGTTAGTCAGCACAGATGAATATGTGAAAGTAGGCCAGAATCTGAAAGGCAAGATTCACCTTCATCAATCCAAAATCGATTTGGAAATCTTTATCAAAACTCTGAAGCATAAAGAACATGATTTGAATTTTTAACACCAATGTCAAGACAATTAGTTCTTCTATATGAGTCAGAAATTTGGCCAGCACATCACAAAAAGCTCTACTGCAGGATTTTATCAACAGCTGCCACCTTCGCTGGCTCTATACTGAAGATCAAATGGCCAGCCAGATATAACTAGGGAGAAGAAACTATGGGGGTAGACCAACCGAGAGCCTACAGCTCAAAAATTATGCAGAAGAAAATTGACTTGAATGGGGCACACACACACACACTGAAGCCACCCATCGAATAACATCGAGCGCCAGGCCATTGCTCGATTTTTTTTTTTACTACAGCTTGATTCCACACTGTATTTTTGGTACAAGTAGAGAATTTTCAACATGTGATATCGGTAGCCCAAATTTTTCAGGCCGACCACAGATATCAGGTGTGTGTCGGCAGGGGGTTGAACCTCGAACCATGTGCATGGTCGGCGAGAGTCCTAACCACTGTGCCACCGACACCAGGCCATTGCTCGAGTGGAACCCAAGTGGAAAGCGACGAGTAGGTCGTTTGTCTAAGGGTGACATGCAGGAGATTGTTTAGGGAGGAGGAGATGAAAGATTATGATCAGTCGTGGAGTGAGCTAAGGAGGACAGCAGAAAATAAAACAAAGTGGAGATATGCTGCGGAAGCCCTATGTTCTGCTGGGAACTGAAGGTAACAATACAAATAATGACTCCCCAGATGTCTGTCTTCGACATAGAACTTTGCACAAATGTGCGGCAGTTCAATTCGCCACACTCCCTCCTTGTATCACACAAAGCAACACAAGAAAGTACAAGAAATGCATATTAGAGACAGTAAGCAGAAGTGTGAGACAAAGGAATAGTAATAACGAAGAACAATATAGTTTCATTGGAAATCATAAGTCACAAGGAGTGGATGCATGTGCACCCGCCATTGAGAACGATTTTGAGCCATACCACCGATTTTTTCCAGCCATTAGTTTTTACTGTCCCGAGGACCCCAACCAGTTAGGAAGTCTACACCTTCCTACGTGGCTTAGACTAAGTGTTGTAGATTTCATTGATTGGTGTCATGTTTTGGTTTGACCGCCGCTAGCTCTTTCCCAGCCTGACCCCATGTCAGCTAACATTGCCCATTGTCGAGGAAGGCGATGACTAGCCATGCATACATAACACATGTCCCAACCATCTCAGTCGATGTAGCTTCACAGCCTCGTCGATTGATTTCCCCCTTTACCCAACAACTCGACCGGTGCCTAACCTCAATATTACTCACATTATTATACCACTTAGCACGAGAGATAGAACGCAGACACCTATGATCAAAGACAGCTAATCTTTTCATGTCTTCCACTCTCAATGACCACGTCTCACAGCTGGTCATAAAGGAGGACGGAGCGGAGTGATGAGCAGTACACCCGCCCCTTGCTCGACACCCAGCCGGATATCAGGTCTACTAAGCCAGAGACGGCATAAACTGGCAGGTATATGCGAAACTAGCCCTCTGTACCCATACTGAGATTTCGTCAGAGATCAACCCATTAGCGCTGGCTGATACAACACTATCCAAATAAGTGAAGCGGTCAACGTGCTCTATAAACTCACTCCCTATTTCTAATCTAGGAGTCGGTGTAGTCCAGTCCTGTAACCCCATCATCTTGCATTTGGCGAGAGCCAGTGGCATGCCAAACATTCGTAGATTTCAGATGCTCAAGGTGTTCAGAAGACTCTGCTCTATTTTGTCAGCATCCCCCACCTACACGGCAGGACTATATCGTCTGCATATTCTAAGTCAACGAGACTATCATTCCCTGGTAACAAGTCAATCCCTGAGTCTCTGAAGTGAGTTAGGCTTCAGTCCATTAGTACGTCTATGATGAAGTTGAATGGAAATGGGGATAATGGGCATCCTTGACGAACACCACTAGTCGTCACCAGTTCAGATGACAACTCGCCGTAAGCCCTCACCTGGGCTGAATGCATGAGTGCAAGTAGAGTGCCTTAATCAGTGCAATGTATTTTCTCGGAATTCCCTTTACAGCCAAGCATCGCCAGAGAACCTCTCGATCGAAAGAATCGAATGCCATCTTTATATAGAGGAATATAGTGATTGTTGGGCGCCGGTAGGAATCCCTATGTTCTAGAATCTGTCAGAGGGTGAAGATATGATCAACACACCCTCTTACTGGTCTAAAGCCTGCCTGGCTCTCTCGTGTTTGTGTCTCCCGAGCACCACTTAGTCTAGGCATGATTATTGAGCCTAGGACTTTAGATACTATATTAGTCACATGGACCAAATGGACCTTTTGTATCCATACTGAAATTTCATCAGCAATCAATCAGTCAGTCCTTATTAGGGTTGATGTAACTATCCCAACTAACTAATCACTATCGATGGGAGAAATTTGAAAGAGGTTGCCTCCTTCGCTTATCTAGGAAGCACTGTTTCACTGTTTCAAATACAGGTAGTCAGCACGGATGAATATGTGAAAGTAGGCCAGAATCTGAAAGGCAAGATTCACCTTCATCAATCCAAAATCGATTTGGAAATCTTTATCAAAACTCTGAAGCATAAAGAACATGATTTGAATTTTTAACACCAATGTCAAGACAATTAGTTCTTCTATATGAGTCAGAAATTTGGCCAGCACATCACAAAAAGCTCTACTGCAGGATTTTATCAACAGCTGCCACCTTCGCTGGCTCTATACTGAAGATCAAATGGCCAGCCAGATATAACTAGGGAGAAGAAACTATGGGGGTAGACCAACCGAGAGCCTACAGCTCAAAAATTATGCAGAAGAAAATTGACTTGAATGGGGCACACACACACACTGAAGCCACCCATCGAATAACATCGAGCGCCAGGCCATTGCTCGATTTTTTTTTTTACTACAGCTTGATTCCACACTGTATTTTTGGTACAAGTAGAGAATTTTCAACATGTGATATCGGTAGCCCAAATTTTTCAGGCCGACCACAGATATCAGGTGTGTGTCGGCAGGGGGTTGAACCTCGAACCATGTGCATGGTCGGCGAGAGTCCTAACCACTGTGCCACCGACACCAGGCCATTGCTCGAGTGGAACCCAAGTGGAAAGCGACGAGTAGGTCGTTTGTCTAAGGGTGACATGCAGGAGATTGTTTAGGGAGGAGGAGATGAAAGATTATGATCAGTCGTGGAGTGAGCTAAGGAGGACAGCAGAAAATAAAACAAAGTGGAGATATGCTGCGGAAGCCCTATGTTCTGCTGGGAACTGAAGGTAACAATACAAATAATGACTCCCCAGATGTCTGTCTTCGACATAGAACTTTGCACAAATGTGCGGCAGTTCAATTCGCCACACTCCCTCCTTGTATCACACAAAGCAACACAAGAAAGTACAAGAAATGCATATTAGAGACAGTAAGCAGAAGTGTGAGACAAAGGAATAGTAATAACGAAGAACAATATAGTTTCATTGGAAATCATAAGTCACAAGGAGTGGATGCATGTGCACCCGCCATTGAGAACGATTTTGAGCCATACCACCGATTTTTTCCAGCCATTAGTTTTTACTGTCCCGAGGACCCCAACCAGTTAGGAAGTCTACACCTTCCTACGTGGCTTAGACTAAGTGTTGTAGATTTCATTGATTGGTGTCATGTTTTGGTTTGACCGCCGCTAGCTCTTTCCCAGCCTGACCCCATGTCAGCTAACATTGCCCATTGTCGAGGAAGGCGATGACTAGCCATGCATACATAACACATGTCCCAACCATCTCAGTCGATGTAGCTTCACAGCCTCGTCGATTGATTTCCCCCTTTACCCAACAACTCGACCGGTGCCTAACCTCAATATTACTCACATTATTATACCACTTAGCACGAGAGATAGAACGCAGACACCTATGATCAAAGACAGCTAATCTTTTCATGTCTTCCACTCTCAATGACCACGTCTCACAGCTGGTCATAAAGGAGGACGGAGCGGAGTGATGAGCAGTACACCCGCCCCTTGCTCGACACCCAGCCGGATATCAGGTCTACTAAGCCAGAGACGGCATAAACTGGCAGGTATATGCGAAACTAGCCCTCTGTACCCATACTGAGATTTCGTCAGAGATCAACCCATTAGCGCTGGCTGATACAACACTATCCAAATAAGTGAAGCGGTCAACGTGCTCTATAAACTCACTCCCTATTTCTAATCTAGGAGTCGGTGTAGTCCAGTCCTGTAACCCCATCATCTTGCATTTGGCGAGAGCCAGTGGCATGCCAAACATTCGTAGATTTCAGATGCTCAAGGTGTTCAGAAGACTCTGCTCTATTTTGTCAGCATCCCCCACCTACACGGCAGGACTATATCGTCTGCATATTCTAAGTCAACGAGACTATCATTCCCTGGTAACAAGTCAATCCCTGAGTCTCTGAAGTGAGTTAGGCTTCAGTCCATTAGTACGTCTATGATGAAGTTGAATGGAAATGGGGATAATGGGCATCCTTGACGAACACCACTAGTCGTCACCAGTTCAGATGACAACTCGCCGTAAGCCCTCACCTGGGCTGAATGCATGAGTGCAAGTAGAGTGCCTTAATCAGTGCAATGTATTTTCTCGGAATTCCCTTTACAGCCAAGCATCGCCAGAGAACCTCTCGATCGAAAGAATCGAATGCCATCTTTATATAGAGGAATATAGTGATTGTTGGGCGCCGGTAGGAATCCCTATGTTCTAGAATCTGTCAGAGGGTGAAGATATGATCAACACACCCTCTTACTGGTCTAAAGCCTGCCTGGCTCTCTCGTGTTTGTGTCTCCCGAGCACCACTTAGTCTAGGCATGATTATTGAGCCTAGGACTTTAGATACTATATTAGTCACATGGACCAAATGGACCTTTTGTATCCATACTGAAATTTCATCAGCAATCAATCAGTCAGTCCTTATTAGGGTTGATGTAACTATCCCAACTAACTAATCACTATCGATGGGAGAAATTTGAAAGAGGTTGCCTCCTTCGCTTATCTAGGAAGCACTGTTTCACTGTTTCAAATACAGGTAGTCAGCACGGATGAATATGTGAAAGTAGGCCAGAATCTGAAAGGCAAGATTCACCTTCATCAATCCAAAATCGATTTGGAAATCTTTATCAAAACTCTGAAGCATAAAGAACATGATTTGAATTTTTAACACCAATGTCAAGACAATTAGTTCTTCTATATGAGTCAGAAATTTGGCCAGCACATCACAAAAAGCTCTACTGCAGGATTTTATCAACAGCTGCCACCTTCGCTGGCTCTATACTGAAGATCAAATGGCCAGCCAGATATAACTAGGGAGAAGAAACTATGGGGGTAGACCAACCGAGAGCCTACAGCTCAAAAATTATGCAGAAGAAAATTGACTTGAATGGGGCACACACACACACTGAAGCCACCCATCGAATAACATCGAGCGCCAGGCCATTGCTCGATTTTTTTTTTACTACAGCTTGATTCCACACTGTATTTTTGGTACAAGTAGAGAATTTTCAACATGTGATATCGGTAGCCCAAATTTTTCAGGCCGACCACAGATATCAGGTGTGTGTCGGCAGGGGGTTGAACCTCGAACCATGTGCATGGTCGGCGAGAGTCCTAACCACTGTGCCACCGACACCAGGCCATTGCTCGAGTGGAACCCAAGTGGAAAGCGACGAGTAGGTCGTTTGTCTAAGGGTGACATGCAGGAGATTGTTTAGGGAGGAGGAGATGAAAGATTATGATCAGTCGTGGAGTGAGCTAAGGAGGACAGCAGAAAATAAAACAAAGTGGAGATATGCTGCGGAAGCCCTATGTTCTGCTGGGAACTGAAGGTAACAATACAAATAATGACTCCCCAGATGTCTGTCTTCGACATAGAACTTTGCACAAATGTGCGGCAGTTCAATTCGCCACACTCCCTCCTTGTATCACACAAAGCAACACAAGAAAGTACAAGAAATGCATATTAGAGACAGTAAGCAGAAGTGTGAGACAAAGGAATAGTAATAACGAAGAACAATATAGTTTCATTGGAAATCATAAGTCACAAGGAGTGGATGCATGTGCACCCGCCATTGAGAACGATTTTGAGCCATACCACCGATTTTTTCCAGCCATTAGTTTTTACTGTCCCGAGGACCCCAACCAGTTAGGAAGTCTACACCTTCCTACGTGGCTTAGACTAAGTGTTGTAGATTTCATTGATTGGTGTCATGTTTTGGTTTGACCGCCGCTAGCTCTTTCCCAGCCTGACCCCATGTCAGCTAACATTGCCCATTGTCGAGGAAGGCGATGACTAGCCATGCATACATAACACATGTCCCAACCATCTCAGTCGATGTAGCTTCACAGCCTCGTCGATTGATTTCCCCCTTTACCCAACAACTCGACCGGTGCCTAACCTCAATATTACTCACATTATTATACCACTTAGCACGAGAGATAGAACGCAGACACCTATGATCAAAGACAGCTAATCTTTTCATGTCTTCCACTCTCAATGACCACGTCTCACAGCTGGTCATAAAGGAGGACGGAGCGGAGTGATGAGCAGTACACCCGCCCCTTGCTCGACACCCAGCCGGATATCAGGTCTACTAAGCCAGAGACGGCATAAACTGGCAGGTATATGCGAAACTAGCCCTCTGTACCCATACTGAGATTTCGTCAGAGATCAACCCATTAGCGCTGGCTGATACAACACTATCCAAATAAGTGAAGCGGTCAACGTGCTCTATAAACTCACTCCCTATTTCTAATCTAGGAGTCGGTGTAGTCCAGTCCTGTAACCCCATCATCTTGCATTTGGCGAGAGCCAGTGGCATGCCAAACATTCGTAGATTTCAGATGCTCAAGGTGTTCAGAAGACTCTGCTCTATTTTGTCAGCATCCCCCACCTACACGGCAGGACTATATCGTCTGCATATTCTAAGTCAACGAGACTATCATTCCCTGGTAACAAGTCAATCCCTGAGTCTCTGAAGTGAGTTAGGCTTCAGTCCATTAGTACGTCTATGATGAAGTTGAATGGAAATGGGGATAATGGGCATCCTTGACGAACACCACTAGTCGTCACCAGTTCAGATGACAACTCGCCGTAAGCCCTCACCTGGGCTGAATGCATGAGTGCAAGTAGAGTGCCTTAATCAGTGCAATGTATTTTCTCGGAATTCCCTTTACAGCCAAGCATCGCCAGAGAACCTCTCGATCGAAAGAATCGAATGCCATCTTTATATAGAGGAATATAGTGATTGTTGGGCGCCGGTAGGAATCCCTATGTTCTAGAATCTGTCAGAGGGTGAAGATATGATCAACACACCCTCTTACTGGTCTAAAGCCTGCCTGGCTCTCTCGTGTTTGTGTCTCCCGAGCACCACTTAGTCTAGGCATGATTATTGAGCCTAGGACTTTAGATACTATATTAGTCACATGGACCAAATGGACCTTTTGTATCCATACTGAAATTTCATCAGCAATCAATCAGTCAGTCCTTATTAGGGTTGATGTAACTATCCCAACTAACTAATCACTATCGATGGGAGAAATTTGAAAGAGGTTGCCTCCTTCGCTTATCTAGGAAGCACTGTTTCACTGTTTCAAATACAGGTAGTCAGCACGGATGAATATGTGAAAGTAGGCCAGAATCTGAAAGGCAAGATTCACCTTCATCAATCCAAAATCGATTTGGAAATCTTTATCAAAACTCTGAAGCATAAAGAACATGATTTGAATTTTTAACACCAATGTCAAGACAATTAGTTCTTCTATATGAGTCAGAAATTTGGCCAGCACATCACAAAAAGCTCTACTGCAGGATTTTATCAACAGCTGCCACCTTCGCTGGCTCTATACTGAAGATCAAATGGCCAGCCAGATATAACTAGGGAGAAGAAACTATGGGGGTAGACCAACCGAGAGCCTACAGCTCAAAAATTATGCAGAAGAAAATTGACTTGAATGGGGCACACACACACACTGAAGCCACCCATCGAATAACATCGAGCGCCAGGCCATTGCTCGATTTTTTTTTTTACTACAGCTTGATTCCACACTGTATTTTTGGTACAAGTAGAGAATTTTCAACATGTGATATCGGTAGCCCAAATTTTTCAGGCCGACCACAGATATCAGGTGTGTGTCGGCAGGGGGTTGAACCTCGAACCATGTGCATGGTCGGCGAGAGTCCTAACCACTGTGCCACCGACACCAGGCCATTGCTCGAGTGGAACCCAAGTGGAAAGCGACGAGTAGGTCGTTTGTCTAAGGGTGACATGCAGGAGATTGTTTAGGGAGGAGGAGATGAAAGATTATGATCAGTCGTGGAGTGAGCTAAGGAGGACAGCAGAAAATAAAACAAAGTGGAGATATGCTGCGGAAGCCCTATGTTCTGCTGGGAACTGAAGGTAACAATACAAATAATGACTCCCCAGATGTCTGTCTTCGACATAGAACTTTGCACAAATGTGCGGCAGTTCAATTCGCCACACTCCCTCCTTGTATCACACAAAGCAACACAAGAAAGTACAAGAAATGCATATTAGAGACAGTAAGCAGAAGTGTGAGACAAAGGAATAGTAATAACGAAGAACAATATAGTTTCATTGGAAATCATAAGTCACAAGGAGTGGATGCATGTGCACCCGCCATTGAGAACGATTTTGAGCCATACCACCGATTTTTTCCAGCCATTAGTTTTTACTGTCCCGAGGACCCCAACCAGTTAGGAAGTCTACACCTTCCTACGTGGCTTAGACTAAGTGTTGTAGATTTCATTGATTGGTGTCATGTTTTGGTTTGACCGCCGCTAGCTCTTTCCCAGCCTGACCCCATGTCAGCTAACATTGCCCATTGTCGAGGAAGGCGATGACTAGCCATGCATACATAACACATGTCCCAACCATCTCAGTCGATGTAGCTTCACAGCCTCGTCGATTGATTTCCCCCTTTACCCAACAACTCGACCGGTGCCTAACCTCAATATTACTCACATTATTATACCACTTAGCACGAGAGATAGAACGCAGACACCTATGATCAAAGACAGCTAATCTTTTCATGTCTTCCACTCTCAATGACCACGTCTCACAGCTGGTCATAAAGGAGGACGGAGCGGAGTGATGAGCAGTACACCCGCCCCTTGCTCGACACCCAGCCGGATATCAGGTCTACTAAGCCAGAGACGGCATAAACTGGCAGGTATATGCGAAACTAGCCCTCTGTACCCATACTGAGATTTCGTCAGAGATCAACCCATTAGCGCTGGCTGATACAACACTATCCAAATAAGTGAAGCGGTCAACGTGCTCTATAAACTCACTCCCTATTTCTAATCTAGGAGTCGGTGTAGTCCAGTCCTGTAACCCCATCATCTTGCATTTGGCGAGAGCCAGTGGCATGCCAAACATTCGTAGATTTCAGATGCTCAAGGTGTTCAGAAGACTCTGCTCTATTTTGTCAGCATCCCCCACCTACACGGCAGGACTATATCGTCTGCATATTCTAAGTCAACGAGACTATCATTCCCTGGTAACAAGTCAATCCCTGAGTCTCTGAAGTGAGTTAGGCTTCAGTCCATTAGTACGTCTATGATGAAGTTGAATGGAAATGGGGATAATGGGCATCCTTGACGAACACCACTAGTCGTCACCAGTTCAGATGACAACTCGCCGTAAGCCCTCACCTGGGCTGAATGCATGAGTGCAAGTAGAGTGCCTTAATCAGTGCAATGTATTTTCTCGGAATTCCCTTTACAGCCAAGCATCGCCAGAGAACCTCTCGATCGAAAGAATCGAATGCCATCTTTATATAGAGGAATATAGTGATTGTTGGGCGCCGGTAGGAATCCCTATGTTCTAGAATCTGTCGGAGGGTGAAGATATGATCAACACACCCTCTTACTGGTCTAAAGCCTGCCTGGCCTTCTCGTGTTTGTGCCTCCCGAGCACCACTTAGTCTACGCAATATTATTGAGCCTAGGACTTGAGATACTATATCAGCCAAGCTAATCCCTCTGTGATTGTCACAGGAAGACTTGTCTCCCTTCTTGTATATGGGGATAATTAGTGAGTAACACCAGCTCGATGGGACCTCTTCTGATTCCCAAACGCTGCCTAGAACCTCATTTAACTCAGACAGCAAACTGTCTCCACCGTACTTAAATACCTCTGGAGTCATTCCATCAGGTCCCGCTGCTTTGCCTTGTTTCAGATTAGTGACAGCTATAGTAACCTCAGTTAAGGAAGGAGGACCTGTGTCTATATCCCATTCAGAGAGGTGTTGGATGTTCGGCAGACTAAGCGTGGCTGTAGGCCAATTAAACTGCTCCTCATAGTGTTCTTCCCAGCATTCCAGTCGTCTATCCTGGGAGCTAATTACCGTGCCATTCCTCTCAGAGATTGCTTCACTTATCATTTGCCTTCTCCCACCTGTTTCCCTAATAAGCCTAAATAGTTGTCTGGTATTGCCAATCGCCGATGTCTTTTCCATCTCTTCTGAGGGAAACACCTCACTGCTGTTACATTCCTTTTCCCCAGTGGCAGTACGACTTTGCCCACAGACACCCAGCATAGTGTAAAAAAGAAGAATTCTTACACTATGATAGTAACTGCTTTTAGTCTAATTGCTATCCTAACAACCTTCCTGGCATGGTAGAACCTGCAGGAACATTTGTTCCAACCAGTGTAGCTTGTTGGGGGTCATCGTAATGTGCAAGCGCCCGACCTCCACGCCAAGGTAGCAGCCATCGGTCGGTAACTCCCCACATGAGATAAGTAAAGTTGGTGATCATTCAGTAAGGCTCAACCACTCACTCCACTACTTATCTTCAGTCTTACCTTTAGGCAAGTGAAAATGGAACACATTTAAAAAAATAATTTAAAAAAAAAATAACCAAATCGAATGAAGTTTATCCACCTTAGAAACCTGAAATAAAACTGTATATTACGCTGTGTGAGATTAATAGAATAAAGCAATTTCAACATATAACTGAAGTCTATATATATTCTTTAAAGAAGAAACTAAGTAGTATGTATGATAAATTAAAAAAAAACAAAGAAATTTGATAAGATGAAAGGAAATGATTTTTTTTCTGTTTCTCTTCATTCACCTTTGATTACAGGGGAGACGAAGATGACGAACACAGACATACATAAAAATAAAAGACAAAATCGACAGCATCAAAGTTAACTCAGCAAATACAAAACACAGCACTGTTAACCAACCGTACAATTTTCTGTCTATGGCTTTAACAAATTATCACATGGTAGATAGATGGATAGATAGATAGAGAGATGGGTAGGTAGGCAGGTAGATTGGAAAATCATTTGAATAATGGAAAGAAATGCACATAATAAAATATATAGATATAGATATATTATATAGGTGTATGAATAATCAACGGAATAATTCAGATGAATTATTAATTCAATAAACTGCGTTCACTGAATACACGAGCACGTTGGGCTTCAACATTTCCTTTCCAACGTTGTTGTTGATCACGAACACGATTCACTACATTTGACATTCCAACAGATGTACTTGGAATTGGAGTAAGATGTAATGAATTTGAATCGTCAAGTTGTTGATCATGTAATGAACCAGCAGTACGATGACGTACTCGTCCACGACTCGATGGAGCTGCTGAAAAGGAAACAGGAAGAGAAAAAACATCTCATGATGAAATCCTGTTACCAATCAAATCCCTACAAACCAACACTTGAATATCAATGAGATGTGGTACCATGGAAAGTCTAAAACAAGAAATGATACACATAAAAGAAGCCTTGAAACTAATTAATTATCCAGATAAATTAGTCATGAAATGTGTAAGGAAATCTAAAAATAAAATAAATAATGATAGTAGCGATAGTGTTAATAATAATAATAGTGATAACATTAATAATGATAATAATAATAATAATGGTGATAATAATAATAATAATAATATTAAGGACGACACGAACAATAAGGAATCTAAATCATCAACAGTAATTCCATACAAGGAAGGAACCTCGGAAACCTTACACAGAATTGTTAACAAGGCATTCAAACACACAAACTCAATTAGAAACAAGCTTTGTCAGTTGAACAATCCTGTGGAGCCTTTAAAACAAAACAATTTAGTTTATCTAATACCCTGCCTGAGTTGATTGTCAGGTCAAATACATAGGTCAAAATAGTAGTGGAACAGGTGCGGTCAGTCAGACTAGCTGAACATAAAAACTTAGCAAAATCTAGATTGGCTGACCCAAATAAGATAAGAAATCTAGAGAATAGTTCAGCCATAGCACTTACTAAATGCAATTACACACAACCATGCAATGGAATGGATGGGATAGGATGGCAGTTTTAAAATCTAATGTCACAGGGTGGAGAGAGGGAGAGATTGATAACAGAAGCTTTGTTTATCGAATCAACTGCAAATACATGTAATAGGAATGATTTACCATCTATCCAGTCGGATATCTGGAAAATTCTACTACCACGATGACGACAAATCTGTCTGTCTGTCTGTCTGTTTTCGACATAGAACTTTGCACAAATGTGCGGAAGTTCAAGTCGCCACATTCCGTGTAGCACGCGAAGCAAGAGAAGAAAGTACAAGAAAAGCATAATAGAAACAGTGAGCAGAGGTGTGAGACAAAGGAGTAATAAAGAAATACAAAACAGTTTCATTGAAGATCATAAGTCACAGGGAGTGGATGCATCTGCGCCACTGAGAACGATTTTGAGCCATGTCACCAATTGTTTCCAACCATAGATTTTTACCGTCCCGAGGACCCCAGCCTGGAAGTCTACACCTTCCTACGTGGCTTAGACCAACTGTTGTGGATTTCATTGACTGATGCCAAGTTTTTGTTTGACCGCCGCTAGCTTTTTTCCAGCCTGACCCTATATCCGCTAACATAGCTCGTCGAGGGAGGCGATGGCTTGGCATACGTAACACATGTCCTAACCATCTCAGTCTTTGTAGCTTCACGACTTCGTCGATTGATTTCCCCTGTTTACCTAGAACTCTACGCCTAACCTCCATGTTGCTCACCTTATTATGCCACTTTACACGGGAAATAGAACGCAGGCACCTATGATCAAAGACAGCTAGTCTTTTCATGTCTTCCACTCTCAGTGGCCAGGTCTCACAACCATAAAGGAGGACGGAGCGGACTGATGAGCAGTACACCCGCCCTTTGGTCGATAGTCGAACATCTCGTCTACGCCAGAGTCGGCGTAAACTAACAAATGCGAAACGAGCCCCTTGTATTCGTGCTGAGATTTCGTCAGAGATCAGCCCGTTGGGGCTGATGGTACTTCCCAAATAAGTGAAGCGGTCAACGTGCTCTACCACTTCACTTCCTATTTTTAAACTAGGCGTCGATGTAGTCCAGTCCTGTAACATCATCTTGCATTTGGCGGGAGCGAATCGCATGCCAAACATTCGTAGATTGCGGCTCAAGGTGTTTAGAAGACTCTGCATTTCGTCAGCGTCTTCGCCTAGAAGGACTATATCGTCTGCATATTCCAAGTCAACGAGATTATTCCCAGGTAGCAAGTCAATCCCTGAGTCGCTGAAGTCACCTAGGGTTAAGTCCATTAACACATCTATGATGAAGTTGAATAGAAAAGGAGATAATGGGCATCCTTGACGGACACCACTGGTCGTCATCAGTTCAGATGACAGCTCGCCGTAAGCCCTCACCTGGCTGTATGAGTACGAATAGAGTGCCTTAATCAGTGCAATATATTTTCTCGGAATTCCCTTTACAGCCAAGCATCTCCAGAGAACTTCCCGATCGACAGAGTCGAATGCTGCCTTTAGGTCAAGAAATATAATGACTGTTGGACGCCGGTAGGAATGCCTATGTTCTAGAATCTGTCGGAGGGTGAAGATATGATCAATACACCCTCTTCCTGGTCTAAAGCCTGCCTGGCTCTCTCGTGTTTGTGCTTCCCGAGCACCACTCAGTCTACGCATGATTATTGAGCCTAAGACTTTAGATACTATATTAGTCAAGCTAATCCCTCTGTGATTATCACAGGAAGACTTGTCTCCCTTCTTGTATATGGGGATAATCAGTGACTTACACCAACCCGATGGGACTTCTTCTGATTCCCAGACGCTGCCTAGTACCTCAGTTAATCCGGACAGTAAGCTGTCTCCACCGTACTTAAATACCTCTGGCGTCATTCCATCAGGTCCCGCTGCTTTGCCTAGTTTCAGATTGGTGACAGCTTTAGTAACCTCAGTTAGTGACGGAGGACCTGTGTCTATATCCCATTCAGGGAGGTGTTGGATGCTCGGAAGGTTGAGCGTGGCTGTGGGCAAATTAAACTGCTCCTCATAATGCTCTTTCCAACGATCCAGTCGTCTATCCTGGAGCTAATTATAGTGCCATTTTTTTCCGAGATTGTCTCACTGATGATTTGTCTTCTCCCACCCGTTTCCCTGATGAGTCCAAAGAGTTGCCTGGTGTTGCCTATCCTCAAGCTTTCTCCATCTCTTTGGCTTTTGTCGCCCACCACTGTTCACGGTCCTTGCGGAGACTTTTCGTAAGTTTCCTCTTGTGCAGCTTTCGCTCCTCATTGAATTCGGAGCTCGCCGGAATAAGTCTTCTAGCATCTATCAGTTCGGATGAGGCGGTGGAGATCCAGTGGTTTTTACTCACCTTTGGGTTTACCTTATTCACAGCTTTTACAGCTGTATCTATGGCTGCCTGGATATTTTTCCAAGCTTCTTCAGGGTGAGCACAGCTGTCGAACACAGATATGTGTTTAGCTAGTTCTTCCTGAAATACGGATTTAGTTTCCTGATCGAGCTGGGGACGTGATGGTTTTACCGCCAGCTGTTTCCTACGTCCGTTCAGTCGTAAGCACACCCGAGCGCGGACCAGTGCATGGTCGGTATCTACGCACGTGTTCCAGAAGGAGCGACAATCTCCTACCGACCCACGCCAACGATAGCTTATTGCTATGTGGTCTATTTGTGTCCAGCGTTGGTTTGATGAAGGGGGTCTCCAAGTCAAACAGTGTCTCTCCTTGTGTTTAAAGTTAGTGCTTACAAGAAACAAATGATTATCAGAGCAGAACTGTAGGAGACGGTCACCGTTGTCGGTTCGCTGGCACGGAACTCCATAGGTGCCACCGACATCCTTCTCAGATTGACACAATTTCCCTACTTGAGCGTTAAAGTCACCAGCTAGAACGACTATGTCTGAGCGTTTAGCCTTTCCACCAAACTAGACAGCTTTTGGTAGAACTCATCCTTCGTTTCATCTGAACTGCAGTCAGTGGGGGCGTAGGCGGAGATTACGAAAAGGCATCGGCGAGTAGTGCAGTCCTTCCTCCAAATAGGAGAAGACGAAGAAAACCATAAAACTCTAGTTTCAAAATTGTATGATTACAATTGATATGATTATGAACCACGATAAATTTTGTTCGAAACATCATCCAGTAAACACTACTGTTTCATTGTGTGATATATCTAATAAACAAACCAATATGGAACTTTCTAGGTTTGTTGGCGACAGGTATTTCAAAAGGTTTCAATAGTTTTGGAGTGATTTCAGAGACACTTCATATGTGTGTGTGCTTTATTTGAATACTTTTGAGTAGGCATTTTCTTTTCGATGAAATTTAGCGCATATCAATTTTTCTGGAAGAAAGTCGTAAGATATTTCTATTCTATTTTTCTCAACGTATGAGTGCTGCAGTGAGTTCTGACCCTTCTGAATAGTATTTGCATATAACTTTTGTGTGCTATTGGATTATCGCTGTTGTAATTGATTACTTGATTTGTGTGAGTTGATTTTCTGTACACTTGAATTTCTAATTTTCCTGTGTTTGTTTACTTGTCTAAGAGACGTCAAATTCCTCTTCTCTTGTAAATTCGATATTGTTCATTAGGTTGTGAGTGTTTTCTGAATTATTTCTTCTAATTATCAATCAAGAAAGTGGCAATCATGTAACGTGTCCAAATTATTAGTAGAATTATGGTTTCAAGTCTTTGTATAACACCTTTAGCAATCAGTCCTGATATGGGTGACCTCATAGGTGTCCTTCTTGCCTATTTAATTCAATTTTAGATTTTCCCATCGATTGATTGAACCGAAGTGCTCGGTCTCAGGTCAACATGTCGGCTTCTTGTGCAGATGCTTCGACGATGTCTGGACATGTAGTTAGAAGTTAATTGGTGGGTGGTGACTAGCAGAGGATTCCAGGATGCTCATTTCGTCCTATTTTGGACTCGTCCGCTGGATGTGCATTCCGCAGTCAGTGATGATGTTCCCACCGAGGCACAAGAGGTGGCTCACGTGACCCAAGTGGTCTACTAGTTAACGCCTTGGCCTTTGAAACTATGGGCACTGGGTTCGAGACTCGATCCCAAATAGGACGAAGTGGGAATCCTGTATTCCACTGCTAGTCACCATTCACCAATTAAGTCCTTCTTGCCTGTTCATGTATTTGACTACTGAATTGAAAATATATGTTATCAGTCATATATTTATGCATTCCATCCAGCTTCAGCCTAGTATTTTGGAGTATTGTGAGAGATTTTCATCGTTTCTGAGTGTATAATGCTGTGATATCGAAAAATTACCATTATTATTTCATGGTTGTTTGTACAAATATTGAGGTTAGGTGTCGAGTGTTAGGGGAAGTTAATCGACAGTGCTGTTGTGATGACACGACATCAGTTAAGGTGGCTAGAACATGTGTTACGGCTACCTAGATATTGACTTCCTCAACGAGCAATGTTAGCTGAGATATAAGATTAATTTGGAAAACAGTGATGGTTAAACCAAAACATGGAATGACTTCATGAAATCTTTGACAACCATGTAGGGAAGTGTAGACCTCCTGACTGACGTACTTGGAATTGGTGATATGGCTAAAAATAGTTATCAATGGTGCAGATGTATTCACTCTCTGTGATCTCACATATCTAACAAAACCTTATGGTTATCCCGTGTCACTACTCTTTCTTCCTCTCATTTCTGCTTATTATCGTCTTTTTGAATCTCCCTTTTCCTCGCTCTTTTTTCCTTCTTTGTGTGGTATATCGGGTGTTGTAACTCGAACTGGTGCACTTCTGTGCAAAGTTCTATGTTGAAACCAGTCAGTCGGTTATTCAGCCAGTTAAAAGTACCTTTTGTTCTCCCGCAACACCAGGTCAGAGAATACACAACTGCATCAATACCATCATCCATATGCGCTAGAAATCTTCTCCGTTATAAGTAACTGTCTGTTTGTTTTCGACATAGAACTTTGCACAAATGTGCGGCAGTTCAAGTCACCACACTCCCTCCTTGTACCACACAAAGCAACACAAGAAAGTACAAGAAATGCATATTAGAGACAGTAAAAAGAGGTGTGAGACAAAGGAATAGTAATAACGAAGAACAATATAGTTTCATTGGAAATCATAAGTCACAAGGAGTGGATGCATGTGCACCCGCCATTGAGAACGATTTTGAGCCATACCACCGATTTTTTCCAGCCATTAGTTTTTACTGTCCCGAGGACCCCAACCAGTTAGGAAGTCTACACCTTCCTACGTGGCTTAGACTAAGTGTTGTAGATTTCATTGATTGGTGTCATGTTTTGGTTTGACCGCCGCTAGCTTTTTCCCAGCCTGATCCCATGTCAGCTAACATTGCCCATTGTCGAGGAAGGCGATGATTAGCCATGCATACATAACACATGTCCCAACCATCTCAGTCGATGTAGCTTCACAGCCTCGTCGATTGATTTCCCCCTTTACCCAACAACTCGACCGGTGCCTAACCTCAATATTGCTCACCTTATTATACCACTTAACACGAGAGATAGAACGCAGACACCTATGATCAAAGACAGCTAATCTTTTCATGTCTTCCACTCTCAATGGCCACGTCTCACACCTGGCCATAAAGGAGGACGGAGCGGAGCGGAATGATGAGCAGTACACCCGCCCCTTGCTCGACACCCAGCCGGATATCAGGTCTACCAAGCCAGAGACGGCATAAACTGGCAGGCATATGCGAAACTAGCCCTCTGTATCCATACTGAGATTTCGTCAGAGATCAACCCATTAGCGCTGGTTCATACAACACTACCCAAATAAGTGAAGCGGTCAACGTGCTCTATAAACTCACTCCCTATTTCTAATCTAGGAGTCGGTGTAGTCCAGTCCTGTAACCCCATCATCTTGCATTTGGCGAGAGCCAGTGGCATGCCAAACATTCGTAGATTGCAGATGCTCAAGGTGTTCAGAAGACTCTGCTCTATTTTATCAGCATCCTCACCTACAAGGCAGGACTATATCGTCTGTATATTCCAAGTCGACGAGATTATAAGTAACTAAAGCTTATGGGTGAAAAATGATCAATGCTTAGTAGAGTGAGTTAAGTCCCTCAACCTAATAAAAGTCAAAAGGCTAATCTTCTCTCTATACATATATAGCATTAGAAAAAAAGAAAGCTACAGATAAATCTCCTCGGCCGTTTTTTTTTCTCCCATCGAAATTGTTTTACAATCCAATATTTTCAACCTATAATTAATTATCCTGATAATTATGTATTATGTGCTTATAGGTTGATCATAGGTTAAACATACTAATATCTAAGACTGTTTATGCTGTGTATAAAGCATTCAACACATTTCGTGTAACTATATATATATATATATATATATATATATATATATATATATATATATATATTCACTCCCACAGACAAATGGATCAACGATCCTTTTACCTCTCCCTCAAGACTTATTTATAACTAATTGATATGTTCAACTTATTTCTTCTGTATTCCAATGTTATGCAGGTGTGTGTGCGTGTGTATGACTGTTCTTAAATGACGTATACCGTTGTTACAACCTTCTTATTATCACAAAGAGACAAAATGTTTTCAACTTAAGAACTATTGGCTTTCTTTAACTATGGTCTGTAATTTTTCGTTTACATTATATTTTCTGTAATCTCAAGTGTTTAATGCCACATAGAGTTTATGCCTTTTCAAGTAAAGACAATAGCGAACAGACACGCACACACTCACACACAGGAGCTAGAAGGGGTTTCAGCGGCTTGAGCACTCAGCAGTCGTCAGCAACGATGAACACCTCCTCCCCCCCCGCGACAACAATCAAAAGTGCGACACAAAAGCTGGATGGAATGCATCAGCATATGCCTAACAACGTACTTTCAATTCAACGGCCAAATATATGAACAAGTCAAAGGAACACCCATGAGATCGCGAACATCAGGTTTGATTGAAGAAGCAGTGATGCAAAGACTCGAAAACATAATTCTACCAAAGATCAAACCCAAGATTTGGATGCGCTACGTCGACGACACATTTGTAATAATCAAAAGAAACGAGTTAGATAAAACTCGCAGCTTAATAAACAACGTCTTTAACGACATAAAATTCACAAGAGAAGAGGAATCCGAGAACAAAATACCATTTTTGGACGTCTTAGTCAAGCGAACAACCACAGGGGAATTAGAAACTCAAGTTTATACGAAGTCAACTCACACAGACCAAATACTGAATTACAACAGCAACAATCAAATAATACACAAAAGGAATTGTATACAAACACTATTCAAGAGGGCCAAGACTCATTGCAGCACTCCCACTTTAAGAAAAATTGAAGAAAGATATCTCATGGACGTTTTCCAAAAGAGAATGGATATCCATGAAACTTCATCAAGAGACATATACCCCCAAGTCAACCTATCAAACCAAAAGCCCCCCAAGGAAAGCACAAAGAAAATCGCCCATATGCTTTTATTCCTCCCCCTACTCCTGACACGATCTCCTCACTGTCACTGTGGAACCCATGCCTAACTCGTCGCTTCCCATCTGAATGACTGACCTATCTCCATTTGCTTCACACCTCGACTGGTTCGCTGCCTGGCAGAGTTCCTTGTTACTAATCCTTTTCCGCCACCCAGCCATCTGATCTTCAGTATCCAGACAGTCAAGGCGGTTGCTGCTGATGAAAGTTTGGAGTCTATTAAAAATATTTTTTAGTGATTTGAAACTAGTGTTGAAAATCTGAATCTTTTTTCTTATACTGAGTGAAACAGATTTCTACACTGATTTCAAAATAATAAAGGCCAATTTTATGTTCCTGATCCAGGCTGAGTCTGACATTCTCATCTGTGACGCATGTAGCTGAAACAATGCTGATCAAGGCACGTAAGCAACATATATGACTTCCATTAGATTCCTGTCACTGACACAAAGATTGACGCGTGATATCTTCATTACCTTTGTCTTCTCTATGCCCACTTGAAGTCCTGTCGTCGCTGCTTCTTTTGCCTATTTGTTGGTTTTTTCATCTGTAGATCCTCAAGTTTATGGGACATTAAATATATTTTGTCCAAGAAGTCTAGATCTTTCAGTGTTTTCCTGTCGGTCCTGTATTCTTGCTCCCCACAGTCCGCTACATGATCCAAGTCCACTATAATCAGAAATATTACCGGTGATAGTAGGCAACCTTGTCCTATTCCCTTCTAGAGTTCAAAGGCTTTGCTGAGTTTTTTTTTTATTGAAGGCCACCTAGCAATTCGTCGCGCATAAGCGCTCACAATATATGAGCGTGCTTGACTCATCTCACACAGTGAATATCACAGACACGAATAAAACGAAACTATTTTAGAGAAACTAGTTAGATTCATATTCGAAAACAAAAAAAAAAAAGAAAAACTTGAAACTTACTAATTATTCTCAAATTTGAATTGATCAATTGTTCAGAGTTCAGTTGAGACTTATTCCAAATCACCGCCTTATCAAATGCTTTTGATGAAAATGATGAATTATCGCCAACTCCACTACTGCTACTACTAGTAGTAGTTACAGGCATATTATTCATTGTACTCCATGAATTTGATGATCTCACATCACCAGCCTTACCAATATTATCTTGTTCTACAGTAGAGCTTACAGTCTGATGCGATTCTGAACACATTCCAATATTAACCATTGTTTTATGCCCTAAACGTCTTGTTGACAAGAGTGGTTCAAGAAGTAGTAGAAATAGCATGTATAGAATCAATGCTGAAATAATTGTCAGAATAAAGCAAACTACAACCTAGAAAAAAAAGAAACAAGAGGAAAACCTGTTGAAGTAGGTAAAAGAAAAAAGTTATCGTGTTGACTGACACATCAACTGCTATACTACTACTAATGATAAAGTAGTATCAAGTATTGATTTGTAGAGATTTCATGGATAATCCCCATCCAGGCATTAATGAAAACAAAACACATAGATCAGCGAAGAGTCTCTTTTCGGCGGCGAATTCATTTTCTTAGTTGTACAATCGCAAATATATATGCATGTGTACATTAAGTTTGTCAAACAAAATTACAATTGGTTAAGTGAAGGTTGGTAATACAGGTCAAAAAATTAAGTGTTAATGAAACTAGGGTAGTAACAGAGGTGATGAGTTGTCACAAACAGTTGTAATAATAATAGTGAGTTTTACTCAGGATGCACATAGAAACAAAGTAGATAATACGAAATTATCTAAGTGAATACAAGAATTATAATTGCTTAAGGTTATTTTGACTAAACAGGTAAAGGTCAGTAATAAAAGTCAAGACAATTAAGTGCTAGGGTAGTAACAAAGGTGATGAGTTGTCACAAACAGTTGTTAAAAGAAGTTATGTAATAATAATATGAATAGTTTGATGAGTGAGTTTTAGTCAGGATGCACATAGAAACAAAGTAGATAATACGAAACTATGTAAGAGATCTAAGTGAATACAAGAATTATAAGCAATTAAGGAACAGACAAAGAAACAAAACTAAGTCATCAAAATCAACAAAGTTGTTACCATGAGAGTAGAAGTGGTTGAGTAATCTTCTTTTGTATGCACAGCTCCGGTTTTTCCATGTGAATGGCCAGAGCTTCAGCGATACATAGAAGACGAAACCGTATTGCCTTTGGTAGGTTATTCTTGACTCTGTAGATTACTTTGAAGCAGGAGGCGTTTTTTGAAATGGAATGATCAGTGCTAGCCAGGTGTTCAATTATCGCACTCCTTATTGCACCAATATTGCTTTTTCGCAACCATGTTGGATAGTGTTCTTGAATCCTCTTGGACAGGATACGAGTCGAATGGCCGATGTATCTTGCCCCACAGCAGCAGGTGAAATGATATATGCACATAGAAGTGGTCAGATGCGGGATCTTGTCCTTGAGGCTTCTGCAGATCAGTGGGCGACTGGAGAACACTATTCTTAGCGTTGCTGCAAAGAATGTTTTCTCAGAGATGATGTGATCCTTCTCCTGAGAATATCGCTTGCTAAATCTCCCTTGAAATCCAAGTTCATGTAGATTTTCTTTTTAGGCGCAGTTAAAGTTTCGTTTTTCCGAATTATTGGTTTCATATTTTTGTCGATAAATCTTATTGGGTATCCATTTTGGATGAATATTTTTCTCAGAATATCTAATTCTGTTTCCAGAACGTCGGGACTACAAATGCGTCGGATGCGGGTAGCAAGTGATCTAATCAAATTTCGCTTTTGTTGAATGGACACCCAGCTATAGAAAGGGATTTGATTGGCTAGAAGTTTGATCAACAGATGAAATCAGTTAGAGAATCACAGGAAAACCAGGGAGTACTGGACAGTGGTTTTGTCCCAGTTCGGGACTCTTCGGGAACACGACCTATGCCCAACTCCGGGATTCACATCCAGGACCTTCTGGTTGCAAGGTGAATTCGTAAACTATTCAACCACTGAGACTCGATTCAGTGGCCTGTGAATTCCAACTTCTAACCATTCATGACATATACATAAAGAGGAACCGCCAGCTAGTATCATAGGCAAGTAACTGTTTTCTTACCTGACTTGGTGGACACCCCGGTGTTTTATGACTTCTCACTAGGACTCCAGGTAACTTCTAGCATAGAGCCAGTCACTAGTGAGCATCACATTAATCATCACGTGTTGGTTTGCGAGGATTTGTTTGATCAAGAGCTAGACATTAGTAAGTCTGTCTGTCTGTTTTCGACATAGAACTTTGCACAAATGTGCGGCAGTTCAAGTCACCACACTACCTCCTTGTACCACACAAAGCAACACAAGAAAGTACAAGAAATGCATATTAGAGACAGTAAAAAGAGGTGTGAGACAAAGGAATAGTAATAACGAAGAACAATATATTTTCATTGGAAATCATAAGTCACAAGGAGTGGATGCATGTGCACCAGTCATTGAGAACGATTTCGAGCCATATCGCCAATTGTCTCCAACCTTCATTGGTGTTTACCGTCCCGAGGACCCCAACCAGTTAGGAAGTCTACACCTTCCTACGTGGCTGGCTTAAACTAACTGTTGTGGGTTCCATTGACTGACGAAGCCATGTTCTGGTTTGACCGCCGCTTGCTAGAGAATTATGGGAAAGTAGCAGTTTTCTCTTTGGTGGTCAAAGTTTAAGTGTACACCTAAACAACCTTGAAAATTTTACAAAAATAAGTTTCCTGTGATTAAAATACAGGATTCTTGATAACCATATTATGGGCTCGTGATAATTTACCTCTGTTGGCACGAGTACACTCTCAGATACACACACACTTTCGCCTAGAACTTGAAAAAATTAAGGGGTAAGAATCTTTCACAAAAAAGTAGAACATTGGAATTTACCGCTTTACTCTTTTACACCAGGAACAGCAGTCATTTTTAGGCAATGTCATAGCACTAAGGCAAACATTTGGACTTTCAATCATTCGCTGAGACAATCAACGTTTCCAAGTAACCACAGTGGTTTAATTTTCTCTTCTGTGCTGATTTAGAAGAACATAAAATTGCATGGTGTCTAGAGGAAATTTCAGACCCAACACATCTACATACTAGGTTGTGAGCAATAGTTAGTCTCTGAGAGAATATGACATGCCCTATTTGCAAAGGTGTGCAGTAGGAGAAGTGGAGTTTGACGCTTAACTCCGTTAAGAGTCGAATTGAGTGTTAGCTGGAGAATTAGCATAATCTAAAGTTTTATAGTTGAATGTATGAATTATTAGGCCACTGCAGACTTATTTCGTTGATAGTTGTCAGACGTAGAATCTAAGGCAGGCGTTTCATCCCGAATGAGGTTCGCCATCCGGACACGTACTTGCATTAAGAAGGTAGATTTTGTGTCTCAATAGCTCGATGGGTAATACTCTCGAATTTAAAACGGGTGCTGGATTTCAATCTCAGTGTGGGAGCACCATCACTCATTGGAATACAGGATACGTCCAGCTACTAAGTTCTAAATAGGATAAAACACCCGGACTGGATTTCACTGCTACTTACTATCACCCAATTAAGATCAAGTAAATCTTCAGATATTGTTGAAGCACAAGTTACTTGGAGCCAAAATGTCAAGAGGACAAGTATTCCAGCCTAGTAAAATCAATTCACAATATGTTCAAAATAATTTCATTCAATAATGTAATCGATTTTGTGTATAAATGACAGCACTCCGTGTTAGGCTATTGATTAACCGACTTGTAGTGATTACCTCTACCAGTAAAAGTGAATCAATCAAATAAATAAGCACTTGGAATTAACTAAAACTGGTTAGAGTGTTGCACTACCAACGAGTGAATCCTGAGTGCATACTGATCGAATTTCAAACCTAGTACGACTGATATTGTAGAACAAAATTCCTCACAGTTCACATGGCGACTAAATTCATACACAATTACTGTGATCACCAAAAGATTAAATGCTGAAAAATCCTCGAAATGGAAACACTAAACTGACACATAATAGTCGTCTAGTAATCTTATCCGACACAAAGATTCATGAATAAATATCAGCTAATGACTCCAACTGATTATTTATGATATACGATATCAGCAATCTCAACTGTTTGTTGACTGATTAACTGAGTTTCAATGAAGAACTTCGCACAAATGTGCAGCACTTCAAATTGCCAAACTTCATACACTAAAAAATACCGAAAATTTCAAAGGGATGCACGGCAAAAAGTATAATTACATGGAAGAACATGACAGTTTAATGGATTTCATTACAAAAAAAGAATGCATCTGAGCCACTGAGAATAATTTCAACATCAACAATTTTCAATCATTGCTTCTTAGAATCCCTAGCGTTCCAACTAGGCACTCTACACTTCATGGACTGTTGTCAGGTTTTAGTCTGACTATTCCCAACTCTTTCCCAACCTAGTCTTACGTCAGTTAACGTCGTTTAACGATGAAGGCAGTGACTCAATATGCGTAACACGTGTCATAGACATCTCACAACTTCACCAAATGATTTTTCTTCCTTACGTAGCTCTCTCCACCTAACCTCAGTACTACTCACCTAACACGGAAGGCAGATCGCGGACACCCACGGTCAAAGAAAGCTAGTCTTTTCAATTCCTCCACTTTCAACGCTCTTGTCAGCACGGATACAAAAGGCTCGTTTGGTGTATGCTAACTTACGCCACCCCCGGCTTAGACGTGGGATCCGCCCAGCAGTTCGCTCCGTCCTCCTTTATGCTAACGACACAGCTAGCTATCTCTGATCATATGTCCCTGCGTCTTATCTCTCGTCTTAAATAGTATAATATGGTGAGTAATACTGATGTTAGGGGGAGAATATTACGTAAGGAAGGGAGGCCAATCGATGTGGTTGTGAAGCTACATCGATTGAGATGCATAGGATACGCGCTGCCCATGCCGGAGCTACCACCTTAGTTGTTGATTAGGTAGGAGTTAGTGGTGGTCAAACCAAAACCTGGCATCGATCCACGATGTCTTTGACTGTTGGTTTCAGCCAATCATTCTTGGTTGAAGCCTTTGGGATTCTAAGAACCAATGCTTGAGACTCTTAGTGATATGGCTCAAAATCGTTCTTAACGGTGCACATGCAATCACCCTTTGTAATCTCCTAGATCCATTAAGTTCTCGTGTTTTTATGCTATTATTCCTTTTCCTTCACACTTATGCTCATTGTAATTCCTTTGGATTTCTTTTTTCTCCATTTACCACCTCTGTATGCTACACGAAATGTGGTAACTTGAACTGTCGCACTTCTATGCGAAATTCTATACTGAAACTGAATCAGTTAGTCAGTCAATTAAATTATTACCCAAGCTTCGTTATCCAATTAATAGAACATGGTAATGTAACAGTAACTGGCACTAACACGCTTGTCATCTAACTATGGGTGCTTAGACTCTTGTCTTTTGACAAATGAAAATTAGGCTAAATGAATACTCTTATTATTCTCTTGCTTAGTAAGTTACAAATTCTGCTGTACATGTAACAATCTTCCATATCTATAAAGTTATATTTGTAAAATCTCAGAGAAATTGAAATGATTAATTCCAACGTTTCGTTCGGCAATCTGGTCCGAACTTCTTCAGGGAAATTAATCGAAATTAACATAACAAAGTTTATATATAAAGGGACACATCTTGTTTTTAAAATTCTTGTCCAATCATGAATCATGCAACAGGTATCAACATGTATCATAAATAAATAAATAGAATTGTATGTTTATACAAAAGTACAGTCAATAGGTATGCTAAACAAAACAAAACAAAAATTGTATGAACTATGATCAAAAAACTTTTTGACCTCAGGCTTTCAAAATTTGTCTACTTTTGTTAAAATATATGTGTGTATGCAGTATATGCAGGATACAATGGTGTGTGTATGTGTGTGGGTGGGTGGAACAGTCATAAAACATTTGCTATTCTCATATGAGCTGTGATCAAGATTTGACCGGATAGTTACAAATAATTGACATTTTTATAAATATAATTTAATTTTTATAGATTTGTTATTCTCTCCATAAGAAGACGTAGACAGTCGGGAATTTGACTAAGTGTGACTACTTGATCATACATATCAAATTTTACTTTGTTTATTAGTCAGGATTTGCCATGCATCGGCTAACATCACACCTTCACGTCTGTTTAAACTGTTGGGATTCACCCATATATGTAGGGCTTCTGCAGTTAATCTTTCTTGATATGAACCAAAACCTTTTTGTAAAACCTTAGTCTTATCAAAGTCGATTTTGTGTCCCGTTTCTATTGAATGTAGCGCAATCGCTGAGTTGTTTTCTAGCTTCTTCAAGTCTGCAGAGCTCTTTGGAACCACCTTTAGACATTGTTTATGCTCTTTCATTCTTATATTTACCTGTCTAGAAGTTTCTCCTACATATACTGCGTTACAATCCCCACAATTGATCTGGTATACGCAATTCTGCTGGTTTTCTTGTTCTATTTTATCCTTAACCTTCACCAGCAATGAACGTAAGGTGTTAGATGCACGAAAGTACACTCTTATGTTATGTTCGTTAAGGATTCGCTTTATTTCATCGGACGTTTCTTTGCGGTAAGGAACCACCGCTGTACTAACCCAATTCTTAGCAGCAGGTTTTGATTCATCCTTATCTTCACATTTTAAGTATCTTTTTATGAAGGCTTTAGGATAATTATTTGACTCAAGAGTGGATTGAACTAATTTTAGTTCCTCGTTAATATCTTCCTCCTCAGTAACTAGACGTTTGGCTCTGTTGATCAGATTCTTGGCCACAGTTACTTTGGTGGTAAATGGGTGAGCTGAATGGTAATCTAGGTATCTATCCGAATTTGTCGGCTTTCTGAAAATGTTTATTTTAAATTTTCCGTCTAATTTTCTTTTTACTAAACAGTCCAGAAACGCCAACTCATTTTCATCGGATTCAACCTCTTTGGAGAACTTGATGGTTTCTGACATATTGTTTATTAACTGAAAAAGTTCATTTAACAAACTACGTTTGATTATGATGAAGGTATCATCTACGTATCTTAACCACATCTTTGGGGGACTAAGGCATCTCATAATTGCATTTGTTTCTAATGAGTGCATAAACAGATTGGCGACTAGCGGAGATACTGGTGATCCCATAGCAATGCCTCCTATTTGACGATAAAGAACCCCTCTGAACGTAAATAACGTGGATTTAAGACACAGTTCTAATACCTTCATAATTTCGTCGGGATTTAAAGGACAACGATCACTGAGTTCGTCGTCAGCACAAAGTAAATTATAAATAATACTTAAAGAATCATTAACGGGTACATTCGTGAATAATGAATAAACATCGAAACTTGCCATTATTTCATCTTCTTCAATATTAGTCAAATTTATTTTCCTCTTAAATTCATACGAATTTTTCACTCCATGCTCCACTTTCATTTCATATGGGCTAAGAATTCGATAAATGTATTTTGAGAGTTTGTATGTTGGAGAGTTAGTAAAATCCACTACTGGACGTAATGGTACTTCTGGTTTGTGTATTTTTGGTAACCCATAAAATCTACAGGGGCTGCAACTTTTTGGAGCCAGAGTAAACCAAAGTGATACACCGAGCTTTTCTTTTATTGACTGTAGCATTTTGCTTGTTTCAGCCTTCAGCTTATTTAATGTCGCTCTTGATTTATTCGCGTTGAATTTTTCATAAGGTCCATCATTAAGATGATCAATGGCCTTCTTTTCGTAATCTGCAGAGTTCATGACAACTGTGATATTGCCTTTATCTGCTCTTGTAATTACAATTGACTTATCTTGCTGTAGTTGTCTTAATGCCATTTGCTCCTTTTTATTTATATTCGGCGCATTTGGCTTCTGGTTCAGTAGTACTGCTGCAATTTTGTGTCTAATGACGTTTGCCTCTTCGGCTGTCACTGACTTTAACGATGGTTCAATTGCTGGGACTACTTCAAAGGCTGATAAACGCCTTTTGTTTAAATTGAAATTAAGTCCCTTTTTAAGGAGGGATAGTTCATCATCTGATAAATTTCTGTCAGAGAGATTGACCACCACTTTGTTCGCATCCAGACAGTTACGACTAGACGGATTTTCAAATTGATGGTTTTTAGGATTATTGCTTAATTGAAGCAACCTGTCGAACTTTCTGATTTGTCTTCTTTTTGAAGATTGAAGATAAAATTCTTCTTTAAATTTAAAAATGTTATCAATGAGAGACTTCAAATCTGATGTGACCAAGACAGATAAGATTTCATCTAAATTGGACATTCGAATACGAAATAATTCCATATTTTTGGTTGCTCTGTGGACGCGTTCTCGTACAAACGTTCTAGTTGCGGAAAGAGCTGCTTTAATTGATCTGCTAGAGTTATCAGGTGATTTGACAGTTATGGATTTAGGATAGATATTCTGTTGCAGACAACGGAGATTGAAAATACGATGATTGTTATGTTAATTTCGATTAATTTCCCTGAAGAAGTTCGGACCAGATTGCCGAACGAAACGTTGGAATTAATCAATTCAATTTCGCTGAGATTTTACAAATATAACTTTATAAATGTCTACTTCTCACTCAGCGCTCAATTATTTTGCAACTATCCGATCAAATCTTGATCACAGTTCGTATGAATCTTCCATATCACAGCAATAACACCTAAATGGAATTTAGTTCTGGTAACGCTAAGATGTTTCATCAAGTGTCCTAACAGTGAAGGAACCACTTTGATAAATACTCTTGAGTTACTCAATAACAGGTTATTTAACCGGAGAGCTGTTGTTTATTTTGTAAGACAAACGACCTAAAAATGTTTGTTATCCATTTCCTGATAAATTCATGCTTCACAGATTGTTATGAGTATATTTTATATAATTTGAAACGTAAACTTGCTAAATAGCAGGCAATAGGAGATACGCCAAACCAAATATACAAAGATTAAGACTTACCTTGATTGTCGTAGTATTTCGAACTTGGAATTTGCACTCACAAAAAGGACAAAAACGTTTGTCATTTTGTAACATATATTCACAAGTGCTATAGACAAAATAGGAACATTATATTATAAAATGTGAAGTAAATTACCATTTTTCTGAAGAAATCGCTTTAACAAATATTTTCTTCGTAGACTTTGTTTCATTAGTGACAGAGGCTGGAAGCAAACAGACACATTTACACCGGGTGTCCTCATAAGCTCCCTAGAGTTTGAAGACAAAAACAATAATCTGAAAAATACAAAATCTTACCAATGCATTGTGGATGATTAACACAGCCACAAATGTTACATAGAACTGCATGCTTCACGCACACCTGAGGTTTATGTCATGAAGAACGAACTGAAAGTCAATAGAAACAGATTAGAGTACTTTTAAAATTGCAGACATACATAAGCACATTACAAATACTTTCTAAAGTCGAGTGTTTATGACTAGACATTTTATTTCTGATTTATGAAAGCGAAATGTAAAGCTAGAATGCATGTAAACTGATAAACAGATCAATCCAAGAAACTATGTATAGGACAAGTGTTCTTATCATCCCACTAGTTCCGGAACATGGATGAAGATTTTCAGTACCAGGTGTCCCGGGTCCCTGTTCAATCTTCAAAAGCTTTAAATTATGGCAAATAGCACAAGTAAAAGCATCATTATTGAAAACCTTCCCTCCCGTTTCTGAATAGTCGATACAAAAATTGCCTTTACAATTATCTAGCCGAAACATAATGTGGATTGTACCAAAGTTAAATTCACAGTTTGAGGTAAGATACTTAGGTCGTAAGTCATGCTGTTTGGTGAAAAAAAAAATTCGGTGATTCATTTATATCAGTGATGAGATTTTGTCAGAAAATGATTCCCCACGACTGACGATATGTTAGGTAAATGAGTTGGTCAACGGTCTCAAACAATTCAACCTATGCAGTTAAATGGGGCATCAACTTATACCAGTTTTGTGTCAACACTTAAGGCTTAAGAATTAAGACTTGAATCCTAAACACTTTCGCGCTGTTACTCGGAGTTCAAAAACCTTTCATTCCTGACTGTCATCCAAGTCAAATATCTACTGCGACACCAATCCCTGAGATAGTACAGACATTTTCATGAGCACATTTATGAAGCTGCTATTGAATAACACTCGGTGCAAATACATTAACAGATAGTTCAACATAATTGCCAAGGTACACAGCCTGAAGTAAGAGAACATTCCTATCAGTTATACCAGGCGATCACTGTTATTCCTTAGTTCAGCTGAGACAGAAAAAGTAGTAGGTATCTTTCTCTCAGGTAGATATGTTTTTGTTTCACAACCTGCTCTTCTGCCATAAAGAACCATCTTGCTTGAAGTTAGGCGAAAATTAAGACAAAATGCGAAGTTTACAATTAAGTCGGATGAGGAGTTCCGAATTGGGACCCTACTCTCCAAAAGTCTCCTCCACTTGGTGACTAGATTATAGCGACCCAAAACGACCTACTCAATGAGCACACCGATGTAACCATTTCAGCACTGCATTAATTGTATGCAGACGTTTATTTCAAATTCCACAATTCTACTTCTTATGAATCTGACCGGTTGATAGAGGTAGTTTCGTTTCGGGTTGCTATAGTTTAGAGTTACCGGATTTTATCGACGCTTACGATACGTGGGTGGACGGTATTTTAGCTATGCTGCTCTAGTATGAATTGGCGCCATGCAAAAATGACGAGTACACTAGAGGAACATACATTTTCATGCAATGGGGCCATAAATGGTAGCTAACATTCCAAATGAGTAACAAATCTATGAGTGAATAATAAGTCCGTATACAGGGACGAGGTATTTAAGAGAAATTCCGAGGTTTTAGAGAGGTTTTTAGCTTTTTTGGTTCAAGATTTCGTCAGAATTTCTCTGTTACATCACCCTCAAATGTTTTTTTATTTAGGAAGTATCAAACACTATAATTAACCTAAAATCGACTAATCCAAGTAGCGTGCTACACCCTGTAGGCTGCCCGCTTGCTCAGGAGATATTTTTATTGTGAATGTTACTGAGTATTTTTCTGGAATGACGCCGAATCCACCCATAAGAGAGAGTCATTGTGGGGACATACCTACGCACCGCAACCTTCAGATAGACCGCACATAAAAACCTTCAATATTCAATTCTGTGACTTATCCATGAAATTTAGGTTGTCGGAGTTGTAAAATATATCTGAAAAAATTTTTTTATTGGTTCAATCAGATAGATTCCTTCGCAACAGTATGCTGCAACAGACAGATTAGCAGTCATGCGTATAGCGAAGGCAGAACACCAGCTGAACCAGGGAAATGTACTCAGCTAAAAATTGAATTAGGAAAGATCAAACAGAGCATCTAAAGTGTTTTGTTCCTTCTTATTTTCATTAATATTGGGTCTTTGAAGTTTTCCTGCTTCTTGTGTTAGAGACTGAGTTTCAACTTCTTCCTCAGCTGGAAGGAACGAGAAATCATTTAGTGCATGATCAATATGGATTGTGGTTTCGCAATTCGTGACCATGACCATGTGGCCTCTGTCGCAGATGATGCTGAATCCTAAATACTGCATTCAGGCTGCTGCTTCATGAAACAGATACAGGCCTTGTAAAGATTACAGAGAATGTACATCTGCGTTGAAAGGAGCAGTCTATTTCCAGTTTTGATATCTTTATGAGTACCTTAATTACTTCTGCAATTATTGTCCACTTAGCCAATCTTCATCTCACCATCCTATTACTTGCATGTACTATTTCGACTTGTACTCCTTTTTTCAGCTGAGTGGTGCAGGAGCTGTAGTTACTCCACTTGAATAAATTGAAAGCTGCATCATGAAGTGACTGTTTGACTTAGGAACGTCTGCGAGGAGCATATTTTGTTCTTGATTTCTTCAGACTGCATTCTGATCTTATTTTGTTTAGGATATCGTGGTTTATTTTCATGTAATTTACTTCCTTTTTGGTTAGCCCTTTTTCACCTTCTAGCCTCTTAGGAACCTTTGAGATCTATATTTACCCAGCACCGTGGTTCAGATATTTCTCTATTTTTTATGTAAACTACTAATATTCCTTTGTAGCGAAGATTTATCATATTAAATAGTGGGCCCATAAAGTTTTAATTCTGCCCGGCTCATCGACGTTTGGCAAACTATACCAATTAACTTAACAGATCCTGTGGCTCTTATTAGTCTGGTTTCGCCCATTTTTCCGTATGTTTAGGCCGTAAATACTGATTTCAGCCCCTCAGAAGAGGTAATCTTATTTCGGTTTATCATTAACAGAATAGTGACCAAGGAAATTGGCCTTTCGAAACTTCTCCCTTTCCTGTGCTCAAATTTAAAGTAATTATAAAACCATCACCAAGTGGCCTGCAAATTTACTGGCCACCACTATAAGTGCGATTCACCTCTAGGCTTAACCATAACAAGTATTCAACTTTTTTTAAAGACACAAAACATAAAGTGGTAGACTTTTAAGAAATACGTTTCCTTTCTGACGGTGCAACTTCCTTTCAAAGAATATTAGAAGCGGGTTTTCCCATACTATACGTGTCTGCTAAAAGAAAAAATTTGTGATGCACATCGCTTCCTTCAAACTATTAAGCGCAGACAATGATGATCAGCACCATATGTTCAACGAGGGAAGCTGTGAGCATAAATCTTTGCCACCACACAACCAAGAGGTATGTACAGGTAAACGAATAGACCACAAATGTTAATACCGCACTGCATAAATGATGTCGAAAACGGTTCTCACATTCCCTCATGTGCACTTTATTGGTTTAGTTTTCGTTTAAATACTTTTGAGCTTGAAAAGGGTACTTGAAGTGCTGCAACGGAAAGTTTTGTAGACAACAGGAGCGTATTTGTCAGAAGTTAAGGATTAGGATATACAGAGAAGGTAAGCCTGCCAATCATAATTCCTGCACTTCTAGAAACATGTTGTGAGAATCCTAAATTTAAATGGCATCACCAGTAATGCCATCATAGCAGAAACTCCAGAACATGTGACTGAGTTGGATATTGATACCAAAAACTGACTGACATTCTGTCGCAGGTTGTGGCCTCCACAAGCTAAACATTTTCGACGTACTTCGCTGACAATGATTCCAGTTACTCGAGACTGCCTGAAGTTTTCCGATGACATGTAGTGCCTGCTAACAAGTACTCATACTACTATAAATTTACTGCCGTACTGGATCCTAGTACATTCAAGCTGCACTATGTGGAGACATGGATAGTTGACAAGGCCCTTAACCACTGTTGATTTACAGCTGAGTTTCAGTGGCTTATCTACATCACGATCTTTCAAACAGCACTTATGGTCAGGTAAAATTAAATCTGCTTACTTACATAAGGTCTTTCTCGTAGGTTTAGAAGCTGACGCTATTGACGTTCGCGAATTGTACGGAGTATACTAACGCAAGATCTTGTACCAACAACTTCTATAATATTCGTTTCTCGTGTACCAAAGGCAAAGCAAAAGACATGATTGATCGTTCAAATTACGAGATATATTTCGGGACCAAATAGTGGACTGAAGCGGAAGCTAAGCTGGCTAGCGATCGTGCACGAACGTGACACGATGAAGTACCAAATGGCGAGGATGCTTGACCGGCAGCCTTCAGCTAAACAAGTCGACATAACACTAATGGTCAGCATCCGATGTTCACTGATGATTGCTGCGGTCAATAATATTGTGGATTTACTTACCGCTATATAGGTATTTATTGAATGAGAACAATCAGTATAGCTTCAAAGACTTCCGAAGAGGTTTTTTATAGATCTGGGAATTACTTAGCGCTAAAGTTTCTTACCGTCAAGAATAAACAGATGTATTTCATTCTGGCTAATAGTCCTAACATGTGATACTCGAGTAGGTAGAGATGTTGTCCACAGTGGTACTGTCCAATGTAACAAATGCCTAATAATAAGACGAAATAGAACATAATTTTTTGAAGTGGACTGAATCCGATAAGCTGGCACGTATCTAAGAGTCATGTACTGCACTAGTGCAGTTCAGAAAATTCCCTAGGTATGTAAGACACGTGGTACTGATTAAAGTCGGTGGCACAGTGGTTAGGACTCTCGTCTACCATGCACATGGTCCCAGGTTTGATCCCCTGACGACGCACACCTGATATCTATGGTCGGCCTGCGAAATTTGGGCTACCGATATCCATGCTGAAAATTCCATACTTGTACCAAAAATACAGTGTAATATGTAACTAGCCGTCACTGTTAGTCTTGATGCCTTTCCGTGGATCAATAAGTGTTTGTCTTCTCAGTTAGTCTTCTGTGTCGTGGGAATATTAATAAGGTTGTGGTGACAGCTGACTGCAGGCCTGGACTGTAGATAACAATTTATGCCAATGTTCATGTCCCTAATCAGAATCCCGAGAAAAACAACAGAAATGCTTAACCTTGAGAAAATCACCAGCCAGTCACAGTGGAGTTAAGGCGGGAAAATGTGGCTTGATTTTCTGAGAAACGACCATGAAGAGATAACAGAACAACCTTCGGCAGAAAAACAGCCAAACGGAAGACGTTGCTTCTCAGCTAACAATAATGTATATAAAAATCTATAAGTACCTCTTGATTTTTTCAATAAACGCTCTGTTACCTGGACCTTGTCTTCTGACGTTACAAGGTGACCAGTTGTATATTTCGGGCGTTGATAAAGCATATCCCCTATTTGAAGTGGCGCCTCTGGCTTAACCTTGACGGCATTTGCGCGGTTTCGTTGATTCGAGTTGTAGCTAGTCGTCGGCAGCCTGTAGACGGCCGTAGGTCATTTGATCAGCTGATGAATATTGGCGTTATTTTTGGAAATGACGTCAAGGTTAGGTCATTTTTCGTTGTTTTACACACTTTTTTACATATATTCCAGTTAAAAGTTGATGAAATACGGCGTATTTAGCAGAAATAGGCAATGGTGGTGTCCTTATCCGGCCGTAGCTTACAGGCAGTTTGCAGTTTTTTGGAAAAACGTACTTTTCCGTTCAAAATACGTCGAATTACTTGAAGAAACATGTTATAATGATCTTTTCGTGAATTTATTTTGCATTTTAATGGATTACACATGGACATGACGAGGTGGGATAGCTCGTTTCGGTAATTATATCATTTACTTCCTTGTTTAATTTTCGTAATGCTGACAAGGCTACTCCATATGTATTTCTTTAGGAAAAATCTGCAGAAATACTTAGAAATTATATACGCAAAGTAATTCCTTTTTTTATGGCATAAACTTGATGTTTGCAGGCAGATGCAATATGGATTTTATATTATTGAAAACTGTGGACTTACATAATTATATACAATTCAAGTAATTATTTCGTCATTTTAAACATATTTAATGGTTAGTTATTGTGTTAACACTGATAACAATGTCTATATCTGTATATATCTTATGTCCTTTTTCAGATAATATCTACTTTCGGGAATTTCATGGATTTCGTTGATAAAGAAAAAGATACCTGCACTGTTGTCGATTTTGTATTACATGTTAATTCATTAATAAATGTATTCCTCGTTAATCGTTTGTTTATTCTACTTGATAAGACCGAATATTAGCCCTTGCGTAATATGTGAGGTATAGAGTATATGAGGCTATCTTTGAAATACTAAGTAGGAGCAGATATTTGGAAAAGCCTATTGGTAAAAGATTATGTTGTGGTCAAATAAAGTAAATATGTCTAAACCGTAGAGAAGGTGTTGCGATTATAAAGCGTTTCGAGTTATATATCGTCATAGCAGAATACGTAAACTGATTCCCGATTCATAGTCACAAAGTGAGAATAAATTTACCCGTGATAGTTTGCTTGTGATTTCTGCATGTCGCAATGTAACATAAGGAGAGACTATACCTATGCTGTTAGATGTATAACTCAGTGCAACTACGGTTATCGTAATAATTAAAAACAGAATGCCTAGGGCTCTCACCCACGGAACACGATGCGTTGCTATCTGCTCCTATAACCACGTAAACAAAAGTTTTCCAGACACCGCATTTACTCCTAACAGTTTACCCTCAACTCCTAACTTAGCACGAGTTACTTATGTTACTGGAACACAATCGCATTACAACAGAAGGAAGACAGATTCATTGAAAAATTGTTTATTAAACAAAAATCAGATTTCAAATGTACAGATAATTCAGATGAGTAGTCCTTTGTTACCGTCAGTAAGTTCCATCTGAGAACACGGCACATATATGTTTTTCCATAAGTCTGAAAAGGTTTAAGAAAAGCATAATTAACTTGGGTATTACATGCATGATCTGAATAAAAAATTTTTCCTGATAAGCATTTACAAGTAATCACTTTACAAACAATATATATATGTACATATAAGTAGCCCAATAGTTTTCACTAAACTTAAGGGACTTTGCAACCTATCGCTGGTCGATATCCAGTAGGTCCATTGAAGCATCATGAAATGATAAAATTATCTAACAACAAGTTATGCAGTAGTTTTCAAAGCTTGTACAAATATTTTAGCAAAAATGACAACCACTTTATGACAAATAATAGGTATTGACAGCAATAATAATGACATTCATGTTCATAGTGACTATAAAAACAATAATAGGTATTATCATCGCAACGAATTCATCATTAACTTAGATAGACAACTAATAATTATACAATCATGTCAAATAAATGTATCACTTAATCTTAAGAAGCATGTGTTTACTTACTTTCACTGTATTCTCTCAATACTGATGTGCTCAACAAGCTTATTCCAACTGAATTCAAGATTAATTCTGAAAGTGAGTGAAGATCCAGCTTGTGTCAAATAAAAACATGTAACTTACATGTATTACACTGCTTACTGAGACATCTGATACCTGCTTTCCGATCTTCGTGACAAGAACACAGTTTATCTAGGTTTACCTACATATACATGAGTATATGTATATGCTGCATGAACCATGCCATTTTGATCATGATTAGCCAGACCACTGTGTATATCATACTTATTTAAGGATCTCTGAAAATAATGGTCAAGCAATAATTGAAGTTGCGTGAAGTTATTACCTCTTCAGAACATTGTTTGCATTCTTCACACCCCTAAGAAGTCCTTAGATCTTAATTTGGCATGAATTCGTTGAATTCAGCAAATAAATCCACTGGTATTTCATTTCTTTCCTGAGCTGTAATAGTTTGTGTTGTCAGTTATCTCTCAAATTTGATAAAACGATCCCGGAAATTCAGTACTTAACCAAGCAGCAAAATGATGTTTGAAATTACCTCAACTAGAATGACAAACTGGCCAATCACGAGCGAGCAAATCGCTTGTTTATCTCATTCGCGGTCACTCAAAATTACGGCCGTCTACAGGCTGCCCTAGTCGTCCAGCAAACGCAGTAGGTGCGATTTCGGTGCTTATTTTGCTCTTGTTGGATGAATTTATATGAAAATTGTTGTTCGATATTGTTCTTGAGCATTTACTTATTTCTTGTGTGACAGGACGCTTAAATACATGGTTCATGCAGTGATTTTTGGCATGCCAAGTAAGGTTCGCGTACATTTCAACGACTGTCATTCGATAAATTTCTTTGCAGATTGGCGGAAACTTGTACTCGGTCTCAAATTTCCCTATCAGCATTTGTGCAGTACCTATTACTGCTGCAGGAACCGAAGAATATGGTTGATATCAAATTTTGCATCCTTCCTCACTTTTGCGTTGTGTTTTGATTGTTGAAAGTCAATGGAATGCATAAATACAAGCGAAAATTAGTGTTCACAAATGGGAAGAAACTGTAATATGTTTTACGATCACTTACAACATTCAGTGTTTTCTGCCAAAATTTTTAAATGAGTTAAATGCACACTGCAACATTTTAGTAACTTGGTGGATTTCAATACCATCCTTGTGATCAAGTACGTAAAGACATCTGACGTGTGTCATTTTGTCCTATTAGTGAGTTTGGTTTCATAAACTTCCGATTTTTGTTATTGCCCTGACGCCACATTATTCGCGCTTGTTCGAAGTTAATTCACAAAATTATTTTGAAACCACGTAGAAGTAGTGTCCGACATTTTTTAAAGCTATGGACGTAAGGTTTAGAAGCGATTGCTGTATCCATTTAGGGGGGACTCATCGATTTCTGCAAGTAAGGGCTACGCATGATATTACTAACCTCCAGAAGCAACAGAATCTTCAGAAGCTATTAATGGGGTCCCAGCTCCTCTATTTCGAAACATATTATAGGGACAGGACATAAAACTGACGTTTGCACATTTCCTAAACCTATCTGTAAAACGTGTTTGGATTGCATCCTAAAGTTTGTGGAAGCCGAAGTGTGATTAGGAATTTTAAACCACTTTTGTGAATTCCAAGACTATTCGTCATCACACGAAACCTTCTTTGTTAAACTTCGTTTTGATACTAGTCAGGGTAGATGTACTAGTGTAACAACAGAAGACAAGGGCCAGGCAACAGATCGTTTTATTATGAAAATCAACACGTATTTATACATCTTTCAACTACATTATTATAGACAAGCGCAGTCATCTGATTGGTTGTTTAGGTAGACAAACGCAGGCTTCTGATTGGTTGTTTCGGGATTCCTTGACAAATAGAGTTCTCTATCTGCGAATCATATTTTGCCACGTTAACTTTGCTGTGATTGGTTGTTGACTCAGGCTTGTTCATATTTTCTCACGGCCCACATTAGTGACCTAGACCTTAACGTAGATTAGTGCCAACCAATCGGATAGCAGCCTGCTCTCACCACACTAGTACCTCTGATAATTTGTTTAGTGATCTTCATTGTTATTTTGACCTTCGATATGTGATCTTAATTCGACGTGAATTTATTTTCTGACCTCTTAACTGTAATAATTTCATATGTATTCCTATGAGAAGTCCATGCGTGACCAGATTGTCCAAAATGTGTTGCACAAATACAACAATGCACGACTCAGACAAATTACGTCTTATTACTTCGTCAAAAATAGTGATTGATGTAATCGCACATCGATATAAACTTTCATTAATTCTTACTGTGCTATCTCATTAATATTATATTGGTAGTCATATTCATGTATACATCCTGTGAACCCTTGTTTTCTTTTTTAGGTAATATGTAGTTCCAGTGACCTCGTGGGATTCGTTGCTGAAGAAAGTGGTTTCCAGTACCGTTGATTTTGTATTTTGTGTCGAATCACTAATAAATGTATTCTCTATACTTCAAATAGACATTCTACTTGTTGATAGTCACTACTAACTTTACAGAATTTTGTGAGCTACAGAGTTAGGGAGATTAGGGTCACGTGTGGTATTGAGTAGTGCGTTTAGAAGATATGTCCGTCCCTGAGGTATATTGTCGTCAATATGGAGTGCATTCTCGTTCTCGTGATAAATCTGTTAGCAGTAATCATTATCAGTACCTATATTTCGTATGGATGGTATATAACGAAACGTACTAATTCAGTAGTCAAAGGTGAGAAATATCCGTTAAGATTGAAACAGGTGCTCATGTAAGGGAAAACTGATTAATCGATAGTTGAAACATCACGTAAGTGATAAAGTTTATAGCATTGTTTACATGCGAATAGTTATTATTATTATTGTATCCTTTAGTTCCTAGAGGAACATAGGGCTTCAGCTGCGCACCTTCATTGCCTTCGGTTTTCTGACAACTTTTTCACCCTGCTCCAGGTCTGTCCACATGCTTTCATCTCCTCCTCGCATGACCTCCTCCAAGTCACCCTTGGACGACCAACTCGCCTCCTCCCTTTCGGGTTCCACTCGAGGGCTTGTCTAGTGATGTCACTTGATGGTTTCCTCAGCGTATGGCCAATCCATCTCCATTTCTTTCTGCCTATTTGTTTCACAATCGGCTCCTGATTGGTTCGCTCCCAGAGATCCCTGTTGCTGATCTTTTCTGGCCATCTGCGAATAGTTAAGGTTATTTATTTAGAAATGATGGTAACTCGTTGATGGTTTAAGGGATGTTCTGTTTGATAGGAAATAGATGGGACATTGCAACTGAAAAACAGTGTAACTGGATGAGCAACATCAACTGGCCAGTACACAAATATTTTGAAGTAAAACATGATCGGGTAAAGTATTTCGAAGACAGGAGTAGAGCAGTCTTCTGGAACTAATAATTTAGTGAGCAATTAAATTTGTCTTTGAATTAAGACTGAAAGTAAGCGGCATATTGGTAAGCTAAACGATTATCATTATTCGGTTTCGTTAGAATAAGTACCCGAGTACTGTTTTACTCATCATTCTGTCTTTTGAATAACTTAGTAACACGGCGTTCACTTTCGGATCCAAATTACTAAGTAAAGGTTAATATCCCTAAGGGTCTCTTGATACAAAGATTAACTTGTCGCCAAAGTAAGTAAATATGTTCATTTCTAGAAAATACTAAGGTTTGGAGTTGTTTTTTTTACTAACACAACACCAGGTGACTCACCAATTAGTCACAAAGTAAAACTAGATCTGTCAAAGAGAGTCTGCTCCTGACTTCTAGGTTTCGTGAAGGTAGAACTATATACATAGGTTAATAGGATTAGACGCAAGATGTCAATTCGAAACTAGGTAATTACGTTTCGCAGCTACAGAAAACACCACGTTACAATCTATTCCTTTAATCGTGTCAATCAATGTGACATCAATTAAGACTAGAGAAGGAACACCACTGGTTTTCACAAAATCCTTTTGTGTTCCCTAATATAATGTAGATTCAGTAATTATAGGCAAACCAGGAAACGCACCAAGTCATCACATATACAAACAATAATTAATTTAAAGGAATGCCTACTCGATATGGTCCAGAGTTCATGTGAAGTGACACATGCCTATATCTGAAAGTGCGTGTGTAAGGTATCGCATTTCGTCAGCCTTTCGTCTAAGTGACTCAATGGGTCGCCTCCATATTTAACAAATGCTCAGTCCATGAATTCTGGTTGTACTTGTAAAACACAAAGAATACCCTGCTGGGATATGGTGCTGTGTTACACTAGAGTCCCTCAGTTTACAGGTAAATCACACTTAATAGCAGTATTGCGGCTTTTAGTTGAAAAAGTCATTCGAGTGTGTCACAGATGCTTTTGGCTGGATTCCTCAGTACCAAGTATTATTCCCTATGAGAGTGCATTGAAGAAACCCTTCAGGGTGATATTGAAGCTTCGCCGAAAATTGAATAGAAGCATTTCAGTCACACAAGATGTATGCAGTAAAGAATACATTATTAACTCATTGCGCTCACTCCTACATTACCCTATAAAATTCTCTAGTTTGGAAATGAAAAATCCACATATATATTGTGTCGTTAACTTCAGATACACACTAATATCTAAATTTCATACGCCTTCTGTCTCACTACTCCATGTAATAATAGTTTGACTGTTATTTCCGAATGCAGTAAAAAGTATTTCATGGGCCACGAGTAGCACTTGGTATTCAGCAGAGGTATGGGCACTTAGCGATTGTAATTTAGAGAACTGATACGACAAGGTTAGCTTTTTTCTAGTATATACGCACCTATCAACGCAATGAAAAGATAATGACGAATTGTTATCACAAGCATTCTATTTACTATGGAGGGAATGTTATTACAAGCTAACTTCACAGTAACATGTACAAGTCTTGCATATCATTGAATCAGTAATTGTTATGTTCTAGTTTCCCCGTCGCCAAATTGTTATGTACTCGTCGCTAAATCATTGTTATGGTCTGGTCGAGAAACTAATAGTCCTGACGCGAGAAGGCGGAAATCAGAAGACCACTAGGTTTGCGATGATACTTCTATTGTCCAAACACAAGGAGACGAAAATAAATGGTCTCACACCAAAATGGTAAGTAAGTAAAGTAGTTGTAAAGTAGTTCACACAAATTGTGAATGCGAATATGTATAAAATAATTCAGACAAGCGTGGGAAAAATCATTAGACAGTCTTAACATGAATGGCTAATTATAATGGAGTGTCGATCCAATTATACATAGCGAATATAGCAGACATGCCAACAAACATATATGGATATATGTCACCAAGCAACGGACTGTCAACAAACACTCATATTATATATAATATAATACAAGGAGAATACACATTATTAAAGGAGACAAGTCCATACAAGTGAAGTGGTTACAGACTAACCGAGCAAACAGAAAGAGAGACCAACATGCACACACACACATAAATATATATATGTGGATACATATCAGTAATATAAGCACACTTATTGTATTACGGCCAAGTGTAAATGATTTAAAGGCATCGTAACAATAACTTTGCGGGAGGTAGATGTATTGAAAGACTGCTTGCAGACACTATGTATGACGACATCTAGTAGAATGTCTACGGAGACTGACAACCTGCAATGAGGAAGACAAAAAGGAAACAATTAGGAGACACATAAGATAAGTATTTTTGACATAAGTATAAAATTTGGGCACTGTGGTAGAGTATAACTCCATTATGGATACGATTTTATTTTGATAAATCACACAGTGTTGTACAGCAATATTACTTGGTGGCGTTTTGAGCACAAACTATTGCTCATGATCATATCAAGTCAGTCACACAACTTTTTGCCTCATTCATATACATGAGTATTTTAGTTAAGCGTACTACAGGGATAAAAGGTCACTCATCTCATTCACTTCTATTCACACTATTTCTTACGTCCGTGTTACTGACTTTTGGTTTATGTTTTCCTCTTCGGTGCACTTTATCTGGACAGTTTAAGGAATCGGGAAATGCATAGAGTACTTAGGAAACGGCATGAATAATTGTTTAAGCTAATTAACACTAGGTAGTTGTGACACTACGCATCTGCAGTGACAAAGCTGACTGACTGAGTTTTAACATGGAACTCAGCACAGAAGTGTAGCAGTTCGATTTGTGACGTTCCACACTTGAAAATTAATATATTTAGTTGGTAATAAGCAAAACATATTTCATCAGATGTGTTTCAACTTCGCATTTGGGCTACGCGATAAAATTAACTAACTAATGAGATATAACGAGACAGAGTGTGAGAGTTATCTCGGGTAAGAGGAGAAATTATTGTAAGATCACTTTTTTCAGTTAGACAAGAACTAAATGAAAGAATACGATTACCATTTGTTGACATTTTGCTTATTTTTATCCACGTTTTAGCATTTCATTATACCTGGACTATAGATCATTCTGACAGACTGACTTTCAACATAGAAGCTTGCACACAAGTGCACCCGCTTAAGTTAGCACATTCCATGTAGCACACAAAGGTAGAAGAAAAAAAAATTAAATGTCACTATAATGAGCATAAATGTGATGAAAAACAAACAGTCATATGGAAAAAATATAAGGGTTGCTCAGATATGTGAGATTACACAGAGTGAATGCATCTGTGTCATTAACAACGTTTGGAATCACATTTCTACTTAACACTAAGCTTAACCCCAATATTACTCACCATATTAGACTACTTAACACAGAAGAAAGGGTACAGACACTACGATCAAAAACCAGTAGTCTTTTCATATCTTCCAGTTTCAATGGTCACTTATCGCAGCCTAAGTGGACAATACCATCAGCATACACTAAGTTGACAAGACTGTTCCCTGGTAAGGGCCTAAAGTGAGTAACAGACAATTCGGTTAATACATTTATGATGAAAGTGAACTAAAATAAGGACGACAGTTGTAGAAATGAGCCTTGTACTACATCCTTCTTTGAAATATCAGTTCCTTCATAGTTTAGTTTCAGTAATAAGTGAATGGAATGCAGTCTACAGATTCATGAAATTCGCATACTGACGTACTACTTTCCTAGAATCCTAGTTGATGTCTCCTCAGGAAAGTGGGAAATGAGCATTCCACTTGCGTAAACTCAATAGGCTGTGAACTGCTGGCAATGAAAACGACAACAATTTTTGGTATTACTTAATTCCAAAAACGATCACATAATCTTTTATACTGACTTCTGGTTCCATCAGATGAAATTAAAGGGAAGAGCTGAGAATAGAGGGGATGTTGAGGGTTAGACAGTATAGATTTAGACCATTTCTCGCATGAGTTTAGATGTCTTTTAACTAATGCATTAACGAGTTGACTAAATGGTACACCACTTGCCCTAATGACAACCTTAATACCTTGCACAATACGACATAGTCGTTTTTGAGTAATTCAGGAAAGAATAAGGGGGAGCAGTAAAGACCAATGCAAGAGTTAACAAGTTGTAAAAAGAGGTTGAATGATTCCTGACTGTCTTGACTACATAACATGGTAAGCTAGACTGAAGGTTTTCTTAGAAATCGACAAGATATAGAATGACCAAGAAAGACCAGAGGATAGATTTACTCCAAGGTATTTTCTGTTAGACTTAGTTTCTGTTTCAGTGCCCTCTTTGATACAAACATCTTGTGAACGACACAGTTCTTGCAGTTCACGCTTATGAGTGAGGGGAAAGTTAACTGCCTGACATTTAGAGGGATTTAACGCAAGACCACGTACCTTAGACTACAGACAGGAACCAGTTAAGTTTGCTGCAGTCACATTGTAACATGACACGAAGTGAGACGGTCAGATCAACAGCGTATTTGACGAAGTTGCTCTCATTAGAAAGAGAAAAGTCATGTAAGACGAGAGAGAAAAAAGAAAAGGAGTGATAAAAATAGCCTGAGGAACACCAGCTTCAGCAAGCGAGGCGGAAGATTTACCCTAATATACAGTATGCTGCATTCCATTTGAGAAATGATAATGCAACCAATCAACTGCCCAGGACCCAAGTTTGCACGATCGAAACCTTATTCAACTAAAGTCATCTAGGCGCTGAGTCAACAACAACGGCGAATGCTGAATGACCGAAAGCTAAGCACAAATGTGACAAAGCACAAATCCAGTTGCAAAGTAGGAGACGAGTCCCGGGTGGAAGAAGAGATTACTGAAAGGTATCTATTTTTCATTTGGCAAAGAACAAGATTAAGAACTACACTTATCATTTGTTGAAATTTTGGAGATCATTTATCAATGTTTCGCATTTAGTTATGCCCAGACTGTGTCATTCTGACTAGCTTTCAGTATGAGTTTGCAGAGAAGTCCACCTGTTTAATTTACCACATTTCATGTAGCACACAAAGGTAGAGACATAAAACTAAATGGAAGTTTAACGAGCGAAAATGTGAGGGAGAATAAATAGTGACAAGGAAAAACATGAGTTGAATAGATACGTGAGATTACACAGAGTGAATGCACCTGTACCAGTACCAAAGATTTGCAGTCACATCTCCGGTAGTTCTTCCAGCTGACTGTCAACAATTTTATGAACCAATATCACTTTTTCATTTGACCGACCCAAACACATTTTAAACCTTAACATGTGCTGGCTAGCATTGTCCCTGGAGAAAGGCGATGGCTTTGTATGCCATCACGTGTTCTAGCCATCTCAACCTATTCAGCTTCCCTACCTTGAAGACTAACCCTCCCCACCTAAACATTTATGCGTAACCTCAACAGCACTCGCCATATTATACTGCTTTACTCATGAGATAGAACGCGGACACCTATAATCAAACACCGGTATTATTTTCATATTTTACAGCATCAGGGGTTACTTCTCATAGTCTAGGTGGACAATATCATCAGCAAACTGTAAGTTGATGAGAATATTCCCTGATAAGTCTCTAAAGTCAATTACAGACTATCCTATTAATATATGTGTGATTGAATTGAACTGATATAAGGATGACAGTTTAAGAATTCAGCCTTGTATTACATCCCACTCGGAAATGTGTTTTCTCGGATAATTCGCAAACAGTATTCAGTGAATAGAAAACATTCTGTAGGCTTAATGAAACTCGTAAACTGACGCACTACTTTTGCAGGCACTATAGTATTTCCTCAATAAAGTGAGAATTGAATATTTCGGCTGCATAAAACGAGTAAGTAGTATCCTGGGAATACCAATGACTACAACAAGTCTAGGAGTTATGCACTACAACTTTTACTTTACTGAATACACCAGCAGACTTTACATAAACACTTGACAGATCAAATTTATACAGGAAGTCAGTAAGATTTAGTAAACTAAAAGTGCTTTCGGTTTCCACAGGAGTTCTCCGTGCCGAATTTATTCCTTCAAGGGCCTACATAGATTAAATCTTCAATTAAATAACACTGACGTGGAAGAAATTCCATTCTTCATTACTACACTTAATGAAAAGAATCATGTTTTTTATTTTAAAAACAGGAGCATTCGTAATGTTTTACTTTATGTAAATGCAGTTGCATACAGTTGCACTAAGAACTCAACGCAACTCGATACACAATAGTATATATACAAATAAACTGAAAAATAATGTCCTCCTTACCTTCTGAACAACTTGTCCTTATTCCAGGATTATAATTTTTTCACCTATGAGCCTGAGTTATGTCTAGGAAATCGCAATATTACATCAGTTAAATCTTCCCCCAAAACCAAGGCCACTTGAAACCAATAGCAACATAGCAACAAGCGTCATTGAGGGGATATGCAATAAAGTCGCTCGTATATTCCGGTGTTTTGAAATAACAGTAAGAACTAATCTAGATCCGGTATTATCTCCACCACAACCTATTCTTTGGTAGACTTGAGTCTTTAGATAAGAAAAATATACCACTACAAATTCAAATACATTAGGCCAACCAGTTTGCCTGGAAAAATATTTCGGTAAAAATAAAAGTGATTTCAGCACTCGTAGATGACCACGACCTATTTAAATCTTTTCTTAGTGTGTCTCAAGTTCGTTTATTTCTACACAACTCTGATGAAATCTCCATAGAGGTATCTAAAACCACAGTGAAAACCATGATTTTCCTAACCATTTACGAACTTCGACCTACGCGGGTTGTCAGCCAAGTCCCGTAAACCGTTAATGCCCAGCTCTTGCTGCACTCGAGCTCACGCTGTTCCTTGAAGTTTCTCAGAAACGCTTAGTAATAACGGACGCAAATACCAAGACACCGATTGGCGACTCGAGGATTCTTTCTTGTAACACCAACATATAGCCAATTTTAAAATTAAGCTTTGAAACTAAGGTCTGTGAACAAATATTACAATAATAAATCACAATATTACTTCTGACGGTTTCGGCCTGACATCTTTCTGAACAGCGACCGATGAGACGATGACTGGTGTATTGATGCCTCCGCGAAAATTGGGGAAGTTGGTTTTGAGCAAACAACCATGAATTGATCGTTCAATCTTCAACTACATTGACACTCCCCGGCCCAATAAGGTATCCATCGCTTTTTCCATCAAGACCAATACACGTTGACTTGGATGCCATTGCGAGAACCTGGGTGACACGGACAGAGCTGAAATGGAAAACAAACAGAAAATTTAAAACAATTAGTTCCGTTTATGAATTTAGATAAAGCAATAAGAAGACGTAATTTGTCTGAATCGTGTAATGTGTTTGCGCAACACATTTCGAACAATCTGATCACACACGGACTTGTCATAGGAATATATATATAAAAAATTAATAAAGGGGTAAGAGGTGAGAAAAATAGACTTAGGTCAAGTTAAAAGGATATATTCAAGGTCAAAAATAAAAATGAAGACCACTAAACCAAACAGCAGAGGTAATAGTACATCTGCTATGGTATCAAAACAAAATTTACCAAGGAAGGTTTAATGTGATGACAAATTGTTTTTGCACGCATAAAGGTGGCTTGAACATTCTAATTGCTAGGGCTTCTACAAACTTTAGGATACGCCTCAAACACGTTTTATAGATAGGTTTAAAATATCTGTTAACATCAATTTTATGACCTGTCTCTATAATATGTTTCGCAATAGAAGAGCTAGGTCTCCCGTTCTCACCGTTAATAGGTTCTGATGATTCCATTTGGTTCTAGAGCCATTTTGGAATATGCTCTGAAGCCCTTACAGAAAAGCCAACACACCACAAGCATACTCACAGCACAATCTCACACATCGATGACGACCTGCGCCTCCAGATAAAGGTATCCTCTTCACATCTTGCAACAAAATCACCGCTTGCTAGAATGACTCTTGCACAATGCAACATGACCATAGCAGCACCTCACGATACTCCATGCACATCCTCTTATCTACTCACTACCAATTACCACTGCAATCGCTTGTCACTCATTCTGCTTCAGTTCTAGTAACGGTGACGTTTCTGCAAGCCTACACTCTCGGTCCTCGGCGTGTGGGATTGAACATTCATTCTCAATCATTCCGTCCACAGCTAATCCCTACCTCCATATGCATGTCATTCTCAGCAATAGCCTCCTCGGCGTATACGACCCACCTGTTGTCTCTAACACCAATCAATTCATTCACGGATGTAGAAGACTAGAAACAACTTCAGAAGTAATCACGATGAAAATTTTAACAAAATTATGCAATAAAAACAAGGTATGAAAACAACGAGTAAACACAATGAATCCAAAACACCAATTGATATGACACACCACACATATATACAAACAGTACACACAAACACGCGGATCATATCTCGATGGAATTTCTTTGAAGAATCGCAGGACTTACACCAGTACGCCTGTAGCCCTACTCAGGTTGACCATGATAGTTTGAATAATATCCGGACACAAGCAAGCTTAACCAACAATCATATTAATTGGAACCCACTCAATTACTTTACGCAAACGTATGTACAATCAATACATCAAATGTGGTGGGTTCTGTCTTGACGAGCTATCCTGGAAGAACTGTAGGACTTAGAGCAGTACGCCTACAACCCTTCTCAGCTTCACGCCCCAGGTTGGAAAATCGTCGCAGAGTTCATTCGCTGACTTCCTTCTATCAGCTATATCCTCAAATCTGAACGATAACATGCTCATGTCATTGCATCGTAGAATATAGATGACGAACAAACACACGAAGTATCTGGTCAACCAAGCGTAGAAACAGAGTAATTTACACCAAAGACAATAGCACTCAAATAGTAACTTGAAACTTGGAAGGCCTTTATTCGTGCAAGTCAATTTAACAATTACTCTCTCGTTTACACTTGGCTTATCCTCACTAAACTGAGCAATATCTTTCGACTTTTCAAATGCACCGATACTATCAAAGTCATTGCACAAGATACTTGAGTTCATGGGCGTCTTTTCCATTGTGGATGACAACACCAAGGACGACTGAGTGACACAAGTTGATGAACATGGTGGTGCATCAGAAGCTGTTGTTGCTCGCTTTTCAGAAATTTGTCTACCTGCAAGACCACCACCACTGCTGTCTTTTACTATCAGCTCAGGTTTAGCACTATCATCTGATGATAGGTGGGCTACATGCTGATCAATCACACTGACGGTCTCACAAGTATGTATGCCTTCTGCAACTGCATCTGCATTTATTTCTACTTCACGTTGTAGTTGTACAGAACCTTTAATTAACTTAGCAGTAGTAGGCATATCCCTCATCTCATCATGATCAACCAAAGACAAATCTGCACTATCATGATCACTATCACAAATATTCAATTTATCGTCGACTTCATCAATTTCAAACTCTTTAATAACAGAAGTAGACAATTTTGGTTCCTCCTCACAAATCCCCAAAGATTTTATACCTTCACTCTGACTAGTAACACCTTGTAAACTTGTGGAGTCAGAACTGTCCTCTGAGAATGGAACTCTCTTCTGTGGCATACTATTCAACAATGGCTTACCAGTTGCAACTACAGACTTCCTGACCACACCGTTATCGTCACACAATTCGGAGTCAGACCTTGATTTCACATTTAGCTTATCCCTGAACTTGCTCACTGATTCACAGTTCACCTTTGTATGCACCTCTTGCAAACGTGTAAAACACAACCGTGTTTGTCTTGCATCTTGTAACTTATCTGTTGAGGATGTACTACGAAACCTGTTACACTCACTAGGTCTGTATGCATTACTAGACATCATGGAGGCTTCTCGATATCCACCACTCTGAGGCCTATTCGTCATCAATGATTGCGTTTTACCCTCAGACTGCTCTATTCTAGGGGTGAGATTCAATATACTGGCAAACTTGCTCATAGATTGATTGACACTATCTTTTACTAGTTTCAGGATATCATCAAACTTTGGCTCGGTACCCTCATCCACCATACGGGAGCTTATCTTCATTCACTTTCTTTGCAGTCGAGTAGGTAGACGTCTCGCTATTACCTCCAGGATAAAACTCGAGTTGAGGTAACTCATCCAATTCATCGAAATCAATGCATTCTTGCAAATCAGCAAATTATCCAAAAACTCAGTGAGTGCCTGGGAATCATCCTGTAATTTACCACCATTACCCTTAACAGCCTCGAATAATTTCCCTACAATCATCGAAGGTCTTCCAAACCTTTGACGTAATATGCTCATAGCCTCGTAGTAGCCCTCTTTTGGCTTCATAAACTTACAGCACTGTATAGCTCTTGCAGTAATTCCAGTGCAATACCTCATCAAATACATTAGCTTCATTTCATCAGTTAATAAAAAACCACTTTACATGATTTCGAATTCCCTTACAAACTGTAAACAATCAGCTGGGTTTCCATCGAAACACCATGGTTCAAATTTAGGGAGTTTGATGTTCCTATTATCCCTGAACGGCGAAACAGTAACATCAACCATATCATGCTAAACATCAGACACATCGTTACAATTAACAGACAAGTCACCATGACTTACTTTCCTGTTTGCATCCAAGACGCTCTGTCCCTTCTTTGACCCAGGCATTGTTGAACTTGACCCAATTCCAAAAAGTTCCAGATATTGCTTGTTCAAAGAGGACTTCACCGGAACCAGGAAAGATGAATGGTGACTATCCGAACTGTCACCAATGGTCCAAAACCGTCAAAACTGACTTCACCGTCAGAAACTGTCAGCCACGTCTCGTAAACCGTTAATGCCCAGCTCTTGCTGCACTCGAGCTCACGCTGTTCCTTGAAGTTTCTCAGAAACGCTTAGTAATAACGGACGCAAATACCAAGACACCGATTGGCGACTCGAGGATTCTTTCTTGTAACACCAACATATAAATAAAATTAAGCTTTGAAACTAAGGTCTGTGAACAAATATTACAATAATAAATCACAATATTACTTCTGACGGTTTCGGCCTGACATCTTTCTGAACAGCGACCGATGAGACGATGACTGGTGTATTGATGCCTCCGCGAAAATTGGGGAAGTTGGTTTTGAGCAAACAACCATGAATTGATCGTTCAATCTTCAACTACATTGACACTCCCCGGCCAATAAGGTATCCATCGCTTTTTCCATCAAGACCAATACACGTTGAGTTGGATGCCATTGCGAGAACCTGGGTGACACGGACAGAGCTGAAATGGAAAACAAACAGAAAAGCCAACACACCACAAGCATACTCACAGCACAATCTCACACATCGATGACGACCTGCGCCTCCAGATAAAGGTATCCTCTTCACATCTTGCAACAAAATCACCGCTTGCTAGAATGACTCTTGCACAATGCAACATGACCATAGCAGCACCTCACGATACTCCATGCACATCCTCTTATCTACTCACTACCAATTACCACTGCAATCGCTTGTCACTCATTCTGCTTCAGTTCTAGTAACGGTGACGTTCTGCAAGCCAAAAAAAAATACACTCTCGGTCCTCGGCGTGTGGGATGAACCACAGCTAATCCCTACCTCCATATGCATGTCATTCTCAGCAATAGCCTCCTCGGCGTATACGACCCACCTGTTGTCTCTAACACCAATCAATTCATTCACGGATGTAGAAGACTAGAAACAACTTCAGAAGTAATCACGATGAAAATTTTAACAAAATTATGCAATAAAAACAAGGTATGAAAACAACGAGTAAACACAATGAATCCAAAACACCAATTGATATGACACACCACACATATATACAAACAGTACACACAAACACGCGGATCATATCTCGATGGAATTTCTTTGAAGAATCGCAGGACTTACACCAGTACGCCTGTAGCCCTACTCAGGTTGACCATGATAGTTTGAATAATATCCGGACACAAGCAAGCTTAACCAACAATCATATTAATTGGAACCCACTCAATTACTTTACGCAAACGTATGTACAATCAATACATCAAATGTGGTGGGTTCTGTCTTGACGAGCTATCCTGGAAGAACTGTAGGACTTAGAGCAGTACGCCTACAACCCTTCTCAGCTTCACGCCCCAGGTTGGAAAATCGTCGCAGAGTTCATTCGCTGACCTCCTTCCTTCTATCAGCTATATCCTCAAATCTGAACGATAACATGCTCATGTCATTGCATCGTAGAATATAGATGACGAACAAACACACGAAGTATCTGGTCAACCAAGCGTAGAAACAGAGTAATTTACACCAAAGACAATAGCACTCAAATAGTAACTTGAAACTTGGAAGGCCTTTATTCGTGCAAGTCAATTTAACAATTACTCTCTCGTTTACACTTGGCTTATCCTCACTAAACTGAGCAATATCTTTCGACTTTTCAAATGCACCGATACTATCAAAGTCATTGCACAAGATACTTGAGTTCATGGGCGTCTTTTCCATTGTGGATGACAACACCAAGGACGACTGAGTGACACAAGTTGATGAACATGGTGGTGCATCAGAAGCTGTTGTTGCTCGCTTTTCAGAAATTTGTCTACCTGCAAGACCACCACCACTGCTGTCTTTTACTATCAGCTCAGGTTTAGCACTATCATCTGATGATAGGTGGGCTACATGCTGATCAATCACACTGACGGTCTCACAAGTATGTATGCCTTCTGCAACTGCATCTGCATTTATTTCTACTTCACGTTGTAGTTGTACAGAACCTTTAATTAACTTAGCAGTAGTAGGCATATCCCTCATCTCATCATGATCAACCAAAGACAAATCTGCACTATCATGATCACTATCACAAATATTCAATTTATCATCATCTATCTGGTCGACTTCATCAATTTCAAACTCTTTAATAACAGAAGTAGACAATTTTGGTTCCTCCTCACAAATCCCCAAAGATTTTATACCTTCACTCTGACTAGTAACACCTTGTAAACTTGTGGAGTCAGAACTGTCCTCTGAGAATGGAACTCTCTTCTGTGGCATACTATTCAACAATGGCTTACCAGTTGCAACTACAGACTTCCTGACCACACCGTTATCGTCACACAATTCGGAGTCAGACCTTGATTTCACATTTAGCTTATCCCTGAACTTGCTCACTGATTCACAGTTCACCTTTGTATGCACCTCTTGCAAACGTGTAAAACACAACCGTGTTTGTCTTGCATCTTGTAACTTATCTGTTGAGGATGTACTACGAAACCTGTTACACTCACTAGGTCTGTATGCATTACTAGACATCATGGAGGCTTCTCGATATCCACCACTCTGAGGCCTATTCGTCATCAATGATTGCGTTTTACCCTCAGACTGCTCTATTCTAGGGGTGAGATTCAATATACTGGCAAACTTGCTCATAGATTGATTGACACTATCTTTTACTAGTTTCAGGATATCATCAAACTTTGGCTCGGTACCCTCATCCACCATACGGGAGCTTATCTTCATTCACTTTCTTTGCAGTCGAGTAGGTAGACGTCTCGCTATTACCTCCAGGATAAAACTCGAGTTGAGGTAACTCATCCAATTCATCGAAATCAATGCATTCTTGCAAATCAGCAAATTATCCAAAAACTCAGTGAGTGCCTGGGAATCATCCTGTAATTTACCACCATTACCCTTAACAGCCTCGAATAATTTCCCTACAATCATCGAAGGTCTTCCAAACCTTTGACGTAATATGCTCATAGCCTCGTAGTAGCCCTCTTTTGGCTTCATAAACTTACAGCACTGTATAGCTCTTGCAGTAATTCCAGTGCAATACCTCATCAAATACATTAGCTTCATTTCATCAGTTAATAATAATAATGTTATTAATAATAGTATATTCTCATTTTGTACATGAGAGACGCCAGTTTACAGGCATCATCAATATGATTAATTACATATACGATTAGCAATCATAATTAATAATAATGTTTTAATAAAATACACATTTTTTCCTACTTGTGTAGGACACACCAAATATACAGGCATGGATAAGCATTATATTAATTTCATAAATTTGGTTCATGGTTAAGTTACATGGTTGCTGGCGTTTTTGTCTTAGGTCTGTGGGAACAATATGATAACCAGTCATTCAATGGAGCACATCATGAAATATAGGAATATTGTCTTCGCATTAACAAAAAAACCCAAGTAAGTTTTGGATGGATTAAAAATACTTGGGAAAAAATAAAGCTTGAAGTAATTCCTCAATATAACCTGGGTGTGTACAAATCCGAATCTTATTTTTGATTTGATTTATATCCAAATTGGGTAATAAGGAAGCTATTTTTACAGATACGATCAGTTATGTTATAAGCTACAATCGTGACGTTGTATTACAAATTGATACTTTTCCATTGGTATAAGAGTATATTCCACAAATGTAATCCAGGTTGCGTCGTGGAGAAAGTTAATTCGTTATTAACCAGGCAACTGAAAGATACGGGACCAATAATGTTTGCAGATCATTTGTCATTGTAAATGGTCAAATATCCACATTATTCATTCTCATTCAAAAAGTCAAATGGAAGCTGAAATGGTGAGAGAAAAAAGAAGACAAACAACAGCAACGCAAAAGAAAGCAACGGGAGTCCTTAAGGAGTGATTAATAAATATATACATATATATTCTGTTTAGTAACTGTGGTTATTTTGGTACACAAACTAACTAGTCCCGTTATGCTAACTTTTATATTATGTGTAAACTAATATTACTGTCCTGTGTAGAAATGTTTATCATCTAGTTCCAATAATATTAAAATTTATAATTGTAGTTTGTTGTAACTACACGTTTAAAGAACTTAAAATATCTATGTAGGGTGAAAAAGAAGGTGTAAGAGTCAGGCGCAAAAGTGCATTGTCATCTTTGAGCAGTCTGGTGACTGAGGAGATGAACACTGGAAGTGTGTTTGCATCGCGCACATTAGCTGGTAGTCTATTCCAAATGACTGAAAACTTATTTAAGAAGAAGTTGTACCGCACGTAAGTCTGACAGTGCTCCATAGCAGCTAGGTTGTGATGATTTCTAAGATTGTAACTGATGACAGCGGTAGGTTTAGTTATTGGCTCGGAGGAATGCAAGAGAAGATTAGTTAGCTTGTAGTAAAAGATAAGGTTTAGCTTAAGGCGTCTTTTCCAGAGGGGTTCTAATCTTAGTCTTTCGCATCGCTCATGGTATTCCAGACCACTTTCTAAACCAAGAGTTCTTGAGGTAAACTGCCGTTGCACTCCCTCTAATTTAAGCTTGTCATTTTGTCTGAGTCCGCTAAGAATAAACGGGCAGTATTCTAAGATAGGTCGGACACATACTTTGTATAATAAAACCCTAGTTTCACAACAAAAGAAATTGCGTGTTATGCATCCTATCAGCCTTCGCGTTTTACGTCTGGCATAATCAGTCTGTTCAGCGAACGTTAGGTTACTAGAGTATCTAATACCGAGATCTACGACTGAGTTGAGCTTAGCTAGTTTTCGCCCATTTATTTCAAGAGTTAGATCAAGCTTACTGTTGCCGATACAAATCCAGCCGCATTTGTCAATGTTAAAATTTAGACAGGATTCAGCACACCACGTTGCAAGGCTACTTAGTTCAAGATGTATTTTAGTAACCATATCGCTTAATTCATGAGTGTAGCAGGAGTAGACGACTTTGAGGTCGTCAGCATATAGGAATGGTTTGCCTAAGGTGAAGCACTTGCAAATGCTGTTAATGTAGACTGTGAATAAAAGTGGACCTAGGACACTACCTTGCACGACCCCACTTGAGATCTGCCTAGGATGAGACAATACAGATCCAACTTTGGTTATTTGTACCCTGTTGCTTAGAAATGATTTTAACCAGTTCAGTAATGGGTTGCGAATTCCACAAGAGTACAGCTTCTCAAAGAGAATACTGTGAGATACCATGTCAAATGCCCTAGATATATCGAAGTAGAGAACAACGACTAGCTTACGTGCTTCGCGACTACTAGTGATGCAGTTGAAAAAGTCGAAGTGGCAAGTAACGCAGGATCTATTTTTGAGAAATCCGTGTTGAGACCTTGTAACAAGATCTTCCCTAATTAGGTAGTCTGACAATTGATCTTTTACAACTTTCTCCATGATTCGTGAGATAACTGGGGTTATATTTATGGGTCTGTAATTGCGGACGTTTGCCCTATCACCAGATTTGTAATGTGGAATTATGAAGCTAGTTTTCCACTCACTAGGGTAAGTGCCAGTGTCCATAGATATTGAGAAGAATTTAAGAAGTAACAAGGGTATATCACACCCACTGTTTTTGAAAATTATCGAAGCGAGGCCATCCGGTCCCGTACTAGTGGAAGGTTTAAGGCTTTTAATTGCTTGTACTATTAACTGATTAGTGAACACAATGCTTTCAAGGGAAGAGATAGTAAGGGGAGCGGTTTCACCAGGCATATGTGTTTCTAAACTAAAGTTTGCAAACCAATCACTGAAGAGTTCACAGATAGTGGCAGGTTCATTGTAGATTACTTTGTCGTGAAGTAAGTATGGGATTTCCCTCGCCGACTGCATTCGTTTTTTAAGAAGTGCCGTTAAGTTATAAACTTTGGAGGTACTTTCAAGTGCCGTTAACTCTTCGTCGAGGTCCTTTTGAGAGCGTAGGCGCTTGATAGATTCAAGAGACTCGTGGATTGAGAGCAATAGTGATATGTCCTTAGTGGAATAGTACTGTTTCTTCAGCTTCCTTAACTTATTACGGTGTGCCCTTGGAATATATTCAGTTCGGTGTCTACTTAATTTCACTATTTTCTTTGGAGCAACTGTATCTAGACAAAGGGTAACATTCCTGTAAAACAGGGTTACTAAGGCCTCCAGGGAGTCAGTGGTAAAATAGTCATCCCATTGACAGAGTCGAATAAGTTCTTGGACTAATCCCCAGTCTGTATATTTGTAACTACGACATATTGTGCTTCCTGAGTCTTGTTTGTTTCCTGTATTTAGTGGTGAGAAAGGCAGAGAGCAGAGTACCATTCTATGGTCACTACTGGAAAATCGATTACCAACATAGTGGATACTGGGATTGTGTCATGACAAAAAACAAGGTCCAACATGTTGTCACCACGAGTAGGTGTCTGGACGTGTTGTTGCCATCCATAACAGTCTATAGTGGCAAGTAATTCGTCGAAGCGTTGGGGGCCGGAACTAGTTAGCCAATTGACTTCTGGAAGATTGAAGTCCCCTGCAATTATTTTGTAATTAGCACTAAACGAGGATGCGTGTGCAAACGATTTAGCTAATAACGCATCAGTTTCTTTTGTTGAGCTTGGTGCTCGATAAACACAGCCTATGAGAAGTTTGTACTTATCTCCATGTAAGACAACCCAGAGTGAGTCAGGTACATTATTCATTGTTTCATCTTCCACCTTACTGACTACAAATGAGTTATGTATATATATGAGACATCCTCCACCACGCTTGCAATCTCTGTTTGCACGGTGTACAGTGTAATCATCGATACCTATATGCACATCAAGTACAGAGGATGAGCACCATGACTCAGTAATCAGAGCTACAGTAGGCTTGGCGACTAATAATAATGTCCTTAGTTCAGATATCTTATTGATTAAGGAACGTGCATTAATTAGCAATATCGTGAATAAGTCACGGGATACTACAAACTGGCTTAAAATGTCACCATAACCTAAATCTATTTGTGCGTCAGGTCGGACTGGGTGTCTGCACATCGGAGTTGGTGTGCAATGAGGTGGTCCTAGGTGCCATGGGTCGTACCAGTGATTCGGGACACCTGGAAAATTTACCATGTGTTCCTGGATATAAGGGTAGTACAGGTTGGGCCTAGGTTGACGGTTAAAAGGCATAGCATCAAAAGGTCTACCCATCCAACTGCTATTCGTCATACCGGTATACACCTTCGGGTTGTTTTTATAACTTAAAGGGAATTGTGAAGGAAGGTGCTTTGGCTGCAAGACTTTAGGAGTCTTGGAGCCTGACTTTCTATAAGGTGGAGCATGCGGAACACCTCCAGATATACTTATGTTTCGAGAGGAGTTTTTCGTAACAAGTGATGGTTTGTTGGCATTCTTACTCTCAGCAGGCTTATTGAATACAAAGTATTCTTCCCCATCATTAGTCTCAACCCTGCGAAATTTGTTCATCGTGGTGAGGTTACTACGTTTGGGGGAAATTTCTTAGAACAACTTGCAGAAGTTCTAGTCATTTTAACATCTTTCGATGAGGCTTTGTTTACAGGGGTACTGGTATCTAAATCAGTTCCTAGTTCCATTGGCAGGTGTGGTTGCTGTGTAGATTGCTGAATGCTAGTTTCAGCACTAGGTGTCTGTTGCTGTGCACGATCCTTATTTGCCAACCGACCAGAGCAGCACCTCACGATACTGCATGCACATCCTCTTATCTACTCACTACCAATTACCACTGCAATCGCTTGTCACTCATTCTGCTTCAGTTCTAGTAACGGTGACGTTTCTGCAAGCCTACACTCTCGGTCCTCGGCGTGTGGGATTGAACATTCATTCTCAATCATTCCGTCCACAGCTAATCCCTACCTCCATATGCATGTCATTCTCAGCAATAGCCTCCTCGGCGTATACGACCCACCTGTTGTCTCTAACACCAATCAATTCATTCACGGATGTAGAAGACTAGAAACAACTTCAGAAGTAATCACGATGAAAATTTTAACAAAATTATGCAATAAAAACAAGGTATGAAAACAACGAGTAAACACAATGAATCCAAAACACCAATTGATATGACACACCACACATATATACAAACAGTACACACAAACACGCGGATCATATCTCGGTGGAATTTCTTTGAAGAATCGCAGGACTTACACCAGTACGCCTGTAGCCCTACTCAGGTTGACCATGATAGTTTGAATAATATCCGGACACAAGCAAGCTTAACCAACAATCATATTAATTGGAACCCACTCAATTACTTTACGCAAACGTATGTACAATCAATACATCAAATGTGGTGGGTTCTGTCTTGACGAGCTATCCTGGAAGAACTGTAGGACTTAGAGCAGTACGCCTACATTCCTTCTCAGGTTGATGATCCAAGTGAAGGCCTTCCAGACACAAGCAAAATTATTAACAGATAGATGAGAGATGATAGATATTCAGTATAAAAAAAGACGAACATATGTACAAAATCACACACCAAGCACAGTGGACTGCCCATTGATGCGCTACCCTTTGAAGAATTGTAGGACTTACAGCAGTACGCCTACAACCCTTCTCAGCTTCACGCCCCAGGTTGGAAAATCGTCGCAGAGTTCATTCGCTGACCTCCTTCCTTCTATCAGCTATATCCTCAAATCTGAACGGCAACACGCTCATGTCATTGCATCGTAGAATATAGATGACGAACAAACACACGAAGTATCTGGTCAACCAAGCGTAGAAACAGAGTAATTTACACCAAAGACAATAGCATTCAAATAGTAACTTGAAACTTGGAAGGCCTTTATTCGTGCAAGTCAATTTAACAATTACTCTCTCGTTTACACTTGGCTTATCCTCACTAAACTGAGCAATATCTTTCGACTTTTCAAATGCACCGATACTATCAAAGTCATTGCACAAGATACTTGAGTTCATGGGCGTCTTTTCCATTGTGGATGACAACACCAAGGACGACTGAGTGACACAAGTTGATGAACATGGTGGTGCATCAGAAGCTGTTGTTGCTCGCTTTTCAGAAATTTGTCTACCTGCAAGACCACCACCACTGCTGTCTTTTACTTTTAGCACCAGTTAAGCGTCAACATCTTTCGACAGGTGGTTTACACGCTGATCATTTACACTGATGTTCTTATGAGTATCCATACCTTCTACCACCGCATCTGCTCTCGATTCAACTTCACGCTCAAGTTTTACAGAATCTTTGTTCAACTCAGTAGCATTAAGCATTCCGCTCATCTCATCATGATCAGCCAAATAAAATGTGCCCTATCATGACCATTGTATGATTGACTTCATCATTTTCAAATTCTTCAATAACAGCTGTAGTTGATTTGGGATATTTCTGACAAATCCTTAAAGGTTTTATACCTTCACTCTGACTGGTAATACCTTTAAAACTTGTGGAGTCAGGATTGGACTCTGAAGCTGTAACTGCCATCTTCTGCACAAACTGTGGTGTCATTTGTGATACTCTATTCAACAATGGCTTGCTGGTTGCAACTACAGGCTTCTTCACTGCACTGTTATCGTCACACGGCTCGGAGCCAGAACTTGATGAATTGACTTAGCATTTAGCTTACTACTAAACTCGCTCACTGATTCACAGTTTGCCCTTGAATGCATTAGTTGCAAAAGTGTAAACACAACAGTGTTTGTCCCATAACTTGTAACCTATCTGTTGGGATAGCTGTTAGGCTCACTAAGTTTATGTGGATTACTAGACACCATAAAGCTTTTTCGATATCCACTTCTCTGAGACCCTTTCGTCATCAATGATTGCGTTTTGCTCTCAGACTTCCCTACTCTAGGGGTGGGATGCGATATCCTGGCACACTTGCTCATAGCTTAATTCACGCTTTCTTTTACGAGTTTCAGAATTTCATCAAACTTCTGCTCAATACCTTCATCCTCTATGCGAGAGCTAATCTTCACCCACTCCCTTTGAAGTCGAGTAGGTAGCTGTCTCGCTATTACTTCTAGTATAAACCTCGAGTTCAGGTCGCTCATGCAATTCATAGAAATCAAGGTATTATTATAAGTCATCAGATTATTCGAAAACTCAATAAGTGCCTTCCAATCATTCTGTAGTAGACTGCTGTCAATGTAGTTGAAGATTGAACGATCAATTTGTAAGTGTTGAGGTTAGACTTAAGATAGTCTTTGATATCACCACACTTACTAAAAACTTCACCGTCTTATGACTTTACCAGTACTCTGCCTAACGTGTAAGTACTGATTAACTCAATCAAAGTTTAAAAGCTAACAATGGAAAGAATTCTTAGTATGAGTTGTATTTAACGTAACTGAATAACAGATTTAATAAATAAAGTGACTGTACAACTTATCTGCAGACGTTGCTGGAGGTAGGCTCGGAGAGTGTGCAAAAAGAGAGCACAACAAGAGAGCGAACCAATGAACGTACGGAAGACTCCCAACTCAAAAGATAAAAAGTCTATCACCGTGGGTGAGCGAGTTTAAACAAAAGTTCAAAGGTACAATGTGCACTACAGGTTATCCCCCCTAGAAGGTTGGTGGGAAACCAGCAAGCTTCGATATACAAAAGTAGGATGGCTTGGCACAATAGCAATGAGTGAATGCGAAGGTTTGAAGATAGGAATAGTAAGAAAAAGAAATTTTATCGAAAGGAAAGAAAGCAAAAGAAAAGGCAAAAAAATTAAGGTAAGTTGGAAGTGGTATGTACATGATTAGTGAAGTAAGATGGAATATAATAAGAAATGACGCTGGTGCCTTACGTGGTTGTAAGCTCCTGCGGTCTGCTGTTTTTTTAATTTTTTTTCTTTATCTTTCATATTTTTATTAATCTTTTTTTAGTATTTTTTTATTGTAGTGATATTTATCGATTAATTTTTTTAAACTCCGTACTATTACCAGCTTACTTATGTGGAGGTCTGACGGTAAACCTCCGCCGCCGAGGCTGTCGTAGCAAGAAGGTGACTCATTATGTCTAACTTTCATTTTAGACTAATGCTCCCTTCCTCCGCTTCAACAGAACCTAGCAGTCATGTTAAAGGCAATCATTATACCAGCGTATGATAAAGAGCAGGGTAAAGAAAAACAACAGAAGAGAATGGGAGAAGAGGTTAAGATTTCAAAATCGGCGTAAAGCTTGTGCGAAATCAATGCGGGGAAAACTGGTCGGATTCGCTGCATAAAACTTTTAAGTTGCTGAGCGTAACGGGTGGTATCGGGGAAATTCGGCTCCAAAGCTTCGGGAGCGATTAGCTCGCCTGGTAAACGCATGGTGGTACCGTACACCAATTCAGCTGGCGAGCACTGCAGATCCCCCTTAAGCGTAGCCCGGATGCTAAGCAGGATCAAGGGTAGCGAATCTGTCCACTTACTGTTGTCTACTGCCATCAACGCAGCTTTGAGTTGACGGAGGAAACGTTCTACTAGCCCATTTGCCGCAGGATGATACGCGGTTGTGCGAATGCGTTTGCATCCCAGCATCTCTAACAATTCTTTGAAGCTTGTGGATTCGAATTGTTGTCCGCGGTCGGTAGTGACAGTCGCGGGACATCCAGAATGGGCAACCGAGCCTTCCATGAAGGCACGACAGATGGTTTGAGTCGTTACATCTTGTATCGGAATGGCTTCCGGCCAACGTGTGAAACGGTCCACACACGTGAGTAAATACGAGCAGCCGTTAGACGGGGGCAGGGGCCCTACTATATCCAGGCGTATATGATGGAACCGAGAGTCTGGGGTCGCAAACGTCCCCAACGGCGTGATGTTATGCTTGGTGACTTTAGCACGTTGGCATTGCACACAAGCACGTGTCCATTGACGCACATCACGGTTCATACCGGGCCACACAAATCTCGCTGATATCAACTTGTCCGTTGCTCGTATGCCAGGATGGGAGAGGTTGTGGAGTGACTCAAACACAGTTCGGCGTAAAGACGTGGGAACAATCGGTCGAGGAGTACCCGTTGACATATCGCAAAGTATAGCTGCCTCACTGTTTAGCAAGGGGACGCGTTCTATCTTCAGTGAGGTTTTATTTGACAGGTTTTCTAAGTTCAAATCGTTCAGTTGGAGTTCGGCCATTTTATGAAGGTTGATGGTTGGTGGTACCGACGTAGCACATACGCGAGACAAAGCGTCTGCTACCGCGTTATCCGATCAAGAAACGTGCTGGATATCAGAAGTGAACTGGGAAATATAGTATAAATGGCGTGATTCTCGCGGTGAATATCGGTCTGAAGTAGTATGGAGGGCGTACGTCAATGGCTTATGGTCGGTAAATACCGTAAATTGCCGGCCTTCCACGAAGTGACGAAAATACTTGACAGCAGCACAGACAGCGAGAAGTTCCCTACCGAATTGCTATATCGAGATTCGCATGCGGTAAGTTTACGTGAAAAGAAAGCAATCGGTAGCCATACATTAGCCATACGCTGTTGTAGGACGGCTCCGATCGCAGTATTAGAGGTGTCAGTCACGTCTCATAAAACGTCAATGCCCAGCTCTTGCTACGCTCGGGCCCACGCTGTTCCTTGCAGTTTTTCAGAAACGCTTAATAGTAACGGACGCGAAAACCAAAACACCGATTGGCTGCTTGGGAATTCTTTATTGTAACACCAACATATAAAAAATATTTCTATTAAGGTCTGTGAACAAATATTACAATAATAAATCACGAGATTACTTCTGATGGTTTGCTACTGACTTCTTTCTGAACAGCGACCGATGAGACGATGACTGGTGTATTGATGCCTCCGAGAAAATAAGGGAAGTTGATTTTGAGCAAACAACCATTAACTGATCGTTCAGTCTTCAACTACATTGACACTCCCCGGCCCAATAAGGTATCCATCGCTTTTTCCATCAAGACCAATACACGTTGACTTGGATGCCATTGCGAGAACCTGGGTCACACGGACAGAGCTGAAATGGAAAACAAACAGAAAAGCCAACACACCACAAGCATACTCACAGCACAATCTCACACATCAATGACGACCTGCGCCTCCAGACAGAGACCTCCTCTTGACAATCTCTTGCAACACAATCGCCACTTGCTAGAATGACTCTTGCAGAATGCAACATGACCATGGCAGCACCTCATGATACTCTACGCACATCCTCTTATCTACTCATTACCAATTACCACTGAAATCGCTTGTCACTCATTCTGCCTCAGTTCAAGTAGCGGTGACGCATGCGAGCCTCAGTCGTTTACACTGTTTCTCCCCGGCGTGTCGGACCGCAGCTAACAATTATCTCCGTGTGCATTTCATTCTCAGCAATAGCCTAGCCTCCCCGGCATATACGACCCATCTGCTGTCCTTAACATCAGTTAATTCATTCATGGATGTAGAAGACTCGAAACAACTTCAGAAGTAATCACGACGAAAATTTTAACAAAATTACGCAATAAAAACAAGATACGAAAACAACAAGTAAACACAATGAATCCAAAACACCAATTGATATGACACACCACACATATAAACAAGCTGTACACAAAAACTCGGGGATCACATCTTGATGGAATTCCTTTGAAGAATCGCAGGACTTACACCAGTACGCCTACAACCCTTCACAGGTTGACGATTGTAATTTGTGGAATGTCCGGACACAAACAAGATTAACCAACAATTACATCAATTGGAACTCACACAATTATTTAACACAAACATATGTACAATCAATATATAAAATGTTGTGGATTCTGGCACGAAAAACTACCCTTGAAGAACTGTAGGACTTACAGCAGTACGCCTACAACCCTTCTCAGCTTCACGCCCCAGGTTGGAAAATCGTCGCAGAGTTCATTCGCTGACTTCCTTCTATCAGCTATATCCTCAAATCTGAACGGCAACACGCTCATGTCATTGCATCGTAGAATATAGATGACGAACAAACACACGAAGGATCTGGTCAACCAAGCGTAGAAACAGAGTAATTTACACCAAAGATAATAACATTCAAATAGTAACTTGAAACTTGGAAGGCCTTTATTCGTGCACGTCAATTTAACAATTACTCTCTCGTTTACACTTGGCTTATCCTCACTATACTGACCATTGATATTCGTCCTTTCAAACGAACTGATACTACCATAGTCATTTGACAAGATACTTGAGTTGATGGGCGTCTGTTTCATTGTGGATGACAGCACCAACGACGACTGATTGATATCAGTTGATGAAGTTAGCGGTGGATCAAAAGCTGTTGTTGCTCGACTTTCAGAAATTTGTCTACCTGCTAGACCACCACCATTGCTGTCTTTTACTATCAGCTCAGGCTTTGCACTGGCATCTGATGATAGGTGGGCTACATGCTGATCAATCACACTGACGGTCTCACAAGTATGCGTGCCTTCTGCAACTGAATCTGCATTTATTTCTACTTCACGTTGTAGTTGTACAGAACCTTTAATTAACTTAGCAGTAGTAGGCATATCCCTCATCTCATCATGATCAACCAAAGACAACTGTGAAGTATCATTATCATTATCACGAATATTCACTTTACCGTCAACTTTATCATTTTCAAACTCTTTAATAACAGAAGTAGACAATTTTGGTTCCTCCTCACAAATCATTAAAGGTTTTATACCTTCACTCTGACTAGTTATACCTTGTAAACTTGTAGGGTCAGAACTGCTCTCTGAAGCAGTAACTCTATTCTGTGACACTCTATTCAACAATGGCTTACCAGTTGCAACTACAGACTTCCTGACCAAACCGTTATCGTCACACAATTCGGAGTCAGACCTTGATTTCACATTTAGCTTATCCCTGAACTTGCTCACTGATTCACAGTTCACCTTTGTATGCACCTCTTGCAAACGTGTAAAACACAACCGTGTTTGTCTTGCATCTTGTAACTTATCTGTTGAGGATGTACTACGAAACCTGTTACACTCACTAGGTCTGTATGCATTACTAGACATCATGGAGGCTTCTCGATATCCACCACTCTGAGGCCTATTCGTCATCAATGATTGCGTTTTACCCTCAGACTGCTCTATTCTAGGGGTGAGATTCAATATACTGACAAACTTGCTCATAGATTGATTGACACTATCTTTTACTAGTTTCAGGATATCATCAAACTTTGGCTCGGTACCCTCATCCACCATACGGGAGCTTATCTTCATTCACTTTCTTTGCAGTCGAGTAGGTAGACGTCTCGCTATTACCTCCAGGATAAAACTCGAGTTGAGGTAACTCATCCAATTCATTGAAATCAATGCATTCTTATAAATTAGCAAATTATCTAAAATCTCAGTGAGTGCCTGGGAGTCATCCTGTAATTGACCACCATTACCCTTAACAGCCTCGAATAATTTCCCTACAATCATCGAAGGTCTTCCAAACCTTTGACGTAATATGCTCATAGCCTCGTAGTAGCCCTCTTTTGGCTTCATAAACTTACAGCACTGTATAGCTCTTGCAGCATCTCCAGTGCAATATCTCATCAAATACATTAACTTCAATTCATCATTTAATAAATACATAGAAAACTACTCAACATGGTCTCAAACTCCTTTACAAATTGTAAATAATCAGCCGGGTTTCCATCAAAACACCGTGGTTCTAATTTAGGGAGTTTGATGTTCCTATTATCCCTGAACGGCGAAACAGTAACATCAACCATATCATGCTAAACATCAGACACATCGTTACAATTAACAGACAAGTCACCATGACTTACTTTCCTGTTTGCATCCAAGACGCTCTGTCCCTTCTTTGACCCAGGCATTGTTGAACTTGACCCAATTCCAAAAAAGTTCCAGATATTGCTTGATCAAAGAGGACTTAATCGGCACCAGGAAAGATGAACGGTGTTTATCCAAACTTTCACCAACTGTGTGAATCCGCCAGAGTCTGTTTCTACCATCAGAAACTGTCAGTCACGTCTCATAAAACGTCAATGCCTAGCTCTTTCTACGCTCGGGCCCACGCTGTTCCTTGCAGTTTTTCAGAAACGCTTAATAGTAACGGACGCGAAAACCAAAACACCGATTGGCTGCTTGGGAATTCTTTATTGTAACACCAACATATAAAAAATATTTCTATTAAGGTCTGTGAACAAATATTACAATAATAAATCACGAGATTACTTCTGATGGTTTGCTACTGACTTCTTTCTGAACAGCGACCGATGAGACGATGACTGGTGTATTGATGCCTCCGAGAAAATAAGGGAAGTTGATTTTGAGCAAACAACCAAGAATTGATCGTTCAGTCTTCAACTCCATTGACAAGAGGCATCTACGGAAATGCTGATTGGAAGTTGAACATCTAGATGGACCAACATTGTGGCGTCAGCAATATCTTTCTTGATAGCTGCAAAAGCTGTCGAGGCTTCCTTAGTGAACACCAAAGACTTGCATTTCCCTTTAAGCATATCAGTCAAGGGGGTCACGATATGAGCACACTGTGGGATAAAGCGACGGTAGTAACTAACCATCCCGAGAAAAGTGAGTAGTGCCTTGGGAGAAGTGGGTAGAGGGAAGTTTTGAATAGCCTCTACCCGGTCAGGTAACGGATAAATTCCATCTTTGTCTATCCTATGTCCCAAAAAATTCAGGGAAGTGACTCCAATCTGACACTTTGGCAAGTTGAGTGTGAGGGAGTGTGTCACAAGTCTTCGGAAAACTGTCTGCAAATGAAGTTGATGAGTGGCTTCATCTGGACTAGCTACCAAGATATTGTCCAGATAGGCAAAGGCGAAATCAAGCCCGTGCAAAACGTCATGGATAAAACGCTGGAAGGTTTGGGCAGCGTTCCGTAAGCCAAAAGGCATTCGAAGAAACTCGAACAGGCCAAACGGTGTAATCACAGCAGTCTTAGGTATATCCTCGGGGTCGACGGGAATCTGGTAGTTAGCCCGTGTAAGGTCCAGTTTGCTGAATACTCGAGCTCCCTTGAGTGAGGCGGTTAAATCGTGTATGTGAGGGACAGGGTAGAGATCGGGAACAGTTTGTGCGTTTGGTCTGCGGTAGTCGCCACAAGGACGCCAATCCAAACCATCATTCTTAGGTACCAGGTGCAACGGTGAGGACCACGGGCTGCCGGATGGCCTAATAATCCCCATTTCTAGCATATGCTCAAACTCCGCTTTGACAACCTTTAGTTTTTCTGGGGATAGTCATCTCGGCTTTGCGAAAACTGGCGGGCCAGTAGTGACAATATGGTGTGTGACGTTGGAAGTCGCACATGGCAGGCCGCTGCTAGGTTTGAACAAATCTGAAAAAGACTGCAGTATATGCGAATAAGGACCAGTGCTAGTGGGTGTGGCATATACAGGGCTGAAGGCTGGGCCTTGTGTGACGATACCGCTGGCGGAGAGGTTTGTGACAGGATCTCTTAACTTATGATTACCTGTATCTACCAGTAATTGGTAGTGCTGCAATAGATCCATGCCAATTATACCTGTGGTAACGTCTGCCACCAGGAAGACCCAACGAAGTGAACGACGCAAACCGATGTTAAGATCTATAAAGCGCCTGCCGAACGTAGCAATCGGCGAACCGTTTGCGGCTCGTAGTTGAAGAAACATTGGCCGCCTGCGCTCCTCTACTGTGGGTGGGATTACACTGACCTCTGCTCCGGTATCAATTAGGAAGCGTATCCCAGTGTTACGGTCGGTAACATAGAAGAGGCGACATCAGAGCGGTTCGCCAGCGACGTTAGTCGCCAGTACGTGCTGGCTTGCTAGTTTCCCGATTGTTGAACATCGAAGGTGCACGGGCGAGTGCACTTTTGGGCTTTTGCTCCGTAACGTCGATGATACCAGCACACTCCAGGCTGGTTACTTCGGGACTGTCGGCGCTTGCTGCTAGCACGTGGCAAGGGTCTACTACTACGCGAACTCGAGGGACTGCGTGTACGACTCCTGGAGTTCATCTCCTGTCGTATACTACAGATCTCCTCGTATAGCTTGGCTATATGGGCCACCGCGTCAAAGCTTGATGACCCCCCGTCAGACGAATCTTTAGTCTGAGCGAGAGCAGCAGTTACTGTTGCAGAAATGCCAATTTTGGGATTGATGGCCTCTACGGCTCTATCAGCTGCCTCGGCTATCTCCTGTAAGGGGTACTTGTAGATCGGTGCTAAGATACCCTGGACTGCCTGAGGTAATCCTTGAAGCCAAAGCTGTTTCAGAAAGACCTCGTCAATTTTAAAGTTCGCCACCAGCTGCTTCATCTGCCTCAACATTTGTGAGGGCTTGCGGCCACCTAACTGAACATCTCGGAAAAGTTCCTGCACTTTCTGTTGGTCAGCAAGTGCGACTCGTTGAATTAGCGCCTGTTTGAGCCGCTCGTACCGATCCGGAGACGGATCTGTGAGAACGTCAGACACCTCGTCAATGACACTTTCAGGCAGGCTCACAATCACATGGTTTACTTTGGTCTCTTGTGAGTGTATGTGTTTAATGGCAAACTGAGCCTCTATATGATTGAACCATGCAGATGGACGATGTGACCAGAAGGCGGGGAGTTGCAGCGTTATAGCCATCTCTGATGCAGAACCGTTGCCAGCCATCTTGCACACAAGACAATATATTAACAAGGTGATAAAAAACCAATATAAGTACAAACAAAACAAATCAAATCTTTATAACCGTGCGTGAAAGAAAAAAAATAACAAAATAGACGGTACGTAAAAAGAATTGTTAACACGTTAAGCTACTTTGGCAGAAAACGGTGAAAACGGGCTCACCACTTGTAAGTGTTGAGTTTAGACTTAAGATAGTCTTCGATATCACCACACTTACTAAAAACTTCACCGTCTTATGACTTTACCAGTACTCTGCCTAACGTGTAAGTACTGATTAACTCAATCAAAGTTTAAAAGCTAACAATGGAAAGAATTCTTAGTATGAGTTGTATTTAACGTAACTGAATAACAGATTTAATAAATAAAGTGACTGTACAACTTATCTGCAGACGTTGCTGGAGGTAGGCTCGGAGAGTGTGCAAAAAGAGAGCACAACAAGAGAGCGAACCAATGAACGCACGGAAGACTCCCAACTCAAAAGATAAAAAGTCTATCACCGTGGGTGAGCGAGTTTAAACAAAAGTTCAAAGGTACAATGTGCACTACAAATTCATGGTTGTTTGCCCAAAACCAACTTCCCCAATTTTCACGGAGGCATCAATACACCAGTCATCGTCTCATCGGTCGCTGTTCAGAAAGATGTCAGGCCGAAACCGTCAGAAGTAATATTGTGATTTATTATTGTAATATTTGTTCACAGACCTTAGTTTCAAAGCTTAATTTTAAAATTGGCTATATGTTGGTGTCACAAGAAAGAATCCTCGAGTCGCCAATCGGTGTCTTGGTATTTGCGTCCGTTATTACTAAGCGTTTCTGAGAAACTTCAAGGAACAGCGTGAGCTCGAGTGCAGCAAGAGCTGGGCATTAACGGTTTACGAGACGTGGCTGACAGTTTCTGACGGTGAAGTCAGTTTTTCGACGGTTTTGGACCATTGGTGACAGTTCGGATAGTCACCGTTCATCTTTCCTGGTGCCGGTCAAGTCCTCTTTGATCAAGCAATATCTGGAACTTTTTTGGAATTGGGTCAAGTTCAACAATGCCTGGGTCAAAGAAGGGACAGAGCGTCTTGGATGCAAACAGGAAAGTAAGTCATGGTGACTTGTCTGTTAATTGTAACGATGTGTCTGATGTTTAGCATGATATGGTTGATGTTACTGTTTCGCCGTTCAGGGATAATAGGAACATCAAACTCCCTAAATTTGAACCATGGTGTTTCGATGGAAACCCAGCTGATTGTTTACAGTTTGTAAGGGAATTCGAAATCATGTAAAGTGGTTTTTTATTAACTGATGAAATGAAGCTAATGTATTTGATGAGGTATTGCACTGGAATTACTGCAAGAGCTATACAGTGCTGTAAGTTTATGAAGCCAAAAGAGGGCCACTACGAGGCTATGAGCATATTACGTCAAAGGTTTGGAAGACCTTCGATGATTGTAGGGAAATTATTCGAGGCTGTTAAGGGTAATGGTGGTAAATTACAGGATGATTCCCAGGCACTCACTGAGTTTTTGGATAATTTGCTGATTTGCAAGAATGCATTGATTTCAATGAATTGGATGAGTTACCTCAACTCGAGTTTTATCCTGGAGGTAATAGCGAGACGTCTACCTACTCGACTGCAAAGAAAGTGAATGAAGATAAGCTCCCGTATGGTGGATGAGGGTACCGAGCCAAAGTTTGATGATATCCTGAAACTAGTAAAAGATAGTGTCAATCAATCTATGAGCAAGTTTGTCAGTATATTGAATCTCACCCCTAGAATAGAGCAGTCTGAGGGTAAAACGCAATCATTGATGATAATAATAATAATGTATATTCTCGTGTAAACATATAAATTCACATGAAAATGCATGCCATTTTTACAGGCACGATCAAGTATGATATAATATCAAATCGTAGATTGTCTACAAGTTAATAATGTTTCAACAGTTAAATATTTGATATATATATAAATACACATTGTCTGAACTAGGCTATAGGCAGAAACGCCTGGGATCATGCACATAGCACGCATGATATCAGACCAATTCCTTGCTGGTATAGCGAACACCTTACAACAGGGAAACTGCTTCTTCCCCGAAAGATAGCAAACATCTTATACACACCTAATACCAATAGTAATACCATAGATTATCATACTAGTATCTCCCATAGCACGCAATATCTAAACGACCAACTACTCACGAGTGACATTTCACAACCCATCCCTAACTATCAAATTAAAGAAACCGTCTCTAGTGATCAAAATGTTGTAATTAATGAATCCAATAACGACTGCACATATTCAGTTGATAACCATAGAGTATTTTATTATGATATTGCCCATACACTAAAACCACTTCGTCAAAGTCTATCCGTCATCCTCATAAATGCTAGATCAGTTCTTAACAAACATTTAGCATTATGTACGTTAGCCTCTATATGCAATCCGTCGCTGATCATGATCACTGAAGCCTGGTGCTCAAGTGACATTGTGGATGGTAGCTTATCAATTGATAAGTACAATCTTTTTCGAGGGGATAGGGAAACAGGTCGTGGGGGTGGAACACTCATATACGTTAAACAACCCATTTGTGCAACGCATTTTAGTCACCCTATTCTGTCACAACTTAATGATTCGGTGTGGGTCGAAATAAAAGTTCTCAGAAGTAAACCTATCCTTATAGGGTGCGTATACCGACCGCCATCATCCAACCGCGAATACGATAACGTACTCAGCAACATATTTAGTGTTGCATCCAATCTCCCCTTCAGTTATAATATAATTGGTGGTGACTTCAATTTGCCTGATATATCATGGCGTACACTTCGTGGACCCTCGAGGTATGATAATCTTCTTAATTCCATCATTACTGGAGGATGGACGCAACACATAAATGTACCCACTAGGTCCAATAACATTCTTGATCTTATATTCACGATCAACGTAGCACCATCTACAATTCATGTGGGACATGAATTCCCAGGTAGCGATCATAAAATAGTTGCATGTTCGTTTAACATTTCCCCAGAAACTATACACAGAAACGAAGTTAGTCGGACACCTATAAGACCATACACGCGGGTTGATTGGGACTTGTATCAGGACTTGATTAGATACTCTAATTGGGATTCCTACTTTACCAATGACTCCTTAGAGGAAGTCCTTAAAAACTTCTATGACAATATACAGTCGGTTAATGATGTCATAGCGCCTGTGAAACTGATTAAATTCAAAATCCCTCAAGGTGATTTTATTCCAATATCATTAAGAAGAAGTTTGCGGAAGCATTCATTAAGTTACTATAGACATGACGACTTATCGTCGTTAATCGCTATCAAATCAATCCTCATTAGAATCCATGAGTTAAAAAATCTAAGTCTTAGGAATAAAGAAACGCGGGCAATTCAGTCGCCACATAACACTGGAGAAATAGCCAAACTCTTCAAAAGTAGGTTAACTAACTCCAAATCAACATATCCAAAAATAATACACCTAGGTGGCATTACTCACGAAAGTGCTGAGGATATATGTGAGGTGTTTAGCACGCACTTTGCCAAACTGTACACTCTAGAAAATGACCAGGATATAGATTTCCCTCGTAAAACAGAAAAGTGTCTAAGCGATGTAGTCTTAAACGCCCAAGAAATCGATAAAGCTATCACAACTCTTAAGCTTACTAATACTCCCGGCCCAGATGGAATGTCTTCCGTCCTCTTAAAAAATGGTGGAAATGACATGAATCTACTTCTTCTCAAGATATTTTCAACTTCGATAAGGAGTGGAACATATCCAAATAGCTGGAAGAAATCCTACGTTGTACCCATTCACAAAACCGGACCTACAGCGGACATAGATAATTACCGCCCCATCAACATTACTTCCGTAGTTTCACGTGTGATGGAAAAGATTGTAAAGAAGCAAATTGTTCAGTATTTGCTCTCGAATGACTTAATATCCCCTTTCCAATACGGTTTCCTAAATAGAAGATCGTGCATTACGTGCCAGTTAGATTATTTCGACCACATTACTGAATGTGTAGACAAAGGTCGTTCGGCAGCAACATTATTTCTAGATGTTAGGAAAGCTTTTGATAAAGTCCCACATAAAAGACTCATACTGAAACTCCTATCTTATGGAATAAGTGGAAGGCTTCTTGAGTGGATAACTTCCTTTCTTACAGGAAGAGAACAGTTAGTTAAAGTCAACCATCACTTATCAACATCCAAACCGATAACCAGCGGCGTGATACAAGGTAGTGTTCTTGGCCCTACCCTATTCATTGTATTCATAAATGATATTGTCTCTATGATCAAGTATGGCAAGCCATACCTCTTTGCAGATGACCTCAAAGTTGTCTATGATTTTGACTATAATGATATGAATATTGTTAGTAAAATCCAAGAAGACCTAAATAGTCTATGTAATTGGAGTGAAAAGTGGCAGTTAACGTTCAATCCAGCTAAATCTGGGATAACATACTTCGGACGTTGGAAACCTAGCATGTGTCTATACATGTACGGTGACCTTGTCTCAAACACAAACACAGTCACAGATCTCGGGATAACATACTCAGATCTTACCTTTACTGAACATGCAAATAAGGTGGTATCTGATTGTAAACGTCTAACCGGCTTTGTGCTACGCAACTTTTACACTCCAGAAGCCAGATTAGCCATATATAAGATATGCATTCGCCCCAAACTTGAATACTGTGCCCACTTATACAGTAGCTTCAAGTCGGCAGACAGAAAAAAGTTGAAAGTGTCCAAAGATTCCTTACGAAACGCATATTAGGCTATGGTCAGCAAATAGAATACCTTGACAGATGTATTCGACTGGACTTAGAGCCCTTATGGTTAAGGAGAGTGAAGTGCAATTTATTTCTCTTATTCAAAGTTATAAGAAAGCACTGTAACAGTAACTCGTCCATAACCTGGGCTAATCCTAAATCGTATGGACTACGCAACCACAACTACCTTCTCAAGGTTAACACCCATAAACTCACCACTAGAGCTAACTTCTTCACCATTAAATATTGCAAACTTTGGAACCAACTACCCTCTGAGATAAGATCCTGTGAAAGGCCTGACAGTTTCAAAAGGAGCCTAGAAAAACATATAAACATGTCCACCCTAGCCCGCCTCAAAGATCTCAACTGCTGGTAGAGTGGAGAGACAATGGCTTTTCAATATTTAACTACGGAAAGTACACTAGTCCCCATACTAACATAATAATACTTAGTAATTATGTAGGTTCAATACTTGAAATTCGATTGTCATTAAAATACTTAAAATGATTAAAATAGCTATGCGGCAAGTGTTCTCTTGCTTTACCATGCTTGTTTCCCTTATAACACTCAGTTATTGAGCCTAATGTATTCTTTGATAATACGAATTATGACACTGACTATGCTCTTATTATACATAGATTGATTTACTTTACGATTACCTGTAGTACTAACTACCCTTCTGTAGTATTGTTAAACAAATGCTGAAATTTTGTTGGTTCTGTTAATATCTTTTTATAATATGTTTAGACACGTTACTTTGCAATGTCAGATGTCTACTATATACAAGACTGTCATGATAATTTAGTACACTAAGTCCTGCCAACCGACCTTACCTTCAGTTCATACTACCTACATTGATCCCTAACTATATTGTTCTGCTGAATCTTGCTTCACTATTCACAAAACCTATTCTTTTTATTCTTTAAGGTTCTAACTTCTTGTAAAGTAATCTGTTCATTAGGACGCATGCATACATATATAATGTTCATAAAGATGTACGCGGAGACCTATTGGAAGCACTCATTAAGAAAGCTAGGGAGATGGAATATGAGGTACGAACATGTCTGGTACCAAGCAATATATTTGCGGTAGCCATAATAATCATAGTCTCAGAGCTTAACATCAAAAAAGGAGGGAGGGTGGCGTTAGCTGATCAGTAGATATGGTGGGGGTCACTAAGGTGAATCGCCCCATTCTGCAGGAACAGCAATACACAAATTAAAGGCTCGAGATATTTCTGATTTTTATGAGGGCTTAGATCTTTATCTTGAAAAAGATAATAATGAACGCCTTGACAGATCATGCTTCTACCTCTAAATATATACTATTCGCCCAGCCTATTGTTGAGATGCGACCATGTGGGATGTGCACAGATTTATGGGGCATCTTATAAACTAACTTGCTGTCCATTGACTGATCTTTAAATACCACTTCACAATGTCTTATCTCATTCATTTTCCAATAACGTCTTTACTTGATCCTCATTATATCCCATTAAACCTAACATTTTACAGCTCTTTATGACTTATTATATTCCTACTCTCTGAAGGGTACGGTTGTACATTAAATGCACAAAAAGGTATAAAACAAAAACAACTGGCACAACTGAGGATAAATGTATTAAAACCAAAAGTGGACATCATGATAGTACGAGATATACGTGTAGCATTATACATTGCAAATGAACGTTGTCAGCCTAGGGAGTTTTCTTTTTTAATGCATTTATTAATGATACTTGCACTTACCTATTTCATTACAATTTAATGATTCACCTCAGCACTTTTACTTTTCTAAAACAGCTTTCAATCCCTTGTAAACGTTGTACTTACCTCAATATTGGTTGGTTATCGTATGCCGACAACCACGGGATGAAAACGAAACGAAGTCGATTTTCCCGCTCAACCTGGAGGACAACTGTACAATTCAATAACTATACAGCCTAGTTCAGACAATGTGTATTTATATATATATCAAATATTTAACTGTTGAAACATTATTAACTTGTAGACAATCTACGATTTGATATTATATCATACTTGATCGTGCCTGTAAAAATGGCATGCATTTTCATGTAAATTTATATGTTTATATGAGAATATACATTATTATTATTATTATTGAATTGTACAATTGTCCCCAGGTTGAGCGGGAAAATCGACTTCGTTTCGTTTTCACCCCGTGGTTGTCGGCATACGATAACCAACCAAAATTGAGGTAAGTACAATGTTTACAAGGGATTGAAAGCTGTTTTAGAAAAGTAAAAGTGCTGAGGTGAATCATTAAATTGTAATGAAATAGGTAAGTGCAAGTATCATTAATAAATCCATTAAAAAACAGAAAACTCCCTAGGCTGACAACGTTCATTTGCAATGTATAATGCTACACGTATACCTCGTACTATCATGATGTCCACTTTTGGTTTTCATATATTTATCCTCAGTTGTGCCAGATGTTTTTGTTTTATATCTTTTTGTGCATTTAATGTACAACCGTACCCTTCAGAGAGTAGGAATATAATAAGTCATGATGACGAATAGGCCTCAGAGTGGTGGATATCGAGAAGCCTCCATGATGTCTAGTAATGCATATAGACCTAGTGAGTGTAACAGGTTTCATAGTACATCCTCAACAGATAAGTTACAAGATGCAAGACAAACACGGTTGTGTTTTACACGTTTGCAAGAGGTGCATACAAAGGTGAACTGTGAATCAGTGAGCAAGTTCAGGGATAAGCTAAATGTGAAATCAAGGTCTGACTCCGAATTGTGTGACGATAACGGTGTGGTCAGGGAGTCTGTAGTTGCAACTGGTAAGCCATTGTTGAATAGTATGCCACAGAAGAGAGTTCCATTCTCAGAGGACAGTTCTGACTCCACAAGTTTACAAGGTATTACTAGTCAGAGTGAAGGTATAAAATCTTTGGGGATTTGTGAGGAGGAACCAAAATTGTCTACTTCTGTTATTAAAGAGTTTGAAATTGATGAAGTCGACCAGATAGATGATGATAAATTGAATATTTGTGATAGTGATCATGATAGTGCAGATTTGTCTTTGGTTGATCATGATGAGATGAGGGATATGCCTACTACTGCTAAGTTAATTAAAGGTTCTGTACAACTACAACGTGAAGTAGAAATAAATGCAGATTCAGTTGCAGAAGGCACGCATACTTGTGAGACCGTCAGTGTGATTGATCAGCATGTAGCCCACCTATCATCAGATGCCAGTGCAAAGCCTGAGCTGATAGTAAAAGACAGCAATGGTGGTGGTCTAGCAGGTAGACAAATTTCTGAAAGTCGAGCAACAACAGCTTTTGATCCACCGCTAACTTCATCAACTGATATCAATCAGTCGTCGTTGGTGCTGTCATCCACAATGAAACAGACGCCCATCAACTCAAGTATCTTGTCAAATGACTATGGTAGTATCAGTTCGTTTGAAAGGACGAATATCAATGGTCAGTATAGTGAGGATAAGCCAAGTGTAAACGAGAGAGTAATTGTTAAATTGACTTGCACGAATAAAGGCCTTCCAAGTTTCAAGTTACTATTTGAATGTTATTATCTTTGGTGTAAATTACTCTGTTTCTACGCTTGGTTGACCAGATACTTCGTGTGTTTGTTCGTCATCTATATTCTACGATGCAATGACATGAGCGTGTTGCCGTTCAGATTTGAGGATATAGCTGATAGAAGGAAGGAGGTCAGCGAATGAACTCTGCGACGATTTTCCAACCTGGGGCGTGAAGCTGAGAAGGGTTGTAGGCGTACTGCTGTAAGTCCTACAATTCTTCAAAGGGTAGCGCATCAATGGGCAGTCCACTGTGCTTGGTGTGTGATTTTGTACATATGTTCGTCTTTTTTTATACTGAATATCTATCATCTCTCATCTATCTGTTAATAATTTTGCTTGTGTCTGGAAGGCCTTCACTTGGATCATCAACCTGAGAAGGAATGTAGGCGTACTGCCGTAAGTCCTACAGTTCTTCAAGTGCAGGTCGTCATGGCGGGATCCACAACATTTGATGTATTGATTGTACATATGTTTGTGTTAAATAATTGTATGAGTTCCAATTATCGCAATTGTTGGTTAATCTTGTTTGTGTCCGGACATTCCACAACTTACAATCGTCAACCTGAGAAGGGTTGTAGGCGTACTGGTGTAAGTCCTGCAATTCTTCGAAGGAATTCCACCAAGACATGATCGGCGAGGTTGTTTGTACTATTTGTATATACGTGTGGTGTGTCATATCAATTGGTGTTTTTTGGATTCATTGTGTTTACTTGTTGTTTTCGTATCTTGTTGTTATTGCGTAATTTTGTTAAAATTTTCGTCGTGATTACTTCTGAAGTTGTTTCGAGTCTTCTACATCCATGAATGAATTGATTGGTGTTAGAGACAACAGGTGGGTCGTATACGCCGTGAAGGCTATTGATGAGAAGGTAATGCATACGAAGATATTTGTTAGCTGTGGTCCCGCACGCAGGGGAGCGGGAGTGTAGACGACTGATGCTTGCATATGTTACCGTTACTAGAACTAAGGCAGAATGAGTGACAAGCGATTGCAGTGGCAGTTGATAGTGAATAGATAAGAGGATGTGCGAAGAGTATCATGAGGTGCTGCTGTGGTCCCGTTGCGTTATGCAAGAGACGTTCTAATGAGTGGCGATTGTGTTGCAATATGTCAAGTGGATACCTTTATCTGGAGGCGCAGGTCGTCATCGATGTGTGAGATTGTGCTGTGAGTATGCTTGTGGTGTGTTGGCTTTTCTGTTTGTTTTCCATTTCAGCTCTGTCCGTGTCACCCAGGTTCTCGCAATGGCATCCAAGTCAACGTGTATCGGTCGTGATGGAAAAAACGGGTTGGATCCCTTTTTTGGCGGGGAGTGTCAATGGAGATGAAGACTGAACGATCAATTAATGGTTGTTTGCTCGAACCCAACTTCCCTATATTTTCTCGGAGGCATTAATACACCAGTTTTCGTCTCATTGGTCGCTGTTCGGAAAGAAGATCAGATGCCGTCAGAAGTAATATCGTGATTTATTATTGTAATAATTTTGTTCATAGACCTTAGTTATTAAGATGGTTATATGTTGGTGTTAGAATAAAGAATTCTCGAGTCGCCAACCTGTGTTCTGGTTTTTGCGTCCGTTCGTACTAAGCGTTTCTGAGAAGCTTCGTGGAACAGCGAGGGGCCCGGCGTAGCAAGAGCTGGGCATTGACTTTTTACGAGATGTTCCTGACAACTCACTATGATGATGAACAATCATTTGTGCTGGAAACGTTTTCAGATGATATTTCTTCACAGCACTGTGTAATTTATCAAAATAAAATCGTATCCATATTGGAGTTGTACTCTCCCACACTGCCCAAGTTTTATATTTATATCAGAAATACTTTGCTTGTGCGTTGTTTCTCCCAATCGTTTCACTTTTGTCTTCCTCATTGCAGGTTGTCAGTCTCCGTAGACATTCTACTAGATGTCGTCATACATAGTGTCTGCAAGCGGTCTTTCAATACATCCACCTCCCGCAAATTTGTTGTTACGATGCCTTTAAATCATTTACACTTGGCCGTAATACAATTAGTATGATACTATTTCTGATGCAATGACATGCAAGACTTGTACATGTTACCGTGAAGTTTGCCTGTAGTAACATTCTCTCCATAGTAAATACAACGCTTGTGATAACAATTCGTCATTATCTTTTCATTGCGTTGATAGGTGCGTATATATTAGAAAAAAGCTAACCTTGTCGTATTAGTTCTCTAAATTACAATCACTAAGTTCCCATACCTCTGCTGAATACCAAGTGCTACTCGTGGCCCATGAAATACTCATTAGTGCATTCGTAAATAACTATCAAACTATTATTACATGGAGTAGTGAGACAGAAGGCGTGTGAAATTTAGATATTAATGTGTATCTGAAGTTAATGACACAGTATATATATGCACATGTTTCATTTCCAAACAAGAAAATTTTATAGGGTAATGTAGGGCTGAGCGCAGTAAGTTATTAGCGTATATACCTTGTATGAGTGAAATGCTTCTATTCAATTTTCGGCGAAGCTTCAATATCATCCTGCAGGGTTTCTTCAATGCACTCTCATAGGGAATAATACTTGGTACTGAGAAATCTAGCCAAAAGCATCTGTGACACACTCGAATGACTTTTTCAACTAAAAGCCGCAATACTGATATTGAGTGTGATTTACCTGTAAACTGAGGGACTCTAGTGTAACAGAGCACCATATCCCAGTAGGGTTTTCTTTGTGTTTTACAGGTACAAGTAGAATTCATGGACTGAGCATTTTTTAAATAAGGAGGCGACCCATTGTGTCACTTAGACGAAAGTCTGACCAAATGCGATACCTTACTCACGTACTTTCAGATGTAGACATGTTTCACTTCACATAAACTCTGGGCCATATCGAGTAAGCATTCCTTTATATCTACCCTACCTTGTACGCTCAATTATTCCAATATCCAATATCGTTTTTACGAGCTAGTATAAACCAATTTGATTTCTTTGTGCTCGCTTCTTGATTGTGAGGTATAGGTTCTTGATCTTCGGTAAACTTCTGCGTAGCTTGTCCCGCCACTCGACTGTCGTAGCTTTGGTTGACTCCAAAGGGAGTAGTGCTGGGATTAATTATATGTGGTTTGTAGTATGAGGTATGTTAAGACTGTTACTACTGTGATTGGAGTTGATCCTTTCGCCAGTTAGTCCTTCGGTATTGTCGACAAGAGAAAAGAGATAGTAATAATAATAATAATAGTAATAATAATAGATATAATTAGTGAAGCTATTCAGACTAAGAGACAGAAACGAAAATAGGAAACGTAACAACAGTCAGCTCATTAAGTTTGAAGAATAATATATATATCGGTAATAGTAATAATAATAATAGTAATTATAATATTAATAAGTTGTCAGGAGAGTAAGACGGGAGAGAATGTAAAGAAGTAAAATGACGAGTTTAATTATCTACCCTGATTGGTAAATGCGATTTTAAGGAGATAGGCCATTTGGATGCAGTCCTTGTATCGCTGCATGGTTGTCCAGCCTTCGCTTAAAGGCGTCCAAAGACGGTGCCATAGCTACATCTGCCGGTAAGGAATTCCAGGGACGACAAACCCGCAGTGAAAAGAAGTGGGAGCGCACCCGGGTCCTTGCCCTCTGGTGAGCTATCCTTCTGGGATTTCCACGTGGAAGCCTATACCTACTCAATGGCAGAACACCTTTGTTTGGGTGATTCTGGTCATTTGTTATTTTGTAGGCAGTAATCAAATCCCCCCTAAGCCGACGGTAACTAAGTGTGAACAGGCCTAATTTCTTCAGCCTTTCATCATATGGTTTGTTTCGGAGACCAACCACTCCTTTTGTTGCCCGTCGTTGGACTCTTTCCAAGAGGTTGGCATCTCTTCTCAGCATTGGGGGTGCAATAATATTATGCACCTCAAGGTGTGGCCTGACGTATGTTTTGTACAACATTAGAAAGAGCTCAGGAGTGAGTGCACCTAACTGTCTATGCGTAAAGTGTATGACCGCATATGCCCTCGCTACATCCCCTGTGTAATTTACGCTTGTGTCCATTTTTTCCGTTAGAACTAGACCTAAGTCGCGTTCCGACGTTGTGCAGGACAAGCTTTCATTGCACAGGGTGTAACTTGCATTCTGCAGTCTACAGGTGCGCAACTTCACTACTTTGCACTTTTTCAAGTTGAAAGTCATGCCACTGGCCACCGCCCAGTCTTCCAGAAGGTTTAGGTCTTCCTGTAGCCTATCTGAGTCCTCCGGACACTTTATCGCCCTCCATATTTTTACGTCGTCAGCGTACAGGAGAGTCGGGCAGCTCAGACGGCGTGGTAGATCATTGATGAAAATCAAAAACATCAGTGGTCCTAGGATAGAACCCTGCGACACTCCTGATGACGATCTGTGCCAAGATGATCGGACTCGGTTAACCTTAGTGCAAAATTGCCTGTCGGCTAGGTAGTCCTTCAACCATGACAGAAGTGGCTCACCTATGCCTGCCTGGCTTATTTTATGTAGGAGAAGGTCATGGTGAACAGTGTCAAATGCCTTCTCAAAGTCTAGGAAGACCACATGGACTGGTACGTTCAAGTCCCAGCATGATGTCCAGTCGTCCCAAGCTGACAGTAGGTTAGTGACGCAGGATCTGCCTTTTCTGAAACCATGTTGGGCTTCATGTAGTATATTAGTCCTATCGAAATATTCCCTGATGTGGTCGTCAATAATACTTTCCAGTACTTTTGATACCACTGGGAGTAGAGCTACTGGTCTATAGCTAGCAGCGTTTTGCCTGTCCCCACCCTTGAAGATTGGAGAAAGGATGGCTCTTTTCCACTCCCTTGGCAGGGTCCCCGAATCCATTGAGTGTTGGAACAAGTCGCACAGGGGTCTACAGAGAGCCTCGGCGCACTGTTTCAGAACAGATGGCCTGATGTCATCACAACCTGGGGACTTCCCAGGTATGAGTCGCTGTAGCTTCCTTAGTACTATTGCGGGGTTTATTTGGGGAGTAGTCGCTAGGTCTTCCTCCTCTGAAATAGTGGTGCCACCATTTTGGTCCGTAACTGTAATATCCACATTGCTGTTTAGCTGTTTAGCGAAGGCTGAACTGAATGTTTCAGCCATCTCCAGACTAGTGAGATATTGACCGTTTGGGCCTACTAAGGCGCATGCCCCTTGGTTTGTCGGTTTTCTTTCCGACATGAATCGGTACAAGTTTTTAGGGTTTGATAGGAGTTTTTTAGCAAGGTTAGCCTGGAATGACCTTCTGTCCCTCCTGACTCTTGCATTACACCGGTTCCTGAGTTCGAGGTATGCATCATGGTCGGTCTGACTCTTAGATACACGCCACGTAAACCAAGCCTTCCGCTTTGCTTGCAGAATACGTTGCGTGCCTCTCTTCAACCATGACGTCTTTCTCTTAGGCTGTGTTGTGACTAAAGGGACGGTATCCGAGATTGCTGTATGGATAATCTTTTTTACCACTTCCCAGTGTTCATCCACAGATAGGTCGTCCCATGCTAAGGGCCAGTCTGCGTCGGACAAGAGCCTCCGCATTTCAGCATAGTCAGCCTTGCTGTAGCACAGACATGGTCGCGTAACATCCCATTGCAAACGCTCACGGAGGACAAGATCGAAACCTATGACTGCATGGTCACTGCTTCCCAGAGGAGTCATGATCTGGACCTTTTCGACGAGTAGCTGGTCACTAGTTAGAATATAATCTAGTTTTGATGACTTTCCACTAGGGCCCCACCTAGTGTCGTCTCCAACATTCTCAGTCAGTCCCGTGTTTCGAATAGTTTGCAGTAGGTTTCGGCCAAATTTTCCCTTAGCACACCCGGAGCCGAGGTTCAGTGATGGAGCATTGAAATCTCCAGCTATGGTGATTTGGTCGTAGCCCAAATCTCGTATTCCTGTGATAGTGCTGAGCAGTAGCTGATTGTGCTCTGCCCCACAGGTGGGAGATCGGTAGATGCCACCCAGTAAGTGCTTGGTGTGGCCTACGGTGAAATGACACCATATGGAGTCTGGGAGTTCGATAAGTGGTGGGTCCGTTGCGCGCACACATTTAAGTTGCCTATCAAAGTATATAGCAACTCCCCCTCCTTCCTTATTATCCCTGTCTCTTCTGACCAGTACCATATCACCTATACTGATTTCATTGTCGGCGATAGTGGGGTTTAGCCACGTTTCAGTAAGAATGATTATTTTCAGTTGAAGGTGTGCTTGGAGATTTCGGAGTTCACCTACTTTCCCTCTCAGCCCCCTCACATTGCTATATAGGCAACTGACAGTGAGTCTAACAACCTCAGAGTGTTGTGGGGTAGTTGACGTGAAACCGTCTGCTGGTGGGGGACTTGATGTTGGAACTAGTTGGCCGATTCCGATAGAACCGGCCCGTTGTAGTTTTTTTCAATGGATTTAGGCAGGACACTTGGGAGACACAGACTATTATTCTCAGAGCTGCATCGCTCTAGTGTCACCGAAGCTTGGGGTCGTATTAAAGCCTCAGTTTGCTGCCTCCTTATATTTCTGGGTCTGCTTTCACAGCATCGGATGTGTCCTCCAATTTTTCCCTTGGTCTCATACCACCGTTGAAGTGATATGGACAACTGCTCCGGGGAGTTGAATGTGACACACAGCAGCTTTGGAGAGTTAATCAATGTTAGATGAGCGGGACGAGGTAGTCGGAAAATGGAGATGGCTCCAGAAGCGCCAGGGGCCATCTGAGATGACAGCCATCTCCATTGTTGTACGTCGTGCATGTGTTTTTCACAAGCAGTGCCGGTTTCCAGCTCCGGAACACCGTGTACCACCATAGAGGTGGAAGGCATCAGTTCCGGTGACTCCCTCGCCATATTTCTGACGGCCCATGGTCTATCTTGCCGCGCTCTTATGTTAGAACTTCTGTCCAGGGCTAGTACCTGAGCCATTAACAGTACTTTTTCGGCCTCTTCGGCAGAGTCCAGTGTAACCCGTAATGGGGGTGGCTTACCCTGAGGCGTGTGGACACCCCTGTACAGTCTGCACAGTTTTGCTGAACTAATGTTCAGACCTAGTTTGCCGCACAGGTTGGACCACTGTTCCTGATCAAACAGGGCCCGTTGTTCGAGCAAGCTATCCGTGCTCACAGGTACGTTAAAGAGGATGAGAGAGTTAGACCGACTACCCTCAGACTTAGGTTTTGCCTTCGGCTTCTTGCAGTCCTTTGCATCATTAGCAACATTAGGCTTCATCGGTACCTGGACAGCCTTTTTTGTGTTGCCAGGCTTGCTAGTGGATGCAAGTGGTGCCTTTGTAATTTTGCCCTCCCCTGATGTGGATGGAACCTTGCTAATCTTCACCTTGTGAGAATTGGCATTTCCAGTCAGTAGGGCTGGTGTGTCCTTCTTTAAGTCTTTGACCAGTTTCGGCAGTGCGAGTTTAGCAGGGGGGAGCTGCATGATACTGTGTTGGGGCACAAGAGCGTGTTATTTCTGCTATCCGCAGACACGCTTTGTGGGACTATGCCAGGGCGACAAAGTGGACACACGTACCAAAACCATGGGCATGGGTTATTTCTCATAAACTCATAGTATGCTTTCGGTACTTCTTTGTCACAACGGCAGTGCACCCATCGTTTGCAAAAATTACATTCAAACGCTGAATCAGTTTTAGAAACTGTGATGCTGCACGCCTGGCATTCATCCCCTTTCCTTGATGACGCCTTCGAGGTCTTATGACGTCTTGAACGTTTCCTTTTAGGCTTGATGTGTTTCACACACTGGCCTACAGTTGATGCAGGTGTAGAATTCTGTCCTTCTGGTATTGCCTGTGCCGTTTCAGTACTAGACTGTGGCAATGCAGGCGTTGTATCAGGGCAGACTAAAGCTACACGAGTCTTTAGGATCGGTATGCGGGAAGGGGTTGAAATCCCTGGATTTTTTCCTTCCCTGGCTGAAGCCCTTGTGACTACAGAGTACGGTATTCTAGTGGCTTTTTTAAGGCTGCTTTCAACAACCATATTAACAATCACTATAAATTATGCTATGTACGTCTAAGAGAGCAACAGTTTCTAACCAAAAGAGCAAGAATAAGACTGAAAAAGTATAAGGCAAGGAAAAGAAAAGGTTTTCGACTTTACCTAGTACTTTCTGAATGATCGGCTTCACGGCAATCACGTGGTAGACCAACAAGTCTTGTTTCTCTGAACGAGTGAGGAAGATGCTGCTACAAAAGTAGCACCTGAAGCTTTGGCAGTAGTTCGAGACAGCTGGACTTACCACACAGAGATTTACTATGTAAGTAATGGTTGAATTAAATTCACCGGCTAGGAAGATCAGGTTTCCCAAACGGATAATTCACAGAATTGGTATTTTCCGGTTGGAGAGGAAAAAGCACGTCGTATTCAAGGAGCGCGCGTCAACACTGTGTTCGTATATATGTGATAACTTGGTGCGTTTCCTAGTTTGCCTATAATTACGGAATGTACATTATGACTATAATATTATTAATATTAGTATATTCTCATTTTGTACATGAGGGACGCCAGTTTACAGGCACCATCAATATGATAAATTACATATACGATTAGAAATCACGCTTAATAATAATGTTTTAATAAAACACATCATTTTTCCTACCTGTGTAGGACACACCAAGTGTCAATCAAGTCTCATAAACCGTTAATGCCCAGCTCTCGCTACGCTCGGGCCCACGCTGTTCTTCGAAGATTTCGGAAACGCTTAGTTATAACGGATGAATAAACCAAAACACCGATCCGCCACTTGATATTTCTTTATTGTTACACCAACATATAAAAAGAATAAGTGAACTAAGGTCTGAAAACAAATATTACAATAATAAATCATTGTATTACTTCTGACGATGTTTCACTCTTCTTTCTGAACAGCGACCGATGAGACGATGACTGTCGTATTGATGCCTCCGCGAAAATTGGGGAAGTTGATTTTGAGCAAACAACCAAGAATTGATCGTTCAATCTTCAACTCCATTGACACTCCCCGCCAAAAAAGGGATCCAACCCCTTTTTCCTTCACGACCAATACACGTTGACTTGGATGCCATTGCGAGAACCTGGGTCACACGGACAGAGCTGAAATGGAAAACAAACAGAAAAGCCAACACACCACAAGCATACTCACAGCACAATCTCACACATCAATGACGACCTGCGCCTCCAGACAGAGACCTCCTCTTGACACATCCTCTTGCAACACAATCGCCATTTGCTAGAATGACTCTTGCAGAATGCAAAGTGACCATGGCAGCACCTCATGATACTCTACGCACATCCTCTTATCTACTCATTACCAATTACCACTGAAATCGCTTGTCACTCATTCTGCCTCAGTTCTAGTAACGGTGATGTATGCGAGCCTCAGCCGTTTACACTCTTTCTCCCCGGCGTGTCGGACCTCAGCCAACAATTATCTCCGTGTGCATTTCTTTCTCAGCAATAGCCTAGCCTCCCCGGCATATACGACCCACCTGTTGTCTCTAACACCAATCAATTCATTCATGGATGTAGAAGACTCGAAACAACTTCAGAAGTAATCACGACGAAAATTTTAACAAAATTACGCAATAACAACAAGATACGAAAACAACAAGTAAACACAATGAATCCAAAAAACACCAATTGATATGACACACCACACGTATATACAAATAGTACAAACAACCTCGCCGATCATGTCTTGGTGGAATTCCTTCGAAGAATTGCAGGACTTACACCAGTACGCCTACAACCCTTCTCAGGTTGACGATTGTAAGTTGTGGAATGTCCGGACACAAACAAGATTAACCAACAATTGCGATAATTGGAACTCATACAATTATTTAACACAAACATATGTACAATCAATACATCAAATGTTGTGGATCCCGCCATGACGACCTGCACTTGAAGAACTGTAGGACTTACGGCAGTACGCCTACATTCCTTCTCAGGTTGATGATCCAAGTGGAAGTCGTTCGGACACAAACAGAATTACCAACAGCTAGATGACATATGATATCAATTCAGTATATACAATATGAACATATGTACAAGATCATACACCAAGCACATTGGACTGCTCATTGATGCGCTACCCTTTGAAGAATTGTAGGACTTACAGCAGTACGCCTACAACCCTTCTCTGGTTGACGCCCTAGGTTGGAAAATCGTCGCAGAGTTCATTCGCTGACTCCTTCCTTCTATCAGCTATATCCTCAAATCTGAACGGCAACACGCCCATGTCATTGTATCGTAGAATATAGATGACCAACAAACACACGACATATCTCATCAACCTAGTATAGAAGCAGAGTAATTTACACCAAAGATAATAACATTCAAATAGTAACTTGAAACTTGGAAGGCTTTATTCGTGCACGTCAATTTAACAATTACTCTCTCGTTTACACTTGGCTTATCCTCACTATACTGACCATTGATATTCGTCCTTTCAAACGAACTGATACTACCATAGTCATTTGACAAGATACTTGAGTTGATGGGCGTCTGTTTCATTGTGGATGACAGCACCAACGACGACTGATTGATATCAGTTGATGAAGTTAGCGGTGGATCAAAAGCTGTTGTTGCTCGACTTTCAGAAATTTGTCTACCTGCAAGACCACCACCATTGCTGTCTTTTACTATCAGCTCAGGCTTTGCACTGGCATCTGATGATAGGTGGGCTACATGCTGATCAATCACACTGACGGTCTCACAAGTATGCGTGCCTTCTGCAACTGAATCTGCATTTATTTCTACTTCACGTTGTAGTTGTACAGAACCTTTAATTAACTTAGCAGTAGTAGGCATATCCCTCATCTCATCATGATCAACCAAAGACAACTGTGAAGTATCATTATCATTATCACGAATATTCACTTTACCGTCAACTTTATCATTTTCAAACTCTTTAATAACAGAAGTAGACAATTTTGGTTCCTCCTCACAAATCATTAAAGGTTTTATACCTTCACTCTGACTAGTTATACCTTGTAAACTTGTAGGGTCAGAACTGCTCTCTGAAGCAGTAACTCTATTCTGTGACACTCTATTCAACAATGGCTTACCAGTTGCAACTACAGACTTCCTGACCAAACCGTTATCGTTACACAATTCGGAGTCATGCCTGGAGTTTACATTTAGCTTATCACTGAACTTGCTCACTGGTTCACAGTTCACCTTTGTACGCACCTCTTGCAAACGTGTAAAACACAACCGTGTTTGTCTTGCATCTTGTAACTTATCTGTTGAGGATGTACTACGAAACCTGTTACACTCACTAGGTCTATATGCATTACTAGACATCATGGAGGCTTCTCGATATCCACCACTCTGAGGCCTATTCGTCATCAATGATTGCGTTTTACCCTCAGACTGCTCTATTCTAGGGGTGAGATTCAATATACTGGCAAACTTGCCCATAGATTGATTGACACTATCTTTTACTAGTTTCAGGATATCATCAAACCTTGAATCGATACCCTCATCCACCATACGGGAGCTCATCTTCACCCACTTCCTTTGCAGTCGAGTAGGTAGACGTCTTGCTATTACTTCTAGTATAAAACTCGAGTTGAGGTAACTCATCCAATTCATCGAAATCATTCCATTCTTGTAAATTAGCAAATTATCTAAAATCTCAGTGAGTGCCTGGGAGTCATCCTGTAATTGACCACCATTACCCTTAACAGCCTCGAATAATTTCCCTACAATCATCGAAGGTCTTCCAAACCTTTGACGTATTATGCTCATAGCCTCATCGTAGCCCTCTTTTGGCTTCATAAACTTACAGCACTGTATAGCTCTTGCAGCATCTCCAGTGCAATACCTCATCAAATACATTAACTTCAATTCATCACTTGATAGAAAACTACTCAACATGATCTCAAACTCCTTTACAAATTGTAAATAATCAGCCGGGTTTCCATCAAAACACCGTGGTTCTAATTTAGGGAGTTTGATGTTCCTATTATTCCTGAACGGCGAAACAGTAACATCAACCATATCATGCTTAACATCAGACCCATCCTCACAATTAACAGACAAGTCACCATGACTTACTTTCCTGTTTGCATCCAAGACACTCTTTCCCTTCTTTGACCCAGGCATTGTTGAACTTGACCCAATTCCAAAAAAGTTCCAGATATTGCTTGTTCAAAGAGGACTTGACCGGCACCAGGAAAGATGAACGGTGACTATCGAAACTTTCACCAACTGTTTGAATCCACGAGATCTGTTTCCATTGTCAGAAACTGTCAGCCACGTCTCATAAACCGTTAATGCCCAGCTCTCGCTACGCTCGGGCCCACGCTGTTCTTCGAAGATTTCGGAAACGCTTAGTTATAACGGACGAATAAACCAAAACACCGATCTGCCGCTTGATATTTCTTTATTGTTACACCAACATATAAAAAGAATAAGTGAACTAAGGTCTGAAAACAAATATTACAATAATAAATCATTGTATTACTTCTGACGATGTTTCACTCTTCTTTCTGAACAGCGACCGATGAGACGATGACTGTCGTATTGATGCCTCCGCGAAAATTGGGGAAGTTGATTTTGAGCAAACAACCAAGAATTGATCGTTCAATCTTCAACTCCATTGACACCAAGTGTGCAGACATGGATAAGCATTATTTAAATTTCATAAATTTGGTTTATGGTTAAATTACATTGTTGCTGACGTTTTTGACTTTGGTTCGTGGGAACAATATGATAACCAGTCATTCAATGGAGCACATCATGAAATATAGGAATATTGACTTCGCTTCAACAAAAAAACCCAAGTATGTTTTGGATGAATTAAAAATACCTGGGAAAAAACAGAGCTTTAAGTAATTCCCCAATATAGCCTAGGTGTGTACAAGTCCGAATCTTATTTTTGATTTGATTTATATCCAAATTGGGTAATAAGGAAGCTATTTTGCAGGTACGATCAGTTATGTTATAAGCTACAATCGTGACGTTGTATTACAAATTGATACTTTTCCATTGGTATAAGAGTATATTCCACAAATGTAACCCAGGTTGTGTCGTGGGGAAAGTTAATTCGTTATTAACCAGGCAACTGAAAGATACGGGACCAATAATGTTTGCAGATCATTTGTCATTGTAAATGGTCAAATATCCACATTATTCATTCTCATTCAAAAAGTCCAATGGAAGCCAAAATGTTGAGAGAAAAAAGAAGACAAACAACAGCAACGCAAAAGAAAGAAAGCAACGGGAGTCCTTAAGGAGTGATTAATAAATATATACATATATATTCTGTCTAGTAACTATGGTTATTTTGGTACACAAACTAACTAGTCCCGTTATGCTAACTTTTATATTATGTGTAAACTAATATTACTGTCCTGTGTAGAAATGTTTATCATCTAGTTCCAATAATATTAAAATTTACAATTGTAGTTTGTTGTAACTACACGTTTAAAGAACTTAAAATATCTATGTATGGTGAACAAGAAGGTGTAAGAGTCAGGCGCAAAAGTGCATTGTCATCTTTGAGCAGTCTGGTGACTGAGGAGATGAACACTGGAAGTGTGTTTGCATCGCGCACATTAGCTGGTAGTCGATTTCAAATGACTGAAAACTTATTTGAAGCCAGCCCTTTAACAACTTCGCTGGATAGAAAGTCGATGGCGTTTTTAAATCCTTCGCACTTTTTGAGTCAGTATGCAACATTCTAGAGGTCATATTAAACAGCTTTAAATTGTTGGATCCTGCGGTTCCTTTTTCATATGTGAGATGGTTTCGGGTATACATTCTAGTGAATTTAATTTCGTTTTTAATTCACCTATCTGTAGCCGCATCTCTTTAATTACGCATGTTAAGTAAGAGAGCTCCACCTTTTCAGAGAGAACATCTTCCACCTGTATTACAGGGGTCAGAGTTATGTTCAATTCCTTTATGCTGGGTGAACTCCTAATAATATGTGGTGGTTATATGTTATTAGATGAGCTGGTGTTATTTTCTAAATTACTGGTGTTCACACGAACACTTTAGAATTTTGAACCATCGTTATTAAAGATCAGTTAATGGTTACCAATAAATGACTTTAAACGAAAACACGTGCAAAAGCGTCACCTGATTTGAACGTACCGGCGCGAGTATATTGTATACCAATCTTTTGGTTTATAGCGGTGAAAGGGTTTACTTTTTTTGACACGTAGCTACGAGGTTCGGGTTCTGTTTTACAGTTTTTATCCCTTTCGGCCTTGTGAATATTTGTTTCTGGAGAGAGGTGTGTTATCAAACTGTGAGCATCTGAATTAGTGTGTGGCAGTAGTGACTTATTCTGCATTTTCTTTGTGGACGAGCTGGTAGCCCCATTCTTCAACTTCCCGGAATTGAGACCGCTTGGATTGGTGAATACCGGATGTCATGTACTGCAGTTTGTCACCGGGGTACAGGGATAGTTATCAGAGGAATCTAGACCTACGGTGGATTTCCTTCTTAGTCTACGGTTATACACTGAACCATTTTGGGCCTTATATTTTCACGCAAGTTCGTTTCCGAATACGATGTGCTTTGTATGGAAAGGTTCACACCCCTCTGCTCTGCCTCAACAGAATTTTGGGTGCTCAGGGGTGTTGTAGAGGAGCCGGGATTCATGGTTTTAGAATCATTCATATAAGTCATTCTTTGGATCGGCGTTTTGTCACGAGCTAACTCATTCGTATGGTAACGCGTATTTTTCAGTAGTGTTTTCCTACTGTAAAAGATGTCAGCATTAGAGGACGAGTCAGATTTCAACACGAGTTAGCAAGATTTATTTTTCTGGGACTTTCTTAGTCGATGGCAGCGCACGGGACGTTATTCATAGAGCATGCATTCAGAAGAGTGCTTTTGACCTCGTTGATCTGTGCATTATCCGGTATATTATACACAATTATGTTCTTCTCGTGCACTACACGTTTATATACTTCATTTGCAACGTAGTTTATCAGGTTTGCGGTCTGTGATAACTTTCTAGGTGAAGTACTACTACTGCCAGTTTCACTAGGCAGTGCCAGTTTAATATCTTAACTCCAAGCCCCCTAATGATAGAAAATAGTTCTTCGATTTTATCTTCACAATTAGGTGTAGAACAAAAAACTGGATTAGTGGTAGGAGTCAAAATGTTTGCTGCGTGATTCAAATCGCAAGACGCTTTGCAGGTGTCTACGAGGCCTAGATCATTACGTGTAGTATCAATATGTATACCATCGATGATGTTGTTTACTACGCAAGAAAGTGATGGGAGTTCAATGTCCGGACTTAACGTGTCTGCCGCAGTAGACCCATATTTAGTTGTTAAATCATCAGATGTAGTGCTCTCACTTCCTGCAGGCCTACTTATTCTGTTTGGTTTGCGTTTTTTATTGGGATATGAAGCGGACAGTGGAGTTAGACGCTTAGTTTGGACTATGAGCATTTAGAAAAGAGTTAAAATTCTTAAGTATAAGAGAATGAGCAAAGTGTCTGAAAGGCCCGTTTTAGAGCTTTAAAGATGTAAACTGTCTAGTTTTAATAATAATATATTTCTTCCTGTTCATGCAGGAACGTACCTATTGTACAGGCATGGATAATTTATTATATAAATTACACATAATTTGATATATGATGAATTTACAGTTTGGTTGTTCTTTCTGACATCAAAGTCAGTCGGAACAGTCTGCTATAAAGTCTGTTTGTGTGGCACATAAAGAGATATGGAAATATTGTCTTCGAATTAACAAAAAACCCAGACATCAGATGAATGTATTACAGATATATGGGAAAAATAAAGCTTGAAGTCAATTCTCCTATATAACTTTATTGTGAACAGCACCCTTTGCTTAAAGTTTACCGATGTATCATGTTGAGATCAATGATATATTCATTCCATTTTTCAGCAGTCTTATCATAGTTTTATAACAGGACAGAAATTTGATCGTGGAGGCGAAAACTAGATAAGGTCATGTTAAGTTGTTTTACTGCATCAAATGGTGTCGAGGTCGATTCAAAAATTCTCCATTTGCGCCATTTGTGTCTGCATGGCGGACTGTATTCGTAAGTTGGGTAAAGTGTTGAAAACTGTTTGAAAACCATATGCAGTTAACAGTTTATACTAATAGAAATATCGAAATAGAATATTCAAATAGTATGATGGTAGGTTGGCCCTACAAAGCGATCTAGATAAATTAGCTGAGTGGTCGAACCTGTGGAGTTTGGAAATTAATTCGAGGTAAAGCGCTGTAATGCACCTAGGTCAGATGTCTTAAACTTCACACTCCCTAGGTGACAGAAAACAACGTAGTGTTAACGGACACAATGACCTGGAAGTCATTGTCAATTATTATTCGAAAACAAATGCAAAATGTAGGGCAACCGTAGGTAAGGCTTCTCGAATGCTATGGGCACTCCGAAGAGCTTGCAAACGATTAGATGAGTCTGTTCAAAGTGTTCAACGCAATATATGTCAGGCCTCATCCAGAATACTGCATACAGGCGGCTAGTCCATGCTTCAAAAAGGAAGGACACATCTTAGAAAGAGTACAAAGGGTGGGAACGATATTAGTTAGTGGTATCTCAAGAGAGTGAGGTACTTAGATCTCTTCCAATTATCTTACCTTTGCAAGAGGCGACTTAATTTTAGCATGCCGTATAATTAAGGGTGATTTCAGGATTGATATTTCAAAACATTTCGCTGCCTATACGATACAATTACGAAGTCAACAGAAGAAGGTGCTAAAACCGAGATCTAACAAAATACGTGCGGAGTTTAGATTCTCTCACAGACTCGTCAACGATTGGAACTCCTTACCTGATTCACTAGTAACAGCTCCATCGGTGAACGCTTTCAAAGAGAAGTTAGATCTCTGCAGAGATATATATCGCAAGGAATAACGGGCCACCAAGGGGGCTGAGTCAGACGAAGGAAAGGGTGAAAACCTCTCTGAATACTTCTGTGACGTCTTCTCGTCTGATAGTACCACCCAGGGATATGGCGGGGTCACTGCCATCGCCACTCAGATGCCCTCAATTGTGGTAGAGCACACAAAGGTTCTCAAACTACTGTCTAAACTGAAGCCAGGTAAACCACCTGGGCCGGATGGACTTCACCCTAAGCTGTTAATTTCCTTGGCGGATATAATATATATTCCGCTTACGGAGATTTTCCAAATGTCTCTGATGTAGGCTAAGCCGCCCAGGGACTGGAAGGATGCCATTATAAGCCCTATCTTCAAGGACGGGGATAGGCAATTGGTATCTAACTACAGGCCTGTAAGTCTGACATGCATTATTGCAAAGGTATTGGAAACTATTATAAGGGATCAACTATTAGCTTATGTTGAAACACATGGCTTGTTGGCTGTGGAACAGCATGGATTTCGACCAGAACGATCCTGCCTGACAAACCTACTATTGGCTAGGGAAGACTGGGTTGAGGCCAGAGATAGAAACCATCTGCTGGAGGTGGTTTTTATTGATCTTAGCAAGGCATTCGACAAAGTATCCCACTTAGGTCTCCTTAGTAAACTTAAAGGTTTCGGACTAGACCAATGCCTATGTGAGTGGTTTAGAGATTACTTAATGGATAGAAGGCAGAAGGTTAGAGTTAACGGTGTACTATCAGGATGAAAAGCAGTATCCAGTGGAGTGCCCCAGGGAACTGTATTAGGTCCATTGCTATTCCTATTATACGTTAACGAATTACCAGGGATTCTTTCTTCATCTTCATTATTATTTGCAGACGACATTAATATATGAAAAACTGTAAATAATAACGAGGATAGGTCGGCCCTACAAACTGATTGAGATAAATAAGCTGAGTGGTCAAGCCTATGGAGTTTGGAAATGAATGCTAGGAAAAGCGCGGTAATGCACTTAGGTCAGAAGTCTTATACGTCGTACTCCGTAGGGGACGCAGAACTACCTGATGTTAACGAACAGAAGGACCTAGGAATCATTGTCAGCAATGATTCGGAAACAATTGCAAATTGCAATGCAGCCTCAGCTAAAGCTTTTTGAATGCTATGGGCAATTCGAAGGGCTTTCAAACGATCAGATGAGGGCATGTTCCAAATACTCTACGCCACATATGTCAGGCCTCATCTAGAATACTGCATACAAGCGGGGAGTGCATGCTTCAAAAGGGAGGCACATATTCTGGAAAGAGTACAGAGTGTAGGAACAAAATTATTTAGTGGTATCTCACATCTTCTTTATGATAAGAGGATGGAGCATTTAAATCTGTTCCCGTTATCATACCGAAGGAAGAGAAGCGATTTAATTTTAGCATACCGTATACTTAAGGGTGATTTAGGAACTGACCTTTCTAACCTTTTCTCCCCTTCTGGGATACATTTACGGGGTCACCGCAAAATGGTGCTCAAACCGAGGACGATTAAAATACGTGTAGAATTTAGATTCTCTCACTGAGTGGTCAACGATTGGAACTCCTTACCTGATTCACTAGTAACAGCTCCATCGGTGAACGCTTTCAAAGAGAAGTTAGATCTCTGCAGAGATATATTTTGCAAGGAATAACATAGGGCACAAGAGCCTGCATACTCATCATCTGAATCGGAATCTGAGACCTTAACGCCTGAATCGGACGCGCGTCCATTGGATTTTCAAGGTCGTTTTTCGAAGTGGTGTTTTGCTTTTCCCCCCTTCAATCCTACTTATTTCTTACAATAACTAATGTAGGGCGGAAGCGAATTACAGGACTCGAAGTAAATAAGAGCGACGGTGGCGTTAAATATACTAATTTCGTTGTAGAGTCAATTTTGATTAGAAGTGGATTTATATGAGACAATTCTCACAATTTAGGTGCTTGAAAAATGATAAGTAGCATACTATTTGACTCGGACGCTGTCATAAGAGTGTCGATAAGTATACTTACCGATTACATAGTTTTACTTCGTTCAAATATTGTCCTCCGGATGTGTGCAGATCAACAGCAAGGACTATTTCGGAATCATGTTTCGTATTCTGTTGTTCAGAAGTAGCCAGAACTATTGTTTAGTTTGTGACTGCCTGTGTTAGAGTTCACTAGATGTGTGGAGTGGTTTGCGCGTACAACTTAGACTGTTTTAATTAGCTTAGACTTTATAATTGATAGCTATTCAGCAACCTCCGGATTGAAGAAAATTGTAAAGAAACAATTCCGAAAGGAATTTTTACCGAAATCTGAGTATATTTTTGAGTTTTAAGGGGTTAACTTGATTGATACATTTATTTATTCGCATCTTGAGGTAAAATATTACGTAATAGTAAGTGGATCTCGGGAATAAAGTGTTTGAAGCCTAATATGGTGGTAATTTTCCAGTTGAATGCCCACTTAAAAAGTGTACAGATAATAGACACAGACTAGCTAGTCGGCAATCCGTTGGTGAATCGTCTTCTTGAACTTGTATCATATAATGTAATGACTATAATTTTAATTCCTCTCCAGTGTCCTCAGTTGTATTGCCTTTTTATCAAGACGGCTTATTCAGTGTGTAACCTCCGTCTTAATAATGTCAAATCACACATTTTCCAGAGAATTACATCACAAGAGAATTAACACCACTGTACTCTTGGATTTAGAGGATTTCCTTTCTGTGCTGCTGCAGCTGTCACCGCATCCTTCAACTACTCAGTTACTATCATTACTGGATAGTAAAAGGTGCAACTGACCTTCGTTAATGCCTTTCCAGTGGAGATGAGTTGCTACTTTTAGGTAGTAGGCTAGGACTCGGTTTGAGCTATTGTCATCAAAGTGGAGGATTGAACGTTCAAACTTCATCCACAGAATCATCGGCTTAGGTGCAGTAGACGTCGTTAATTATCAATTGGATAAAAGTGCATGTGCGTCCGTGTTTCTCTTACACCGAACAATTTCCCTACTTTTTATGAAGTGAAATTGCTAAAAGTCTGTATTATCCTTATGGAAATGTGGTTCTTACTTGTTAACTGGTATTTCAGTTATTCTAAACAAAAAACACGTAATCGTTACTCCTAGAAGCTCCTGCAGATAAACAGTCAGGTCCTATTATTTTAACTAGATTTAAGTTTTAAAGCAACCTTAGTAGAAATAAAAGCTCTGATACTGACATTTCATCCGATTCGGAGTTAATTATATTTGTTCCAGAATTGTGCTCTGTGATATCCTAAATACACGTCTTAAGACTTTATTCTCAACAGACCTGGTCTTTCGGTTTGGTTTTAGCTACCAATCTAAATAATTACCAAAATTCTAATGTTACATGATATATATATATATATATATCCAAATACTTTTCGTAATTGTTTTGGTATTTTGGTACTGGCCAAGTTGAGTTTTTGAAAAGAATTCGCATAATAAAAATGAGCCCATTATCTTGCTACATTTATTGTTTTTACCGTGTTCAACTGTCTTCATAGATTTATGTTAATATTGTCATTATCATTTTACAATATTTTTATTTCAATACTGCAAACTTCTTATTTTCCTTTCTTCCTTAAATTCCAGACTTATGAATGGAAAAACAACCGTCCCTTGAATTGTTTTCTGTTGTAGAGCTAGAGGATTTGCTATTAAGGCAGATGAATTTGCATAAAAGGTTTGTCGTATGAAATTGTTTTTTATTCTGGACATAGCCTTTTTTCGAAGTTACCTGATTCCGGTGAAAAATTACAAAAGTCTATTCAAAAGATTCAGTCTGTTTTAACCGAGAAAAAGGTATTAACGTTTTAAATTCACTTTTGTGAAGATCTATTCTTTATAGAACTTTGCTCTAAAAACTGTTGAAAAACTTACAGCATCAAATATTCAAGGAGGTATCACCCGCAAACTATCAAAGTAATCGTAAATCTTTTGCTAATATAAAATTTAATCTTCCTTTTTTAGCTGTGTATCAAAAATCGAAGAAAATAACTCAACAAATGATATTGATGAAGATGTAGCTGTTGATTCAGTTGATGTTCTATCCAACGATCTGGCTAAAATATCCGTCAGTTTATGTTAGTGTACATGTGTTTATGATGTGTCATTACTATTCAATTTACCCCTGCACTGCTCATAATTCTTAGTATAATTATCCGGTTAAAATCGTTGTTTACCATAGTTTATTATATATTTATTTATATATAATCACGATAATTTCTATCAAAACAAATTTGATACATTATGGGCACCAAGAGATGTGCGAGGGCCGGAATACTGCCCGTGCAGGTAGTTGTCTTAAAGGACTACCCCCTGAGGCTCTGACTTGAAAACACAAGGTTGTGGAGTAGCGTCCTCATAGCTTCCGGTGACCAAACAGGTTTATACACCATTCGATCCAGACGGATTCTAGAGCCCACATATACCATTGGTTTGGAATCAGGACTATTCAACTCCCCACTAGTCTGGTTTTGAATGCCAGAATTTCGTGTTTACCCTTTCACTTTTGTGAGAAACATTCCAACTGCGTGAAGGTAGTGTATGGGACTTACCTAACAGAGGCTATGAACGCGTGGTCATATGAGAAAATTTGGGGAGAAAGACCGAAGTCCATCCACCCTCGGTCATACCAGTTCGTCTATGGGGGCATATACATGATCAGTTAGGTATTTGTGACCATCAAATTTGACGCTGTCTGACTCGTCAAATACATAAGAGTGAATTTTGTAGTGCTACTTGCAGTGAATAATCAGACTCCAAACCTTCACAGTTAAAATAGTCAGGAAATTTGTCATAAACACTTAACTTTCCTTTCAATATCATTTTAAACAATATTACATCAAAGAAAAGTTTACGGTAATTACACCAGAATGTATCCGCACTCTATGAAGTGTTCTTTGCTTTAATCGTTGAAGCTAGATATGTGATAGGGAGTTTAAGAAGTATTTGATTTATTTTTATTTATTTTTGATTTACAGCTTGATTCCACACTGTATTTTTGGTACAAGTATGGAATTTTCAGCATGGATATCGGTAGCCCAAATTTTGCAGGCCGACCATAGATATCAGGTGTGCGCCGGCGTGGGCTCGAACCCCGGACCATGTGCATGGTCGGCGAGAGTCCTAACCGCTGTGCCACCGACGCACACAAGTGATTTTAGATTCTTGGAAATATGGTCTAAAGTCGTCCACAATCGCAATCTCAGCACGGATACAAAAGACTCATGTGACACTTGGTAACTTACGCTATTTCTTGCTTAGTAGACGTGATATCCGCCTATTGACCAAAGGGCGAATGTACTGCTCACCAGTTCGCTCTGTTCTCCTCTATGGCTGTCAGTGATATATGACCATTAAAAGTGGAAAACATGGAAAGTCTGACTAGCTGTCTTTGATCATAGCTATCTTCGTTCTATCTTCCTTGTTAGGTGGTATAATCGGGTGAGTAATATTGAGCTTAGGCTCCGAGTGTTGGGTAATGAGAGAGTCAATCGATCAGATTGTGAAGGTACATCGACTGAGATGGCTAGAACATGTGTGTTACGTATCCCTAGCCATTGCCTTCCTCGATGGGGAATGTTATCTGACAGACAGAGGACCGATGAAGTTGGAGAAGGGCTAGTGGTGATCGAACGAGAACATTGCATTAGTCCACGAAATCGTTGACAGTTAGTTTGAGCCAGTCATGTGGGGAGGTGTAAACTGCTTGGCTGGCTGGAGTCCTCGAGATTCTAAGAACTATTGGCTGGGTATTGCTCAAAATTGTTCTCAATGGTGCATTCACTCTTTGTAATCTGCCATATCCAATCAAACCCAATTGTTTTTCTATGTTACTATTCTTTCTCCCCCACATTTCTATGTAATATGTTTCTTAAGCAGTATTCTCAAATATACTATTTCCTGTCTAATACGATAGGGCAGCTCTTCTTTTTATCACTGATATATAAATTGTTCACTCTTGTTTGGTTTTATTTTTCTTTATGATAGCTAGTTGTGATGTCACTGATTCATATTCGAATAATACGTATGACTCTGTGCCGTGTATGTCATTTGAAGAATATGCCGTTATCAGAAAATCATTGAATCTTCCTTGCTCATATATGTTGAACACATTTCGATGGTTTACGTTTGCCATTCGATTTGTAGGAGATTTGGTATATCTGTCCGTAGTCGACTGTAGGTAAGTAATAAGGATATCATTGTATAGTATAGGTTAATTATTTGTTGTGTTTTTTAAATGCCGCTTATCAACACAAAACGGTGTGGAAAGAAGTAAGTGTTTAATGGTTGAAAGAAAATTACACATTTTGGACTTCATTAAAAAAGATGTACTCATAAGCTTGAGTAAAATGACATCAACGCACGTGTTCAAACCCTTTGCTTCCTGTGTTGTAATCAAGTTGGCTTACCAGTTCAGATTGCAACTGTTCACTTGTGAAGGTAAATGAAATGCATTTACTAGCGGATGACATATCATCTAATCCTCAGTGTTGGTCGGAATCTATTAGTTACAAGGGATAATTTATAAATGAGGATATTTAGTCTTTACATAGCAATTAAATTTTTTTACTCCTTCACGTTCCCCAGTAGAACATAGGGCTTCAAGCTAGAGGCTTGAAGTTTCAGTAGCAGTGTTTATGTTTGCAGGATGGGGTTGCTAGCCTTATGCCCAACCTTCCCTCTTTGTCAGTTTTATTACTGGCTTAGTGAGGTAAAGGAGTGCGTCTGTAGCCGGGGATCGAACTCCGGACCATGTGCATGGTCGGCGAGCGTGCTAACCTCTGTGCCACCGATGCACACATTAATTAATTTACTAGTCAGAAATTCCGTTGTACCAAATAGCATAGTTTGTTAATCTGCCTTATTATATATGGTTGTTTCCATCAAGAAAATACTATAGACATCGATCATCATTTCATCCGATCATCATAAGCCTTATTCTTGACTGTTATGACTCATTCCATCCTGCTGGCGAGTTATGAGCAGTTTAAACTACCGTTGTTACGCTAACTTCAACACACTTATTCTTATGATTGTTAAAATTCCATGTCAAAGATGTCCCTTACCTTATTTTGTTAGTGGACGTGTATATATCAACTTTTCAGTTGTAAAGATGTAGTCCATTTGTTTCAACATTAAACTTCCATATAAAATTAGAATCCATCCTAATCTAGGCCTCTGGTTAGTATTATCAGCCTACGATCAAAGTGAAGGTCTGACTACATGATGAAGCTGTCTAAAGCTATAGTGAGAATGTGTGACCAGCTGGATCCACCAAGTTGAATATGAAGACAAATATTCACTAATGACATTAGGTGGCATGGCACTAATAGGAGTTAGAATTCATGGGCCGTTGGGTTCGTTCTCAGTAGGTGAATGGTCAACAAGGATGAGACAGGTCTCTGATACTTCCTGGTTTCCAATGGTTCTCTAACTGATATAAATCCGTGATCTAACTTAAAAGTGAAAATCGTCGTTTGGCGTATAGAACTGTACCATTTCATTCAGTTAACTTCATTACCCTTCATATCTGCTTATTCAGAATTATTGCCATATAAAATTGAATCACGAAATAACTAAATTTAGAGTGTTTCTTTCTTTATAAGAGCTATAGAAACACCTTCGACAGCCTGTTAATGCCACGCCGCTAACTTCATATAGGAGCATTCAACGTCAGAACCCTCTGCGAAATCGAACAACAGGTATCACTAGTGAGAACTCTGGCATCTTGAGCCATGGATGTGTGTTGTGTGCATCAATCAATAGAATCTACAACAGTTAGCTTAAGTCACGTAGGAAGGTGTAGACTTCTTGGCTGGGGTCTTTGGGACCGTAAAAACCAATGACTGGAGACAATTGGTGATATGACTCAAAGTCATTCTTAATGGCTAGCGCAGACACATCCACTTCTTGTGATTTTTTTTAGAATTACGTTTAGAATTTACATTCCCAGTGGAACATAGGGCTTCAAGCTAGAGGCTTGAAGTTTCAGCGGCAGTGGTGTTTATTCTTTACGGGATGGGGTTGCTAGCCTTATGCCCAACCTTCCCTCTTTGCCAGTTTTATTACTGGCTTAGTGAGGCAATGGAGGGCGTCTGTGATCGGGGATTGAACCCGGAACCAAATGCGTGATTGGCGAGCATTCTACCGCTGTACTACCGATGCCTGTGATTTATAATATCCAAAAAAATTCTATTGATCTTCCATATCACTATTTTTTTTGCCTCATATCTGTTTATTATCTCTCGCTACTCTCTTCTCTTACTTTGTGTGCTACGTGAAGTGTGGTGAATCGAACAGCTGTACATCTGTGCAAAGTTCTACGTCGAAACTAGTTAGTCAGTCAGTTTCTTTACAAATAACACGTTTCATTGAGTTATGTTTGAGTATGACTATTGAAAATGTAAGAACAAACAGTTCAGCAAATACGACTTTGGATATCTATGGTTGTTTATACAATCTCTGAGAAAACCGATCCTCGCATCGACTTCAGCAAGCTTGATAGAATACCGCAGAAACCCATTACATTCCTTCATTGTCAAATGCTACTTGGATGAGTATTTGTCATGAATAGTAAAAATGTCGCCAACCTTTTTTCCAGTGTTGTGTTAGTGGTTGTTAACACCAATTGACAGCAGGTTCTATAGGTTGGCATCTTGTAGACATGTTGAAGATTTCACTAATTGTTAGTTGAATGGGGATTTTTCTCTTTGTTATTATTTACTATCCATATTTTTTCGTGATTTTTTGAAGATATGGCTTAATCACTAAAGTATTTGTGATTATTAAGCTATAGATTTCTGTTTCAAACAGAATCTTATCAGCTTCATGTTGGGCATCCGGAGTGTGTCGTAAACTTACACACAGTAAGTGTATTAGGCACCGTAGTTATAGCAATAATATTGGTTCTGTATTATTTACCGATACTGTGTAGTGAGCGACGTCGTAAGTTATGTACAGAGTTCTGCATATCGTAAGTTAAATGGGAAATTTAAACTCCCATCTCCCCCGGTGAGTGATTTATACGTCATACACCTTCACACTGTCTACCTCAACGCTGACATGTTGTCAGAGGTCAGATGAGGTTACAAAAAAGGCTACAATTAGTCCAAAAAAGACATCGTATGAGTACATGGAGTCGGTGGCCAATTATAAGAGTCATTTAAAAAAATACTATAAAAGGGTGCACTTGATCACTGAAAGCTATCATTACAGAGTCATGGTGATAGTTTTCAGACCCGCTTTTGTTAGTCTTAGCCTTATCTCCCCATTTACCTTATCTTTCCTTCTTTTTTTTGTTATACTTTTCGACGATATCCTACTATTACTTTAGTCCGTCTACTTATCTCCCTTTTCTGTTATTTTCTATTCGATATCTGTCTGTCTGTCTGTTTTCGACATAGAACTTTGCACAAATGTGCGGAAGTTCAAGTCGCCACATTCCGTGTAGCACGCGAAGCAAGAGAAGAAAGTACAAGAAAAGCATAATAGAAACAGTGAGCAGAGGTGTGAGACAAAGGAGTAATAAAGAAATACAAAACAGTTTCATTGGAGATCATAAGTCACAGGGAGTGGATGCATCTGCGCCACTGAGAACGATTTTGAGCCATGTCACCAATTGTTTCCAACCATAGATTTTTACCGTCCCGAGGACCCCAGCCTGGAAGTCTACACCTTCCTACGTGGCTTAGACCAACTGTTGTGGATTTCATTGACTGATGCCAAGTTTTTGTTTGACCGCCGCTAGCTTTTTTCCAGCCTGACCCTATATCCGCTAACATTGCTCGTCGAGGGAGGCGATGGCTTGGCATACGTAACACATGTCCTAACCATCTCAGTCTTTGTAGCTTCACGACTTCGTCGATTGATTTCCCCTGTTTACCTAGAACTCTACGCCTAACCTCCATGTTGCTCACCTTATTATGCCACTTTACACGGGAAATAGAACGCAGGCACCTATGATCAAAGACAGCTAGTCTTTTCATGTCTTCCACTCTCAGTGGCCAGGTCTCACAACCATAAAGGAGGACGGAGCGGACTGATGAGCAGTACACCCGCCCTTTGGTCGATAGTCGAACATCTCGTCTACGCCAGAGTCGGCGTAAACTAACAAATGCGAAACGAGCCCCTTGTATTCGTGCTGAGATTTCGTCAGAGATCAGCCCGTTGGGGCTGATGGTACTTCCCAAATAAGTGAAGCGGTCAACGTGCTCTACCACTTCACTTCCTATTTTTAAACTAGGCGTCGATGTAGTCCAGTCCTGTAACATCATCTTGCATTTGGCGGGAGCGAATCGCATGCCAAACATTCGTAGATTGCGGCTCAAGGTGTTTAGAAGACTCTGCATTTCGTCAGCGTCTTCGCCTAGAAGGACTATATCGTCTGCATATTCCAAGTCAACGAGATTATTCCCCGGTAGCAAGTCAATCCCTGAGTCGCTGAAGTCACCTAGGGTTAAGTCCATTAACACATCTATGATGAAGTTGAATAGAAAAGGAGATAATGGGCATCCTTGACGGACACCACTGGTCGTCATCAGTTCAGATGACAGCTCGCCGTAAGCCCTCACCTGGCTGTATGAGTACGAGTAGAGTGCCTTAATCAGTGCAATATATTTTCTCGGAATTCCCTTTACAGCCAAGCATCTCCAGAGAACTTCCCGATCGACAGAGTCGAATGCTGCCTTTAGGTCAAGAAATATAATGACTGTTGGACGCCGGTAGGAATGCCTATGTTCTAGAATCTGTCGGAGGGTGAAGATATGATCAATACACCCTCTTCCTGGTCTAAAGCCTGCCTGGCTCTCTCGTGTTTGTGCTTCCCGAGCACCACTCAGTCTACGCATGATTATTGAGCCTAAGACTTTAGATACTATATTAGTCAAGCTAATCCCTCTGTGATTATCACAGGAAGACTTGTCTCCCTTCTTGTATATGGGGATAATCAGTGACTTACACCAACCCGATGGGACTTCTTCTGATTCCCAGACGCTGCCTAGTACCTCAGTTAATCCGGACAGTAAGCTGTCTCCACCGTACTTAAATACCTCTGGAGTCATTCCATCAGGTCCCGCTGCTTTGCCTAGTTTCAGATTGGTGACAGCTTTAGTAACCTCAGTTAGTGACGGAGGACCTGTGTCTATATCCCATTCAGGGAGGTGTTGGATGCTCGGAAGGTTGAGCGTGGCTGTGGGCAAATTAAACTGCTCCTCATAATGCTCTTTCCAACGATCCAGTCGTCTATCCTGGGAGCTAATTATAGTGCCATTTTTTTCCGAGATTGTCTCACTGATGATTTGTCTTCTCCCACCCGTTTCCCTGATGAGTCCAAAGAGTTGCCTGGTGTTGCCTATCCTCGAAGCTTTCTCCATCTCTTTGGCTTTTGTCGCCCACCACTGTTCACGGTCCTTGCGGAGACTTTTCGTAAGTTTCCTCTTGTGCAGCTTTCGCTCCTCATTGAATTCGGAGCTCGCCGGAATAAGTCTTCTAGCATCTATCAGTTCGGATGAGGCGGTGGAGATCCAGTGGTTTTTACTCACCTTTGGGTTTACCTTATTCACAGCTTTTACAGCTGTATCTATGGCTGCCTGGATATTTTTCCAAGCTTCTTCAGGGTGAGCACAGCTGTCGAACACAGATATGTGTTTAGCTAGTTCTTCCTCAAATACGGATTTAGTTTCCTGATCGAGCTGGGGACGTGATGGTTTTACCGCCAGCTGTTTCCTACGTCCGTTCAGTCGTAAGCACACCCGAGCGCGGACCAGTGCATGGTCGGTATCTACGCACGTGTTCCAGAAGGAGCGACAATCTCCTACCGACCCACGCCAACGATAGCTTATTGCTATGTGGTCTATTTGTGTCCAGCGTTGGTTTGATGAAGGGGGTCTCCAAGTCAAACAGTGTCTCTCCTTGTGTTTAAAGTTAGTGCTTACAAGAAACAAATGATTATCAGAGCAGAACTGTAGGAGACGGTCACCGTTGTCGGTTCGCTGGCACGGAGCTCCATAGGTGCCACCGACATCCTTCTCAGATTGACACAATTTCCCTACTTGAGCGTTAAAGTCACCAGCTAGAACGACTATGTCTGAGCGTTTAGCCTTTCGCACCAAACTAGACAGCTTTTGGTAGAACTCATCCTTCGTTTCATCTGAACTGCAGTCAGTGGGGGCGTAGGCGGAGATTACGAAAAGGCATCGGCGAGTAGTGCAGTCCTTCCTCCTTCTTACTGATCCGTTCAGGCGGACAGCACACATTCGGCTATCTACCGGGATCCAGTCAAGCAATGTCTTTTCTGCCCTAGTACTCAAAGCTATCCCTACGCCAGCTAATCCTCGTGAACTAGCTGTGGCATCTCCTGACACCCTCAAGGTGAATTTTGCAGATTCAACCTGTTGGCCAGGTGGGGTTAGGTGAATAACCACACTTGGGTCTTGTATGCGTGTTTCTGAAACACAGCATACATCAATGGCTCGTGATGCCAGGGTCTTGGCTAGTGATGCTTGTTGTCCTATTTGGCAAAGTGTCCTAACATTAAGAGCTCCTATATGAAATTGGTGGCGCGGCTTTAAGAGGCTGTCGGTGGTGGTTTTTTGGCTTCCATCGTTTTTAGTGGACGCAGAGTGGAGAGGAAGTGGAGAGCTATCAAGTCGAGGAGTTGCATCAGTGGAAGGAAGGCAAGATGATAGAGATGAAGATGAAGACAAAGATGAGTGAGTAATAGAGAGGTTTCGTGTGCATTTCGGATTGTGAGGGCGATTGTTACTTCCCGGCTGCCCACACCGTGGAAGTTGGTTGCGTGACCGCAGAGCCCAGGGGACAACTGCTTGAGGCCGGTCACACGCGGCCTGTTTTTATTCGTTCTTTTTTGTTTGGTGTGTCTCAGTAGCAGATTTATCACTCCCGCCCTGTGACACGGCAGCAGGAAGCGCGGTCGTTGTTAATCCGGGCCACGGCCGATCCGGCATGAAATTTTGTAATTTTGTATTGGACATGATGTTGGATTGGGTAGCTGCTTTTTGTTTAACCGCTATCCAAACAACCTGCCTGGCATGGTAGTACCTCAAGAGACATAAGTCTCAGCCAGTATAGCTTGAATAGATCATTGCGGTGTTCAAGCCCGACCACCACGTCAAGGTAGCAGCTTTCGGTCGGGATCGATATTCGATATACAAGATATAAGGTGTAGCACAACCCCTGGACTGTTAATTAGTAATACTAAGCTCTTTTTTCATTAATGTCTGTGGTTCTCTGTGTTATAAAATTCAAGTACACTAGATATCAGTTTTCGTAGAAGTTTTTAATCATTTTGTTGAGGTTCATTAGACACTTACCCTATTCCATAAATGCATTTATAAATAGTCATTATGTAAGTGTGAACCTGTTCGCAAACTACACTGCAGGTTCGGGTTTGATTCCCAACTGAAGCGCCCCCAAACTTCGCTTAGCCGGCAGTAAGCTCAGTGAGAAGGAAAGGTTGGGTGTGTATTGCGTGAGGCTTGGAACCCCACCCTGTAAAACTCCACCATCACCGTTACTGAAACTAAAGAGCTTAAGCTTGAAGCTTTATTTTCCACTGGGAACGCGAATGAATGAGAGAAAAGTCTGAGCTTACAGAGAACTCAAAGTATGCTGTAACCAAAGAAGCATACCTGTTTTTTCTTGATGAACCAATAAACATGTTTCGTAGGGAGAAACAATTTTTTTCGAATGATCACTAGATTTCCTCCTTTTTTGAGGCCTTTTACTTAATTCACATATAAAGTAGATATGTTAGCGTTTGCTCTAATATATAGCGATATCTTGAAACCCTATTGCACTGTTTTTGAAGAAATTTTCATCACACAGTTTTCTTCATACAAAACTGTTTTAAAGGTGAGGTAGTTGGTGGAATTCAAAACTGCGAAAAGGTTTTCATTTTAGCATACCTTTCCCCGAAGCTTTTATCCCTAGTGTGGTATGTGAAGTAGTGATGGAAATCAAGGGTAGTTGTTATGCTATGTATATATGCGGCTTCAGCACAGGGCTACCACTGACCAATTACTTCCTCGACTTCCTGAAGCCTGCGTTAATAACCGGCCATATTTTTTAGCCAATTGAAGTCCGCGTGACTCAATGGTTAACGGGCTTAGCTAGTAAACTGAAGGTCTTAGGTATGTTCCCCTTGTGGGGGGAGGTCATGCATGCACACAAGTGAGTCGTTGGTTCAGTGGTAGAGTGCATGCTCGCCAACCAACTTTCATGGTTCACGGTTGGATTCCGGACCGATGTACTCCTAAACCTAGCCTGATTTACGAGACAGTAGTTAGTCTGAAAAAGAGAGTAGGTTAGAGCGTGAGACTGCCAACCCCATCCCACCCCCATAAAACAATACTAAAGCTAATGAAACTTAAGGGTTTGAAGCACTATGTTCCATCCAGAACGCAAAGACTATGAATCCATTTTATGATTTTAAAAGAGCAGCAGCTGGATTATTTGGGGGATTGTCGTACAATTCCGTATTGAAATCTTAACGCGATTCATCTTCTGTTAAGGTAAGGCCACCTTTTATGGTCTGATTGTAGAGTGTAATTCCTTTTTTTCTCTCTCTCTTAACGCGATGTCGTGATAACGTCTGTGTTTTGGAGTATCATTAGAATGGTAAACAGGTTTTTCTGCCAACCTAAACTTGTTACAGGATATATATATATATATATATATATATTAAGTATCTCTTGATAGGGCATGCCTTTTTGTTTTTATTCATTTCAGGAATCCGAACAGAAGTCTTCTACGTGTTGGCCTCTTCAAAACATGGTTTCCTGGCATGGATTCATCAAATACAGTAAGGAAAGGTTCTAATGATAATAAAACTTCTGTTTTTATTGGATTTCACTCAAAACTACCATTTTTAGTTGATGGTGACTAGCATTGGAATCCAGGATGCTCATTTCGTCCTGTTTGAGACTCGTCATTCAGATGTATTTGCATTCCCGCTGAGACTCGCCACATCGCCACTTCACTTCGTCCAAGATCTCCAGTAGGCTTTCATTTTCCTCCTCACACGATCTTCCGCATGTTGTTCTCGAGTGCCTAGCTCTCGTCGCTTCACATTTGGGCTCCCCTCAAGGGCTTTGGCGTGTAATGTCACTCGACTATCTCAGTGTATATCAAATCCATCACCATTTCCTTCGGCATATTTGTTGGGCGATGGGTTCTTGGTTGGTTCTTTGTCAGAGTTCCTTGTTGCTTATCCTTTCTGACTGGCCATCTGATCTTTTGGTTTGGAGCCAGTGAAGTGGGCAGCTGTTGATGAAAGTCTACACCAGCTTGTTGGTCATGCTCCTCGCAATGCACCTGAAAGTATCTGTACCAATATAGAAGCACTGGCTTAACATTACTGTCGAAAATTGGAGTTCTATTCTTTATACTGAACGCAGTAGGTTTTCACACTGCCTGCAGAATAATGCAGATGTGTCTTAATTTTCGGATCCTGCTGTCTAAATAAGTGAAATGGTTGGCTTGCTGTAGATTTCGCTTACTCATGGAGATTGACTCTTGTCGTTGTTGTTAATATATGTGTAAAACTTGGGCACTGTGGTAGTAAGTAATTCCATATTAGTTTGTTTATTAGGTGTATCACACAGTCAGTGAAACAGTATTATTTACTGGATGACAGAGTTTCGAACAAAATTTATCGTGGTTCATAATCATATCAATTGTAATCAAACGAATTTGAAACTTGAGTTTTATAGTTTTCTTTGTTCTCTCCTATTTGCCTCTGTTGGGTTAGTAGAATTTTCCAGATATCAGGGACAGGTGATGAATCATTCTTACTACGTGTATTTGCAGTTGATTCGATAAACAAAGCTTCTGTTATCAATCTCTTCCTCCACCCTGTGACATTAGATCTTAAAACTGTCATCCTATCCCATTCTATTGTGTGGTTATGTGTAACTGCATTTAGTGAGTGCTATAGCTGAACTATTCTCTAGATTTCTTATCTTATTCGGGTCAAACAATCTAGATTTTGTTGCTAGGTTTTTATGTTCGCCTAGTCTGACTTCCCCTGTTCTACTACTTTGACCTATGTATTTGATCTGATAATCAACGCAGGCAGGGTATTAGATAAACCAAATTGTTTTGTTTTAAAGGCTCCACAGGATTGATCCTTTAACTGACAAAGCTTGTTTCTAATTGAGTTTGTGGGTGGTTTGAATGTCATTTTTATTCCTGCCTTTTTAAGAATTCTCAGGCGTAAGATTTCCGAGGTTCCTTCCTTGTATGGCATTACTACTGATGATTTAGATTCCTTATTGTTAGTATTGTCTTGCGCATATTTGACATGTCACTATGTGATACACCTTGTTGTTGTTGTTGTTGTTGTTGGTGGTGGTGGTGGTCGGGTATCTTCATCACCTGTCTTCTCTGCCTCCTCTGCTAATATTTTTGCATTTCTCCTATAGATCTTAAAGTCTGTGTGACACTCGACAAAGATCATCTGCGAAGTTCAGGTAAATTTATTAACTTATGGAAGTTTGTTTGAGGAATTTATTAGCCTTCTGTAAAAGCTTTAGCTTAAGACTTTAGATAAAATAAGAAAGCTGAAGTCTGTACTTCTCCACAGTAATAATAATAATATTAATAATTATAATACAAGTGAAAATTACCGTGGCCTTGTTTCACACAGTATTGTCGATGCAGTATAGAAATCCTAGCATGTCTAAAATTATTGAATATAATGTTCTCTTTACATGATACGGTGAGGGAAAAAACAAAGATTACAGCAGTCATAGAGATAAGTTGGTGTTTGCAATTATGAGAGTAAAACAAAAAAGTAACAGGACCATAAATATAATAGAAATAATAAAAGTAAAACTTGAAGGATGAATGGAGGAAATTGTTTATTTACTAGATGAAAAAAGGTTAGTTAGTTCTTGCCTGACACTATTTTCACTATCACATAAAATACGTGCCAAGTATGGTATCATAGAATTTCTGTACTTAGACGTGCAAGCATACAATTTTCTGAAGTTACTTCTTGTTCTACCTGAGGAGATGCAAGGTGAAAGCTGAGGGTAAGTAAAGTGGATGCTCCAAGTCAGACAAAATCCCTCTAGCAAATTTATTGCACGAAGTCAAGTGCCTATCGACAACAACGTTAACTATGTAGTCCACTGGGACACCACTCGCCCTATTGACTGACAGTCTTCAGCATTCTACGAATTGTGACATAGTCTTTTTTAAGCAAACCAGGAAAGAATAAGGGTGAACAATAAAGAAGAATAGGTAGGATGCAAGAGTTTATGAACTGTAAGAGGAAGGGTTGAGTTATATCCGAGTGTCTTTACTTCTTAATGTAAAATGTTAGGCGGAATATTTTACTGGCATCAATCTATGAAGTCTTTGGTTGTTGCTTTTAGCTGGTTAGAGAGATGTAGACTGCGTGGCTGGGGCCGTTGAAACTCTAAGAATCGATAGCTGGAAACAGTTGTTGACATAACTCAGAATCGTTCTTACTGGGGCAGATCTATCCACTTCTTATGAATTCCTAGACTTATTGGCTGACTGCTTTCAACGTAGAACTTTCCACAGATATACAGCATTTCAAGTTGCCACACTTCACGTGGTATACCAAACAAGAAAAGAGAGTAAAAAGAGTTTCAAAAGAGAGATTATAATCAGAGATATGTGACAAAAAGAGTAGTAATATCGAAGAACAATACAGTTTTATTGGATATTATAAATCACAAGAAGTGGGTGCATCTACACCATTGAGGACGATTTTGAGCCATATCACTACCCCGAGGACCCCAACCATACAGTCTACGCCTACCTACATGACTGGCTCAAACTAACTGTCAAAGATCGAACTAACTCGTTTGATTACCACTAGCCCTTCTCCAACTTCATCGGTCCTCTGTCTGTCAGATAACATTCCCCATCGAGGAAGGCAATGGCTAGGGATACGTAACACACATGTTCTAGCCATCTCAGTCGATGTACCTTCACAATCTGATCGATTGATTCTCTCATTACCCAACACTCGGCGCCTAAGCTCAATATTACTCACCCGATTATACCACCTAACAAGGAAGATAGAACGAAGATAGCTATGATCAAAGACAGCTAGTCAGACTTTCCATGTTTTCCACTTTTAATGGTCATGTATCACTGACAGCCATAGAGGAGAACAGAGCGAACTAGTGAGAAGTACATATATCCTTTTTTGACAGCTGGGTATGACGTCTACGCCAGAGATGAAATAAGGTAGCATTTGCGAAACGAGCCTTCTGTATCCGTCCTGAGATTTAATCAGCGGTCAACCTGTTGGGGCCGGCTGATGCAACTCCTCAAATAAGTGAAGTGGTCATCACTATCTACCACTTCACTCCTGCTTATCTTTAAGCTAGAAGTCACTGTAGTCCAGTCATGTAACATCATCTTACATTTGGCGGGAGCGAATCGCATGCCAAACATTCCTAGATTGCAGCTCAAGGTGTTCAGAAAACTGTGCATTTTGTCAGCATCTTCACCTAGAAGGACACTATCATTTGTATATTCTAAGTCAATGAGGTTATTCACTGATGGTAATAAGTCAATCTCTGAGTCCCTGAAATCAGTTTAGGTTAAGTCCATGAGTAAAATATCTGTGATGAAATTCAATAGAAATGGGGATAGTGGATATCCCTGGCGGACACCACTAGTTGTCACCACTTCAGATGACAACTCTCCGTAGGCTATCACTAGACCTAGACTTATTAGACTTTATTAGCGTCCATGTAATCATTCCCTCTCTCACACATTCGATCTCATTATAGTTTCTCGCACTTTTTTCTATACTTTTAAGTGTGCCTTTGAAGTGTGGCAATTAGAATTGCTTAACTCTTCTGCAAATTTCTACGTTAAAACTCAGACGGTTAGTCATTTTGTTTTATTTCTTGTGTTTCGAGTGAAACATATTGGGCTTCAAGCTTCTAAGTTTCAGTAGCCATTGTGTTACTTTTACGGGGTGAGGTTACTATCCTCACATCCAACCTTCCCTCTTTCCCGCATCTACTGGAGGCTAGTAAACTAGGCGAGATTCAAAAGTGTGTTAACCGTGAAACGAAGCTCAAATTCTCACGTGTCTGGCGAGCATCGTACCATTGAACCACCAACTTACCAGTCAGTCATACATGTGTAGATTTACCGAAACCGAATGGACAGTTTATTTTCAAGTGTTTGTCTGCGAGGCTTTGATTGATTTGAAGTTTGTTTACGAAGCGATATCAGTTAAAAAAAACCCATTGATAACCTTAAGTTCCTGGGTCAGACCTCCTGTGGGATATTAAGTGCCTACCGCTGAAGAATCTCAGACAGGGGCGAAACTCCCGTCCACTACTGTCTAGGTTTCAATCTCTCTCTAACTAATATCACTACATGATCAAACAGTTTTTGTCCCTATTGTAATGCCTTGTATTCTTTATTTTCCCTTCGTAGAAATCCAAACCCATCATCGGTAATGCACAAATGAAGAAGATGACACTTTATCAGCCAACTCAAGCATTACACGATTTATGGTTATTTTTAACAACAAAACCCAGTCAAAATAGAACAGTATCATCGTCATTGGATAATGAAGTGTGTTGCCTTGCTTGTTATCCATTCGACAATAATATCAACACTCCAAATGATATATCATACCTTAGTCGATTGATACGTTCTACACGTCATTCAAGTATAGTTCGTTCAATTCAACCATATGATTGTTACTTTACTAATGCTCAATGCGCTTTAATGTCAATTGTCTCTTGTTCGGATAACAGTAATACTACTGATAAAATTGTCAATTTTATAAATGATATGAAAAAACGAAATTATGATTACGAATGTTTAACTACTACTACTACTACTACTAATAATAATAATAATAATAATAATAATAATAATAATAATAATAGTAATGCTACCAATGATGGAAAAGCGACTTTCGATGTAGGTCAACATCTTATTGATGAGTGTTGTAAACTATGTGAATTCTTATTTACTCAAGTAACCAGTGATGATAATGTTAGCAGCACAGATGGCGATGTCCAACTACGTTATTTTAGAAATCCAATGGAATATTTAAAGTTATCTAAAGTTAAAACAATGATGTGGATGGAGGTAGGATTGATTCGATTAATTTGGTTGTTTATCAATTCTTGTTATTCACTATTTATAATAATATTATTATTCCCTTGAATTTCATGTGGAACGTAGGGCTTCAACAGCAAGTCTTCGTTTCACTGTGTTCACCGTAGTTTGTTTTGTCTGTCTGGATTCAACATAGAAGTTGGCACCGAAGTGCACTAGTTGGAGTTGCCACATTCCAAACAGCACACAGAGGTAGACAAGAAGATGAGTGAAGAGAATCAATAAAATTTGACAAGTATAAGAGTGAAACAGAATGGGTAGTGGTAGAAAGGAATATGAAAGATTACAGAGACTGAATACATCTGCGCTGGCCATTGACAACGATTTTGAGCCATGTCACCTATTGTCTCCAGCCATTGATTCCTAGAGTCCCGAGGGCCCCAACCCGGAAATCTGCATCTCCCTCCCTACCTGACTGAGTTTAACTGTCAAGGATTTCATGGATTGATGAGGCCATGTTTTTGTTTGACCACCACTTGCTATTTTCCAACCTGCACACCTATATCAGCCAGTAATGCCCGCCTGTCGGGGGAGGCGATGGTTAGGCATGCGCAGCACGTGACCTAGCCATCTTAGTCTATGTAACTTTATAGCCTCGTCGATTGATTTTCCCTCTTTGCCCAACACTCTACGCCTAACGTCAACATTACTTACCTTGTGAAACCACCTAACGTGAGACAGAGATCGCAGACATCTATGATCGAAAGCAGTCAACCTTTTCATGTCTTCATCTCGTATTGGCCATGTTTCAGAACCATAGAGAAGGACGGAGCGAACTGCTGAGCAGTACACACGTCCCTTGGTTGATAGCCGGATGTCACGCCCACGCCAGAGATGGTGTAAGTCAGCGAAAGCAGCTCGAGCTTTTTGGATCTGTGCTGAGATTTCGTCGCCAATCAGTCCGTTGGTGCTGATACACCTTCCCGAATAGGTGAAGTGGTCAACATGTTCTATCACTAAGCTATGAGTTGACGTAGTCCAGTCCTGTAGCAGCATCTTACATTTTTCAGGGGCGAATCGCATGCCAAACATACGAAGATTGCTGCTCAAGGTGTTCAGAGGACTTTGCATTTTTTCAGCATCCTCCCCTAACAGGACTATGTCATTTGCATATTCTAAGTCCATAAGACTATTCCCTGGTAACAAGTCGATTCCTAAGTCGTTACGTTCAGTTAAGGATACTTCCTTTAGCATATCTATGATGAAGTTAAACAGAAATGGGGAAAGTGGACATCCCTGTCGGACACCACTGGTTGTTACCAATTCAGATGACTATTCCCCATAAGCCCTTACACGGCTTACACAATTGTCCGTAAGGATTTCATCTCGTCCTCACTCTATATGCTTTATTTCCCCCTGAGACACATGCCCAACTTGTTGTTTTTCTCATTCGGATTCCACTCGAGCGGTGGCTTGGTGCATGGTATCATTCGACGGTCTGTCCTCAGTGTGTCCCCCTGATCCATCTCCATTTTCTTCGACAAAATAGTGGAGCGGAAGGTTGTTGGTTAGTTTGCTGCAGCGCCCTCTGATCTTCAGTATGGAGCGAAAGCAGCTATACAAAATCCTTTTTGTTGTATTCTTGTTGCCTAATTATTGACTCTTGATTCGTGTAAACTAAAAGTTGATAGTGTTATTTCGGTGATGATATAACAATAGCACTACTGATTTGTTGACTCGTTACTGTCTGTCTGTTTTCCACATAAAACTTAGCACTGATGCGCGGTAATTCAAGTTGCCATACCCCATGTAGCACACAAAGCAAGGGAAAAAAACTAGAAGAAATGCATAAAAGAGACAGTAAACAGAGGTGTGAGACAAAGGAATAGGAATAACGAAGAACAATATAGTTTCATTGGAAATCATAAGTCATAAGGAGTGGATGCATGTGCACCCGCCATTGACAACGATTTTGAGCCATATCACCAAATGTTTCCAACCTGCAAGTACTAACCGGGCCCAATCTTGCTTAACTTTGGTGATCGGACGAGAACCGGTGCTTTCAACGTGGCGTGGTCGCCGACGATAACTTCATTTGGCAAAGGATAATTACGGAGTTGAGGTCACATATTTCATCTTACCTGTGATTTACCAGCCTACCTAGCAGTCAAAACTGTCTAGTACGGCTCTTCAAATAACATTGTACAAAGGGTAATGTTACTATCCAGTTGGCCAGGCTGATTTAGGTGAAGTGGGCTTTGAACCTGGGACCCATTAGCTGACAGCCTAGTTGCCTAAACCAATCAACCACGTCTCCAAAATTTATCTATGCGAAACAATTTAGTTTCTAATTCTTTTGTTTATTTATTTGTTTATTTTTAGTTTCATTCTTTGGCATCAGGATTTCAGCTTTTGACGTTTCACTAGGACTTGTGTTCTTGGTTTTACAGGGTGGAGCTGCTAGCCTCACGCCCAACCTTTCCCTTCTTCAGGGATTGCTATCTGTTAGGCGAAGTTTAGGAGTGCATCGGCTGGAGATCGATCGAATTTCGGACCACATTCGTAGCTGATGGGTATTCTACCCGTGAACCACTGATACACACATCGTCTTTAGTGTGGTATACGTTGTTCTACTACTTTATTCTTGGTGTTCTGTGATCATTTTTCTTATCATATAACTATTTTCTATACTTTTAACAGGCTCCTATGGAGTTATATCTCTTGCGAAAGCTCAAAACTGCTTGTAGTATAATGACGAAAAAATCCACTTCAACTACAGAAAACAATATATCCAATAACTTGAATAAAGTGCCTGATGAAATTTTGCGTCGATTAGCTCTTGTTGGTTTGGGTCGGACACGTTTAACTCGTTTAGCTGGTCTAGGCGGTTGGAAAGGATTTGCAGGATTCTTAGCTTACCGTTCACAAGATACTTCAACTGATAATGATTTTAACGGGAAAGCTTTTGTGACTGATGATTTAGAGGTGATACAGTCATTGTACAGTTATTTTAGAAATATTTACATGTAAGTTACTTTGTATATTTCTTACGTTTAATGGTTGTTTGTTTTTTCACTTAGCCTTCATCAGATACATTGCTCTTTTTCCATTTTATTGTGTTCGAAGTGGGACATAAGAATTCAAGATTTATAGTCTCAGAGGTGGTGGTCTTGTTTTTGTGAGGTGGGGTGGGGAGTTTGGTAGCCTTATACCCAACCTTGTCTTCTTTCCAGGCTTTATTTCGTATATTACGGGCACCAGGAAATGCGCCATACAAAAGTAAAACAACAATATTTGCAATGAATACTGTTCTCTGAGCTGGTTGGTTTAGTTGCAGAGCTTTCATCATCCCGCTTCTGGACAACATCTCCCTTCAGCGCAATATTTAGCATAAAGTGAAATGATTTAAATTTCTTCATGAATGAAATAATAGTGTCTCACGGTAACCACCTTTACATATGTATTGATCATTTTTTACTGAATTGGATTTTAAACTTTGTGGTCAAATGATTTAGTTATTATGGACATGATTTAGTTTTATTAGTTGGTATATTTGGTCTATATTAACGCGTTTGTCGATTGCACATTCGTTTGAGTGACCAGGCTTCTAGGAATTCCCTGGCACTTTTGGTTTTTCCTCTGTTTAAGATTTCGACATTATCTCAATCAAATTGATGTCCATAGTTGTCTATATGCATTGATATGAAAGAATATATATCGTGTCTTTTCACGGCTGATTTGTGTTCTTGAATTCTAATTCGAAGGGTCGCCCACTTTGGCCGGTGTAATGCCTGTTACAGTTCATACAATTTATTTTGTAAATGGTGTTAATTTTATCTCCTTTTTCTGTTGGATGGATCTTTCGGTTTGCATAATATTAAATTAAGCGACTTGACTGGCTTGTGTGCTATATCTATATCAAACGGTTTCAGTATTCTAGCTGTTATTTCAGAGATATTTTTCATGTATGGTAGGATGAATTTTTTTGTGGTCTTTGATGATGGTTCCCAGTTGGTGTTGTAATTCGATTTGAAACACTTTTTGATGAAATTTTGTGGATAACCATTCTTTTCAACTCTGGAGTGCTACAGTGTGTTTGAATTCTTTTAAACAATGTCTGCACACAGTTTGTTTTGTGAGTAATTGGATCACCGCTAGTATAGTTGAGTATTTGATCTGTGTGTGCGTTGATTTTCTATACACACTTGTGTTTCTCAATTTCCTGTGTTAGTTCTTGTGATTAAGATTTCTAAAAATGGGATTTTGTTATCTAATTCTTCTTCTCTTGTAAATTTGATGTCTTCAAATATGTTGTTTATTAATTTGTGGGTATATCCCAAATCATTTCTCTTAATTATTACAAATGTATCATTAACGTAACTTACCCAGATTTTTGGTTTAATTATAGGTGGAGCTATTAATTCTAATCTTCGCATGAGAAATTTAAATCATTTCACTTTATGCTAAATATTGCGCTGAAGGGGGACGACAAAAGCTCCGCAACTAAACCAACCAGCTCAGAGAACATTATTCATTGCAAATTATTCACCTGAGCTAAAAATCTTCTGTTTTATTTCAAAACAACAGTATATGAAGAAAAGTAGATACTGTGTCACTAAAAGTATTTTAAACAGGCTTCAGACTTTTACCAACAGCTACCTTCGCTTTATAACAAAAATCAGATGACTAGAAAGGATTAGCAACAAGTATACAAAAGGAATCGGAGATAAATTGGACATACACACTGAGCAGACTGTTGAGTGACATAATGCACCAGACAGACGGTCTAGTTAAATCTAAATGGCAGGCGGAAAACTAGGCACCCAACAGTAACATTAGGGACATGGTATGAAAAGAAGAGAGCTTATTGGCGCAACCGTGTGGCCAGCTAAAAAGGACTTTAGACAACATGATGAAATGAAGGTGTGCTGTTGAAGCTCTACGTTCCACCCAAGGGAATAATGATCATGATAATCAGGGACGGAAGTCGATTAGAGAATCAGGGGAGAATTGCAGAGGTTTCATACATACCCTTGAATCTTACCCAAGGATCAAATCTACCACTTATAGGTTACTAAAAGAGCACATTAACATTCAGTTGTTGGGTTGGAATTCAGTCACCTATAAATTATGACTTCTGTCAGTTCACAACATCTTTCAGCTTTATAAATTTCCTGTTATAGGTATATTTTATCATTATTCTACTGAGGGCTGCTTGACTTTACCATCTACTCATTACTGGGGCAACCTAAAATCACGTAAAAAGTATAGTTTCAAGTTTAATTACGGATTTATATCAGTTTGAAAACCAGGGAGTACTGGATAACTATTTCGTCCTGGTTTGGTACTCCTCAGTAATACGCATCTACAACCCCATTGAGGATCAGACTCAGGACCTTGGAAGTTAAGAGAATAGCACGTTGATCATTTAGTCATTAAAACAGAACCCAATGGTCTGTCAGCTATAGCTCTTATCGATTCTCGATATATATGTCACCACAGTCGGCCAATATCATCAGAGAGTATTTGTCCTCATATCCATTAGTTACAACTTCTCACTGAGACTCCAGACAGCCTCGTCATATAGCCAGTCACTAATGAGCATGAGGTTGATTAACTTCAAGTGTTAGTTTGTTGGGGCGGTACGTAATACTGACGAGTCCCAAGCTAGGACGAAACAACTGTACAGTACTCTAATACTAGTTTTCAATGCTTCTCTCAATGATATCATTTCGTTATCAAACTTGAAATCAATCAAATCTCTCTACAAACTAACATTTAAAAATCTGCCTTCAAATGAATTTATACGTAAACTACTACATGCTCCAAAACAGTTAACCTTTGACTTTTTTTTAAATAATTTTGTTCTAGGCACCTTGATCGTCATGAAAAATGTTATTTAGAAGATAACAAAAGTAATTGTAAAGAAGAGAAATCATTATTCAAAGAAGCTATACCCAGTAGAAAAATATACAATCCATTACTATTATCAAATATAGATTATTTTGATGATATTAAAATTCATCTTACTGGTAATAATATGACTAATAATCAAGAAAATTATAGTAATAATAATAATAAACAGTCTGTTGTATGGAGTGAAAAACTTCAAGCATGGACAGCTTCTGGTAATCAGTTATTCGATCCACACGGTCAACGTCAACTCTGTCGACTTAGTATGCAACAGTCAATGGATTTAATGAAAAAAGTTCAGTTAAACTATGAAGTAAGATTTGTTGTTGTTGTTGTTGTTGTGTCTTTTTCCCCAGTTAACTTACATTACTCGTTGTTTATTTATGTTGGGCTACATTGTCACTGGTCTCTGTTGACATGAGGTTTAAAGCTATGGTTACAGGGTTCAAGTCCGATTGGAAACGCCTGACTGACTGATTTCAACATGGGAATTTGCTCAGAAGTGCAATAGCGCCCATGCTGGCACACTCCATTTAGTAAATATAGGAAGAGAAAAAAGATACAAAAGAACGATAATAATAAACAGAAATGTGTGCGAGGAAGGATGGGGACATGGGAAAACAATAAAGCGAATTACAAATAGCCATTGAGGACGATTTCTAGCCATATTATCTGAAGCCATTTGGTTCTTTGAATTCCGCGGATCACAACCAGACAGTTTACACATCCCTGTAGGGCTCAAACTAACTGTTAAAGTTTTCATGGACTGATTGCATGTTTTGGTTTAAACCACCAATAACTCTTTTTCAACTCTACCACTCATTGGGATTGCATGTACACAACTGACGAGGCTCAAATAAGATGAAGTACGAATCTTGGATTCTATCTGTAGTTCCCATCAACCAACCAGATGTCCCTAAGACGCACATTCTGTCGTATTTTCGACTTATCAGCTAAATGTACCCACAACCCTAGTGAGTGATGGTGTTCCCGATGAACCAAACCAAACACTTATCGTTTCAAACCCCAGAAGTTAGAATTCAGGGACCATTGAATCGCGTCCCAGTGGCTTAATGGTCTACAAGCTCACCTTGTAACCTGAAGGTCCTGAGTGCGTGGGGGCGTACTGATGAAGAGTCCCAATCCCCCTCTAACCGATGTCAGTTCATGATGAAATCCTAAAGCCCCACAGTGTTATCCACTGGGCCATGACAGCCACATCTTCCACAACAGGTATCAAATGTTATATGTTGTGGTTATTTGAAATTTCCCGTTGATTGATTGTGACTCTAGTGGATCGAAATGATAGACCTCTATTAACATGTTGGCTCTTGGTACAAGCCTTTCAATGATATCTTATCACAGAACATATCAGTGCAATATAATCCGTCGATCCATGGGAAACTCAATATAACCTCAATAAGTAATAATAATAATAATTCCTTTGGGTTCCGAGTGGAACATAGGCCTTCAAAAACACATCTTCAATTTCCTCTATTTTCTGCCGTCTTCTTTAGCTGACCCCACGATTCGCTCATAATATCTGATCTCTTCCGCCAACTCACATGATCTCCTCCGCGTCACCATCGCACTGACGACCCACTCGTCGCTTCCCGTTTGGATTGCACTCGAGCGTTGGCCTGGTACTTGGTTTCATTCGACGGCCTCCTCAACATATGCCTGACCAATCTGTCTTCATTTTCTCCCACATATTTGTTGAGTGATCAGCTCTCACCTGTTGTCTTGTTCCCAGTCATCCTGAGTTTCTTGTTTCTGATTCTTTCTGGCCATCTGATCTTCAGTATGGAGACCGCCGGCAAAGGCAGATGTGTGATGAAAGTCTACAACGTATTGGAAATGCTTTTCGTGACACGTTGAGCAAGTTTCTGACCCGTATAGAAGAAGTGACTGACCGACTTGACATTTGTGTTTAAAATCTGAATCTTGTTCCTTATGCTGAGTGAGTAAGATTTCCAAACTGGTATCCGGTTGATGAAGGCGTGCATATCTTGCTTTTCCGATTCTGGCCTGCTTTGACATATTGATTCGTTCTGACTGCCAGTGATTGAAACGATGGCTCCTAGATAAGTGAAGGAGGTACCGTCTGTTAAATCTCTCCTGTTGATGGTGACTGGCGTTGGTTGTTGTGGTTGTTGTTGCTATTACTGTTCGTTGGTTATCTTCATCACCTCCCTCTTCTCTATGTTCACCTGGAGTCCTGTCTTCACTGCCCGCCAGCCTCTTCAACCAGTTTGTTGGTTGTAGGTACTTTCTTTTGTTCATAGAATCTGGTACATAATTAGTTGTTTCCAGTATACTACATACGCTTGTCAATCGGTCTACTAAGCTACGAAATATGTATGTTCTTTTGACAGACTGATTATATCGATATAAGTTAAGGCGAAATTCGAGTTTACTCTGTTATCAATTTGTTGTTTAAACTGATAGAACGTTGGAGACACTATAGTGCAAATCAACCCCATTCTCATTTTCGCTGATATTGAGGTTCATACTACACAATAGCAAACTTTATGTTATTTCAAACTTATATGCATTCAATAAATGTGAATCATTATTCAACAAAAGAAATTTAAGTATTGGTTTGCAGGCATTTTTGTTTGGTTTCATGGAGGATTTTATCATGAGCTGATATCAGTTAAAGAACCACCGAAAAACCTGGGAGTACTGGACAGCCAGCTGTTTCGTCCCAATTTGGGACTCTTCGGCAGTACGCACCCACCACTAGGGTTCGAACCCAGGACCTTCAGGTTACAAGGCCAGTGAGCTTGTAGATCATTTAGCTACTACGACCCGATCCATTGGCCATCTCATAAATTCTAACTACTGCGAATTCATGATATAGCGCAACCGCCAGCCAATGTCTCCGGCGAGTATTTGTCCGCACACCCGACCTGCTACACCCTACTGGTCACGACTTCCCACCAGGACCCCGGTTAACTACCTATCTGAGATATCAATGACGATGAATAGGGCCAATCGCCAGTGAGCATCTCATTGATATTCAAGTATTGGTTTGTATTTGAATAAAGCAAGAACAACAGTTGTTTGTTCAGAATAATATGGTACCGTCATTTATTTCGCTGGTTTCTCATCAGCTGCTTACAGCCTAAATAAATTATGAGGTTTAAGTACAGAAAAGTTTTAACATACTTTCAAATTTTACATGTTATCAGTTGACAGAAAGTTCCACAATTAGCAGTGCTCAGAAAATTGCGCTTATATAGGTTTTACACAGGCAGTTCAAGTTTAAACAAAATGTTCCATCAGACTGGGGTAAGTCACTTATTATACCGATATTCAAGAAGGGAAACAAGTCCTCGTGTGATAATCATAGGGGGATCAGCCTAACGAACATAGTCTCTAAAATCCTAGGCTCAGTAATCATGCATAGACTAAGCAGAACTCGGGAGGAACAGACAAGGGAAAATCAAGCAGGCTTTAGACCAGGTAGAGGGTGCATAGATCATATCTTCACTCTTCGACAGATTCTAGAACATAGACACACTTTTCGGCGTCCAACAATTGTCATATTTCTTGACTTGAAGGCGGCCTTCGACTCCGTGGATCGAAAGGTACTATGGCAATGTCTGACTGTGAAGGGAGTGCCAAGAAAGTACATTGCACTAATCAAGGCACTCTATTCAAACTCACGTAGTCGTGTAAGGGCTTATGGGGAATTGTCATCTGAATTGGTAACAACCAGTGGTGTCCGACAGGGATGTCCACTTTCCCCATTTCTGTTTAACTTCATCATAGATATGCTAATGGAAGTATCCTTAACTGAACGTAATGACTTAGGAATCGACTTGTTACCAGGGAATAATCTAATGGACTTAGAATATGCAGATGACATAGTCCTGTTAGGGGAGGATGCTGACAAAATGCAGAGTCTTCTGAACACCTTGAGCAGCAATCTTCGTATGTTTGGCATGCGATTCGCCCCTGCAAAATGTAAGATGCTGCTACAGGACTGGACCACGTCAACTCCTAACTTAGTGATAGGGAGTGAAGTGATAGAACATGTTGACCACTTCACCTACTTGGGAAGTTGTATTAGCACCAACGGACTGATTGGCGATGAAATCTCAGCACGGATCCGAAAAGCTCGAGCTGCTTTCGCTGACTTACACCATCTCTGGCGTAGGCGTGACATCCGGTTATCAACCAAGGGACGTGTGTACTGCTCATCAGTTCGCTCCGTCCTTCTCTATGGCTCTGAAACATGGCCAATACGCGTTGAAGACATGAAAAGGTTGACTGCTTTCGATCATAGATGTCTGCGATCTCTGTCTCACGTTAGGTGGTTTCACAAGGTAAGTAATGTTGACGTTAGGCGTAGAGTGTTGGGCAAAGAGGGAAAATCAATCGACGAGGCTATAAAGTTACATAGACTAAGATGGCTAGGTCACGTGCTGCGCATGCCTAACCACCGCCTCCCCCGACGGGCATTGCTAGCTGATATAGGTTCAGGTTGGAAAAGAGCCAGTGGTGGCCAAACAAAAACATGGCCTCATCAATCCATGAAATCCTTGACAGTTAAACTGAGTCAGGTAGGGAGATGCAGACTTCCGGGTTGGGGCCCTCGGGACTCTAGGAATCAATGGCTGGAGACAATAGGTGACATGGCTCAAAATCGTTGTCAATGGCCAGCGCAGATGTATTCAGTCTCTGTAATCTTTCATATTCCTTTCTACCATTACCCATTCTGTTTCACTCTTATACTTGTCAAACTCTATTGATTCTCTTCACTCATCTTCTTGTCTACCTCTGTGTGCTATTTGGAACGTGGCAACTCGAACTGCTGCACTTCGGTGCCAAGTTCTATGTTGAATCCAGACAGACAGACGGACAATGGTAAAGGAGTTACATAATAAAGGTGAGATGTGCGTTAGATGCATAGTGACTAATAAGTTAGGTAACAATGTACTGAGTTGAACTCAAATCATAGAAACAAGAGACAAGCAAAATTACAGATTATAAAAGGGAGGGTGAGGTTAAAGACAAGGATTACGTAATCAAATGAGAGAATAAAGGCATCCAGTTATCAAGGCAAGGAAAGACTGATAACTGATTCTTTCTGATCACATAGATCTGGTTTCAAGCGTTTGATAGAGATTGCTTCGGCAAACTTGAGGAGAATGGAGCTCCTTTGTCTATTGATAATTTTGAAGGATTTCTCGATTTCCACCTCATGACTCTTGTCGAGGAGATTTTGTAGGTAGGGATTTGGTTGATTGGTTACAGGGTCTCATCGTGAGCTGGCATTAATTAGAGAACCATTGGAAAACCTGGGAGTACTGGACATGTCGTGAATTGGCAGAAGTTAGAATTCATGCGCTTGCCACTGAATCGGGTCCTAGTAGCTCAATGGGCTACAAGCTCACTGGCCTTGTAACCGGAAGGTCCTAGGTTCGAACCCTAGTGGCGGGTGCGTACTGCTGAAGAGTCCCAAATTGGGACGAAACAGCTGGCTGTCCAGTACTCCCAAGTTTTCCAATGGTTCTCTAACCAATGTTAGCTCATGATGAAGTTCTGTAAGGGAAATTTACTTTATCAACGTATTCATCTTCAAGGACTGTGCTATTATCGTATTTATATTTACTGAAGTGTAGGAAGGTGTAGACTTCCAGGCTGGGGTCCTCGGGACGGTAAAAATCTATGGTTGGAAACAATTGGTGACATGGCTCAAAATCGTTCTCAGTGGCGGAGATGCATCCACTCCTTGTGATTTATGATTTCCAATGAAACTTTTTTGTTCTTCGTTATTACTCCTTTGTCTCACACCTCTGCTCACTGTCTCTATTATGCTTTTTTTGTACTTTCTTCTCTTGCTTCGCGTGCTACACGAAGTGTGGTGACTTGAACTTCCGCACATTTGTGCAGAGTTCTATTTCGAAAACAGACAGACAGACAGAAATGTATAGCTGTTGGAGTGAGTTCACTAAGTGCTCGAGAATTGAGCTAGTAACTGACTTTGCATTGTCTTCTTGATAACCATATGGACTAATGTTTGTGAGGTGAGTTTTGAACTGACACACTGAAAGCCAATAAACATGAAGTATTCCCAGCTGGTCATGAATACAATTACTAACCGCTCCTAACACTGCTTAACTTCGGTGATCGGATAAAAGCTGACGTTCCCAACGTAGTATGCTCACTAACATTTCCAGAGTAACTGAGTTCTAGCAATTCTTAAGGCAATGTTTAGTTTGAGCAAAAGTTTCAACAATGTTAGCTAAGTTAAGAGACTTGTTCATCACTGGACTTATCATAATCATTCTGAAACTGTGGTGTGATTTCTTTCGGATTCATTTCTTTTTTTGTTTTTCATTTTTCATTTAGAATTCTCGAATCAAATACAAATTACCATCCTTACCTACCATGCCACCAGAACCAACCAAATTGAACCGGTGAGTCAGTACACTGTCACTAATATTGGCTTTTACATTAATCATTATTATTGGCATTTTATTGAATTTGAGATTTTCCCGTCTATTGATTGAACCGAAGTGCTTGGTCTCAGGTTGACATGTCGGCTTCTTGTGCAGAAGCTTCGACAATTTCTGGGCATTTAGTTCGTATTTAATTGGTGGATGGTGACTAGCGGTGGAGTCCAGGACGTTCATTTCGTCCTATTTGGGACTCGTCATCTGGATGTACCTGCACTTCCCAGTGAGTGATGATGTTCCCACCGAGGTCTGTTGCACAAGAGGTGGCTCTCGTGGCCTAAACGGTCTGGTGGATAACGCTTTGGCGTTTGAAACTATGGCTACTGGGTTCGAGCCTCGGTGGGAACATCATCACTCACTGAGAAATGCAGGTACATCCAGCTGACGAGTCCCGAATAGGACGAAATGGCATCCTAAATTTCACTGCTAGTCACCATCTACCAATTAAATATTATTAGCATTGTTTCCTTGGATTATGGATAGCGTATAGGGCTTTGACAGTACGTTTCCATTTCATCCTGGTCTCTCCAGTCCTTTTTAGCTGGCTTCACGACTATCCACTCCCTTCTCACACACTCCCTTCCGTGTTACCTTCGGAGAAATGTTCAACTTGTCGTTTCCCGTGTGGGGTTCCACTCAAGAGTCTACCTGGCATGTGACATCACTTTACAGTCTTCTCGGACTAAATCCAATCCATTTGCATTCACTTCTGCTTACATTTGCTGTTATTTAATGTTGTCGCGTCTCCTCTGAGCTGGGTGGTTTAATTGCGAAACATTCATTATCCCTCTGGACAACATTTTCAGCGCTGACTTAAACACTGAAAATTATTACACTTGACTCACAAATCTTCTCCTATTATTTCAAAATATACGTTGCTGGATTTTGTATTTATTTTTCTAATTCAATTCATAATGTTGGTGAATGCCTTTCATAATGATTTATTCATCATAACAATTTGTCCAGTTAGTTACATCAAAAGATTGTAAGTGGAGGAGTTTTCAGTAACGTCTTAATTTACAGCATATTTTCTATCTGTTTGCCTTAGGAATGGTTGTTTTTTTAAGCAGTATGCCGACAGTTGCAGTGGGGTTACTGATAAAGAGTTCTAAAGTAGGACAAAACAGATGTCTAATACTGCCTGGTTTTCAATGTTTCTGTAACTTATATCATTTCGTGATCCAACGTGAAAGCACGCAACTGGTCGCAGATGAACACCTTAAAATTAGTCTATTACTGAGGATGAAGTTGTATGAAGTTCCAATCAGGGATTTCGTGACCAGTGGTGTGTACACCAGGTCGAGTGTGATGATATATACTCTCCGATGATACTTACTGGCTAGCTTAGCTGAAGCAATTTATGTCGGGAATTGACAGAAGTTGGAATTGATGGTGTCAATAGATTTCGTCTCAGTGGTTGAAAACGGTCAACGAACTTGCCTGCTAACCTGAAGGTCCTGGGTTCGATCCCCATTGGAGTCATAGGTATGTACTGATGAAGAGGCCTAAACAACTAGGAGGAAACGGCTGTTCAGTAATCGGTGGTTCGCAACGCTTCCCTAACTGATATCAGTCTGTGATCTAAGTTGAGATTGTAGTGTAATTTTATTTATAATTGGAAAATAACGGATTTTTAATATATTTTTATTCACATATAAAATAAACTGTATTTTCAATAACGTAGTATGGTGAAAGTATTTGAAGTATTCGCGTTTTGCTTTATATTATTATTATTATTATTCTCTTGGGTTCCCAGTGGAACATAGGGCTTCGAAAACACATCTCCACTTTCTTTTATTTTATGCCATCCTCTTCAGCTGGGTCCACGACTGCTCATAATCTCTCATCTCCCTACACGATCTCCTCCATGTCACCCTCGAACTGACGACCCACTTGTCGCTTCCCATTTAGATTCGACTCGAGCATTGGTTTGGGACGCGATTTCATTCGACGGCCACCTCAACATATACCCGATCAATCCATCTCCATTTTCCCCTACATATTTGTTGAGCGATCGGCTCTTGCCTGTTGGTTTGTACCCAGTCAGCCAGAGTTTCTTGTTGGTGATTCTTTCTGGCCATTTGATCTTCAGTATGGATCCAACGAAGGTGGCATCTGTTCATAAAATTCTGCAGTAGCCTGTTGGAAATGCTTGCTGGTCAAGTTTCTGACCCATATAGAAGAAGTGACTGACCGACTTGACATTTGTGTTGAAAATACGAATCTTGTTCTCTATGCTGAGCCGGTAATATTTCCAAACTGGTATCAGGTTGATGAAGGTGTGCGTATCTTGCTTTTCCGATTCTAGCCTGCTCTGACATCTTCATCCGTTCTGGATGCCTGTAGTTGAAACGATGGTTTTTTTTTTTCAAAAAAAAACCATCAAAAAAAGTCAATAACATTGAGTGTGGGCGTTAGAGTTATAGTTAAGGTTTTGTTTTTTTCCGTCACGTTCCCCAGTGGAACATAGGGCTTCAAACTAGTGGCCTGAAGTTTCTGTAGCAGTGTTTATTTTACAGGATGGGGTTGCTAGCCTCATGTCCAACCTTTCCTCTCTACCAGTCTTATTACTGGATAGGTGAGGTAAAGGAGTGCGCCTGTGGCCGGGGATCGAACTCCGGACCATGTGCATGGTCGGCGAGCGTCCTAACCGCTATGCCATCGACGCATCAGTTAAGGAGGAAATGTCAATCGATCAGGTAAGTTGTGAAGATGAATCGTTTGAGATGACTTGGATGCGTGTTGAGCATGTTATCTAGCCCATCGCCTGACATGGAATTAGGTTGGAGAAGAGTTAGAGGACGGGGAAGGGTCAAACCAAATTCTGGAATCAATATTCATGAAGTCTTTGACGGTCTGTTTGAACCAACCATGTAGAGCGGTATAGACTACCTGGTTAGTGTCCTTAGGATTCTAAGAACCAATTGCTAGAAGAGACTATTGATGACAAAATGGCTCTAGGCCGTTCTCAATGGTGCAAATGGATTCACTCTTTATCCTCATGTTTCCCAATGTGGTTATTCTTTCTGTTGTACGTTTGTACTTATTATAGTTCCTTTAAGAATTTTTTTCTTTACTCTACTTCGTATGTGTCACACTTTTTTGCACAAAGTTCTGTATTGAAACTCAGCTAGTCAGTTAGTAATCAACAACAGTTTTGTAAAGTCATAAGCAACTGTTCTTTTTTGGTGTTGATCAAACGTCATTCACATACATACACATACTTTTATTCTATACGAATATCTTTTCTTTTTGTCCTTCGAATTTTTAATCAGTTATCGTGATCCATCAGTAATGTTAATAAAAGAAGTAGAGGATTCGTCGTCGTCCTCTTCCTCCTCCTCGTCCTCCACATCATCAGATGCAGAAAGTTCAGATTCAGACAATGAATCACTTCATCTTGAAGATGTTGACTGAAATGATGGCCATGGCAGTTATATCATTGAATTCTATCCGCCGTAAAATACTACTGTAAATAGCTTTATCTTCTTTGTAATCAGCCCTTTTTTATTGCAAATAAAGTAAACTCTGATAATTAGTTTGTAGTTTTTTTTGTTTGAAGGTGAAAAGGGGAGAGTGGATGATGTTTTCAATTAGACAGGTGAATTTTGATAGCGTTATTAGAAGACGGAGACTGTCTGAAAAATGTGATGTATTAGCGCTATACATTTCGAACAATCTGATCACACATTTACTTGTCAAGTCAATATATATAGAAAGGTTAAATTAAACAAAGTGAGAGAAAACGGAATTAAGAATAATTAACACAAACATTTGGTAATTATTCTTAATTCCGTTTTCTCTCACTTTGTTTAATTTAACCTTTCTATATATATTGACTTGACAAGTAAATGTGTGATCAGATTGTTCGAAATGTATAGCGCTAATACATCACATTTTTCAGACAGTCTCCGTCTTCTAATAACGCTATCAAAATTTATAAAAGGGACTAATTGTTTTAAATTTCTGAAAAGACGGGTGAATAATGCTGTCAAACACTAGTGTAATATTAATGCAACATCAATACAAATGTAGATTTCATCGCAAACCAACATACGTTAGCGATATAGACAAAAATTCTCATTTAGACATTTAGAAAACAGAAAGATTGAGCGAAGAAATATTTACTTTTCAATTAGATCCTCATCTCTGGCTCTACTATAATATATATATATATAGCATTTTAATTACAATACACAACAATTTACCGATCAAGTGGCGATATGTTTGTTAACAATAATTAGTCAGTGTCAAAATGTCAATGGGAGTGATAATTAACGAAGAAAATCAATATGTATAATTAAAAGGTGGAAATGGTTACAACACGTGGATTGCGTAATGCATAATTTAGGAAAAATGAAGAGCAATTAAGGAATAAGCGTGTGCACAGGTTGATTACGTAACAGATTGTTAAAGAAAATAAAACAATTTGGACAATGATAATTTGTAACTAAGGTTGAAGTGGTCATAAGAATAAGATAGTTTTACAAGGATAACACGTAATTAAAGATGAAGTAGTCAGAAAAATAAAATAATTTGGACAATTATAATTTTCAAAAGTTTAGGAGGGGGCGAAGTAGTCTGGTTTATACAATCATGTAACGATGGCCAAGGAAAGGAAAGTGGCTGTACAAATTTCTTCTGAATACAAGTCTGGCTTCTTCAGGTGGATTCCTATTGCTTCAGCTGTATGTAGAAGACGAACTCTTAAAGCAAAATTAAGATTAGTAGGAATGCGATAAATAATTTTAAATGCACTGTTAACGTCAACCTTCTGCTCACTATCTACAAGGTGGGCTAAAATAGACCTACGAATAAATCTTGTTTTTCCCTTGCTTAACCATGCTGTATGATGCTCGGAAGTACGATGATGAACCTGCTTAATTGTACGCCCGATGTAGCTGGCTCCGCAGCTGCAGTCAAACTGGTAGATACACATAGAAGAGGTAAATTTAGGTAGTTTATCCTTATTTATCGGAAGTAGAGTAAGGGTGATAGAGAAGAGACAGTACCTCTGTTGCATTGAAATCTCTTTTAACTGCATTCTTCAGTCGTTGTGTTATTATTTCGCTGATGTTGTCACCGAGGAACTGCAGTTTTTTGAACCGTGGTTTTTTCGGAACTGTTGCCATACTGACTGTCCTAGGTGATGAATTCATATTTTTCTCAATGAACTTATTGGATAACCATTTTTTCTAAGTAATTCTCTAATAATCCTAATCTCGTTAAAGTAGTCGTCTGAACAGATAAACCTAACTCTATGAACCAGACACTTTACTAGGTTACGTTTATATTTCAAAGGTACAAAACTCAAAAATTGAGTGTACTGACCTGTTGTAGTCGGTTTCCTGTACACACTCCTTCTTAGTGTGCCATCTTCTTTTCTTGCTATGAAGACGTCTAGGAATGAGATACTGTCATTACTTTCTTTCCCTATGGTAAAGTGTATTTCTGATTGGGCATCAATAATTTTGTCAGGGGTGTTCATTGCATCATTCTCGTTTTTCATAACCAGAAATGTGTCATCCATATATCGAGAGTAGTAATCCAAATCACTAATCACTCCTTTCAGTGGTCAATTCTCTAGCCTAGCGAGGAAAAATTCAGCTAGGATTGGATCTAATGGGGAACCCATATGTTAGCGAATCATTGGGAGCTAAGGATTACAGAACAGCTGTTTTGTCCTCAGCAGTATGCATCCAAGACCCAGAGACCATACAGCCACTGGATCGGAATTCAGTGAGCCATAAATTATAATTTCTCTTCGATTGATCGTGAGGGCGTAGATTGCAATGCTGTCCAGTGTACTGTTTGGTTTTCAACCATTCTCTAATTAATGTTGGTTCTTGACAAAGTCTACATTGAAATGAATTAACAATCTATAAAAAAATACAAAATGTAAATATTAGTCGCCAGACTATTAGTTAGTGACTTAACGGATATCTTGAAGTTCTAATGATAAGTCCTGGCCGTTGAGATGCGTTGCCTCAGAGTGAAGTGGGTGTCTATAAATGATAGCATTGTTTGGAAGCAATGTAATATCGTTACAATTCACGGGACATTGAATTCTAACCAAGATACTGAATAGTCAGTCATGCTGGCCTCGTAACCCATAAAGTCGTATTTTCGACCCAAGGTGTGTACTGCTGAAGGATTCCGAACTAGGGCGAATTATTTGTCCAGTGTTTCCTCGGTTGTTTTTTATAATTAGCTCGCTGTTGTTGGTTGGTGACGAAAAATGTTTCACTAAGCTGAGCTCATCAAGTTATTTTACAATCATGCTCCGTTCTTGTTTATCGCCACATTTGAGACCTGGCTATTGAGAGTGGAGGACATGAAAAGTCTGGCTGGCTAGCTGCCTTTGATCATAGGTTTCTGCGTTCTACCGCCCGTGTGAAATGGTATAATAGGGTTAGCAATATTGAGGTTAGGCACTGGTCGAGTGCTAGGTAAGGAAGGGAAATCAATCGACGAGATTGTGAAGTTACATCAACTGAGATGGTTAGGACATGTGTTACGTATGCGTAGTCATCGCCTTCCCCGACTAGCAGTGTTAGCTGACATAGGGTGAGGCTGGAAAAGAGCTAGCTAGTGGTGGTCAAACTAAGACATGGCTTCATCAGTCAATTAAATCCCCAACAGTTAGTTTAAGTCCCGTAGGAAGGTGTAGACTTCCTGGGGACGGTAAGCACCATTTGTGGCTGGAGACAATTGGTTTTATGGCTCAAAACCGTTCCCAATGGCGGGTGCAGATGCATCCTCTCCTTGTGACTTGTAATCTCCAATGAAACTATATTGTTCTTTGTTATTACTATTCCTTTTGTCTCATATTCCTGTCTACTGTCTCTATTTTGCATTTCTTCTCTTGCTCTGTGTGCTACATGGAGTGTGGCGACTTCAAATGCTGCACGTCGGTGCAAAGTTCTATGTTGAAAACAGACAGATTTGCAGTTGGTTTCTTGGTTGCCAGAATGACTGCGAGTTCAGAAGAATACACTGTACAGCTATTATTTAAAAACTTTAGAAAACAATATTTTCATTGTTGTTATTCATGCCACTGTGGATGTCAGTCTCGCATCCACTAGATCTTCAATCAAAAGGATCAATACAAAAGTTGACTTTATTAAGAATTTCGACTGTATCACAAAACAGAGATATTTTCAAGCCTGAAACAAAGTGGTGGAAGTCTTCATCAACTTTAAAATGGTGAATGCGAGCTATGCGGTTAAGGGATGTATCAACATGTGATTCTTATCTACAGTTTAGGTCGTATTAAAAGGTTCGTTGCACAATTAATGTACATTAATGGTATGACACGTATTATACCTCAATTTACACGTTTTCTATCACGTATACGTGATAGAAAACGTATTCGAATACGTGTTTGTATTCAGCTTGTTTACAACAGATTTATGTTTCTATGAACGTATATATTTGGAAGTTATATAGATTCTTGGTTTCAATTTCACCGAGCGAATTAACCTTTGAGGAGATGAGGGAGTGTTGAAGTTTATGGAAAGTATGGAGTATACTAACGCAAGTTGGCATACTCACAACTCCTAAAGTATTTATCTGCGTAGACCAGTGGCAAATTAAAACACCAAATTCATCGTCCGAAATACGAAAAATCTTGGTGTGTGGATAGCGCAATAACAGATGAAGGCAACATAATGACGTACCAGAATGGAGCGGGTGAATGACCTCAAGCCTTCAACTAGACGAGTCAGCTTAAACAGTGAAGGTTAGCATCTATTGATGAGTGATGAATTCTGTGAGCTAATCATTTTAGGAAATTATTTGCCGATACAACCTAAAGCATTGATTCCGGGATGTGGTTGTTCTCCGCTTCATTTATTACATACAGTCTCGCAGATGAACGATCTGTAATGTTTGCATTGAGTAGATGGGAAAAACGTAAAGATATGACCTTTATCATTGATCAGTTTAAATGTATTATGAGAAATTTTTGTTGTGGATTGTTCAAAGTCAGTGAGAGGTGCAGTTGAAATGACTTGTCCCTAGGCACACATCCTTTCGTCTGCATTCCACGCCATAAATGAGGAAGTACACATTCTTGAAACTTGTAGAAAATATTGTTCAACGAGAAATCCATTCACGAATTAGTTTATCTACATATCGTGCATGAAGAGTCACAACTCTAGAGGTAATTCCTAGAAGTGCTGATAAATTACTTTTCTGGTTCAACAAGAGTCTTTGAATTATTTGCACAATGGACGGAAGTGTAAGGAGATAAAGACATGGATACTGGTTAAAATGTAAACGATTAAGGTCTGCAGCTTCTTAATAGTGAAGTAGTTTTATTTAACACCATATGAGTACTTGTTACATACTCGTCGCCAATTAATGTTATGTACCGCTGAGTAGTCAATTGTCCTGACGCGAAAAGGAGAAAATCAGAAGGCCACCACGTTCACGATGGTACGTGTATTTTCCAACGAGGGGAACTGACTGTCACACAAGTGTGTGAGTGAAAGGGTACGTAGTGTACGAAAGGTGTGAACAAGAGTGTATAAGTGTAACATGAAAATGACTAGTATACATGAACCAATAAGACAGACAGTAGTTTTTCTTACCATCGTTGGATTCTGATTGGTTGTAATGTCATGTGACATAAAGGTCATACATTGTTTATTTAGTTAATGGACTCTCGCCGACCGTGCACATGGTCCGAGGTTCGATCCCCTGACGACGCACACCTGATATCTATGGTCGGTCTGCAAAATTTGGGCTACCGATATCCGTGCTGAAAATTCCATACTTGTACCAAAAATAGTGTCGGATCAAGCTGTAATCAAAAAAATATATATCAGACTGTCAAAAACAAAACAAACATCATGTGGCTACGTATCACCTCCCTTTTCGAGAAGATTGATGATTAGATGCGTGCTTTCTTGGAGTTTATCTGGAACCGTTGAGTTTGTTGTCGACGTCTGTGGCTTCTTCTGCTTGTTGGGTTCGCGGCTTCGGCTTAGTCCGGGGTTGTCTGAGCTGCGTAATGTTGCTTTTCTGTCTTGTCAGTTGAAGGTAAGCTAAAAGTATCTAAGAGTATACCCGAGGTAGAGATGACTTTATACTGGTGGGGATATTTGACCTTCTTGGACGCAAGTGATTGTAGTGACGGGTCGATAAATCACTACCATCTTTCACGTCGTACATAACTCGACCATGTCATGCTGCGATGGAACCTTTATTCCAAGGTTTATGTCCTGCTCGATAGTCGCGGACATAAATAGCGTCACCGACATCAATTTTTTCATTCCGAATTGATGCGTCGGTACGTTTGGGTGCCGGTGGTAACACTGAGTTGTGAATCGTTCTGATTTTGCGTCTGTAAAGAGTTTCTCCCGGAGATTTCTGGTTCTGTGTTGACTCATTCGCCGTTGTACGGTACACCATCAAGAATTTTCGGATGATGTCAAATGGTGTCCCCTCTCCCTCAACTTTGAATTATGGTCTCTTCAGTGTCGACAAAACGTTCCGCTTGGTCGTTTGATTGAGGTTGATACGGGGGTGTGAACATGTGCTTGATAGCATTTTAACAACAGAACTGTTGAAATTGACGAAAAGTAAACTGCGAACCACTGTCTGCAACTGTGATTTGTGGTAGGCCATGGTGAGAGAATACGTCGGTTAGAGCTTTGAGAATCTGCGATGTTGTCGGAGAAACGATCGGTTTAACTTCTTGCCATTTCGAAGAATCATCTACCAGCACCAGATAATATGCTCCATTTATAGGACCAGCAAAATCAATATGAATTTGGGACCGAGGATGGTCTGCTGGTGGACACGGTGTAATAGGTAGTTGCACAGAACTAAGTGGGACATCAGCCAGATGTGGACAGTCAAACCAGCCGACTCCCAAATGATTTAATCACTCTTGGTGACGTAACAAATTCCTCTGAATTTTATGTTGCGGAAAGAAACAGAACATTGCAGTTCACCAATTAGTTTGAGGCGCCCACCACAGGCGTTGATAGCAGTCTGAGAAGTATTTGTGATATGTGGTCTGCCAATATTATTCCAAAGTTTCTCTGATATAACAGTAATATCAGAGGTGGTATCTAGCCGCAGACATGTATTATGACCATTCATCTGAAGTTCAATATATTTCCGCATACCTCGTGTTGTGACTTGACACGTTGAGAGTAGACTCAGTAATCTCTTTGGGGATTTTGGACCAACAGTTGATCGAGCTATCGCTGGATTATGGTATTTGAGTGGCTGAAAAAATCCATTTTTATGACCGACGATGTTGCACTTGCTGCAACAATGATTTTTGTATGGACATGACTTTACAAAGTGCCACAACGCCAGCATGGCGATGGTAAGGCCTTCTTCGCATTATTTTGTGAGGCTGGACGGGTATGTGTGTGCTTACGCGGAACATTAGAAGGTGGGTCAGGACTGGATGATGAGAGATTTTTGCTCTTTCGTAATACACGAATGTCACAGCTTCTCGAAGTTGTTGATACAACCACGTGCGTATCTTTCTGCAAATTAATGAGCAGGTGATATTCATCAGCTATATCAAGTGGTGTTAACTTGGGATTTTGGTCTGGCTGATTGAGCAGCCGTGTTCGAATATTTGTGAAACCAGGAGACTGAAGACTGTATATGAGAATCAAGGCTTTGGATTGATCATCTGCTAAGGACCTGAGTCAAAATCTCTCACATTCTCGGTTGACTGTGCCAACATGAGTAAGAAAATCATCATTTTCATTCATTGTCAGATTGAGACAACGATAACGTATGCTGAATAATGAGGAGTGGTCTCCAAAATGTTCACGCAGCAGCTTTATTGTATCATAGAAACATTTGTCACGTGGTTTTTGGGGTAAAATTAGATTGCAGTACCTTTCATACTCTTCAGGTGTCGACGTAGTTGAAGATTGAACGATCAATTCACGGTTGTTTGCACAAACCCAACTCCATATTTTTCGCGGGAGTCATCAATACAGCAGTCATCGTCTCATCGTTCGATGTTCGTTGGAAGAGAGAAAACCATCAGATGTATTATTGTGATTTATTGTTATAACACTTATTCTTAGACCTTGTGTATAATAACCTTATTGTTGGTTACATATTGGCATAAGAATAAAGGACTCTCGAGTCGCCAATCTGTGTTCTGGTTTTTCGTGTTGGCTATTACACATTGCTTCTGAAAGACTTCCAGGGACAGCATGAGGTCCAGTGTAGTAAGAACTGTACATTGACAGTTTCTGATAGTTTCTGTTCGTCTTCTTTGGACAAGTGTTATCTGGAACTTTTCTGGATTTTTTGATCAAGTTCACTGATGCCCGGGTCAAAGAAGAGACAAAGCGTCTCGGAAGCAAGCAGGAAAACTGCGCGGTACGTCCAACGTTTGCGCTACATTTTTGAGTGATTCGTTATACAAAATTTATTTTGTTGTAATACTTGCACAAGTACTATATCACTTCCATACTTGTAACCACTAACTCTCATTTCTAATAGTTATGGTTAATCAAAGTAAAAAGCAACGAACCCAATCCCCTGTAAAACTGGTGTCTAATTTAACGTCCTTGATTGCTACATCAAGCAACACACCCCCTACAAACGGCTATAGTGAGTCACATAACTCACTTGTATGCCGTAAGCGTCGAGCTGGAAATGAGGATAAAACTGTACTGACAGCTAGTATTAGCACTACTCCTAAAAATTCAGTACCCTCTGCTCATACAGAACTCCTCCCTTCACCTTATGTGCTTATCGAGAAACTCCAGCCATCAAGCTCCTTTTCAGTACTATCTTCAGAAATAGAACTTCTAAAGTTGTCTATAGGAGAACTTAAGGCTGAGTTAAGGGAAATAAAAAACAGTAAGTCAGTAAATGCTGGAAACATCGAAACCAATACCGAGATATCCAAATTATCAGATCAGATCAGCGATATCAGATCGCAGGTCTGTGAACTGACACCTCTAACTATCCTCATGAAAACTGTAAACCTTAACAAGCTTGACACAGAATCGGTAACTAAGGTAGATAACCTCATTAACTTTGTTACCACAGAAGTAACAAAACGACTCGACGCAAAACTGAGTGCTATTGTCTACAACGTTCCGGACAATGAGGCACTAAAAAAGGTACAGCGCATCTTACTTAGTGAAGCGAAAATGCCTAACTCCAAGACTAAGTGCTACAGGCTGAAGAAGAGTCAACATGAAAAGTGTTGTCCTATTCGTTTTCAGTTCGAAACACCGGCAGAGACCAGAAAATTCATCCACTCCCAACACACCCTATCGCAAGCCAGAAACTACAAACATATAAAGGTCGGGGTGGAAAAACAGTCATAGAAAGGCGCGCATACAACTATCTCGCTAAGACTAATTGTGAAATAGGTAATAGGACATTGCAAGCAGCCATTATTCCCCCCCTGTGAAAGATACAGTAGACCCCACCGCATCACCCCTCTCAAAACACACAGAAATATCCCATCAGAGTGCAACACCAGCCGAAAGGCCACTAGACTGTAACCAAATAAATAATAAAACCATACCACCCATCACCGCAGAATCTAAAATGCCATTAAATAACCCCAGAAAAAAGTCAAAACCCCCCGAAATTCGACTTTGTCCTCTCCTAGCCATAACTTCATTGCTAAAGATAAGGAAAATATGCCCCTAAATCATACCAACAAAAACAGTGGCAGCTTAAATAAGCCCACACTCCCCACGGTTAATAGTATTAGCACTCACAACGTGCTAAATCGCACCGTGGCACACACTAATATCCAATGTCACCCTCAATAGTACAAGTGGTAATAGTCAGAACTCGGCTACCAACAACTCAGGGTCTTCAGAGTATGGCACACAAACAAATTTTGACCGGATATATGGTACAAGTCTGCTGGGAACTAACCCACAATGCAGTACACACGAAACCCACACAAGGACACAACTAGCATCAAACAATAGGTGGAATAATAAGCCATGGTCATCACAAGGATCCAATCATTTTTTATCCCCCGCGTCCCTGTCAGCGTTGAAAAAACAGCTGGTAGGGATGTTAACACTCCTAAACCACTAGTGCTGGCTCCCTCCTTGCATGAAAACAGGAACGGTCTAGTGCACCCGTATCCATTAGGCACACTTGACACTTGCACAAGTATAGGTCAAATAAAGAACCCTACCCACTTCTGTAACCTAACTAAAAATAAAAATTCCTTAGTCTATAGCAAATCCAGTACTCCAACTCCTAATTCTTCACCGAAAACAGCACACACCAACTCGATAGACATAGGTGAGCATGATGCTGGAACTCCTCTTAACATAGGATCGTCATGTCCAGCAGAACTACTGGGTGCTGAACCATATTCGGGGCTGACTAACGAACTTAAATACTTCAAATGCTACTTCAACTCTCATCTTTACCTAATCCTCATAAATGCTAGATCTGTTCTAAATAAATTGCCGATGCTCAGAGCACTCACAGTAATATACAAACCCCCTGTAATTGTCATCACTGAATCTTGGTGTCATTCGAACATCCTGGATGAAGAAATAAGCTTAGATAACTACACACACTTTCGGTGTGACAGGGAAGGTGGTAAGGGAGGGGGTTGTCTCATGTACTTTCTGAATGCACTTACTGTATCACAGCTAGAAAGTAGTACACTTAACATGCCTGAGACTCTATGGGTTAATGTACACTTAAATAACGTAACAGCATTAATTGGATGCACCTACAGAGCACCTGGCACCTTTAGTAATTACGAGACCCAACTTATTAATACTCTGGAGCAATTATCCGACTTACAATACGATCATAAGATCCTATGTGGGGACTTTAACTTACCTGAAATCAACTGGGATATACCCACAGGCCCAACTAAATTTGATAAGTTCTTAGGCACACTGGATATACTTGGCTGGAAACAAACTGTCACTACTCCCACAAGAGGTAATAACGTACTAGACTTAATCTTCTGCCACAATATAAGCCCCCTTTCAACGCTAGTAGGTTCTGAGTTTCCAGGGAGCGACCACAAAACAGTGATGTGTGCACTGCCAATTCCGCTGAGTAGCAATGCATCTCATACCTCCACTTCACAACAAGTAATATATAGGAACTATAGTAAGGCAAACTGGGCCTTAGTTGAATCGATGCTAAGATCCTCCGAATGGGATGAATACTTCACTACTGATGACCTATCGAGAGCCCTAACCATCTTCTACCATAACTCAAACACATGCTTAGATGCTGTCATTCCACTCCAAACACTAAAGGTTTCCCCACACAGAAAGTCATTCATAAAACCAAAGGATCGTACAAAACTGAAGAGACTCTCAACAAGTTACTTCAAACACCACGACTTTGGCACTCTAGGTCTAATACTTAACACCCTTAGCTCCATCTCACAAGCTCGAGATTTCCGTATGAGAAAGGAAGAACGCATCGCAGTAGCCAGTCCTGCTAGAGTGTATGCACTCACAGAAATCTTAAGGAAGCGAATGAATCGCAAAAATCACAGCATTTCTCTCCTCATAGACAAAGGTAGGCTATGCACTAACTCTGCAGACATATGTGAACTATTCAACAAAACGTTTGCAGGTAACTACCTTAAGCCCTCAGTCCAGCTACTCGATATACACCCTATTACTAATATGCCACAAACTCCATCTCCACTCACACCAAACCAAATTAGCACTGTTGAATTCACTTAGGAGGGAGGGTGGTGCTAGCTGATCAGTAGATATGGTGGCGGTCACTAAGGTGAATCGCCCCATTCTGCAGGAACAGCAATACGCAATTTGAAGGCTCGAGATATCTCTGATTTTTATGAGGGATTGGATTTTATCTTAAAAAAGATGATAATGAACGCCTTGACAGATCATGCTTCTACCTTTAAATATATACCATTCGCCCAGCCTATTGTTGAGATGCGATCATGTGGGATCTGCACAGATTTATGGGGTATCTTATAAATTAACTTGATATCCATTGTCAGATCTTTAAATACCACTTCACAATGTCATATCTCACTTATTTTCTAATAACGTCTTTACTTGATCCTCATTTTACTCCATTAAAACTAACATTTTACAGCTCTTTATGACTTATTATATTCCTACTCTCTGAAGGGTACGGTTGTGCACTAAATGCACAAAAAGGTATAAAACAAAAACAACTGGCACAACTGAGGATAAATGTATTAAAACCAAAAGTGGACATCATGATATTACGAGATATACGTGTAGCATTATACATTGCAAATGAACGTTGTCAGCCTAGGGAGTTTCCTTTATAAATGCATTTATTAATGATACTTGCACTTACCTATTTCATTACAATTTAATGATTCACCTCAGCACTTTAATTTTTCTAAAACAGACTTCAATTCCTTGTAAAAGTTGTACTTACCTCAATATTGGTTGGTTATCGAATGCCGACAACCACGGGATGAAAACGAAACGAAGTCGATTTTCCCGCTCAATCTGGAGGACAATTGTACAATTCAACAACTATACGGCCTAGTTCAGAAAATGAGTGTATTATGTGTATCAAATATTTAACAGTTGAAATATGATCAACTTGTAGACAATCTGAGATTTGAGAATATATCTTACTTGATCGTGCCTGTAAAAAGAGCATGCATTTTCATGTAAATTTTTTTTAAATTTGTATGGAATACACTACATTATGCTACTATTAACCAAACTATAAGAAACCTCAAAAGTTCAAAAGGTTTCGGTACTGACGGTATATCATCTTACTTCTATAAATATGGTGGCCCTGACATTCCTCTACTGCTGCTTAAAATATTCACAATGTGCCTAGAAACCCAAACTTACCCTGACATATGGAAGACAACATTCATTATGCCTAAACACAAATCTGGCTCGAAAACTGAAGTCAGCAACTACCGGCCGATCAATATCACACCTGTAGCATCTAGAATTATGGAGAGACTAGTTAAAGATAACTTAATCAAACATATGCTTAGCTGCAATATTATAAGTCCAAACCAACATGGATTCCTGAAATCCAGATCATGTTTAACATGCCACCTAGACTTCCTCAATTTTGTAACCAGCATTCGCGTCAAATGGCAACTAGTACTTATCATCTACTTTGACATTTCTAAGGCATTTGACCGTGTTGACTATTTACTGCTAACAAATAAGCTGAACTTAGGAATACGTGACCCATTATTAGGATGGCTTAAAACATTCCTTAACAATAGGTCCCAAATAGTTAAACTCGGGCCTGCAACCTCCAAACCTAGCCCTATCACTTCTGGTGTAGTACGAGGTAGTGTCATTGGACCCCTCCTATTTACGCTATACATCAATGACATATGCGCTTGCTTCACGCACGGGAAACCATTCATCTTTGCAGATGACCTAAAAGTAGCTTATACATTCCAACGTGATGACTTAGGGAACTTCGAGAATGTAGTACAGAAGGAATTAGATAAAATGGCTGCTTGGTCGTCCCTATGGAATCTCCAATTTAATCTGAACAAATGTGGCTGGATCTGCTTCGGCGCACCCTCAAATGACCTGAAATTAACGCTTCAATCTGCTAAGCTAACCAGACTCTGAAGTGTCGTTGACCTAGGCCTTAGGTTCTCTAGTGACTTGACATTCTCTGAGCAAGTAGCATCACAGACTAGAAAATCGAGGATGCTCTTGGGATGCATACTCAGGAACTTTCACGACAATGAAGCCAAGCTAATTCTGTACAAAACATGTGTCAGACCACTACTAGAATACTGTCCATTTATTATAAGCAGCACTCGCACACGTGACAAGCTAAGTATGGAAAGTATCCAACGATGTTTTACCTCAAAACTACTTGGCTACGATTGTAAGAAAGACTACATCTCACGGTGCATGATCCTAAAACTCGACCCACTTTGGACAAGGTGACTTATTATAAACCTTATATTCTTCTTTAAGGTCCTTCACAAGATATCATTCTCAGGTAACAGGGACATACAATTCGCACAGGAAGGTTCTTACGATCTGCGTAACCAAACTTCCACAGTGACAACTCATTCTTTTAAGTCAGCACTCCGTGAAAACGCCTTCATAGTCATGTATTCTAAAATATGGAATAGCCTGCTCCTAGATGTCAGAACTTGCTCTCCGGTTACAAGCTCCGAACGCTCTCTATACAGACTGTTTCACTCTACTGATTATATTAATAAACTATTTACTCCTAGAACGAATCAACTGCTAATCTACTACAGCACCTAGAAAACGCACTTCAATACCCTTAGCAATCTAAAAACCATAAATAAACTAGTAGCTTGGATGCATAAAGACTTAGTACGGAAGATAGTGGAACAGTTTACCCCTAGAAATAGGACCTGTCACTCTATTATAACCTTGCAATACAAACTGTTTCATCACAAAGGCCGTCCCAACCAGACCGCACCAGTGATTTCTAAAACGCATCAGTAATTAGAACACTAAAACGCTCAGACTCAAAAATACACATTATGACACTGAATAAACTCTAAGACTTCGCATAAATACGTGAAAACACAACTACAATATAGACAAGTATTTTTGCTGAAGTATTATATGCAATTGACATAAACATTTATATATGCATGAAATATTAAATGTCCTTTTCATGTTCACATACTTTCTCTTTCTGGTATTCTGCTGCTCCTATTCATCTTCTGGTCGATGTCGAACAACCCTGCATCTAAACTGAAATGATGATTAATTCCAGACCATTTATCTCATAACCACTCAAATTCCATGAACGATCCAATTCTACCATTTGAAGACGCTGGCGAACATGCTGTAAATGAGTATTCATGATCTGAAATGAAGAAGCAACTGGTTTTCAAACAGTTTTCAACATTTTACTCAACTTACGAATACAGTCCGCCATGCAGACAGAAATGGGCCAAATGGAGAATTCTGGAATCGACCTCGGCACCATTTGATGCAGTAAAACAACTTAACATGACCTTATCTAGTTTCCGCCTCCACGATCAAATTTCTTTCCTGTTATAAAACTACGATAAGACTGCTGAAAAAATGGAATAAATATATCACTGATCTCAACATAGTACATCAATAATCTTTAAGCCAACGGTGCTGTTCACAACAAAGTTATATAGGAGAATTGACTTCAAGCTTTATTTTTCCCATATATCTGTATTACATTCAAGTGATGTCTGGGTTTTTTGTTAATGCGAAGACAATATTTCTATATCTCTTTATGTGTTACACAAACAGACTTTATAGCAGACTGTTCCGACTGACTCTAAAGTCAGAAAGATCAACCAAACTGTAAATTCATCATACATCAAATTATGTGTAACTTATATAACAACTTATCCATGCTTGTACAATAGGTATGTTCCTGCATGAACAGGGAGAAATACATATTATTATTAAGGGAAGTAAGTAATGCTGAGTCGCGTGTTATGTTTAATGGTATATGTAATGCTAAGCATGCTAAGACTGATGTCCATGTTTCGGCGTCTAGGGATAATAGAAGTTTTAAAATGCCTAAATATGAACCTCGGTGTTTCGACGGAAACCCAGCTGACTACCCACAGTTTGTAAAGGAGTTTGAAGTCATGTTGAGTTGGTTTGAAATAAATGATGAAGTGAAGTTAATGCATTTGTTGAGGCATTGCACTGGAGTTCCTGCAAGAGCTATACAGCGCTATAAGCTCATGCCCCCTAATGAGGGATACGCTGGGGCTATGAGCATATTACGTCACAAATATGAAACAACTTCAATGGTTGTAAGGAACGTATTCGAAGATGTCAAAGGTGAAAGCAGTTGCCAGCCACGTCTCGTAAACCGTTAATGCCCAGCTCTTGCTGCTCTCGAGCTCACGCTGTTCCTTGAAGTTTCTCAGAAACGCTTAGTAATAACGGACGCAAATACCAAAACACCGATTGGTGACTCGAGGATTCTTTCTTGTAACACCAACATATAGCCAATTTTAAAATTAAGATTTGAAACTTATTTCTGTGGACAAATATTACAATAATAAATCACAATATTACTTCTGACGGTTTCGGCCTGACATCTTTCTGAACAGCGACCGATGAGACGATGACTGGTGTATTGATGCCTCCGCGAAAATTGGGGAAGTTGGTTTTGAGCAAACAACCATGAATTGATCGTTCAATCTTCAACTACATTGACACTCCCCGGCCCAATAAGGTATCCATCGCTTTTTCCATCAAGACCAATACACGTTGACTTGGATGCCATTGCGAGAACCTGGGTGACACGGACAGAGCTGAAATGGAAAACAAACAGAAAAGCCAACACACCACAAGCATACTCACAGCACAATCTCACACATCGATGACGACCTGCGCCTTCCAGTTAAAGGCATACTCTTGACACATCCTCTTGCAAAAAAATCGCCACTTGCTAGAATGACTCTTGCACAATGCAACATGACCATAGCAGCACCTCACGATACTCCATGCACATCCTCTTATCTACTCACTACCAATTACCACTGCAATCACTTCTCACTCATTCTGCCTCAATTCTAGTAACGGTGACGTATGCGAGCCTCAGTAGTTTACACTCTCGCTCCCCGGAGTGTGAGACCACAGCTAACAATTATCTCCGTGTGCATTTCATTCTCAGCAATAGCCTAGCCTCCCCGGCGTATACGACCCATCTGCTGTCTCTAACATCAATCAATTCATTCATGGACGTAGAAGACTAGAAACAACTTCGGAAGTAATCACGATGAAAATTTCAACAAAATTACGCAATAAAAACAAGGTATGAAAACAACGAGTAAACACAATGAATCCAAAACACCAATTGATATGACACACCACACATATATACAAACAGTACACACAAACACGCGGATCATATCTCGATGGAATTTCTTTGAAGAATTGCAGGACTTACACCAGTACGCCTACAACCCTTCTCAGGTTGACCATTGTAAGTTGTGGAATGTCCGGACACAAACAAGATTTATCAACAATTTCAACAATTGGAAATCACACAATTATTTAACACAAATATACGTACAATCAACACATCAAATGTGGTGGATTCTGACACGACAAACTACTCTTGAAGAACTGTAGGACTTACAGCAGTACGCCTACATTCCTTCTCAGGTTGATGATCCAAGTGGAAGTCGTCCGGACACAAACAGAATTACCAACAGCTAGATGACAGATGATATCAATTCAGTATATACAATATGAACATATGTACAAAATCACACACCAAGCACATTGGACTGCTCATTGATGCGCTACCCTTTGAAGAATTGTAGGACTTACAGCAGTACGCCTACAACCCTTCTCAGGTTGACGCCCTAGGTTGGAAAATCGTCACAGAGTTCATTTGCTAACTTCCTTCTATCAGCTATATCCTCAAATCTGAACGGCAACACGCCCATGTCATTGTGCCGTAGAATATAGATGACCAACAAACACACGACATATCTCATCAACCAAGTATAGAAACAGAGTAATTTACACCAAAGATAATAACATTCAAATAGTAACTTGAAACTTGAAATGCCTTTATTCGTGCACGTCAATTTAACAATAACTCTCTCCTTTACACTTGGCTTATCCACACTAAACTGACCATTGATATTCGTTTTTTCAAACGAACTGATACTAGCATAGTCATTGCACAAGATACTTGAGTTGATGGGTGTCTGTTTCATTGTGGATGACAGCACTAACGACGACTGATTGATATCAGTTGATGAACTTAGCAGTGGATCAAAAGCTGTTGTTGCTCGCTTTTCAGAAATTTGTCTACCTGCAAGACCACCACCACTGCTGTCTTTCACTACTAGTTCGGGTTAAGCACTATCATCTGATGATAGGTGGGCTACACGCTGATCAATTACACCGACGGTCTCACAAGTATCCATAACTTCTGCAACTGCATCTGCATTTAATTCTACATCACGTTCAAGTTGTACAGACCCTTTATTCAACTTAGCAGTAGTAGGCATTCCCCCCATTTCATCATGATCAACCAAAGACAAATCTGCACTATCATGATCATTATCACAAATATTCAGTTTACCGTCAAGTTCATCATTTTCAAACTCTTTAATAACAGAAGTAGACAATTTGGGCTCCTCCTCACAAATCCTTAGATGTTTTTTTACCTTCACTCTGACTAGTAATACCTTGTAAACTTGTGGAGTCAGAACTGTCCTCTGAGAATGGAACTCTCTTCTGTGGCATACTATTCAACAATGGCTTACCAGTTGCAACTACAGACTTCCTGACCACACCGTTATCGTCACACAATTCGGAGTCAGACCTTGATTTCACATTTAGCTTATCACTGAACTTGCTCACTGATTCACAGTTCACCTTTGTATGCACCTCTTGCAAACGCGTAAAACACTATCGTGTTTGTCTTGCATCTTGTAACCTTTATGTTGAGGATGTGTCACAAAACCTGTTACACTCACTAGGTCTATATGCATTACTAGACACCGTCATGTTGATTTGTCTGTTAATTGTAACGATTTGTCTGATGATTAGCATGATATGTTTGATGTTACTCTTTCGCCTTCTAGGGATAATAGGAACATCAAACTCCCTAAATTTGAACCACGGTGTTTCGACGGAAACCCAGCTGATTATTTACAGTTTGCAAGGGAATTTGAAATCATGTTGAGTGGTTTTTTATTAACTGATGAAATGAAGTTAATGTATTTGATGAGGTATTGCACTGGAGTTGCTTCAAGAGCTATACAGTGTTGTAAGTTTATGAAGCCAAAAGAGGGCTACTACGAGGCTATGAGCATATTACGTCAAAGGTTTGGAAGACCTTCGATGATTGTAGGGAAATTATTCGAGGCTGTTAAGGGTAATGGTGGTCAATTACAGGATGACTCCTAGGCACTCACTGAGGTTTTGTATAATTTGCTGACTCACAAGAATGCATTGATTTCGATGAATTGCACGAGTGACCTCAACTCGAGTTTTATACTAGAAGTAATAGCGAGACGCCTACCTACTCGACTGCAAAGAAAGTGGGTGAAGATAAGCTCCCGTATGGAGGATGAGGGTATCGAGCCAAAGTTTGATGATATCCTGAAACTGGTAAAAGATAGCGTCAATCAATCTATGAGCAAGTTCGCCAGTCTATTGCATCTCACGCCTAGAATGGAGCAGTCTGAGGGCAAAATGCAATCATTGATGACGAAAGAGCCTCAGAGAGGTGGATATCCAAGACGTTCTGTCCCTTCTTTGATCCAGGCATTGTTGAAATTGACCCAATTCCAAAAAAGTTCCAGATATTGCTTGTTCAAATAGGACTTGACCGGCACCAGGAAAGATGAATTATGACTATCCAAACTGTCACCAGCTATCTGAATCCGTCAGAAAATGTTTCCGCCGTCAGAAACTGACAAAACTGTCAGAAACTGTCAGCCACGTCTCGTAAACCGTCAATGCCCAGCTCTTGCTACTCTGGGAATCATGCTGTTCCTTGAAGTTTCTCAGAAACGCTTAGTAATATCGGACGCAAAACCAAAACACCAGCTGGCTACTCGAGAATTCTTTATTGTAACACCAACATAAAGCCAACTTTAAAATTAACTTTTAACTAAGGTCTATGAACAAATAATACAATAATAAATCACAATATTACTTCTGACAGTTTTGGCCTGACTTCCTTCTGAACAACGACCAATAAGACGATGACTGGTGTATCGATGTCTCCGCGAAAATTGGGGAAGTTGGGTTTGAGCAAACAACCATGAATTGATCGTTCAATCTTCAACTACATTGACACTATTTTTATTTCATGTATTTACACCTTTGATCTTATTCCCTCACCGGATATAATTTCTTTACAAATCTATATATACGATTGTACAGCTTGATAATAATTTCGTTGAAAGGAGTCTCTTCGCTTAAAATTGTGTTCTTAATGCTGTGTAACCCTTTAAAGTACATTAGCAGGACTGATTATGCACACGGCATGGCTAGTTGGCTACAGGAATTCAGGGAATCTCCTGTATTCAAATTCCATTTTGATTTTAACGTAGTTTGAGATAAAACATTACTATACTGGGTACTTGATATCTGTTATACTCACAAATAAAAGTACATTTACAGAAAAAGTTATTACAGGCCATCGAATTTAGAACGCATTCTTTATACACTTCTGCTGCCCATTCTCGCACCAGCCTTCAGTTTAGAGCGACTTTATTGCATATCCCCTCAATGACGCTTGTTGCTATGTTGCTATTGGTTTCAAGTGGCCTTGGTTTTGGGGGAAGACTTAACTGATGTAATATTTCGATTTCATAGACATAACTCAGGCTCATAGGTGAAAGAATTATAATCCTGGAATAAGGACAAGTTGTTCAGAAGGTAAGGAGGACATTATTTTTCAGTTTATTTGTATATATACTATTGTGTATCGAGTTGCGTTGAGTTCTTAGTGCAACTGCATGTAACTGCATTTACATAAAGTAAAACATTACGAATGCTCCTGTTTTTAAAATAAAAAACATGATTCTTTTCATTAAGTGTAGTAATGAAGAATGGAATTTCTTCCACGTCAGTGGTATTTAATTGAAGAATTAATCTCTGTAGGCCCTTGAAGGAATAAATTCGGCACGGAGAACTCCTGTGGAAACCGAAAGCACTTTTAGTTTACTAAATCTTACTGACTTCCTGTATAAATTTGATCTGTCAAGTGTTTATGTAAAGTCTGCTGGTGTATTCAGTAAAGTAAAAGTTGTAGTGCATAACTCCTAGACTTGTTGTAGTCATTGGTATTCCCAGGATACTACTTTCTAGTTTTATGCAGCCGAAATATTCAATTCTCACTTTATTGAGAAGATAGTATATTGCCTGCAAAAGTAGTGCGTCAGTTTACGAGTTTCATTAAGCCAACAGAATGTTTTCTATTCACTGAATACTGTTTGCGAATTATCCGAGAAAACACATTTCCGAGTGGGATGTAATACAAGGCTGAATTCTTAAACTATCATCCCTATATCAGTTCAATTCAATCACACATATATTAATAGGATAGTCTGTAATTGACTTTAGAGACTTATCAGGGAATATTCTCATCAACTTACAGTTTGCTGATGATATTGTCCACCTAGGCTATGAGAAGTAACCCCTGATGCTTTAAAATATGAAAATAATACCGGTGTTTGATTATAGGTGTCTGCTTTCTATCTCATGAGTAAAGCAGTATAATATGGCGAGTGCTGTTGAGGTTACGCATAAATGTTTAGGTGGGGAGAGTTAGTCTTCGAGGTAGGGAAGCTGAATAGGTTGAGATGGCTAGAACACGTGATGGCATACAAAGCCATCGCCTTTCTCCAGGGACAATGCTAGCCAGCGCATGTTAAGGTTTAAAATGTGTTTGGGTCGGTCAAATGAAAAAGTGATATTGGTTCATAAAATTGTTGACAGTCAGCCGGAAGAACTACCGGAGATGTGACTGCAAATCTTTGGTACTGGTACAGGTGCATTCACTCTGTGTAATCTCACGTATCCATTCAACTCATGTTTTTCCTTGTCACTATTTATTCTCCCTCACATTTTCGCTCGTTAAACTTCCATTTAGTTTCATGTCTCTACCTTTGTGTGCTAAATAAAATGTGTTAAATTAAACAGGTGGACTTCTCTGCAAACTTATACTGAAAGCTAGTCAGAATGACACAGTCTGGGCATAACTAAATGCGAAACATTGATAAATGATCTCCAAAATTTCAACAAATGATAAGTGTAGTTCTTAATCTTGTTCTTTGCCAAATGAAAAACAGATACCTTTCAGTAATCTCTTCTTCCACCCGGGACTCGTCTCCTACTTTGCAACTGGATTTGTGCTTTGTCACATTTGTGCTTAGCTTTCGGTCATTCAGCATTCGCCATTGTTGTTGACTCAGCGCCTAGATGACTTTAGTTGAATAAGGTTTCGATCGTGCAAACTTGGGTCCTAAGCAGTTGACTGGTTGCATTATCATTTCTCAAATGGAATGCAGCATACTGTATATTAGGGTAAATCTTCCGCCTCGCTTGCTGAAGCTGGTGTTCCTCAGGCTATTTTTATCACTGCTTTTCTTTTTTCTCTCTTGTCTTACATGACTTTTCTCTTTCTAATGAGAGCAACTTCGCCAAATACTCTGGTGATCTGACCGTCTCACTTCGTGTCATGTTACAATGTGACTGCAGCAAACTTAACTGGTTCCTGTCTGTAGTCTAAGGTACGTGGTCTTGCGTTAAATCCCTCTAAATGTCAGGCAGTTAACTTTCCCCTCACTCATAAGCGTGAACTGCAAGAACTGTGTCGTTCACAAGATGTTTGTATCAAAGAGGGCACTGAAACAGAAACTAAGTCTAACATAAAATACCTTGGAGTAAATCTATCCTCTGGTCTTTCTTGGTCATTCTATATCTTGTCGATCTCTAAGAAAACCTTCAGTCTAGCTTACCATGTTATGTATTGAAGACAGTCAGGAATTATTCAACCTCTCTCTTTACAACTTCTTAACTCTTGCATTGGTCTTTACTGCTCCCCCTTATTCTTTCCTGAATTACTCAAAAACGATTATGTCGTATTGTGCAAGGTATTAATGTTGTCATTAGGGCAAGTGGTGTACCATTTAGTCAACTCGTTAATGCATTAATAACAAGACATCTAAACTCATGTGAGAAATGGTCTGAATCTATACTGTCTAACCCTCAGCATCCCCTCTATTCTCAGCTCTTCCCTTTAATTTCATCTGATGGAACAAGAAGTCAGTATTAAAGATTATATGATCGTTTTTGGTGATCTGACCGTCTCACTTCGTGTCATGTTACAATGTGACTGCAGCAAACTTAACTGGTTCCTGTCTGTAGTCTAAGGTACGTGGTCTTGCGTTAAATCCCTCTAAATGTCAGGCAGTTAACTTTCCCCTCACTCATAAGCGTGAACTGCAAGAACTGTGTCGTTCACAAGATGTTTGTATCAAAGAGGGCACTGAAACAGAAACTAAGTCTAACATAAAATACCTTGGAGTAAATCTATCCTCTGGTCTTTCTTGGTCATTCTATATCTTGTCGATCTCTAAGAAAACCTTCAGTCTAGCTTACCATGTTATGTATTGAAGACAGTCAGGAATTATTCAACCTCTCTCTTTACAACTTCTTAACTCTTGCATTGGTCTTTACTGCTCCCCCTTATTCTTTCCTGAATTACTCAAAAACGATTATGTCGTATTGTGCAAGGTATTAATGTTGTCATTAGGGCAAGTGGTGTACCATTTAGTCAACTCGTTAATGCATTAATAACAAGACATCTAAACTCATGTGAGAAATGGTCTGAATCTATACTGTCTAACCCTCAGCATCCCCTCTATTCTCAGCTCTTCCCTTTAATTTCATCTGATGGAACAAGAAGTCAGTATTAAAGATTATATGATCGTTTTTGGAATTAAGTAATACCAAAAATTGTTATCGTTTTCATTGTCAGCAGTTCACAGCCTATTGAGTTTACGCAAGTGGAATGCTCATTTCCCACTTTCCTGAGGAGACATCAACTAGGATTCTAGGAAAGAAGTACGTCAGTATGCGAATTTCATGAATCTGTAGACTGCATTCCATTCACTTATTACTGAAACTAAACTATGAAGGAACTGATATTTCAAAGAAGGATGTAGTACAAGGCTCATTTCTACAACTGTCGTCCTTATTTTAGTTCAATTTCATCATAAATTTATTAACCGAATTGTCTGTTGCTCACTTCGGGCCCTTACCAGGGAACAGTCTTGTCAACTTAGTGTATGCTGATGGTATTGCCCACTTAGGTTGCGAGATGTGACCATTGAAACTGGAAGATATGAAAAGACTACTGGTTTTTGATCGTAGTGTCTGTACCCTTTATTCTGTGTTAAGTAGTCTAATATGGTAAGTAATATTGGAGTTAAGCTTAGTGTTAAGTAGAAATGTGATTCCAAACGTTGTTAATGACACAGATGCATTCACTGTGTGTAATCTCACATATCTGAGCAACCCTTATATTTTTTCCATATGACTGTTTGTTTTTCATCACAATTATGCTCATTATAGTGACATTTAATTTCTTTTTACTTCTACCTTTGTGTGCTACATGGAATGTGCTAACTTAAGCGGTCGCACTTGTGTGCAAGCTTCTATGTTGAAAGTCAGTCTGTCAGAATGGTCTATAGTCCAGGTATAATGAAATGCTAAAACGTGGATAAAAATAGACAAAATGTCAACAAATGGTAATCGTATTTTTTCATTTAGTTCTTGTCTAACTGAAAAAAGTGATCTTACAATAATTTCTCCTCTTACCCGAGATAACTCTCACACTCTGTCCCGTTATATCTTATTAGTTAGTTAATTTTGTCGTGTAGCCCAAATGCGAAGTTGAAACACATCTGATGAAATATGTTTTGCTTATTACCAACTAAATATAATATTTTTCAAGTGTGGAACGTCACAAATCGAACTGCTACACTTCTGTGCTCATTTCCATGTTAAAGCTCAGTCAGTCAGCTTTGTCACTGCAGATGCGTAGTGTCACAACTACCTAGTGTTAATTAGCCACTTTTGTTAAGTATGCCGATGACCTCTCGGTCTCTATGCCTGTCAACTGTCAGTCAGATTGTTCCAAATTAAATAGCTTTCTGTCGGAAATTAGTCAGTGGTCCTCTTCAAACGGACTTAAGCTTAATCCGTCTAAATGTCAGGTAGTCAATTTCACCTTCAGACGTAAATGTGACCTACAGAAACTAGTTAGCTCACATGGCCCCACTCTCATTGACGACACAGAGGTTGAAAATACATCTAATGTGAAGTTCCTTGGGCTGAGTTTTTCCACCGATCTTTCCTGGTCTTCCCACATCTTGCTAGTTACTAGAAAGATGTTTCGCTTAACGTTCTACATTAGGAAATTTAGGCAGTCTGGCATAAAGCAGTTTTTGCTTTCTCAATTTGTAAATTCTTGTATTCTACCCATCCTCCTTTACTGCTCCCCATTAGTCTTTCCTGGACTACTTAAGAAAGACTTCGCTTCGCTGAGAAGGGCACTAAAAGCTGTTAGTAGGGCAAGTGGGATATCGTTAGACCAACTGGTGAACACTATTGTAGATAGACATATAATGTCATGTAAGAAACTAGCGAATACAATATTGTCGGACCCCGAGCATCCTCTCTATACGCATCTATCTCCTTGCATTTCATCTGGAAGAACTAGAAGCAGCTATAGGAGGCTATATGCTAGGACTACCAAATACAAAAACTCCACAATACCATATCTGGCACAGCTGTTATGTGATGAGAAATCCGTTAGGTATGACACGATAAACTTACTGCGGCACTCTAACAAATAGTCCCATTAGTTTTTGTTTTCCTTTCCTCGTTACTACTACACTGTTGTTCTCATCTACAACCACACATTAACCTTATATTCCAAATCCTGTGGTGCATTGTTTGAAATGAAATACTCTACGCTGTTTTTTTTCTTAATTTTTAATATTTATTTATTTTATTTATTTATAACTTATTTATTTTATTTTTATGTATTTCTGATTTTTAAAAATCTTATATAATTTATGAGGTAATTAGATGCAATATACTGTAATGCACGCTGAAAATTCCATACCTGTACCACAAATACTGTTTGGAATAAAGCTGTTATTATCATTATTATTATTATTATTCATGCCGTTTCCTAAGTACTCTGTGCATTCCGATTCCTTAAACTGTCCAGATAAAGTGCACCGAAGAGGAAAACATAAACCAAAAGTCAGAAACACGGACGTAAGAAATGGTGTGAATAGAAGTGAATGAGATGAGTGACCTTCTATCCCTGTAGTACGCTTAACCAAAATACTCATGTATGTGAATGAGGCAAAAAGTTGTGTGACTGACTTGATATGATTATGAGCAATAGTTTGTGCTCAAAACGCCACCAAGTAATATTGCTGTACAACACTGTGTGATTTATCAAAATAAAATCGTATCCATAATGGAGTTATACTCTACCACAGTGCCCAAGTTTTATACTTATATCAAAAATACTTATCTTATGTGTTATATGTCCCCTAATTGTTTCCTTTTTGTCTTCCTCATTGCAGGTTGTCAGTCTCCGTAGACATTCTACTAGATGTCGTCATACATAGTGTCTGCAAGCAGTCTTTCAATACATCTACCTCCCGCAAAGTTATTGTTACGATGCCTTTAAATTATTTACACTTGGCCGTAATACAATTAGTGTGCTACTATTACTGATGCAATGACATGCAAGACTTGTACATGTTACTGTGAAGTTTGCCTGTAATAACATTCCCTCCATAGTAAATACAATGCTTGTGATAACAATTCGTCATTATCTTTTCATTGTGTTGATAGTTGCGTATATATTAGAAAAAAGCTAACCTTGTCGTATCAGTTCTCTAAATTACAATCACTAAGTGCCCATACCTCTGCTGAATACCAAGTGCTACTCGTGGCCCATGAAATACTTATTACTGCATTCGTAAATAACTATCAAACTATTATTACATGGAGTAGTGAGACAGAAGGCGTATGAAATTTAGATATTAGTGTGTATCTGAAGTTAACGACACAATATATATGTGCATGTTTCATTTCCAAACTAGAGAATTTTATAGGGTAATGTAGGAGTGAGCGCAATGAGTTATTAGCGTATATACCTTGTATGAGTGAAATGCTTCTATTCAATTTTCGGCGAAGCTTCAATATCACCCTGCAGGGTTTCTTCAATGCACTCTCATAGGGAATAATACTTGGTACTGAGGAATCCAGCCAAAAGCATCTGTGACACAGTCGAATGACTTTTTCAACTAAAAGCCGCAATACTGATATTAAGTGTGATTTACCTGTAAACTGAGGGACTCTAGTGTAACACAGCACCATATCCCAGCAGGGTATTCTTTGTGTTTTACAGGTACAAGTAGAATTCATGGACTGAGCATTTGTTAAATATGGAGGCGACCCATTGAGTCACTTAGACGAAAGGCTGACCAAATGCGATACCTTACACACGCACTTTCAGATGTAGGCATGTTTCACTTCACATGAACTCTGGGCCATATCGAGTAGGCATTCCTTTAAATTAATTATTAATTATTTAAATTAATTATTGTTCGTATATGTGATGACTTGGTGCGTTTCCTAGTTTGCCTATAATTACGGAATGTACATTATATTAGGGAACACAAATGGATTTTGTGAAAACCAGTGGTGTTCCTTCTCTAGTCTTAATTGATGTCACATTGATTGACACGATTAAAGGAATAGATTGTAACGTGGTGTTTTCTGTAGCTGCGAAACGTAATTACCTAGTTTCGAATTGACATCATGCGTCTAATCCTATTAACCTATGTATATAGTTCTACCTTCACGAAACCTAGAAGTCAGGAGTGGACTCTCTTTGACAGATCTAGTTTTACTTTGTGACTAATTGGTGAGTCACCTGGTGTTGTGGTAGTAAAAAACAACTCCAAACCTTAGTATTTTCTAGAAATGAACATATTTACTTACTTTGGCGACAATTTAATCTTCTTAGGGATATTAACCTTTACTTAGTAATTTGGATCCGAAAGTAAACGCCATGTTACTAAGTTATTCAAAAGACAGAATGATGAGTGAAACAGTACTCGGATACTTATTCTAACGAAACCGAATAATGATAATCGTTTAGCTTACCAATATGCCGCTTACTTTCAGTCTTAATTCAAAGACAAATTTAATTGCTCACTAAATTAATAGTTTCAGAAGACTGCTCTACTCCTGTCTTCGAAATACTTTACCCGATCGTGTTTTACTTCAAAATATGTGTATACTGGCCAGCTGATGTTGCTTATCCAGTTACACTGTTTTTCAGTTACAATGTCCCATCTATTTCCTATCAAACAGAACATCACTTAAACCATCAACGAGTTACCATCATTTCTAAATAAATAACCTTAACTATTCGCATGTAAACAATGCTATAAACTTTATCACTTACGTGATGTTTCAACTTTCGATTAATCAGTTTTCCCTTACATGAGCACCTGTTTCAATTTTAACGGATAGTTCTAACCTTTGACTACTGAATTAGTACGTTTCGTTATATACCATCCATACGAAATATAGGTACTGATAATAATTACTGCTAACAGATTTATCACGAGAATGTACTCCATATTGACGACAATATTCCTCAGGGGCGGACGTATCTTCTAAACGCGCTACTCAATACAACACATGACCCTAACCCCATAACTCTGTAGCTCACAACATTCTATAAAGTTAGTAGTGACTATTAACAAGTAGAATGTCTATTTGAGGTATAGAGAATACATTTATTAGTGATTCGACACAAAATACAAAATCAACGGTACTGGAAACCACTTTCTTCAGCAACGAATCCCACGAGGTCACTGGAACTACAGATTATCTAAAAAAGAAAACAAGGGTTCACAGGATGTATACATGAATATGACTACCAATAATATTAACGAGATAGCACAGTAAGAATTAATGAAAGTTTATATCGATGTGCAATTACATCAGTCACTATTTTTGACACAAGTGAATATTTAGACGAAGTAATAAGAAGACGTAATTTGTCTGAGTCGTGTAGTGTTGTATTTGTGCAACACATTTTGGACAATCTGGTCACGCATGGACTTGTTATAGGAATACATATGAGATTAATACAGTTAAAAGTCTAGAAAATAAATTTAGGTGGAATTAAAACCACATATTGGAGGTCAAAATAACAATGAAGATCACTAAACCAAATATCAGAGAGACTAGTACATCTACCCTGACTAGTATCAAAACGAAGTTTAACAAAGAAGGTTTCGTGTGATGACGAATAGTCTTGGAATTCACAAAAGTGGTTTAAACTTCCTAATCACACTTCGGCTTCCACAAACTTTAGGATGCAATCCAAACACGTTTTACAGATAGGTTTAAAAAATGTGCAAACGTCAGTTTTATGTCCTGTCCCTATAATATGTTTCGAAATAGAGGAGCTGGGACCCCATTAATAACTTCTGAAGATTCTGTTGCTTCTGGAGGCATTTAGGAATATGATGCGTAGCCCTTACTTGCAGAAATCGATGAGCCTTCCCTAAATGGATACAGCAACCACTTCTAAACCTTACGTCCATAGCTTTAAGAGATGTCGGACACTACTTCTACGTGGTTTTAAAATAATTTTGTGAATTAACTTCGAACAAGCGCGAATAATGTGGCGTCAGGACAAAAATCGGAAGTTTATGAAACCAAACTCACTAATAGGACAAAGTGACGCACACATCAGATGTCTTTACGCACCTGATCACGAGGATGGTATTGAAATCCACCAAGTTACTAAAATGTTGCAGTGTGCATTTAACTCATTTAAAAATTTTGGCAGAAAACACTGAATGTTGTAAGTGATCGTAAAACATATTACAGTTTCTTCCCATTTGTGAACACTAATTTTCGCTTGTATCTATGCATTCCATTGACTTTCAGCTATCAAAACACCACACAAAAGTGCGGAAGGATGCAAAATTTGATATCAACCACATCCCTCGGTTCCTGCAGCAGTAATAAGTACTGCACAAATGCTGATAGAGAAATTTGAGACCGAGTGCAAGTGTCAGTCTCGTCTCATAAACCGTTAATGCCCAGCTCTCGCTACGCTCGGGCCCACGCTGTTCCTTTGAGTTTCAGAAACGCTTAGTAATAACGGACGCAAAAACCAAAACACCGATCTGCTGCTTGTTATTTCTTTATTGTTACACCAACATATAAAAGGAATAAACGAACTAAGCAAACTAAGGTCTGTAAACAAATATTACAATAATAAATCGTTATATTACTTCTGACGATGTTTCACTCTTCTTTCTGAACAGCGACCGATGAGACGATGACTGTCGTATTGATGCCTCCGCGAAAATCGGGGAAGTTGATTTTGAGCAAACAACCAAGAATTGATCGTTCAATCTTCAACTCTATTGACACTCCCCGGCAAAAAAGGGATCCAACCTTTTTTTCCTTCACGATCAATGCACGTTGACTTGGATGCCATTGCGAGAACCTGGGTCACACGGACAGAGCTGAAATGGAAAACAAACAGAAAAGCCAACACATCACAAGCATACCCACAGCACAATCTCACACATCGATGACGACCTGCGCCTCCAGTTAAAGGCATACTCTTGACATCTTGCAACAAAATCGCCACTTGCTAGAATGACTCTTGCACAATGCAACATGACCATAGCAGCACCTCACGATACTCCATGCACATCCTCTTATCTACTCACTACCAATTACCACTGCAATCACTTCTCACTCATTCTGCCTCAATTCTAGTAACGGTGACGTATGCGAGCCTCAGTAGTTTACACTCTCGCTCCCCGGAGTGTGAGACCACAGCTAACAATTATCTCCGTGTGCATTTCATTCTCAGTAATAGCCTAGCCTCCCCGGCGTATACGACCCATCTGCTGTCTCTAACATCAATCAATTCATTCATGGACGTAGAAGACTAGAAACAACTTCAGAAGTAATCACGACGAAAATTTTAACAAAATTACGCAATAACAACAAGATACGAAAACAACAAGCAAACACAATGAATCCAAAAAACACCAATTGATAGAACACACCACACATATATACAAACAGTACACACAAACACGCGGATCATATCTCGATGGAATTTCTTTGAAGAATTGCAGGACTTACACCAGTACGCCTACAACCCTTCTCAGGTTGACCATTGTAAGTTGTGGAATGTCCGGACACAAACAAGATTTATCAACAATTTCAACAATTGGAAATCACACAATTATTTAACACAAATATACGTACAATCAACACATCAAATGTGGTGGATTCTGACACGACAAACTACTCTTGAAGAACTGTAGGACTTACAGCAGTACGCCTACATTCCTTCTCAGGTTGATGATCCAAGTGGAAGTCGTCCGGACACAAACAGAATTACCAACAGCTAGATGACAGATGATATCAATTCAGTATATACAATATGAACATATGTACAAAATCACACACCAAGCACATTGGACTGCTCATTGATGCGCTACCCTTTGAAGAATTGTAGGACTTACAGCAGTACGCCTACAACCCTTCTCAGGTTGACGCCCTAGGTTGGAAAATCGTCACAGAGTTCATTTGCTAACTTCCTTCTATCAGCTATATCCTCAAATCTGAACGGCAACACGCCCATGTCATTGTATCGTAGAATATAGATGACCAACAAACACACGACATATCTCATCAACCAAGTATAGAAACAGAGTAATTTACACCAAAGATAATAACATTCAAATAGTAACTTGAAACTAGAAATGCCTTTATTCGTGCAAGTCAATTTAACAATAACTCTCTCCTTTACACTTGGCTTATCCACACTAAACTGACCATTGATATTCGTTTTTTCAAACGAACTGATACTAGCATAGTCATTGCACAAGATACTTGAGTTGATGGGTGTCTGTTTCATTGTGGATGACAGCACTAACGACGACTGATTGATATCAGTTGATGAACTTAGCAGTGGATCAAAAGCTGTTGTTGCTCGCTTTTCAGAAATTTGTCTACCTGCAAGACCACCACCACTGCTGTCTTTTACTATCAGCTCAGGTTTAACTCTAGCATCTGATGATAGGTGGGCTTCACTCTGATCAATTACACTGACGGTTTGACAAGTATGCATGCCTTCTGCAACTGCATCTGCATTTAATTCTACTTCACGTTCAAGTTGTACAGAACCTTTATTTAACTTAGCAGTAGTAGGCATATCCCTCATCTCATCATGATCAACCAAAGACAAATCTGCACTATCATGATCATTACCACAAATATTCAATTTACCGTCAAGTTCATCATTTTCAAACTCTTTAATAACAGAAGTAGACAATTTTGGTTCCTCCTCAAAAATCATTAAAGGTTTTATATCTTCAATCTGACTAGTTATACCTTGTAAACTTGTAGGGTCAGAACTGCACTCTGAAGCAGCAACTCTATTCTGTGACACTCTATTCAACAACGGCTTACCAGTTGCAACTACAGACTTCTTCACCGCACCGTTATCGTCACACAATTCGGAGTCAGGCCCGGAGTTTACATTTAGCTTATCACTGAACTTGCTCACTGGTTCACAGCTCACCTTTGTATGCACCTCTTGCAAACGTGTACAACACAACCGTGTTTGTCTTGCATCTTGCAACTTATCTGTTGAGGATGTACTACGAAAGCTGTTACACTCACTAGATCTATATGCATTACTAGACATCATTGAGCCTTCTCGATATCCACCTCTCTGAGGCTTATTCGTCATCAATGAGTGCGTTTTACCCTCAGACTGCTCTATTCTATGGGTGAGATCTAACAGACTGGCGAACTTGCTCATAGATTGATTGACACTAGTATTTAACAGTTTCAGGATATCATCAAACTTTGGCTCGATACCCTCATCCTCCATACGGGAGCTTATCTTCACCCACTTCCTTTGCAGTCGAGTAGGTAGACGTCTTGCTATTACTTCTAGTATAAAACTCGAGTTGAGGTCACTCGCGCGATTCATCGAAATCATTCCATTCTTGTAAATTAGCAAATTATCTAAAAACTCAGTGAGTGCCTGAGAGTCATCCCGTAATTGACCACCATTACCCTTAACAGCGTCAAATAATTTCCCTGCAATCATCGAAGGTCTTCCAAACCTTTGACGTAATATGCTCATAGCCTCGTAGTAGCCCTCTTTTGGCTTCATAAACGTACGGCACTGTATAGCTCTTGCAGCATCTCCAGTGCAATATCTCATCAAATACATTAACTTCATTTCATCAGTTAATAGAAAACTACTCAGCATGATCTCAAACTCCTTTACAAATTGTAAATAATCGGCCGGGTTTCCATCGAAACACCGTGGTTCTAATTTAGGGAGTTTGATGTACCTATCATCCCTGAACGGCGAAACAGTAACATCAACCATGTCATGCTTAACATCAGACACATCGTTACAATTAACAGACAAGTCAACATGACTTACTTTCCTGTTTGCATCCAAGACACTCTGTCCCTTCTTTGACCCAGGCATTGTTGAACTTGACCCAATTCCAAAACCGTTCCAGATATTGCTTGTTCAAAGAGGACTTGACCGGCACCAGGAAAAATGAACGGCGACTATCCAAACTTTCACCAACTGTTTGAATCCACGAGATCTGTTTCCATTGTCAGAAACTGTCAGTCTCGTCTCATAAACCGTTAATGCCCAGCTCTCGCTACGCTCGGGCCCACGCTGTTCCTTTGAGTTTCAGAAACGCTTAGTAATAACGGACGCAAAAACCAAAACACCGATCTGCTGCTTGTTATTTCTTTATTGTTACACCAACATATAAAAGGAATAAACGAACTAAGCAAACTAAGGTCTGTAAACAAATATTACAATAATAAATCGTTATATTACTTCTGACGATGTTTCACTCTTCTTTCTGAACAGCGACCGATGAGACGATGACTGTCGTATTGATGCCTCCGCGAAAATCGGGGAAGTTGATTTTGAGCAAACAACCAAGAATTGATCGTTCAATCTTCAACCCCATTGACAGCAAGTTTCTGCCAATCTGCAAAGAAATTTATCGAATGACAGTCGTTGAAATGTACGCGAAGCTTACTCGGCATGCCAAAAATCACTGCATGAACCATGTATTTAAGCGTCCTGTCACACAAGCAATAAGTAAGTGTTCAAGAACAATATCGAACAATAATTTTCATATAAATTCATCCAAAAAGAGCAAAATAAGCACCGAAATCGCGTCTACTGCGTTTGCTGGACGACTAGCTCCAACTCGAATCAACGAAACCGCGCAAATGCCGTCAAGGTTAAGCCAGAGGCGCCACTTCAAATAGGGGATATGCTTTATCAACGCCCTCAGTTTATACTACAACCACTTATAGCTCATTTGACGTATCTCCAGTTCCGAAAGACTGTAAGTTACACAATTTATGCTATTTTTTGGAGGCATTTTTGACAGCAAGGTGGTGCGTTGTACAAAGGAATATTTATGAGTAAGCCAGTCGTAGCTCTGCGTTGCAGGGCGGATATATCTAAATGACCTGATCCAATTACAGAGCGAACTTCATATAATGTTTCATTTTGTCTCTAAACGAGTAGGTAGCAGATGATGATATTTTTTCCTCCATAAAACCAAGATAGGCTATGTTGGTATTCACCTAGAGTTTGGGGACTCTCGTAACGTTTTTGAGCACCCATGCAAAACGCCTCATTAGAAATGGAAAAAAAGTAATAAATTCAGATGTCTGATACAATCAGTCAACAAACTGCAGTAAGAAGAGATTCATCAACCACACCTGAGGTGATTTTCCTGAACTAAAGGTCACACCGTAAGACCCAAAAGTCAGTTCATTTCAAGCTATGGTGGATACCAGCTGAAGGTATGGAAAAATGTTCATGGATTGGTGCAAATCCCATGAATGCGTTGAAAACTATCCTGGATCTAAATTAACACCACCGTGATCCTTAGTTATTAGACTTCAATGAATGCCAACTATACTTGGGTTTTACAGACGATTTTAACTGGAAGGATAAAGACTCAAATTTTATACCACTAATTTCAGTAAGTGTTATTTGAAACAACAAAATAATTGGTGAGTGGCACAGTGTTTAGTGTATGTTGCCCTCTAGCAAAATATATTTATTTACTTTTATAGAATGTACATCCTGGCAACACTCCTCAGCCTTTTGTTTAAATTGTTCTTCAAATTGTTGAGGCGGGTAGGTTGATTTGGCACATTTTTCGGGTGTTTGTTTTTTGGGTATATAAGCTCTTATTTTGTGTTTACCTTAGTTTCTTATATAAGTTCAACATAAATCCTAAAGTACTCAATTTAGGGGTTTTAAAGGCGTTTTCTGAAATGGCGGGGTTCTAACGGAAATTCAGATCGAGTATAATTGTTTTTTCTTTTGCGTCAGTTAAATGTTTTCTGTGAGTCTAAGGAACTTTTTAAGGCGTGATGTGTATTGAGGATACTGACCTAATATTTTTTAAAATATATTCCGTGAGTTTTCAGCACATGTCAAACTATACAGTCATAGAGGATTCAAAAAACAGTTTTTCATTTCGTATGAATTGCAAAGTGTAATTGCCTTCTAATCTTGTCTAGTTACTTCGTCACTGCCTGTGACTTCTATCTTAATAGTAGTATGTGATTTTTTGTCCCCAAATATTACCACGCTTCACTCGGTGTCATAACTGTAATGAATATAGATGTCACGTGTATAGAAGTTTCTAAATAACGTGTTCCTTTAGCTTGTCATGTAGTACTTCGTTGTATATCTTCAATTCAAAATCAGTGGCACTTGCATTAGTCTTGCATGTAGCTGTGAGAGCTTATGGCAGGTTGTCCTTCAGAGATGACGAGTGGATGTGATTCTAATCAACTTTAGCTATTTATTGAATGACTTTTCACGGCGCATTGGTTGTCTTAGAGTAAACAGATACTGTCCTGCCGAAAAAATGAGGTTTTTCGAACACCACAGGCACCGGTCGAGTTGTTGGGTAAAGAGGGGAAATCAATAGACGAATCTGTGAAGTTACACTGATTGAGATGGTTAGGACGAGTGTTACGCATGCAACCCTGGCTATCGCCTTCCTCGACAGTGGGCGATGTAAGCTGACATAGCGTCAGGTTGCAAGAGTGATGGTCAAACCAAAACATGGCTTCATCAGTTAATGAAATCCACAACAGTTAGTTTAAGGCACGTAGGAAGGTGTAGACTTCCTGGTTGGGGTGTTCGGGACGGTAAAAACCAATAGTTGGAAACAGTTGGTGTTATGGCTCAAATCGTTCTCAATGGCGGGTGCAGATGCATCCACTCCTTGTGACTTATAATACCTAATAAAAACCCAATACCCTTGTTAGGTGGTATAGCCGGTTGACAATATTGGGGTTAGGCGTTTAGTGTCAGGTAGTGAGAGAGTCAATCGATGAGGTTGTGAAGCTACATCAGTTGAGTTCTCTGGAGATGCTTGGCTGTCAAGGGAATTCCGAGAAAATATATTGCACTGATTAAGGCACTCTACTCGTACTCATACAGCCAGGTGAGGGCTTACGGCGAGTTGTCATCTGAACTGATGACGACCAGTGGTGTCCGTCAAGGATGCCCATTATCTCCTTTTCTATTCAACTTCATCATAGATGTGTTAATGGACTTAACCCTGGGTGACTTCAGCGACTCAGGGATTGACTTGCTACCAGGGAATAATCTCGTTGACTTGGAATATGCAGACGATATAGTCCTTCTAGGCGAAGACGCTGACGAAATGCAGATCCTTCTAAACACCTTGAGCCTCAATCTACGAATGTTTGGCATGCGATTCGCTCCCGCCAAATGCAAGATGATGATACAGGACTGGACTACATCGACGCCTAGTTTAGAAATAGGAATTGAAGTGGTAGAGCACGTTGACCGCTTCACTTATTTGGGAAGTACCATGAGCCAGTGCTAACGGGTTGATCTCTGACGAAATCTCAGCACGGATACAGAGGGCTAGCTTCGCATTTGCCAGTTTACGCCGACTATGGCGTAGACGAGATGTTCGACTATCGACCAAAGGGCGGGTGTACTGCTCATCAGTCCGCTCCGTCCTCCTTTATGGTTGTGAGACCTGGCCACTAAGAGTGGAAGACATGAATACACTGACTAGCTGTCTTTGATCATAGGTGCCTGTGGTCTATTTCCCGTGTAAAGTGGCATAATAAGGTGAGCAACATGGAGGTTAGGCGTAGAGTTCTAGGTAAACAGGGGAAATCAATCGACGAAGTCGTGAAGCTACAAAGACTGAGATGGTTAGGACATGTGTTACGTATGCATGTCTAGTCATCGCCTTCCTCGACGAGCAATATTAGCGGATATAGGGTCAGGCTGGGAAAGAGCTGGCGGCGGTCAAACAAAAACTTGGCACCAGTCAATGAAATCCACAACAGTTGGTCTAAGCCACCTAGGAAGGTGTAGACTTCCAGGCTGGGGTCCTCGGGACGGTAAAAATCAATGGTTGGAAACAATTGGTGACATGGCTGAAAATCGTTCTCAATGGCTGGCGGAGATGCATCCACTCCTTGTGACTTATGATCTCCAATGAAACTGTTTTGTTTTTCTTTATTACTCCTTTGTCTCACACCTCTGCTCACTGTTTCTATTATGCTTTTCTTGTACTTTCTTCTCTTGCTTCGCGTGCTACACGGAATGTGGCGACTTGAACTTCTGCACATTTGTGCAAAGTTTTATGTCGAAAACAGACAGACAGACAGACATCAGTTGAGATGGATAAAACCTGTTTACGTATTCCTAGCCATTGTCTTCCTTGACGGGGAATGTTATTTGACAAAGGACCGATGGAGTTGGAGAAGAGTTAGTGGTTGTCAAACGGGAACATGGCATTAGCCAGTGTAGACTTCATGGTTGGGGTCCTTGGGATTCTAAAGGCCATTAACTGGAGATGATTGATGATATGGCTCAATGATGTTCACAGTGGTGCAGATGCATTCATTCTTTGTGATCTGCTATATCTGTCAAATCCTGTTGTTCTTTCCCACCTGTTCTTACTATCATTTTTCTGAGTCTATTTTTTCTCTTGTATCTTCGTTTACGAGTGCCAAATCTAACTGATACACTTCTGTGCCAAATTCTATTTTGAAAAGTCAGTCAGCCCACTTCGAGGATGGATAGAATGTTTGTACACAATTCTACTATTAGTCATTTAGTTACTGTCTCTTGTATGCTCCATTGTAATATTGTTCTGTGTGTTCCCTTGTCTAACCTTTCAAAGTGCAGCAACTTGAACTGGGTGTCTATATCCTCAAAAGAATGTTTATCATCACTGCCTAATATATGAAGTGATTTTCGAAACAAGACAGTGAACCAACGTGATCTTTATTGGCGTTATCAGACACATTTTACTTTTGAAGTAAATTATCGCTTCCTTGGACTTATTTGTATAACAGCTTCCGGTGAATTCGTAGTATGAGCCTCTAACAACTTTTCATCATTTCTCTCGCGGAAACTGTCTTACCTCTTTAGGCTGTGAACATGTGGTTTAATGTGGTTAGAGTATTTACTCCCTTCAGAAAGACATAATTTTTCCAAAAGTAAGGGGCTGTTTTAGCATCTGCAAAAATATAACGGGTGGTTATCTAACAAAGTGTACTTACATAAGACGCTGATCAATACTTATCTTCCTTCCACCTAAGCGGTAGTCAGTTCATTATTCCTCATCTTTAGAATAAACAGTGGTTATGTTAAATTAAGTAACCGTCAGTTGACCGCAGTTTTACGTATACGATCCACGTAATCACATATTTCGGTACTATCTGGTTCATTTTATATTTAAACTACATTGAGTTTCTTGTCATTGCAGTCATACGTACATAAAAGAATGCGTGCTTATTGTAAGATAGTGTATAGAGTATAGTTTCTGAATGCTATCTTGTATGCGAATTTTAACGCTCAGCGTAGAATATATTTCACTTGGAGCCAGCCACGAAGGAATACACCCTCCAAAGACCAATGTCAATTTCAAAGCTTCTATGTGTAAGCCGAGAAACGCTAAGGTTTTTACACAAACAATAGAATTTAGCGCAACAACATAGCAATAATGATGCTGGTTGGATTATTTCCAGCTAAAGATGCTGTTAAAATCTGTTAACACTTAGAGTACCCAAAAATTAAGTCTTGATTCTCTTTGGGATTCGATAAATCATAGTAAATATGTATAGGGCTTGGATCAAGGCACAACTAGGAAATAAGAATTCTCTATCATGTGTCACGCAGCATAATTGAATTGATAGAATTATTAGTATACAACCGTTCACAATACCATTAGATAAACATTTTCTTTCAATAAGAATGGGTTGTTTTGTTTTAGTCTCCATAAGTTTGAACAAGAAGTTATGTCTATTTTTGTTTATCGGACTATATTCTTGAAACCTACCAGAATACATTTTCAGATATTTCCTCTATTCTTTTTCCTGCCACTTACCGCAGTTATTTGCCTCAATGTTTTACAGGAAATGTTTGTTTCGTATTAATTATGGCAAAAATAACCAACCGTAAATCACCAAAAAATATCCATTCTTCATTGGAGTGGGATTTCCAGAACAGTGATCCTAGTTGTATTAACGATCCCTACTGGTCTTGGTCAGATGACCATAGATATCAGATAGCCAATATTGCTCAAGACAATCAGGTTAAAGTTGTGGTGTCTGTGGAACAAACACTATACGATGTTGCTGAATTGTTGGAAAGACAGTTAGGCATTAGTCTTTCTGGATGCCAATTTTATCTTCAAGATCGTATCAAGGTAATTACTTCTTTTTAAGTTATCATGTTGTGTAGCTTCGTGGAGAGTCTCCACTAGTTGAACATTGTGTAGAAATATCTGGATTAGTTCAACTATTGCTTGAGGTTAAAACAGCGAATGCTGGCTATCCTTTCCGAATCAACGTGGTCGACATTCAAATACCGGAATTAGTTGATCCTAATGCTTCAAACCCTAATATGTCGATTGATAAAAGCAAGCGCCCAAGTATCTCGAAGGGATCAGGACAACAAGTAAGTTTGCCTGATTTTGATGCACCTTTATTCCTTGTTAAGAATTGCATTAATAATATAATTTTTGTAAACGATAGGTATATGACTGTTACGAAGGTGACTGAGTCTTAGAACGATGAGTGATGCTTGAATCTTGAAAAGACGAATGAACCAAGAATTTAGGCTTTATTCATTTTACAATGAAGCCGGAATGGCTTAAACATATAAAGGGAAAAAAGAGTGTTAATAGCGGTAGAGATATGAATATGACTAGATACGTATTATAAGAAAAGTTCACAACATTCACTGCGGCTTGAAAAGGAATGAGCCATTATGTCACGCTTCTCTGGTACGCAAATTGTAAGGCCGTACACGTTGTTGTTTTTCCAAAAGAATACGCCCGTTGTTCGTTTCAGTTGTATTTTCTTCACGAAGAATATTAGGATCAGTGGTCGCATCCCCATTTACTTGTTGCTCAGGAATTGCGTCGCCCTCCGGTATTGAATTTTCAACTTGATCTATATCTTCGCCTTTGGGTGCCAGATGATGAGCAACTGTATCTTCACGTCCATTACCGAAGCGAACGTGAGCGAATTGCGGGTTACAATTCAATAGCTCCACCTCTTCAACCAGGGGATCGAATTTGGACTGACGAACACTCCGCCGGAGAAGTACTGGTCCTGGTACAGTGAGCCAAGTAGGAAGAGTTGTCCCAGATGTCGATCTTCGGTTATAGGTAAACAGTCGTTCGTGTGGCGTGGCGTTCGTTGCAGTACAGAGCAAAGATCTGATGGAATGCAAGGCGTCGAGTAGAACAGACTCCCATTGTGCCGTTGGTAGGCCCCGTGATCTTAATGCTAGAGTGATGGCACGCCAAAGTGTTCCATTGAGGCGCTCGACCTGCCCATTGGCTTGAGGATTGTATGAGGTAGTACGACTGGTTGCTACGCCTTTCTCCAGAAGAAATGCCCGTAATTCGGTAGACATGAAAGCAGCGCCTCTGTCGGTATGTATGTAAGAAGGCATACCGAAAATCGAAAACAGTTGGCAAAGGCAATTCATTACCGTTTGAGACGACATGTCGGGGCAGGCGAATGCAAAGGGGAATCGAGAATATTCATCGATCAGCGTGAGCAGATAGTGATTGCGGCTAGCTGACGGTAGAGGTCCTTTAAAGTCGATGCTTAACCTTTCAAAAGGTTGGGTTGCTTTTATGAGTTTGAAATTAGAGGGATTGTAAAATTGAGGCTTTAACTCACAGCATGTCACGCATTTACTGGTTACATTGCGCACCTCGTCAAGGGAGAATGGAAGGTTTCTCGAGCGTACAAAATGCATCATTCGGACAACTCCAGGATGGCACATAGAGTCATGGAGAAATTTCAAGTCGCACACTGACTGCAAGGAACCGCAGAAACTACGGGAAAATGTATCAGCAGCTTGATTATCCCTTCCAGGACGATAAATGATGTCATATTGATAAGGGGATAGCTCAATTCTCCAACGCATTATTTTATCGTTCTTGATTTTGCCTTTATGAATCTTGTCAAACATGAATGCTACTGAACGTTGATCAGTGACAAGTTTGAAGTGATTTCCGAGAAGGTAATGCTTCCACTTACGAATTGCTTCAACCACGGCATAGGCTTCTTTCTCAACCGATGAATGATGTTTCTCACTTCGAGAGAGGCTTCGAGAAAAGAAGGCGACAGGTTTACCATTCTGGTTTAATGTAGCTGCAATTGAGACATCTGAAGCATCTGTTTCAACAACAAGGGGTGCTTTCGGATCAACTACCACAACGACTGCACGTTCTAAGTCGTCTTTCAGTTTGTCAAAAGCATTTCGAGTTTCGATATCAAGAGGGAAAATCCGATTATTTACCAATGGGTGGATTTTATCTGAGAAGCGAGGGATCCACTGTGAATAATAAGCAAATAATCCAACGGCCCGTTGTTGAGATTTGATATCTGTGGGTGGTTCTAGATCACGAAGAGGTTTTAGCCGATCGGGATCTGGTTTAATAACCCCTTTGAAACTTCATAACCGAGTAATTGTATGCTTCTGCTTGAGATCACACTTTTGGAATCATTAAGGGTTATTCCATAATTGCGTGCTGCTACCATAAACTTGTTTAGATTTTTGTCGTGTTCCTCCTGAGTTTTGCCGCAGATAGTGACATTGTCAATGTAGGCAAACGTGCTTGTGAGTTGTTCTTTACTGATCAATTCATCGATAATGCGTTGAAAACAAGCTACGCCATTGGTAACACCAAAAGGAATTCGGCAAAATTGGTAAAGTTTCCCACAAGCCTCGAAAGCAGTATATGGTTTATCTTCGTTCCTTAGGGCAATTTGATGATAAGCATTCTTCAGATCAAGAGTGCTGAATATGTCATATTGTGCGATTTTTTCTATCATTTCGTCAATCCTAGGTAATGGGTAAGCATCCAGAAAAGTGAATCGATTGATTGTCTGACTATAATCAACTACCATCCTCTTTTTATGGCGTTCGTTTGACGTAACAAGAACTTGAGCTCGCCAAGGAGAATTAGAAGGTTCAATAACACCTTCTTGCAGTAACCGGTTGACTTCGGTGGAAATAAAACTTTCATCTTCACGAGAATAACGCCGGGATTTTATCGCGATCGGTTTACAGTCTTTTGAAAGATTTTCAAACAGAGTAGGCAGGTCGACGCGAACACAAGGTAGACCACAGAGAGAAAAAGGCGGCTTTGATCCCCCAAAAGGAATCTCAATGTGTTTGTGAAGTTTTAAAAAATCATGTCCAAGAAGGACGTCTGCACATAAATTATGAAGAATGGAAAATTTGAATAGATCATAAGTGTGGTTTTTATAGCAGATGGATAGAAAACAATGTCCTTCAGTATGACTAGTAAGATTCGTACTCGCCATTGTGATTCTGTTTCGAGACTTATGGACTTTCCAGTTATACTTACGAACAACTGAGGAAGAGATGTAGCTCTCACTGCTTCCGGTATCCACTAGAGCTTGCATTGATTTCCCATTGACAGTAAGCTGCGTAACAGCATCAGTGAGACTTTGAGGTGCTGAAGCCACAACGAGAGATGAAATTATAGAGTTAACTGAAGATGGACCTTTTTTCGTAGATGGCGCAGACCTGCAAACCTTCTGAAAATGTCCTTGCTTGCCACAAGCTTTGCAAACTGCATCACGGGCGGGGCATTTGGAACGAGGATGTCTACGATTACCACAGAAAAAGCATTTGGATTCAACGGCAGCAATGGTTGTTTCATTGACGGAGGGTGTGGAATCTGATGAATGAGGTACATCATGTAAAGAAATGGACGCGCAAGGTGTAACAGGATTGTTGTATGACTGCGATTGTTGATGTGCCATCTCTAGAGCTCGTGCTTGATCGTATGCCGCTTGAAAAGTTAAAGTACGCTGTTCTAATAGCCTCTGGCGTATCATCGAAGACTGTATACCTGAGATGAATGAATCACGTAGAGATTCGTTACGATGTTCTTCGGCTGTAACTGCCCTGAATGAACAATCTGTAGTCAGCGACTTGAGTCGACGAACAAACTGATCCAGATTTTCGCCAGATTCTTGTTTACACGTTGCTAACAAGTGTCGAGCAAACACTTCGTTGCAAGGCTGCATGTAGAGACTCTTGAGAGTGTCGATAGCTTCTTCGTATGTTTTGCATTCAGAAATGCATTCGTATACAGAAGTAGAAATATGATTGAAGAGAATATGTAGTTTCGAAGGATTTTCGGATCCCATTGATTCAATGAAGTAGGAAAAAGTCGCAAACCAGTGATCCCACTTCTTGGCAGCTCCAACTGCGTTAGGTTCTACGTCGAACCGATCAGGTCGGAAAAATCGTTCCATGAATATTGTAAAATGAATAAATTGTTACGAAGGTGATTGAGTCTTAGAACGATGAGTGATGCTTGAATCTTGAAAAGACGAATGAACCAAGAATTTAGGCTTTATTCATTTTACAATGAAGCCGGAATGGCTTAAACGTATAAAGGGAAAAAAGAGTGTTAATAACGGTAGAGATATGAATATGATTAGATACGTATTATAAGAAGAGTTCACAACAATGACTTTATCTGTATTGTCACGCTTTGCTACTGCCTTTCATAAAAACATCATTAAGTAAAAAAAATTAGTGCTCTGACTATTATCTCATCGTTTTTCAGTCAACTTGGATGGAAAATTTTTGTGTGTTTGATAGTGTCTGTATAGTACATTACGAGCTTTGCTACCGAATTTATATAAAAATAACGCTATAAGTATGTTGATAGAATGGTTTTCATATCTTCTGGTAGTTTAGTTTTCTAATCGTTCCCAAGATTTTCTTAATTACTAGGTTATGCCTCATATAGGCTGTGGAAATGTGATTGATGAAATAATCCTCGTGAATTTGCGCTTTTCGAATTCACTCTGTTCGTGTATATTGTTTCGCGGGAAACTGGCTAGTATTCGTATTCTCTGAATAAATAGTTCTGTGTGCATAAATTAGCTTTCTACAAAAACTCACTTTTCATGAAAGTGTTTGCAGTAAGGAATTTGATAGATTCTTCAAACGTAAGAGTTGATTGACGCAATCTTCAGACCCTAATTGGTGTATCTTGAATCTTTTGCCTAAACTATGGGAAAAGTCACGTTTCTATTTGATATACTATTAATAATATTTTGGTGAAGCGATTTATTTTCCTATGTCCAACTTCCATTTTACCCTTCGTTCTCTCCAGCCATCTAATACAAACACAACGAAAAATGAGGAAGTCAGGAGTGAAAATGATCAGTTATCAAATGCTCAACAACCGTCAAGTCCGAAATCAGAATGCATATCTCCACGTACAGTCGCTGCGGCTTTAGCTGCAGCCTCTGATATTGCTGCAGGCGGGTCGGGACTATTGGAATCAGCGTCAGCACTAAGTGAAAATGATAGGAAATCAGAAGAAGGTGTTGTCCCAGAATCATACAACATGACCGAATCAATTTCATCACGTTGTGGTTATTTTGGATCTGAGATTGAAGGTGGAGGGACAACTGGAGCTTATAATTTAGACAACTTATCAAAGTGGGTTCCGGATAATCATTATAGTCGATTAATGGATATGAATGATATTCCACGCGATCCTATCGAGTGGAATTCAACACAGGTAGGCGCATTTTTCATGTTATTTCGTCCTGATTTCTCCCATTCGATTTCAGTATGTATGTTTTACACTACTGGGATTAGAATGTTCCATAAAATACTGGTTTTTGTGTTTAACAAGATAGAGTGTGGTTTGAATAGTTTGTTAGTGTAGCTGAAGAATGAATGAGTCGCATCGTCGAGCTTATTTGAACATAAGTGTGAATAAATGTTGGCGAAAATGAACAGACTTTAGCATGTTAGCAAAGTTGACAAGAGCTCCTTGTTGGTGGTGGTAATCAGGTTAGAGGTGTCGAGTGAGTGGATATAAGATTTAATGAGTGAGGATGTAAGGCAGGTTGGTACAACAGTGAAATGCTTTACAACAGTTGTGTCGTGATTCTAGTTGACTCGTCGCTGCATGTCTTTTGAAGGCTTCATACTGTCATGTGATTTAATTTGCCTGCAGGTAAGTGTGTTTATCCATCCTCCTCACAAGTGGTATTGACGTCACACACACACAAATTATGAGTGAACTAGTATTTGGACAGATATATTCCTAATGTTTTTGAGTAGCCTAGCAACGTGTGTCACACTGTCTACCGTCTTAAAACTCGGTCTGTTTGTAAGGTATGGGCTTAAGGCAATATGAAAAATGTTTTATGAGTCATATCTACATATACAGTAGAAAGCAAATAAATATTGAATACAGTAAGCTGCTGGTGATGCGTGTCTGCGTTAAAATGACTATCACATGACAGTTATAGTTGTCAGGACAGTTATGATTTTGGGCTATTGTCATGCTAGTTTTATATGTTTGCTGCATATTTGAAGTTGAAAATGTGTCTATGAAATGTGTGAAGACGATCTTAGTTAATTAGGTATCCGTGTTCCTGTGGATACCGCCAATTTCTGTCTTGAACTGGTCGTTGAGACAGTTGATTATGTGAATAAGTTTGAAATTTGTGGTGTTAGGTAGAACGGTGTACGCATAGATTTCAGAATGTGAGAAGTGATTATATGCCCTTTGATAACACACTTGCGTTTCGCATTTTTCAAATCCACTAAGCGTTGACTTTTTATTTTCAAAGACTCGAGTTGGCCGTAGATGTTATGTTGTTATGTTTTATTGGCTAACCGTCTTGAGGCTTTGTGCTTGTGCCGTTTCATTTGTAGTGAACAGTTAAAAGTAAATCAATTCTTATACCTGCATACTTTCATGAAACTGAGAAAGAGATTTGTTGCCAGTATTCACACCATGAACAGTGTGGCATTAAGTAGTGATCGTCAGTGTGACTTCATCATGTCATTTTTGTTTATTTCTATTTCAGGTTATCATGTGGATAAACTGGGCGTGTAAACAATTTCGAATTGAAGGTCTGAAGAGTGAAAAGTTGTTCAATATGCCAGGTTCTAGTATGTTTATTTTAACAGCAGATGATTGGCGACGTCTGGTCCCCAATGCTAATGTGAATTTTCTAACCCACTTGGAATTACTGAAACGATGTCGAAATGTTTGTAAGTGTAGTTAGTTTACTATTCCCCTCTGTTGTATGATATATTCGATGATTTTGTGGACCAAATGTGTGTGTGTGTGTGTGTGTGTGAATATACTAACTAGACTAGGGTTACGTTGTCTAGCTTAAAGACTGCAAATTAGATCGATAAATAATGGCTGTTTCTACGCAATTTCATTTTCCTATGTAAACTACCTTAGAATATTGACGTAGATTATTGTTATTGGAATAAGTGTTATGTAAGATGCACTAGTTTCACTTCACATGTTACGATGTTTGTGGCTGGCGGCTGTTGATGACACATTTCCCCTGCTTACCTAGAACTCGACGCCTATATTGAGGTTAGGCGCCTAACCTCAATATAGGCGTCGAGTTCTAGGTAAGCAGGGGAAATCAATCGACGAGGTTGTGAAGTTACATCGACTGAGTGAGATGGTTATGACATGTGTTACGCATGCATGCCTAGTCATCACCTTCCTGGACGGGCAATGTTAGCTGGTATAGGGTCAGGCTGGAAAAAAGCTATCGGAGGTCAAACAAAAACATGGTTTCACCAGTCAATGAAATCCACAACAGTTAGTCTAAGCCACGTAGGAAGGTGTAGACTTCTTGTCTCCTTGGGGTCCTTGGGATGGTGAAAACCAATGGCTGGAGACAATCAGTGATATGGCTCAAAATCGTTCTCATTGGTTGGCGCAAATGCACCCACTCCTCGTGACCTATGATTTCCAATGAAACTGTTTTGTTCTTCATTACTACTATTCCTTTGTCTCACACCTCTGTTCACTGTCCCTATGATGCATTTCTTCTACTTCCTTCTCTTGCTTTGTGTGCTACAAAGAGGGAGTGTGGCGACTTGACCTGCCGCACTTGGTTGCAAAGTTCTATGTCGAAAACAGACAGATAGAGATTGTTAAAGGTCCTTTTCAATCTCTACGAATACACAGATTAGTGATTTAGTTTTCCCCTCCGACATTTATGTGTGTTTCATTAAGTGTATTAACTTGAATTACTGCCTCACTGTTATGCTGTGTTCAGTGTCAAAACTTCAGTTTACTTCAGTTCAGGTTACATGTTTGTTTATTAATTTATTGGGTGGGACATGTGATGTGATGAATGTTTGAAGAAGAGAACGAGTTATTTTAACTATTTTGTTTAATGTTATCTTTGTTGAGTAGTGCATATTGTGCGTTCCAGTTGATATTAGTTAATCACAAGCCATCCACTTTTTATTTCAGGTGTCCCTTATAATCCACAACCGCCACAACAAACCACGAACCAATCACAAAAGCCGTATAGACAGGTGTCACGGGCTCGCATACGCAGCTCAAGAAACTTAACTGAATCCAATCAGAGTAGGAATTTCAATGGAAGTAAGTGATTAAATTGGTAGATTGTTTGTTTGTCTGTTGTACAAGTCAACTGATGACATTATAAGTTATTGAAGTAGAACTTGGGGACATTTAATCTAATACGTTGTTATAGCGTAGCGGCATGCCTTACACGGTCAGCCCACAAGTTATCCATCAGTGATGTTTTATTATTATTATATCCTTTAATTCCTAGAGGAACATAGGGCTTCAGCCGTGCGTCTCCATTGCCTTCGGTTTTCTACCAACTTTTTCACCCCGCTCCAAGTCTGCCCACATGTTTTCATCTCTTCACATGACCTCCTCCAAGTCACCTTCGCACTGACGACCAACTCGCCGCTTCCCTTTCGGGTTCCACTCGAGTAATGGCTTGTCTAGTGATGTCACTCACTCGATGGTTTCCTCAGGCTATGGCCAATCCAGTTCGCATCCATTTCTTCTTGCCTATTTGTTTCACAATCGGTTCCTGTTGGGTTGGTTCACTCATTGCCAGAGATCCCTGTTGCTGATCTTTTCTGGCCGGCCGTCTGATCTTGAGTATTGAGCGAAGACAACTGTTGAGGAAGGTCTGAAGTTTGTTTGAGATGCTCTCTATGACGCGCCAAAACTCTGGTCCGTATAGTAGCACTGACTTCACATTGGGGTTAAATATCCGGATGTTATTTTTGATGCTGAGTGCTGTTGACCTCCACACAGACTTGAGAGTAATGAAGGCTTGTCTTGCTTTTCTGATTCTGGCTTTAATATCCTCGTCAGTTCCGTCCGCCTGTAGTTGAAACGATGCTTCCCAGGTAGGTAGATAGGTGAAGGAGGCTGTTTCTTTCAGGTTCCTCCCACTTATGCTGGCTGATTGTTGTCTGTTGTTGTTGTTCCTGTTGGTGTTGGCTAGGAATCTTCATCACCTCTGTTTTATCTATGTTCACCTGGAGGAAGTCCTATCTTCTCTGGATGCTTCTTCTGCCAGCTTGTTGCTTTTCACTCGCATATCTTCCAGTTTGTGTGAAATCAGACATATATCATCGGCGAAGTCCATATCCTCCAAGTCCATTTTTTGTGTGAGTCCATTTTATGCCTGTTCCCTCGTTGGTTGCCCTTGTCTGTCGCATTATCCAATCTACTGCAATCAGGAAGATCATTGGCGATAGTAGACAGCCAGCTTGCCTCACTCCCGTCCTCACTTCGAAGGCTTCCGTAAGTTTCCCGTTGTGGATTACGTGGCATGCAGTGCAGCATTGTCGTATAACTGTTGGATGAGATGTATAATTGTCGATGGCACCCCGTAGTAGCGAAGTAGTAGGAGTTCGGTTGAAATCCTTATTTGGTACTTAGGATAGGAAAAACCGATGGGAGTAATGAATATTAGATGGTTGGAGGCAGGAAGTCCTAGCCGAGCTAGGTTTCGCGCTAGTTGGCACTGACCAATCAGTCAACAAGGCGTATCTGCAACCTTGAAGGAACTCATGTCCCTTGTGGGATTCGAAAAAATGCATCTCTCCCCAACCCAGATTTTGTATATCTGCAACTATTGGGTTTTGAAATAGCCGATGAGAGCAGCAGCTGCCGGGACGGAGAATAGCCTCGTTTCAATAGTTCAGTGGTACCAGCATTGCAGAGATATTGCTTCGTGGAAAATAGAGAAAATCACTTGTTTGCTGGGTGGATCCTGTTACGAGGACTCATACGAATTCCATTAAAGGGTTTTGGGGCCGCTTGGAAAACAGGATAAGGGCTATAAATGGATCTTTAAAGCATCTCATTTATAGTCATTTAGATGAATATATGTACAGGATGTGGTATGACTTCTCCATTGACAGTGCCATGCTAAACTGGGAGATGTTTCTCTCACATGTTCAAGAAAGATACCCCTTGTAACCGTTTTATGCTTTTTTCTATAAATATACGTTTCCATTTACCGTAAATGCCTCTTTAATGTGATTGATCCGTTCAAGGTCGTTTACTGATTGGTTGTTAGTGGTGTCGAAAGTTTAACTTTGCCGGGCATTACTGGCTGATATTGGTGTGCAGGTTGGAAAATAGCAAGTGGTGGTCAAACAAAAACATGGCCTCATCAATCCATGAAATCCTTGACAGTTAAACTGAGTCAGGTAGGGAGGGAGATGCGGACTTCCGGGTTGGCGCCCTCGGGACTCTAGGAATCAATGACTGGAGACAATAGGTGACATGGCTCAAAATCGTTGTCAATGGCCAGCGAAGATGTATTCAGTCTCTGTAATCTTTCATATTCCTTTCTACCATTACCCATTCTGTTTCACTCTTATACTTGTCAAATTTTATTGATTCTCTTCACTCATCTTCTTGTCTACCTCTGTGTGCTGTTTGGAACGTGGCAACTCCAACTGGTGCACTTCGGTGCCAAGTTCTATGCTGAATCCAGACAGACAGACTTACGACACACACAAAGATTTGACTTCAGGAAGCTAAATCGCGCATAAATTTGTGCGAGTGCAAACTAAATCTTGCTCACTTGTCTACATGATGATTTGTGAGAGTTTGAAAGAGTTATGTCTGTCTGTCTGTTTTCGACATAGAACTTTGCACAAATGTGCGGAAGTTCAAGTCGCCACATTCCGTGTAGCACGCGAAGCAAGAGAAGAAAGTACAAGAAAAGCATAATAGAAACAGTGAGCAGAGGTGTGAGACAAAGGAGTAATAAAGAAATACAAAACAGTTTCATTGAAGATCATAAGTCACAAGGAGTGGATGCATCTGCGCCACTGAGAACGATTTTGAGCCATGTCACCAATTGTTTCCAACCATAGATTTTTACCGTCCCGAGGACCCCAGCCTGGAAGTCTACACCTTTCTACGTGGCTTAGACCAACTGTTGTGGATTTCATTGACTGATGCCAAGTTTTTGTTTGACCGCCGCTAGCTTTTTTCCAGCCTGACCCTATATCCGCTAACATTGCTCGTCGAGGGAGGCGATGGCTTGGCATACGTAACACATGTCCTAACCATCTCAGTCTTTGTAGCTTCACGACTTCGTCGATTGATTTCCCCTGTTTACCTAGAACTCTACGCCTAACCTCCATGTTGCTCACCTTATTATGCCACTTTACACGGGAAATAGAACGCAGGCACCTATGATCAAAGACAGCTAGTCTTTTCATGTCTTCCACTCTCAGTGGCCAGGTCTCACAACCATAAAGGAGGACGGAGCGGACTGATGAGCAGTACACCCGCCCTTTGGTCGATAGTCGAACATCTCGTCTACGCCAGAGTCGGCGTAAACTAACAAATGCGAAACGAGCCCCTTGTATTCGTGCTGAGATTTCGTCAGAGATCAGCCCGTTGGGGCTGATGGTACTTCCCAAATAAGTGAAGCGGTCAACGTGCTCTACCACTTCACTTCCTATTTTTAAACTAGGCGTCGATGTAGTCCAGTCCTGTAACATCATCTTGCATTTGGCGGGAGCGAATCGCATGCCAAACATTCGTAGATTGCGGCTCAAGGTGTTTAGAAGACTCTGCATTTCGTCAGCGTCTTCGCCTAGAAGGACTATATCGTCTGCATATTCCAAGTCAACGAGATTATTCCCGGTAGCAAGTCAATTCCTGAGTCGCTGAAGTCACCTAGGGTTAAGTCCATTAACACATCTATGATGAAGTTGAATAGAAAAGGAGATAATGGGCATCCTTGACGGACACCACTGGTCGTCATCAGTTCAGATGACAGCTCGCCGTAAGCCCTCACCTGGCTGTATGAGTACGAATAGAGTGCCTTAATCAGTGCAATATATTTTCTTGGAATTCCCTTTACAGCCAAGCATCTCCAGAGAACTTCTCGATCGACAGAGTCGAATGCTGCCTTTAGGTCAAGAAATATAATGACTGTTGGACGCCGGTAGGAATGCCTATGTTCTAGAATCTGTCGGAGGGTGAAGATATGATCAATACACCCTCTTCCTGGTCTAAAGCCTGCCTGGCTCTCTCGTGTTTGTGCTTCCCGAGCACCACTCAGTCTACGCATGATTATTGAGCCTAAGACTTTAGATACTATATTAGTCAAGCTAATCCCTCTGTGATTATCACAGGAAGACTTGTCTCCCTTCTTGTATATGGGGATAATCAGTGACTTACACCAACCCGATGGGACTTCTTCTGATTCCCAGACGCTGCCTAGTACCTCAGTTAATCCGGACAGTAAGCTGTCTCCACCGTACTTAAATACCTCTGGCGTCATTCCATCAGGTCCCGCTGCTTTGCCTAGTTTCAGATTGGTGACAGCTTTAGTAACCTCAGTTAGTGACGGAGGACCTGTGTCTATATCCCATTCAGGGAGGTGTTGGATGCTCGGAAGGTTGAGCGTGGCTGTGGGCAAATTAAACTGCTCCTCATAATGCTCTTTCCAACGATCCAGTCGTCTATCCTGTGAGCTAATTATAGTGCCATTTTTTTCCGAGATTGTCTCACTAATGATTTGTCTTCTCCCACCCGTTTCCCTGATGAGTCCAAAGAGTTGCCTGGTGTTGCCTATCCTCAAAGCTTTCTCCATCTCTTTGGCTTTTGTCGCCCACCACTGTTCACGGTCCTTGCGGAGACTTTTCGTAAGTTTCCTCTTGTGCAGCTTTCGCTCCTCATTGAATTCGGAGCTCGCCGGAATAAGTCTTCTAGCATCTATCAGTTCGGATGAGGCGGTGGAGATCCAGTGGTTTTTACTCACCTTTGGGTTTACCTTATTCACAGCTTTTACAGCTGTATCTATGGCTGCCTGGATATTTTTCCAAGCTTCTTCAGGGTGAGCACAGCTGTCGAACACAGATATGTGTTTAGCTAGTTCTTCCTGAAATACGGATTTAGTTTCCTGATCGAGCTGGGGACGTGATGGTTTTACCGCCAGCTGTTTCCTACGTCCGTTCAGTCGTAAGCACACCCGAGCGCGGACCAGTGCATGGTCGGTATCTACGCACGTGTTCCAGAAGGAGCGACAATCTCCTACCGACCCACGCCAACGATAGCTTATTGCTATGTGGTCTATTTGTGTCCAGCGTTGGTTTGATGAAGGGGGTCTCCAAGTCAAACAGTGTCTCTCCTTGTGTTTAAAGTTAGTGCTTACAAGAAACAAATGATTATCAGAGCAGAACTGTAGGAGACGGTCACCGTTGTCGGTTCGCTGGCACGGGACTCCATAGGTGCCACCGACATCCTTCTCAGATTGACACAATTTCCCTACTTGAGCGTTAAAGTCACCAGCTAGAACGACTATGTCTGAGCGTTTAGCCTTTCCACCAAACTAGACAGCTTTTGGTAGAACTCATCCTTCGTTTCATCTGAACTGCAGTCAGTGGGGGCGTAGGCGGAGATTACGAAAAGGCATCGGCGAGTAGTGCAGTCCTTCCTCCTTCTTACTGATCCGTTCAGGCGGACAGCACACATTCGGCTATCTACCGGGATCCAGTCAAGCAATGTCTTTTCTGCCCTAGTACTCAAAGCTATCCCTACGCCAGCTAATCCTCGTGAACTAGCTGTGGCATCTCCTGACACCCTCAGGGTGAATTTTGCAGATTCAACCTGTTGGCCAGGTGGGGTTAGGTGAATAACCACACTTGGGTCTTGTATGCGTGTTTCTGAAACACAGCATACATCAATGGCTCGTGATGCCAGGGTCTTGGCTAGTGATGCTTGTTGTCCTATTTGGCAAAGTGTCCTAACATTAAGAGCTCCTATATGAAATTGGTGGCGCGGCTTTAAGAGGCTGTCGGTGGTGGTTTTTTGGCTTCCATCGTTTTTAGTGGACGCAGAGTGGAGAGGAAGTGGAGAGCTATCAAGTCGAGGAGTTGCATCAGTGGAAGGAAGGCAAGATGATAGAGATGAAGATGAAGACAAAGATGAGTGAGTAATAGAGAGGTTTCGTGTGCATTTCGGATTGTGAGGGCGATTGTTACTTCCCGGCTGCCCACACCGTGGAAGTTGGTTGCGTGACCGCAGAGCCCAGGGGACAACTGCTTGAGGCCGGTCACACGCGGCCTGTTTTTGTTCGTTCTTTTTTGTTTGGTGTGTCTCAGTAGCAGATTTATCACTCCCGCCCTGTGACACGGCAGCAGGAAGCGCGGTCGTTGTTAATCCGGGCCACGGCCGATCCGGCATGAAATTTTGTAATTTTGTATTGGACATGATGTTGGATTGGGTTATGAGTAACCTACTTCACTTTTCAATATGTCAGTGTTGCCTTTCTTCTGTAATCTACATGTGTTGTAGTAAGCTTTTCTTCATTCGATGGAGTTTAAGTATTGGTCGTCAACACGTCTAGGTAACTGGTTATGCGAGATCGATTGAGGTGTATAGCTTATTGAGTTTTAATTAATGAGTGTGAAGTTGGAATTCAGTTCTGTGTATAGTGTGTGTGCCTTTGAGAAATCGATCACATCAGGTGTAACTCATTGTTTAAGACCTTAACACAAGTGATAATAGAGTAAGTCCTTGAATATTACATGTGGCCTTAGAGTGTAGTATGTAGAGAGTAACTTTTAATTGGTGTTTACTTGTACATTGTCGTATGATTCTTATGTGGATGCTATGCACCATATTAGGTATTTCGTTGGTTTTTTTGTGCTCACTTTAGCAGGCATGGCCTATTCTGGCGCCATAACTGCTTACGATAGAAATAATACGAATTTACGCATAGTGAATTCGAAGCCAACCTTTTTATCGTATAATGATTCAAATACGCCAGGAAGAAGAACAGTGACGTCGAGATCATTTCTGAGTAGTGAAAATTGTATAAGCCAAAATCCAACCAATTATGAGACAATGAATAATCGTTTGTTTGGAATACGTTCGTTATCAAATGGTGTGAGTAGTGTGGCTGCTGGTGGGGGTCAACTGATACGCGTAAGAAGTTTTTTTTCCTTGAGTTGTATGTTTTGATTACTGAATTGCTTTATTTGAATGGCTTTCATGCATCTCATTCTAGATAAGTATGGGGAGAGGAATGGGGATGTTATTCTTTCCTAGTTGACTCCTATTTCATGTGAATATTTTCACAGGATTACCACACAAAGTTTATCGTTCGTAGAAGTGAATTGTTTATGAATAGGCGTATTGTCTCCTACTAGCTGAGTTTACAAAAAATGTCAGTTTAGGTCTTTAAATGGTAACATTACTGTGGATTTTGGACGTCGACTGCTTGGTATTATGGACATACAGAATTGTCACTTGGGGATTCCAGAGATTACCTCAACGTCCCTGAACCTGTTTTGATCGAGACTATGACTATGTGCCGAGTTTACACTTTATTTTCTACTAGTCAACAGACTTTCTTCGTATTTATTATTGACGGACGATAGGATGGCTTTCACGGTCGACTTCGACGGTTTGACTTCAAAGTGAAAACCTTCTTAATTGTAGATGACGAAGAATTATTTATTTGTGCAAAGTTTACGGGCTTGGTGCAGTGTATAGGCACGGCAAAATCTGTTGCACAACTAGTGGGTCTTATGCTGTAAGCGTGAATGGGATAACTAGGCGCTGACGGAGAAAGGAGAATATAGACAATTTTGAGTGCAGAAAGATGGAAAGGGAGAGCGAACCAATCTCATCGAAAATATTATTTATAATGAAAGCAAGCTAGCTGTGTAGCGTGATGGCTGTCTCATATCGTGTGGAGTTAGCGAATATGATTGTGTTATAGGTGGTATCTATATATGTGTACAAATGTGTGACAATCGTAAATATTTCTATGTCATACAATAACCAGTCATGTCTTAGTTTCCGCACATCTTGAGATGTTAGGTCACTGGCTTAAGCTCTCAGCTTCCTGTCTGTAGCTTCCAGGTTCAAGTCCCCTCCAACCCACTTCAGCCTAGGAAATTGGGTGATATCACTGGCGATCATACGATAAGTGTTGCTCATGACCTGAAGGAACAAAGATCTGTTCCAGGAATTGAGTTCAAACCTCACATAGATTTGAGGGTTAAGAGAGGACAGTGAAGACTACTAAAATCAGTCTGAATAGCATGCATATCGCGATGCACACGCTACTACGGAAATGAGTACTTTAACACGTGTTACTGGCTAACTTTACGAGTTATGTTGTCTGCCAAGTTGAACTATGAGATACACCAGCCTAAATGATCAGAGGATCTGTTTTGTAATAATTTGATGTAATCGGAATAAATAATGCGAATGGCGTAATAATTGACTGAATCTATGAGTGAGTGCAGTAGCTCATGCTCGCTGATCAGTTGGCAATTGAAAGTTGATAGACTTTCACATCTTCGTTATTTTTTATCAATGAATTTGTTTATTTTTTTTCATAGGGTCCATTTATATTAACTCAAAATAATGGTGGTAATTCTACCTCACAAAAAATCGTGAAATATCAATCGTTTTCTGAATTCGATGCCACCACTGCAGGACAAGTTCAGCTGTGGCAATTCTTGCTAGAATTACTTACAGACTGGAGATATCGTGAAGCTATTCACTGGATCAGTGATGATGGTGAATTCAAATTAAGTAATCCAGAAGAAGTAGCTTCTATGTGGGGTCATCGTAAGAATAAACCTGCTATGAATTATGAGAAATTATCTCGTGCATTACGTTACTATTATGATGGTGATATGATTTCCAAGGTATCTGGTTTTTATAGATTTGCTTTCACTAACATATGCCGTTTATCGTGTTAAGAGATTTTTCGTTTATATGTAACATTTGTCTGGTAATCTGTAGTGTGTATTCATGTGTGCATTTATTACTGAAGGGATAGATAGATAGATAGATTTATTCGACTTTCTGTATTAAATACGAATTTGAGTTAAACATACATGGTCATGCTATTATATTATATTTATTTACGTATGACATAGTTACCAATACTACTGCGAGAGCACAGACTTCGTACATTATGAGCATTAAGAGAGATTCACCTGCCGAAGTATCATGCTCTTTGTGTGCGAGAGTTAAAATACGTCCTGGACTGCCAGACGGAAGTAGGTAGGTTGTTGTCATAAGAAGCGATTGCCGGTGCTTTCTAGTTAACGCCCGATTCACAAGTTAGTGAGACGGTGTAAGAAGCTACTTTTCCACGGTTGACGGCGACCTAAACAGGTTCATACCCCATTCGATCCCTTTGAATTCTTGAAGCCCATGTACAAAATAAGCTTAGAACCAGAAGTTTCCAACTCCCCTAGCCGGTCTTCCACACCCTTCAGTCCTCCAGACTTTCACATTCGCCCTTTCACTTCTGAAAGGAACACCTCCACCGCATATCACATTTGACATTGTAATGTCCAATGACGTAAACATAACGGAAAAGATTTGGAAATCTATTCGGATGTATCACTCATGTGACTAGATTGCCTTCCTTCCACAAACCTGAGGATAAAGTATGCTATATGAGTGTGGGTAGACGGTATGAAATGCATTATGTGTATAAAGTAGCAGCTTTCTCTTGGTTTGACTCAATAATTCGATTCTTAGTTGTATTCTTATCTCGGAAGTATCTCGGTGATCTTTGACCTACTGAACGACGCTTTAATGTGAGAGGATCGTGTTTATTTCTAACCTTGTGGAATATTTATTTTTTGGTTTGTTTACCAGATTAGATTTTAATGAAGAGAATAAGAGTTCCTGGAATAAATGTTTGCAGAGCATGATGTGTAATGCTCAGATTCTAAGTGACTTTTTAGACATATTCATAGAAAAAATACATAAAAAAACGATTTCAGTGAAGAAGATCTCGACAAAGTCATCAACTAGAATGTATTCTCATGTATATATAGTCAAGAGATGTAAAATTTCCAGAAATATTTAGCTTATAACAAGATTACAAGTGGGGACTAAAAGCGTGTGATACTTAGAGGAATAAACAGCGACTTTAGACGAAAAAGTATAAAATCAGGTAATAATTATTACGGAAACAACTGTTTGTAGTGGCTATGGTGTATGAACAAAGTTTAGACGTACTCCTTTGGAATACATAGCGTTGGCTTGAATATTTTTTGGGTCTCTAGTGCCTCAGCTATGCTCAAATGTCATGATCTCATTTCCTTTGAGCAGAGTTTAACCACAGATCTTGTGTAGAAAGAACTTTGAATGACTTCTCAAATAAAGCCTGAGAATTTCTGCTTGATTACCAAATTTAATTCAAGCACTTGACCGTGTTAACTTGCATGAATAGTGAGTTGTTTGAATTACTTGTTAAATTTGCTTATTATTTTCTCATTGTAGGTTCATGGAAAACGTTTTGTTTACAAATTCATCTGTGATTTAAAAACTCTTTTGGGTTTCTCAGCTGGTGAGCTGTATGTATTAGTGAGAAATTGTGCCGAGAAACATTCGAATGGTAGCAAAAAGCATCGTCTAACTTCAACAGAATTCTATTCAGGAATTAATCATAACCGACTCTCCCTTTATCGTGGTGAAGATGACGGTTCGGTGCCAGTACGCGTAGAACAGGGCCATCGTCTTAACTTTTTAGAACCATCAATGCAAGAGGATAATTTAAATTCGGAATGCTGGCCAGATGCTGCGACATCTTCAGATCCCCTTTCTTACAATGTCCCATTTTCACCTAATTATCGTATAAGACAATCAAATAAGGCTGGTAATGGAAGGCATAATCGATCCTCAGAAACGATAATGTCCAGTTATCCGTCAATTCGTGAGAAGTGCATACAACGAAAACGAAGTGCTGCGGATGTACAGCTACAGGTGGATACTGCCACAGATGTTGACCAAATTGTCATTGATGAGGGTTATATTTACCAAAATGCTTGTGATAATATAGAAGATCCAGAAAATGATGATTCACAAGCCTGTAGAAGTGCTTGGCGTTTACGGCGTCGTTGGTGGTCTCGTAATCCTTTGTCGGGTATTTCACCACTTACTTCTCCTCCTCCTTATTCATCTCCTCCATTCAATGAACGTTTATCGTCAAGCATTATACAACAACAGGATGACAGTAATGATCCAAATACCCAATTTAATCATTCTAATTTTCCAATTGATGAAGATTGGGTAGCAGCTACCGCCTTAACAGAAGATATGGTGAATGGATCACCGCTTAACTCCTCCTGTTCTACCACCTCCTCCTCTTGCCATTTAATCAACAGTCCATTTCGACCGAGTAGAACATGTTCTTCTGTGCCACAGTCTTCCAATTCCACTTCTGCTAATGTTACTGTTAGTGGTTTTGATGAAGGTGAAATACTTTCAGCAGCTGCATCTTTATTATTCAGTCAGACAGGTCAATCGGAAACAGATTCATGTTTATTAGGGGATCATGTAACTGCAAGTAAGCCAAAAAATCGAAAAATGTCTTCATATCCCATTGGTGATTATCATTGTGATGTTAAATTGAAGGTGAAGAAGGGAGAAGATGACGAAGGAGGAGGAGGAGAAGAAGAAGAAGAAGCAGAACAAATAAAGGCGGTGAATGATTTGTTTGTTGATGATGATGTGGCAGTGGAATTTGATCGTCCACTGAGCGGTAGTAGTAAATCAGTGTCGTCGAATCGTCGATCATCTATCCGTTCATATGATGGTGGTAGTGGTCCTGTTTTATTGTCCACCTACAATCAAGCCATTAATATTGATGCGTTTTTAGCTCATTGAATACATCGATCGACAAATAATCAGTGTACTGAGTTGTCGATTGTGACTCCTTCTGTCCACCTCCCAAAGTCATCCCATCAGATCCCACTTCAACCCTGATCCCTGCCGCCCCCTGATAATAACAAAACACTATCTGATATTGTGAATCTGATTTATATGCATATAAAATTGATTGTAAATTTATTTATCGATAGATGTTTTCGGATTTTGTATTATATAAACTAAAACAGAATCAACTAACTATTCATTCATCCACTTACTTATTCATTATTATTATTATTATTTTCATCTCTTTTTTGCATTATCATTATTATTTTTTTCTAATTATTTTTTTCAGAGTTATATTTTCCTTTGTCGTTAAAAAAAACAAACAATTTGCTCAGGTTTTTCAAAAAAAATTATCTTTCGTGTAATGAGGTGTTTATTGTGTGTGTGTGTGTGTGTGTGTAGAGGCATGTTGTTTCTATGGCTATATGTATATATGTATTCCATATGTGTGTGTACAGTACAGTGTCTTCTACTTTTCCTCCCCCGCCCTCTCTCTCTCGCACACTGAAATACCGGTATGATCTCGCCCTAGCTTCTTGTACAATAGTTCCAATATCATTGAATTCTGAAAGTAGTAATAGTAGTGATGGGTTGTTTTTACACCCTAACACCATCATATACCTATACTACTTCGTCATACATCAGTTGAGAAATCCTTCAAGCCTGCCTGCCTGCCTGCGGTCTGTTTGTCTCTTCCATTCTGATGTATGTTCAACGCCACGTGACCTGACCTCGTATTATGGCGTTGTTTACACATCAACACATTCCATTCCGTGGTAATTATTATTCACAACAAGTGGATTGTGTGTTCACACAGATGTTTTAGCATTGTTCTGTATATATATGTAGAAGAAAGGAGGATGTGGTGGATGAGGAGGATGCGGAGCCTTGTAAATTCGTTTTATAATTCCTGAATCTCAAATGTTTGTTTGTTTTTTACATAAAGTGAAATCTATTACTTAATTGTATCAAAAGTATTAACAATAATGATAAAAATTATGTTTTAGTTGTTATTGTCAACTTTTCATAACATTTGCATTTCATACTTTTACTATCATAGAACTTTTTTTTATTATATTTGTAAGAGTTCAGCCGTTTTGTAAGACACTAATTGTCGCCTACCTTGACCTTTCTACTCACACACACATACAGACATGCACACTCTACTCTATCATACACCTCGACTTTTGTGTGAGTTATCTGTCTGTCTGCTGTTACACCTGTAATAATAAAAAATAATGAATTAACAGCTTGAAGTTCTTTCGGGAAGACTATTTTGTACATTTTTTTTACCGTTCTTCATATTATTACTATTGTTATTATGACAAAGATTCACTTCTTGTTTTGTTTTTTATATATTTATATCAGCGTGCTTTATTTTGGCGTTAATCATTCATTGTTTAATTCACATTTCTCAAAATCCGTTTGTTTGTTGGCGTTTTTTTTGTTTTTTTTAGGTGAGCGTAAAGGGTTGGTGGATGTGAGTAAGCGAGTGAGTGGGTTGGTGGGTGACATGATTGATAACAGTATAGGATGTTGTAGAGTATGTGGTTCTGCCTCGGTTGTTATTGTAGCTCGCTTCGACTTATTCGTAGTGTATCTTTATCTTGTGCATTTTGACGAGTAAATCAATCGCGTAGATGTCAGCTGAGGGCTTGAATTGTTTACGTGTTATCGAGTATTTTAATCCGTCTCTGGCGTAGACGAGATATTCGACTGTCGACCAAAGGGCGGGTGTACTGCTCATCAGTTCGCTCCGTCCTCCTTTATGGCTGTGAGACCTGGCCATTGAGAGTGGAAGACATGAAAAGATTAGTTGTCTTTGATCATAGGTGCCTGCGTTCTATCTCCCGTGTGAAGTGGTATAATAAGGTGAGCAATATTGTGGTTTGGCGTCGACTTCTAGGTAAGGAGGGGAAATCAATAGACGAGTCTGCGAAATTACATCGACCGAGATGGTTAGGACATGTGTTACGCATGCGGAAAAGAGCTAGTGGCGGTCAAACCAAAACATGGTTTCACCAGTCAATGACATCTACAACAGTTAGTTTAAGCCAGCCACGTAGGAAGGAGTAGACTTCCTGACTTGTTGGGGTCCTCGAGACGGTAAAAACCAATGGCGGGAAACAATTGATGACATGGGTCAAAATTGTTCTCAATGGCGGGTGCAGATGCATCCACTCCTTGTGACTTATGATTTCTAATGAAACTATATTGTTCTTCGTTATTACTATTCCTTTGTCTCACACCTCTGTTTACTGTCTCTAATATGCATTTCTTGTACTTTCTTCTCTTGCTTTGTGTTCTACATGGAGGGAGTGTGGCGAATTGAACTGCCTCACATTGGTGCAAAGTTCGATGTCGAAAACAGAGAGACAGAGTATTTTAATTAAGTGTCTCAGTCGTGTGTGTATTCATTGTGAGTGACTCTACTCAGTAGTATGTCTGATTGAGTACTAGTTACGCTGATGAGCTCTATTTGAGTAGCCAGTATAAATAAGGAGGGGGTTGAATAGCTGATGAGAAGATTTCGACAGACTGTGAATGCAAATGGAAAATGGAATAGATTTTACCTTTTAGGGAAATGTGGTTCAATTAGTTGACTTCAGCTACTTCGAATGGCTCCCAAGCTTCGAGTCTGGCCCCACCTACGTCTGTCTGCTAAACTGGATGGTTTTACCAGTTATGTTCCTTACATCTTGATGCATGCAAAATTTTCTCGAAATAATTGATATTTCGTAGTTGTATAAAAGATAAATTAGATTTATTGTTTAGTGGAAGTATACCTGATCACGATAAGCACACTAAGCAGTTGATATGAAAAGAGTGATTCATACTCATAATCAAGGAAATCACAGATTCTTATCATTGTTAACCTAATCAACTGTTGTAACAACAGAAGGCAAGGGCCAGGAAACAGATTGTTTATTAAGGAAATCAACATATTTGTAAATTTTCATGTGCATTTTTATAGATTATGTAAGCAAACAAACACACTCTTCTGATTGGTTGTTTCTCACTGAAAGTTAACCTTGCATCTCTTTGTGGTTGTTTATTGAATGTCTGTATCCCCCAACGCAAAGTCTTCTGTGGTTGGTTGTTGAATCAGTCTTTGATCATATTTTCTCACGACCAATATTGAGGACGTAAACATCGACGTATGTTTCTTTCCTTCACGTTCCCCAGTGGAACATAGGGTTTCAAGCTAGAGGCTTGAAGTTTCTGTAGCAGTGTTTAATTTTTACAGGATGGGGTTGGTAGCCTCATGCCCAACCTTTCCTCTTTGCCAGCATTATTTCTGGCTCAGTGAGCTAAAGGAGGATCGAACCCCGGACCATGTTCGGCGAGCGTCGTAACCGCTATGCCAGCCACGCACTTGACGTAAGTTACTGTCTACCAATTTGGCTAGCAGCCAGTCCTCACTACACTGTGGCTTTGTTGCACCTAACACTCGTGCATCACGTTTTAATTATCATTTTCAGGAGGTCCTCAGTAGAAACACTGCCAGTCACGGAGGTACGAGTGCACTGACTAAGTGATAAGTCTCAAGTGGGCAGAAACATGCTTCCTGCATTCCACTGCTAACTACGGCCAAACAAGCAGTTTCGAGTGTTCAGCATTGTTATATACTATTCGATCATTTAGAAGATAATTTACTGTTGCTATCTTATTATTTCTTCATTTGATATAAGGACAGCTGACTTCCTACCAATGTCATTATTGTCGTGTAGCCTGAAATCATATTCGGGAGGCGTTTTCAGAAAAGCTGAAGATGTTGTCAAGTAGGATGATGAAGGCTTCACTGTTAAATCAACCAGCTCAGAGAGCACAATATCATCCATATGAGCTACAAGTTTTCTCTACTATCTCAATAGCTGAATTATGACAGAAGTGAAATGGCCCACTATTCCTTAATAATGATAACTGATACATACAGGGAGATAAGTTGTCGAAGTTTTTGGCTGTATATAAACCGATGTTGGTGTTTAATCACAAATGTTACTTGAAATATCTGTGATTAAAGCTTGAACTGGAAGATTTAGCTATACGATGCCCTCATTGTCCTACTGGGTCAACATCTTCAGTACTAACTTCAACTTGAAGTTGGGAGTGGAATTAGTGTTCAGAAAGCCAATGAAAGCTTCAGAATTATTTGAAATAATAGTGATTTAATAAATTTTGGCAGTGTTATTAAATGACGAGCTTGCCCTAGTGGAATTGTATTCATCAGATCAATAATTGTATCACTAAGCTAGTAGAGGCGCGTCAGTGGCACAGCGGCTAGGACGCTTGGCGATCATGCACATGGTTCGGGGTTCGATCCCTGGCCGACGCACTCCTTTACATCCCTAAGCAGTACACCCGCCCTTTGGTCGACAGCCAGTAGGATATGACGTCTACTAAGCCAGAGATTTCGTAAGCTGGTAGGCATATGCGAAATTAGCCCTTTGTATCCGTGCTGAGATTTCGTCAGAGATCAACACTTTGGGATTGGCTGATACAACTTCCCACTGCACTCCGTATTTCTAAACTAGGAGTCAGTATATTTCAGTTCTGTAACATCATCTTGCTTTCGAGGGGAATGAGTCGCATGCCAAACATACAAAGATTGCAACTCAAGGTGTTCAGAAGACTATGCGTTTTGTCACCGTCTTCACTCAGGAAGCAGGACTATATCATCTGCATATTCTAAGTCAACGAGACTATTATACCCTGTTAACAAGTCAATGCCTGAGTTTCTGATTTGAGTTAGGCTTCAGTCCATTAGTATGATATCCATAATGAAATTGAATAGAAATGGGGATAGCGACCATCCCTGACGGACACCACTGGTTGTCACCACTTCAGATGACAATTCTCTATAAGCTCTCACCTGTGCTGAATGCATGAGTTCGAGTAGAGTGCCTTAATCAGTGCAGTGTATTTTCTCGACATTCGTTTCGCAGCCAAACATCGCCAGAGTACCTGTCGGCCGACGAAATCGAATTCCGCTTTCAGGTCAACAAATATAACCATTGCTGGACTCCGACGGTAAGTATGCCCATATTTCGTTCCAGCGTCTGTCGAAGAGTGAAGATGTGATCAATGCACCCTGTTCTTGATATAAAGCCTGTCTGCCTGGTTCTCTTTTGTTTGTGCCTCCCGAGCACCACTTAGTCTACTCATTATTACTGAGCCTAAGACTTTAGATACCACATTAGTCAAGTTAATCCCTCTGTGATTATCACTGGAAGACTTGTCTCCCTTCTTATATATGGGGATAATCAGTGACTCACACCAACCCGACAGGACTATCTCTGATTCCCAAGCTCTCCCTACTGGACTCAGACAGTAAAATGTCTCCACCACACTTCAATACGTCTGAAAACCTTCCATCGGGTGGTACTGCTTTGCCACGTTTCAGACTAGTGACGGCTTTAGTAACTTTAGTTAGGGACGGTGAACCTGTGTTTATATCCCATTCAGGGAGGTGTTGGATGTTCGGTAGGTTGAGTATGGCTGTAGGCCAATTAAACTGCTAGTCAAAGTGTTCTTTCCAACGTTTTGGTCGCCTATCATGGGAGCTAATCATGGTTCCACTTTTCTCAGATACTGTTTCACTTATCGTCTCCCTTTTACCACCTGTTTTCCTGATAAGTCTAAAAAGTTGTCCGGTGTTACCGATCTCCGGTACTTTTTCCATCTCTTTCGCTCTTGTGGCCAGCCACAGCTGTTCATTGTCGTTACGATGGCTTCCCTTTTAGTTTGAGTTTGAAAAGCTTTCGCTCCTTATGATGATCTGAGCTCCCCGGAATCAGCGTTCTTGCGTCAGTAAGTTCGGATGAGTCGGTAGAGATCCAATGGCTTTTACTAACTTTGGGTTTTAGCTTATTAACAGCTTTTCCAGCTGTGTTTACAGCTAACTAACTGTATGTTGTGCCAGGCTACCTCAGGGGGAGCCTTGCTGTTGACTTCAGATACACGTTTCGCTATTTCCTGCTTAAATAGGGACTCAGTGTCTGGATCTAGTTGGGGACGTAACTTTTTCGTTGCCACAAATTCCTTATGTCTGTTTATTCGTCAGCATAAACGTGTGCGGACCAGAGCGTGATCGGAGTTTACGTACGTGTTCCAAAAGAAGCAGAAGTCTTCTACTGACCCTCGCCAACGATACCCTATCGCTATGTGGTCAATCTGAGCTGAGTATAGCGTTGATTTGGTGATGGAGGTTACCAGGTTGCGCAGTATCTGTCTTTGTGCTTAAAGTTAGTACTGACTAGGAACAGACGATTATCTGAGCAGAAGTGTAGAAGTGGATCACCGTTGTCGAATCGCCGGCATGGAACTCCATGTGTACCACCTACATACTTCTCAGTCTGGCACAACTTTCCTACTTGAGCACCAAAGTCGCCTGCTAAAACAACCATATCTGAAGGTTTTGCTTTTTGCAGCAAATTAGACAGTTTCAGGTAGAAATCATCCTTTAGTTCATCTGAACTGCAGTCTACTGGCTTGTAAGCGGAGAGTACGAAAAGCCAACGACGGGTAACGCCGTCCTTCCTTCTTCTAATGGACCCGTTCAGACGGACCTCACACATACGGCTGTCTACAGGGATCCAGTCAAGAAGTGATTTTCCTGCCCTAAGACTCAAAGCTATTCCTACACCTGCGAGTCCTCGTGACCTAGCTGAGGAGTCTTCTGACACCCTTAGAGTAAATTTTGCAGATTCACCTTGTTGGCCATGTGGGGTGGGGTTGAGTGAGTGACCACACTCGGGTCTTGTATGGGCGTCTCCGAGACACGACATACATCCATGGCTCGAGATGCCAGAGTACTGGCTAGCGATGCGTGTTTTTCGATTTGGGAGAGCGTCCTGACGTTAAATGCTCCTATATGAAGTTGGTGACGTGTCTTAAGGAGGTTGTCGGGGGTGTTTCTATGACTCTCACCGTTGTTTGTGGTCAGAGAGTGAAGTGAAGATGACTCGCTAGCCTGCAGAATAGTACTGACTGTAGTAGAGAAGCATGATGAGAAGGGTGCTGTGAATAAAGGAGAATGATGCTCAGGAAGGCTTCGTGTGTTTTTGAAGTGTGTGGGCGGTTGTTACTTCCCGGCTTCCCACACCGTGGAAGTTGATTGATTCCTCAGATACCTGAAACAGAAAAAGCGTTAGTGTTGCATGATCGCAGAGCCAGGGGACAACTGCTTGAGGCCGGTCACACACGGCCTGTATGAACTGGTTTTCATGGTTTGTTTCCGTATTAGTAAACTTACCGCCGGTTACGGAACACCGCAGGTGGGGCAGGTTGTGATGTACAATTTTTTAAGTCAACCTTTTCTAAACCCCTCTCTACAGCAGAATGAAGAGACAGCATTGGTGGCTGGCGTGCTAGTCATCTGAGGGAAACACCTCACTGCTATTACATCCCTCTTCCCCAGCAGTACGACTTTGCCCGAAGACCCCCAGCATAGTGTAAAAAAGAAAAATTCCCACACTCTGGTGGTTACTGTTTTTAGCCCAGTCGCTATCCTATCAACCTTCCTGGCATGATGGGACCTGTAGGAACAATGGTTCCAAGGTTGCAGCTATTGGTCGGGACGGAAGCAAAGTATCAAAGATACATGCGAATTGTTATTCTAATATATGATAGACATACTTTGCCAATAAGTAATTCCAGTACCTAATTCTCTTGTCTGCTGCCGTTGCACATGTACTGGGAAATAAACCAATCCATGGTTTCGGATATTTAGTCAATGTATTTTAGGGACTGAACGGTATCAACATTTAAACTTAAAGATTTCAACATCAGACATCGGTTTGAGGATCATTGGAAAAACTTGATAGTACTGGACAGCTGCCTAGCCCTAGATTGGAACTCATCGTCAGTACGCACCTACTGAGGTTCGAACTTAGGACGTTCCGGCTATAAGGCGAGGAGCGTAGACCATCAAGCCACTGGGACTTTACCCAATGTTTCACAAATTCGCAAAAGTTAGAATCCATGGCTTAGTGGATCGGGTTCTATTGGCTTAGTGGTCTACAAGCTCGCCTTATAACCAGAACTTTCCTGGGACGAAACAGCTATCCAGTACTCCCAGTATTTTTTCTCAATGGTCTTCTAACCGATGTCAATTCATGATGAAATCCTGAGACCAATCACATCCCTCCAAATCAACACTTGAATTTAAACTTAACTCTCAATGACTGACATATTCAGTAAACCTCTGTACAAATAGCTCAGTTATTATTTGGTGATATTGCTGACAAACCATATTTGGACAGCTGTATGACTGAATCATTTAGAAAGGTTTTCATAATTTATTTTTTATTTTTTTTTTTTGATTACAGCTTGATTCCACACCGTATTTTTGGTACAAGTGTGGAATTTTCAGCGTGGATATCGGTAGCCCAAAATTCGCAGGCCGACCGTAGATATCAGGTGTGCGTCGGCGTGGGCTCGAACCCCGGACCATGTGCATGGTCGGCGAGAGTCCTAACCACTGTGCCACCGACGCACACTGACAGCTGAATTTTCCTGATTTAAAATCCATCAACAGTATTGTTTTCATTATTATTATTTCCCTTAATTCCTAGAGGAACATAGGGCTTCAGCTGCGCGTCACCATTTCCTTCGGTTTTCTGCCAACGTTTTCACTCCGCTCCAAGTCTGCCCGCATTCTTTCATATCCTTCTGACATGACCTCCTCCAAGTTACCCTCGCACTGACGACCAACTCGCCGCTTCCCAACCGGGTTCCACTCGAGCGATGGCTTGTCTAGTGATGTCACTCACTTGGTGGTTTCCTCAGAGTATGGCCAAGCCAATCCATCTCCATTTCTTCCTGCCCAATTTGTTTCACAATCGGTTTCTGGTTGGTTCGCTCATTGCCAGAGATCCCTGTTTCTGATCTTTTCTGGCCGGCCATCTGATCTTGAGTAGTATTGAGCGAAGACAGCTGTTGATGAAGGTCTGTAGTTTGTTGGTGATGCTCTTTATGACGCGCCAAGTCTCTGATCCGTATAGTAGCACTGACTTTACATTGGAGTTGAAAATCCGGATGTTATATTTGATGGTGAGTGCTGTTGACCTCCACACAGACTTGAGAGTAATGAAAGCTTGTCTTACTTTCCCGATCCGTGCTTTGATATCCTCGTCAGTTCCGCCTGTAGTTGAAACGATGCTCCCCAGGTAGGTAGTAAAGGAGGTTGTTTCTTTCAATCATGATAATAAGGACAAGTTCATTCAAGTGTTAGTAAAATCTAGTCGGCGGTGAGTATATAGGTGAAATGTGCATACTAGTGGGGGTAGAGGAGAAAATAACTATTGTCACATATCTAATAAGGAGGCTAGATGACAGTATTAAGAGGGTCATTTTACAGAATAATTCATGGGTTGACCAGTTCACCTATTTTAAGTCGTTTGTTCTTCATGTATACAAAAGAAATCTTATCAGTACCTCTGTAACAACAGAAGACAAGGGCCAGGAAACAGATCGTTTATTAAGGAAATCAACACGTATTTATAGATTTTCGTGTACATTATTATAGCTTATTCAAGCACACAAACACACTCTTCTGATTGGTTGTTTCTCACAGAAAGTTAATCTTTGATCTATTTTCGGCTGTTTCTTAAATGTCAGATCATCTATCTGCTAATTGTGTCCGTCTGCGGAAAGTCTGCTGTAGTTGGTTGTTGAATCAGTCTTTGTTCATATTTTCTCACGACCAATATTTGGGACATACCCATTGACGTAAATTAATGTCTACCTATTTGGCTAACAGCCTGCTCTCACCACACTTTTATGTATAGTGCTAAAAAATCTTCACAACCAACACTCTAGATGATGAAAATAAGAAACTTTTTATACGAGAATGGATACCCCAAAAAATTTGTTTTAAGTCTCGATGAGGAAGAAACGCCTGCAAACTGTGCAGAAGAAGCGCATACATACATACCATTTAAAAGAGAAGCAATAACTGAATTGCTGTCATCGAAAATTTGAAAAATAATAGCTAAAACATTCTTTACCGCAACATTGTGTTTGAAATTCGCCACTTGTTATATAATTCCAATGGAGGTGACGAATTAGCTACTGACTCTGGCCACTTCAATGTGCATTTGTAAATTTAACTGTTCCTGTGGAGACAGTTACATAGGTAGAACGATGATTCGGCAAGGCCACAGTTGCCTTCTGGATCATGGTCCAACATGGTTAGGTAAAGGCGTCGTAAAGTCAATCACAAATTCCATACTGGCACATCTAATGGATACAGTGCACACGATTGACCAGAATACAGCTTTTACAAATTCTATACAGGGTGCCAACTCAACCTCCTAGGTTGGTACGTCTTCGGGTGCTAAGTCTAGCTGAGGCAGTTGCCATAATCACTTTCCAGCCTAGTCTCTGTATCCAGAAAAAGTTTGTCAAATCACTTTTTTCACTTGTCCTTCACTCCCAACTTAAAATAGTTGTTTCTCCCTATGACATCGCATAACTGTAAATATTATCTTATTATATTTTTATTTTATTTGTACTGCTAACTGTATTATCAATATCATGCTGTGCTGTAGTTGTACACTACTGGCCTCATCAATGTGTATTTATCAATTCACCTGCTCGTGTGGAGCCAGGTATGTTGGCCGTACCCAGCGTTCGCTTTCCAAACGTATCACCGAACACTTAACAACATGGTTTTACAAAGGAGAAAAACGATGCCCCCCGCAGCTCCATCCTAGAACATCTGATAGAATCCGGACACCAATCCATACCGCAAACAAACTTCAAAGTCGTCTACAGAGTAAGAAGTAGTCTTCCTAGAGGTGTGTACGAATCAGACTTCTTCAAACTGCAGAAGCAATGGCGATTCACTTGCTAAGTCTTGAACTCTGCATACAGAAGAAGTTCGTTCAATCACTACACTTGCAATGGACGTCATCTATCTTATTACTGGACAAGTAAATTCTACCTAATCTTTTTTTGTCTGAGTCTTCATAAGTATTATTTTGTTTTCTCAATTGTAATATTTTACACAACTTTCAACTGTCTTGTTCTCTACCCCCACTCGATTTAATTTCTACACCTCACTACCACTGTTACTGACTTGACCAACGCTCAATTTCTAGTCATTTATGTTACGTCATCCAAATTAATTGCACAATTTCAGTTCTAATTTAAATGGCATTATTCTCTACCCCACTTCTACTTAGTCTCTACCTGTAATTCCCTCTGTTGCTACCCTGACCTAAGTTGAAACATTTTAGTCAATTATATTACATTATCTAACTTACTAACTCAATCTTACTTTAGTTGTTGTCTAACTAACCTTGTTTCTATATTAGATCATTCTTGTATTACCTGATTAATTATCTAAACTTGACAAACCTCATGTACACACACACACACACACAGATAATTATATATAAATGCGATTGTACAGCTATGTGAATGAATTCGACGTGTAAAATAGTCTCTTCACTGAACGTCTTCTCTTTTTCATATGACTCAATGGGAATTTTCAATAAAAATTTTATTCTCGGTTCAACAATTCATCATTATTATTATTATTTTATCTAACCGCTATGTGATAATAGTTATTTTCCCCTCTACCCCTACTACTATGCACATTCCACCTATACGCTCACCGCTGACTAGATTATACTAACACTTGAATGAATTTATCCTTGTTATTATTATGGTCACCTCGGTTGTTATCCATCAATTCCTACCTCTGAACGACATATCAATCAGATTAGCCGAATCAGGGTTAACTAACCAACTAACTATCGGTGCAGCACTTGCGACAACTCACTCCTATGAAGACTGTTTTCATTACCTGTCTGCATTTGTAATTCAGGGTTAACCTCATAAAAGTACTTATATTTTGTTAATGTTGTCTAATATACTGGCTGCGAGTACTAACCATCTATTCGTAGAAGAAGTAGACACAGCTCCGAAAGGCGACAAGAAAACAGATAAGAACCAGTTTTTGTGACCACGCCAGGTGTAAGCACATGCACCTTTGTGTGAATTTCTTCCAAAAGAAATTTGGGACGATAATCGAACGATTATTAAAACCACACGTAGAGTGGCGCGTACAATCCGAAAACTCAGGATTTGTCTGAAATACGGTACTAACTTGTAAGGTGTCTGTGACTGAATGCTGTCGAAAATCACAGTCAATGCGCGTTGATAAGTAAAAACAGCAGAGCTGTGTCAAAGGCGATCCACATGGTATTCAAAGTGCGTGTGTCAGCCAAATACAAGATAAAAGGATACGGACAAACAGTGTTCACCAGTAAAGGGTATACGAATAAAGCATACACAGCAAATATTGCTCGATTATAAGAAAATAATTATTATACATTTGGTAGATTAGTAATACATTGAGATAAACTTCATTAGTAAATAAAGACACTGTTGAAACTTGCACTACTTGCTACGGATAAGTAGTATAAATTTTAATACAAAAAAAGAAATGGCATGGGAAATTCAGAATGGAATTAACAGTTAATCGGTGATGTTACTCCCACTGATGAAGAGGCCCAAACTACAATGATACAGATATCCAGTACTCTCTCGGTTTCCAATGGTTCTGTAACTGACTTTAGTTCGTGATCAAACGTGTAAATATATAACTGATAATCACTAGGTTACTGAACAACTTGTCATGCGAAGGTTATCATTTTGGATGCTTGAATATACTTTTAATTCTCCTCGGGATGCCAAGATGCAGTAGTTGGAGACAGTAGATGAAATATCTGAAAAATGTTTTCATGAATGGTGGAGACCTTCTCGTTATCGATCATCTGAGTTTACTTAATCCTCATTACTATTCATGTCACTGTTACTTATGTCGTAAATTCTTGTCTGTTACAGATTCGTTACATTTCTACTTTCTGCCTGTATGTGTGATTTTATTATGTTTCAGCTTGAAGTGACGTAGTTATATGCACAGTTCTACTTTGAAATTCCTTAAAGAGCATATTCACTTGATACATTTTGGGCCCGAAGAGATGCAACTCACAAAGTCTTATAGTTTGTGCGAGGGTTGGGATACTACCGGAACACCAACACAGAAGCAGATCATTGTCCTAAGTGTTTGCCCAAGATCCTTAGGCTTGAAGTGTAATTAAGCAGGTAGTGCAACAACTGCAGGAGCTAACCCACCACGGTTTCCTGTGTCCAAAACAGGTTTGTTCGCCCCTCAATCCTTTCGGATTCTGGAGCCCTTGTAGAACCTACGTAGACCTGCATGTTCATCAGTCTGGTTGTAAGCGCCAGTCGTTCATCACTTTTGTTCCGAACACCTACCCCGCATGAAGACCGTGAATGGAAGTTACCTGGCACAGGCTACGTAGGTGTAGCCACAGTGACCATTTCGAGAGAAACGTCAAAGTCTGGCGGAGTTAAATTATCATAGTCAAAATCACGGTGTCCTTGAACAAACAGTCAGAATTCAGATGCAAGGAAATTGGTATAATTGTTGAAAAAATATTTTAAAAATATTGCAAACATGATTTTACATTGGAAAATTGTCTTTTGTGTGTCTTAAGAATGTACCCCAGTTACTCCTGGCATAATCCATAGAGAAATCATGCCATGCGCGATAGATTTATTCAGCCAGGTGACTGCAGATCATGGTGCTTTGGGATCGATTCATATTACAGACTCTGTTTACTTGACCTACTCTCAACCATAACTTTACCCCTAAGCACTAACCATAAGCTTTAACAGAAAAAAGTATCAAGGGAATAAGCAGAATACTGTACCTACCCTCATTAACGAATTTTCTATTATAGCATAATTTGATTTCGAATGACTATTCATAGTTTTCCTTAAATCTGATTGGTTCTTAAGAGTCAAATTTTGACAGATCATGATTTCGGCTATAATACCTTAACTTCGCCTAATGTCTAATCACTCTCGACTATTCCAGGTCGTTTATGGCGGCTCTCCTGTGACAGTCTAGTTCAATTTGTTGGCAAGATAATTTGCTTCGAATGTTGAAGTTATACCCTACAGACTAAATGCTTTCGGTATCTTTGTTTCATTCTTTGTTATAAAGGCATTATAAGTTAAATTCGTAATTATTTGATTCGATTGTATTAATGCGATTGAAATCACTGGTCATTTGATCGATAAAAGGATTAAAATGGACTGATACAAATTTACTTATCGATCAAACTAGTTGATAGAATGTATGGTTGAGTTTTCACTGCTCAAAGAAAACTGAATTCATATCAGACTACAAAAGACCCACTCAAGATTGTGATATATTATGGCCAAGTTAAACTTTAAGCTGCACTAATTACTAATGGAATGTGATCGCACCAACGACCTAGAAACGCTCACTGAACAAGTTAGTGAAACCTGGGAAGTAATGCTGTCATCATCAATAAAATATGCTCATCGAAGTGTTATGCTAATAAATGGGATATATGGAAAGTTCCAGCTTAATTTTGGGAAAGATTAAGTTGCAATTTAAGCCAAGGACAAGTTAGGGTTAGCTTAACCTAATAAAGGCGATATTAGGGTTGGTTTGAGTTAGATTACAGTTAGTATAGAGATATTTTCAACTCTGTGCATCATCATCGAACAAAGCATGGAATGGCGATCAAACTTCTACCTCAACTTTATAGACTTTGAGAGGGCCGTCGACAGCGTTGACCGCGAAGTAATTTGGAAACTACTCGAGTACTACGGCGTACCCCAAATATTCATCAACCTCATTCAACAGCTGTACGACAGCGACACATGTCAAGTGACCCACAACGGAAAACTCAGTGAGGCGTTGGGAGTAAACACAGAAGTCAGACAAGGGTGCTTATTATCTCTCACCAATGATATTCCCAATTGTGGTGGACTGACTGGATTATACGTCAGACAGTGAGTGGGAAGCGAGAAACGGGACAGGGATATCCTGGACCGACGTGAAGAACCTAGAAGACCTGGATTTCGCGCATGGATGATTTATGCTTGATGTCACACAAAATCGAAGGCTTACAAGCGGGAATCGAAGAAGCAGAAGGCGAAGACAGGACTCCAAGTGAACATAGACAAGATGGAGGTTATGAAAATAACCAGCCAACAACAACAACAGCAGCAGCAACATCCAGTGCCAATCACCATCAACGGAGGGATTTGAAAGAGGTTACTTCATTCATTCACTTATCTAGGGAACATTGTCTCAACTACAAGCAGTCGGAACGGACGAAGATGTCGAATCGAGCGAGAATCGGGAAGGCAGGCGAGAAACACATTCATCAACCTGAAACAACCAATCTGGAAATCTTCGTCACTCAGCCAGAATCAACAACAAAATTCGGTCGGATTTTCAGTACAAGCGTCAAATCAGTCAGTTCTTCTATACGGAACGGATGAGAAACTTGGCGGGCAGGCGGGTCACAAAGAATATTTCCAACAGCCTGTTTCAGACCTCTATCAACAACTAACTGTCTTCGCTCTATAGTGAAGATCAGATGGCTGGGCCGAAAACAATCACCAAGAAGAAACTATGGGAACAAACAAACAAAAGAAGAACCAATCGCCAATCAAGAAATATGCAGGAGAAAGTGGAGATGGATTGGACACTCGCTCGCTGAGGAGGCAGCCGCTGGGTGACATCGCGCGAGCGTCAGGCCATTTCTCGAGTGGAACCAGGCCGAAAGGGAAGCGGCAAGTGGGACATCAGTGCAAGGGTGACATGGAGGAGATCGTGTGAAGAGAGAGGAGTCGAAACAGTATGGACTAACATGGATGGAGGTGAAAAGCACAGCAGGAGGAAGACAGAATCAAGTGGAGACGTGCAGTTGAAGCCCTATGTTCCACTAGGAACCCAAGGGAACAATAATAATAATAGTTTAGGGATATTTTGACGTTAGGCTTAGGTTCCGGAAAGATTAGGGTTATTATTAGGATTAGAAGACCTAAATAATTACATGCATAGAATGTGGTTAAATTAATCTGCGGATATAAGAAGAGTACTTGTACACTGCGGTAAAGTATAATTCTATTGTCGGTGATATTTATTTTGATACAGTTTCACAGTGTTATGCAGTAATATTTACTGATGACCACATTTCGAGAACAATTTAGTGCTCAAGAAATATGAGACTTTTTCAAAATAAATTTTACCTACAATGGAAATACACTCCGTTGATACTCCAACCTAAAACGGAGAGCTAATTTCATCACATGTGAGAGGAAGGTATCCTCTGTAACACTTTTCCACAATATGAATATGTGTATTCCATACACAAAAATGCCTCCTTCATGTGACTGTTGCGTTCAAGGTCATTCACTGGTTGGTGGTTACTGGTGCTTAAAGTTTACCTCTTCCTATATTATGTATTGCTTTTGCACAGCATTTGTCTGCAGGGATTTGACTGATTACAGGGTTGATCACTAACCGACATCAATTAGGGAACCCCTGGAGAATGAGGAAGTACTGCACAGCTGTCTTGTCTTAGTTTACTGCTCTTCATCAGCACGAGGTCGACAAGGCTCGAACTTAGGCCCTTATAGCTACAAGGCAAGCTCGTAGGCTTTTCAGCTACTGGGACACCATCTAACAGTTAAAATTTATGGGCGTTTGGATTGGGTCCCAGTGACTGAATGGTCAGTATAGTGGCTGTGACCTTGCGAAGAGTCCCAGGCTGGGATGAAACGGACATTAACTTCTCATTTTAGATGAATATATATGGCTTAAATAATTTAACCACAACATATTTTATCAGTACATAATCAGCCAGTAAGATTAAATTGTTTGACGTTTAGATCACTTTGATGATCTGACTAGCAAGCAGTCCTGTTGGATAAGAGTGATATCCATCTACTCATATTAAGCAGTTAGTAGTATGTCCCATGGTGACCTTATGCCTGTACGTAGATATCAGCTTTCTGAATTAGGTCAACGTTTGAAGAGCGCATGGAAAAGGATACTAATATATTGACATCGTGAAGTAAATGTTACCACGCTTATCTATTTTGAAACGTTCAATATTTCTTAATTACTATTATTATTATTACTAGAAATTATTTATTATTTATTATATTATTGTATCCTTTAGTTACTAGAGGAACATAGGGCTTCAGCTGCGCGTCTCTATTGCCTTCTGTTTTCTGCCAACGTTTTAACCCTGCTCCAAGTCTGCCCACATGCTTTCATCTCCTCCTCTCATGACCTCCTCCAAGTCACCCTTGCACTGACGACCAACTCGCCGCTTCCCAACCGGGTTCCACTCGAGCGATAGCCTGCATTGCGTGTGATCTCACTCACTTGATGGTTTCCTCAGAGTATGGCCAAGCCAATCCATCTCCATTTCTTCCTGCCTATTTGTTTCACAATCGGTTCCTGTTGGGTTGGTTCGCTCATTGCCAGAGATCCCTGTTGCTTATCTTTTCTGGCCGGCCATCTGATCTTAAGTGGTATTGAACGAAGACAACTGTTAATGAAGGTCTGAAGTTTGTTTGAGATGCTCTTTATGACGCGCAGTGTAAGTCTCTGATCCGTATAGTGAGTAGCACTGACTTTACATTGGAGTTGAAAATCCGGATCTTATTTTTGATGCTGAGTGCTGTTGACTTCCACACAGATTTGAGAGTAATGAAAGCTTGTCTTGATTTTCCTATTCTTGCTTTGATATCCTCGTCAGTTCCGTCCGCCTGTAGTTGAAACGATGTTTTCCAGGTAGGTGGGTAGGTAAAGGAGGTTGTTTCCCTCAGGTTCCTCCCATTTATGCTGGCTGATTATTGTATGTTGTTGTTGTTGTTGCTGTTGGTGTTGGCCAGGAATCTTCATCACCTCTGTTTTATCTATGTTCACCTGGGGGAAGTCCTATCTTTGATGCTTCTTCTGCCAGCTTGTTGCTTTTCACTTGCATATCTTCCAGTTTGTGGGAAATCAGACATATATCACCATCGGCGAAATTCATATCCTCCAAGTTCATTTTTTGTGTGAGTCCATTTTATGCCTGTTTCCTCATTGTCCGCCACTGTCTGTCGCATTATCCAATCTACTGTCAGCAGTAAAATCATTGGCGGTAGTAGACAGCCAGCTTGCCTCACTCCCGTCCTCATTTCGAAGGATTCCGTAAGTTTCCCACTGTAGATTACTTGAGATGCAGTGCAGCATTGTCGTATAACTGCTGGATGAGATGTATAATTGTCGATGGGACCCCACATTAGTAGCGAAGTAGTTGTCAAATGACCTCTCGATCGACACTGCACTGTCGAAGGCCTTTTCAAAGTCGATGAATTTGAGATAGAGAGCTGACTGCCATTCCAAGCTTTGTTCAATGATGATCCGTAGAGTGGCGATTTGATCAATACATGACTTGTTTCTCCTGAATCCGGCCTGTTCCGGACGAAGTTTTTCACCTAGGGCTTGTTTGATTCTCTCCAGGATGATGCGACTTAGTATCTTGCTTGGAATGGACAGAAGCATAATTCCACGCCAGTTTTTACATTGACTTAAGTCTCCTTTCTTTGGTAGTTTGAATAAGTATCCTTTTTGTCCAATCCCCGGGTACTTTGCCCTCTTTCCATACCTTCTCCAGCAATGGCGTCATCAAGTCCACTGTTGTCTCTGGGTCTATTTTCAAAGCTTCTGCTGGGATTCCATCTGGTCCTGGTGCTTTCCCAACTTTAAGCATCTTGATTGCATTCAGGACTTCTGATTTCGTCGGGGGGTCAGTGTTCACTGGTAGTTCTGCTTCCGTTGTTGGTATTGTTGGGCGCATTGTAGGTGGCGGTCGATTTAGAAGTCTTTTGAAGTGTTCAGCCCAGTGCTTTCTCTGTTCCACCTCTTTGGTGATTGACTTTCCATTGTCGTCCTTTATTGGCTTAATCTGTGTCTAACTTTTGCCCGAAAGGTGCCTAGTTGTTTGGTAGAGTGTGGCGAGATCTCCTTTGCCTGCAGCTTATTCCGCTTCGTTTTCCATGGTTTCATAATATTTTCTTTTGTCTTCCCTGCCAATCTTCTTCACTCTTTTGTTCAGTGTATTATTAGAAAACTGATTGATTACTCTTTACTGTTTCATATTCATATGGGAATGATATTCATAAGACTGATTGATTTCACTATACATTATTCGACTGATGGTGTCTGTTAATGCAATCATGGACGCGAGTTTCACAAATGAAATCCTTGTGAAAATCAACTGCAATCACAAATAAGATCCATATTTTCGAAATTATTGTCCATTCATCGCTTCTATATGGTTCAGCACACTTATCACGAAAAGTATTTCCAATTGGCGCCAAAATTTCATCAACAGCTGCCTTCTTCTCTAACTCTATACTGAAGGTCAAAAGGCCAACCAGAATGGACAAGTCACAAAGAACTCTAGCGATGAACCAATCAAGAATCTGTCGATAGATGATGTGGATGAACAAGGACACACCCTAAAGAGACCGCTGAGTGATTTCGC